>CM035141.1:0-1401250 GCA_020205605.1 Panax ginseng | reverse complement strand
TACTCGCACATTTCATAATTATAAAGAAAGATCACCTACTATATCACAGTAGTAGTTTTAAATGTCACCTAGATATCCCATTGGTATGTGATATTCAGCTGACAAGGTGAAACAAACTAATAAATAGAGAATATTATAAGATAGTTTATTGGCAACATCATTATCAAGTAGGAAACTGATATTTTCACATGTGTTTTAAATATTTTTATATGATAAGAAAATGGGTTCACCTTCATGTGAGAAGGGACCGTGTGAAAATATTAAAAATTCATGTGAAAATAGTGCCCCCTATCAAGTAACTATATAAACGTCTAATGGAAAGTTGCACTACAAAAATTGCTAACTAGATACTCAAGTTTATCTGCTAGAGAAAATGATAACATATTTTATGTCCACGTCACTCAGCAATGTTATCGACAATTTAAATAAACATCTAAATTTAACTCTGCGGTAAACAACTAGGCAAAGTTGCCAACCTTCCATGCAAAAATTCAAGAGCAGGTTTAAAGTTGATAGTAATGATTCAGCATGTGTTTTCAATGCAGCAGCAAGTAGAACCCAATTATTTTAGTCCACATATATACTTCCAAGAATTAAATCAGCTCAATCAACATGTTCATGAACCATAGATTGTAGTAGACATCCTATTAACATAGGTGCTTTTGGACATCAATGCTGTCATCGGTGGCATCCCCAGTTGAGACGCGTGGGAAGTATGGACATAGGATTTTATTTTCATCAGTATCATCATGCAGGGTTTTTAGCAAAAGGGTATTCGCAATATACTTGACCTACATACAATTATATGAGCACAAACAACTAACATCAGTACCCTTCCTACAATATATCATCTTCTTCATTTTTATTTTATTTTGCAATTTTTTTCTTTATATTCAGAACTAATTATCAGTTGCAGATTAAGTTTGATATGGTTTTCTTTCAAATTCTCAAGATTCATTTAGGCTGAGCCATTTTTTGTTCACCCAAGCCCCAACCAACAATAAGTTATAGCAGATATTCAGCAAAAGTTACTTATAATTTACTCCTTGTATCTTCACTTAGCTAGTTAGCTGAGTATGTTTGTGCTTGTTCTATTTTGAAAAGTTATAAGAAAATATTGTGTTTCCGTGACAACCAAAATGACCACGGGATTGTTTGTTTTCTGTTAAATGGCTCGATCATTCGGTCGTTTGTTTTTGAAAAAACGTCTGCGAATACATTGAACGATCGACCATTCGAACGATTTGGTGAATGTTTTTTAGTCCATTTTTTTTTTCAGATAAATGAATGAATGAGTGACGAATGATTCTTTTTATTATTTTTTTTACAATATTAACTATTATATTAAGTAATATTAAATAAATTTATAACAATTTTTTGAATTTGTTTAGAGGGATAAATAATAAAAATATGTTATTCAAACATGCCAATTACCCCCCTTACAGTCCTACACTTTTTAGTTTTGCCAATAAGAAATACTTTTATTTCCTATTTATTATATTAGAATCTTTTTAATCTCTTGGAAAGAACACAAGCTCACCAACTAGTTGGGTAAAGCAGAAGGAATTGTTCCAGGTAATAATAGATATTCTCTACTTTTTTTTGATTTTTTAAAGCCATGGATATTCTCTTCTTACGTGCACATGAAATATCAACCTTTTATAATATTAGGGTTTTTCAAGATACACACTAATAGAGGAGTCTGGATTAACACCGATTATCTAGTACAACCTTTCTCTTTTAGGCTTGAGGTCAACTGTGTAGAGAAGAAGCTACACTCTAGAGATAGAAACTAAAAGAAAGATATTGAAGTTTATAATTAATTTCTTCCTCAAAAAAAATGTAGAATAAGAATTGCATAAGCTCATTCTAGATGATCAAAACATCAGACAACTCATCTGCTACATGTCAGCGCGGATCTATCTAAAAATATAATTATATATCAACACTGGACACACTTCGCATCTATCTTAAGCCCCATATGGTATTAAAGCTTAGACCAAAATACAAAGGTCTATTTGGTTTCCAATTTTTTAGAACCATGCCTTTAACTTCAATGAATTTTTTGTATACAAGGTGAAGCTAAAAATTCACAATCACAAAAACCAGTTTCATAATATTGAAACAGTATGATATGTTTGCTTTTGTTAGGATCGTTTATCCCTTTTATGTTACATGTCATATAATACATCAGGAATCTGTTCTTGATTTAAAAATGATTTTCATCCCAAAAAAGAACAGCTTGAACAAATTATTCTTAGGGTAGACATACCAAAGAATGATTGCTTTCGCGGAGATAATACATCAGAAATCTGTTCTTTGATCAACAGAAACTTTGACAATACCCTCGGGAGCTGTTTTGACAGGCAAATGCAAATCTACAAGCTTGTTTCCAGGTGCAAAATACATGTGTAGCGACATGATGCAGACAATAATACCCAAAAAGAGCTGCACAGGCAAGGAAAGGATAGACACAGGTTATCAACAAATATACTGAAAGAGCATAATTTACATGGATTTCAACAAGCCAATTGAAAGAGCAAATTTAAACAATGTAGCATCACCTCTTTATGACACAAACATCATGTTGAGAAACAATTATAAGCAAAAAGAACAATTGTATATATACAGTAAGTACCATATGGAGTTGCACCTAAAATTGTAAATATAATATAAAACATATAAAGATTGCTTTCAGGGAGTTGAACTAGTTCTTTCTGCTGATTGATATCAACCCCCCACCCCCAAAAAATAGCAAAATAATGTGGGAGCTTACCTGCAATGTGGGCTCGAAATTGAAGAACAATACAGAAAGAATCATCGTCAGCAGCATAGCCATAGATGTGGAATATACCTAAAAGAAGAAGATATTGTCAAAATAAAGGGGGAATGGAAAGAACGAAAATATCTGGGGTTGATATAAGGAGAAATGAGCCTCTATCAAGCTTATATGCCAAAAAGTCGAAGATAGAATGTCGATCCATCAAGATTAACTTTGGCTAAAGAGTAAATGTATACTGCAGTTAATCCAAATTAGAAGGCAACAAGGGCATTCAAACATACCACACACCACAGATTAGCACAATAAATATAAGGATCAAGAATGCAGTTCCATAGCACCTTAACGTCCTTGGTCCACTCAAACCCCCAACAATCTGGTTAATATAACTCTCTGGAAGGAGGAGGACACATTCAGCCCTCTCCAGAAGCATCAAAATAGACTCCCAGAAACAGAGCAGGGCAGTGCAAGTGCAAGAACAAGTGAGCATGAGTCTCACTTCTCTGTCTGCACATAATGCAAATGTCCAGAATTAAAGCTTTTGCGAGGTACTAAGATTTATGCTCCTTAAAAAACTTTATTAATATTAAGACATTAGAGTGCTAATGACCAAACAAAACATTACCACTTGAGACCTTCCTTGCTATTTCAGTACAGTTTCAACCGTAAAAGGAAATCTCTACTATTGGTGAACTCCATCTTACATATGTGCTAAATTCATTTAATTTCACTACTATCTTCCCTTCAATAACCATCACCAATTACTTAATAATATTATTAGTAAAAGAACTAGATTCAGTTTTCAACTCAGTCAAACTTTCATAGATTAAAATGTACACTTCTGTTTTTCTAGATTAAAATGTACTCTTATGTCTAACTTTAAGAGGCCACATGCTTTTGAAAATTTTCTAACGAATTCAATTCTAATATGTCCCAAAAGCACATTTACATATTATACTTTCAACATGCAAGTAAATTCTCGATATATTTAAGTAAATTCTAGATATATATATATATATATATATATATATGTATATTACATTTTCAATTATATTGAAAAATATATATTACACACGTGTCTTCGGCACGTCTTAAATCCCGTGCAAAAGACACTCAAACGAACGAGTCTACATATATAACATATAAGTTTAGAATGCCAACAATTGTATTCAAATTATAGATTTAGAAGAGAAACACTGATTTTCTGGCAATAGAAACAATATTTGCATGACCTACCCAACAGGTAACATAACTACGCAAGTTGTAACATATCACTCCACAACAAAGCCAGGTATCCTTCAGTTCATAGATACCATAAAGATAGTAATGCTTACTAGTGAACCAGACGAGCTACAAAAAAAGTACATAATAAACCTTTGTAAAGTTACATAAAGAGAATATCACCAGTGGAAAAAGCTTTGAAGCACAAATTTAAGTTTGAAGTATTTGCTATTGGTTATTGCAGATTTAGTTTAAACATCAAAATGTTTGCTAAAGGCACAAACTAGACAAATTTAAACATTTTGTTTATTAAAGTAAAACTTACTTTTACTTTCCTCTTTCATGTTTCTCTTTCTCTGTTTTAGCTAATTTTTTAGAGGGAGGTGCAATTAACATTTGATCCAAGTCCGGTTTGACAAAATTAAATAGGCCTCAATTTGATGACCAAAACAATTGACTAAAGGCATTGTCATGCTAATTGAAAGAAGAGTCTAGTGAGGTCTCCAAGTGCATCATACTCATGGTTTAAAAGATGACTAAGAAAGTGAATGAAAGTAAAATAAAGAGACTAAGATAGCACCTTTACAATGTTGTCTGCATACTTCATTAACCATGAAACTAATAGACCAGTGGAACCAAGATTTAACACCACCATCCACGTCGTGATACTGTATCCATTGAAAAGGCGTTGCCACCATGGTCCTCTTTCAAACCCTCCTCTAAAATCATCCAAAAGAAGTCGTGCCACATTGAAAATTGCCCCAAACCTGAATGCAGAAATGTTCAAAAGTGAAATATAAATCCCGTTGAGGGCTTTCAGCCACGGTCCACAATTTGGTCATATTAATGTTTTGAAGCCAAGAGGCAGAAATCATTAACATAATTATCATGTTATGTCCTCTCAGTCAGAGAGAGAAACTAGGTTTGGACAAACCATTTATCAAAAAGGCTATTTTACTTTTATTTTGATTAACATATGTGGAGCTTGCAGACCCAAATCTTGCAAACAAATTAATTAGAAGTCATATTCATTTACCCCGCCCCCAACCCTACTGGCACACCCTCCCACGCGTCTTCCATGTGTTCTAAATCTTGCAAAAATAACCCAATGCTGCTTTTCTTTTCTATTTGGTGTGATAGTTTTGGGTATGTTAGCAAGTGTAGAGGAGAAATTGAAGCCTATAAGAAACTTAAAGGTAAAGGATTGATGTATTTAATAAGAAGTTGGCAACTGATAGCTGCCTTTATTCAATCATATGCTTAAAGATTATAATAGCTAGTAGATACAAAAAAAATCAGACAAAAGGAGATTTGATTAGATAAGGAAGAGAGGAAGTGTTGCATTTAGTTTCAACAATTCATAGAAAAATGATTTCTCCCAATTCTGAGTTACTGAAAGGTGAAGTATATCTAAAATTCGCATAAAGAATTAGGTCTAGCTTTCTATTTGGACCATTTTATCCATAGTTCTTATGATTATCCAGAAGACAGTCCTCAAGAATTTTTACAGTGGAATTAAAAAAGAAAAATACTACTATGATGGTATGATTACATCACTTTGTATGAGCCATGAAAAATGGTAATGATAATATTATAACATCCATGTTAGTGTAATGATGTTAATCTTGAAAAAAGGTATAGTGAGCTTTGTAGCTCAAAGAATAGAGGCCTACATGTATAACTGAATATTCTGCCAGTACAAGGAATCATTATTTTTCTTCATCAAAAATTCTGTATAGATGCCAGCTAATGCAGAAAGACAAGCAGACAACACCCCCAGCATGTAACCCTGGATTGGAAATGAAAATATTGAGTCACATGAAGCCTCTCCACATCCTTTTACCTATCAATAGGAAGAGGTATTAGAGGAATACGAGGAAACAATAGCAAGTCCTATCCACACTGTAGATATTTCCACTGAATCAATCACAAGAAGTGTGTCACCCAATGAAAAATCTGAATCAAAAGTGGCACTGAAAAGGACTGTTAGTTTGTTTCCAAGATGGAGAAGGTAAACCAATATGTAAAAACTGAGAACTGACTAACCAATATACAATTGCTGACTAGAAAGTGTTTTGTTTAATAGTGTTGTGGCATAAATTTAATATGCCAAGTTGATAACTTCTTTGAAAGAGTATTAATGTTATTCCAAAGCTGACAGCTATTGTTAAGAAAAAAAAATATTTTAATGATTCCACCGCCACTAGTAGCCTAATACAATCTGGATCTCAAAGTGAAACTAGGTTCTACTAATTATCACCTCAAAATACAAAACGGAATTGACTAATCATGGGGTCTTAATCTGGTGAGCAGTTTACCTAACGTGTTATGCTGACACCTCTGCATGACCATGATATGGATGGTCAACCACCTCCGTAGATGCTAATCAGCTAGTTAACCATCATGATTCATTAAGGCTCACCTTATTCCTTAGGTCTAGTAGCTCTTCAATTAAGACATTACTACTACTACAACTTAATGGCCAGTGGTTATTTGGAGTTTCAAAGGAGAAGATATACAATCTGTGATGTAACAGACTAACAGATACACAAAGTAGAATGAATTATGTAGGAAGTAGATGTCAGTAGCACCTGGCTTGTTGTTGTTCCTATAGCCAATAGAACAATTGCCATCCACTGCAAATTAGAAAGCTTTCTCCTAAGAAACAACCTAAAAAGTAAAATAAACATATCTGCTAACAATTAAAAATCCAAGATAAACACCATAAGTTATAAGACCGAGACCAAGACCAAGACCAGCACCTGAATAATATTGCTGTCGTTACAATTTTCAGATTGCCCATAATCTGATATGTGGATGTATCAACATATGTTAAGGTAGCGAACTGAACATTATTGTGGATGAGGTATATGATAGAAGGTATAGGATATAAACGAATGCTCTTCCATTCTGTAGTCATCAGAGGAGGGGGAGACCTCTGCCACTCTCGCCAAAGAAGTATAGTAGACACAAGAAGCTGCAAGAATGACCATATTAACAAGCTCGGAAAGTAGAAAATGCATTCTGCCGTTATAAACCTTGGTTGACATGACACGGGATATGTAAATTGTAAAATACCTTGAAAACTTCAGCAAGAAAAGGAACAGTTGCGTAGTCATATTTATAGCCCCCATCACTCTGTGATAACGTCGTCAAAATTCCCTGCCATAACATAAATTAATAAAGGACCATAAGCCACAACAAAACTGATACACGTACAAACCTAGGGATAAAAATGAACCGTATATATTATGAAAATATACGTGAGCTTGACTTGCTATTGCTAAGGGCTTAATTCTAGTATTCTACTCAACTAGTGACCTAACTTACCCGAGTTTAAACATGATTTTAGGCTCCATAAGCAACAACTAGACTCTTTGTGTAAGCTTAACTAAAAACAAATTCTAAATGTTATGTACAATACATATTATATATTATTATACATGTTCGATAAAATCTTGAACTCAACACAATAAGAGCTCAGCTAAAATTGACTCTTGAGTTAAATTAGACAAGTTTGAACACGCTGGAATGAGCTCAACGTGAACTTGATTGAGCTCAAATTTGATAAAAATAAAAATTCAGCATTGGAGTTTGTCACAGCCCGACCTACCTACCAATAAGCATTGGCAATTTGGCACTGCTAATATTATTCACTTATTTATTAATAATTACGCTTCAAATTTCTTGTGCTCAAACTGCAAAATAAAATTATCGAATCAAACATAATTATTCTGACAAGGCATTTAAGACCGTCTGTCTGCATCTCGAGAAAGAATGCGAGACATTAAAACTTATAACTTGAAACAACTACCCTTAATTCCAATTGCAACCAAACATATATTTATGCTTGTTGATCAAAATGGTGGTTATAAATGTCAGATTCTATGTCTTCCTTGCTACATTATAATGTCAGGGATGCTAAACATCCATTTTATTGAAAAATGCAATACAAATGTAACATTTTGGAAGTACTACTACTGCCCATGTTTTCAAAAGCAAAACATTTAATTTGAGCATGCTAAAACCAATAGAAACAGCAAAAGCTGATTTCAAACGCTAGAACAAATTCAACTGATACACAACAGATAACTTTTTATTAAAGGAATGAATACATCTAGCATGTATATTATACTAAAAGACTGGAAGAGAGAGAAAATGTGAATAAACACAATATACTTCACATGGATCAGATTTGCTTAAAATCAAAAACAAATGCAGTAAATTAGAAAGGAGTTAGGGTTTCTGAAAGTCTTAAGCACCTGAGAACTGGTGAGAACGGCGAGAAGCGAAGCGACGACGTACCACTCCATCTCACTCTCCGACGTTGTCAGTCGGACATTCGCACAGGCACTCAGGCAGTGTGCTTCTGTAAAACTTTGGACTTGGTATATCTTTTTTCTTAATTTAAGTAAAATATGTTGTCTTTTTTGACTTTTTCTTCTTTACAGTAATTTATAGGGAATTGATAATAAATATGATAATTCTAAGATCTCTCCCGCGCAAATAGTAGTTGATAATAATTAGGTCCCTCGCTCATGTGTGAGTGATTTTGTGAATTATTTTATTATATTTGTACGTATAAAAAATGATTATTAATTTAAAATTTATTTTTTATACTCGTATATTTTGTATTTGTGATTTTTTTTTATTTAATTGAATGAAAATAGTTTGAGGAGTATAATTGTGCTCTCTTACTTTTTATATATCTATATATACATGAAATTTTTTATTTTTCCTATGGGTGATAACTGAGTCGCCATTTTCTCATTTTAACATTATTTAGATTTTTGTATATTTCATAATGGATTTAAAAGTAAAACTGAAGTAAATTCATTTATGTCAAAACAATTACAAATACCATAAACCATTTTAAAAAATATTAATAGGCATTAAATTTATTATTTTTAAAATTTAAATTAATCATGTTAATTTCAAATTAACTTTTATAAACTCAATAGTGATGTTATAGAAAATTGCTAAAGTATAACAAATGCATGCATGACTATTATTACTTGATTATTTCGTCACAAATTTTCTATGTAGATAAGCCGTCCAAATATTTAAAATTAGATAATATAAGTGGTCCAAATATTCAACACGAGACGATTTTATTGTGGCATTGTAGATGAGCTACGATCTACAACAAATAGGACCAAAGAAATGCATTATATACTATAACAGCAAACAGGAAACAGCAAGGCGTTTTATTATTGCTTTCCTCTTAGCAACTTGCAAGTACTTATCAAGAAGCTGAAATCTAAAGCATTATTGTCCAAAGAAACATAAATGTTCTAAACGAGGGAAGCAATTATAGTCTATAGACAGGCTAGAAAATGTGTCTAAATTCTGGCCAAGCTCGTCTGTCTGTCGTCTACAAAAATGGCACAATTTGAAAGAATCAATACTTCTGTGTATCAGTCGGATATTCTTATCTCAACTCCCAAAATGTCCTTCACTTGTTCATAGGTCACAAAAGCAATTGCTATGGATGGGACTACCTGAACAAGAAGATGACAGCAAATTCAACAAAATCAATTGGATTTTATATCGCATTTAAAAATATAGCTCAACCATATTCTATTAACGAGTTAAGCTCAGCGCTAAGAACATAATGACTTCATAATTTTTGACTGACCTTAACTGAGTTGGGGACCAAACCCTTGTACAATGCTCCGAACCCCTCATGCTTAACAGTTTTCCTAAAAGCATCAATCATGCCAGTATATTCAAGAGGGGCCTTGCTCCTCCCATCACCGGTTATGATGGAAGCCGCATCTTTCCAACCCACCATCTGCATCCTTCGCCGAATGACGTCAAGAGGGTAAGCAACAGTTTGTCCAACAGTTCCTGCAGCAGCACCGCATGCAAGCCTTGTGGTAACACCCAAGTCAGAACCTTCGGTAAGTCCAAAAGGCTTGGATTTAATCAGCCAATCCTTTAGGGATTCGTAGACAGCAAAGTTAAGGCCCACATACGGAACCTGAAAAATACCAAATAGAAAGAAAAAATAAATAACTTTGGTTATCCATTACCCATCTACGCTAACAACATGACAAGATCCAGAAAATTATGTTCTCGAGAAAAAAAGGCTACGTCATGATCCAGAAAATTATGTTCTCGAGAAAAAAAGGCTACATATAACGCATATTTAGATGTTAGATTTTTTGTTTTTTAGTTTTTGAAAATATGTTAAAGTAACTGACTTGCACGGTTAATCTCTATTTCAATTTCTCCGGCTTTACACGATAAATAGAAGGAGCTACATGGACATATCTATATAAACACTCAAGATTCAACTTTCCCAATTATATTTTAACAGTTGCAGGTCAAGATCTATATAAGGCACACGGGAAAATGCTCATATATTGAGGTAAGAAAATTAACACACATTTGAGTATAACCATCACAGATCCTTCACTAACATGTGAATCTTGCATATAATTAAAAGCAAATAACCTTATAACATTAAAGTGAAATTCTAATAACTGAAATTATGAGTTTTGGGATAATAATTACAAATATAAGACTTACCACTCCAATAACAGAAGGAACCCAACCTTTATATAAAGCTCGCGGCCCTTCCTGATGGAGCACAGTTGACAAAGCATGGAACATTCCTCTGTATTGATAAGGAGAAGTCTCTGTCTGCAAATTTAAGAGCGTATAGGCATATAAAAAATATGCTTCCTAATTGCAAACAGAATCCACAAAAAACTTTGAATGTATAGTTCCTCTACATGGATACTCCTAATAATACCTGTACAGTCAGTCTGCCTCGCACCATATCCATTGGGTAAGTTGCAGACATTGCAATTATTCCAGCACAGGCTCCAGCTCCAAGGCGCAGTACAGTAGTGAGCTGAGCATCCTCTACCAAAAACACAAGAACGGTTACAAATTTCTTCCTCAAAAATATCTAAATATCTAACGCATCAAAAAATAAAAATAAACTCCTAAATTACTGTGGGGGTATGACGCGCACACATATCACAATACAAAGGAAATTTCACATCTCTTTATTGATGATATGTTATCTACTCCAAAACTTTCGTAAGGCGATGTGTAACAGAAGTAGATTCATAATTATCATTAGAATATCTGGCCCCATTCCCAGAGGATGAGCTTGAATAATATCCAGAAATGCAAATTTTACTGCTGGTGTGGTATGTAAAATCTGCTGAAATGAATGTCTGAACCCAAGAATAGGGATAGCAGAATGTAGAAAGAGAGATGAACATACCATTGCCCGTTTTCTGCCGATATAGCCACAAGATACCCCTGTTGCAGGTTAACAAGAAAATCAGTATAGGGAGAGACATTAAATAAACGAATGCTCTGGCTGGTCATGGAAAAAATAATAATTAAAAGGACAGTTCCAATAAACCTCAGATGAAGATGCAAGAAATCCCCATAAAGTAGTATAGGTTGTTCTTTCTTGCATCAGTTCTATACCCGATTCGAACTACTTAATAAAGGAAAACAACACACTACAAATTGACAGTTTCCCTCATGTGGAGCCGCCTTTAAGATGTTGAAGGGTTATGAATCAACATCATACAAGTCTCTAGCGGAACACTAACAGGACAATCCCGGATAAATGATAAGGGTCAAAGTGGTTGTCCATTTTCAACCTTAGATAATGGTTCCATGACTGACAACAATGTTGAAAAGGATTTCTTTAGGTATGCACTTTCAAAAATGAGACAAGTGAACTTTGTCAAAAATAGTTTGGCAGGTAAGTGCTGAAGCATCATAAAGATCTCTTGGCAACGAGTGAGGTAGCTCATCAAGAATATATTTAGTACCACGAAGCACAATTTCTCTTGAGTAGGCCTCTTCATTTGTGGAAAATACAATATGGTAACTTATCAATGACGACAAACTGAGCAACTATAATAAGGTCAAGTAGGAAACCAAGTCTAACCAACACTCGGGTAGATCCACATGTTGAAGGTGGGAAATTGCCCACCTTTATTTGAGCCTTTGAGGAGTATAAATGAATTTTTAGTAATAAAGTTTTATTATCTTTAATAAATAAGACAAAAGTATGAATACATACAACTTTGCCACCATGATTTAGATGGAAAAAAACACAAACTATTCTTCGCCCACCTTACCGAAAATTTCTGGCTCCGTCATTGCCAACACTATAATATTATCACATAATACAATCTCGTATTGGAGTAATATCAGAATCAAAAATAAATAAGCAGTAGTATCAACAAATTATGTAACTCTTTTAATGTAAAGAAATATACTTTGAGGCTTCCTCATAGCTGAAGAACTTGACAGCTGAATTTGGGACAATACGAGCACAATTAGTACCATTGCCCTTAAACAATCCTCTGAAACCTTCAGTTCTCCATATATATTTTAAACCATGAAAGGTACCATTGTACTTTATGTTATGGGGATTTTGAACCTGCACACCACAGGAGCAGCTTAATAAGCAGTCTGCATGGTAGTAATGTGTAAATTTTCACTTTTGACTTAAACATTTGATGCTGCTAATACATCATTGCAGTTGATTAAGGTATGACTATAAAGACTATTTTACTCCAATCATATTTTAGCAGCTTCAGCCAGACTCAAAATTTTTCTTCCCCAATATGAATGGAACACAAATCACAAGATCCATAATGAGAGAAATCATAAAAGATTTTGTCTTGAGTTCAGCAAAAAAAAATCAGGATTGATATGTAAAATTCACAGTATGTGGAATGTATATCAAGTTAGTCTAGGACATAAATTGGATAATATTTTACACAAAATTTCATCTATATCCAACTTCTTATCATTCATAATACTGATCAAGACATGAGAGAATAAAGAAGACTGCGGATATTAATAAATAATTATAAAAAACAATACATGAGATGAGAATATGCTTTGGAATATCAAATGCTTGACCTGTACTACTACTATCAAATTGAGAGAATATTTCATTGAATAACTTTAGGGGATATAAAGATTCATTGCAAAATTCTAAGTATCCTCACGAGTCACAAAGAAAGGTTGTCAACCTGCAGCAGTATCTTTAATCGTTCCAATGGGGCTACAGCAGTCCGCGACCTGCAATAGACATTCAGAAAATCTGTAAATATCAATATGGAACCTTAAAAACTATGGGGGAGAAGGAAAAACTCATTAATAGGCAGCCTACATGTTATCCTCACGTCACTAAATATGTAATTAACCACTTCCAATGGAATGTTTGGATAAGATACCACATAATCAGGTTAAGTCAAATTAATATACATCACTCTCACTGGAAGCAGCATCCCGTGTAACTTAGCGAATGCTCATAACAAGAGAAAGTGGATCTTAGAATTACATCTAAAGAGAAATTTTAACCTCCTTACACTGTATAAACATGTGCTTAGAAAACCAAGTCATTCCTAATTGATAGAACTCCCCCAAGAAGCAATATCAGAGGGATTACTATTTAAAATTAGGTGATTAATAATATTATAACCTCTTCCCGCATTAATTCGTTGAAAAGCAAACTAAATGGATCAAAAACATTTGATAGCACAAAAGTAGAAAACACAAAATTGAAACCAGGTTCAAGAATAAGGGAATATATAATTCATGACACTAAATAACAATGCATATGATCAGAAACAATTAGAGATTAAAGACCAGACTTTAGCAAAAAAATCTCCGCAGAGATAAAACGATATTCAGTTTTGAAGGCATGAAGAAATACTAAAACCACCACAAACCTGATGCTCTGTGAATAGGTGGAATTGTTGTATTCATAACAAATACATTTACACACACACACATATTAATTCAAGTATAAACATTGATGTGTGCACCAGCTTGCATGATTGCACACATTTCTTCATTCAATCATAATTTTAAATTAATTATTTCTTAATCTAAGTATTTTGTTTTTCAATTAAAGGAAAATGTGAACTTTCAAATTTTATTGTCTCCATTTTTACTTCTAGAAATCAAACAGAATACTTTAAACTATGTACCAATACCACTAACATTTGAACTTGGAACAAGTAAAGCATTGTCTTTGCTTTACACGGAAATGAACATGTGAACTGATAATAGTATAAAGTAGGAATAAAAATGAATGAGGGCATTCTGATAATTACTGAAGTGAGTTAGTTAGTTGTTAGTCTTGTTTTCTGTCAGCATATAACAGCTAAGCTGAGATAATCAATGAAACTAATTTCATTTTATGAAAGATATTTTCTCTCTTTATATTTCTATCATGAACTTCCGAAATTGTTTCTCTCCATTTCTATGGCTAAACTTACTCATCAAAGCATTTCGCAACCAACAGAACAGTGAAAATTCATTTCCTCAGCTTAAACTAAATAAACAAAATTGATTAAGAGGTCATATTTTCTATTACTGATTTTCTCTGCAACCATACAGATTACTTGAATATTCAGTTAAACAGTAAACCAAAGTAAAATTAAAAACCTTTACCTAAGCATTGTGACATTGTGTTTGTTTTTTCACCTAAAACTAAAATAAGAACTCTCTAATTTGATTTCCTCCTGAAACAACTTAGCATTGAGCAACCAAATATCATACTTTCATCTCTTCAGTACAATTTAACACAAGTAAAATAGCACGATTCCGTCAAAATTCAAAATCTAAATAGCTATATTTACTTTACAAATAACAGAAAAGGTAAATCTTTTTATTAAATTTTCTTCCTTTACATCCCTAAAGTTGCTCAGCATTCAAAATACACACAGAATTCGGGAATTCATTTTCCACAGTTCTACTCAATGAAATAAAAAAAATCAAGAGGTTAGACAAGTAAACTCACAAGCCTCCGGCGACACCTCCGGCTACCAGAGACTTACAGATGCTAAAGATCTGTAAATTCGGAGCCTTAACTACCTCTCTCGCTAGCTTAGCTTCTTCAGCTAGATTAACGATCGTCGAAACAGCTGACTCGCTCCTTTTCACATCCTCCGAAACCATATCAGAAAAGGCTCGAAATCAGAGGCCACGCCTTAGCCCTAAGTCGACAATCTATATTGATACCGGTATACGGCAGGTGTTTGAGCCCCCGATCGTTGTTCCGGCGATTATCCGAGAGCGAAAATCAGCATTTCGTTCTCTCTTTCTTTGGCAGCGGGAAAGTGAGTGTTAATATGCGGCGGCGTTATGTTGTATCTATAATTTTTATATTTATATTCCTATATTGGAAAGTAAACTGCACTCGCTAGTCGCTAGCTGCAGCTTTAGTGTAACACGTGGAATATACAGCTATGTTCTGCTGCTTGCTATACTAATGTCTATCTTGTGCAATTTTTTTATATTTTTTATTAGGAGTATTATCCGATGGATTTGAAATATAACCAATTTTTGTTTTTTTGGAGAAAAAAAAGAAGAAGCATACATTTAAATATTAGTATTGACTTCACTATAGATTAAATTAAATTAAACTCTAGTGAAACAATTATTCATTCAACGTAATTTATGCATCAAATATTTAAAATCCATTATTGTCAATTAAAAATAAAATATGCGCCATGTAAATTTGTCAAAATTGGTTAAAAAACATTATTTTGATGACTCAAATTTAAAACTCTTTTTGTTCTAATTATAAAATTATTATTAATTTTTACAAAATAATTTAAAATATTTTTAAATTTAATAAATTTATTATAAATTATGAAATAATAAATATCTATACCCTTAGACTATAATAAGAAACATTTTGTAATTTGATGTTTAAGGTCTTTTTTATACGGGATTTTGTAATGATTCTATTTATAACTTTGTTATAATGTGATTATATCATTTTTTTTCTAAAAAATTACAAAGAAGGGAATGACAATTTTTTTCTTGTGAACTGATATTTTATATGCATTTTTATATAGTCATCTCTCATATAAGTATACAGTATGTCTTACTTTTATTTAAAAAAAAATTATATAAAAATATTAAAAATATATGTGAAAATATTGTTCCCCTTTTTTCTGCAATCTCCAAAAGAAATCTGTCATATATAATTTTTTAGTATTTTATTCCTACCATTTTTTTGGGGAAAAAAGAGAATAAGAAAAGATCCAGAAAGAAAAATCAAAGCATGTAAGATGGAACCACAGTCACAGAGTTGACTGGCTGATACTGCATGTATGGTGTAGGAGCAGCAGATTAGAGCCTTGAAGAGCAAAAAGACGAAAATGCTATCACCAATCACCATCGGATTCGGATACCAACAATAAAAGTTGAGCATGGGTATTAAAAAAATGTACCCGCCTACCTAACGATTGTAATTTATAGCTTGACGACAATATAGACGATCACATCGTTGTCAGAATTCAGAATAGGAATTTTTATCGAATCGAAAAAAATATCAAGTTGATGAGTTATTGGCCTAATTAGTGATAGACCGTTATTGATTTAATAATATTATTAATATATAAAAATATATATTATTTGTAATTAATAAAAAAATTTAAATTTTTATTTTTTATAAACTAAAACATAATAAAGTTGAGTTACAATATTAATAAAAATAGTTAATTTTAATATTAATTTTTTTTGGTAAAACAAAAATATTAGAATTTTTGTCAACAAAGTCAATTAATCAAGTTTATTGGTTGAACCGGTGGTCAACGAGCCAACCTGAGTTTAAACTAAAATCGGGTCCTTGTTTTGTTTGAAAAGTTAAATATTTTAGTAGTAGTAGATAATTAAATAATTGATTAAATTAAAATTGAGGAGTCCATTAGGATTTTGATAACTCCTATATTGATTCCTATTTATAATAAAAGAGTGAATGTGTAACTTTAATTCTATTCAAATTTGATTAGTTGAATTCTCAAGTAAAATACTTATACGCGTTGCAATTTATTAGAAAAATCATAATTAATTCATCCCGAAATTTAGTGAATCCAAAACAGGTTTCTTCAATTTTTCGTCGTCTATAATTTTGAGGAAGGGAGAAACTAACACAATTTTAGATCGTCAAGAGCAGGTTATGAGAAAGACAATCCTATTTGTTAAAGTTTTTATGAAAAAATCATCCGAAGAGTGAAGTTAATTGGGAGGCAGAGGAGGCTATTCGGCAGGAGTATCTTCACCTCTTTTATGATAGGTAAATCTTTGTTCCTCTTTTGATTCTAGATACGGAATTCTTTTCAAGGGGAAGGTAATGTAATACCCAGAAAAAATAATAATTAAATAAATAATATTTAAATATGTATTTTAAAATATTTAATTGAGCTTTTCTTATGTTTGAATCAACTTGTATTTAATTTATGTGGACTATAATAAGTAAATTATTACTTTAAGCTAATTGGGTCTAAATTATATTTATGTAATTTTAAATCCTATTAAAATTAGGAAAATTTATAAAACATATTAATTAATAAATAAATAAACAAAACCTACTTCATTACGCCTGATGAGTTGTGGAATAGAACGGAAGATAAAGGATGAGACAGAAGGAGAATGAGAGAACGAGAACGAGACTGAAATTAAAAAGGGCTGAGAACAAGATTGCTAAGATTTTATTTACCATATTCTTCTTTTCACAAGATAATTATTGAATTTATTTTAGAATATAATATAATTAATTTCGTTAGAGTAATTACAATATGTTTTAGAGAATTGATTGTGTTCTCGTTTGTTTAATCCAGTATGAACATATGTGATAAATTATACTCTCCCCTGTTCCTTAATATAAGTTGTTTTAGAAAAATATTTTTGTTCCTTAATATAAGTCGTTTGAGAATTTCAAGTAAGCATTAATTGCTTAGTTTTCAATATTACCCCGAGTATTAAATGTAACTTTGGTTCTCTCACTATTTTCTGTCAAATAAATAACAATCTCTTCTTCCAATACAAGGGTAATATAGACAATTGATATTATAGTTAATGTTATACAATCATTTACTTAATATTTATGCACAATTTTAAAACGATATATATTAAAGAACGAATAAAATACATTAGATAAAAAATTAAATTGTTGGTGAGTGAGTTCGTAAGCAGTGTGTATGCAAGTGTAAGTTACAGTGTCGTGAATTCAATTCGACATTGTAGTTATGAAAGGTGAATGCTTGATCTATCTTGTGCATATTCAAGTGACTAAGCTGATTATTATAATATAACTTTCCTCCATCATATATGTATATATCATAATAATCATACTCATAACCAGTAGGTTTATATATGTTAAAAGACTTGAATAATAGCTTGCATTAGTAGGTGTCATCGAAATTAGGAAGTAGTGATGTTAATTAATATTTTATTATTAATACATTAATAGATAATATTATATATATTAATACATAATTAGTTTATAGGAGTATTACATAATATTCATGTACTAATATTGAAATTTGTAAAATTCATAATATATAAAAAATTATAATTTGATAATTTAATTAATGGTCTTGTATTATTTTTATAATTATATAGATCAGATTGAGAAGATCTAGCGGTGTGATATTTGAGTTCGACAAGTTTTATTTTTATGTTTTGCATGATTCTAATTTAAATTTCATCTTTATTCTTAATTTTTTTTAGGTTTTCTTATGTATGCTCAGCGTCACACTTTTAGCATGCCCAAGACTATTTCTCCGAGATACGGTCGGACAAAAAAATTTAAAACATTCACAAGGATTCGAAACTGAGATCATTTGTTTAAACGAGCAGAACTCATTTCACTTAAGTGAAACTTCATTAATTTATTCTCATATGTTAATGTTTACTAATTATTTTGTGAGCTTCTAATACTTTCATATGGTGTAGAGTAACTGGTGGCCAATTAGCCCCAAAAAGGTGACAATAAAATTATAACAAGCAGTTTGCAATAGGAAATTAGAATATCATGACTCAAGAATCTTAAATAGATATGCTTATAGAACACAATACCCTGTCATTATTAAATGAGTTGTCTTATATATACCTGCATAAAATTATTTGACAAATCGTAGATAAAATACTTTTGGTTAATGAATACTCTTTAGATATGGATTCATATACAAATAAAAGTTCGATTCAAATTCAACTTGAAATATAAATGATTCAAATATAATTTTTTTTAAAAATTTTGGTAAATTATTTAAATCTACTCAAATTATAATTTTTTAATAATACTCTGATCATATTCGTTAAAAAAGTTTAAACTGCTCGAGCTCGACTCGGTAGCTAAACTTATATATAATGTTTTGGAATATTCATATTAAAAATGTAATGACAACTACATTAATGAAAGAAGTAATTACACTTCTGTACGTAACTAGTCTTATTTCCTTATCAAGATTTTGTATGATATATATATATATATATATATATATATATTTCTGAATTAATTACTACCATAAACTTAATATATTAATATTGTCTTCTAACCAAAAAAAATAATTGTGGGTATTTTGTATGAACCGCTTTGCTCCATGCATGACACGTGATTTGGTGAAGAAAACAAGCAAATATATTTGAAAACATAACTACTTCGATTCCCTTTCTTTTGGACCTGAGAAAAAAACTTATTTGCTCACTCACTACGTCATCAATATATATATATATATATATATATATATATATATATATATATATATAAATACAGCACAACCCTAATTTGAAATCAATTGAAATGATGACATCATCAATTGGAAAAATCGTTGAGTTCACTCTTAATTAATTAAGTGAGTTAACTCACTTAATTTGATAACTCATCTATTCTTCTATTCTTATATATAAATACACATAAATGATGATACACATAAATAATTTTTTATTTTATTTTCTCTTCAATAACAATATATAAATACACATAATTAAATCAATTGTAAAAATCAAACAATAATAGAAAATCAAACAACAAGAACGAAAAAAAAGTCTTAACAATAAAAATGAAAAAAAAAAACTAAACTCAATCAATATAAATACACATAATCAAATCAATTGCAAAAATCAAACAATAATGGAAAATCAAACAATAAGAACGAAAAAAAGTCTTAACAATAAAATGAAAAAAAAAACTAAAGGAGAAAAATGGTCCTACAATCAATATATCTATATATCAATATAAAATAAACCTGACAAGCAATTGATTTCAATCAATTGAAATCAATTATAACTTTATTTTCAAATCTTCTAAATTTCAAATCAATTTATCCTTAACTCAATCAATTTTAAATACATGTGAAAATATTAGTTCCCAAATTAGTAATATAATTAATGATTTATTTAATCGATCAAAATAGATATAAATTTTAATATATATATTTTAAAATTTAATAAAAATTAATTACTATTTAATGTGAGGTAGTATAAAAATTAAGTAATTAATATTTTTAAAATTAACAATTAACAAATACTAATAAATAAATAAATTTTAGTCTTTAAAATTTAGTTAAAAATGAATGAAGAGGGTAGTACTATAAAACGGATAAAGAATATTGACCATTCATCTTTCCATTCAAAATTTAATAAAAAATTAATTACTATTTAATGTGAGGGTAGTATAAAAATTAAGTAATTAATATTTTTTAAAATTAACAATTAACAAATACTAATAAATAAATAACTTTTAGTCTTTAAAATTTAGTTAAAAAGGAATGAAGAGTGTAGTACCATAATACGGATAAAAAATATTGACCATTCGTTTTTCCATATAAATACAACACAAGCAATTGATTTCAATCAATTGAAATCAATGCAATTGATTTCAATCAAATGAAATCAATTAAAATCAATTTATAACTTTATTTTCAAATCTTCTAAATTTCAAATCAATTTATCCTTAACTCAATCAATTTATATTATTATATTATTATATATCAATATAAATACAGCATAAACAATTGATTTCAATCAATTGAAATCAATTTATAACTTTATTTTCAAATCTTCCAAATTTCAAATCAATTTATCCTTAACTCAATCAATTTTAAATACATGTGAAAATATTAGTTCCCAAATTAGTAATATAATTAATGATTTATTTAAGCGATCAAAATAGATATAAATTTTAATATATATTTTTTAAAATTTAATAAAAAATTAATTACTATTTAATGTGAGGTAGTATAAAAATTAAGTAATTAATATTTTTAAAATTAACAATTAACAAATACTAATAAATAAATAAATTTTAGTCTTTAAAATTTAGTTAAAAATTAATGAAGAGGGTAGTACCATAAAACGGATAAAGAATATTGACCATTCATCTTCCCATTCAAAATTTAATAAAAAATTAATTACTATTTAATGTGAGGGTAGTATAAAAATTAAGTAATTAATATTTTTTAAAATTAACAATTAACAAATACTAATAAATAAATAACTTTTAGTCTTTAAAATTTAGTTAAAAAAGAATGAAGAGTGTAGTACCATAATACGGATAAAAAATATTGACCATTCATCTTCCCATATAAATACAACACAAGCAATTGATTTCAATCAAATGCAATCAATTAAAATCAATTTATAACTTTATTTTTAAATCTTCCAAATTTTAAATCAATTTATCCTTAACTCAATCAATTTATATTATTATATTATTATATATCAATATAAATACAGCACAGACAATTGATTTCAATCAATTGAAATCAATTTATAACTTTATTTTCAAATCTTCCAAATTTCAAATCAATTTATCGTTAACTCAATCAATTTTAAATACATGTGAAAATATTAGTTCCCAAATTAGTAATATAATTAATGATTTATTTAATCGATCAAAATAGATATAAATTTTAATATATATTTTTAAAATTTAATAAAAATTAATTACTATTTAATGTGAGGTAGTATAAAAATGAAGTAATTAATATTTTTTAAAATTAAAATTAACAAATACTAATAAATAAATAAATTTTAGTCTTTAAAATTTAGTTAAAAATGAATGAAGAGGGTAGTACCATAAAACGTATAAAAAATATTGACCATTCATCTTTCCATTCAAATTTTAATAAAAAATTAATTACTATTTAATGTGAGGGTAGTATAAAAATTAAGTAATTAATATTTTTTAAAATTAACAATTAACAAATACTAATAAATAAATAACTTTTAGTCTTTAAAATTTAGTTAAAAAGGAATGAAGAGTGTAGTACCATAATACGGATAAAAAATATTGACCATTCATCTTCCCATATAAATACAACACAAGCAATTGATTTCAATCAATTGAAATCAATTAAAATCAATTTATAACTTTATTTTCAAATCTTCCAAATTTCAAATCAATTTATCCTTAACTCAATCAATTTATATTATTATATTATTATATATATAAATACAAAGACAACCCCTTAACTCAATAAATTGAAATCAATTTGACAATCAATTTCAAATCAATTAATCAATCGAATCAATTTATCTTTAACTCAATCAATTTCAAATCAATTAATCATTTTGTATCCTTATCCTTAACTCAATCAATTCAATTGAAATCAATTTGACAATCAATTTCAAATCAATTAATAAATCTGGCTTCCAAATTTTAAATCAATTTATACTTAACTCAATCAATTTCAAATCAATTAATCAATTTGTCAATCCTTAACTCAATCAATTTCAAATCAATTGAAATCGATTTAATTTTTAACAGAGTTAGTCATACATGTAAGTTATGAAAAGGAAGAGTCATGAACATTAACATTTAAAATATATTTATTAACATTCATGAACATTAGTCATACATGTAAGTTATGAAAAGGAAGAGTCGTGAACATTAAGATTTAAAATATATTTATTAACATTCATGAACATTTAAAACATCATTAAAAAATAATTAAAAATCGGAAAAGGAAGAGTCATGAACATTAAAAAATCTTTAATAAAATCATTAAGTATATGGCTTCTCAAAAAGCGATTTACAAATGAAAATTTAAATACATTTAATAAAATACTACTTATCATCGTAGTACTTCACCCTATAAAAACCTCATACTACTACAATAAAAAGTACTCTACATCTACATTTATTTCACTTTATATATAAGCTTTGTCAATAAAAAATGGTATTTGTGCATCTACTATTCAGGTTTAATTTCGAGTTACTATTGGCAAACATATTGTACATTACTTAGGCATATTGGATTTCTTTTTGATTCTAGAGATTGTGCGAGAAGAGGTTTCTTTGGGGTGAAAGGCTTTGCAGATGATGATGATGGAATTGAGGATGATGATGATTTGTCTTGAGTCATATAGATGATTATACAATAAAGGTCATATTAACAAGAAAGTGAGATGAGATCAATTTGAGCCTTTGGACAAATTGTCAACACTACTGACTATATATTGCTTGATGAAGAGGTAGTATTCTAAATTTTATATTACTTCATAAATAAATATTACCAAAAATTAAAAGTTGTTATCTTATAAATAGATTATTTATCTATATATATATTATGTGCGGGATAATCACATGATGCTCATTTTGAGATTCAACCAACGAAAGTACAATACATCAAAAGATTGAGCGAAGACAACGCATACATTATCAAAAGATTTTACATGTAGATATAAAAATAATGTATTATAAAAAAATATTCTTCTCATTGTAATTTTAATAAATTATATAATTTGTTATTCAAACTAGCCCGTGCGTTGCACGGGCTACCAACTAGTAAGGATAATGACATAGAATCAAAATATTTAAATATTGAATTTTCACTTATTTATAATTTATTTTAACCACATATTACAGTTCAGATATAAATCATATATATTCGAATCCTTTATTGAATTTTCACTTGTTTATTGAGTTTCGTTTGCAAAATTTATAAATTTAAAAAAATATATATTTGTTCTATATTTACCTGTATATTTGTTGAGTGTAATTGTAATAACTTGATGATGAAATTATCCAAAAAATAACAACTTCACATTCAATTCGTATTTTGCACAAATTAAACATATAAATATTAATTTTTCCTTTAGACGGGGTTAGATAAGTATTTTCGGTCTCCATTTTTAATTAAAAAGTCGATCTAGTACAATGTTAGGTTTATTAATCCACCTTAATTTCATTAAAATTAATTTACATGATTAAATAAACAGTTCACATGCTAAATTATACACAAAAGGGAGAGACACTTGCATATATATATATCACACATGAAATGTCTCTAATAGCCCATTCCATCTCCATGAAAATTAAATTAAAGCTTAGGTTTACTCTACTTATTTTCGGTAACAATAATTGGGGGAACCAAAACACGATCTACTACACCAACCATTACTAGCTAAATAACTCGTACAATAGTGGAAATTAATCTAATTAAAGAATAGAAAGAAGAAATCATTTAATAAGATTGACCAAACCAATCACATGTTCCTCACAAAAATAAAAAATAATATAAATCACATGGACCTTAATTAATCTTTTCCAAATAAAAAAATTGAAGAAGATAAAAATAAAATAAAATAAAAAAATCACAGGCCAAAAAAGGGGTTGCTCTACAGCAACCTGTTACTGTGAATGGAACCCCTATATATATATATATATATATATTGAAACAATTCAGGTCAATTTCGAATTCAGAACAAATCTTGTGTCAAATTCTAAGTTCGAATCGAATCAAATTCATCCAAATAAATCCTTAGACCACTAACACAAATGCATATTGACAAATTTTTTGGGTCAAATTCCAAGTCCGAATCGAATCGAATCAAATTCATCCAAATAAAGCCTTAAACCACTAGCACAAAAATATATTTTTGGGTCATCTTCACTCACCATGACTCATTTCGAAAATTAAGCATGGTGAAAAAAGTTTATTGATAGTAACTTAATTTTTTATATATATATATATAAATAAATTTTTTTCATATCTTTCGATGTGAGACTGAGTTGTTATATATATATACTTCACTCTTTTTCAAATGAAAATCACCTTTTAATGTGCATTAAGGTTTGTATAGTCCACACTATTAACCATAATTAAATATATAATTTTAGTTTCTTAATACTGAACTTATGATTAAAAAAATTATGTTATAATGTTGACAAGCATTATTTTATATGAAAAAAGGAAAATGAAAAGTTGAATAATGTCATCAAGACAGGGCAGAAGAATATAATAAGATGATATTATATAAAGTTGGTAAGAAATCAAGAATAAAAACTAATTAATTATAAATATACTAATTAATTATCACTTCTAAGTCGTCGTCACTCGTATGGTCATACCAATAAACTTAATTTTCTCTCGTTATGCTCATGGTGGTTTTGTATCTGAGAGTCTAGGCTAGGCCAGCATTTTACATTTACAAAAACTTGAGAAAACCTTATTTAAATTATGAGATTATACTATTAAAAAGAGTAAGAGTATCTCGAACGGCATGTTCAATTATTTTGAAATATTTTAATAGATGAGTCACATTAGAAAAATTATTTCCAACAGTCACTCCAACCTTGAGTAATTCTAGGGCAAACGGGCCTCTTTTTTCTTTTTTTTACTCCAAAAAAATTTATAATTTTTTTTTAACTCAAAATTTTTATTTTGGGTTGAGTGTTTAGGGAGTAAAAGATAAAAAATTGGACCAATTTTTTGTAATTTGATACATGTAAAAAAAAAAATAGAATTTACGATTTAATGTTTTAGGATTTAGGAAGTAGGTCCCTTAATATAGGACGGTTTAGAAAAAAAATTTTGTCCTTTAATATATGACGTTTTAGAATTTCAAGTAAGTATTAATTGTTTAGTTTACAATATTACCCTAAGTATTAAATATAATTTTGGTTCTCTCACTATTTTTTGCCCAATAAATAACCATCTCTTTTCCCAATACAAGGGCAATATAGACATTTAGTATTATATTTAATGTTATACAATTATTTCCTTAATACTTCTGCACAACTCTAAAAAGTCTTATATTAAGGGACGGAGAGAAAAAAAAGAAAAGAAAAGAGGGCATGGTCGCCTTAGAAGGACTCCTCCAACCTTAATTATCAAATCTGCAATCATCTCAATCTCTCTCTTCACAACTGGTAAGTTGACCTTATCTCCTCAAAATATTTATTTTGTTTTAGGAGAATTAAAATTATATGAAAAATACTAAAATATTTATTGCTATTACGGTTAGAGATTGCAAGAGAGAGAAGAAAAATAAAAGGAAGAGTGAGTCCGATAGGGAAGAAGAGAGAAGAAAAAGGAGAGATGATAGTATGTGAATTGCACGAATATATATAAACGAGTATTTTGTAGATAATTTATTTTGAGATAAATTTGGGAAGAAAAATTATAACCAATTCCCTTAAAAAATTTAGAATCTCAGGTATTTTATTTAAGAACAAAAAATTATCCTAAAAGGTAAAATAAAACGGAACCGAGTGGAGTAAAATTTTCTGCCAAGTGCCAAGTTCTTTTTTTGCAAGTTAAATATCTTATTGAGTATCTCCGGGTTTAACTAAAAATAAAAATGTAGAAATAATGTGATTACAAATCTCCGGAATCTCCGCCACCATGCAGCAATTAATACACAAACAAATACTCCATCCTTTTTCATTTTACCTAAATTTAGCATAAACATTATTATTTTTTTATTTTTTTCTTAAAAAAATAGAGTAATTGAGAGAGAAAGAAGATTAATTAATTAATTAATACGCCGATAATAATAAATTTTCAAATTAATATTATTTATCAAATATTTACTAATAAAATTTTTGTTATGTGCGATTATGTCTTAATCCATTTATATATAATGGAAAGGAGTGACTAGTTATTTTTGAAAAATAATGGATTACAGTATTACACGGGATGAATTTGAAGCCAACAATTATTTGTCCTTTCCTGTTTATAATAACTAAACCATAAAACCAAAAAAGTTAAAGCATCACGTGCAGTTCATCACTCTCACCCGTTAAAGTACTTATCGTGTATATACCAACAATTTATTTTAAACAAAATGATCTCTAATTAATAATGTGACATAAACTCATGATCTTAATATCGTTTATCTGATGCGGATCAGTCAGATCATTTTATCTTATTCATAGTGTTTATTCTTGCTTTGACGACCGGTTTGGATCATACAAACGTAAATACTACTTTTAATGACGTTATATGTGTGTCGTTCGTTAAAAGTATAAGCGACAGATTACCTAAATCGTCGTCGTCTAAAGGGAATAAAATGCGGGTGAGTAAGATAAAAGTATCTTGACTGATCCTCGCTTCATCTATATATATATATATAATATTATTAAGATATCTGAATTTTGTTGGTATTATTTGAATCATTTTTTATACTAAAATATATATATTATATTATTAATGAATCAATTTTTTTAAATCTTAATCCGAACTATTTAATTAGTTTACGGCTTAATCATAAGTATTAACATTACCATTTTATTCGGCGGACCAAGTGTGTCATTTTCCATCACACCCTTTTGCCGCCTTGCCGTCCAAATAAAACGGAGGTCATTTCGTAATTATGTCAATATTCCGATGGACAAACTTGTACTTTAACACATTGAATCCACAAACACATAGACTTCCCTGTAATTATCTCAACGTATGATGTCTAAATTCGGAAAATTCCATTTATACACTCCGTTTCTTGGCTTAACCCCCTATATAATGCATTAGCCTCAAAAGAATCTTCCATCACTCAAATCTTCCGAAACAACAAGAAGGAAGATAAAATAAATACAAAATCCTCCCCATTTCTCTCTCACACAGTAAGGCACAGTAACACTTTCTCTCTCTAAAAGTCTGTACGTAGATAATAAATATGTGTATATATATATATATATATATATATATATATATATATATATATATGTAGAATATATATGTAGACAGAAAACACCAACTCTTGTCTCATTCGCTTCGTTTACCTGATGACTCTTCAACCATTGACGAGCTCAGAAACTAAATTCAATTTAATTTCTCTCTCTTCAGTGGCACGGAGTACTGTAAGAGATCTATAGAAGATTCAATTCATCCGTTTTATCAAAAGAATTGCAAGCAGCTGCTGCTTCTTCTTCATAGTAACTTTCAAATTCCCTGTAACTAACTTTTTCTCTAGTGATGTAATTTACTGTGAAATTCTGTTTTCTGTTTACTGTTTTAGCTAAAAAGAAGTCTATGATTTGTTTGAGTTTATCCGAGGAATTCTGGATTAAGTAGTTTGTTTAATTTGAACTTTTGGGTACTTTGTTTGTTTTTGATCCCTTTTCTTCTTTTGTTATTTATTCGACCTTTCTAGTAGGCGTGATTCTCGTGTTTTCTCACTTTTTAATTGGATTTTTTGATAAACCCATAAAGGGAAGTGTAAAATCAGAAAATTATTTGTTTTCACTAATTTTAAAGATTTGATATTTGGTTGGGTGGGTATACTGAATTATTAAGCTCAATTCATTGTATTTGAATGGATACTGTTACTTTCACTTTTAGTTGGGATTATTAATTACTGTACTGTAGCAAGACTTGAGTGTTTTTTTGTTTGTTTTGTTTTTACTCTTCATTCCTTGAATCTGATTTTTTCCATTTCTGACTACTTTTTTGGATCTCTTTTATTGGCAATTAATATTACTTATATGATTTCTGACTTGGTTGACTACTATCAAAGAACACTTTCCTTCCACAGAATTGGGAATATATATGTGTTCCAGTAATTTATTAGCATCTTTCATGAACTTTTTTGCTTTTGATTCTATACTGGAAGATCAGCTTAATTTGCTAGGTGAGTGTATATATAACTAGAATTATTGCAGTAGTATTATAAACCTGAATGTGTTACAAAATTTACCATAATTTTTTGATGTAGTTTTGGGTATATTTGGGTCAATAAATGCTCCATATTGTCTTCTTTTTATATGTAAAGCATGTAGAATTATATTATGGATAAAGTTGCTGCTTTTGGTCATCTTTATCATTTTTTTTCTTCATAGTTTGAACTTATTGGATTCTTTTGAATTGATTAATTGTTTAAGGTTAGCAACCATGTTGGAAAAGATGGAGAAAATATTTGACCATGAAGAATTTATTGAAGAATTTGAGGCTCTGACGAAGGATGCAGGGAGAGTTCAAAAGGAGACCTTAAGGAAAATATTGGAAGAAAATCGAAATACAGAATACTTACAGAAATGGGATCTTGATGGAAAAACTGATCCGGAGAGTTTTGCAAAATGTGTGCCTCTTGTCACTCACAAGGATTTGGAACCTTACATTCAGAGAATCGTGGATGGTGATGTTTCCCCAATTCTCACTGGAAAACCGATAAAAACCATCTCACTAAGGTACTAAGTTCAGTCTTTAAGTTGTGTACAGTTGATGGTAAAGGGTCTTTACATTGGAAACTAATTAAAAATTTCTTGCAGTTCCGGCACTACTCAAGGTAAGCCCAAGTTTGTACCTTTCAATGATGATTTGGTGGAATCTACTATGCAGATATATAAGACATCTTTTGCCTTTAGAAACAGGTAATTCTGAAACTTCCTACGAGTGAAAGAAAAGTATCATCTTTTTATCGGTAGATTTTTGATTTTCTCATGTTGTTGTTTACAAAGTCATTTTGCTTTGTTTTGGCATTAGAAAATATCTCCTTCAATGGTTATATGATTTCACATAGAACTATCCCAAGTCTGCATTCACTCTGAATCAATATTTTTGATTTTTTCCCCTTCCTTCATTCGCTTTTGTTTGGCATAAGAATAATGTATATTTTTGGTAATAACTGATATAGCAAGCTTAAAGTAATTAATTAGGCGCATTTGTCCACTTGGGATTTTTTTACTACTAAAAGGCTTCAGTTTTCAAGAGGTTCAAAGTTGGCTAATGGGCAAGTTGTTCTTAGAATTTTCTTCAGACTCTCAATTGTGCTCTATTTTTTTATTTTTTTAAATCAGTCTATTTTTCTAATTCTTTTGTTATGTTTTTTGAACTTATATGTCTTTTGTGTTTCATTATGTCTTGTAATCTTTTTGCCTTGCATGTGCTGTTAGTTAGTAATCAGCTGATGTGAAGAATTTCCTTTCTGCAGAGATTTTCCAATTCGAAATGGAAAGGCCTTACAGTTTATCTATGGTAGCAAGCAGTTTAGAACCAAAGGGGGACTGCCAGCAGGAACTGCTACTACAAATGTGTATCGTAGTTCACAGTACAAGAAAACAATGAAGGCAATGCAGACCCCGTGTTGTAGCCCGGATGAAGTGATATTTGGTCCTGACTTCCACCAATCCTTGTATTGCCATCTCCTATGTGGACTTATTTCCCGGGATGACGTTCAAGTTGTGTCCTCTACATTTGCTCACAGCATTGTTCATGGCTTCAGGACTTTTGAACAAGTTTGGGAAGAACTCTGTACTGATATCCGAGAAGGAGTCCTGACCAGTCGAGTTACGGTTCCATCCATCCGAACAGCTATGTCAAAACTGCTTAAGCCAAACCCTGAATTGGCTGCTATGATTCATGAAAAGTGTTCAGGGTTAAGCAATTGGTATGGATTAATTCCTGAGCTATTTCCCAAGGCTAAGTACATATATGGTATCATGACAGGTTCGATGGAACCTTATTTGAAAAAATTGAGGCACTACGCAGCGGAGCTACCGTTGCTGAGTGCTGATTATGGGTCTTCTGAAGGGTGGATTGGGGCAAATGTTAATCCAAATTTTCCCCCAGAGTCAGCAACTTTTGCCGTGCTTCCCAATATTGGGTATTTCGAATTTATACCCCTGAGAGAGAATCTTGATGGCCTGGCTCAAGATAATGATTCCTCCTTAATCTTCTTAGAGCCTAAGCCAGTGGATATGACTGAGGTCAAGATTGGCGAGGAATACGAGATCATCTTAACCAATTTCGCAGGTACTAATATACTTTAATAGTAGGAATGCATTCTAAATATATAACAGAACTGCTTCCAGCATCTGCACAATTTGAGAATTGTTTACATTCCCTTATATAAAACATATAAAAGATTATAATTTGGATAGATCTTTGCCTCTTAACACATAGGAGCAGTTTGATTATTATTATTGGATCAATCCATTATCCTTGGTTATTTGAACAATTGAACATGGTCGCTTTTAAGTGTTAGCATCTATTAAATGGGTACTAAATCCGCTACCTAACTTCTTTCCAATGCTCTTCATGCCAAGTTTGCTATTGGGCGAACAACTGTTATGTAATTTATTTCTTAATCCTTCTAATATTGCCTCATTTCTATTAGCTTGGGTTGTTTCTGCTTATTAATGTGAATGAAATTCTGACTTCGCATGGGTTTAAATTTTCACAAATATTATATCATATTTCACAAATCAAGGTGCACTTATTTGGTTGACCTCTGAATATGAGATCCTCAATTAAAGCATCCAACTGGAGTAGATAATACATGCATTATACTTAAAATAGAAGTTCACCCGTGCTGTATATATAATAACAAAATAATGAAAACATGTCTGCTGTGTCTTTGCAGATGTATTTATAACGTATGGGGCACTTACTACTGCTTCATGGTTCTATATGCATAGACAATAATTTATAAAGATAGTGCTAGATCTTGCCCTTTCTATTTCAAGTTTAAATGTCTAATATATTATTATTCTACTTTCACTTTGTGGAATATTTCTCTGCATACTTCTTCATTTTTCTTGAATATTTGAGGATTCTTCATAGAGTTATGTGCTTATATATGTGCTTTTTCATCGTTGGAGATTGAAAATCATATACTGTTCTTGAAGTTTAGTTTTGAATGCATGTCGGCATTGAAACTACAATTTATTGTGCCTCAATGAGGAAGTGTTTAATTCTGGTTTTGTTTGTGCATGTAATGGTGCTAGTGAAGGAAATTCAACTTTAGACATGTCTGGTGAGTTGTATGTAGTGGCATTCTGAAAAAATTTCTTCTTAGTGTTTGTGGATAAGTTGGTTTATTCTATGTATGTAGGATAGGACTGATTGTGGTGACGAGTTAGTCAAGAAATTACCCCTAAGCATTCGCAGTTTGCCACCTACTTTATTTTTGTTGTGGGAATTTTTTTCTTTATTGTAAGTTTAAAATATACTAACCTTTTCTACATGATCCATCTTCAACTTCCTGTGCTTCAATTATTTATTTGTTTGCATTATGTGCATGCGTCTTCACTTTTTGCCTGTAAGTGTGTTTAGTCTTTATAATAATATTTGTCCTATTTTCCTGCAACTTGGGGGCATTTTCAATTTGTGGTCAAAAGTTTACACAAGGATGTTTTTTTATCAAAAGATTATGTGAGGAGACCTCAATACAGTTTATGTAAACTAATGTTTCTCTTAATGAATTGCAGGGTTGTACAGGTATAGATTAGGAGATGTGGTTAAGGTAATGGGATTTCACAACTCGACCCCGGAACTCCAATTTGTTTGCAGGAGAAACCTTCTACTCAACATCAATATCGATAAGAACACCGAAAAAGATTTACAGCTATCCGTGGAAGCAGCAACCAAAGTGCTAGCTGCAGAAAAACTCGAGGTTGTGGATTTTACAAGCCGTGTTGATTTGTCCACAGATCCCGGTCATTATGTCATCTTTTGGGAAATAAGTGGCGAAGCAAATGACGAGGTTTTGAAGGAATGCTGCAATTGTTTGGACAAATCATTTGTGGACGCAGGCTATATGAGCTCCCGCAAAGTCAATGCCATTGGAGCGCTGGAGCTCCGAGTCTTGAGGAGGGGAACCTTTCATGAGATTCTTGATCATTTTGTAGGATTGGGAGGTGCAGTTAGCCAATTCAAAACTCCGAGGTGCGTCGGACCCAATAATAACACGGTGCTGCAGATTCTATGTAACAATGTTGTTAAGAACTACTTTAGCACTGCCTATTGATTCAGCTTGTATCAAGTGTAGTTTGAACATTTTCGTATGTAATTCAGTCTGTATGTGCTTATATGCTCCACACTCCCACTTTCTTATGAAGGTATATAAATATTGATAGTTTTTGTCAATCTCAACTATCTAATTTCCTCAAAATCTTCACTATCTAGCCTATTAAAAAAGTTGTCTTTCTTTTATGAACTGTCATTTCATATTTGGAGGCCATGGACCCTCCCACAGAAGAACTAAGTGACAAAATGGGAGTTGTAAGGCCATTATCTGTCTTCCACTTGGGAGAAAGAGACAGGTACACCCTGGTGGATAATACAATGGCATTGTCTATTCCATTCGTTTCGTTTTAAAATTAGAAATATATTTTTGAAACGGTTTAAAATTTTACAACCAACGATGATTATTATATAAATTTAAAATAAAAATATATTTTTAATTTTAAAATAGATTAAAAATAAAAGTATATTTTGATTAATATTTTGAAATAGTTTTAGGGTGAAGTCATCCTCCATGCTGCAAAGATATTAATTTGGATTAGTATGATCTACATATACTATCCAATGTGTTAGTGGGAGTTGGTTGGACCACATTTTTGTTTGTTATAATGGTGTAAACGAATCGAGTCGATCCGAGTATTGAGTTACTCAGATTTAGTTCACAAAATTAATCAAATATAAAATAAGATTTAATTGAGGCTCATTTAGCTACCGAGTCGAGCATAATTTCGAATCGAGCCCGAGCAGTTTGTGTGACGCCCTCAAAATTAAGTATACATCACCCATCTTGGGCCATGGGATACATAGATGCAAATTCAAATACAACTTTACTAATACAACTATGTGTATATGATATGACAAAACATAAAGCGTGAGTTTGAATACAATTATTGTCTACTAGAGATTATACAAACTCAAAAGGAGTCCTCATTACAATTATTATCACACTATTTCACAAAATAATGAGGACTACTAATCTATCCTCTGGACCATCACTCCGTTCCCCGACTGCGTCCCATATTTATATTCTCATTTTCGAAGAGAGCAATTGAAAGAAAAGAGTGAGCTCAACTAGCCCGAGAAGAAATATTATGACTAAGATAATGCGAGAATAAATTATCATTAGTCCCCAACAATGTTAAACCGATAAAATATAATAGACATCAAGTTTAAGCTGCGGTGAACAAGCAATCCATTAAAAGAGTCAAGTAGAAAATAAAATCTACTATCTTTTATGATTTAAAAGGTTTTTTCATCATTTATCGCCGATTTGAGACTTTAATAAATAATCCACATCATGAAATCATCCCACGCACTACTGAGGCCAAGGATATTCTTTAAGTATCACGACCACAAATTATCCATGCTTTCTACGGGCCAAAGATAATCGTGTTTTCATCAACTGATCTAATCGTGCCATAAAACAATTCATCTTTTGCACCTCGTCAAGAGAATCCATAGCCATAATCATACCAAAAGCGTCCATCAATGCATTACGGCCAATGATGACTTTTACCACATCATTTGTAACATTACGGTCATGATTATACCGAAATATCCTCAAGTCATAATCATACCAAGTCCATCTATGCACTCTGAGCCACAGATGACTTTCAACATAATATAAACATGAGGATGATGACAATGATATAAGAATTCAATAAAACAAGTTCAAGAATTAATTTGTCCAGGAACCAATAACGTCAAAATTGTCAACATGATATTGCTTTGTAGAGTAAAATTCAAGAATGCTCGTAAGAATATTTTACGAAAAGATCTTTGGATGAAGCCGCAAATATCAAGGATATTCCACTAATTTCATGGAGTATAGAAGTCAAAATTTTAATCGGTTGAGTATAATACCGAATGGAATAACAAAAGATATCACCATGCATACTGATACTTCGCATGAGCGGTTATTTTAATGAGAATAATAATAACGGAATCGGTCGGGTGAAATTCACAATCAAGCAGAATGTTCCAATGTAATAATAAATGCGGAATAATAAATGATGGAACAGTGTGAAGCAGTATATGTGACGCCCCCAAAATAGGTATACATCACCCATTCTATTCTGAGTCGTCAAATACATGGTACAGAAACAACTACAACTTTTTTATTACAATTGTCGTGCAAAATATGACAACACTTATGCTGTGAGTTTAAATACAAATATTGTCTTCTAGACAATATTCATACCCAAATAAAGTCCTCATACAATTATTGATACACTATATTAGATAATGGTGAGGACTACTAAAACAACTGTCTTGAACCATTACTCCACACCCCGACTAGTTCCCGCTATATTCTCGTCTCCTGAGAAGAAAAATAGAACAAAAAGGAAAAGGGTGAGCTCAACTAGCCCAGTAAAGAATATTATGACTAAGATAATATACAACAAATTATCCTTAGTCTTCAACAAGAAAAAATCTAATAGAATACAATAGACAACAAGTTTTAGATCAACAACTGCAGCGGAAACAACAATTCATTAGAAGAGTTAAGTAGAGAATGAAATCTATTATCATCTATGAATTTAAAAGTCCATCATCGATATTTTATCTCTGTGAAATCAATCAATATACATCTTGAATCAAATAGTCATCTTTGCACTACGGGCCAAAGATATTCATCAGTTGGTCATGTTCATCTCAACACCTGTTCTACGGGCCAAAGATATTCATCAGTTGGTTATGTTCATCTAAACACCTGTTCATCTTTGCACTACGGGCCAAAGATATTCATTATAAAATCATTCATCTTTGCACTACAGGCCAAAGATATTCAGTTATATCATCATTTAGGGTGAGGATGATGAAAAATATTTTAAAAAAAACGAATCCAAAGTGAAACAAAAGAACAAATATTAAGGATTCGTACTTTACACAATCTAAGTTAAAAAATACTTCATAAATAATCAGAGTGGAGTAAAATTCAAGAATGAAGACCAAAACATAGATCCAATCCAAGATAGGAATCATAACAGACGATCTTGGACACAGAAAAGAAAATTTAATTTTTCTGTGAATAGTGTCGTATTCGTGAATAGTGCCGTATACGTGAATAGTAACTCCGACCTTAAAAGATAAAAATTTCACAAAAAAATTTCATCACGCTTCGTGAATAGTAACTCGTGAATAGTAACCCCGACATGAAAAAGTTTTAAATTTGATAAAAATTTCCAACCAATATTTTGGCATAATGATATTGAAAAAATAATATCATTTTCGAATAAAATAACATCCCTTACTTCAGAAAGAATAGTACTTCTGACTGGAATACTAGATATAGTGCTGAAAGAACTTGCACCGTATAACAATACTCAAAGTACTAAAATACTCACAAGAATACGCTCAATATATCGAGAGAGAGAGAGAGAAGTGCATAGTTTACGGTGTGATTTTCAATTCTAACCCAAGACACCTATTTATAAGAAAATGCTTAGAACAATTAAAGCGGAAAATTTAATATAATATTAATATATATATATTAAAATCATCGCACACCAAATCAGATCCAAATATCACCCACCAATAGTCAACTAAATCAAAAAACGTTTTCTTAATTAAAATAATTAAAACTTCCAAAAATCAATTATTTTAATTTGAACTTCAATAATTCATAATAAATAGCCCTTTTATCGGAAAATTCAAATCTCATGCAATTTTATAGGAAATTCAATTCTCTACAACTTTGCAGAAGAAAGGTTTTCCAAATTCAAAATAGAAATTGACCGAAATCCATAAACGGACGATTTTACAAGCTATAATCAAATTTCAGTCAAGAAATAGGGTCCACCGACACACAAAACATGTGTTAATCATTTAATGCAACAAATATACTCTTCCTCCTCATATACTCATATATCCCACATTCATTGTAAAAATATCATCTTTAATATATTATTAAAATAATATATTTAAATGAATTATTTTATCAGAAAAAGATAAAATATTAATTTTTAACAATTGTCACATTAAAAATTTTCTCCATCTATATCCACATAAAATCAATATTTTTCTCGCCATATAAATCAATAATTAATTATTCACAAATAATATTATAGAATCACAAAGATCGTAAACCGAATGTTCCCAAGAAAGAAAGGGGTTTTCAATAAGAATTTCTCCTTATCTCGGTAGCAATGATTAGGTGACCAAACATCTCCTTAGACAGAACTTTCTAGTCATTACCAATAATGCTATCTAATAATATTATTCAAATAATATGAATTATTGATTTGATAATTGAAGATACTGTGCAGTGACAATTATTAAAACAACAATAATATAAAATATCAACGTAGAAATTATTGAATCAATAAAATAAAATACTGAACAGTAATTACTGTAACAATTATTGAGTAATGCCTTCTTACGTAAGAATCAATAATTGGTGCAATATCAGTGTCTTCTTCGGCAACAACGCCGTATTCTCGTGTTTTAACCACCGGGTATTCCAACAAAGATAATCTGTGTAATAATCGCTTGCAGTTATTTAAAAATAACTTATACTTGCGTTTTTTCTTCATCTAATCGCTTTCAGTTATGGGCCCACACAATTTCGTGTCCGCCGCATCGAATATTCCTCTACGTAAAGAATATTCCACGACCAAACGAATATTCTCCCACAACAATGAGTATTTTATAACCACTTGCTTACTTGAAATATTTACGCATTTTACCCATAACTAACCACATTAATCAAATCAACCCTTACTATTTCAAAATAATAATTAGAGAAATTAAATCTTTATTTATAAAAAGTTGGGGTCTTACAACCTCCCTCCTTATGAAATTTCATCCTCGAAATTGGCGTGCGTGTAGACATGCTCCTTCCTATCCAAGATTTTGTTGGTACCTCTCGTGACGTTAAATCTTCTCGCTATCTCGTCTGGCTCTAACTCAATAATGTGGTTGAATTCGTCCACATATTTACGTAACATCGATACATGAAAAAGCGTTATGAACACGCGCGTCATACTTGGCGGTAAAAGCGAGTCTATAGGCCACGATTCCTATTCGATCGAGGATTTCAAATGGACTAATAAATCGAAGGTTTGAGCTTTCCTCACATCGCCAATTCTCGCTTTCGTAACAACTTCTTGTACCTCCTTCTTCATATTCATCACTCTCCGTGTGTAGCTTGAACGTTTTTAACTTTATCGATTAAAGTCGGTTCTACTTGTATATCATCACGTGAGTCCCTAGAGTCTTTAACTCTATATCTATCATTTGTAAGTTATATGAAATGGGTCTTTGACAATATCACATTCGTCATCAGATATCGATCTTTTACTCAACACGTCGCCTACCACGTCGCTTTTCGAGGATGGTATGGTCAGAACATGTGCCGAAATGAGTCTCCTATTGAGTTCTTCGAAACTCTTCCCACATTCCTTGCTCCATTCGAATTTTGTATCTCTACGAAGTCAATTTGCGTTAATGGAATAACGATTCGAGAATATTTTTCAACGAATCTCGAGATAATAACCAACTAAGCCTGAAAGCTACAGTATTTCGTGTGTGACACCCCCAAAATAGGTCTACATCCCCATTACGAGTTGTCAATACACCTGATGTAAACAACTACAACTTTATTATTACAATAGTAAAGCGTGAGTTTAAATACGAGATATTGCCATCTAGACAATATCCACATACAAATAAATCCTCATCATAATTATTGATACATTATTTTACAACAATGGTGAGGACTACTAAACAACTCTCCTAGAACTTTCATTCCATACCTCGACTAAATACTCGCTTATATTCTCGCCTCACGAGAAGAAAAATGGAACAAAAAAGGAAAAGGGTGAGCTCGACTAGCCCGAAGAAGAATATTATGACTAAGATAATATACAACAAAATTATCGTTAGTCTTCAACGAGGAAAAATATAATAGAATACAATAGACAACAAGTTTTAAATCAATATTCGCAATGAAATAATAATTCATTAGAAGAGTTAAGTAGAGAATGCAAACTATTATCTTCTATGTATGAATTTTAAAGTTCATCGTTTATTTTATCCTGTAACATCAATCAATATATATATCGGGATCAAATATTCATCCTTGCACTTTCTGGCCGAGGACATTCACCCGATTGATCATGTTCATCTAAACACTTGTTCATCTTCTGCACTACGGGCCAAAGATATTCATCGAAATCATTCATCTTTGCACTTCTTGGCCAAAGATATTCATCATAAATCATTCATCTTTTACTACTGAGCCAAAGATATTCAATAATATCATCATTTAAGACCGAGGATGATGAAAATATTTTTTAAAGCGAATCGAATGAAAGTGAAACAAAACGACAAGGATTAAGGATTAAGGATTCGTACTTTGTTTCATCCACGTTCAAAAATACCTCAAAAATAATCATAGTGGTGTAAAATTCAAGAATGATCAAAACATGGATACAATCAAAGCTAGTATCCACAATAGATATTTTGGACGAAAAAAAATTTTCATTTTTAGATGAATAGTCTTAAAGTATTCATTGAATATTACAGTATCGTGAATAGTCCAGTATCGTGAATAGTAACTCGACACCAAAAGTTCCAAATTTGATAAAACTTTGATTAATATTTGACATAATAATATTGAAGAAATAATATCATTACGAAAAAAATAATATCCCTTACCTCGAAAGATCAAGATTTAACTTAGCTGGAATCTTTGGATATAAAGCTATATCTTGAACTTTCATAGTATAGCAATACTCAAAGTATACTCAAAATACTCACAAGAATACGCTCGATAATATAGACCGAGAAAACTTCAGGTTTACGGTGTGATTTTTAATTCTAACCTAAGCACCTATTTATAGAAATTGCTTAGAACACCAAAGCGAGAAAATTTATTATAATAATAATATATATATAAAATTTTCTCGCCCATTCTTAGAATCTGAAAATCTGAATACAAACCACATGCTTCCTTCTAGAAGAAGTAAAAAACGTTTTTCATAAAATAAATAATTAAAACTTCCAAAAATCAATTATTTTGACTTGAACTTCAATAATTCATAATAAATTGCCTTTTTTGTCGGAAAATTGAATCTCGAGAGTTTTTATAGGAAATTCAATTCTCTACAACTTTGCGGAAGAAAGTTTTTCCAAATTCCAAATGAAATTGACCAAGAAATCCACAAACCAGGCGATTTTAGAAATTTATAATCAAATTTGATCAATAAATGGGGTCCAATCGACATGTTTAACATGTTTTAAACATTTATTGCAACAAAAATACTCTTCCTCCTCGTATACTCATATATCCCACATTCGTTGTAAAAATATCACCATTATTATATTATTAAAATATAATATTATATATATTTAAATGAATTATTTTATCAGAAAAAGATAAAATTTTAATTTTCAACAATTGTCACATTAAAATTTTCTCCATCTATATCCACATAAAATTAATATTTTTCTCATCATATGAATCAATAATTAATTATTCACAAATAATATTACAGAATCACAATATTGACAACCAGGCAGTTTCCAGGAAAGAGGGGCTTTCTCCAATAAGAATTTCTCTTCTTGGCGCAATTAGGTGACCAAACCTCTCCTTAGACAGAACTTTCTAGACATTGCCAATAATGTTATCTAATAATATTATTCAGATAATATGAATTATTGCTTCGATAATGAAAAATACTGTGTAATGACAATTATTAAAACAACAACAATATAAAATATCAACGCAGCGACAATTATTGAATCAATAAAATAAAATTTTAACGATAATTATCGTAACCATTATTGAGTAGTGCCTTCTTATGTAAGAGTCAATAATTGGTGCAATCTGTTGGTCCGTGCTGCTTCAGATGCAACAACGCGTATTCATCGTGTTTTAACCAAAGGTATTCCAACGGTGTCAACGATAATAACTACTGTAGTTATTTTTAAACAACTTATATTTGTCATTTTCTTCCTCCAATCGCTTTTTTTTGTTATGGGGCCCACACATGGGCTGCTTGTAAATACGAATATTCCGACAGTCACGAATATTCCACGACCAAACGAATATTCCCAAACAACAATGAATATTTTATAACCACTTGCTTATTTTGAAATATTTACGTATTTTACCCATAACTATCCACATTAATCACATCAACCCTTACTATTTCAAAATAATAATTAGAGGAAATTAAATTTTATTTATTAATTATTTGGGATCTTACAACCTCCCCTCCTTATGAAATTTCGTCCTCGAAATTGACGTACGTTCCTGGTGTTTCAAAAAGATGAGGATACCTCGCTTTCATTTCCGTTTCAACTCCCGTGTCATTTCCTCTATAGCATGGTTTCTCCACAAGACTTTAACTTGTGGTATGACCTTCGTCGTAGGACATGCTCCTTCCTATCCAAGATCTTGACAGTACTTCCTCATACGTTAAGTCTTCTATTATCTCGTCCGGTTCTAACTCAATAACGTGATTCGGGTCTTTCACATATTTCTGAAATACGGATATGTGAAACACATTATGAACACGAGACATACTTGGAGGTAACGCGAGTCTATAGGCTACATTTCCTACTTTCGGTCAAGAATTTGAAATGGACGATAAATCGTGGATTGAGCTTTCTCTCTTCCGAATCTTGTAACTCCCTTCCATGGGGCAACACGCAACAATACATGATCCCTATACTAAATTCCACATCCTTTCGATGAAGATCCGCATAACTCTTTTGTCGATCTTGTCTTGGTTTGTATCGTTGTCGAATCATTTGGATCTTTTCGGGGTAGTCATACGTCTTAACTTTCGGGTCCCAACAATGTTGCTTCACCCACCTCATCCCAACATATTGGAAGCGACACTTTTCGTCCATATAATGCTTGAATGGGGCCACACCTATACTTGCACGATAATTTGTTGTTGTAGGAGAATTCCACCAATGGTAAATACTTATCCCAACCGCCCTTGAAGTCAGGACACATAGTCTTAATAAATCTTCAAGAGTTTGAATAGTCCTCTCGATTGTCCGTCCAGTTTGAGGATGGTATGCGAATCGAATCTTAAATCCGTACCCATAGCTTTTTTGCAAGCTAACCCAAAATCTTGAAGTGAATCTTGGGTCACGATCCGAAACTATGGATCTTTGGCATGCCATGCAATCTCACAATCTCATTTACGTACATTTGAGCAAGGCGTTCAAGGGAATAAGTCTCCGTGTCGGCAAGAAAAAGCGGACTTGGTTAATCTATCAACAATAACCTAAATAGCATTTATGCCTTGAGAAGCCGTGGGAAGTCCCGTGAATGAAATCCATGGTAATGTGTTCCCACTTCCATTTTGGAATCTCAAGTGGTTGCAATGGTCCCTTAGGCACTTGATGCTCCACCTTTTACGTTGACAAGTTAAACATGTTGAGATAAACTTTGCAATCTCTCTCTTCGTATTATTCCACCAAAATGTATGTCGAAGATCACGATACATTTTAGTACTTCCCGGATGGATTGCAAATGGTGTATTGTGTGCCTCCATCATAATCTTGTACTTCAAATCATAATCGTTAGGAACACAAAGTCTGGAGTGGACTCAAGTATTCTTCTTCATCAATTCTCGCTTAGGAATAGCTCCTTCTTGTACTTTCTTCTTCATATGCATCGGCTCAAGAATTGATTGGCTTGAAGCAACCTTAACTTTTTCTATTAAAGTTGGCTCTGTCGTATACTTGACATCATCGCCTCGTTCCTGCGTGATATGATCTTCTACTCAACGCCGTCATACCACGCGTTCGCTTTTCGAGGATGGTATTGAATAGTGTGGTCGTAGTCTTTCAATAGCTCGAGCCAACGTCATTTGCCAGCGTTAAGTTCTTTTGAGTGAAGAAATATTCAAGGCTTTTATGGTGCGAATATATCTCCACTTTCTCCCCATATAGATAGTGCCTCCGGATCTTTAGCGAAAAAACATTGCGCCAACTCTAGATCATGAGTAAGATAATTCCTCTCATATTCTTTAAGTTGTCATGAGGCATAGGCTATGACTTTCCCACGTTGCATGAGAAGACATCCTAACCCTTTGCGGAAGTATCATTTGTAGATAACAAATCCATCCGAACCGGATGGTATTGTTAGTAACGAGTTAGAAATAAGTCTCTCTTAAGCTCTTGGAAACTCTTCTCGCATTCTTCGACTCCAAACGAATTTTGTATCCTTCCGAAGTTAGATGAGTTAATCGAGTACCGATTCGAGAAAACCTTCCACGAATCTCAGATAATAACCGGTAAGCCCAAAAAGCTACGACTTGATCATCGACTTCGGTTGCTCCCAACTTTGGATTGCTTCAATCTTGGTAGGGTCAACAGATACTCCATGTTTTGACACCACATGCCCAAGAAATGCTACTTCCTCAATCGAACTTCGCATTTCTTTAACTTGGCATAAAGCTTGTTTTGGAGTACCGACTTCAAATGGTGCTCATGATCTTCACGGCTTTTGGAATATATGAGGATGTCATCAATAAAGACAACAACGAAACGATCCAAATACTCTTTGAATACTCGGTTCATCATATCTATGAAAGCGCAGGAGCATTAGTCAATCCGAAAGACATAACTAAGAATTCATAATGCCGTGCATAGGAAGTTCTAAAAGCGGTCTTTGGAATATCCTCGATTCTAATCTTTAGGTGATGATATCCGAGCGTAGATCGATTTTGAAAAGAATTGTGCTCCTTTTGAATTTGGTCAAACAAGTCATCAATACGAGGTAGAGGATACCTATTCTTGATAGTGACATGGTTCAATTCCCGATAGTCAATACAAAGTCGCATACTCCCCGTCTTTCTTCTTTACAAATAAAGCAGGAGCACCCCGAGGAGATGTACTAGGGCGAATGAAACCAATGTCCAACAACAACTCGTAGTTGGACCTTTAACTCTGAAGTTCAATAGGAGCCATTCGATATGGGGTTTTAGAAATGGGCTTTGTACGAGGTTCAAGGTCGATAAAGAATTCAACTTCACGTTACGGGGTAGGCCGGGAAGTTCTTCAGAAATCGTCGGGAAAGTTAATAACAACAGAATATTATTCAATTTTGGCGTGTCTTTATTCAAATCCATAACATGGGCTAAGAAAGCTTGACATCCGTTTTTTAATAAGCGAATAGCTTTATGATTAGATATGACGGTGATTGATTTTAATGGTTTAGTTGTTTGAATTGAACAACGAGGTTGTTTAGGAATATGAAAGCTAACAACCTTACGAAAACAATCAATTTTGGCATGATGAGTAGTTAACCAATCAATCCCTAAAATCACATCAAAAGCAAGTATCTTTAAAGAGATCATCAGCGAATGTAAGATAAGGGTGCCAACATGGATTAGACAAGATTTATAAGCAGTGGATGTGATGAAAGTTTCTCCTAACGGAGTTTCCACGAGATAGGTCAAAGTCTAATTTCTCGAGTCAAGTTTAAGCGTTGAGCACAAGCAGGAGAGATAAATGAATGGGTAAGACCCAGATCTAGTAAAGTATAAACTTCACAAGAATTTATAAATAGCTTACCCGTGATCACCTCGTTTGGGTTCCTCGCATTTTGACGATCACAACAAACGCTTCTTCCGAGAACCGATTGACTTTGACTTTTACGGGACGATCTTTTGAGTCACCATCCCATTGAACTAGGTTTCGCTAAGTGCGATCTCGAGCGATATGTCCTTCCTTTCCACAATTATAGCATACCGAACTATTGGGGCGTTTTGGTGATATGTCCCTCTTTCCCGCATTTATAGCATATGATGGGTGGTCGTTCTCCTCCCTTGGAACCCGATTCTTCTTTAATTTGTCGTCTTCACATGGTCGTTGTTGAATCTCCTCTTTTTAAAATCTCCTCGACTCGCTTCTTCTATTTTCATGGCCATGATTACCACCAGAGTGGTTACCATTTTTGTCCGTCTTTTTTTTTTTCACTTTGGTTATTGTTGTTTTGTTGATCGCTTATCTCGGTATGATCCTCGATTGTGGTACCTCGGTTGGCCGTACTTCGTTATCTCGCTTCTAACAATTGAGCCTGTTAACAACATCTGAATAGAGAGAAATTTATGAGAGATGAGATCTTCGACGTATGCCGGGTTTCAAACCTCTCGAAACATCCAGCGTCATCGTTCCTCATTCTCCACCAAATGAGGTCTGAACACGGATAACTCTGCAAACTTCGCCTCGTCTTTGAGACACCGTCATTGTTGTTTCTGCTCCGGTCTAATAAACTCCACTTCCTTCGTATAACGAACACTTTCGGGAAAGTATTTGTCATTAAATAGTTTCAAACGTCTCCCAAGACATCTTTGAGTGCGTTTGGATGGGTACGCTTCATGACTCCCACCGATGATGTCGCTTCGCCACGGAACATAAAGGTGGCGAATGGAACCTTCTGTTCTTCTCTCTGTGCATCCCAAGACATCGAATATCTTGGTAATTTGCTTGACCCATGTTTACGCCGTGATCGGATCCGCTTTCCTTAAATTCTGTGTGGTCCTGACTCTTTGAAGCGCTTGTTTGTGACAACCCGTGAATTGCTATCATTTTCTCCTATGTTTTGAACACGAGTCTCTCAAATGCGATTTTGCATGAGCTGCAAAAAGCTTCTAAATATCCCTCGTTCATCATACGCCGATTGGTGTTATTCACGGGAGGAACATTGCCCGGACTGACGTTCTCCTCGTTGGTGAGTACAAAGCGTCTCCGCGGTCACATTTCCATTGTTAATATTCTCGATCGACATTCTCAAAATCTTGTATAAAACAAGAGTTAATTAAGGAAATCAATATATCACATAATATCCATATATACTTACCAACTATCAAATAAGCTTAGGTAGGACACACTAGCGAAGGATTTACTCGTCTCTCCCTCTAGTTTTATTCCCCGATCTCCGCCAGAGATCATATCCTAAGCTCGATACCAACCGTGACACCCCAAAATAGGTCTACATCCCCCATTTACGAGTTGTCAATACACTCTGATGTAAAACAACTACAACTTTATTATTACAATAAAAAGCGTGAGTTTAAATACGAGATATTGCCATCTAGACAATTTCCACATACAAATAAATTCTCATCATAATTATTGATACATTATTTTACAACAATGGTGAGGACTACTAAACAACTCTCCTAGAACTTTCATTCCATACCCCAGGCTGCGTACTTCGCATTTATATTCTCGTCTCACGAGAAGAAAAATGGAACAAAAAGAAAAGGGTGAGCTCATTAGCCGATAAAAGAATATTATGACTAAGATAATATACAACAAAATTATCGTTAGTCTTCAACAGGAAAAATATAATAGAATACAATAGACAACAAGTTTTAAATCAATATTCATGCGTAAATAATAATTCATTAGAAGAGTTAAGTAGAGAATGCAAACTACTATCTTCTATGTATGAATTTTAAAGTTCATCGTTTATTTTTATCCTGTAAGATCAATCAATATATATCCGGGATCAAATATTCATCTTTTGCTGCGAGTGAGCGAGGACATTCACCGGTTGGTCATGTTCATCTAAACACTGCTCATCTTTGCACCTACGGCCAAAGATATTCATCGAAATCATTCATCTTTGCACCATGGCCAAAGATATTCATCATAAATCATTCATCTTTGCACTCTGGTGCCAAAGATATTCAATAATATCATCATTTAAAGGCGAGGATGATGAAAATATTTTTTTAAAGCGAATCCGATTGAAACAAAATGACAAGGATTAAGGATTCGTACTTTTTGTTTCATCCACGTTCAAAAATACCTCAAAAATAATCATAGTGGTGTAAAATTCAAGAATGATCAAAACATGGATACAATCAAAGCTAGTATCCACTGATAGATATTTTGACGAAAAGAAAAATTTTCATTTTTCGATGAATAGTCTTAGATTCGTGAATAAGATCAGTATCGTGAATAAGGCCAGTATCGTGAATAGTAACTCTCGACACCAAAAGTTCCAAATTTGATAAAAACTTGATTAATATTTCAAAGATAATGATATTGAAAAATAATATCATTCTACGAAAAAATAATATCCCTTACCTCGAAAAGATCAAGAGATTTAAGCGGAATCTTTGGATATAAAGCTATATCTTGAACTTTCACCGTATAGCAATACTCAAAGTATACTCAAAATACTCACAAGAATACGCCGATAATATAGAGAAAACTTCAATTTCGGTGTGATTTTCAATTCTAACCTAAGCACCTATTTATAGGAAATTACTTAGAAACATAAAAAAGAGAAAATTTATTATAATAATAATATATATAAAAATTTTCTCGCCCATTATTAGAATCTAAAATCTGAATACAAACCACATGCTTCCTTACAGAAGAAGTAAAAAAAACGTTTTTCATAAAATAAATAATTAAAACTTCCAAAAATCAATTATTTTGAGCTTGAACTTCAATAATTCATAATAAATAGCCTTTTTGTCGGGAAAATTGAATCTCGAGAGTTTTATAGGAAATTCAATTCTCTACAACTTTGCGGAAGAAAGTTTTTCCAAATTCCAAATGAAATTGTGAAATCCATAAGCAGGCGATTTTAGAGGCTATAATCAAATTTCGGTCAATAAATGGGGTCCACCGATATGTTTAACATGTTTTAAACATTTATTGCAACAAAAATACTCTTCCTCCTCGTATACTCATATATCCCACATTCGTTGTAAAAATATCACCATTATTATATTATTAAAATATAATATTATATATATTTAAATGAATTATTTTATCGAGAAAAGATAAAATTTCAATTTTCAACAATTGTCACATTAAAAATTTTTTCCATCTATATCCACATAAAATCAATATTTTTCTCATCATATGAATCAATAATTAATTATTCACAAATAATATTACTGAGAATCACAATATGTGACAACTGGCGGTTAAAGGAAAGATGGGGATTTCAATAAGAATTTCTCTCTTCTTTTGTAGCAATTAGGTGACCAAACCTCTCCTTAGGCAGAACTTTCTAGACATTGCCAATAATGTTATCTAATAATATTATTCAGATAATATGAATTATTGCTTCGATAATGAAAAATCTTGTGTAATGACAATTATTAAAACAATGTGAATATAAAATATCAACGCGACAATTATTGAATCAATAAAATAAAATACGGAACGAGAATTTCTGTAACCATTATTGAGTAGTGCCTTCTTATGTAAGAGTCAATAATTGGTGCAATACCGCGTATCTTACCGCAAGTGCAACAATAGCAGACATCGTGTTTTTAACCACCTGGGTATTCCAACGATTGTCAAGCCCGGTAATAACTTCTGTAGATTATTTTTAAACAACTTATATTTGTCATTTTCTTCCTCCAATCGCTTTTTCGTTATGGGGCCCACACATGGTTTTGCTGTGCGTCGCATGCGAATATTCTGAAGCGATCTGAATATTCCACGACCGAAACGAATATTCCCAAACAACAATGAATATTTTATAACCACTTGCTTATTTTGAAATATTTGCGTATTTTACCCCATAACTATCCACATTAATCACATCAACCCTTACTATTTCAAAATAATAATTAGAGGAAATTAAATTTTATTTATTAATTATTTGGGATCTTACATTTCGATTACCGACTTAGGTTGTTCTCAATGTGACTCATATCCCAACCTTGGATAGCACGTCACAATAACACCTATCGCTTTACTATCGCATACGAATATGGTGTCCCCTACGGAGAATGCGGCGGTGCATTCCACAAAGGAAGTCACCGGATAGAGGCCTGGTACAAACTTCTACAGTTGAATTTTTTTAACTCACGAAGTTCAATAGAGCCATGAGATTTTAGAAATGGGTTTTTATCAGGGTTCAAAGTCGATACAAAATTCAATATCACACTTTGGGAGTAAGCTAAGAAATTCTTGAAATACATCGAAATTTACTAACAATGTAAATATCATTCAAATCGGCGTATTTTTGTTCGAGTCCATAACATGGCTAAGAAAGCTTGACATCTGTTTTTCAATAAGCGAATGACTTTCAAACGATATAAAGAGTTTGACTTCAATGGTTTGGTTGCTTAAATTTGAATAACGGAGTTGCTTAGGAATATGAAAACTAATGACCTTATAAAAGCAATCAATTTTGGCATGATGAGTGGTTGACCAATCAATCCCTAAGGTCACATCAAATGCAAAAAATTTTAAAGATATAAGATCAACAGGTAATGTGATAGTGCCAACTTGAATCAGGCAAGATTTATAAATAGTGGATGTGATGAAAGTTTCTCCTAACGTAGTTTCCACAGATAGGTCAAAGTCTAATTTTCTCCAGAGTCAAGTTTAAACGTTGAGTATAAGCAGGAGAGATAAATGAATGGGTAGAACCGGTATCTAATAAGGTATAAACTTCATAATAATTTATAATTAACTAACCCGTGCTAACCGTTCGGGTTCTCGCATTCTGACGATCCACGAAAAATGCTCTTCTTCCGAGGGCGATTGACTTTGACTTTTACGGGGATGACCTTTTGAGTCACCATCCCCATTGACTGGGGGTTTATTCTGCGTCTGATCTCGGCGATATAACCTTCTTTTCCATAATTATAACATACCTTGGAAGGTTGTGAACAGTTTGGACTTATGTGTCCCTCTTCTTCGCATCTGTAGCATCTAACTGGCGGTCTTTCTCCTCCTCTAAAATTCGTTGCTGGTGTTGGTGCTGTTGCCGACATCTTCCCGTCATCGTTAAATCTTCTCTTCTTGAAATTTCCACTTGAGTTATTTCTTTTATTACCTTGTCCATGATTACCACTGAAGTGGTTACCATTTCTGGCATGATAATTTCCTCCACGATGGTTATCATTGTTAGATGACCGAAATGCATCCACCGATACTGATTATCATCGAGTTTTTGGTCATTATTCTTGATTCAGCGAGACTCATTATCGCACTCCAATAACTGAGCCTTATTCACAACATCTGAATATAAACAAAGTTTGTGAGAAATGAGGTATTGACATATTTTGGGTTTCAAACCTCGCAGAAACATTCGCGTCATTCTCTCCTCATTATCAACCAAATGCGATGCAAATTGGGACAACTGACTAAAACTTAGCCGTCTTGCGACACGTTCATATTGTTTTGCTCCAGCTTGATGAACTCTACCTCCTTCATGTGATGAATACTTTCGGGAAAGTACTTGTCGTTGAATAATTCTTGGAACTTCTCCCAAGACATCAAATATCTTAGTGATCTGCTTTATCCACGTCTCTGCCGTAAGTGGTTCTGGCTTTCCCAAAAACTCTGGCGGTCCTAACTCCTTGAACTGCTTAGCGGTGACCATCCGTGAGTTTCCAATGTTTCCACCTGCATTTTGAACAGTAGTCTTTCTCGTTTGGTTTTGCATGAATTCTAGAAAGTTCCTAAACATACCATCATTTGTCATCTCCTCAGTGGTGTTGTTCACAGGAGGAACATTGTCAGCCTGTTGTACGTTTTCCTCGTTGGTGAGCAAAGGTGTCTCCATGGTCTCATTTACTCCACTGTTAACATTCTCAGTCGACATTCTCAAATAATGCCATAAAACAAGGGTTAATTTAACAAATTAACAAATCACATAATACCCCTATATTATAACCGACCAACAAATAAGCTTAGGTAGGACACCTTTAGCGAAGGATTTACTCGTCTCTCCCTCCTAGTTCTATTCCCCGATCTCCATGGAGATCATATCCCTAAGCTCGATACCAACCGTGACTCCCCAAAGCGGTATACATCACCCATTCTATTACGAGTCGCCAAATACATGGTACGAAACAACTACAACTTTTTATTACAATTGTCGTGCAAAATAATGACAACACTTATCTTTGTGAGTTTAAATACAAATATTGTCTTCAGACAATATTCATACCCAAATAAAGTCCTCATACAATTATTGATATACACTATATTACAAAATGGTGAGGACTACTAAAACAAACTATCTTGAACCATTACTCCACAATTTTAATTAGTTCCCGCTTATATTCTCATCTCCTGAGAAGAAAAATAGAACAAAAAGGAAAAGGGTGAGCTCAACTAGCCCAGTAAAGAATATTATGACTAAGATAATATACAACAAATTATCGTTAGTCTTCAACAGGGAAAAATCTAATATAATATTAATATATATATTTTAAATCCTACGCACACCAAATCAGATCCAAATATCAGCCACCAATAGTCAACTAAATCAAAAAAACGTTTTTCTTAATTAAAATAATTAAAACTTCCAAAAATCAATTATTTCAGAATTTCGGAACTTCAATAATTCATAATAAATAGCCCTTTTATCAGAAAATTCAAATCTCGCGTTTTTTTATAGGAAATTCAATTCTCTACAACTTTGCAGAAGAAAGGTTTTCCAAATTCATAATAGAAATTGACCGAAATCCATAAACGGACGATTTTACAAGCTATAATCAAATTTCAGTCAAGAAATAGGGTCCACCGACACACAAAACATGTGTTAATCATTTAATGCAACAAAAATACTCTTCCTCCTCATATACTCATATATCCCACATTCATTATAAAAATATCATCATTAATATATTATTAAAATAATATATTTAAATGAATTATTTTATTAGAAAAAGATAAAATATTAATTTTTAACAATTATCACATTAAAAATTTTCTCCATCTATATCCACATAAAATCAATATTTTTCTCACCATATAAATCAATAATTAATTATTCACAAATAATATTATAGAATCACAATCTTGACAACCGAATAGCTCCTCGGGAAAGGGGCTTTCCAATAAGAATTTTTTTCTTTCTTGTAGCATGCAATTAGGTGACCAAACCTCTCCTTAGACAGAACTTTCTAGACATTGTCAATAATGCTATCTAATAATATTATTCAAATAATATGAATTATTGATTTGATAATGGAAAATACTGTGCAGTGACAATTATTAAAACAACAATAATATAAAATATCAACGTAGAAATTATTGAATCAATAAAATAAAATACTGAACAGTAATTACTATAACAATTATTGAGTAATGCCTTCTTACGTAAGAATCAATAATTGGTGCAATGCCGTGTGTTATCAGGCAATGGCGCGTATTCGTGTTTTTAACCATGGGTATTCCAACAAGATAATTGGTGAATAAGCTGCTTGTAATTATTTAAAAACAACTTATACTTGTGCGTTTTTTTCATCCAATCGCTTTCGTTATGGGCCCATTACAAGGGTTACGTGCGTGCATACGAATATTCTCGACGTGAAGAATATTCCACTTTCAAACGAATATTCTCCAACAACAATGAGTATTTTATAACCACTTGCTTATTTAAAATATTTGCGCATTTTATCCATAACTAACCACATTAATCAAATCAACCCTTTACTATTTCAAAATAATAATTAGAGAAATTAAATCTTTATTTATAAAAAGTTGGGGTCTTACAGTATAGCACAGACAGGATATTCTGACAGAATAATAAAGAATGGCATATTAGAAGAATTTCACCATGTATGCAATACTTTGCATAGACAGGTTATTCCAACATAATAATAAAGAATAGAATAACAGAAGTTCTCTTCTTGAATACAAAAGAATAATATCCCTTACCGTAAAATAATACTTGATATAAGAGTAGTGAAGTAGCAGAAAACTTTTCTTCTATCTCTACATAGTCTCTCTCTATAGTTTCTCTCTAGAGTTCAAGAGATTCGTAAGAAAATAATGAAGGAATGAGCTTTATTTATAGGAAAATGGAATGCATAAGAACTAATCCATGAACGGTCAGATTGATTTACTTTAATCGACGGTCCATATTTAAAGAAAAATCTTTTAAATAAAATATAATATATTCTATTTATATAAAAAGATTTTACTACGCAAACACTTATCTGAGGAACTATGCAAATACTATGCATAATAAAATATAATATATTCTATTTATAGAATAACTTTAATAAAGTATTACATTTTATATAAAAGATTTTACTATGCAAAATACTATGCATAAAAGAATATAATATATTCTATTTATAGAATAACTTTAATAAAGTATTACATTTTATATAAAAGATGTTTTATTTTATTACGTGAATAAAACAAAACTTCTAAATCAACAATAATTGAATCAAATAATGTGAGATCTTACGCAAAGAACTATTGTAGCAATAATTGAACAAAACCGATTGACTTCTCACATAAATATCAATAATCAATACCGCAGTCTACTATGCAACAACAGCAGTATTCATCGTACTTTTACTACCCAAAGTAGTTCAACAAGATCAACGGTAAAACTTCCATTGTTATTTTCAATAAAATATTTTTGTCGCTTTCTCATCAAATAATAATTCCGTTAATGAGGTCCATTAATGATTGTCTTGGTCGTCACGAATATTTCGTTTAAAACGAATATTCCCAACCAATCGAATATAATATGACAACTTGCATACTTTGCAAAATTTATAAATATTACCCACAACTATAACATTATCTCAAATTCACACCATAATATAAAAAAAATTATTTCGAGAAAATTAATTCTTTATTCATAAAATATGGGGTTTCACAGTTTGGATTTTTTAACGAATATGATCCGAGTATCAATAGTAAATTATAATTTGAGAAGGTCCGAGTAATTTATCGAACTTTAAAATGTGCTCATATTTGACTCATTTATATTTTAAAGTCGAATTTCGGATCGAACTTTTAATCGAAGCGAGCATCTTAATCGAGTCGAATCATTTGCTTCATTTTACAACCTTAGTTATTGACCACAAATTTTAGTCTCCTAATATGGAAAATGTTATCATTATATAGTTATATATTTTGGAAAATAAAAAATAAATTTATTCCCAAGTTGAATTAATATATGAAATTTAACTATTAATCTTGTTAGTATCGAATGACCTATAGAAAATGTGGAAATACTATAATAAAGCTTTGTTTGGAAATTCAGAAAGTCTTTGACTGTGAAGTATATTAAAAGGGAAAAAGAAGATAAGTTAAGGTTATTAATAATGTTTGGTTGGTTTTTTCTCATGTAAAAAATAAAAATAAAAATAACCCATGTCAATTGGTGCACATGTTATTTTGACTAGTGTTGTCCTGATACAGAGCTTAGAGCTAATCATACTTACATTTTCTATTGATGGTCCAAATAATAAATGACTAACAGATCTGTAAACATAAATTTAAACTATTTTAATGCAAAATGACAACTTTATCCCTAGTAAGCATAAATTTAAGCTATTTTAGTAGGTCTCAAAATGGAAGGCAATTTGGTAATTTTGACTTCCCAATTCCTTATTTATATAAAAGTTTGAAAAGAACATGTCCAGTTTATTTGTCCAAACTCTGAAATGGATCAAAAAGAGGAAAATGAAGAAGCTGAAATCAAATGGGACTGCCACTGCAATAGCAGCTCATTGTATGATACATATGAAGTGGTTGCAATTGGTAGTAAAATTGACAGCCATATAATGAAGTTTCCATTTTTTGGATCATCAAGAAGGCTATCATTTTCAATGGCTGGTGCTACAAATGCAGGTGAATTTCCTCTGATGCATTCGGCATCCGAAAAGATCAATACCATGTCCAAAAAGGTTAGCTCTTTTATGGTTAAATTTTGGACCAAAATTGTGGACAAGATGAAAAGGGAAAAGCTTAAGAAGACAAAAAATGAGATTTGAAATAGGATTAGTTGAGATCGAATTAAAGGAATAATTTCTACTTTTGCATGCATGCATGCCATGTACATGTACATGTACAATCTTTGATACTATTCATTTTTATTATTTTTGATATATGAATGAATGTTCATTCAAGTCATCAGTTCCTTTTTGGATTTTATATTGATTGGCAAACTAGCATTATCTTATACTTTGTGGTGTTTTAAATTCAATTTTTTTTAATAAACATGGAAATTGTATATGCATCAAGTAAGTAATGCTTATAAAAGAAACTAACTAAACCCTCAATGCCTTTCACCGAGGAGATTCAAGTATTGGCAAAAAATGAAATTAAAAAAACTAACTAAACAAAAATCTACCACCAAAAACTCATCCAAGATGGCAAGATATGATATGATTAAACAAATTTGCTCGACCCATCTTTAGTCCTAACTCTATTTTATATGGGTCTTATAAATTTTTATAATTTAATTGTTTATAATACGATTACAATAAAGTTTACACGACTTTAAATTTTCATAATCAAGTAAATCAACACAACATTAATTGTCACGACATCAAGAAAACTCTACATAATTCATTACCACTACACAAGAAATTCATTAATCAAGAAAGGATCAAATAAACTTTTCATATATGGGCCTCTTCTAAGCAGGATCATTATTTGGACCACAGAGATTAAAGGAATTGAAGCTCATTAGGCCTATAGTATAAGGCCTTCTTCTCTTTATTCAGTTAGCCCATCAATAATCACAGGCTATAAAGCTTCTGGTTAAGTGGATAAATTGCACCCAAAAAAAGAAGAAGTTAAGTGGACATCTATATCTATATCTATCTATATTATAAAGCCTTCACGGAAGGTTTGCTGTAATTGTGTCACGCTTTTTATTTTTATTTTTTTTCTTTTGTCTTTACAATTTTAATTATAATATTATTTTGTTTTTTCTATATTAATTTTTACAGGAAAAACAAAATAATTGTCCTATTGTTATTAGAATTTTTAGGACCGGTAATTTAAAATTATAATTGTAAAGAGGACCGGTAATTTAAAAAAGGATATTTTTGGAAGTAAAATTAAGTTTTTAGGACCGGTAATTTTAGAGGTTACTATTTACCATAATAATACATTCACATTTGATTTATAAATTTAATTTGCAGTTAGGCCAAGGTTTTTTTTAATCTTTTTTTGTCCTTTTTAAGCAAGTAGGAGTTGTTACTTATTTTGAGGATGATGAAATTGTTAATAGAAAAGAAAAAAGTTTAAGGGCATTTAATTTTCTTAGAAAACTAACCAACATATGTCATATCACATGCTAAGGTTGAGTTTGCAATGATGTTAAAATAAAATAAAAAATAAAAAAGTCAAATTCAATTATATTTATATTACAATTTGATTCTCTTCTCGTGCAATCCCGTGACTCTCTCCTATTTCCCTTGTGACTCTCCCCCCTCTCATTTTCTTTCATCTCCTTTCGTGACCCTTTGCCTATTTAAAGGCAGTGACTCTCTGAAATCAGAGAGGAATAATATTGAAGGAAAAGAGAGAATTCCTCTTAAGTTTTTTTATCTTTCTCTCTTGCTTCTCTCTAAATATTATTAGAGCAATTATTAGAGTATATTATTATACTTTGCTAAAGTTTTATAACACGTTATCAGCACGAAGCTCTAACCAACTGAGACGGTAAAATTAAATTCTTGCAATTTATTATTATATTACCATTTTGGCTATACCACCAATAATATAATTTTATTCTTATAATTGCCATTAAATTTTATTATTTACAATGGTACCATCTATCCTTGTTAATCTTACAAGACTTGGTGGGAACCTTTTTATTTATTATTAAAGTATTTAATATTACGTTTGAATATCCTCGCGAATTGTTAATTTCACCATTTGGTTCCATTATTTATTATTCCGCATTTAATATTACATTTTAATATCCTCGCTTGTAAATTTCACGATTTTGGTTCCATTATTTATTATTCAGTATTTATTATTCTCATTGGGAATAACTCGTGCTGCTTGATCGATCTATCGCATGCATGGTGAAATTCTTCTGTTATTCCATTATATATTATTCTGTTTGTAAGACCCCAAATAATTAATAAATGAAATTTAATTTCCTCTAATTATTATTTTGAAATAGTAAGGGTTGATTTGATTAATGTGGATGGTTATGGGTAAAATACGCAAGTATTTCAAAATAAGCAAATGGTTATAAAATATTCATTATTGTCGGGGAATATTCGTTTGGTCGTGGAATATTCATACTGAATGGAAAATATTAAAAATGACGTAGTAGCGACCATGTGTGGGCCCCATAACTGGAAAGCGATTGGATGAAGAAAAGCGATAAATATAAGTTGTTTAAAAATAACGCCAGCGTAGTTATTCACAGATTAATCTTTTGTTAAAATACTCGGTGGTTAAAACACAGTAGCACACGGTATTGCATAAATTATTGATTCTTACGTAAGAAGGCACTACTTAATAATGGTTACAATAATTACTGTTCAGTATTTTATTGATTTAATAATTACTGCGTTGATATTTTATATTGATGTTGTTTCAATAATTGTCATTACACAGTATTTTTCATTATCGAAGCAATAATTCATATTATCCGAATAATATTATTAGATAACATTATTGACAATGTTTAGAAAGTTCTCATCTAAGGAGAGGTTTGGTCACCTAATTGCTGCCAAGAAGTGAGAGAGAAATTTTATTAGAAAGCCCCCTCTTTCTGAGAAGCGCACGGTTGTCGATATTGTGATTACAGTAATATTATTTGTGAATAATTAATTATTGATTTATATGATGAGAAAAATATTGATTTTATGTGGATATAGATGGAGAAAATTTTTAATGTGACAATTGTTGAAAATTAAAATTTTATCTTTTACGATAAAATAATTTATTTAAATATATTATTATATTTTTAATAATATAATAATGGTGATATTTTACAATGAATGTGTGATATATGAGTATACGAGGAGAAAAAAATATTTTTTGCAATAAATGTTTAAAACATGTTAAATATGCCGGTGACCCCATTTCTTGTTGAAATTTGATTATAGCTGTAAAATCGCCTGGTTTGAGGATTTGGTCAATTTTCATTTGGAATTTGGAAAAACTTTATTCGCAAAGTTGTAGAGAATTGAATTTTCTATAAAAATCGCGAGATTCAATTTTCCGATAAAAGGGCTATTTATTATGAATTATTGAAGTTCAAGTTCAAATAATATTTTTAAAAGTTTTAAAAGAAAAACGTTTTTTTGTGGTTGGTTGGTGGGCACATGTGTTGCAAAATATGTTGAAATCGTAATTTCCAAGTTTGCGTATGATTTATATAAATTTATTAATATTTTATTAAATTTTCTACTTTGGTGTTCTAAGCATTTTCCTATAAATAGGTGCTTGGGTTAGAATTGAAAATAACACCCGAAATTGAAGTTTTCTCTCTATATTATCGAGTTTATTCTTGTGAGTATTTTGAGTATATTTTGAGTATTGCTATACGGTGCAAGTTCAAGTCATAGCTTTATATCAGGTGTTTAATTTAAAGATCGATCTTTCGAGGTAAGGGATATATTTTTTTTCGTAATGATAGTATTTCTTCAATATCATTATCTTTGAAATATTGATCTGAACTTTTAATCAAATTTGGAACTTTTAGTGTCGGAGTTCTTATTCACGTATCTGGCATTATTCACGATATCTGATCTTATTCATTTAATCTGACTATTCATCTGAAAAATGAAAATTTTTCTTTTTCGTCAAAATATCTAATTCGGATACTATCTTTGATTGTATCCATGTTTTTAATCATTCTTGAATTTTACACCACTATGATTATTTTTGAGGTATTTTTGGACGTGGATAAAACAAAGTACGAATCATTAATCCTTAATCCTTGTCATTTTGTTTCCTTTGGATTCGTTTCTTTAAAAATATTTTCATCATCCGCATGATCTTAAATGATGATATTATTGAATATCTTTGGCTGTAGTGCAAAGATGAATGATTTCGATGAATATCTTTGGCCCGTAGTGCAAGATGAGCAGTGTTTAGATGAATATGATTAATGATGAATATCTTTTTTTTGTAGTGCAAAGATGAATATTTGATTCAGATATATATTGATTGATGTTACTGGGGATAAAAGATGAGCGATGAACTTTTAAATTCATATATAGAAGATAGTAGGTTGCATTCTCTACTTAACTCTTCTAATGAATTATTATTTCATTGCGAAAATTGATTTAAAACTTGTTGTCTATTGTATTCTATTAGATTTTTCCCTATTGGAGACTAACGATAATTTATTGTATATTATCTTAATTATAATATTCTTTCTTTGGGGCTAGTTGAGCTCACCCTTTTCCTTTTGTTCCATTTTTCTTCTCGGGAGGCGAGAATATAGCGAGTACTAGTCTGGGGTATGGAATGAAGGTTACAGAGAGAGTTGTTTAGTAGTCCTCACCATTTTTGTAAAATAATGTATCAATAAATGTGATGATGATTTATTTGAGTATAGATATTGTCAGAAGATAATATTTGTATTCAAACTCACGCTTTTCTTGTTGTAATAATAAAATTGTAGTTGTTTACGTACCATGTATTGATAACTTTCGGAATGGGTGATGTATACCTACTACGGGGCGCTACATTGTTGGAATAATCTGTCCTATGCGAACTACTGGCGACGGGGTGAAGATCCATTTGCATCATGCTAATAACATAAATATAAGAATATTTATATTTGCATTTTATCACCACTTGAGATCGTGACGTAGTTTATTTTTTATATTTCATACATGCAATTATTTATTGTTTTAATAAATAATAAAATTGTGTTTTAACCCAGAATAGATGGCAAACTTGGCAAAAACAGATTTTTTTATTTTGAAAATCTATGGAGACAATTATTTGACTTGGGCACTTGATGCAGAATTGCACCTTAGTGCAAATGAGTTAGAAAAGACCATTGAATCAGGAAATACAGCTACTTCGGCACAAAATCCAAAAGCCATAATTTTTCTTCGTCACCATATTGATGTAGGATTAAAGACTGAGTATTTAACAATCAAAGATCCTTTATCTTTATGGACACAACTTAAGGAAAGATTTGACCACCAAAAATTGGTTGTTCTCCCTAATGTCAAATTTGAGTGGCTTAATTTAAGGCTACAAGATTACAAATCAATTACGGAATATAGTTCCAATGTTTATAGAATAACCTCTACTTTGGCTTTTTCAGCGTGAGATCCGGTTTTCGAATCCCAAATGTTAGAGAAAACGCTCTCAACTTTTCATCCCACCAACATGATTACTGTCAACAACAATATGATGCGAGTAAGTTCACAAAATTTAGTGACTTATTGTCATCCTCCCGGTTGCAGAAAAAGAATAATGAATTGTTGTTGAAAAACCATCAAAGACGGCTTAACAGGTGCTACCCCCCATCACGGATATTAACAAAGACGTCATTCCAAAGTGAATAAGCGTGACAATAGATGATCATATAATAAGAAGCCTTGGGGATGAAAGAATAAACGAGGCCATCGTAACAACAAATTCCAAAACCACGACAATTCAGGCCACCAGAAGTGGCAAGTGTCTGGGTCGGGTAAAAATAAAGAAAATGCAGCACCGATAAAGAACAAACCAGATGTTTGTTTTAGGTGTGGGATGAAAGGGCATTGGTCGCGACATGCGCCGATGCAGCAAGGGCATCGGCTAATTTATTCCAGGAGTCTCAAAAGAACAAAGTAATGGAGGCAGAAATAAACTTTGTTAATCATCAATTGAATATTGTTGATGATTCACCAATGACCAACAATGAGGAAAAGGTTGATGATATTACTGAACCTTCTGAAAGTATCTTTTGGGATATCGTTTAATTTCTTGTTTTAATTAAACATCCTGCATGTATAATATTATTAGTTTTCATTCTATACGTGATATGTGTTTCTCATGAATAAAATTATATTTGAAATGTAACATTTCTTATTTTATGTTTTTATATGTGTCAGACCATCTTTAATGGATATGGAGGATATATGTTTAGCAGACAGTGCAACAACTCATACAATCCTTCAAAGTGAGAAACATTTTTCACAACTAATCAAAGCTAAGGGAAATGTAGGAACTATCTCTGGCACATCAAATTTAATCGAGGGATTTGGAAAAGCTAGTTCCTTGCTACCAAATGAGACACAAGTTTTTATCAAAAATGCTCTATATTCTAGTAAATCAAGAAAAAATTTGCTTAGTTTTAAAGATATTCAACTAAATGGTTTTCACATTGAAACAACCAATAAGAATGATAATGAATATCTTCTCATTACTCTACTATTTCTGGAAAAAAGAATATCTTAGAAAAACTTCATTCAATTTCTTCTGGATTATATACTATGAAAATTAGAGCAATTGAGTTTCATACTGTTATAATTCCAAAAATCATAGATCCCAAATCCTTTATGCTTTGGCATGAAAGACTCGGTCATCCAGGTACTTCTATGATGCGTCGTATTATTGAAAATTCTACTGGTCATCCTCTCAAAGATAAAAGGGTTTTTCCTAGTAGTGAATTTCCTTGTGTTGCGTGTTCTCGAGGAAAATTAATTATTCAACCATCACCAGTAAAAGTTTATAAAGAACCCCCAAAATTCCTATAGAGAATTCAAGGAGACATTTGTGGACCTATTCACCCATTGTCTGGCCCATTTCGATATTTCATAGTTTTAATAGATGCTCAACTAGATGGTCTCATGTTTGTCTTCTCTCTTCTCGAAACTTTGCCTTCTCAAAACTTTTTGCTCAAATAATCAAGTTACGGGCTCAGTTCTCTGATCATCCAATCAAGTCAATTCGACTTGATAACGCAGCTGAATTTTTATCAATAACTTTTAATGATTTTTGTATGACTATTGGAATTTCCATTGAGCATTCCGTTCCTCATTTTCATACATAAAATGGCTTAGCTGAATCTTTAATAAAAAGACTTCAACTAATTGCACGACCATTAATGTTAAGGGCTAACTTACCTACCTCAGTTTGGGGTCATGCAATTCTTCATGCTGCAGCCATCATTCGAGTAAGACCAACGGCTCTTCATAAATTTTCTCCTTTCTGATTAGTTCTTGGACGGATACCAACATATCACACTTTCGAGTTTTTGGAAGTGCAGTATATGTTCCAATTGTACCTCCACAAAGAACTAAAATGGGAGCCCAACGAAGAATAAGTATTTATGTTGGTTTTGATTCTCCTTCTATTATTAGATATCTTGAACCTTTAACAGGAGATGTTTTTACTGCACGTTATGTAGATTGTCATTTTGATGAATCTATATTTCCAACATTAGGAAGAGGGAAAGTTTTAAATAAAAAACCCTCTAAAATATCATAGAATGCATCAGATTTAAATTCACTTGATTCTCGTACAGGACAATGTGAAATTGAAGTTCAAAGAATTATTCATTTTCAAATTATTGCAAATCAAATGCCAGATGCATTTAATGATGCTAGAAAAGTGATAAAGTCACATACACCTGCAGTGAATACTCCAGCAATGATAGAAATACCTATTGAAAAATCAATTCCTAGAGAATTGAAGAATAAGGTAATAGAAGAATTCAAACCACGTCAGAAGCGTGGAAGATCGGTTGGTGCAAAAGACACTGTACCACGAAAAGCAAAAGCAAATAAGGGAATCCCTGAAGGAAAACCCGCCTCCGTAGTAAGACTTATTCTAAGAGTGAGAATAGCCCCGAGAAGAGGTACAAACCGCTCCGAATAAAGACATATTCCAAGAGTGGGAATAGCCCCAGGAGAGGTTCAAAATATCAGTAAAGGGATAAGAGATGAACACCAAGAGATCTCAATAAATTATGTACATGATGAGAAAATATGGGATCGAAGTAAAGTTATGATTGATGACATATTTGCTTTCTCTATAACATCAGATATTACTTTGATTCCTGACACGGATCCTGAACCACAAAACGTGGAAGAATGTCGGAAAAGAAAAGATTTACCAAAATGGAAAGATGCTATTCAAACTGAGCTACAATCTCTATTGAAAAGAGAAGTATTTAGACCAGTAGTCCAAACACCGCTGGGTGTAATCCCGGTTGGAAATTAATGGGTATTTGTACGAAAGCGAAATGAGAAAAATGAAATTATGAGATACAAAGCCCGATTTGTAGCTCAAGGATTTTCACAAAAACCTGGTATTAATTATCAGGATACATACTCTCCAGTAATGGATGGAGTTACTTTTTGATTTCTGATAGGTATGGCAACCATGGAAGGTTTGAACACGTCGATGGATGTTGTAATGCGATACTATATGGCTCACTTGACGGTGAGATTTATATGAGAATCCTGAAGGATTGAAAATGGTTTGAATCACAAAGGCCACGCCACATATATTCAATCAAGTTACAACGCTTTCGTTGTATGGGTTGAAACAAATACAGTCGTATGTGGTATAATCGACTTAGTGATTATTTAATAAAAGATGGATATATAAATGATCAAGTATGTCCATGTGTTTTATTAAGAAATCGCAAAGTGGATTTTCCATCATTCTTCAGATATGTGGATGATTTGAATCTTGTAGGTATTTCTTGAAGAACTCACAAGAAGCTGCTACTTATTTAAAGAATGAATTTGAAATGAAAGATCTTGGAAAGACATAATTTCGCATTTGGGAATACAAGTGGAGCATTTAGCATCCGGAATTTTTATTCATCAATCCACATATTTGAAAAAGATTCTCATCGTTTTCATATGGATAAAGCTCATCCTTTGACAACCCCGATGGTTGTTCGATCTTTAGAAGTTGATAAAGATCCATTTTTACCTCTAGAAAGTGGGGAAGAAGTTCTTGGACACAAGTTCCATACCTAAGTGCAATAGGTGCTCTTATGTATCTTGCAAACCTGCATAACGACTCGATATTACTTTTGCTGTTAACTTGTTAGCAAGATACAGTTCTTCTCCTACTAAGAGACATTGGGATGGGATCAAACACATTTTGAGATACCTTCGTGGAAGTATTGATCTTGGGTTATTTTATCCAAGAAATTCAACGTCGCAATTGGTTGGGTATGCCGATGCAGGATATTTATCAGATCCACACAATGGAAGATCACAAACAGGTTATGTATTTACATATTGTGACATGGCTATCTCCTGGAAATCCACAAAGCAAACCATGACAACTACATCTTCAAATCACTCAGATATTCTCGCTATACATGAAACAAGCAGAGAGTGTGTTTGGTTGAGATCAATTATTCAGCATATTCAAAAATCATGTGGATTACCATCAATCAAAGACATTCCTACAATTCTGTATGAGGATAATAACTGCATTTATTGCTCAACTTAGGAGGATACATCAAGGGAGATAGAACAAAACACATTTCACCTAAATTCTTCTTCACACATGAGCTACAAAAGACGGGTGATATAGATGTGCATCAAATTCGATCATGTGATAATCTAGCTGACTTATTCACAAAGTCGCTACCAAATGCAACGTTTGCAAAACTTCAGAAAAGGATCGGAATGTGTCGACTGAAAGACTTATGATAACATTTCATCAAGGAGTAATGAAATCCTTTTGAGGGGAAGACTGTACTCTTTTTCCTTAGTCACGGTTTTTATCCCAATGGATTTTTCCTGACAAGGTTTTAACGAGGCAGTCAATTAAAAGATATTTATGTAAAAGATATGTACTCTTTTTCCCTTCGTTAAGTTTTTTCCACTGGGTTTTCTTAACAAGGTTTTTAATGAGATATAATCTTCTATCGTAGAAAATCAAGAAAAGTATTACAATTTGATTCCCTTCTCATGCAATCCCGTGACTCCCTCCTATTTCCCTTGTGACTCTCCCCCTCTCATTTTCTTTCATCTCCTTCCGTGACCCTTTGCCTATTTAAAGGCAGTGACTCTGAAATCAGAGAAGAATAATATTGAAGGAAAAGAGAGAATTCCTCTGAAGTTTTTTTATCTTTCTCTCTTGTTTCTCTTTAAATATTATTAGAACAATTATTAGAGTATATTATTATACTTTGCTAAAGTTTTATAATAATTTGTATCTTTTTGCCTCTTTATTTTATCAAATTATTGATGGACTTTTTGAAAGCGACATGGAAACTTGGAGTTGACCGACTTCCAAGACATGGCCATAAAAAGTCAACAATTTAATAAATGTTTAATATTAATTTTTTAAAAATAATTCAATAGATATTTATGATAATTTTGATAGAATTTTCTTTAAAAATATATCCAATTTTATTAAAATTACAATCGCGCTTGCGAGAAGCCTTGGCGCCATTGAGGATCCATATTTTTTTTTTATAGTATTATTTTTAAAAAATAAATAATAATTTTATACTTTAGAGCAAAAAGAGTAGTGTCTTAAGTAAAAATAAATAAATATCAAGGGTTTACTTTTTGATGCATGACAATATATTTTTCATCGTATACTAAGCAATATGAAGAACAATATTTTTACCATTCGTATAATTTTAGTCAATGTTTTACTTTAATTCAAATTTTGGTGAAGGGAACATTTAATGAAAGAGAAACCTTTTTATTTCAACTAGGGTAGAGATAACCAGAAAATGTTAGCAATTTGTACACACCGTAATTTATTATTATTATTATTATTTTATTTATTTATTGTTGACAGTAAAAATATTCTCAGAACAGTGAAATTAAATGAAATTAGAACTTACCTTCTACTTTCATATTTATTGGTACGTTTTGAGTTTATCTCTTATAATGACGTTGAAATGGGCATAAAATATTACTTTTGGGATTGGGTAAGGTTCGGGAATAATTACGAGTCTGGTCGGAAATGACCAACTTATAAGTCATTTGTTATTATTCTCATGTTTAGAAATAATTTTTTTTTTATTTATAAATTGAGTTTTAAGTTAAAAAAAAAGAGAATAAATATTTATAACTTATTTTAAAATGATTTATAGTTTGACCAAATATAATATCTATTTTATCTCTCTTTTTATTAATGTTGTTTTTAACAATCTTTTATTTAATTTTAACTTATAAATCATTATAAGTCGAATACCTTCATAACTTATTTTAACTTAATTTTTGATTTATAAATTAAATTAATATCAAATATTTTTATTTATAAGTCTCACCTTAACCCAACTTATATTTTAATTAATAGTAAATCATTTAAAAATATGTCATTCCCGAAAAGGCCCTACATATTAAGGGAAGGAGTTGAGGAGAGGTCCTCCGGACCATACTGGTTGGCAGGCTTACGGAGAATCAAATATCCGCTTGGCATTTGACAGCTGTCAGTTACCTTTATAAATAAATAAATTTCTCCATAAATTAACATAAATAAAGAAAAGAATCCAACCTTTTATGGGAAATAGTGCAAAAGCCAGAGGAGCACAACTCTAGTGTAGTCTAGTGTATGTATGGTGGGCCAACGTAATAGTCTTGACAATTTTAGAGAGAGAAAGGGTATATAAGGTACCGTACTGTGGTAGGTGTTTGGTTCTGCAAAATCCATGCATGGATTATAGATATGAAGAGGGAGATAAAGAGGAGTTAGAAGTAGTAAAATTGATTGATTTAAAAAAGTCAGAAAAATCAGACAAACAAAAGAGAATTGTCAGACCAACATTACAATTTCCATTTTATTTTAAAACTCTTACTATCTACTTTCCTTAATATGGTTGGGATTAAAGAATTATTTTTATTACTTAATATAAATGTTTGAAAATTTCAAATAGTAATATTATTCAAAGTAATAAATATAATTTTAATTTTTTATTATTTTTTGTTTAATAAATAATATTATATTTTTTCAATATAAAAGCAAATTATAAATTATTGATATTATATTTTATACTATACAATAATTTTCTTAATACATGCTGTCTAATTCTAAAATAACTTATATTAAATAACATTGAGACTAATATACAAAAAATATTTATAAGTCGATATATTTGTTAAAAAAAGTCATAGTCAAACATTTAAATATTAAAAAATAATTTATAAATTGTGACTGAACAAGCAAGTTGTACAACATAAAAGCATAAAACATAAATCATAAATTTAAAAGAAAACTCTATTGATTTGTAAAAGTAAGATTAATGATAAAAGCATTTTATTTTAACATGGCTTCTAGATTGTGAGAAATAAATTACTAATTCTGCTAGTATTTAAATATATTGAAGGAGGAAACAGAAAATAAAAGGAGAAAAAGCACCCCCAATTAATTTAACTCTTTCCTTCTCAACTGACAAAGCCCAAAAGCCCTCTCATATATTTTTTTTTCTCTCTCTTTTCCTTTTTCTTTCTTCTGTTTCTTTTGACCATTGCAGCGTGTAAAAGCTTGCTTCTGCTGCAGATAAACTCAGATTTTTTCAGAACTTTCTCTTCCTCCAAACAAGAATAGCAATTTATTTGCTCAATTTCTAATTTACAGCCATAACCCAAGTACAATTCCTTCAAGGGTTTCCCTAATTTTTCCCTTTTAATTTTTATTACATAAAAATTTGTTCTTCATAAAAAAAATTACTTCTTGAAGCTTGTTTAGCATTGCTCTACAATGTCTGAACCTGGAAAAGTTCGTTTAGTTCGTTGCCCAAAGTGTGAAAATTTGCTGCCAGAGCTCACCGATTACTCTGTTTATCAGTGTGGTGGTTGTGGTGCTCTTCTTAGAGGTACCCTTTTTCTCATTTCTTGATTTTCTCTCTATTTCTTTGTTAATTTATGTTTGGTACCCAAGAAAATATAGAAAGAATTTATTTTCACTAGAGTTTCTTTTTTCTTTTAAAATTTTGTTTTCTGCTTTTGTGTTTTTACGTATTTTTGGGGTAAAGCTGGGATTTTTATTCCTTGTATGGGTCAAAGTTTGAATTTTTATTTACAAAATGAAAATGGCTATACCTTGTTACTTCTTTGATTTTTGTGCGTTGTGTTTGAAAAGGGTATTTTTTGTTGGTTCTGATTTTTACAGCGAAGAATATAGATGTTGAGGTGGATATGTTGTCAGAGAAGTTAGATGAAGAAAGAAATGGAGGGGGTTTGGAGAAATTTCCTAATACGTCAGAGAATTCCGAATTAATGGAGAAACAAATGATGAATTTAAGAGAAGGGTCTGGAAATGACGTTAAGTCAAATGGTAGTTCTAGTAGTAGGCTTGATGAGAGCAAAGAGATTTTGGGTGATGTCCCTGAGAATTTTAGGAATGATTCAATGACTAATGCTGATAAATGGGTTGGCGAGAATGAAGAGGAGATGGATGAGAACATAGATGAAAGGGGTAAAGAATTTGCGGATTTGAGACCCCGAGATGGGAATGGAAATGGGTCGAGAAGATTAGGGCGTACATCGGATTGGAGAACTGGTGAGAGAATTGAAATGGAACAGGTTCGTAGCACTCAGAGGGCTGATGTTGGAGGTGTGAGATATTCGACTTCAAAGTACTCGGAAGAGGTTCCTTCGAATTACGAGTTGGGATCTAATTATGATTACGCTGAAGTAGCTGAACGGATGAAGAATAGGAGTGACCTTGATGAGTTAAAGAAGGTCGAGTACTTTGAACAAGATCGAGCTGAGCTGTTAAGGAAGTTGGATGAGTTGAAGGATCAACTTAGTAGGACGAATGTGGCCGACAAACCTAATGAGAAAGTTCCTATGGATAGGAGGGTTGTTCATCAAGATCCTTATGCTGGTTCTGAGAATTGGTTTCCTGATGGCTCTTTCGGGCAGAAAAGGGCGTCAATGCAACATTCGATCCCTGATAAACATGTGGCAGGACCTTCTTATATCAGTCATTACGCTGATCCACCTCCATTCACGAATAGTCGTGAAATGGCTATGCGTAGTTTTTATCCTCCCATTCATACTCCAAATCAAATGCAAGGTTTTGAGGATCCATTTAGGTCCCAAATGCTTCGTAGACCTTTACACCAAGCACCTCATCCTTTACAACAACAGCCATCTCATCCATACTTCTCTGGACAGTATATGCATAATGATATGGCGAATTTTGATATTCTTGAACCATATTCACATAATATAAACCCTCATCCGCCATCTTGCTCTTGTTTGCATTGCTACAACCAACACCCTCATGTTCTCCAACCAGTTCCACCTTCTGTCTACAACGATAAAAGGTTTTCTGGTGTTCCAAACAATCCAATGTTCTATCATCATGAAAATCCTGGTGCATTTGGTCTGCAGGATTATAATCCTAGATTTTCCAACCTCCCTCAACGTAATTCTCATAACCCACAGCCAAACACAAGATGGCCTAGTGATTCAAACTTTGAAGTGGGTGGTTTTAATCGTCAGCGTCCTGCAAGGGTGCTATTAGCTACTGGTGGTCGTCGTTGCCATCCCATTGCTGGTGGTGCTCCATTCATTGCATGTCACAATTGTTTTGAGTTGCTCCAACTTCCTAAGAAAATTTTGCGCACAAAGAAAAGTCAAAGGAAATTGAGATGTGCTGCATGCTCTAAAGTCATTCTTCTAGTGATTACCGACAATAAACTTGTTATTTCTCTTTATGAAGTAGCGAAGAAAACTCCTGCAAAGTTTGATGATATCTCTAATATGGCGACTAAAGAAGATAGTTCAAATTATCATGGCAATGCAAATTGGGGTAGCATGGATTTTTCCTCAGATGATTATGACAACTCAGGTTATGAATTTCAGTCAATGGATCAAAAACCAGTTTCATCATCAACAGGCCAGGGTTTAAGCTCAAATCAGTCTGGCGATATGAGGAGCCTTCATTCTACAATTTCATGCATTTCTGGGGATGAGGATAACCCAGACACTTTGATTAGTCCAAGAAAAGAAGCCAACTCTGCTGAGCTTCCTATGGAATCCAACTCTACTGAGCTTCCGATGGAAGCCAACCCATCTCAACCACCTTCAGGCTCACCACTTCAAGAACACTTTGAGTACTCAAATAAATACAATGTGGTGAACCGATTTGGAAAGGGAAACAGAAGTGGTCGGTCAGAGCAGGAGCGAGTGATGCCCAAAAAAGTTAGCGCAAGGCAAAATTCGATGAAAGATGCTGCAGTGGCGACTGAGTTGGATATATCCTCCAATGAGTACTCTAATACAGGAACATCCCTAGAATCAGGGGATATGAGCAGAGAAGAAGATCAACTGAGATTGAAGAAAGGGGGTGCATCATTCTTTGCAGGTATCATCAAGAAGAGCTTTAAAGATGGATATAGATCTAATCAAAACTTCGAGCAGGAAAGTGTTAAGGTTACAGTTAATGGGCATCCTATACCAGATCGGTTGGTTAAGAAGGCTGAAAAGCAAGCTGGAAAGATCCAGCCTGGACAATACTGGTAAGCATATACTTCTAGAAAAAAAAAAGTTGAAATTTGGTTTTACCAGGTGCTATTTTTTTTTCTTCACAGACATGCATGCTGTAGATTCCATCATTTTCTCTGTATAGTTTTATGGTGCTAGTCATGTAACTGGAATTGATGCAAGCTATGAATGTAAAAAAGAGTGACATGCATAATAGTATTAGTAGTACCCTTTTTAAGCGTGAAGATAGATAATGGGTTTGCCATGTAATTGATACTGTGCTTCTTTGAAAGAGAAAAGGTCCAGGCTTTATCTTTATGATGATTTTGTTATTCTATATATTAGGCACTCATTGAGTTTGATCACGAAGCAAGACCAATTTCAGGCTTTCGGTTAGACAGTGCATACTGTTAATTAAGGTATATGTCATATGTTGTGGCCTTATGGGATAGCCACTTTTCTTGCATCTTGTGGAATAATGTGCTGATGCTTTTGGGGGATATCTGTTTCAGATATATATACGGTTTGGAGTTTAAAGGTCTCCCTAGGATTTCTGTATCTTCCCTCTTATTAAAATTCTCTTCTTATACCTAATAACAATATTTGGTTTGTACCATTTGATGAGTTTTGTCTTGGATTTTTCTACAAGTTAATCCTCAAGGAAAACCTAGACCTAATGTTCCATCTAGAAACGCCAAGGAGCCACTTGGTGGAGTATTACTCTTTCCTTTTTCTTCACAATAATGTGTCATAAAGATGTTCTGAGATAAGTTGGCTCAATCTGCATGTATTAGGAAGTCCCTTAAATTTTTGTAATTGAAAATAGTTTATAAAACTAGATCTTGATCTGATCTAAATTTAGTTGATGCAAGTCTGTCCACTTTTCCAGCTTCCATGCATGAAGGTTCACTTGATTCTTGTGTTGCAAAAATTGGTTACTAAATTCCATGTAACATGCTCAGTTAACAGTTGTGCTGAACTCACAACGTCATCTTCACTTCAAGTCTTAATGGTCTCTCTGTTCCCTATTTGCATCAGGTATGATTCCCGAGCTGGATTCTGGGGTGTGATGGACGGACCTTGTCTCGGCATAATTCCTGTAAGATATACTTACATGGACAAATAAATATCGATCCATATTAATGATAACTTGTCTATCCATAATGTTAATCTAACACTGGTTCTTTTCTATGGCAGCCGTTTATTGAAGAATTTAATTATCCCATGCCAGAGGATTGTGCTGGTGGAAATACCGGTGTGTTTGTGAATGGGAGAGAGCTTCACCAGAAAGACCTGAAATTGCTTGGTAATAGAGGGCTCCCAACTGATAGAGATAGATCATACATTATCGAGATGTCTGGGAGAGTCTTAGATGAAGACTCCGGTGAAGAGCTCGATAGCCTTGGCAAGCTTGCCCCAACGTAAGTCCTAAATCTCTTGTGGATGATTTCCTTGGTTCCTTAAATCTTGCATGCTCAAATAAGTATTGTTGTGTACAAGTTTAAATCCATATCAAAATAAACCACCGGGTTTAAATTTAGACATGGGTTTTGTGCCTTGCGGGGTGAGGGGAAACAGTTTGAATTGTGGGTCATGATATCCAGGCCATTTTTAATGGTAAAATACGGTTGTAGTGGTAAAGAGGTGTGGAGTTATAAATTGGTAGAGCAAATTAGTCGGACTATCCAATGACTGAATTGCCTAATAACCATGGAGTATTACCTAGACAAATATGGGTGTGATTTTTCCTCCTCTCTCGCATATAAATCAAATGCTCCTACAAACTCTTCACTTTTTCATCCTCACCTTTTGTGATGAATCTTTCATAACTTGATACTTTGTGTCATAGAAATGGTACTGCTATTTATTTATGTAAACATATTTATGGTGACAAACATTAGTAACGGGAACTTTTGATAGCGTTGAGAAGGTGAAGCATGGATTTGGCATGAAAACTCCAAGAGCAGCAGCATGAGTTCTCGCCTTTTGGAATCTAGCCAGTAATACCTTGTCATCCAGGTACACCACTCTTAGTAACAAGGAAACTGAAACAACCTGCTTGGAAATCATTTGGAGGAAGACATTCTATTATTACATTGCCTCTAAATTCCTGAAGCAACCTCCTCTATCATGAAGGGTTTTTTTATTTGTTTTAATGGCCGTCAGAATGTGCATTCAATGTGGATTTTGCTCTGTTCTGCACCTGTATATGCAAGGCATGTACATTTCTTCTGTCTATTTAACTAAAGATCGTAGCCTTTTCTTCTTAGAAGAAACTTAAATGTTTCTTACATTTCTCAATTTATCAATCAAGCAATGAGGAATGTATTAGTTCAAAGTAGAAAGTAATGGAACATATTTTGAGTTCGAGTCATTGCTAGCAAGGTGGTAAAAATCGGGACTGGTTAGCATGAAGTTAATTTTGGTCAATTGATCAATACAGTATCGACATGCAGGTTGGGAGGTGATTTCTCTGTGCATGTCAGCACTATATTGGTCAATTGACCGGATCCATAAAAATCGAGCCATGGTTTGAGACTTCAACATCATAACATCAAATGTAGACAGGCTTGCACCAAACATTTTGTAATTTTGAAGTTTAATATGCCGTCGTTTGACCTTAAAAGTCAAATTGTATTTTTAATTTTGGAACGGAGGGAATACATGATAAAAACTAATTTAGCAATTTTTTTTATATTTAAATTGTTTCTGATTATTGTTGAACACTTGAAAAGTTGAAATCATTACACTCAATTATTTGCACTAAATAAAGAAGAGAAGGGCCAAACATATCATTAGTATTTTGAACACAGAAGAACAAACATGAATCTATTATTAAGTGCGTACCTTTAATTTTGGGACAGTAGGACTCTATGACCCTCACTTGTGGGCTCAATATATTCCGGAGTTTGTTTTCCAGGAGGTTAGAAATGAAATGGGTCCACTTTTAGTCGAGTGAGTACTAATAGTGCTTGAACTGTTTGTTCATTTTACAAATTTACATTCAATATTTTTGAAAGAGTCCTGTTATATGTTGTGATAATTTGTGTTGAATTATAATTGTAAAATATAGAATTATAGAAGACTCTATTTTACACTTCTCTTCAAAACAGGTATCACTAATATTTACCAGAGCTCTTCTATTTTCACCTATTGGAGGTTAAAATACAAATAAGTAAAATTATAAAATCAATTTTTATGTTCAATTATCATATCTACGTGGTATTTTTTCTATTTATCCACATAGATTTGCATCCACATAATAAAGATAGTCATGTATACAAAAAGCATGTATTTAAAAGGAAACTATAATAAATAAATCAAACATAAGGGTGGAGCATGCCACTAATAAAAGTAAGGAGTAAATGTATACAAAAAGCATGTATTTAAAAGGAAAGGTACATAAATTATGTGGTCCATAAATATCAAATATGTATAAATCTATATAAATTTTCTTGGTAATATATATTAATTATTAAGGACCACTTATTTTTATGATTGCCCTGATCTAGTGTGTGACATAAATAATGACATATTACTACCTAAAGTTTCTGATAAGACAACTTAACTTATATTAAAAAGTTAATTTGTAAAATATTAAAATTACTAGAATTTATTTAAATTTAAATTTTATAATTAATAGTATTTTTATGCAGTTTATAGTACTTAAATTGTATTGTCTTAATTAAATAATTTTAAGTTATTCTAAATTAACTGTATAAAGTTAAAAAAAATGAAAGGGAGAGTAATAAACTTAATTTTAAGAGGGAATATGGAACAAATAAAAAAGAAAAAATATATATATATATATATATATATATATATAGAGAGAGAGAGAGAGAGAGAGAGAGAGAAATGATCCATAAAAAATAGATAAACAAATTTAATAATATCGAGAAGGCACCACCAAAACCCCAAAATACTAACCTTTAAATCATAAACCCTACCACCCCTCAATTGTCCAAATCCACACTATGCACTCCCGCTGCTTCGCCTCCATTTCTCGCTACTTCTCATCTTCTCCCGTTACCAAGCCTCCAAAGCTTAAAAATCTCTCCAAAATACTAGCCAAACACAGACCCCGAGCAATCGAAGAAGCCCAAAATGCCCTCACAGATTACCTCTACGCTACCAAAAATTTACCCTTCATTCATGCAGAACACATTAGCAAGAATTCGATTTTCTCTCTCTCGGAAATTATTGCCAAGGTCGAGTTTTCGCTTTCCGGGTTTTCGACATCTTTGCAGAGCTTTCTCAGGTACCATCCCATTAACGAGTTCAAGTTTTTCTATGAAAGTATAGGCATTAATTCTGATGAAATTGATGGGTTTTTACCGGTAAATAAATTCTTTCTGGCTGAAGATTACCGGGTTTTTAATGCTGCTTGTGCACTTTGGGAATTTGGGTTTCCTTGGAACAGGTTGGGCAAGTTGTGCAAAGAAGAAATTTCGATTTTTTACAAAGATTCCAGTGAATTAAATGAACGGCTTGTTGGTTTTAAAGAGTATGGGTTTGACAATGTGATGATTATTGGGATATGCTTGAATTTTCCTTTTGTGTTGAGTAGGAATTGTGAATTGGGTGGTGAAATTGATGGATTGTTTGATGATTTGAGAAAGGTTTTTGTCGATTATGATATGATTAGTTGTGTTGAGGGAAACGTGGATGCTTGGAGTGAGGTTTGTAGGAAAATTCGATTTTTTTATGACTTGGGTTGCGTGAAGGGTAAGATGGGCGAATTGATGGGTAGAAGCAGGAATGTTTTTCTTGAGCATCCAAAAGAGATTTTGGTTCAAAAAGTTAAGTACTTTAGTAAGCTAGATGTCAACAAGTTGGAAATAGGGTATTTACTTCTTTCTAGCCCAGAGATATTGAGATTTGATCTCGAGAGCCCCTGCTTTTCAGTTTCGGGATTTTTGAAATATTATGGATTAGAAGAAAAGCAATTGAGACTTATCATGGAAAATTACCCTTACGTTATGGGTAGAAATAAAATATCTAATTTGCCTCATGTGTTGAGATCATTGGATCTTAATGAATGGTTCTTCAATAAGTTGAGAAATGGAGACCATAATCTGTTGGGTAGGTATGTTATTGGCAGTCCTGAAGAAGACTTGGATGAAATTTATACCGATTTCTCAATGAGAATCCCGTCTACAAAAAAACATTTTCATACACGAAGTAAGTTGAATTTCTTACATAGTATTGGGTTTGGAGAGAATGAACTAACCATAAACATTTTAGCTCGTATGAGTGGTACAAGTAGTGATCTGCAGGAGCGGTTTGATTTCCTTCTTCATAGTGGAGTTGAATTTTCAAAGCTGTGTAAAATGATTAGCATTTCTCGAATGATTCTAAACAAACAGAAAGAACAAATTGAGCAGTGTGTGAAATACCTTTGCGAGGATATTGGCTTTTCTTTGCAGTACCTTGATATCTTTCCATCCTATTTGCGTTGCAGCTTAGAGAAACGAATAAAACCCAGATACAGGTTCCTTATGTGGCTTATAGAAAATGGTTTGTGTGCAAAAGAATATTCCCTTTCGAGCATAATTGCCAAAAGTGAGAAACAATTAATTGCCCGCGCTTATCGCATGCACCCAGCTGCTCCGAAAATATGGCTGGAGAATTTCAAGGCTGAAGACTCGCATATAGGATGATGTTCTTATTTAAAATATATATAGGATGATGTTTTTAAACTTTTTTTTTCACAGCATGATTTCAGTTGCTATAGTTATGATTTGTATGGGTTTTTCTTTAGGATTATAGTAGAATCCAAGTTCGTACTCCTTCTGTTTTTATTAAAGTTTGTCTTGAATCTCTGTTTTTTTTTTCCTGCCATCATGTGAGAACTTGAGTTGGTTATATTCACTAGTAAATTTCTCTTGTAGTCTCAAGTCTGAAGATATTTAAGTGGAATTGGGACCTTCACTACAGATTCGGAAAACACTTGATTTGCAATCAAGTGAGAGGATGTCACTTCTAATGGGCACTTACATATACCAATTCTACGTGCCACCGATAAAAGTAAGGAATAAATGGGAAGGAAGGAATAAAAAAAGAAAAAGGAAAGGTACATAAATTATGTGGTCCATAAATATCAAATATGTATAAATTTTATTTTATTTTTATGGAAGTGGCTAGATTGCCCTGATCTAGTGTGTGACATAAATAATGACATATTACTACCTAAAGTTTATGATTAGACAACTTAACTATATATCTCCGTTCCAAAAACAAAAGTTCGATTTTGATATTAAAAAGTTAATTTGTAAAATATTAAAATTACTAGAATTTATTTAAATTTAAATTTATAATTAATAATATTTTTATGTGGTTTATAGTACTTAAATTGTATTGTCTTAATTAAATAATTTTAAGTTATTCTAAATTAACTGTATAAAGTTAAAATGGATTTCTCTCTTCAAAAAAAGGAGAGGGGAGAGTAATAAACTTAATTTTAAGAGGGAATATGGAACAAATAAAAGTAGAAAAAGGAAAAAGAAAAAAGGAAAAAGGAAAAAGGAAAGGAAGTAAGTAATAAAGCCAGGGCTCAAGGCTTCAAGCCACTACTCTCTAGCTAGAGAGAAGTGATAAAACAAAGTGTTGTATTTTATATTAAATAAAATATTACAAAATTAAATAAAATATACATATTAATTGATGGAGATTTGTAATTGTTGGAGGATATAAATTTTATGACTGTTGGAAATTTATTTTTAACTGTTGTTTTCAATTATATGACTGTTGGAAGAATATTTCCGTTGCCATGTAATATTTTACCGTTGTTGGGATTATTACCGTTGCCATCTTTTCTATATAAAGGAGAGAAAAGGCGATATAAAATATATGATCAGCAGATTTTTTTTAGCTTTTCTCATATATATCATTTAGCAGCAAGAGTGTAAATAGTCACTTTCATATATATATATATATATATATATATATATATATATATATATATATATATATATATATCTTGAACTTGCTGATAACACATATTCTTTATTTATATATATTGTTGCTGCCAATCTTCATATATAGATAGTGCTACTTTTACTTTATATATATATATATATATATATATATATATATATATATATTATTCATACTGCCAGTTATATATATATATACAGTTTTCTTAATTTGTACACATATATTATACATTGAATATTTATATATATATGTGATATAATTTTTGAGTTTGAGTAAAGAAAAAATATTGAAGTTGTTCTTGGTCATTCAACTATTTTAAGTGCTGATTAATTGGGTGAAGAGCCGTTGAATCTTGGAGTAGGAATTAAATCGGTGACCTTTAGAGAGAAAAAAGTTCTAGAAGGCGAAATTTCTACTTAAGGACGGTCTTTGACGCCTTCTGCTCAAAACTATTCGCTCAAAATCGATAAGTTTATTTCTGCTATTCTTTTATTTGATAGTTGAATCCTATATTTTGTTCGTATTTATCCAACAATCTTAAGTAGAAATTTATGGATTCTGCTATGCTTACCGCCACTAAATCTGTCCCTCATTTGACCAAAGTTGAACCTTTTGATGGATCCAATTTTAAACGTTGGCAAACCAAATTACTTTTGATTATGGACATTGCTAAAGTTGACCATGTTTTAACCAAACCAAAATCAGTTGAACCCTCTAACGATGCTACCAATGAACAAAAGAAAGAATACGATTCCTCTGTTAGTACTTGGTCCTCTGCTGATAAAATTTGCAAGGCTATAATTCTCAACTCTTTGTCGAATGAACTGTTTGATATTTATTGTCTATATAAACATGCTGCTAAAATTTGGGATGTGTTAGTTTTGAAATATGTTGTGGAAGATGCTGGTGTCAAAAAGTATGCAATTGGGAATTTTCTTAATTTTACATAATGAGATGAAAAGATGTCTCTTCCCAAATTCATGTTTTTCATCTTGTAAGTAGTAGAACTTAATAATGAAGGCACGACTTTACCTGCTCCTTTTGTTGTTGGCTCCCTTATAGAGAAATTGCCTGATTCTTGGAAAGATTACAAGAATACTATGAAACATAAAAGGAAAGACATGACCTTAGAGGAGTTAATTGTTCATATTCGTATTGAGGAAAAGAACAGAAATTTAGATAAAACTGCCAAAGCCAAAGAAATGTCTTCCAAAGCAAATTTGGTTGATGAGCGCAAACCACGTCAACCGTTCAACAAACATCCTAAACATGGGCATAAGTATAACTCCGGTCCGAAGGCAAAACCGAATCAGTTCAAACCCAAAACCTCAAAACCTAAAGGAGATTGTTTTCGTGTGTGTGGAAGGCCGGTCATCATCTTCGCTTCAATGCAAGTTCAAAAAGGAAACAACGGTCTGTTCCTCCGAGAGCTAACTTATTTGAGAGAACAGATACTACTATTGCGATTGTCTCAAAAGGTGAACATGGTGGACCGACAAAGAGGCATGGGTAGTGGATTCTCAAGTGCTACCAAACATATTTGTGCGAATCATGGTGCATTCATCTCTTACACTCCCTCGAGGAAAAAGATGAACATGTATATATGGGCGATTCGAGGCTTTGCAAGGTGTTGGGTAAAGGAAAGTAAATTTAAAATTGACTTCTGAGAAGATCCTTTCTCTTACCGATGTTCTTCATATTCCTGAGATTCGTTACAATCTCGTATCTGTTGGGATACTTGGTAAAGTTGGGGTTAAGGTTATGTTTGAGTCTGATAAGGTAGTGTTAACCAAAAATGGGGTGTTTGTGGGAAAAGGTATCTTAATTCTGGCTTATTTCATTTGAATGTACTTGAACTCATGAATAATAATGCTAGTACTTCTTTTGCTTATTTGGTTGAGTGTGATGATATTTGGCATTCTAGATTAGGCCATGTGAATTACTCTTATATAAGATTAATGAAAAATTTGGGAATTTTAAAAGATGTTAAAATTTCAAATACCAATAAATGTCAAGTATGTGTAGAAGCCAAAACTACTAAAAAGACTTGTAAACCGGTACTTGTTAGAGAATCGAACCTCTTAGTTTAATTCATTTGGACTTAGGTGATATGTCTACAGAAATACTTCTAAAGGGTGGGAAAAATTATTATGTAACCTTTATAGATGATTATTCTAGATATACTAAAGTTTACCTTCTTAGAAATAAAAATGAAATCGAAGATAAATTTCTAATTTATAAAATTTGAAGTTGAAAATAAATTAGAAAAGAAGATTAAAAGACTCAGTTAGATAGAGGTGGAGAGTATGACTCTAGGACCTCTAGTAAATTTTGTGAAGAACAAGGAATTATACATGAGGTAACACCTCCCTATTCTCCGAGAATCTAATGGGGTTCTTTGAAAGAAAAATAGAACACTAAAAGATATATGATGAATGTTATGTTAGTAAGTTCTGGGGCTCCACCGAATTTGTGGGGGGAAGCTCTTCTTTCTGCTTGTCACTTGCAAAATAGAATCATTTATAAGAAAACTGGAAAAACACCTTATGAGCTTTGGGAAAATCATTTACCTAACTTGAAATATCTTAAAGTGTGGGGGTGTCTTGCTAAGGTAATGTTACCCGACCCTAAAAAAAGAAAAATCGGTTCTAAAACTGCTGATTGTTTGTTTATTGGTTATGCTGAACATAGTGCTGCTTATAGATTTCTTGTTTTAAAAAGTGATTTATTAGATCATAATACAATCATTGAGTCAAAAAATGCTGATTTCTTTGAATATATTTTTCCTTTGAAATCTAAAGTGGATCGACCAGTAGCAGAGCTTTCTACGAGCTCTTATATAGTTCCAATTGAGGAATCTGAAATTGAATCAAGGAGAAGTAAGCGTACTAGAAAACCCACTAGTCTGGGAGATGACTTTTTTACGTTCCTGTTAGATAATGACCCATTAACCTTTAAAGATGTAGTTTCTTCTCCCGATGTTTCTTTTTTGGAGAGAAGCCATAAATAGTGAGATTGAGTCTATTATGGCTAATCACACTTGGGAATTAGTGGACCTTCCTCCTGGTTCTAAATCTATTGGTTGTAAATGGATTTTTAAAAGGAAATTAAAACCTGACGGATCAATTGATAAATTTAAGGCTAGGCTTGTTGCTAAAGGTTATAAACAAAAGCAAGATCTTGACTTTTTTTAGACTTATTCACCTGTTGCAAGAACATCATCCATTAGAGTTTTAATTGCTCTAGCCGCTATTAAAAATTTAATAATTCATCAAATGGATGTTAAAACTGCGTTTCTTAATGAAGATTTAGAAGATGAGATTTATATGGACCAACCTGAGGGATTTATTTCCTTAGGAAATGAGCATAAAGTTTGTAAATTAGTTAAATCTTTATATGGTCTTAAACAAGCTCCTAAACAATGGAATGATAAATTTGATAGTGTGATGACTTCTAATGGATATATAATAAATGATGGAGATAGATGTATATATACCAAATTTAATAATGAGAATTGTGGTGTTATTGTATGCCTTTATGTGGATGACTTGCTTATTTTTGGAACCAATATTGATGTTATATATGAGACTAAAAATATGTTATCCATTAAATTTGATATGAAAGACTTGGGAAAAACAAATGTTATTCTCGGAATTAATTTGAGAAAAGTTTGTAATGGGTATGTGATTTCTCAAGATCATTATGTGGAGAAAATGCTTAAGAGATTTGGACATTATAATGTTAATCCTGTTAGTACTCCGTATGATTCTTGTTTACATTTAAAAAAACATGAGGGACCTAGTGTATCTCAATCTGAGTATGCTCAAATCATAGGTTGCTTAATGTATCTTACTAATTGCACAAGACCTGATATTTCTTATGCAGTTAATAGACTCAGCAGATACACTCATAATCCTAATAAGGATCATTGAACTGCTTTATGTAGAATACTCAAGTATCTGCGAGGTACTATTGGATTTGGCTTGTATTACTGCGGTAATCCTGCAGTTATTGAGGGCTATAGTGATGCCAATTTGGATCTCGATTAGGAGATGAAATCAAATCCACAGTGGCTACATATTTACCTTGGGAGGAGAGCAGTTTCTTGGAAGTCTTACAAGCAAACTTGTATAGCTCATTTATCTTATGGAGTCTCGAGTTTATTGCCTTAGAAGGCGGAGTTTCAAGCAGAGTGGCTCGAAATCTTTTGGGAAATATTCCTTTGTGGGACGAGACCAGATTCCATCGTGTTTCTACATTGTGATTGCCAAGTCGCTATAAAGAAGCTAAGAATAAAGAGCTATAATGACAAGAGTAGGCATACGCCTAAGACATAATATTGTGAGACAATTTGTTATATGGCGGGATTATATCCCTTAATTTTGTTAGGTCGAGTTAAATCTTGCGGATCCTCCGACAAAGCCACCAAAAGCAAGGCTAGTGAGCAATACATCGAGGGGGATGACTCTCATTCATTACGTAAATCAACAATGATGGTAACTCAACCTATATGAATGGTAATCCCAGGAATTAGGTTCATATGGGTAACAACAAGTCATTGGTTGATTGGTTGAGACATTATCCATTTTATAAATATTTTAGTTCATCCTTATGGTGTAGGATAGTGTAATTCTACAATGTTAGAGGTTGAGTTATATACTCTTAATGTTTTCCATAGTCCTATTGGGTGATGTGTTTTAACTGTAGAACACATTTGATGGAAACACCTATATGAGTGTAGAGGTGAGGCCGCTTCTTATGAAAACAAGACAGGTTTTCTAGAGCACTCATGAATTCCGGGTATGACGCAAGGCCAAAAGGTGCCAAATCGCGTAGAACAACTTCTAATTTGAGTTTGTAGTGTGAGTAATATGACTACTGATTCATAATAAGGAATAAGGTTCATAGAAATTTTCATTTCACCAAATTCCTATGAATCAAGTCCTATTCACTCTATACATTGGTTCATAGTCCAAAAGACACCAGTGTTAACGCACTGCATTCTTATATTTCTTATTCAAATTATTTTATTTTAATTTATAATATGTGGGGGATTGTTGTATTTTATATTAAATAAAATATTACAAAATTAAATAAAATATACATATTAATTGATGGAGATTTGTAACTGTTGGAGGATATAAATTTTATGGCTGTTGGAAATTTATTTTTAACTGTTGCTTTCAATTATATGACTGTTGGAAGAATATTTCCGTTGCCATGTAATATTTTACCGTTGTTGGGATTATTACCGTTGCCATCTTTTCTATATAAAGGAGAGAAAAGGCCATATAGAATATATGATCAGCAGATTTTTTTTTAGCTTTTCTCATATATATCATTTAGCAGCAAGAGTGTGAATAGTCACTTTCATATAGTATATATATATATATATATCTTGAACTTGCTGATAACACACATATTCTTTATTTATATATATTGTTGCTGCCAATCTTCATATATAGATAGTGCTACTTTTATTTTATATATATATTATTCGTACTGCCAGTTATATATATATATATATATATATATATATATATATATATATATATATATATACAGTTTCCTTAATTTGTACACATATATTATATACATTGAATATTTATATATATATGTGATACAATTTTGAGTTTGAGTAAGGAAAAAATATTAAAGTTATTCCAATCATTCAACTATTTCAAGTCTTTGATTAGTTGGGTGAAGAAATTAGTTGAATCTTGAGTAGGAATTGTCAAATGACCTTAAGCACCGAGAAAAGTTCTCGATGGGTGAAATTTACTTAGGGGTCGGTCAGACGCCTCTCTTGCTCAAAACTATTCATTTCTAAATCGATAGTTTTTATCTACGCCTTCTTTTATTTGATAGTTGAATCCTATATTTTGTTCGTATTTATCCAACACAAAGTGCATCACGATTCACGATTAACACGTTAAAACTTAAAAACAAAGTAAAAACAACAAACAGCCAAACTGTCATCCTTCTCTTAAATCCGCCTAATTATTTAGCAAAAATAATATATACATATATATATATATATATATTATTCATAATAAGTACTGCTGAATAAAAAATAAGTAAATACAATCATTAACTTTCAATACAAAAACTAATAATTGATATTAAAATTGAAAAATTTACGTATCCTATATATATATATATATTTTGGATCATCTTTGTTCCACAATATCAAGAGTCCTTCGAATCTGCAAATCAATTGTTTCAATAAATAAATCATTAAAATCTATTGTTAACGCCAAGATCTTTCTCCACGTCCCAATCACCAAGACGCGTCCGATATCCTGCACAGTTCAACAAGTCAACACCAAAAGCTTGACGGCTTGACCGTCGGGGGATAGCTCCGGCGTGAGAGTCAGTATCGGCGATCACAAGGTTAACAATGGAAGAAAAATAATGTCTAGTGCTTGAGAGAGAATAAAAATATGATTGTGTGTTGTAATGTTTTGTTTCTTACATTTCTTGTGTGATCCTTGCCCCATACGTATCCTGCATCTTGCCATCTGTACACCCACTATCTCTTGACATCTCCCCCCTCACTCCCGGTCATTTCAGTCGAAAGCAAGTAGCTCACCTCCCTACCTGCTACTATTGTTTGCTACCGCCGGTCGCCTAAGTCCCATCCTCATTAATGTCATGCAGGAAGGTGGTAGACATAACAATCAACTATTATTTGGTGTAATGATTACCGGTCAAAGATGGGTTAAGTAACAATTTGTATAATGGGCCAATTTAATGACTAAGCCCAAATAATAGAAATGACCCATGCATCCGGATCCAACCAAAAAGGACCCAATAGAATAATCAAGTAATTGGGCCCAAATCATTTGGACCAACAGGACAAAAGTAACATAATCCAAGGGATGAGCCCATTAAGTCTGGCCCAATAATGAAAAGGATCATGACCCAACATTGCCCCCTAGTCTTCTATTAAACAAGGTGTTTAATGGAAGATTGTAAATAATATAGGCCCATGATATAATGAATTATGATAAGTCACAAGGGGTTCAAAGTGAAACTCACCAAGGTTTAACTAAGTCGGTCCAAATTGATATCAGAGATAGAAATGGGAGGCCCAATAGACATAGGTTCATTCTAGTTAAGATATTTAGACCCAAAACCGGACGCTACCTCTTCCAATTCATCATCATTGTTGCTAATTAAATGTGTCGCCCTCGTGTAACATGTAACCGTCAATATAAAAGGTAAACTTTACCAATTTTGACAGTTTTTCCTGCCAATTTGAATTTCGAACCTTTGAGCTTTCTTACTATCTCCCGAGCTCTCTTTCCCTTGTCTATAAATCGTTAACAATGGCCTCGCAAGATTCTGAGCAAGAACATCCTCTTTTAGTGACACCGATCACCGACGTTTCTCCAAGTCCAAACCCCAACAAAGACGCTTCAAGCTCTGATCCAGTCGCTGCAACCACTAAGAAGAAAACGATCACGAAGCCTCCTCCCAACCCTTCTGCATTTTATAGGAGTAAGGAACAATATTTTCATGCCAATACTCCTTCGAAAGTTACAGAACTTGATTTGAAGAAGCTTCGAACTCGCTGCCACATTCCGGGTACCCATTTGGTGAGAGTTCCGAGGTCTGAAGAACGAATGTATCAACGCCCTGAAGGGTGGATGGCTGTTACAATGACTATCTTGGAGAAAGGGGTTCGATTCCCTCTTCATTCTTTTATAGTAACTCTCTTAGGGTTTATGGGTGTTGGGTTCGCCCAATTGATGCCGAACTCTTACATTCACATTCTAGCATTCATAGCCTTATGCCACGAACTGGGTGTCGAGCCCACCCTTGACTTCTTCTTTACTGTGTACAAAGTCGGCCAGTCCAGAGAGAAAGGATTTAAGACCATAAGTAAACATTCATCGAAGACAGGAGAGAAGTTCGAGAGGCGGTCATTGGTGAATACTCCTTCGAGCAACAGAAGATGACACGAGAAGTGGTTTTTTGTTGGAGGACCTGAAATCACCTCTTTGCCGGACTGGACCACCGACGAGAAGACTTTTACTGACTTCGGGGACATATCTGAAGAACGTGAGGTCGAGATGATGGATCTTTTTGATAATTTTCCGAGGGAGGAATGGAACTACAGGCTGCTCTCCAAAAAAGCGTGGTTGTATGACCACAAACGTAAGTATAGGTTCATTTTATGAATATTTGGAAATTTTATGTGATATGAATTCTGATGTAGAACTGTTAATCTTCTGCAGTAACTCTGATTAAACCGTCGTCTTCGGAGGTGAAAGACTTGGAGGATTTGCTAACCGGAAAATTGGTAGAAGCCACCGCCGATTCCTCTCAACAAGAAATCCCATCCGAAGGTAACGTAGCTGGAAAATCTGCAGATGCCGATGTTGAACCTTCACAACCGGAGGCCTCCTCCAAATTCAATCCACCTACTGAAACACCAACTACTGAACCTCAAACCCATGCACTCGAAGATGATGAACCCCTTCTCTCGGAAAGAGTCCTCCAACATCGCCGAAAAAGAAAAGAGCCACCAAGGCCTCGAATAATTTCCATCCCATCCGACCAAGCTCTTTTCTCAATCAACCAACCGACAACCCTATACCCCCACTATCGATCCAACGCCAACCTGCTGACCCAACACCACCACCGGCCATTGACCCAACCCCACCAATCACTAATCCAACACCACCACCGTCAACCTAATACCGCCAACCGTGGATCCAACACCACCACCAATCACCAATCCAATATTAGCTCGAACAAGTTTATTAGATCTACTCAGAAATGATCGAAGGCAACTCCTTCGAATCAAAAAGTTGAGAACCAAAATTACCCCCTTAACCCCCGATGAGCTTAGGGTGCCTTCTTCGGGTGTTCCTCCTCCAACAGCCCCTGCAGAGACTCGAATTATAAATAAAGGAGAACAAATCAAATCGCCAGAAAGACCATCTCGAAAAAGGAAACAACCATCCGACAGTCATCCAAGTTCAGCTCCTGAATTTCTACCAGTTCGAGATCCTACTCCAGCTCGATCTTCTTCCATCGAGAATATTTATATAGATCCTTCTCCCGTTCGTGACCAACCCATGCTTTCCCCCCCAAAGCCATCATCACCGAAATTCCACGATGAGGCTACCGGAGCGCCGACCTTGTGGCCTCAGTATAACGCCAATTTTCCCTTCCAGCTCTTTGATGCTTTCGTTCGAGAAAATGACGATCACCGATTCAATGATCATATGAACGGGAATTTTCTTGATGAGGGCATGAGTTATTTGGCCAAGGTAAATGATGGTTTTCTTGATTAGATATTTCTTTACTCATTTAAGTATCTGAAATTGACCGGATATTGTCGAATATATGCAGGCAAATGCAATTTCTAGCGCGTACGCCCCAGCACATAAATGCTGAGTCTGACGAAGAGACTCTGAAAAGGGAGAACAACATGCTGAAGGCTACATTGGCTCGAGAGAGAGAGGAACGCGAATCTATTTTCTATGCCAATGAAAGTCTTCAGAGGGAAGTGGCCCAAAACAAAGACGATTTGAGGGAAACCCACGATGTTCTGGTCTCTGTCAGAGAAGAGTTGAAGATGATAAAGACCAACGAACAAAAATTGGCTAATATGAATGTCAGGTTGTTTGTTTAGACCGAAGCTTTAAAGACTACCAATGAAGGGCTTGCTGAAGCCAATCAAAACTTGTCAATACAAATTTCGGAGAAGTTCGCATTTAAGGCTCGGGTTGATAAAAAAGCCCATAGGGCCAAGCGTCGTAAACTTCGTGGCAAGATAAAGGCACTTTAGAACGGACCCCTCCGATCAAGAAGTGCTCAAGCGGATCCAAAGCGGACTCATCGACGCCCCGACGCAGCCTTGCGTAAATTTCGAAAGTGTACTATGAAGGATATGAGGACTGCCGAGGTCGGGGCAAGGAAAAGCTGACTGCAGCTCAATTGGACCCAACACTTCTTGATTCCGAGAATGAAGGAGCAACCTAAGTCTAATGTTTTTTCGTTTTAATTTATAGGATGTCTTGTAAAAAAGGGATTTTGCTTTTTTATCATTGTTGTAACCGATAATATATGAACAAAATACGGGTTTTATTCAATGTAACTTCGGTGTAGTTACTTCTTGCCAATATTTCAATATTAATGACTTTGAAAAATGTACAAGCTCTTTGTGAACTTAACTTAAACTGTTAATCAACAACTAGGCACATCGTATAACCGATAAAATGAAGTTTAAAGAATGAGGCATTCTGAACCCAACACTTAAGGAAAAATCTAGGTAATAAAGTAAAGGGATACTTATTCGCTTTGTCAAGTGTGAGGCGGATTCGCTTCAGTAGGGAATTTGTTTACCACGAAAGGCCTAATAAACCCATTTATTATGATGACATTTGCCTACCACGCAGGCCCCGACAACCGAACCACCAAGGGCGACAAAGTCTAAAGGTCGACGATTACCTACCTACCACGCAGGGCCCGACAACGTCTTAAGGAGAACACTTATCTACCACGAAGGGGCCCGACAAGGTATAAAGGTCGACAATTGCCTACCACGCAGGCAGGCCCGACAACGTCTTAAGGAGAACGTTTACCATGAACCGATAAGGTATAAAGGTCCGACAAACCCATAAGGTCTCGACAAACCCATAAGGTCCACCGCCATTAAGGCTACCATCGAATGGTCACCACGAGTCCTCCCGAACCTCTTACACCCTCAAATCGAACAGAACCAAGACAAGATTTGTTTGAGGAAAAAGGTAACTTTATTGATTGATGATGAAAATATTTACGGACTTCGATGTAATGTCGTTGTATTTACCATCGAAAGTACTTCCTAAGTCTCATCTCGGCATGCCAAGTATTTTTTAATTGCGGACCCATCCAATGCCTTCAACCGATAAGTCCCCGGCATCGAAAGACTTCAAATGATTTTTTCATACGATCCTTCGCCTTTCAACTCGACATTCGCCTTTCCAAATTTCGAGGTGTGAGGTGATGCTTGACTTCCCCGAGAACAAAATCTTCCACTTCAAATCAAGCTTTACCCCTTGTTGTAATGCTTGACTACTCTCCGTTGATAGTCGCTAGTTTAACCAGGCTATTTTCGACTTCGCCAAGCAAATCGAGATTGGCTTTCACCCTTCTTCATCAGAGATCTTTGAATCGACTAACTCAAGACTTGGAGATCCAATTTCAACTGGGACTAAGGCATCGCACTATAGGCCAATCCGAAAAGGTGAATCCCTGTTGTAGTCCCCTGAGTAGTCCGATAGGCCCATAACACATCGAAAAAGCTCTTCCGCCATCTTCCATCGGGCTTCGCCCAATCTGGCTTGATCCCATTCAACAGCCAGTTCTATTGGTCACTTCGACTTGTCCGTTTGACCGAGGATGAGCCATCAAGTCTTTTGTCGCTGGACCTTCAGATTCATCAAAATGCTTCAAATTTCGATCCCACAAACCGATGCCCATTGTCCGATATTACCACCTTAGGAATTCAAACGAAATACTACCGATTCTTTCAAAAATTTCAAGCATTTATGTTCGTTATTAACCTAAGTGGCTTTGCTTCTACCCATTTGGTCATATAGTCGATGGCAACTATAAAAAACCGACTTGACCTTTTGCTTTCGAGAGAGGGACCCAAAGATATCAACCCCTGCATAAATGGAAGGTATAGGAGATAAGATCGAGTATAGCTCTTTCCGGTGGTCGATGTGGTATCGAATCGCTGAGTTGACACTTCTCGCACTTCTCGACGTATTCGGCCGCTTCCTTGAAGATGGTAGGCCAAGAGTACTCTCGATTTAAATACTTTATAGGCTAATGACTTAGCAGCCATATGGTCGCCATAGATGCCTTCATGTACCTCTCGTAGAGCATATTCAGCTTCAGATGGAGTCAAACATTTCAGTAGTGGAGACGAGAAAGCCCTTCGGAACAGATCCCCATCAATCAGAACAAAATTAGCACTTTTGTACTTGATTTTCTTGGCTAACATCCTATCCGAAGGTAAGATGCCATCTGCCAGATACTCCAGATATGGAGTAAACCAAATAGATTGGTTGGCCAACGACATTACATTACCGATTCATGATGAACACTAGGATGTTGCAAAATTTCTAAGTAAACCGATCCATCAAAGACGTTAACATCCGTAGTGGCTAATTTGGAGAGTGCATCAGCAATGGAATTGTTATTACGCTCGACTCCCTGAAACTCGTAGGATTGGAAATACTGAAGTCGTTCTTTCAATTCTGCCAAATACTTGATCATTCTTGGATCTCGAGCTTCATACTCCCCAGAGAGTTGCTTAACGACTAACTGAGAATCACTGAAGATGACTATTCTCTGCACTTCAAGACTCTTCGCTAGTCGTAACCCCGCGAGTACTGCCTCATACTCAGCTTCGTTGTTCGTCGCTCTGAACTCAAATCTAATGGCCTGTTGCACTTTGAATCCTCCGGACTCGCCGTAATAATCCTCGCCCAATCGACGTCGTAGTAGAAGACCCATCCGCATACAAAGGTCCATTTAACTCGCTTCATTGAAGAATCAGAATCGCTTTCTGTCGATCCTTCACCGCCACAACTTCATCAGCTTCAGAAAACAAGCATTCAACTACAAAATCAGCCAAGACTTGCCCTTTGATGGCGGTTTGGGGGTGATATTCAATAAAAAAATTGGGACAACTCCATCATCCATGCAGCTAATCTCCCCGATACCTCAGGTTTGCCCATAATCTTCTTTAAAGGCTGATCTGTGTATACTATTACCAATCTACCCTGGAAGTATTGCCTAAGCTTTCGACTAGCAGTTATTAAAGCAAAAACAAACTTTTCAATGTTTGGGTACCTTGTTTCAAAGATCCCAAGGACATGGCTTACATAATAAATCGGTGTCGCTGCTTACCCCAACTTCACGCACCAAAACTACTCCTACCGCCAAACTAACTAGTTGCTAAGTACAAATATAGAGGCTCAAGAGAGCGGGCTTCACCAACAAAGGCGCCAAGATAAGTAGGACTTGATGCTCTTAAAGGCGCCCTCACACTCAAGTCCATTGGAACGCCTTTGCATTCTCTTCCCTTTCAACGATCAAAAATGGCAAACATCTTTTTCGCCGACTTGACATGAACCTCCTCAAAGCTCGCAATCCTTCCAAATGACGTTGAACATCTTTAAATGATCGAGGAGTCTTCATGTTCAGGATCGCTTGAATCTTCTCGGATTGGCTTCAATTCCTCTTCGATCGACAAGATAACCCGTAAATTTGCCACCCCTAGACCAAGGTGCACTTAGTGGGATTCAATCTCAAGTTGTGATGATTTAATTGTCCGAAAGCATTCTTCTAAATCATCCAGATGTTTATGCACCAAGATGCTTTTGACAATCATGTCATCCACGACACCTCCATATTCTTGCCCAAATTGATATCCTCAAGACATAGTTCATCATCTCGGTATGTGGCTCTGGCATCGATGAGGTCAAGGTCATTTTCTTATAGGTATATAATGAACGATGCGTAATGAACGCCGCCTTCAGAAGATATCCTCTTTACACATGGAAATCGATGATATCCAGAGAATGCATCCATGAAGCTCAACAAAGCATACCCTCAAGTGGCATCAATGAGTCGATCGATGTGGGGCAATGGGTAGAAATCCTTTAGACAAGCTTTGTTCAGATCGCAGATAGTCGATGCAGACTCGCCATTTACCGCTCGCTCTAAACCAAAGACCACATTTGCCATCCATCATGGGTAGTCGATCTCAAAGATGAAGTCACCACCAACAGCTTTTGTAATCTCTTCATCGATGATCCACGACGCTCAGTGCAAAGATCCTCCTCTTCTCGTCGAATCGCTTTTCGACGGGTCCACTTCCAACCGATGCTCAAGAATATCCCCTCGCTTACTTCTTTGCAGATATCCCGAGGTTCCCATGCGAAGATGTCAACATAGCATCTCAGAGCTCCATGAGGTTCGTCTCGGAGAGGTTCCGCAGACCAACCTATTTTCACCGCCTTGTTCACCTTGCCCGGATGAGCTCTATCTCTCTCTATTTCTTCAAATTGGCATGACTAATGGTTGAATCGCTCTCAATGAAGGGTTCGATTCTATCGCCATGGTCCGCTTTTGCTTCGATATCCCCACTCCCAAGTGATCACATCATTTCTATAACATCTTTCGCCCGATTCAAATCTCCTTTCACCTCACCAACCCCATGAACCGTATGAAATTTGATTTTGAAATGAGGGATCGAGGTCACAGTTTGTAAAGCAATTAAAGTAAGCCTCCCAAAATAGCATTATAAGCGTAATCTACATGCACAACATAAAATTTGCAAATAATTTCTACCGCCGAGGGCCGTTCAAGATGACCTAGTAGTTCAATGGTTCCAAACCACCTTGACCAGATCATTACTAAAACCGCATAAAGGAGCCTCACCCTCTATCTCCATCTTTCGCCTGCTCAGATGCATCCTCCGATAAGCGTGGGCATGCTGTAATATCTATATAAGACCCATTATCTACCATCATTCGCTTCATATCCACCGAACCCACTTGCGCAGTTAACACCAATGATCCCTCATGAGGTTCGATGGTTTCCGAAGGGTAATCCTCATCAAGAAAGGAGATTACCGTGATTCGGATAAGGTCTACTAGCCTTCTGGAGGGTACCGCCAATCGACATGACCATCAATCCAAGTGACTTCGGCGCTTCTTTCCAACAAGTTTGCCAGAAGTACCCCCAGTGATGACATCTATCACATGCCTTGCAGTCGTTCCGAGCCGGCAACGCTTATTGAATCGGGTCGAATACTTTTAACGGGTCCTCTATCCCGTCAGATTCGCTTCGCGCACCCACATACCGAACTAAAGCCCCACCTCAGTACCTTTCTTTCAATGAAATCTTTCAAACTAGCACAATCATTCAGATCGTGACCCGAGGCTTGATGGTAATCACAATACTTACGAGGATTCCTTTTCCTAAGCTTAATGTTATCTCGAGGTGGCTCAAGATAGGTTGATTCTTAATCGATCCAAGATAACAACCCTATCGTTGTTAAGTCTGTATACGCCCTATTTACTCTCCGGGTGGGAGCGATTTAACGCCCTCCACCCCCGCCTCCAATTGTTGTATTTCTTCGATTCGCCTTTTATAGCGGTCTTTATTCCCTTCATTCTTCTTCGGTCCCCATCGGCTTTTGTCCCGATCTCGTCTCTCCTGCTTGGTCTCAAGAAGGACGTTTGAGGCTGTTCATGGCTTCCTCCACCACGATATAGCCTTCAGCTTTGTCGAAGGCTTCAACGAGACTCTTCGGGTAGTGAACCATTAATTTCTTCACCAACTTTTCTGATTTGACCAAATCTAACCCATTTCAAAATAGTCCCACAAATTGTAGATCGCTCAGTGTGTCACTTACTTGGCCGACTGCTTCACGGAACCGCTTCACATATTGGCTCAAAGACTCATTCGAATACTGTTGAACCTGAGCCAACGAACCAATTGGTTTTCCCCTTCTTTTGTTGCTCTCGAAGCGAGCATGAAACTTACTGCACATGTCTGCCCAAGATGAAATTGAATCCGAGGGCAAAGTCCCCATCCATCGCTCGACATCCTTTCTCGAAAGGCCGTGACAAAAGTATGACACTTAGCAAAGATCGCTAAAGTCATAATAATCCATCACCACCGAACGCCTCGATCGTGGGTCGTAGAGGATCCCCGATCCATCATAACTTTCAATGTGGGGCAACTTTTGGTGGGGTCACTTTTCTTTGTAATCTCTCCGCGGAAAAAGGGGATGCCTCTTTTCCCAAGTATCTTTCATTTTCGTCATTTTCGCAAGTTCGCTCAAGTTCCTTTAATTTTAACCGATACTCCACACCTTCCGTTGAGATGATGCTTCTTTCTCCCCGGTGACTCCTTCTTCTTCTCGAAGTGGACCGGTTTTTATAATGTAATCCTCCAACTTTAGAAGGATTTTTTCCGATGACGAGCATCCATGGTGGTGGTGTACCTCAAAGAGACTCTGGAGTACGGCCTCCGGATATACTTCGCCTCGAACTCTCAGCGCTTATGGTGAGAATGTGCAACAACAAGTGCCTTCTTTGTATTCTCGTGGAGTGCGATCTCGGATCGACTTCTTCGTTTCGCTTCGACCTCGCCTCCTTAGAATCGACAGGTGATGTGCCTCTTCGATCTTTGAGGAGTAGGGCTTCGGATCTTCTTCTTTCAAGGTTTGGCCCCGAGACTCACGCCCTAAATGAGCAGTTCCTTCCCACCCGATGCCCTCGCTTCTGGATCGAACATAATCGAACTCTTCATCCTCAACTCGCTTATTCGAGCCATCCGCGTCGCCTATATCATGTCCGCCGCTTCACAAGTAACTCCATAGCTCTATCTCGCTTTATCTCGCCATCTTAGCTAATCGGGAGGCCTTTTTCGTCTTGGTCATCTCAGATCGAAGTTCTAGGCGAGGTGCCTTCTACTCGCTTTCGGACCATGGCTGCGACGCCTTTCTCCGCCAGAAAACTAGCTTTCACGCTTAGCTTTTGCCTATACGCCTTCTACGAGAATCTTCATGTGAACGTTTGACGCCAGGCTTTGGCGTGAACACTTATCAGAGGTCCCAAACGATCTTCGCAGTACACTTTGGTGTCGATTCACCGACAAACCATCTATCGCCTCTTTAAAGTGTAGGTGTTCTACTCTTCACCATGAATATCGACGTAGAACAAACACGAGTCCTGTGATTGAAAAATACTCGTGACACTAGAACTCACCCTCCTTCTAGCGCCAATGTTAACGCCAAGATCTTTTCCACGCCCCAATCACCAAGACGCATCTCGATATCCCCGCATACCAACAAGTCAACACCAAAAGCTTGAAGGCTTGGATCGGTTTGGGATAGCCCAACGTGAGAGTCAAGATTTCGGCGATCACAAGGTTAACAATGGAGGAAAAATAATGTCTAGTGCTCGAGAGAGAATAAAATATGATTGTGTGTTGTAATGTTTTGTTACTTACCTTTCTTGTGTGATCCTGCCGCCATACGTATCCTGCACTGGCCATCGTGCCACCCACTATCTCTCGACATCTCCCCCCCACTTCTGGCCATTTCAAATTGAAAGCAAAGTAGCTCACCTCCCACCGCTGGTATATCGTTTGTTATCACTTATCATCCGCCTCGAGTCCCATCCTCATTAATGCTATGCGTGAAGGTGTATGTATATAATACCAACTATTATTTGATGTAATGATTACCGCTCAAAGATGTGTTAAGTAATAATTTGTATAATGGGCCAATTTAATGATTAAGCCCAAATAATGGAAATGATCCATGCAACCGGATCCAACCAAAAAGGACCCAATAGAATAATCAAATAATTGGGCCCAAATCATTCGGACCAACAAGACAAAAGTAATATAATTGAAGGGATGAACCCATTAAGTCTGGCACAATAATGAAAAGGGTCATGGCAACACTATAAATCTATTTCAAAAAATAGCACGAATTATTTTCTTCAAAATGGTTTCTTTGAAGAAAAGAGCTTGTGTTGTGTGGTTTATCTTTAGAAAGATGCCTAACAAAAATTTAAGACTTCATTAATGATGGAAGCGAAAAAACTAACACCAAACACCAACAAATACCCACGCACTCCACCTCACCCCACCCCACCCCACCCCACCCCACCCTATCCGACCCTACCCTACCCTACTCTACCCTACCCTTCAATACATCATCATCAACTTTATTGTAATTTTCTTACTTCTAGCTCTTTCGCATTTCCACCTATATGACAAAAGTTCGCAAGTAAAAATCAAAATCAAACCTTGATTTTTGTTCTAATGCTAACATCCATTTTTGGGTAGTTGCAAAATCACACTCACTTTTCCCTCTTCTTCCCATTGTTCCTTCTTTTCTCTCTCTTCATGTTTTGCAGAGGCTGGAATCTTTTGAGTTTCAGTTACACAAATGAAAAGATTGAGATTTGATTCAAAAAACAATCATAATACTAATAATTATTACTACCCCTTTTCCCTAACTCACAAATATAATCAAACGTTTGTTAAAATTGTGGTTTGTTTTCTCGTATTGTGTCTTGCTTATCGGTTCTATTTCCCCAATGTTACCCAGTTGTCCCCTGTTTTGGACTCTGACACTGACTTTCTTCTGAATAAAACATTGCCGCCGGCGCCAGTGGATCAGCCGCCGGAATTTGGTGATCTTCCGGCTTTGAATGAGAGCCAAGCAAACTTACCCAAAGAAACTGAGAGCCAAGCTTCTCAGAATGGTGAGTATATTTTTTTTTGTGTAATTATACAGGCTCCATCTTTTCAAAAGTTATGCATGAACTGTAGAATTTGAAGCAATCCCAGTTCTTAATCACTGGGGAATAGGATATTTTAATTTCAAGATTCCAGTTTATTCTATGATTAGACATTAAATTAAAAAAAAAAAAAAATTCTTTTTTTATTTATTTAATTATTTAATTTTTTAGGAGGAAAAAGTGAACTGAATCACAAGTTCTATAAGAAATCTTGGTCATTGTAGCTAATTCAATTTTTGCTTACTAGTTTGAATTTGAGAGAAATTTGTATATCTAATTTGGAATACATTAGTGGGTCAATCTGTCTTGTTTCTATTCTGGTTGGTTGGTTTTCTTGCTGCTGCACTTAGATGACCCCATTCCATTGAACTTTTATCTTTGAAATTGAACTCCAACTATTTATTGCAAGCTTTAGTTGTCTAGTATTGAAAGAAGTTGTCTACCATATGTATATATTAATATATATGCATAGAGGCTCAATTCTAGCTCTAAAGATTGAATTTGTAAGTTTTCTGCACAAAGGGATAACATGTTTGTCCATTTCTAATGAACTGCATGGTGTTTGTTAATATGTTTTACAAGTTGTTTAATTCTTTGGCTCATTGCATTGTGCCTCTGTGATCTTCTCGAGGTTTCGAGTTCGTTTAGTGTGCTTTGACCGATGAATATGTTAATGAAATTACATGATCTATGTACAGGGAAATGTGATATTTTTACTGGAGATTGGGTTCCCGATCCCAACGGTCCATTTTACACTAACAACAGCTGCCACTCCATTCAAGAACATCAAAACTGCATGAGAAATGGGCGGCCTGATTCCGGCTATATTTACTGGAGGTGGACACCACGGGACTGTGAATTGCCCAAGTTTAATCCAGAAAGATTTCTGTGGTTGATGAGAAATAAATCTATGGCCTTTATTGGTGATTCAATCTCGCGTAATCACGTCCAGTCATTGCTTTGCATTCTCTCACAGGTACATTCTATGTTTATGGAATTCTAATGATGTTAACCTATTTGGTCTGGGCGTCTGGCTATTAAAACTGTTCATTGGCTTATGATTAATTTATTTAGCTTTTAGCTTCTTCTCTCTAATTCTTAGGGACTTACCAGAACATTTCCTGTATTTACATTTTATTTTAACATTAAATCCTATATATGCTTGATTGAAAAGCTCAGTAATTTACCTGAAAACAGATCATGATCAACTAAGATTTTGGCTAAATTTGAACAGCAGAAGTCAACAAGTTGTACAAGTACTAGGGCTCTGGAATTGGGTACATATTTTGAAAATTAGCCGCCAATGAGCTAAAACAGTAGTGCAAATGCAATTATCGGCTGAATATTTTTTCCGGGTAGCTTAATTACAAGTAGGCTTGCACTAGTAAGATACTCGTCAAATTTGATATTACTGGATATTAAGAATTTCATGATTCTATTACCAACCTACCCTATTTGAAGTAGTAAAATGAGTAAATATGACTCATTCCAAAGGTAAGTCTATACCAAATTCATGGTACAAGGATTTAGGTAGTTCTTTGCTATTATTGTCTTTGCCGATTTTAACTTCAAAGTTCAAACCGATTGGATTTTATAGTAGTTGCCAGGTCATGATGGAGACCAGTGACATGCCATTACTTCTATTATTAATTACAGCTGGCATGGCTTTTATGATGGAACCTACCCCATTTGAAGTGGTTCAATGGTCGATTTGCAATAAATTTTGTTCCAAATTTCCTTGTCGGAGTATTTAGGTAGTTGTTTCACCAAGTTTCATCCACAACTTTGAGATTTGTATTTTGATAATTATTAGCTTCAACTAACATGAACTGTTGTGACTATTGACCAAAGAAAGCTGATTTAAAACAATAACACTTGCCATGATCTATTATCATAAATCTGCCCTACCTTCCATTTCCAATCATAATATAAAAACTTAAGGACTCATTAATTAGTTGACTAAATTTACTGTCGCTTTTCCATTTCCTTGGTTAGGATTTCTTACTGAAGGGCTCTTTATTCTCTTATAAAAATTCGGTTCATTTTTAACTTTTGTAGTAGATAGGATTTAAAATCTAAATATCTTCAGTGGTTACAAGAATTGTCTTGTCCAAGTTAAGAAATCTTCCTAGGATCCAAAGCCGAAAATTCCTACTTCAATTTACCTTAAGCATCAGTAAATTAAAAGATATGTTACTATTACTGCATCATTCGTCATTCGCTAGTTCAATACTCTGTCGTAATTTCATTGTTTGAAGCGTGTTAACATGAAGGATATGGACTATCATGTTTCGTTCACTTTTGAGAACATATTGGTTGCTCGGGATATAAGCAACTTATTACCCAACTTAACGCCTCAATGAGTATACACTGAGGGTTCCTTATGATTTGGCCTACAACTTTTTTGTTAATAGGGCCTTTCTTATTGGATTCTAATGACATGCAGGTAGAAGAAGCTGTTGATGTCTACCATGATGAGGAATACAAATCCAGGAGATGGTATTTCCCCTCGTATGACTTCACTCTTTCGGTTATCTGGTCTCCTTTCCTCGTAAAAGCAGCTGTTTCTGAAGACATTAACGGAGTTGCATCAGATATACCTAAGCTTAATCTCGACGAACTTGACCCTGTATGGCTCGAACAATACAACAATTTCGATTACATAGAGATTGGTGGTGGGAAATGGTACCTCAAAACTGCAATCTACTATGAGAACAACACGATCGTTAGCTGTCATAACTGCCCTCAGGACAATATAACAAAGGTGGGATTCGAGTACGCTTATCGTAAAGCAATAAACTCAACCTTAAAGTTCATAACTCGTTCGAAGCACAAGGCGTACACATTTTTCAGAGCTGCCACGCCTGATCACTTTGAGAATGGAGAATGGAACACGGGGGGATATTGTAACAGGACCGTGCCATTTAAAGAAGGCGAGGTTGATTTAATTGATGTGGACCGAGTAATGCGTGATATTGAGTTGGAAGAATTTAACAAGGCATTTGATATAGGATCTGAGAAGGGGTTGAATTTGAGACTATTTGATACAACTCATCTTTCGTTGCTGAGGCCAGACGGGCATCCAGGACCTTACAGGGCGTATCATCCGTTTTCTGGTAAAGATAAGAATGCGAAAGTTCAGCTAGATTGCTTGCATTGGTGCTTGCCTGGCCCTATAGACTCTTGGAATGATTTGATGATGGAAATGTTGCTGAATGGATGAAGAGCGGGAACCTAGTCCCAAATTTTTAAACAAATTTCAATTTCATGGAATTGTAAATGCACCGAAGCTTGGTATTAAGTTGCCAAACATAGCGTTTCTTGCAGTCATGAAACCATGTAAATTACATGTATTTTATTTTTTCAATGGAAGAATATTTTTCTAACATTTTAACCACAAAGCTGGATTAATTTGTTGATATCCTGCATGTATAATGGATATGTTGCTTGCTTTTTGTGAAAGCTGCTTTCTTTCTTTACGGTATATTATAGACTTGACCTGATGATATATGGAAAAGTAAACTTGGTGAGATCCCAATTCCTCATTGCTTTTCTTTCTTCACATTTTTTTTATTATTAATTGTACGTTGTTGTCTTTCTTTGATTATTTCCTCAGACTTGTCTACGGGAAAAAAACGAGAGTGACTAGCATAAAATTAATTTTAATTAATTGATTAATATATTATTGATACGCAAATTAAGAGGGGATCTTTCTACGTATAATATTATATTAATCAACTTACTTTTGAAAAAAACTATTGTCTCTATTATATGACGTTATTGTATGTTTCTGCAATACTTTAATTAACTTGTCATTATTTATGTTATAATTATATTATAAAATTAGTGTGATTGTTATGCATTCATTATAAAAAGATGCTCCTCTAGGATCATAAAAGAAGAGGAGACGGCTAACAATAAAATAAGAGGGTTAACAATACAATAACAATAAACAAAGAGGGCTCCGGCTAGGAAGCCGATTAAATGGAGCGTAGCAGTTAGAAATACACTCTGCCAAAGCAGCCGGCAACACTTTTAACTCCCTCACTCTGCACGTTTCCTTTTTATTTCTTTCCTGAACTATTTAAAATGCAGATTTCAACGCTTAGGGATTTAATGGTCGCGCAATCATGCCGGAAATTCGGCCGGAGGCAGAAAAATCAAATCGGAGCTTCGACGCGCCCACACGCGCGGCTTTTCTTTTAGGTACGGTTCCCCCTCTGCTGTTCTGAACAACTTTACAGTTCGTGCAGTTGCCTTTTCAGAAATTTACAGTTCGTACAATTCGGGTCTTTGATATGAGTTTCCAGGTTACCTCAGGTTATATGGGTTCCGTACCAGTTTGTACAATTCGGGTCGAATTCGGATTTTGGTACGGGTCAGGTTTCCTCAGTTTATATGGGTTCCGTACGGTATATGAATGTTTCCGGCTTCTTCTTCAGCTCTGGTTCTTTTTTTTTTTCGCGGTTTCTTCTGCTTCCTCTAGCAATCAGAGAAGTGTAATATATACCTAAACCTCAAAACAATGAAATTCTGAATCGCTTCGCATTTGCCTAATTAACATCGGTACCTACCTCGGTAATTCCTTTATTTCTCAAATTTTTTTTTTTTGGCGATTTGATTATGTGAAAAATTGATTATTAGTTGTTCTAAGTTGAAAAATTAATTCCTTATGCTTCCTATTGAATAATTGTTATGTTCAAGATGATATCCTCCTAACCTTTGTGTTATATTAGTTTTTTATATTCACTTTATTGATGCAAACTTTTACGGATTTATATGAGGTTTAAAAATAATTCTATTTTTTTGGGGTGCCATTTTGGAGCATGGAAAATGATGGTATTGGTTGATTGGTGGTGGTAACTTTAGCTTGTGGCCTTGTGGGAGGGACTACTTACCTATCTTCAGTACCTCTTAGTGTGAAGATGTTTGTATCACAAATTAGTAACGATGCAAATGGTTACTTAGCATTAAGGAACTTGGAAGATTTTCTTGGGAAACTTTACATATTGAGGATGTTTGCCAAGCCCATATATTCTGTATGGAGGAACATTCAATCACTGATAGATTCATGTGCGCTAGCTCGTACGTAGCGTCTACAGAATTAGGTGATTGCTATCAAAATAACTATCTAGATTTCCATTTGAATCAAGAGTGAGTAGCTGGCTTTGTATCAATTTCCTTTTCTTTGACTTGTCTAGCTACTAGACAATTCAGGCTTGTATTATATCAAGTTGGTAACACCATATTTTCATTTAAAATCTGCATATACTATTGCTTAATTATTACAAGTTATAGTAAAATATGATTGTGTCCCAAAACATGGCCCTGATAAAATATACTAGTAGCAATATCAATAGGGCTCCTTCTAGCTGAAGAATTGTCAGGACAAACATACCTGTGGAAAAGAAAAGTTGTAAGGTCTGTTATACAGGAGGCGCAAGTTATATTGGTTCTTTCCTCGTCAAGCAATTATTAGATAAAGGACATACTGTTCATGCTACTCCCAGGAACTTGAGTAACTCTCTTCCACTCTCTCTGATGTTGTTGTTGTTGATGATGATGATAACAATTTGGGCTTCTTGAATTTTGGATGATGAGTATAAGGTAGGCCTTTTAAGGAGCTTTCCAGGCGCAGACAAAAGGCTAAAGTTCTTTGAAGCTGACTTATATGAACCAAATGATTTTGATCAGGCAATTGAAGGCTGTGAGTTTGTTTTCCATGTTGCAACCCCAATTTGCCACTCAGAGAAGGTAGTATATTCTTATCTCCCACAGGTTGATATTTTTACTTGGTAATAATAAAAGTCGTAGAAATATCAGAAGGATGATTAATTGTTTAAGTAATTGTATTTGCATATATAGAACAATGATAGTGTTGAAGCCACAGTTGGTACAGTGAAGAACATAGCAAAATCTTGTGTTAGATTAAGAACAGTTAAGCGGCTTATTTATACTGCCTCACTTTTTGCTGCATCTCCAATGAAAGATGATGGTACTGGCTATAAGGAGGCCATAGATGAGATTTTTTGGGCTCCTCTGGATGGCCCTTTTTCTTATAGCAATGCATTTGTAAAAGTGAGTTTCCTCTTTTATGTTGATCTTTATGTTTGGAAGTTGGAAAAGGTGAGGGAAAGAAGGAAAGGAAGGTTACAAAGGGGTCATATTTCAAAGGGATTTCTTTCTTGCGTGTCATATTTTAGTCAACCATTGAGTCATTGACTATCACTGAATCAAGATAAATTTATTATGATTTCATTTGTAGGACTACAGAGTATCGAAAACACGGGCTGAGAAAGAATTTTTGAGCATGGCAAATGATGGTATTGGCGGCCTTGTGGGAGGGACTACTTACCTATCTTCAATACCTCTTAGTGTGAAGTTGTTAGTATCACAAATTAGTAACGATGCAAATGGTTACTTAGCATCAAGGAACTTAGAAGATTTTCTTGGGAAACTTCCAATTGTACATATTGAGGATGTTTGCCAAGCCCATATCTTCTGTATGGACGAGCATTCAATCACTGGTAGATTCCTGTGCACTAGCTCGTACGTAGCGTCTACAGAAATAGGTGATTGCTATCAAAAGAACTATCCAGATTTCCATTTGAATCAAGAGTGAGTAGCTGGCTTTGTATCAATTTCCTTTTCTTTTTCAATTATTTTTCGTGATTCAGTGTCGAGCAAAAGGATATGTTAGTTCTGTGCTTGGGGTCTTAACATACAAAAAGCTAAGAACAATTATATTGTTGGAATCTAGTGAAATTCACCACTCGGTTAAAGTGGCATTGGCATAGTCAATGGGGACAAAAAATTTCATGAACTATAATTTCTTGTGTTTCACATTATCCCTAGCCCCATTTATGAATATCTTGTTCAAATAATTTAATATGAAACTGACAGTATTAATTATTATTTTTCTGAATTTTGATTTCAGGTACTTGGATGGTCCTATAAGAGCAATTGAGTTGGGCTCTACAAAGCTTACTGAAAGGGGCTTTTAGTACAAATTTGACACCAAGATGATTTTAGATGATAGTATTAACTGTGCTATGAAGATGGGTGAACTCCGGTTATAACTGGTTCTTCCATGCTAATCTCTAATTTTTGGTTTCTTAATAAGATGATTGATCTTGGAGTGTTTGGGTGATGCAATCTTATTAGAGAACCATAGCAACAAGAATAGTGCATTTTCTTGTTCCAAGTCTTATGGCATATTCTGAATGTTTTTACCATAAAATTATCGCAGTCATTTGGTGCTGGATTTTTCATAATATCTCGATGTCATTCCTTTATTTTGTACAGCTCATTAAGTTTGTTACGATATTTGATTTCACTTTTGTTTCCGTCCTTGAAGATTGCAAAAAACTAAACCAAGAAAGTCATTTTTTTTTTTTTTTTAACCAAACATATTGTGCTGTAAAATAACACATATAAGATCACTTGTATTGTGTAAGCATTAAGTTGTTCCAACTACCAAGTAAGATCACTTCTGTAATGTAAATATGTAATGTGTGGTCCAAATTCTTTTCATGATGATCTGCCTCACCTTTGGTGTTACATTATTGTTATCAAGATATGTTTTTATTTTAGAGAAGACCAATAATTTTATGTGTCTATGAATGTATAATAAATTAAGTTGGTAACATCAGATTTTCATTTAAACTAATATTGCCTAGTATAAAAAAGATATCCTCCTAGTAGAACAATGCTCAGGACAACATATCTTATATTTGGCTATGGAAAACTGTAAGGTTTGTATTGCAGAAGGTGCAGGTTATATTGATTCTTTGCTTGTCAAGAAACTATTAGATAAAAGGGTATATTGTCCATGCTACACTCAGGAACTTGGGTAACGATTCGGGCTTCTTGAATAACATATCTTTTATGTTGTTATTGATAATAAAAACGTTACGGGCTTCTTGAATTTCAGATGATGAGTCAAAGGTAGGCCTCCAACAGAGCTTTTCAGGCGCAGACAAAAGGCTAAAAGTGTTTGTTTTTCATGTTGCTTCTCCTGTCGACAAGGTAGCATATTCTTATCTCCCACAAGTAAAAATGTTATACTTAGTTACTACAAGGCTTGGAATTATCGAAAAGATGATTAATTGTTTTAAGTTGTTGTATTTGCAAATTCAAGGATATGGTTGAAGTCACAGTTGGTGGAGTGAAGAACATTGCAAAATCTTGCGTTAGATTAAGAACAGTGGAGCGGCTTATTTATACTGCCTCTGTTGTTGCTGCATCTCCAATGAAAGATGATGGAAGTGGCTATAAGGAGTCCATGGATGAGACTTGTTGGACTCCTATTGAAGTCCCTTCTCCTTTCAGCAATATTTTTAATAAAGTAAGTTTCCTTATTTCTGTTGAGCTGTGTATGGAATATGGGAAAACGCCATCCAAAAGAAAGGAAAATGAAGATAAAAAGGTCATATTGACTGATGCCCATATCTTCTGTATGGAGGAACCAAACCATCAATGAAAGGGAGATTCTTGTGCGCTAGCTTATACATATCATCTGCAGAAATAACCAAATGTTATCTAAAGAATTATAAGAACCACCTTCTGGCTTTGTATCAATTTTGTTTTCTGTTTCAAGTTTTTTTTTTGTTTGAACAGATTATTTTGTGCTGTTGTGTCCTCTGTTTCTGGCCATTTTTGCCTTGGTATTCAAGAGTTTTCTGGGAATTTAATGTAATGTGTTTTCCAAAGTGTTTAATAGGTTGTTACCTAGTTCATTGTTTGTTCTATTTCTAATCCATTTTCTACATAATTGCCATTTTTCTGGCTCATCAAGAAAATATACTACTAGCTTGGAATGTTGGAGTATTACATATTTACATTTTGATGATAAGCAAGCATCTAATTCCTAATTTTGGAATATGATCCTCTCCTTTTCAAATGAAATGGAGAGTCTCCTATATTCCCTATTATCGTCTCTCTCCATCATCATAATTACGTTTTAACACATTTTAAATCTGGAACATAAAACGGAAACTTTCAAATTCATTCGAAGTGAAGATGATCTTTAATTCTTTTAAAAGTGCTTCACATAATTATTTATTTATTTATTTTTATACCAATTATAAATAGACGAGCCTTCACTAACCTCACATACACACGTGATTCACATTTCACATGACTATATCTTATAGCCTATAGATTTTAGAGTTCAAAGAGATTTATAATTACGAAATTTATCGATATATGATATTGATAGAAATTATAGAAATGCTCTGTTTATTACATATATTTTTTTAAAAAGTTACCACTAGTATTTATCTACGTAATTGACAATCAAATAGTCGATATAAATATTCATAATATATATTATTTTTTTAAATTTCAAATAGTCGATATATATTACAAATATTGATATCGATTTTTTGATTGTCAGTTATATGAATAAGCTTTAGTGATAACTTTAGCATAAATTTAACTCAAAATTTCATCATGTGGTTGCATGGGATTGATTATCATTGAATGCTAAAAGTAGTGGCAGGGGCCATAGAGTGGGCCGCACGTATTTAATGGTGTGAATGGAATGCACGGCCATAGTTACTGCTACTACAAGGCCCATAGACCTTTTTTATTGAAAAAAATAGGGTAAATTACATATAATAGTATATTTTTAGAAATAATTATAAAAATCATACATCTATAAAATAATTACAAAAGTATTATACTTTTTTGTTTTTATTTTCAATCTTAACATAATTAAAGGTCCTTAAAATAAGGGATTAATATGTAATGGCTGACATGACAATATTAGTATAATTAGGATTCTTTAATTTAGGGGATTAATTTTGGTAGGTGTCATTTTCTCTCTCATCGCCTCTTATTCTGCCATTTTATCTCTAATCTCCTCCTATTTTCATTTTCTGTACGCCACTGCACTTCTATTCTTCCATTTTCATATTTAAAGACAAAAGTTGAAGAGTGAAGAGAGAAGATGAAGACGCCATTAAAGAGAAAAGATGAAGACGTCATTTTGCCATTTTCTCTCTCATTTTCTTCTATTCTGCCATTTTTTCTTCAAAAGATGAAGACGTCATTTCTGTCATTTTTGTATAAAAGATGAAGACGCCATTTCTGCCATTTTCTTCTATTCTGCCATTTTTTCTATCTCTTTCATTCTTCCAATTGTTCTTCATATTTCTTTGTACTCTGTTTTTGTAAGTACTTCTATTTTACCTCTCTCTCTCTCAAGCACTAATTTTTAAGGTTTTCTCTTTAATTTCATTCATTTGGGGTTTATGATCTTAATTTTATGCAAAATGTGCATTTGATTATGAATTTATGATCACTTTTTTTGTTGATTGGTGTTGATTGGTGTTTACCTTAGTATAAAAGTTTGGTTACCTCAAGATATAAAGTTTGGTAACCAAACTTTTATATAGTAAATAATTCAAACTTTTATATTAAGGTAACCAAACTTTTATCTTAAGGTAACCAAATTTTTATACCAAGGTAACCAATTCACCTCCACACTATCAGATTTTTCATAGTGCAGTTGGTAACCAAACCTTTACACCAAGGTAACCAAACCTTCATACCAAGGTAACCTTGGTATAAATGTTTGGTTACCTCAGTATAAAAGTTTGGTTACCTTAGTATAAAAGTTTGTTTACCTTAATATAAAAGTTTGGTTACCTTAGTATAAAAGTTTTGGTTACCTTGGTATAAAAATTTGGTTGCCTTAATATAAAAGTTTGGTTACCTCAGTATAAAAATTTGGTTACCTTGGTAATTACTAGGGTTTGGTTACCTTGGTATAAAAGTTTGTTTACCTTAGTATAAAAGTTTGATTACCTTGTTATAAAAGTTTGGTTACCATGACATTACTAATGATCTTCTCCTCTGCAGTATCTTGAGAATTTCCTTTTACTACAGAAATGGTTGCTCCCGCCACTACCGCCCCAGCCTCCATCTCCACCGTCTTTGTAACCACCACTTGAGCCACCACCACCATCTCCGCCACCACCGCCACCGCCATTGTTACCTCTTCCATAGCCATCACCGCCGCCTCTGAAGCCACCATTACCACCTCCTTTGAAGCTGTCACCTCCTCCAAAGCTTCCACCTCCTCTAAAAATTGCCTCTGCCACATCCTGCAAAGTACAAAATTTGTACAGTCTTTCCTATGAAATTTGAATTTGAATATTTGAATTTGTTTTTGTGGTTAGATCCCAGATATTTGAATTTGAATGATTAGTTATGGCAGATATTTCTCCTTAATTTTAGGTTTCCTTATTAATATGAATTGCGTTATTTTTGTAATTATGTTGTGTGTGTTTTATTTTTGTAATTACTTTCTAATTGTTGTATATTAGTGTTAAAGACCCAAAAAAATATGGCCCATGCTCCTTGATAAATACTCCATCATAAATGAAATAAAGAAGCAGCACTCACATTGATAAGACATAATAGACTGTGTTGAATATGGGTCAACCAATCATTTATTTATAAAATAATATTACTATCACATAAAAAATGTCACATAATATTCACACACACATGCATATTGCGGGGCCACAGTATGTATGTGTGTTTATGTGAACATTGTGTGACTCTTTTTATGTGATGATAGATCATTGTTATTTATATACATAAAACGTTAATTATAATTTAAATTACTTGATAATTTATCATATAAGATTAATATAATTGTTTAAATACAATTGATCTCGTCTTAAATAACAAGTATTTCAAGTTTAAAGTAGTTATAATCTCAGATAAGATACGATACATTAGTCATAGTGTTGGATAAGATACAATATTACAGTCACAGTGTCCGATAAACGTAATATATTATTCATTTAAGATTTATAGTAATATAAACATTTACCATATTGTGTCTTATATATAAATGACATGTCAAGGCTTCAAAATACATGTGACTTGCCATGTCACTTTGTGCATAAGTAATATTGAGTGTCTAATAACATTACTCTTTAAATAATTCCATATGATAATAACTGTAATAATTATAATGTGTGTGACTTTAAATTTCTAGTACTTGGGTAGACCAATAAGAGAAACTAAGTACTGAAAGAGGTTTTTTAAGTACAAATTTGATACAAAGACAAACTTAGAATGTATGTTTGGGTTATGAATCTTATTTACGACTTTCAAAAGCTCGAACTGGGCCAACCATTTTATTATGTTTTTTTGACTTTTGCTTTTGTTTTTTCTCCCCTAAAAGGGGCAAAAAAAAAAAGAGAATGTAGTATGAACTGGACTTCATTCAAACACTCCGATTTTATTTATGCCCTTAGTGTGACACTCCAATTATTTATTTAGTTAAGGACTGCTGAGCTCACATGTACCCCAATATTAATGAATCTCATGAAATTTTAGGGCTCATCTAGATAATAATACTATATGATTATTGCTTGGAAATCACATAGCAGTAACAGTTACACTTCACCTCAAAAGTTTAACTAACTAAAAACAAAAAACACTCTTTTACCAACACATGTAACTAGAGAATCTCATGTCCATTTTTACTTGTCACTTTTTCCGGTTACCATAAAGTTGGTAAGCTGGTCAATTGACAGTATTGACATACCTCCTGCATGTGTGTCTCTGTGTATCGATACTGTATTGGTCAATTGAACAAAATTAACTTCATGCTAACCACTCCTGTCTAACGATGATGGCTAGGATCAACATGCCTAATCAAATTATGTGAAAGAAAAGAAAATAAAAAACTATTGGAAAAACTCTAGAATGTCAAAAGGGAAGTTGGGATCAAAATCCAAATCTCCAATTGGAGAATTGGTGTCTGAATTTGGATCTGACAAAAATTCAGTAAGATCTGATTCTGGACTGTGCAAATTTTGGGCAAATTCAAAGTTGTTCATATGGCTGCATGGTGGCAAGGAAAAATAGTTGGATTCTGATGTTTCTTGGGTTAGAAAAGGTGGGGAATAACTACTACTACTACTACCCATCAAATTATTTCCCCCCAAATCCACAGAAAAGAAATGGTTTTCGGATTCGATTCGAGTAGAAGGAAAGGAAAAGGAAGAAGGAATTCTTTCCATTTCCTCCTCACCTTTGAGGCCTTTTCCAAAATTAATGAATTTTTCCTCTGTTTGTTTTGGAATTTTGTTTTCATTTTCGGGTAGCTGGCAATTTCCTCTCTTCTTCCTTTTTCCAGGTGAGACCAATGCAGCCTGGTGGTGGCAAGTATGCCTTCCTCTGTATGTTACTTCAAGGAGTGATGGATTTTCTTCTGATTTTTGGACTTGCTTTGTAGCCAAACAGCCTTGTGCATGACGATGAGTGCATCGATAATAGGCTCTGCACACCATTTGTTAATGAAAAAAAATTAAAAATATTATTACTACATAAACATGAGACTAATCAAGTTTGCATGTAAAATGAGTCATGCTATGTATTATAATAAATTTATATCGAATTACAATAAAAAAATTCACATAAAATTTTGCAATATATATCCTTTTCTTCTTACAATTTGTTATGTGGTACAATCTATAGCTCTTTAGGGGACAAAAGTTTGGTGGCATAGCTTGATTATCATTGAATGTTAAAAGTAGTTTGATGAGAAGATTCAAGTGTCATTTAAGGGAATATATATATGAAACATTTTAACTTCATTCATGAACCTATCTTATCAGCAAACAAGTGGCCAAGTGGGCAGGCAAGGGCTAAATTTATAATCCACAAATACTGGCAAGTGGGCATGTATGCATTTAATTAAATCTAATTATCTGAATAAGTTATTAATAGTACAGTGTTTTAAGACTGAGTCAATTGACATATTAAAAATGATGCATAGATTCACAAAAAGGTCAAGAGAGAGAGACTACATGTGCAATGACTTGACATGAAAAGTTGTTTTGTTTTATACTCTCCCCATTTTAAAATATAAAAATTAGAAACACAATTATGTGAAAATTTAAAAGAAAATAAAGTGACTCTTTTAATTATATTTATAAGTTGATTAAAGAAACAAAAAGTTATATATTTCTGATTAAAAACTCAAGTATATTTAATCTTCTATATATTACCTTGGAAAACTAGCTCCTAAGATGTCTTTCTGCCCATATTTTCTCCAACTATAACCTTCACCAAGAGGACCATCAACCCCTGTCCCCAAGGAAACTTGAACTTGTTCACTCCATTGTGGCATTGCCTTTCTGCAAATTAAAATTTCCCAAAAAATATTTAGACAAAATTCAATCATATATCACTTTTATTTCCAAGCTTCTTTTTAACGAATTTTATGACTTGTCAAAAACTCAAAAAACAAAAGTGACTATATTCTTTACAGGATAGAGCGGGTAAGACACCATAAATGGAAGTGATATTTCCGCAGGTGGAGTTCCTTTTTAACCGAAATAGTGAACCCCGCATTTAAAAATATCAAAAAAGGCTGCGAAAATATGACTTTCCTAGCTACCATAAAATGGTTAAGGCCAAAATCTTACCTCTTTTTGAAGATATTTTTGTGGGATTGATCAGAAATCTCACTCCTGGGACTATCACTAGTGAATGAATGAGGAGAGCTCAACGAGGTAGTTTCCAATATTAAAGCTCTAGACTTTAGCATTGAAAGTGCTTTTTCATAGGAAGAAAGTATCTTTTCCACTAGAAACCCACAAGTTTCCCCTGATTTTTTTCTACTTTCAAGGTGGTTTTTGAGCTGATTAGCGACCTCTTTCCCTTGTGTTAGCTCAATATTGATCAGATTCTTCTGCTCAAATTCCATACCCTTTGCCATAATAGAGAACTTCAAATATAATCTGAATTATAAAGGGTAAGTTTCTGAAGATTCAGAAGCTAAAAACATACAAGAATTATAAGTGAAATTGAATTTTGAACAAGCTTGAGAAAGGGGTAATGCAAATTGGGTTACTAAAATAACCATGTAAATAGCTACAAAAAGAAAAGGTTTTGAATTGAGTGGATATGCGAACAAGGAGTGTGTGTGTGTGTGTGTGAGAGAGAGAGAGAGAGAGAGAGAGAGAGAGTTTGGTAGCTAAGGAAATTTTCTTGGTAATGAAGTTGGGAGGTAAGAGAGAAGAAATATATAAGAAGAGGTAAGGAAATGACAATTCTACGCGCACAAATGGTAAAAACTCGTGTACATACTAATAAAGTTTGTAAAAATTCAAATGATAGCTCTTGTTTTTAATAATACTATTTATATACTCGTTTTGTCTTCAAAAAAATTACTAAAGATACAATTTTTCAATCTTTAAAAAGATATGTTAAGTTATATAAAGTAAAGGGTAAGTAATTTAATAATATAAAAAAGAGAGTTAAAGTATAATTTTATGTAATTTTGTGGGCCACATAAATTTGAATTTTTTCTTTACTTTACTTTTCTTAATATATATAAAAAATATATTTTTCTCATCCTTTCTTTTTTTTGATGAGTACGATGATGAGAGTATAATTTTTATATATAATTTATGTACATAAATTTTCTCATATAAAATATATATGAGAAAATTCCAAATTTGGACCATTTGAGAAGGCCGAAGAGTTCACCTATAACTACTCCCTCTCCTCGTTTTTGTAAGATAAATGATTAACAGTTAACTATGCATAGAATTTTCCATGATTATTATTTATGAAATCAGTAGAAATTAAGAAGGGGCCAAGAATCTTCCGAGTAGGCGACTGTTGGTTTATGATATTTTTTTTCTTTGGACCAAATAGATTGGACCTACTTATTTAATTTATTTATTGGGTCCTTATTATTGAGTTTTAAAGTTAATGGGTCTAGCCATTATATTATTTCTGTTGGATCCTTTTAAGATCGGGTTGGATCAGTGGATCGACCCATTAGATATTTTAATATCTCTATCTTTGACTTGTAATGATGAAAAAGGATGACGGTTGACTAAAACACCTGCCATGCATTAATGTGGATGGGATCATAGCCGGCCGGCGGTAGAAAACAGTGGCCAAAAGTAGTAGATAGATTACATGCATTTCGGCCAGAACCCATCGATCATGTAATGTGGGATAGTAGTGGGGTACAGGTAATCCTGGCAAAGAGGGTATAACCTAGCTAGGAGGTCTTCACAAACAGGTACGTTAACATTCACATTCATAATCACATACACATAACTGAGAATTATTATCTCTCTCAATACACTAGACATTACATCCTCCATTGTTAACCTTGTGAACATATATCGACTCTCGCTTTGAGTTATCCCCCGACTTTAATGTAGTCCAAGCTCGTGGTGTTTATCGTGTTTCTTTCGTCGCGAGGATCGAGGCGTCTTACGTGATTGGGGACGTGGCGTAAGATCTTGGCGTTAACATTGGCGCTAGAAGGAGGGCTAGTTTAGTGTCATTAAAATTTTCAATCACAATTGTTTAACCTACTTGGAAGATGATGAGGAGTAGAGATGGTATGGAAGAAGGCGGCGGCGATGGTCATTAGGCCGTCAACGCCTCGTGTTTGATAAAAGAAGGATCGTCTGGTCCTTCTAAAAGTGCTCACGAGCCACGACCTCTAAGCATAATTCGGAGATCTCCGTCCGAAGATCCATGGTGGGGCCAGACGAAAGTTGGTTTTCAATGCGGATAAAGAGCGTGATCATGGTCGAGGGCGGGCGGAAGGCTCACCGACCAAGACTCATCGTCGAAGTGGTCAGGAGGACAGAGCTGCCAAGTTGGCGAGAATAGCAGACGAAACAGATAAAGCCTTGGAGGTTCTGTTGAAACAAAGAGAAGATGGAGCTGGAGCATTCTGCACGTGTGTCTAGGGATCGTTCTCACAGTAGGAGGAGATCGAGTAGCAGAACTCCCGTGGCCCCGAAGAAGGCACTGATAGTCGTTGGTTCTCAGCATCGAGACGACGACAGACGAAGAAGCAGGTCGAGGGAGATCGTGCCACAAACCAGAAGAAAAGAGTATCATCATGACTATTCTCATCATGAGGATAGAAGTGTGCGCCGGAGTAGATCAAGAAGCCCCACAAGGGCAATGAGACCGGTAGGAGGAGGTCGATCCACTCAGAGACAAAATGTCCTTCATGAGAAAAAGGTTTCCTCGCAGCCCGAAGGTGTTGATTTTCTGGTAAAGGAGTTGAAAGAGCTCCGAAAGCAGCTGGCTGAGGTCCAACAGGTGAAGGACACTCCGGGAAAGAAGGCATCCCTTTTTCCTCGGATATTCTCAAGGAGAGGCGGATATCACCAAAAAGTTGCCTCGTATGAGAGAGTTACGATGGGGTCGGAGACCCCCTTATGACCATAGTCAAAGCGTTCGGCCTAGGTGATGGACTATTATGACTTCACCGATCTTCGCCAAGTGCCACACTTTTGTCACGTATTTGAGAAAAGATGCGAGGCGATGGATGGGGACTTTACCATCGATTCGATATCCTCTTGGACCGAGCTTTGTGATAAGTTCCATGACGCGTTTGGGGGAGCAATCAAGAAGGGAAAGTTTACGGGTTCTCTAAAGACAGATCCCGAGCGATTCACCAAATGAATCTTTAGGCCAGTATATAAAGAGGTTCAGAGAAGCGGTTGGTCAGGTGTCCTACCTTAATGATCTCCAGGCTATAGGTTTGTTCCAGAACGGGCTAGATCTGGTGAAGTCCGAGAAGTTGGTAAAGAAGTTTATGTTCCACCATCCGAAAAGCCTGGCAGAAGCTTTTTATAAGGCAGAAGGTTATATTGTTGTAGAAGAGGCTATGAACAGCCTGAAGCATCCTTCTTCGGACCAGTTAAAGGAGGTAGAAGTTCCCAAGGCCGAAGTTGATCAGAGGAGAATGGGGGGTATAATGATCGGCCAGAGGGCAGTTCGAAGAAGTACAATAACTCATGGCGGCAAGGAAGTAGTCGTCCACCTGTTTCCGCCCCGAAGGTGAATAAGGTCTACACCAAACTGAACACAGATAGGTCGATGATTTTGGATCATATCAGAAACCAGCCTTTTTTCGAGCCACCTCGTGATAATTATAGGACAGGACAAGGCAACTCTCGTAAATATTGTGGCTATCATCAAGCCGCAAGCCATGACACTAATGAGTGTTGCAATTTAAAGGATTTCGTGGAGAAGAAGATTCAAGCGGGTTTTTCGGTTCAAGAGATGTGGCCGAGAAAGACCAACGTGATCGTGAGAATATCAACCGTCTTTATTCGGATGGTTCAAATGGCTCCATCTATCCAAAATGCTTGAAGATCACGCCAAGGAGCACATCATTGATGTAATAACCGGTGGATCTGTAGGGAAGTTGGCAGGGAAGAAGAGAAGGGCTTACCTGGATTCGGTTATGTCTGTGGCGGATGCTCCCATGAAGATCGACAGACCATTCCCAAGAATAGTCATATCATTTACGGACGCAGATTATCCTTCGGAGCCCATCGAGCCACATGAAGGGGCATTGGTGATCACAGCACAAGTGGGCTCGGTGGATGTGAAACGCATGATGATAGACAACGGGTCTTCGGTGGATATTCTATATACCCATGCCTATCAGAGGATGCATCTTAATGGGCAAAAAATGAAGGTCGGGCAGGAGGCTCCTTTATACGGCTTCAGCAACGATCCAGTCAAAGTTGCAGGCACTATTGAACTCTCGATTATATCTAAGACAACACCTCAAAGCAGTAGAAATAACGTGTAAATTCTATGTTGTGCATGTGGATTCAGCTTACAACGCCATACTGGGAAGGCCTACATTGACGGCTCTCCAAGCTGTGACCTCCATCCCTCATTTCAAAATCAAATTCCCTACTGCCGCATGGAGTAGGAGAGGTGGCGGGGACTTAGATCGCCCGACGATGTTATCGGAATCTTAATGTTATTTAATCCGGAGTGGGGGTCGATGAAATGTAAAAGCAGACAATGGCAATTGAGATTGAACCCTTCATTGAGAGCAGCTCAGAACCATTGGTAATCCCTGCAGGTGGGACAGAGGAGATCGAGTTGATCATCGGAAAATCGGACAAAACAGTGAAGATCGGTTCGGATCTACCAGAACCTCTTCGGACAAACTTTATAGAACTCCTAAGTTGCTATGCGGATATTTTTGTATGGGAACCACAGGACCTGCCTGGTGTTAGCCGGAAGATAGCTGAGCACAGATTGGACGTAGATCCCTCGAAGAAGCCAGTTCGGCAGATGATCATTGATGAGGAGATTGCAAAGTTGTTAGCTGCTGACTTCATCTATGAAATTGATTACCCAGAATGGATGGCGAATGTGGTGTTGGTGCAGAAGCAGAATAGAAAATGGCAGGTTTGCATCGACTACACCGATCTCAATAAAGCTTGTCCGAAGGACTTTTATCCTCTACCCCATATCGATCAGCTCATCGATGCCACTTCGGGGTATGCATTACTAAGCTTTATGAATGCTTTTTCAGGTTATCATCAAATATCTATGTGCAAAGAGGACATTCCAAAGACAGCGTTCATTACACACCGTTCGGTGTACGCCTACAAGAAGATGACTTTTGGCCTTATAAATGCTGGAGCCACCTACCAGAGAATGATGAACTTCATCTTCGATAGGCAGCTAGGAAGGAACATGGAGGTTTAGGTAGATGACATGATCGTGAAGAGCATGCAGGTTCAGAAGCATTTGGACGATCTGGAGGAATGCTTTCAGACTGTCCGACATCGTCAACTAAGACTCAATCCGGACAAATGCACTTTCGGCCTCGGTGCAGGAAAGTTTCTGGGATATCTGGTCAGTCAGAGGGGCATCGAGGCCAACCCGGAGAAGATCCAGGCCATTCTTGACATGAAGACTCAGTCGTTCAAGGACGTCCAACGTCTGACTGGTAGGATTGCCGCTTTAAGGAGGTTCGTCGCCAAATCTGCGGAGAGATGCCTTCCTTTCTTTGACACATTGAAGGAGCCGAAGAATGCGAAGACGTTCCAGTGGACTTCGGAGTGTGAAGACGCCTTCCAAGGCATAAAAACCTATATGTCTTCTGCTCCTTTACTGGTGAAGCCTGCCCCAGCAGAGACCTTATATTTATACCTTGCAGCAAGTTCGATTGGCGGTTTGAGCAAAGATCGGTTCGAGAGGTCAGTGGGAGGCAGCATCCGGTCTATTATGTCAGTCACGTTCTACGAGATGCTAAAACAAGGTACCCGAATATTGAAAAAATTGCCTTTGCTTTAATAATTGCTAGTAGAAAGCTTCGGCAATATTTTCAAGGTCACTCTGATCGCGCCTACACGGATCACCCAAGAAGGTGATGGGCAAGCCCGAGAGGTTTTGTGGAGACTAAGAAAGCATGGACTATGGAGTTGTCCCAATTTTTCATTGAATACCATCCCCGAACCATTATCAAGGGTCAAGCCTTGGCCGATTTTATGGTGGAATGTTCGTTCACCAAGCAGATGCCGAGTGCGCCAGAGGTCAATCGTCGATCGAGCGATTCTTGATTCTCGCAACAAGTCGTAATGCTTGGACGCTATATATGAGATGGATCTCTACGGTGATCTGTTAGTTGGCGTGAATTATCTTGACGAGTCCCGGAGGAGGATCAAAGTTCAAAGAGCCATCGATTCGGGTTTAAAGCGACGAACAACGAAGCCGAGTATGAAGCAGTGTTAGCAAGTGGTCGATTAGCGAAGAGTCTAGAAGTCCAGAAGCTGATCATTTACAGTGACTCTCAGTTGGTCGTCAAACAGCTGTCGGGAGATTATGAAGCTCGTGGGACCCAGATGATCAAGTATCTGGCGGAATTAAAAGACCGACTTCAGTATTTTGCTTCGTATGAGTTTTAGGGCATAGAGCGTAACGATAATTCCATTGCCGATGCACTGTCGAAGCTGGCCACTATAGATGCAGATGTTTTCAACGGATCGGTTTATTTGGAAGTTTTCTTAAAAGAAATGAAAGTGTTCAAAGACGAAGCGGTGATGTGTATCGAGCGATCTAACTGCTGGATGACTCCCTACATCGAGTATTTCGCAGATGGCGTCCTTCCTTCGGATCAGATGTTGGCAAAGAAGATCAAGTACAAGAGTGCCAATTTTGTTCTTATTGACGGGGATCTTTATCGATTGGCATTTTCCTCACCATTGCTGAAGTGTCTGGTTCCATCCGAGGCCGAGTATGCTCTTTGGGAGGTTCACGAGGTATTTCATGGTGATCATATGGTCGCCAAGTCTTTGGCTTATAAAGTACTTGACAGGATACTATTGGCCTACAATTTTCAAGAAAGCTACAGAGTATGTCAAGAAATATGAAAATGCCATTTCAACGTACCCGATCCCATTATCACCACCGTAAGAGCTATATTCGATTTTATCTCCTATACCCTTCAATTGTCAGGGGTAGATATATTGGGTCCGTTGCCTAAAGCTAAAGGTCAGTCGACTTTGTCATAGTTCTTTATTGATTACATGACTAAGTGGGTAGAAGCGAAAGCCTCTTGATTAATAATGAACAAGAGTGTTTGAAGTTCATAAAAGAGTCCGTAGTGTTTCGCTTTGGGATTCCTAGAGTGTTGATATCGGACAACGGGCGCCAGTTCGTAAGATCAAAATTTGAAGGATTTTTAAAGGAGCTAGGGATTCAGCATAAGAACACTTCGGTGGCTCACCCACAGTCAAATGCGCAAGTTGAGGTGACCAACAGGATGCTGCTGAACGAGATCAAGCGCAGACTGGATGAAGCTAAAGGAAGATGGTCAGAAGAGCTGCTCAGCATGTTGTGGGCTTACCAGACTACACCGAGGACCACCACAGGGGATTCTCCTTTTCGACTGGCCTATGGTACTGATGCCTTAGTCCCGGTCAAAATTGGATCTACGAGTCTTCGGGTCAGTCAATTCAAAGAGATCTACAATGATGAAGGACTGAAGGCCAATTTGGATCTGCTAGAAGAAGTCAGAGAGGTAGCTTTACTCAAATTGGCTGCTTATCAACGAAGAGTAGCTAAGCATTACAACAAATGGGTCAAACTTCGCAGATTCGAAGTAGGGGACTCGATCCTCGAGAGAATAAAAGCCTCTACACCTCAAAACACAGAAAAGTTAATGCCAAACTGGGAAGGGCCGTATGAGGTGATCGAAGTATCAAAGCCATACACTTATCGGTTAAAGGCATTAGATGGTTCCGAAATCAAGAACACTCGACATGCTGGCAGGCTTCGGAAATATTTTTAATAGAGATCAAGTCAATTTACTGGAGGTCTGTACATGATTGTCCATTCTCAATAAAAAGTCACTTTTTCACAATTGATCCTGGTCCTATTTGTCCTAAGGTCACAATGGTGTTAGGAGGTATGGTAGGACTCGCTGGCCATTCGATGGCAGCCCACTTATTTGTTACCCCGTGTGGTAGACAAATCCTATGATCCTATATTGATTTTACCAAGGGTGGTAAGTCAATGGTCACTATTGATCCTGGTCCTATTTGTCATAAGGTCACAATGGTGTAAGGAGGTATGGTAGGACTCATTTGGCCATTCGATGGCGACCCACTTATTTGTTACCCGTGTGGTAGACAAATCCTATGATCCTATATTGATTTTACCAAGGGTGGTAAGTCAATGGTCACTATTGATACTGGTCCTATTTGTCATAAGGTCACAATGGTGTAAGGAGGTATGGTAGGACTCGCTGGCCATTCGATGGCAGCCCACTTATTTGTTACCCCGTGTGGTAGACAAATCCTATGATCCTATATTGATTTTACCAAGGGTGGTAAGTCAATGGTCATTATTGATCCTGGTCCTATTTGTCCTAAGGTCACAATGGTGTAAGGAGATATGGTAGGACTCGCTAGCCATTCGATGGCAGCCCATTTATTTGTTCTACCCCGAGTGGTAAACAAAGGTCCTTATATACTTGTTCTACCACGAGCGGTAAGCAAGATCTTGTTGTTGCAAAGAGGATCAGCTGAATTCACCTCACACATGACCGATCTCACACTTCGATACCAATGAGTATATATTACTTTATTTTATTTAAGTGTTGAGTTCAGTTCATTCAATTCAGTTCAGTTAAATTCTGTCTATAAAATTCAATTCACTCCATTTCATAAATTAACTATTATATGCCTTAGATGATTTACTATCTGAGTTCAGTTCATTGATACTGAATTATTGACAAGAAACTAACCAAAACAGAGTTCACAATCAAGAAAATTGAAGATTCATCAATAAAATAAAACATTCATTCATTCATTCATCCATAACATTAACTAATTACACGAGAATAGAAGCACTGTCAAAATCCACACATAAAGTCTCAAAACGATCCCAAAAATATAAACAGTTTAAATAGTTAAATTTCTACATGATGCAGAAAAAGCGGGAAGGACATTCAGCACCACCTTCGTCCCCTGAGTTAAGAAAGCGGATCCAAATTTGAAAGGCCATAGTTTTTCTTTACCTCGTCTCGGCAGTCTTCATACCCCTCTGAATAGACCTTCATGATTTCGGCATTAAGCTCATCCGAATCCCTGTATTCCGTTTGAATCTGCTTTCGCAGCTCTTCGGTCAGAAGAGGGCCCCGTCCTTCAAGCTCTTTTATTTTGTGACGAAGTTTGTGGCATTTGGCCTTATGTCTTCGCTCCTCGTCATGGGCCTTCGCCTGAGCCTCGCCAAGTTGAATCGCCAAGCCTCGGTTGGCTGAAGTGAACTCCTCATTTTTGGCCTTCAGGAGCAGGTTTTCCTCGATCAGGCCGGCGTTCATGTCAGTTAAAACCTGTTGATTGGCTTCGGATGCAGCCAGCGCATCCCTTGTGTCCCTTAGTTCGTCGTTAGACGTCTTCAAGTCCATCTTAGCTGGATCTAAGTCTCTTTGAAGGCCGTCGATGGTATGAAGAGCGTCTTCGCGATCGGCTCTTTCTCGAGCCATGGTCGATTTCAGCATGTTGATCTCCTGTTTCATGAAATCTTCCTCGGCCTCCCCATTTATGTGCCTTGGACGCAAACGTCCGAAGACAGCATTGGCCTGCATATGTTCAAACAGTGTTCAAATCAGTGTTCAGATATCTAAACAAGAACAGAGAAATAGAAAATAAAGAAACTGTTATTTACCTTAGCCAGATAATTTCATCCCTCGTCAATGATTTCCATCCGTATGGTCATTTGAACCGGTGGTCATCGGCGCTTAGGATAAAGTCTCAAGAAGAGATCGAATGGGAAATTTGCATTGAATCTAGGCCACAGAGTCGGGGACCCCATAGCCTCAAGATGATAATAACCGACGACGAAGGACCGTGTCGTTCGAGGTGGTCTCGATCTTTGGGATAAGGAGTTGGCTGCTCGGGAGGGGTGGGGTCCGCATATACAATTTCGGGAGAAGAAGATCTATTTTTAATGGGTTCTCGGGGAGATGGGGCAGAGGCAGAACTTGGATGGCTGTCAGCGACGCTTCTTTCCGGACGGCGTTGAACTGTTTTCAATCTACTCACCTTCTTCGGCAATTTGTATTTCTACAGGCGGTACGAAGGGTGGAATGATTGAGGACTGAGGCACATTGAGTTCTTCGGCGGTCAGGGGGGTTATCTTGGTTTTTAGTTTTTTGGTCCGGAGGATACTTCTTCGATCAGGACGATCGAGCAAGCCTCCTCGTCGAGGGGTTGATGTGGTGGTTGGCCTCGATTTGGGGATGTCTTCGTAAGAAATTTGGGAAGAGGTGTTTATCTGGGTTTTCTAATGGCCCTCCTCTTCTGACGAGGACGAAGGGTCTCTTCCGATACATGAACCTCATCAGCTTCTGGTTCTTCTGTTTGGAGTTCATCGGTATGTATTTTAGGGGTTGGCTCGGCTTCGGGGGTAGCCTCTGTTGGTAGACTCTCTAACAACTTCCGAAGACTTCCCCGACAAAAAATCTTCAAACTCCTTTATTTCTAAGGAGCTCGGTCTGATCAAAGATACTGTACGAAACAAATAGTCCTATGTTAGATTCCACATCATAAAAACATTTTCAAAGATTTATGTATAAAATACACCGATACTTACATTTATGGTCATATAACCATGCCTGCTTCGAGAGGAGTCCATACTTCCATTCCTCCTTAGGAAAATTATCAAAAAGCTCCATTATCTCAACTTCCCGTTCTTCAGAAATATCTCCGAAGTCAGCAGAGATCTTCTCGTCAGTGGCCCAGTTCGGTAAAGAAGAGATTTCAGGACCTTCGACGAAGAACCACTTCTCGTGCCATCCCATATTGCTCGAAGGAGTGTTCACCAACGAACGTCTCTCGAACTTTTCTCCCGACTTCGGAGAGTGTTTGCTGAGGGCTTTGAACCCCTTCTCTCTGGACTGGACGATCTTGTACACGGTGAAGAAGAAGTCGAGGGAAGGCTCAACGCCCAACTCATGGTAGAAAGCAACAAAGGCCAGTATGTGAATATAAGAATTTGGTACCAATTGGGCAAATCCCACGCCCAGAAACCCCAGTATAGTCACTATGAAGACGTGTAGAGGGAAACGGACCCCCTTCTCAAGCAAGGTCACAGGGACGGCTGTCCAACCCTCTGGCCGTTGGTACATTTTTTTACCGGACCTGGGAACCCTAACTGCGTGAGTATCCAGAATGTGGTACCAAGATTGAATCCTCTTTAATTCAGCCTCAGTGACGATAGAGGGAGTGTTGGCATGCGAGAAACGATCCGTATTCCTGTAGTATTCAGAAGGAATTTTGGAGATTTTTGGAGGAACATTCTTGTCGGTTTTCGTTCCTTTGGGGTTCGAGGTCGAGGTTCCTTCGCGGGTGTTAGGGTTTGGTGAAACGGCGTTGATCGGTGTTACTAGGAGGGGTGAACTTTGTTCAGAATCTTGGGAAGCTATTTTTGACAGTTCGCAGAGGAGGACAGATAGTTCAGAGAAGGAGAAAACTCAAAAGGCGCCTTAATTTCAAATGGGCAGGTAAAACTGTCAAATTTGGTAAAGTTATCTTTTATACTGACGGTTACACGGTGTACAAGGCCGGCACATTAAATGATAGCAATAATTTAGAATTTGAAAAGGAAGCGTCCGGTTCTAGGTCCAAATATTTATCAGGCAGAGCCTTTCTGATTTGGGCCTCCGTTCTCCTCTTATTTCATTTCATAAGCAGTAACCGGGTACATTTCGATTACTTCTCACTATGGACCTTTAGTAAAATATCATGGACCATTTATAGTTTTCTATTAAACATTCCGTTCAACAAAAAACTAGGGGGCAATGTTGGGTCATGATATTTCCCCTCTTTGGGTCAAATAGATTGGGCCTACTTATTTGATTTGTTCATTGGGTCCTTATTATTGAGTTTTAAAGTTACTGGGCCTAGCCATTATATTATTTCTGTTGGATCCTTTTAAGATCGGGTTGGATCAGTGGATCGACCCATTAGATACTTTAATATCTCTATCTTTGACTTGTAATGATGAAAAAGGATGACGGTTGACTAAAACACCTGTCATGCATTAATGTGGATGGGATCATCATGGCCCGGCCAGTAGAAAAAAGGGATGGCAAAAGTAGTAGATAGACTACATGCAGTCGGCAGAACCCATCAGATCATGGGGCTGTGTCAGATAGTAGTGGGTGGCACGGTAATCCTGGCAAAGAGGGTATAACCTAGCAAGGAGGTCTTCACAAACAGGTACGTTAACATTCACATTCATAATCACATACACATAACTGAGAATTATTATCTCTCTCAATACACCAGACATTACATCCTCCATTGTTAACCTTGTTAAGACGTGATAATCGACTCTACGCTCGAAGTAATCCCCCAATGAACGGTAGCCAAGCTCGTGGTGTTTATCGTGTTTACCGTGCAGGATCAGGGTGTCTTACGTGATTGGGATGTGGCAGAAGATCTTGGCGTTAACAGCGACAATGATAAAGGGTGAAGGAAAACAACTGACGTATAGTTTTAGCTTCAGTCCAACCCCTTGCATACGACACCACTATTTGCTCAAACGCACGTCACACATTTTGGATAAAAACATAAATATATATATATATATATATATATATATATATATATATATATATATATATATACCCTCCGCTCCTTAATATAGGTCGTTTTAGACATGTGCACAAGAATTAAGAAAATGATTGAAAAGCATTAACTATGTTATCAATTGTCTATAATACCCTTCACCTCACTTATCTCATAAATATGGATCAAAAAATTAGGTGGAGTAATAAGGGGCAATTTGGGAAAAATAGTAATCAATTCTCCTAGATAACCACAAACGATAAATAATTAGGAATAACAAAAAGAGTCTAAAACGACCTATATATAGGAATGGAGAGAGTAATAAATACGTGTTTCAAAATGAGAGGACTTATCTGATAAGTTTGTTTTAATATGTTACTCTTATTTAACTTTTTAGTTATTATAATCGTGGATGACTAATCTTAGGGGCTTAGAGGGAGCTGGAAAGGAGTCAGAAGGGGAAATAGGGAGAAACCTAGGGATACATTTCAATTTCTGAAGCGTACTTGATGAATTTTTGATTATCTTTTAATGATTAAACTTGAACATGTAAAAAAAATATTTATTGAAAGTTAATTTTAGTACTGAATTATATACAATTAACATCTTTCTGTCCCAAAATGATATTCTCATTTCATTGGTTTAAACATTTTAAGTTTGGCATCAAGGCACCTACCTAGCTAGGTATGTAACCGATGTTCATGCGTTTGAATTTGCTTCATAAAGTTCAACCAAACAGATGGTATTCATGTTAATATAGTATGTAGTACTGTAGTAGTGTTAGTTAGAAGGATACCAATGTTAGAATATTTTATTCCTTATGTGGCCTTTACTATTTATGTAATTATTGGGCTTACATATTGTATTAATTTAATAATTTTATTTATGGGTTTGGTAATTAATTATGTGGCCCATAAATATTATTACTAATATTAATTTGGCATAATGGGCCCTAGGGTTTCATAATCTTGATGGACGATTTTGACCCTTAGCTATTCTATAAATAAAAGAGTTAGGGTTTGGTCCCAATTGTCGTCTCAAGAACTTTATACACACCTATTCATCCATCCTAAGATTGAGAGAGACAATTGAAGACATTCACCCTTAAGCGCAGCGGAAGCGTGATACGCACAAGAGGTATTCTCTCAATTCATGTAAGTACTTAATATCATTATTATGATTAATTGATTTTATTTATTCTATGCAATAGCACGTTCTTGTATAATTTATTCAACATCTGGTATCAGAGCCACGGTTACACTATTGTATAGAATAAATTAATTATGTTGTTATGTTAGAAATTTTATTTCCGCATAACCTCTATATTGGGTATGTTCCATGAAAAGGAATTTTCTGAAAATAACGTAAATCTATTTTTCGTTCGTGATTATAATTTCGATTATAAAATTATGGAAAAATTGGTAAATCCGGATAGTCTGTCTGCTAAATATAAAAAGTTTTATGGGCTTTGTGTTGCCTCATCAATCAAACTATAACATGTAAATATATATTGACGGTGACATGCATGTGTTGGGTAAAGCACAATGATTACCCAAATGCTGTGAAATTCATTAACTGAGTTCAGGTATACATGTTATACATGATTAATATTAATTTATAGTATATATATGATTATGAAAATTTTGTCATATATGTCTGCTGATTTTAATTACGTGAAAGTGGGAATGATACCTTGGTGCTTGCATGAAATCGTGTACCTTAACCTTATTTACCGTAAATTTAATTATGTTGTGAATTGTGTTGTTGACGTAATTAGCATAAGCGAATTAGCAAATATGCTACTGAATTGATAAGTACTCTGTCTATGTTAATATATATACAGATTGCAGCATGTAATTGCAGACCTTTATATGCGTTAACATATAATTGCAGTATGTTTATATATATGTTAAATTTATTATTTATTATGTGGGGATAATATTATGATATTCTTATGCCCTCATGTATTCATGTTAAAATTAACGTGATTATTTTATAATCAATTCATGTTCATAATTATATATTTTAATTTAAAATTTTGAACATGATGCGATATATTATTTGGGCTTTTAAGTTGTTACATGTAAATTTTAAATAATGTTAATTTTCAAACTTGATTAATATGTTGTTTAAAGAAAATTGAGTTTGATCATAATAATTTACATGTATGCGTGACTCTTTTATTGTTAAAATTAATAATCAGCCCAACGGAGGATTATTAATTGAAACAATTAAAGATTAAGAAAAGTCACATAATGTTACATTTAATAAATAAAGATTTTACTTTTACCCTACGGAAAATTAGAATTAGAATTTATTAAATGGAATTTTATTGCATAAGTAACATGTTTATTTCGTTTCTGCCCAACGGTGATGCGTGGATAAATGTGTTTTGTATTATTTTATGGGGATGTTATTAGTATATTATTAATTGGACCAACGAAAAATTAATAATTATGCACCAACATCTCATTAAAATCTATTTTGGGGTGTTGTAAATAAATTTTATGTAACTAACTGTTTGCCCTACAGTTGGTTTTTTATTATGATTAATTATTAATTATTGTTGTACATTGTGGATTTCTTTTAGTATTTTGTAAGTATGTTTATGAGCTTGATTATGTTTCGACATTGACTCTAATAGTATTTTTGGGTATCTCTCTGGAATTGAAACCTTGAATGAAAAATAATTTTACTGCTTGAAAAGTGTAAGTGAAAAATTGTTCTCGGCACTATGATTTTGGACTATGCACTACGATTGGATCATTCTGTTCCACTTACAACTACTAGCTCAATTGAGTAAAAGATTATTTATGAAAGTGGGAGCGATCCAACTGCATGTCCCTTGTGATTATGAAAAACTTTATCACGACAGTTATTCGAGGAGTCATTACTGACTTTGAGAATGTTAAAGAGTACTTAACTTCAGTCGAGTAACAATTTAATGGTTCTTCTAAAACTCATGTAAGTAACCTTATTTTAAAAAATGCTTACTAGCAGGTATGATGGGGTTAGTGGGGTGCGCGAGCACATTATGATTGTAAGACCCCGAATTTTTTTTAAATAAAAAGGAATTTCCTTTATTTATTATTTTGAAATAGTAAGGGTTGATTTGATTAATGTGGATAGTTATGGGTAAAATACGCAAATATTTCAAAATAAGCAAGTGGTTATAAAATATTCATTGTTGTTCGGGAATATTCGTTTGGTCGTGGAATATTCAGACCGTTGGGAATATTAAATTTACGCAATGGCAATGCACCAATATGTGGGCCCATAACGGAAAGCGATTGGATGAAGAAAACGACAAATATAAGTTGTTTAAAAATAACTAGCGTAGTTATTACAGATTTACCGTTGGAATACCCGTTGGTTAAAACACGATGAATACGCGTTGTTTACAAGAAGAAGATACCAGTATTGCACCAATTATTAATTCTTACGTAAGAAGGCACTAATCAATAATTGTTACGATAATTATTTATTCAAGTATTTTATTTTATTGATTCAATAATTGCTTTGATTGATATTTTATATTGTTGTTGTTTCAATAATTGTCATTACACAAGGTATTTTTCATTATCGAAGCAATAATTCATATTATCTGAATAATATTATTAGATAACATTATTGGCAATGTCTAGAAAGTTACGCTCTAAGGAGAGGTTTGGTCACCTAATTCATGCGCAAGAAGTAAGGAGAAATCTTTATTGGAAAGCCCCTCTTTCCGAACCGCACTGGTTGTCAATATTGTGATTACGTAATATTATTTGTGAATAATTAATTATTGATTCATATGATGAGGAAAATATTGATTTTATGTAGATATAGATGGAGAAAATTTTTAATGTGACAATTGTTGAAAATTGAAATTTTATCTTTTTCTGATGAAATAATTCGTTTAAATATATATATATTATTATATTTTAATAATATAATAATGGTGATATTTTTACAAAGAATGTGGGATATATGAGTATACGAGGAGGAAGAGTATTTTTGTTGCAATAAATGTTTAAAACATGTTAAACATGTCGGTGGACCCCATTTATTGACTAAAATTTGATTATAGCCTGTAAAATCGCCCGTTTGTGGATTTCGGCCAATATTTGTTTGGAATTTGGAAAAACTTTCTTCTGCAAAGTTGTAGAGAATTGAATTTCCTATAAAAAAATGCGAGATTCGAATTTTCTGGAAAAATGGCTATTTATTATGAATTATTGAAGTTTCGGAGTTCCAAAATAATTGATTTTTGGAAGTTTTAATTATTTTAAATAATAAAAACGTTTTTGGTGAGTGTTCCACATGTTATAAATGTGTCATGTTGCTGAATTCAGATCTAGGAAGGTTGGCGTAGAAAACTTAATATATATATTATTAATTTATTAAATTTTTACGCTTTGGTGTTCTAAAGCATTTTCCTATAAATAGGGTGCTTATGTTAGAATTGAAAATCACATTTAAAGCCAAGTTTTTCTCTCTATATTATCGAGCGTATTCTTGTGAGTATTTTGAGTATACTTTGAGTATTGCTATACTGATTGCAAGTTCAAGTCATAGCTTTATATATCCTGTTTCAATAAGTAATCTTGTCTTTCGAGGTGTAGTGGATGTTATTTTCTTCTCAAATGATATTATTTCTTCAATATCATTATGCTTAAATATTAGTTGGAACTTTTATCAAATTTAGAACTTTTTCACGTATGGGGTTACTTATTCATGAGTTACTTATTCACGAAAGTTCTTATTCATGAGTACTATTCACTTAAGCGTGAAGATGTTTTTTTGTGAAATTTCTATCTTTTGGTGTTTGATTTATTGTTCACGTGATCTGGACTATTCACGATATCGACACTATTCCCGAATATCAAGACTATTCATCGAAAAATGAAATTTCTTCTTTTCGTCAAAATATCTATTCTAGATACTAGCTTTGATTATATCCATGTTTTGATCATTCTTGAATTTTACACCACTATGATTATTTTGAGGTATTTTTGGATATGGATAAAACAAAGTACGAATCCTTAATCCTTAATCCTTAATCCTTGTCATTTTGATTCACTGGATTCGTTTCTTTAAAAAAATATTTTTCATCATCCTCAGTCTTAAATGATGATATTATGGAATATCTTTGGCCTATAATGGCAAAGATGAATGATTTCGATGAATATCTTTATTCTGTAGTGCAAAAGATGAATGATTTCTAATGAATATCTTTGGCCCGTAGTGCAAAGATGAACAGGTGTTTAGATGAACATGACCAACTGGTGAATGTCCTTGGCCTGTAGTGCATGGATGAATATATGATTCCAGATATATAATGATTGATGTTACAGGGATAAAAATATTGATGATGGAGTGTTAAATTCATGGATATTAGTAGATTTCATCCTCTACGTAACTCTTCTATGAATTAATATTTTCCGCTGCGAGTATTGATTTAAAACTTGTTGTCTATTGTATTCTATTAAATTTTTCCCTGTTGAAGACTAACGATAATTTGTTGTATATTATCTTAGTCATAATATTCTTTACTGGGCTAGTTGAGCTCACCCTTTTCCTTTTTGTTCCATTTTTCTTCTCAGGAGACGAGAATGTAGCGAGTACTAGTCGGGGTATGGAATGAAAGTTCTAGAGAGAGTTATTTAATAGTCCTCACCATTTTTTGTAAAATAATGTATCAATAATTATGATGGGAATTTATTTGGGTATGTATATTGTCTAGAAGACAATAATTGTATTTAAATTCACAGTATATATGTTGTCGTATTTTGCACGACAAATGTATTAATAAAGTTGTAGTTATTTCTGTACCATGTATTTGGCGACTCAGAATGGGTTGGATGGAATGGACCTATTTTGGGGGGCGTCACAATGATGATAAACGACATGGCTTTTAAATTAAAGATGAAGAAAGGCTTAAGGTTGAAAAACCTAATGTTGCTCATTTGGCAACCACCGGATCCTATAAGAAGAAAGCTTATAAAAAAAATGGCAAAGGTTTTAAGAATAAGGATAAACCAATTTCTACCAAAACAAATAAGGCAAAATTATTCAGGTAACAACTCTGAGACATGTCCTAAATGTCACTTCTGTAAGAAGTAACGAGAAGTAGTGCACTTCTTGAGGTGATTCACACTGATATATGTGGACTATTTTCTCCAGGAATTGGTGGACACAAATCTTTCATTACGTTTATTGATGACTGTTCTCATTATACTTATGACTACCTGATTAATGAAAAATCTGAATCACTAAATATGTTTAAAGTTTTCAAAGCTGAAGTTGAAAATCAACTTAACCGAAAAATTAAAGTAGTGAGATCAGATAAAGGCGGAGAGTATTATGGTAAACACTCCTATACATGTCATAGTCATGGCCCATTTGCCTTATTTTGTCAAGAAAATGGAATCGTCACTCAGTATACAATGTCTGGTACACCGCAGTTGAGAATGTTGTAAATGAGAGGTAAATCGCACTCTTATGGATACGGTACGTAGATGTTATGCAATTCTAGCTTACTTGTGTTTTTGTGGATCGAGGCATTAAAGACAATTTGCTTATATTTTAAATCGGGTTTCTAGCAAATATGTCCCTAACACTCCTTATGAAATTTGGACAGTAGGAAACCTAGTTTAAAATACTTAGGGTGTGGGGTAATGTTTCAACCGAGGCTAAGTTTTTTAATCCACAAATAAAGAAACTTGACTCTAAAACTATTAGTTGCCATTTATTGGATATCCTAAGAGATCTAAGGGTTTTTGATTTTATCGTCCTCGCGATACCACTAGAATTGTTGAGACTAGGCATGCAGAGTTTTAGATAATGGTGATTTAAGGGAGTGGTGAGCTTAGAAAAATTGATCTTCAAGAAAACAAGTTTTATGTTTCTAATCTCGTAATTCAAGAGGGTGAGCCGTAACAAACTCCTATTGAAGTGAATAATGATGCCCCCTAAGATAAATTTGAGCCACCACCCAATGTTGAACCCCACATTATTGAAAATCATATTCTAAAATTGTGCAGCCTTTACGTAGGTCCGAAAGACCTAGAAAGCCTATTAATTTTGATGATTTTATAACCTATCTTAATGAGATTGACTATGATTCAAGTAAGATTAGTGATCCTATCTTCTATAAAGAGGCCATTATGAGTGCTCAATCAACTCAATGGCTTGAAGCCATGGATGATGAGTTGAAATCAATGGAGCTTAATAACGTTTGGGATCTTGAAGAATTATCAAAAGGTTTTAAATCTGTTGGTTGCAAGTGGGTCTATAAGACCAAATTAGATCCTAAAGGGAACGTTGAAAGGAATAAAGCTCGATTGGTTGCTAAGGGTTTCACTCAAAAGGAAGGTGTGGATTATAATAAAACTTTCTCTCCAGTATCTAGGAAAGATTCATTTAGAATAGTCATGACTTTAGTAGCTCATTATGATTTAGAGTTATATCAGATGGATGTTAAAACTGCATTCTTTAATGGTAACTTGCATGAGAATGTCTATATGACACAACCAGAAGGTTTTTTGGTTAAAGGCAAGGAACATATGGTATGTAGACTTAAGAAGTCCATATATGGGTTAAAACAGGCTTCTCGACAATGGTATCTTATGTTTCACGAGGTGATGAGTAATTTTGATTTTAAGAAAAATATAGTGGATCAATGTATATACTTGAAGGTTAGTGGGAGTAAATTTGTTATTCTTGTTTTGTATGTTGATGATATACTACTTACAAGTAATAACTTAGACATGTTGCATGAGACCAAACGTTTCTTTTTTGGAAATTTTGAAATGAAGGATCTCGGTGAAACCTCTTATGTTATAGGTATTGAAATTCATCGAGATATGTCTCGCGGGATATTAGGATTGTCCCAAAGATCTTATATTGACAAAGTTCTTAACAAATACAACATGCAAAATTGCTTCCCTACTGTCGCCCCTGTTGTTAAGGGTGACAAATTTAGCTCATATCAATGTCCTAAGAACAACCTTGAACGTGAACAAATGAATCTTATTCCCTATACTTACGTGGTTGGGAGTCTTATGACGCTTACTTATTGTGGTACTAAGGATATTATGCTTACATTTAGAAAAACAGTAACCTTGAAGTTGTTGGTTATTCCGATTTCGATTTTGTTAAGTGTAAGCATTTAAAAAGAAATCTACACTGTGGTACATCTTTATGCTTTCAAGAGGCCCTATTTCGTGGAGAACTCATAAGCAGGAGTTAACTACCACTTCCACGATGATGGCGTAATACGTGGCTTGTTATCACGCACTTGTCACGCCATATTATTAAGGAATCTTTTTCAGGACTTAAGGTTGTAGATTCCATTTCAAGGCCATTGAAAGTATTTTGTGATAATAATTTAATGTTAGTTTGTCCAACTGCACCATTTTGAGTGGTCTTTGGACTATACCCTCAATACTAAGTACTTATTTGTCGTGGAAAGAGTTGAAGATCAAAACGTTGTCATTAAATATATTTGCACGCATGATATGTTAGCGGATCCACTTCATTTAAAAGGCTTATCACCCAAGCTCTTTTAGAGCATGTTCAGCATGGGTTTAATCGGTAGTCTTAATTAGTAAGTTATTTTGATGTAAAGACAACAATTTTGAGCTCGTTGTTTTGAACTTCACATTATGTTTATGGTTTGCTATTCTCTTTATGGTGCACACTTCGAGAACTTATGAGCAAAAATCCAGACAAGAATAATTTTTGGACCATATGAATGAGTTTAATCAATTACCACTTATGTAAACTCTATTCATACCTATTATGCTTAATGTTAATCTTTATTTTAATAAAAGTACTAATTGTGTAACTAATGGGGATTTTGTGTTAATAGTGACACAAAGATTGTATTAATTCGCATTGGTGGTTTTATTTAAACAAGATGTAGACATTAAATTAATACTTGGCCAAATTAATGATTGTAAGCGTTATGTTTTGTATATAAATAGTATTTCGGCCAAGTGGGAGAATGTTAGAATATTTTATTCCTTATGTGGCCTTTACTATTTATGTAATTATTGAGCTTACATATTGTATTAATTTAATAACTTTATTTATGGGTTTGGTAATTAATTATGTGGCCCATAAATATTATTACTAATATTAATTTGGCATAATGGGCCCTAGGATTTCATAATCTTGATGGACGATTTTGACCCTTAGCTATTCTATAAATAATACAGTTAGGGTTTGGTTCCAATTATCGTCTCAAAAACTTTATACACACCTATACATCCATCCTAAGATTGAGAGAGGCAATTGAAGACCTTCACCCTTAAGCGCAGCGGAAGCGTGATACGCACAAGAGGTCTTCTCTCAATTCATGTAAGTACTTAATATCATTATTATAATTAATTAATTTTATTTATTCTATGCAATAGCACGTTCCTGTATAAATTATTCAGTAACCATATCTTAAGAATGCTTTAAAAATTATATTAAAGTCAAGCAGGATTATAATAAATGGCTCATTTGAAAAATGCATGAAGGACAACCGGACAACTCACAACTGTACAACACACACACATATATACATCCTTAGGAGCCAAGCCTTTAGTATTCACCAGGCTTCAAAAGATTAATGTTGGTGTATGATAAACGTATCTAAAAGGTTATTTAATGGAGTATATGTAGACATATAGTAGATTGATATCATGTGTGTGAATGGGTGGATATAATTATTCTCTCTAACTTCCAAGAAACTGAAGAGGAATTGTTGTACCTATCATTGGTTACTTCAAGATGTGATATATATATATATATATATATATATATATATATATATATATATATATATATATTATTAGGATCAGAAGATACTCTCATTCATTCATCCAAAGCTCATTACATTCTTTTTAATGACGGATCCGGTGTTTTGATTCGGTCATATAACCGCTGTAAATCTATACTTTTAGCGACGCTTATATGTTGTGTCGTCGTCGCTAAAAGTATGAGCAACGATTATATTTAATCGAACAACCATCGCCGTCCGTCGTAAAAAAATGAGCTCGGAGTGAAGTTAGATAAGGTAAGATTGGCTGATCCGATCTCTCTCTCTCTCTCTCTCTCTCTCTCTATATATATATATATATATATATATATATATATATATATATATATGCAGTAAGGATCGAAGCGTTCTCCTTAAATAAGATTGTCCTTAAATAGCATTCTTTTATCAAAAGCGGCGTAGTTTTGGAGGGGCAGTGGCATTTTTATAAATACAATGTCACCGCGTATTTATAAAAATGTCATCGTTCCTCCAAAACTACGTCGTTTTGATAAAAGAATGCTATTTAAGGCGAAATACTATTTAAGGAGAATGCTCTTGATTCTAACCGTATATATATATATATATATATATAGAGAGAGAGAGAGAGAGAGAGGGAGGGAGATTTATGCTTTAATTTTCAAAGAGGCCGTATGGACCTTTTAATGTGATATTGACTATTGAATGCTTAAATACTACTTCCTCCGTCTCAAATTAATTGTTCAATTTTGATTTTTTTAAGTCAAATTGACTATTTTTAGAATTAATAATTAAGCATATATAAATATATTTCTAAAATTATAAAAATTAGGATTAGTAATAAATTGTATATACTTTCTTTTGGTTATAATCTCTTCACCTATATTTAAGCAAAAATAATAAAAAGATTAGTTTTAAAAATGGTCAATTTAATTTTAAAAAGTCAAAACTGAGTAATTAATTTGAGACGAAGGAGTACCAACTTGGTCAAATTTCAAGATATATCATTCATCATAACATTTGTCTCTCAATCTTAATTAATTCAGGGAGTATTAGATTTATTCACAATTTTCTTTCATTAATAATTACCTACCAAAACCATTTTTGGAGGGGCCAATGATATTGTATTAACACTTCTTAAATAAAAGTATTTTGAAATATATATTATTTTTCATTGTGTTGACATTAAGTATTGATCTATATAATAATATATCACTATATTATTTTTAAATTTATGTTAATATTTTTATAATTTTATTATATATACTAGGACAAATCTTAAGTCGGTTCTTATTTCTGTTGAGGGGTAGACTCGAATTTAACATATTGTACACTGGAAAAAAAAGAGACTTCTACTAGTGGACTCTACATGAATTTTTTGTTTGAGTTTAAATGGGATCATCAATCAATCAATCAATAAATGGAACATACTCCTTATGTCCCAAATTAATTGTTCAGTTTTAACTTTTATAATTTAAATTGACTATTTTTAAAATTAATAATTAAGCATATATAAATATATTTCTAAAATTATAAAAATTGGGATTATTAATAAATTGTATATACTTTTTTTTGTTATAATCTCTTCACCTATATTTTAGCAAAAATAATAAAAAGATTAGTTTTAAAAATGGTCAATTTAATTTTAAAAAGTCAAAACTGAATAATTAATTTGGGACGGAGGGAGTATATAATATATTTTTTTCATATTTCTAAATTAAGATTCAAGTAGTAGGAATTTCTATTGTACAAAGAAAGTAAGAAAATGTTTTAGACGTGTAAACATATATAATATAATTGTTTAAACCAAAATATTCTAATCCAAAACTTACCACCAAGCCTCGAGTTTACGAGTATGTACAAACTAAAGCGGCACGGAAGACTTTTCCTAAAGTTGTCTCGGTTTCTAGATGATATTTAGTCTTTCCCAACCCAACAAGAAGACAATATATGATCAAACGAGCTGCCTAGTGGATTATGCAGTTTTCTGTATTCAGACTTTTCCTAAACTATAATTGTCTCGGTTTCTAGATGATATTAATTAATTAGTCTCTCCCAACAAGAAAACAATATATCAAATTAGTGGATTATGCATATCAATATCAATGTGAGTTTGTCATATGGGATTGCATGATACATGCGTGGTGAAATGTTATAAATATCAATATGAGTTTATCATATGAGAGGTTGCGTGATATTAATAGATACGTGATAAAATATTATGAATACCAATGTGAGCTTGGCAGTAATAAATACGAATGTGAGTTTGTCATATGGGGACCATATTTAAAATAATCTTTCATAAAATAAGGATAAAAATTATGGTGACTTTTCAATGACATATTAAGAAGAGGAATAAAACGACAAAATCGCTTATAATAATGTCATTAAATATGAGAGAGAATTAGAATAAGAAAAGTATGAGATATTTAATGCTACGGGCATAATAGGAAAAAATGTGTAAAAGTTTGGTTATTAAAAGAAAGTGGACATTTAACATGGGACAACCCAAAATTAATAGTAATAAGGATTTTTATCCAGGGACGGAGAGAGTATTAGATACATGGTAGAATGTTATGAATATCAATGTGAGCTTGTCATATGGGGAACATCATACGCATGGTGGAATGTTATGAACTGAGTTTGTCATATGAGAGACATTCTAGTCCGATAGAATGTTATGAATACCGATGTGAACTTATCAAATTGGTGTTTGAGCCTATATCATAACATTTTCATTAAATTTGAGTATTAATTTAATAACCTGCATTTTTTTGTCATTTATTGAAAATAACTAATAAATTCGGATATCAATTTAATAACTTGCATTTTTTTTTGTCACTTATTGAAAATAACTAGTTATATGGTGATGAAGCATCATAAGTTAATCAAAATATTGACATTTATCCCTTTATACAGGATTACAGGCAGCTGTAGCCCAATTAGTGTCGCTCAAGTCGAGTTGATAAGTCCAACTAGTTCGTCAAATTTGGTATGTTCTCTATGGAATTGATTAAAGACTTTATAATTTGAGAATTGAAAAGTGTATGGTGGTTGTACAATAAAAAATAAATTATCAATTCCTTTTTATTTAAATAATAGTATTATTATACATTTATCGGTCGCTTAAAAATTGGCTTAATTTAACTTTTTAAGTTAAATTGATTATTTTATAATTAAAATTTATACTATTTTATAAATATAAGTGAGAAACTATAACATAAGAAATTATATTAAATTTACTATTACTTATAATTTTCAAAAGTTTAAAAATATAAACAAATATACTTAATGTTTAATTTTAAAATCGATCAATTTCACCACAAAATTAAACTAAACCAGTTTTTTAGGGTATCAAATCAGCAAGCAGTGAAAAGGTACAGTAAATTGGTAGTAATTAATCATTTAGATATTTAAACGCGTACGAGTACTGCACTGCCTGGCCATGGCCCATAAGACTCGACTCGGCATGGCATAAGATGGTCGGTGGGTCAATACTTTTTTGACTATTATCGCCCTCTCTTTTTCTCTTAACAAATGAAGGTATTTTGCGGCTTTCCATAATCTATATAGCAAAATTTAAATGATTTTGAATTTCCCGTTCATCTTAATAAATTATCTGGGACGTTCAAAATTTGAGATAAATCTCACCGTCCATAATGTCGGAGGCACGAAACTGTTGCTAGTCTTCAAATATAAATTCTCAATTCACATAAGATTGGAAACGGAAAAAAATTACATTTACCCCGATATTCGTTCAGTTGTAAGCATTGAGTCACTGTACTTTAAAAATATATAATTAACTCATTGAACTTTTTAGAATTTTTTTAATTGGGTCATTCCGTAGGTTTAGACTTAGTCGGATCTAGCCGAGTAATTTAGGCATGTACTCTAACAAATATTATTAATACGCAATCAAAATACCCCGAGATCATTAGGGAGTTTTATTAGTGACCTTTTTTCTTTTTATTGGGAAAATTTTATTCTTAAAATAAAGTTTACTGATATTCAAAGTTAACTTGTAATATAAGGCTTAATTGATCCTGAGTTACTTGAGTAAATAATTGTATCGAGTTCTTACTTAAAAAAAATTAAAGAGCATTAAATACTTGATTTGAACTTATTTAATTTGCTAGCGAGTCGGAGCTCAATATTTATTATTCTCACTCAAAACAGCCTTATTCACGTTTAACAGAGTTTAATAATAACCTTTGCAAAATATGGATAAATTTTAAAAACTATATATCGGACAAATTTTAGAAACAACATATTTGAACTAATATTTATAATAATTATAATGTATACTCGGGATAATATTGTTGATGGTTCTAGTTGGTCCAAGAGATTATTGATTTATACTGATTTTGTAGAAATTTTGGGTATAATTTTGTGTAATGAGAGTCCTATTTTACAATGTAAATGAGATAATTTTATACTATGAATTAAGAAAATTAAAGGTCAAAACCAGCACACTCCTCTAACCTTAATCATCTTGCTTACTTCAGTGTATATACTTAATAACACAATTTAATGAAAACTTTCTAATTCAAAGTGAATACAGGCAGCTTCTACATTTACATACAAATTATTCAACTCTGTGACAATGTTTAGTGCAAATCATGCAAGCTCGAAAATCACACAGAATTTTGCACCAAAGTACCTAGTTCAGGAAATCTCAGCAGAGAACGTTTCAATTTGCTGTTGCAACCCTATGGCGGCGAAGGGGTAGGAGATGTTGGGGGCTTATAATCTGGATACTGCAGCCAAAAAAGGGAACGAAACACAAAACTCTTAATTAGACCATATACAAATCAGCAAGGGTAAAAAGAGAGAGATTGCCAAATGGCTAGAATATAATCTTAAGGCTGAGTATAATTAATTTTTCACCAGGTTGATCTCAAGTATGTTGCTGGTAGCTACCACATGCATGCATACAAATAATGTAACTTGTATATGGTTTTATAAGGAACCAAGTTTCACTTATTGAGCTGAGCAAAACAATAAACATGGAGTATAACTAGCGGCCACATGCCATCAACTAGAGACAATAAGTACCGCGCCACTTGTAAGTTACTTGGAATCCCATCCAATGGGTCGGACCCTTCATGGGCGTCCCCAAGATCCAACAAGTAAGAAAACAAGAAAATAGATAATTTATAGAGCTAGAAAGAAAATTTACGTATGGAAATGGTGAAAGTGGTCTTGAAATTCCAGGGGGTGATTCTGCTCTAACTTCTGGTTTAGGGACTGCATTTACTTCAGGTGCAGAATTCGACTCGGGAACTGCTTGGGCTTTCTGTACAGTACTATCCGCGGCAACAGCACTGGCCTCTGTAGGTGCAGGAAGAACCTTGCTAGTCACAGGTGATGGTAGAAAAGCCTTCCCAATTTGCTGAAGTGAAGAGATATAAAACATTAAAGTCCGAGATGATTTTCTTTCAAATAATTTTGTTAAATACATGTTCAGCATGTTGGATAGAAATTGATCATATCAATATATACTTTTCAGATGAAGAGAAAATAGTATGTCATTCAGCTTTTAGAAAATGCACAATACCTTTATATCGTCTACAAGCTCTTTAGCGGCAATCTGTGTAGACAAAAACTCATCGACTTCTAGCAGAGTTTGCTTTCTATCCTAAAATGGAAAACAGTGGGAAATGATTAATACAATGTGATCAAGCAAGCATAAAATCTGAGAGATCTTGATATTTATATGGTAGCCTCAATTCAATCAATATATGTTTTAAGTAAAATGTTATGGCGTTTAGAAATCTAGCAAGCATGTAGTATGTTCTAAACAGTGAGCAGGTTCAAATTAGTGCTGCCTATATGGACATAAGCGAGAAAGCAAGGACAGCTAGAACTCGAAAACTAATGGAACTGTAAACATTAATTAAAAATTTGGTATACTTGTGGACTAACAAATCAACAAAAAGAATTTAGGCTTAATCATAATAAGAAGACGAACTAGTAGGATTTTTTGGGAACTAAATATCCGGATCTCAACAAGACATTAATAAGTTAAAGGTGGTTCAATCATAATTATCCTTCTAAAAGAAAAAGAAATATTTGAAAACCTGAAGCAATAACAGAATAAAACTTCTGAACATGAAGATTAAGTGACTCTTACTATTGTGCCTAATGTCAAGGAAATCGACTTATTCTTCAAAGACCCGAGATATTGTCACCAGGAGAACTTGAGTAAAGGAGAAGATTACATTTATACAGAGAAAAACACTAACCTCTGCAAACAGGAGTTTCTTGCTTATAAGTTGAACTAGCGCAACTGATCCTAAGAGTTGAAGCAGTGTTTCTACCTGAAATGATATAGCAAGGAAATTATGAAAAATATCATGGCATCATGTTTTTTTGAAAATAAACGTAAAAGGGAAAACAAAATAAAGGTACATAAGCACTTAAGCCCAACCTCTGTATATGCAAATAAGCCTAAACCAGCAGCTGCAGCTACACCAAGAGCAACAGAAACAGCATTGGACCCTTCCTGGAAGTTAATATATCCATCAAAACTCCTATAATTGTGCTTAGTATAATATTGAAGAAGTCATAACTTTCCGTGAAAAATTATATACAAGGATTAGTCACAAAATAATTTTGATTATACTAGTGGATTGATACAACTACAAGTGTGTATACATTTCCAAAAATGGTAATCCTACATACATTCACATTACTGTTCCTTTATTGTCTGATGAATTAATAGAAAGAAATCATAAAGGGGTGTATAGATGCCATTCTGAAAAGATTAGAAGGCATGGAAGTAATGCATAAACCCAATGATTTAAAAGATAAAAGGATCCTAGAACAATGAGAAACCGCTTCAATTGTCTCAAAAACCAGATCAGACTGGGCATAGGAAATTCATATCCTTCAGATAATATCGGTGTTATAAACTAAACTCGTACTGGAAATCATTGTTTGTTATCGTAGTTTTTGTTTTATGGTACATGTTTTACCATAGATAATGGCAGTGTTCTTCAGTTAAAGTCCTTTTGCATCTTTATTTGCATCACCTAATAACTGAACCACAGATTCTCTTTATTAACCAGCTATTGGTCCTGATTACATACACTTACTATCTTGAAAAATTGCAGTCATTGTGCAGAATTGATGCTACCTCTGATTTGAAATAAATACATATGCGTTCAAGCCATTCTTTTCTTTCAACCATCGAGTTTAACATCCTAAGTTCAGCTACACTCAGTATTCTCTTGTGTAAACGAAGTTCTGTATTCATAAATGCAGAGTTGTGTGAAACACCTAATTTAAAGTTGTCAGAAAATTTGTTCAAGGGAAATATATATATTTTAAATTATTTTTATGATTTATGATATGGAAATGAATATTTAGCAGTTCAATGCATGACAACATTTGACAATATCGGATAAAAAGTTAAAAACTGCAGTAATTAAGATTAGGTGAGAAACATACTCCAATTGCTCCACCAATTGCCTCAGTCAAATTGCTGATATCAAAACTAAAGGTTTTCTTTGGTTGTATCCAGGGAAGACCACTGTTCTGCATACATTAGAATTCACCTTAAATTTTCAAACATGTAAATGTAAACAGAACCAGAACTTTGGATGTCAATGAAAATAAGAGAAAATAAAATTGTAACAACCAGCCATCCTCGGGTTCCTTCTGCACCATCTTTTATTGCATAGGCAGCTTTAAAGCCATTCGCTGTGACCAACTCTGCAACCAGTTCAGAGCTTACATCGAACCTGGTTTCATTATAAATTCATCAAATTCATATGTTCGTTTTAAGAAAATTATAAAGTGGTTTCTCTATTTCAATCAACCTTGCACTATAAATATAGATTATATAAAGGAAGAAGCGGGAAAGACGAAAGAAATATTAGCATGAACCAATTTAAGGAGGAGATATGATAATGAACCTCAGCTAATATTTAGATTTTAACTAACATCTCTTATTATAAAGCCTCCAGTTTTTTACAACTGTTTTTTTTGTGATTTTGGGTCACATCTTATCCTAAAAGGAGTTTAATTATTTAATTATTTTTATGTCTGGAAAACAGTTATTATCTCCATGTTCATTCATCCACTCACCCACGTTAGTTTTTTTAAATGTTTTTCACATCTCTCTTCCACCATCCTCTAAATTCAAAATTATAGATGGACAAATCTAATTTACATATTTTGTGGTTTTAGATCAATTCTTTTATACTTTAAAAGGTTTATATTGCACACACATAGTTTATATATTTTGTGGTTTTAGATCAATTATTTTATACTTTAAAAAGTTTATATTGCACACACAGTGTGTTCGCAGTGGCTAGTTTAGAATAATTGTTTGATTCTGCCATAGACAAGGCATATACATCAATAACCTAATAGTTTGAATCTTCAGTTAACTTGAAGAGTGTAAAGCTAAATGGTTTTCCAATGATCTAATGCAAGGTAGAGAGGGGTCTTTGGAGAGAGAGCCCACTATCACTGGTTTGAGAGCTGAAATGGTTAATGATACCAGTCTTTCAAGTAGAGTTGTCGGGCCATTGTGCATTACTGCTGATCTTAACTATGATATTTGTATTCAGAAAATGATTATCATATTCTACTTTTCTCCCCTCTCTGTCAAAGGGGCTCACAGCAAATTCTAGACATCAGTTAAACCGTCTTCAAAAAAGATTACTGAATTAATATTGTGATTGTAAATGACAATGCAGGCATCATAAGTGGTTATTTTTACATATACTATTTTTCTCCCAAAATAACAATGGCATCATACACAATTCTTATCTGCCTAAATGGTGCTCCAACTTCGAATGGCATGTGATACATTTTAGTATATACTTATCATTAATAACACTCCATAAACTTTACAAATATCAGATCAGTGTAAAATATAATACACAAAATCGAAGTGTTCAGTGCATAACTTTATTTATTAATCAAACTTTGCTGGCTATATGACCACTCACAAATACTATTATAAACAAAAATCAAGAAACACACACAATAGGAAATTATGAATAGGAAGAAAAAATTGATGTCATTATCTTACTTGTCCAATATAAACAATGTGGTATTTTCTGGTTCCTTGAACTTCAAAGCCAACTTCTTCAAGAATCCAAGCTTATCTTCCCCTTTATACACTACTTGCACAGGTTTCTTACTCAAACCTCTAATATCTGGACCACCCACTTGCCGTAAATCTCCTGGTGGTCTTATATCAAGCAATTGGGCATTTGCATCAACCCCCAATTTTGCATAAGCATTCTTTGCAATCTCAATACCTCATGGCTTAGAATTACCAAACAACTGAGACAGAACTAATGGGACAGCTAGAATGGCGGCGCCACCGGCTATGACCGCAGGATTCTCCACTACAAAATTGCTAACACTGTCAAGAAGGCCACCAGCCTCAAAATCAGATGAGGCACCAGTAGTTGCTGACTGTTGTAATGCTTCCTCATATGTAAGTGCTCTAGCAAACCCTGTACTGAAACCAGATGATAAAATCACTATACCCCCATTAAAATTCCTTGATATAGCTTCTGGAAAATTTTGTGGGCTGGTGCTAAAATTGGCAGAAAATGGTAATTTGAGTGAAGAAATTGTGGGGAGAGATGAGATTTTCCTGGGTTCTGTTCTCCTGTCAGAAAGAACATAAATTGGAGTTAAGGCAACTGCATTGAGGGCCACCATAGCATAATTTCAGAAAATCACACCACTGATGTTTTGGGCTACAAAAAGATTAATGGAAAAGCTCTAATCACCATGAGAAGTGGATCCTTTTTTCTTTTAATTATTTTTGTGGCAAATTTTGTTCAGTTTTAGGCCTCTTTTAGTGGGTGCTACTTGGGTGGTTTGTTTGTTTTGACTTGTTAGTTGAGGGAGGTGCTGACGTGGGAGGAGAGATGAGAAAGGACCAATTGATGAATAACACGTGGCAAGTGAGGATCAGAGATGTTGGTGATCATGTTTGTTGTTGATGATGAAATTTTCTGTTGATGACAGATTGTGTGGCTGAGAAATGGCTGAAAGAAGTGTTTGGAAGCTCCATGAAGAGAAATGCTTTTACTCTTCTATTCTAGTACACTCAGCCCAACTGGCCCAATAAGTCGATAACACCGCTTTGAAATTTTGGTGGTTATTCCCAGAGTATTTTCCTCGGGTGAAAAATAGTTTTAAAAAAAAAAAAAAAAAAAAACAAGAGGGAGCATTTGGTTATTTGCTTTTTATTTGTTACCAACTTCTTTTCGTGGACATAGTAAATATTGTCTTGGAGTTTGGAAATATGAATGTAAGTCCTAATAAGACATTTTTGACCTTGTCTTTTTACATATAGACATCTAAGTCCTAGGCTTGAAGATAACAGACGGAAATATCCGAAGAAAGGATTTAGCTATCATAAACCCTAACAATTAACTGCTTCAGCTTCGAGTATACCAGGTCGGTCATCTTCTTCAGTTAGCTCTTTAACTATATATATTTATATGTTGTTATAAATTTTTCTTTCTGATATTTTAAATACTTATATAATATGTTAATTTTATAATCCCATAAAGGAGCTGACCATGGAACCCAATTTCTTGATGTTTTCTTCCAAAACATCACCATCTGTTACTGTTTTTCCCTTTTCTCTCTCATACAAATCATGTTTGCTTCAAAGACCAAAACTTTTTCTTGAGAATTCTGTCTCAGTTTTTACAAACCAATCAGAAAAGACACCATTTTTGGGTAAAAATTTGGTTTTAGAAGATGGAATTTGTCATTTGGGTAATTTAAGAAAACCCCATGTCCAATTTGCTCCAATTAGAGCAGTTGTTAAGAGAAGAAAAGAGCTTCCTTTTGATAATGTGATCCAAAGGGAAAAGAAGCTCAAATTGGTTTTGAAGATTCAGAAGATTCTAGTGAGTCAGCCTGACCGAGTAATGGCGCTTCGGGACTTGGGTAGGTTTAGAAGAGCATTGGGTCTTCAGAAGAAAAGGCGATTTATCGCGCTATTGAGGAAATTTCCCAGTGTTTTTGAGATTGAGGAAGAAGGGGTTTATTCCCTTAGGTTTAAATTGACACCTGAGGCTGAGAGGCTTTACTTGGACGAATTGAAGGTTAGGAATGAGATGGAGGATTTGTTGGTTATTAAGTTGAGGAAATTGTTGATGATGTCGTTGGAGAAACAGATTTTATTGGAGAAGATTGCCCATTTGAGAACTGATCTCGGGCTTCCTTTGGAATTTCGTGACACAATTTGTCACCGATACCCACAATATTTTAGGGTTGTTTCAACTGGACGAGGCCCAGCCTTAGAGTTAACTCATTGGGATCCTGAACTTGCTGTTTCCGCTGCTGAGATTGAGGAAGAAGAAAATCGTGAAAGAGAGCTAGACGAGAAAGATCTGATTATTGATAGACCGCCTAAGTTTAATAGAGTAAAGCTACCAAAGGGTCTTAAGCTTTCAAGAGGGGAGATGAGAAGGATTCATCAGTTCAAAGACATGCCTTTTATATCACCGTATTCTGACTTCTCGGCTTTGAGGTCTGGAACAGCAGAGAAAGAAAAGCATGCTTGTGCTGTTATTCATGAGATGTTAAGCCTCACTGTTGAGAAGAGAACTCTGGTGGATCACCTTACTCATTTTAGAGAGGAGTTTAGATTCTCACAGCAGCTTAGGGGGATGCTGATAAGGCACCCTGACATGTTCTATGTATCACTGAAAGGCGACAGGGATTCTGTTTTCCTCAGGGAAGCATATCGTGATTCTCATTTGGTAGAAAAGAACAAATTGTTGCTTATAAAGGAGAAGCTTCGATCGCTTGTTGCTGTTCCACGATTCCCTCGGAGGGGTGTTAAAAGTGATTCCGATGGAAACGACCAAGAAAGTAATGAGGACGAAGATGGAAGTGGTGTGGAGGAGGATGAAGATTGGTCTGATATTGATGATTTAATTAGCAATAAGTTGGATGACGATGATGAGGATGACGATGATGATGATTGGATTGATGAAGACGATGATATGCCCCCCGACTTCGATGAAGATGATGGAAATGTGAAGCTTGGACCAAGCAAACAAGCTAAGCCGGTTGATAACTCAACAAAGAATGAAGAGAAGGTTCTTGCTCCAATGTTCCCTGATGGTCGGCCGAGAGAACGCTGGTAAATAGGATAAAATTATTCTGCATCGTTTTTAAGGACCGGATGTGTACGTGTCACCGGAAGCCTTTTGACATTTGCTTTTGGACTGGATTACCTAAAGATTTAGTCCTCCTCAAGTAAAGAAAGCATTTTTGCCATTTTGGAGGTTCAGCATATTTTCAGGGCAGTTAGTCTTGGATCTTCTTCTGATAAAAAGACCCATGAAAATGCTTCAACAAGGAGACGGATGAAAGTTCTCTTTGCTTTTCCTGTAACAGAATGAAAGTTCTTATATATGCTCGACTGCTCGTGTATTAGATCAGGAAATAGAAAGCTGTATGTGAATGCTACATCTATTGAGCTTGTGTTGTCATAAATAATACATGGTTTTTGTTAGTGTAACATTTTACTTGTGATTTCTACGAGCACCAGTAATAATTTATAATGAAGCCTTCAAAACTTCTCCTCGGGCTTCTGCCTAATAATTTTCCATTTCAATTTGGGGATCACAAGCATCACTTTGCCATTGGCCTTATAAGTTGTGGGGCTAACCCTACTAACTACCACCCTCTACATTCTGGAATGGTGATATTCCAACTCCCCTTGGAAATTCTCATTGGACCCAGTGATAAAATAAATGAAACTCTACTTCGAACGAACATGGAAGAATACTTGAGAACTGCGACTGCATCCAGAATACAAAAGAGTGCAAAACTCTTGTAAAATTGGACTTGCAAGCAAGTAGACTACTCTGTTGTTGTTCTGTAGACACTCCCAAATTGCATTGGCAAGCCATTGTAAAACTGGACTTGCTACCTAAAGTACTTTCGCCATTCTCATTGGCTCGAGCTGCTTTGGCCTGCAGTGCCTTTCCCCTAAAAGATGATGCAACTATTTTCAGAAATTATAAACAAAGGGAGCTAGTTATCCCTGCTTCTGTGTTGCTGTAATTGAATTATGCTGTTTTACATCTAAACAGGTCAAATTCTTTGATATATTACTGCATTCTGTTTGGAAATTCTAAGGCAGAGTTTAGTTTCTCAGCTTATTTATGTGCAATCATATTTCTTCCTGACTAGTACTACAGAAACAGAATGACATGGTTTGTTAATTTCCTGTCATTTCTTAACAAAGAACCAGTTTTGTTTGCAAGTATTTTAAAACAAAGAGCCATTATTATTTTTCATTTATAGAAGTTTAATCATCACATGATTCATCTTCATTATAAATATATTGAGAGATTCCTTGATTGGTTTAAGAACTGAAAAGAAAGTTGGGAAATAGATATAAATCATATAATTATGCCAGTTTTGTAGGATTTGATGTATTATTTGAGAAAACTATATCCAGCATGATAGAATTCTATGTTACTGTAGCTATAGAAACCAAAACTAGTGCCCACTGATGGATGTCCTCTTTTTTGTCCTGGACAAAAGTGATGCAAGTAAATTTTACCAAAACTCTGGGAACTGTGTTAGATGGTGTTTGATTACATTTTAATGTATCTTAATAATTCACCTCTTAATGTATCTTTAATAGCACACATCTTTGTATTGAGAGATTCTCTAAATAATTAAGATACAAATATGAGTCTAAACATTTCACAGGATGTCTTTCAGCTTTCTTTTTCCAGGGATCCAGAGCGCTAAAAGGTGGGGGAGAAGGAAGCCGAAGCCCTACCTTACTACAACATAGGGACAGAAGGGAGAAGGTTGTGAAGGTGGCCTCGTTATCCACACCTCAGATGAAAGAAGGACCGACCGACCCAGGTTTTCACGAGCGTTGGTGGGTTCTGGAGTGCCTGTCATGGGCGCTAGCGCATACCCCGAGGTTATTGCATTCCCTCGACGATTGATAGCGTTAATAAGGGGGGGTTCGGTTAATCAAAAAAATTGAGTTTCTTAAAGGTCCTGCAAATGTAGCTGATGGATATGTTTTTCTTTGTTCTGGTGAATGTGATGCAAGTGAAGCTTATTATGGATTTAATAATATTAATTGACAATTAAAATCAAAGGGGCAATAAACTGAAAGGCTTTTTTGTTGAACTGTTGTTTGATAAAAACTGAATGAATTTGAATCTAAATCTGAATGAAAGCTGAATCTGACTGAACTGAATCTGAATCTGAATGAAAAAAGTTGTTTGATAATTGATATGTCTAAAATATCTGAATAACAGTATTTTACTATTTTACCCCTCGCAATATAAGCTCGCAATATCTGATAATTGATATGGCTTGTAAGCTCGCAATATAAGAGTTTACTAATTATACCCATTATTGTATATAAAGTCTGGAGGTAAAATTAAAATGACCCATTTACTAATTGAACCTCTACTGATACAGACAATTAAAGAAAATATAAGAAATTACTACTGATACAGACAATATAATTGAACCCATTTACTACTAATACAGACAATATAAGAAATTTTGGGATCAAAGCTGCCGGCCAAGTAAGAGGAAGAAGATGAAGAAGCAAATTCACCCAACGGTCAGCGGCGGAGATCCGAAGCTATGTCCGCCGACCATGGTGGTGAAATCTCCAGCGGCGGTGTTTGTGGTGGAGTCTCCGGCAACGGCAATGAAATCTCCGCCGGCCATGGTGGTGGGTTTGTGGCTTTTGTTTTGTTCAGCCACAATGGAGTCGAAGTATCATAGCAAGAAATGGACCAGCGATGAGAAGATGGAGATGCAGAGAAGAGAGAGCAACGAGAGGTTATTTGGGTAAAACTTGTTATTCAAATTGACTCAAATTTAATTTTTTTGACAAGAATCGCTTTCAGATGGATTAAAGCGAATTCAGATTTCAAAATTTATAAACAAATGATCTGAATTATTGAATCCTTCAGATTCAGAGCCATTCAGCCCTATTAAGAGCGAAACAAACATGCCCATTCAAGCTGCAGTTATCCCAATTTTTGAACAGTTACAAAAACTAAAATCAAATTTCATGTTCTCTAATTCCTTGTCTTACTGAAATTCTGCCAATATTATTATATCGAAGTGTTAAAAAATACAAGTTGTGAATCTCTCTCTGAAAATGGTTAATACTAAGAAAGAAAATAATACAAACACCCTGGCTACAACCTACAATAACATATATATAATCGGGCTAAATATATAATGAATGAGCCCGCATAACATACTAGGTTCATACACCATTAAATCTCATCTTTCTTTCCCTTCGAGTTGCAGCACAAAAGTTAGATCCCGAATAAAAATTCGAGACACGTAACAAAACTCTTCATAACCCTCCATCTCTATGCTTTTTGGTGTATAAAAGTCAAACAAACCAACAAAGAAGAGTTTCAGCTTTGTTCCTTTGTTAAACTCCTGTAGTGATCTTCATGCTTATCCAAAAGCAAGGTTGTATGTCTAACTCGAATGGATTCATGCAGCTGAGGTCTTTGTCATAGGGCCTTGAAAAACTACCACATTAACTTCTATAAAGAAAGGAGTGTAAGAATCAAATTAAGCCAATGTTTAAACATTAAATTGTTTGATTAGACATAATTCGTCGTTTGTATTGTTTTACACTTTCCACATTCTATCTTTTCCATTATTATAAAAAATAAATCTTTAGGTTTAGCGAAAGGCTAATGATTAAGAAATGGACACATTAGACTAAAATGCAAAACCGTACCTTGAGTTTATCTGTTTGTGGATATATGATAGCAAACCGCTACCTCGTGATACCGTTAGTAGTAGTGCAAATGTTAGTTATATCTCAAAAGATACACTTTTGCATTAATTTGTAAATTGGAGGGAGAGAGTTGTTGATTAGTCAAATTCATGACAAACATCAACCGGCACAAATATAGGGGAGACCTTTGCAATTTATTAATATGAAAATTGGCAGAAAATTTAGGTAATACTAGATATTAATCCTTGCACCATAGACTACCCTGCTAAACCCTTTAAACCAGACTTTCAAGAGATAAATGAAATGCTGATTATTTGTGACTAATAAATTTTTTAATTGTTGTACTACTATTCCAATTTGAGATATATTCCACTGAGATTTGGATAGGGAACAGTTGACAATGCATGATTTGTTCTCCCAATTACAAATAACATACTTTATTCTTTATCCAGAAAATTGACTCTGTCTATGTAGATTTGGAAGATCCTTTTTGTGAACAAGCAGTAAAGATTTGCCATGCCCCTCATATCAGTTGAACAGATTTTGAGGCCCCACTAACATCAGTGTGTATGCTTACATTTTGTTAACTATAAATAAGGCATTATAAGCCCACTCCAAACATCAACTCAACAAACACTTTCAGTTCATAAAACAAACTCTTTTTTTCGAGGCACTGGTTGTTCACTCTCCCTCAAGGGCTTCTGGCCTGCTTTCCATGCAAGTTTGATACGCAAAACGCTGCGTATGGAGGTCTGGTGCGGCTAGGAGCTATCGAGGGAGAACTAACAAGCTATGCCTTGCTTACTATGTGTATATTTGGTTATTGAGCGTTTAAACTTCCAAACACATTTGAAAATCTTGTTCGTCTATAAGTATCTTATTACAAACGCAACTTATTTACCTCACAAACACAACGTTTGGGGTACAAACGCACCGCATCATTTCCAAACACTGCAAATGCTAATAACCGAACAAATCATATCTTGGTGTCCAATGAGTTTATGCCAAGGCAGCCTTTGCTCACTATCCTTCAAAGGCTTCTAGCTAACACGAGTGTGTAGCAGCCAGGAGTCTTTGGGGGGGGGGGGGGAGTGGACAACAGTTGTGTTCTTGATGTTCTGCTATTTCCAATCCATACGAAAATAGCATCAGTGTTTGCCTTTTTGATCTGCAGGTATGAACTTGCTGCACCATCACTTTGTTTGAAGACTTATATTCAACTTTCTTGTTCGTAATCTTCACCATATGAACTTCTTCATTTGTGGCTTTCTTAATCATGCCTTATATCACTTTCCTGGGCAAAGCTTGAGGGGTATCACTGAACCATATGAGTTGGTTTGAACAAATTTGTTGTAGAACAATGTTACTCAAGATGGAGGAAAGCTGAGGCCACTGAAACTATAAGGGAGGTACAGATTTTGTCCCACATTGGGCAAGTGAGATAAAGAAGCACCAAAAGAGAGGTATAAAACGAGAAGCTAACAATAGGATTAAGCATACCTTTCTCGGCCTTTTGGCTAAGATCAAGTGTAGTATCTGTTCTTATCAGTTTAATATCTGATATGTGAGTCATTGACTCACACGATATTAAATTTATTTTTGAGGGGGAGAGTTCATCACAATAGCTTGCTATTGGGGCTCTTGAGTGTCGCCTTGGCTTTGCACTACAGCTTTGGCTGGCGCACCCCACCGATTCTAGTCTAATATCCTTGTTTTACTTACCAGGCTTGGCTGGCGCACCCCACCGATTCTAGTCTAATTTCCTTGTTATACTTATTAAGTGGTGGTTAAAATTCTGTTATTCCTTTTTAGTGAGAATTCTGCCAAGCACAACCATGGGTATTGATCAAATAAATTCGATCAGAACCACAAGAGTACTATGCTACCTTCATATACCATCTGCCTCCCACAAAAGCTACAAACGAATAACCGCCTCCTAGTCCAATCCCTCTAAATCATTATAAATCTACACGGATGAATAGTCCAATCACTCTAAATCATTATAAATCTACACAGATGGATATTGCAAGTTTGCAACCAACATAGTCCCAACTAGAAGTGCCATTGTTGTGGCCTTTTGCTCGAGGGGGAAGCCTTCGAAACACTCCCATATTCATAATTGTCACTATATACTAAGCACTACGAAACCTAGTCTCTGTTTAGATGTACATCGGATAAAATGGGAATGATACAGAAAAGATTAGCATGGCCCCTCTACAAGGATGCATGACACGCATTGATATATGGTGAAAAGAGACTTTCTTAATATTTAACAGTGAAGAGATTAACCATAGAAAGGACTAAATGTCTCAATTTGACTTTCAAAATTTAATAATGGTCTTTATAATTTGGAATGGAGGGAGGGGGTATTATTTTCCAGAAGAAAAAAGAACTATATTACTAGATGAAGCATTGAGAATGAAGAGGACGCTCGACTGCATGACTTTATATTTTCATGATTCTTAATGTTAAATTCTATTAATGTGTTTGTTTGTTTTCCTTATAATAAATAGGAGGGGGGATTAAGTGGTTTTGAGGCTTCAGGAAGGAGGAAAAAGATCATCTTGTAATATGATACCTGCAGACAATTTCTTGAAAAATGCAACCAGCAGTGCAATTCTTTAAGCCTTGATTCATTCTTGAGTAGTCAAAACATTCTCCCATATTGATAAAATAGACTAAAGTTTCTGCTATCATATAGGAGCACTTACCAACATCATATTATCCCTTCGGGGACATCCAATAAAATTGGAAATGATACAGAGAAGATTAGCGTGTAAATTTTTTTTGCCTACTAGCCCAACAAAATCCAGCTAGTTCCTATCTGAAGTATGTGGTGATATTAATGCTCAGTGTTCTGATATATGACTCTCTCTCTCTCTCCAGCTCCTTCATCACTTTCTGTAATTTTTTTTGCCTACTAGCCCAACAAAATCCAGCTAGTTCCTATCTGAAGTATGTGGTGATATTAATGCTCAGTGTTCTGATATATGACTCTCTCTCTCTCCAGCTCCTTCATCACTTTCTGTTTTTTTAGCATAAAGCAAACATATTTTAGTCCATCTGTTTCATAAAGTAAGTCTTATTGTAAAATTTGTGAATATTAAGGATGTATTTTGTTCCATGTTTATCCTTAAAAGCATAACAGGTTGTTGGTTTAGTAATTTTTGACAAATACATATGTTCCATGTTAATGGTCTATAATTCTACTTGACCTTCAATAAAAAATTATGACATTCACTTGAGAATACTACACTCCTTTGTCCAATATCTTCAATCAAAGTCTTCCAAGTCCCAAAAAGAGGATGGCCACCAAAACTTTACCCCCTTTTGATGAGGAATCAGACCAGCTCTGCTTGAGGGGTACCACTGGATCTCATGAGTCTTGGTTTGAACAAATTTATTGCAAGAGCAATTTTACACATGATGGAGTCCAGTGACATGCTAAGGAGGTACAGTTTAAGTCCCACATTTGGGCAAGTGAGATAAAGAAGCACGGAAAACGAGGTATAAAATGATAAGCTAACAACAGTTTTAATCATACTTTTTTCGGCCTTTTGGCTAAGATCGTGTAGTATCTGTTCTTATCAGTTTAATATCTTAAATTTATTTTTTGAGAGGGAGAGTCCACTATAGTAGCTTGTTATTGGGGCTCTCGTGTGCCGCCTTGGCTTTGCACTACAGCCTTGACCAGACGCACCCCACCAATGTACATGACATGATTTCAAGCTCTACCTTGTTCTAGGGATGACCATACTGTAATATAGTGACCTTTCTTGATTATAGATTTTATTGATGAAGTGAAGCAAGTTGGGGTTCTTTGTATATTGAGTGTTGTATGCTCTACAATTCTAGAGCCGTGGAGAAAGTTGCAGCCATTAGAAAGAGGAAAGAGGTTTGTTTGGAATTTGTAGTTTTTTGTCAAAAAATAGAATTATAGATCCACCGAACCATCTCTCCTTACCGCCATCTTGTAATGTGTAATGTATAATGTAAAATGTACAATTTTGTTGCACAAAGTATAACTTACTGAAATGGACTCATTCTCTTTCCATTTTATTGCAAGTATAAGTTGCACAATTTACCAAGTACCCTCCTCCTATTTTGACATCTGAGGCCTACTTTGAATCTTTTTAAAGCAAGTGTGAGTTTAAAATTTGCATGCAAGAACCATCAAGTATTGACAATTTCTCTACTTTAAAAAGAGGCTATCAAACAGTCCCTCACTAGTCCCCCATGCTACATAACATAACTATACAACATGGTTTGTCGTGAAAGAATGAAGAATCACCAATTAGCATCAATGACATGTAATATTTTGGAAACTGATATTTTCACATGTCTCCCGTGTGTGACTCACCTTCCTATAAAAATGAACCATGTAAAAATATCAAAAATATATGTAAAAATAGTGCTCTCCTAATATTTTTTCTTGTATTTTAGAATAGATTTACCATTCCCAAGAATCTTCTTCAAATGGAAAATGTGCAAAAGGTAACATGCTCAAATTGAGAAAAGTTGTGAATGTAAAAGGATTTAAGTTGGAAATAAAATATGCATATATTCTTTGCTTCGCTGCATTGTTTGTTAAGAAATGTAGCCAGTTCTCACCCACAACTGGCTTTTTAGAAGCAAACTATGAATCTTGATTACTTAACTATAACAAGTGGTAACTTTAAAAATTCCAACAGTAATATCTTGAGGAAGAAAAGACCAATCTTATTTGGGGGGGAAAAGAACCTATGTTACTGGGTCAACTCGGTACCGCATTCGCTCACTGCATAATTCAGTACATTACAGAATCCTCTAAAGAGGATAAATCTTATCCATTAAAAATCTCAACTTTTAGCTTTAACAAAATATCTGCAGCATTTGTTTTTAGCCCCAATGAAAACCCTCCAATTTCCTCTCTTAGCTCCCAATTTTTTAAAACGTAACCATTTCTTGATACATTCACTCCATGGAAACACCTCAATCTTTCAAAACACCATTACCAACAAGAGATCTAGAAGCTATTCAACCAAATTTAGCGTTCCAAATATTGCAGAGAGCTCAATTGAAACCTCACTCTCTGCTGATCTTTTATCAAACTTTTGTTCATTTGATCATTTTGATGAGCTCAATTCCTTAGATTTAGTGAAATTAAGACATGCCCAGATCATAAAAATACCCAAGAAATGGATTTCAGAAAAAAATTTGCAATCTTTAGTCACTTCTTACTTGGCATTTGGTGATTTCCAGTCAGCAGCTGTGCTCTTTTTTGTTGATTTACCTGAAAATTATTTGTACTGGAGTACTTTCCTGTATGAATTCAAGCTTAATGGGGGGAACCCATATGAGATTCTTGAGGTTTTCAATGATCTACGTCATAAGGGATTGATCTTTGACAGCAGAACCCTCACAACAATCTTGAAATTATGTGCAAATTTAAGATATGTATGGTTAGGCTTGGAAGTTCATGCATGTTTGATCAAAAGGAGCTTTGATTTGGATGTCTATTTAAAGTGTGCATTGATGAACTTTTATGGAAGGTGTGGAACAATAGAAAGTGCTAATCTGGTTTTTGATGAGATGCCGGACCACGAATTTCTACTGTGGAATGAGGCAGTTTTGGTGAATTTGAGAGGTGAGAGATTGAAGGAAGCTATAGTATTGTTTAGGGATATGCAGTTTTCATTTGTCAAAGCTAATAGCTTAACTCTTGCTAAAGTTTTGCAAGCTTGTTCAAGAATTGAAGCTCTTCATGAAGGAAAACAGATTCATGGGTACGTTATTCGATTAGCATTGGAGTCAAATTTATTGATATGCAATTCACTAATTAGCATGTATTGCAAAAGTGGAAGTGTTGAACTGGCTAGAGTAGTTTTTGATTCAATGGGAAATCGAAACTTATCTACTTGGAACTCAATCATTTCGGGTTATAGTGCACTTGGTTATCTGAATGAAGCATGGAACTTATTTCATGAAATGGAAAAAGCCAATATAAGGAATGACATTGTAACCTGGAATTGCCTTTTGTCTGGCCATTTCGTTCATGGATCATACCAAGAAGTAATAACCATTTTACGGAGTATGCAAGTCTCCGGTTTCAAGCCTAACTCAAGCTCCATCACTAGTGTTCTTCAAACAATTAGTGAATTGGGGTTCTTGAATATTGGGAAGGAAATTCATGGCTTTGTGATAAGAAATGGGCTTGACTTTGATATTTATGTTGGAACTTCATTGTTAGACATGTATGTGAAGAATAATGACTTGGTCAATGTTCAGGCTGTTTTTGATAGTATGAATCAAAGAAATATTTTTGCTTGGAATTCATTAATCTCGGGATATTCCTTCAAGGGTCGCTTTGAAGATGCTGTAACACTACTAAAGAGAATGGAAAGTGAAGGAATCAAACCTGATCTAGTGACATATAATGGCCTGGTTTCTGGATATTCAATATGGGGTCAAATTGATGAAGCTTTGGCTATAATTTGTCGAATCAAAACTTCAGGATTGAATCCCAATGTTGTTTCATGGACCGCTTTAATTTCAGGGTGTTCACAAAATGGAAACTACAAGGCTGCACTTGAGTTATGCATCCAAATGCAGCAAGAAGGTGTCGAGCCCAACTCGGCCACAGTGTCGTGTTTGCTTCAAGCTTGTGCAGGTCTGTCTTTGTTACATAAGGGAAAAGAGATACATGCCCTGAGTATTAGGAATGGTTTCATGGGAGATATATATGTTACAACAACTCTTGTTGATATGTATAGTAAGTGTGGCAGTTTAAAGACTTCATATGAGGTTTTTCAAAGAACTCAAAGCAAGACTTTAGCTACTTGGAACTCCATGATCACAGGGCTTGCCTTTCACTGCCTTGGGAAACAGGCAATCACCCTTTTCAATAGAATGCAAGAAGAGGGATTCAGGCCAGATGCTGTTACCTTTACAGCCCTCTTATCGAGCTGCAAGGCTTCTCGTTTACTTGATGAAGGCTGGCGATATTTTGACAGTATGAGCTCAGGTTATGGTATAATTCCCACGATTGAGCATTACTCATGCATGGTTGATCTTCTTGGGAAATCCGGTTACCTTGATGAAGCTTGCGAGTTTGTAAAAACAATGCCACTAGAACCGGATGCAGCTGTATGGGGGGCTTTACTTGGATCTTGTCGAGTGCATTGTGACTTGAAGCTTGCAGAGGTTGCAGCAAAGAACCTCTTCAAGTTAGAACCATATAATCCTGCTAATTATGTTATGATGATGAATTTGTATGAAATTTCGGATAGACTGGAAGATGTAGAGGGTATTAGAGACTTGATGGATGCTTCAGGAGTGAAGTTTGGGCAAACTTGGAGCTGGATAGAAATAAATCAAACAATTCACGCGTTCTATGCAATAGGAAAACCTCATCCAGATGAAGGGGAGATATATTTTAATTTATATCAGTTGGTATCAGAAATGAAGGAGTTAGGATATGTGCCAGATACCAAATGTGTGTATCAGAACATAGATGAGGTTGAGAAGGAGAAAGTGCTGCTCGCTCACACGGAGAAATTGGCAATTACGTATGGACTGATAAAGATGAAGAGTAATGCACCCATTAGGGTGATCAAGAACACAAGAATGTGTTCTGACTGCCATACTGCAGCAAAATGCATTTCCCTGTTGAGAAGATGTGAGATCTTTCTTAAAGATGGTACTCGGTTTCACCATTTCAGCAACGGAAAGTGTTCCTGTAATGACTTCTGGTGAACACCTTGTGATTTTGGTTGAATTCAGTCATCCTCTTTTGCTAACAGGCACAAGTTGTAAAGCAAGCCAAACGCCATCAAGGGAAAACACGAAACAATTTGGTACCACCTAGTACTAAGAAATGCAAATTGAGCGACTCGGGTTGGATTATACAGCTTCCAACAAATCAAAATCTAAGAAGAAAGGATTGGAAATGTTGTAAAGTTCAAAGGTTAGCAATGCTTTGAATAGTTACCAGTTGTTTCTACAAGTACATAGAACAGAGTAAATAGGGAGTTACCAAGTTTAAACAAGATATGAAATTTATGATTCTTTTTATTAAACAATTAGACTTGAACTACACTTTTTTCTCTCAATAATGCAGCCAGCATTATCATATCTAGAATATGAGAATGAAAATGGTGGATTTTCTTGCGGATGTGGCTGAACTGGTCATCACTATGGAATCAAAAAAAAGAGTGGAAAACAATGTATTGCTCCTTCAAACTTAATACAAAGTGGAGCATAAAGCTGTCTTTATAGGAAGTGGAACATAAAGTTATATTTTCAAGAAAATCTCCAGCCGCTACTGAAAAACGAAAAACACCACTGTATCCTAAAAATCTTCAAAGCCTCCAATAGATTAATCAATGGTGTGCTATTCATCATTGAAACAGCCAAAAAAATACAGCAAAAGCATTATGATTATTACTTGTCTTCGTTCCAGTAGAGAGAGCATCACTTTCCTACACCTATATCTATCTACACATAACACGACAATAATTTATACTCCGCCATTTCCAAAACCCGAGAGCACAAGTACATAACAATGGAAGATACGACACCAGTGCTAAAGCAAATTAGAAGATCCGTGACAGTGGAAAAGTTACAATTAGGACTCTGTGCAAAAACATCTGCTGACGAGGCAGATCATCTCCAACTACTATCCCCAAAGCTTCTGGTATAAACCCTTGCAGAGTTCATTAAAAGTAACTACACTCTATTGCAGTCTTCTAACCTACCAACTCAAACTTGAGGGCTATCCTGCATAGCCATCCTCTCCGAGACTTCAGCCAGTGATTTGAGATTGCAGTTGATTAGGGCCTCAACAAAGTAACAAGTCTCGCCCTTAGTGTTACCATCAGGCACATCCACCAGAAACGATTCAATGGCATGGGTGCCAGCCCTCCCTTCAATCATTTCAGGATGGACAGTAATGACTGAAGAATAGTTCTGAAAAATTAACAAAGAAACATCATTATAATGTTTTCAGCAGCTTATATGAGAGAGAACACGAGGATATAGGGTAGCTTAATCTAATATTCCTCGTGAAATCTGAAAGATATATATTATGTTAAGACCTAATATTCCTGCTTCAGGTTCATGTGCTGACACTTTATTGTTAGGGCCTAAATAAATAAAAGAAGAAATAGAACAATGTAAGGAAAAACTATACCTTAAGCCTATGATCACCACCAACTATTTTAACGCCAAGGATGTGCTCAGTATCGTCGAGAAGTTCCAATCTTTCGGTGCTTGTCGTGGCAGGAAGACCTGACTTGATTTTCACCTCTCTAACACTCCCAATTTTAAGGTCCCCCAGAACGATGCACCTGCTAACGAAGGGCTTGTACTTCTGCGGTTGATCGAATCTCCTAACCAATGACCAAACCTGATAAAAGAACATAATTTTGTTAGACAAACACAGTTCAGCAAACTCATAGGCAAAAAAATATATTCTTTGCAAAAGTAAATAGAAATAACTAAATTTATAGATTGATAGACAATAAAAAATTCCCCACATTTCATACAGAAAGAAAATGGATTAGTGTAATCGAATAAAAGTAGAAAAAAAAATAATAGCTTAGTAGAGATTCATGTGAATTTGTCAAGAGTAAAAATAAACCACAACAATTAAGAGTAAAGCAGTCTTATAAAGCTACTACAATAATAGAAAATCTCATAAACCAAAAGTTAAAAAGTTTCCACCTTTCCTCAAAATCTTTTACACAACTCAAATATTATCTCAAAATTCAGCAGTTGCAACCAATTTCAATTTATCTTTCTTAACAATCAAAAAACCTCATTACACTCGAAAACAAAACAAAAAACTATATATCAAACTAAATTTCTTAGATCTGCAATTAAGTACATTAATAAGCAAAAAAGAATCAAATAACAAAATTCCAAAATCAATCCTTTTACCAAAAACTAAAGAAAGAATTAACATTTCATCGCCCAAGACCCTAACAAAAACAAAATTCAAACTTCCCCTTCTCTTACAAACAAATCAAATCATAAACAAATAAATACATCTATATATATATATATAGAGAGAGAGAGAGAGAGAGAGAGAAATGGGAAATCTTACTATATCAACGGGAGCTTTAATGTGTTTAGAGACAGATGAAGTGCACCGATACTCTGTAGTTGCATGCCTGTGGTGTCTTGAACTTATGAACTGAAGAGCTTCCATTTCCATTTCAATTTCCTATTTCTTCTTCTTCTTCTTCTGCAAAAGTGCAACAACTAGACCCCAAATATTCTTAGCAATCAAATCTTGAAAGCTTATTACTTTTTCCAGAGAGATAAGGAAGAGGGTGGAAATTAGAGATTTGTGTGGTTTCAGAAGCCTTCACTTTCTCCCTCCATCCTTGAGAGATAAGTAAAGTTAAAGTGAAAATAAATAAATAAAATTGAATCTCTAATATGTCTATACAATAATATTCTATCCGTTTCAAATAAAATAAAAAATTACTACAATTATTGCAAGGTAATTTACTATATTTTCAATATTTAGGTTCTTATGTAATATTTGGTGAATTTATATATGTATTTAAATTTATATCTAGAATCTATACATATGCTAAAAACTTTTAATATCAAATTCAAATGCTAATTTTAATATTATCCATAAAACATATATATTATGTTTAGTTGTAGTATTGGAATTCTATTCTTATATTTGGTTGATCGAGATTTTTTAAATTTATCCATTTAAATGAAATGGTCAATCTTTACTTATTCTGATGGAATAAACATTCCTTAAACATATCAATTGAAATACTCATTCTCTTCACTTTTAAGTAATCAAACATAAAAGGTTTAAATATGAATTAGTACCTTAAATTATAGGGCATATTCCACTTCGGTGATTCACCTTTCAATTTTGTCAATTAGGTTATTAAACTATCAATTTTTTCCAATTACACAAATTGAACACGCCACATGTTAGCAATTGCTGACGTAGCTAATTTAAGTGGGATCGTAACAAGCTTACATGGCAAAAAAAAAACAATTTTTATTCATAAAATAAATAAGTCTGATTTAATAGGGGCAAAATGGTCAAAACAAAAAATAACATAATTAATTAAAATAAAACAAATCCTTATATTTCATCCCATCCTTAAAATCATCAAAAACAAAAACTAAAATAATAAAATCTAAAATCATCAAAAACTCTTGATAGCCAAATATTGAAGATCAAGATCTATAATCCACCTTAACCACCACCGCAAGAGATCCTTAAACCCACCTTGCCTTCTTATGTGACAAAGACCGCCACCACCGCCACCACCAAGATTCACCAGAATTAAAATGCCTCCACCAACCAAACCGTCACCACTTCCGATAACTCCAACACCTCCATCGCGCCTGTCCTCCGTTATTATCAGCGTCAAGATCTCGGTGCCTCTCGCTTATATGTATCGCCACCTCCAAATTTGTCCCAAATCCTCGCTTTCTTCGGGCACAATGTACTCGCTACTACGGTCCACCAAGCTATTATCCAACGGCGCGCGCCTCCGCTTTAATCCAATATTACCTTATTTCCCATGGATTTATAAATATATTCAATGTTCACCAAGCACTAAGTCTCAAACAACGACCATCCGGATAATCATCACTACTGAAGTGAGATCTAGAGGTTTTTGGATTCGTTACCTTCATCCTTGAGAAGTCGATGAGGGACGCCATGAAGGTGGTTACTAAGTAGACAGAGCAGATCTAGAGGTCGGGACCTCGACGATGGCATGGCGGCGGAGGTGAAGGTGGTTAGGAGAGTGGGTGGCTATGGAGGAGGTCGTAGTGAAGGTGGAGGTGGAGGTGGAAGAGAGGCGTGTATGGAGGAGGTGGCATGGATTATCGATGGGGAGGGTAGGCGTGAAGGTGGGTATGGAGGTGGTGGTGGCGGTGGTATAGATTTTAGATCTGAGATGGTGGCTATGGAGGTGATGGTTTTTTTTGTTTTTGATCTGAGATGGTATAGATTTTAAATAGTTTTGTTGTTTTTATTTAGTTTAAATGATTAATATAAGTGATTTGACGAATTTGCCCTTAATGTATAATAAATGTGTAAATAGATATTAAAATAATTTTTTTTATTTACACATCAGCTGCCTAATGACCCACTCAGATAGCCACGTCAGTGTTCAATTTGTGTAATTAGAAAAAATTGATAGTTTAATAACCTAATTGACAAAATTGAAAGGTGGATCACCGAAGTAGAATATGGCCTATAGTTTAGGGTACTAATTCATATTTAAGCCAACATAAAAATAAGCATTTCTTTCCATTCTCCCCAAACCAAACAGGCTAATAGTATGAACATCATAGGCATATGTAAATTTCATCAAAAAATATTTATTTGGGAACTGATATTTTCATATATATTTTTAATATTATCACATAATCATCTCTCACATCTCACATAAACATACAACGAGTCTCATTTTCATGTAAAAAAAATCATGTAAAATTAAAAAAATACATATAAAAATAATAATCTTCTATTTCTTTTTATACAATTCAGTATGTCGATTCTTCTCCTCTCTTTTTTTTGTTGTTGAATTTATCTACACTTAATGGAGTAGTAGGTGAGCAGCTTGGGGTGACTTATGGGCATCATAACGTGTAAAAGTAAAGTCCAAGTCTATTGGAAAGACGATGATAATCCGAGTTCAAAGTCATTGATGAAAAAGGCAAGCTCTTGGGGCCCACAAATGGAGCTAATTTCCTCTTAATTTTGTATGTTATCTTTATATACTCTTTTTTCGGGGGGTGTGGGGTGGGAGTGGGGGTACTTGGGTTTAAAGATATTTTTAGCATCTAAAAAAGATTCGAACAAATCTTTGTTTTGGTATTTTACTACCGTTGGTTAGTCATGAAATTGAACTTACTTTGGTAACCATACTCTGACACTTTATTTTCTTACTAATCGCAGAGCTTGGCGTGTGACAAAAAAATTATAATAAATAATTTAATATTATTATATTAAACACGTAGGCTAATAATATTAATAAATAACCGTGTTTTTTCTTGTACTATAACTTTACTAATATTAGTAACAGTGTTTTTTCTTGTATAACTTTATTACTCTCTTTTTTGGGTTGGGTTGGGTTGGGTTGGGTGGGGAGGGGAGTATTAAACACCGTCCAAAAATCACTATACATTTCATCTTTTCATCATAAGTTGTTCGCTCCCTTGGTACTCCTCAGTCCTCAGAGACCGTGACTCAAGCAAGGTGGGTAAATATTCAACCTCAACCTCAACCTCAACCTCGCACTGTTTCTAAATAATAACAGTTCCTAACAACAGTAATAAAACTTTCAGAAATTGGTTGAAAAGTTACTTTACAAGTTTAATATCCTGTAGTGAAATGTGTTACAAAGATAAACGTCAAATTGTCATTCCCCAAAACAAAGCAACTCAAATCCAAGGTATCATGTTTGTCATGTAGTACTTCATATATAGTGATAATCAAAACAATCCCCATAGATTGAATACTTTCCCATAATTAAATCCATAAAAACCGTATCACATTAGAAATAAGCTTGCATCTTTTCCTATCTATAGTTATTGAATTTCGATATGAAAGTAATGAAACACCACCTATCTAAACCGGGATCACCAAATACCAGAGAGCCAAGCATCTAATAGTACACCCATCATCATAGCAACCAAACACGGAACAGATTACAGACTCATTTACGGAGACAACACAAAACACAAACAAACTGAGGATTTCACGTGTATGTAATTTATCTACTAAAATTTTCTAATAGTTAACGGATCATGTAGAATCTAATGCGCCATCTGATGAATAGTCTCCAGACAGAGGGAGGAGTATTGGTGAACGAAAAGGCAATATCATAATTCATTACCAGAGAGTATGTTGTACATTGGTATTCCAAATGAATACAATAAGTAGTAAAATCAACTTATATGCTCAAATAAAGCAAAATCTCATTTAAAACTCAGTGCCATAGATATGCTGTGACACCCCCAAAATAGGTCTACATCACCCATTCTGAGTTGTCAATACACGGTACAGAAACAACTACAACTTTATTATTACAATAGTAAAAGCTGTGAGTTTAAATACGAGATATTGCCATCTGCATAATATCCACATACAAATAAATTCTCATCATAATTATTGATACATTATTTTACAACAATGGTGAGGACTACTAAATAACTCTCCTAGAACCTTTATTCCATACCCCGACTCGTCTTCGCTTATATTCTCATCTCCGAGTAAGAAAAATGGAACAAAAAGAAAAGGGTGAGCTGACTAAATTAAAGAAGTAAAGAATATTATGACTAAGATAATATACAACAAAATTATCGTTAGTCTTCAATGAGGGAAAATATAATAGAATACAATAGACAACAAGTTTTAAATCAATATTCGCAATGAAATAATAATTCATTAGAAGAGTTAAGTAGAGAATGCAAACTACTATCTTCTATGTATGAATTTTAAAGTTCATTGTCTATTTTTTTATCCCGTAACATCAATCAATATATATCCGGGATCAAATATTCATCCTCAGACTACTAAAGGCCGAGGACATTCACCGATGGGTCGTGTTCATCTAAACACTGCTCATCTTTGCACTACGGGCCAAAGATATTCATCGAAATCATTCATCTTTACACTACTGGCCAAAGATATTCAATAATATCATCATTTAAGATCGAGGATGATGAAAAATATATATATTTTTAAAAAAAGCGAATCCGGTGAAACAAAATGACAAGGATTAAGGATTAAGGATTCGTACTTCGTTTTATCCACGTCAAAAATACCTTAAAAATAATCATAGTGGTGTAAAATTCAAGAATGATCAAAACATGGATACAATCAAAACTAGTATCCGAATAGATATTTTGACGAAAAGAAAATTTTTCATTTTTCGATGAATAGTCTTAGTATTCGTGAATAAGATCAGATATCGTGAATAGTCAAGATATCGTGAATAAGTAACTCAGACACCAAAAGTTCCAAATTTGATAAAACTTGGATCAATAATATCATTACTAAAAAATAATATCCTTACCTCGAAAAGTCAAGTCTTTAAATTTAAAACAGGATATAAAGCTATGACTTGAACTTTCACCATATAGCAATACTCAAAATACTCACAAGAATACGCTCGATAATATAGAGAGAGAAAACTTCAGTTTCTGGTGTGATTTTCAATTCTAACCTAAGCACCCTATTTATAGGAAAATGCTTAGAACACCAAAGCAGAAAATTTAATATAATAATAATATATATAATTAAATTTCCTACGCACACAAATCTGGTCCAAACTTCATCCACACATGTTAAATGAGTTTAAAAAATGAAAAAACCATTTTTGTAATTAAAAATATTTTAAACTTCCAAAAATCAATTATTTCGGAACTTCAATAATTCATAATAAATAGCCCTTTTTGTCAGAAAATTCGAATCTCGAGATTTTTATAGGAAATTCAATTCTCTACAACTTTGTAGAAGAAAGTTTTCCAAATTCCAAAGCAGTAAATTGACCGAAATCCACAAATCCAGGCGATTTTAGAAATTTATAATCAAATTTCAGTCAATAAATGGGGTCCACCGACATGTTTAACATGTTTTAAACATTTATTGTAACAAAAATACTCTTCCTCCTTGTATACTCATATATCCCACATTCGTTGTAAAAATATCACCATTATTATATTATTAAAATATAATAATATATATATTTAAATGAATTATTTTATCAGAAAAAGATAAAATATTAATTTTTAACAATTGTCACATTAAAAATTTTCTCCATCTATATCCACATAAAATCAATATTTTCCTCATCATATGAATCAATAATTAATTATTCACAAATAATATTACGAATCACAATATCGACAACCGTGCAATTCCTACGAAAGAGGGCTTTCAATAAAAATTTCTCCTTCTGGCACATGCAATTAGGTGACCAAACCTCTCCTTGATGTAACTTTCTAGACATTGCCAATAATGTTATCTAATAATATTATTCGGATAATATGAATTATTGCTTCGATAATGAAAAATACTATGTAATGACAATTATGAAACAACAAAGAATATAAAATATCAACGCAACAATTATTGAACCAATAAAATAAAATATCGAACGAAGAATTATCGTAACCATTATTGAGTAAGCCTTCTCACGTAAGAGTCAATAATTGGTGCAATACTGAGTGTCTTCTTGTGCAACAACGCAGACATCGTGTTTTAAACTAACGGGTATTCCAACGATGTAAAAGCAGAATAACTAATTTTTAAACAACTTATATTTGTCGTTTTCTTCCTCCAATCGCTTTCAGTTATGGGGCCCACACATGGTCGCTACTTGCCGTCAATACGAATATTCTCGACGACAGCATTTAATATTCCACGACCAAACGAATATTCTCAAACAACAATGAATATTTTATAACCACTGCTTATTTTGAAATATTTGCATATTTTACCCATAACTATCCACATTAATCACATCAACCCTTACTATTTCAAAATAATAAATAGAGGAAATTAAATTTCATTTATTAATTATTTGGGGTCTTACAACCTCCCTCCTTATGAAATTTCGTCCCCGAAATTGACATACGATCACTGGTATTTCGAAAAGGTGAGGATACCTCGCTTTCATTTCCGTTTCAATTCCTGGTCATTTCCTCTATAAGATAGTTCCTCCACAAAACTTTAACTTGTGGTATGACCTTCGTGCGTATGACATGTTCCTTCCTATCCAAGATCTCTTGACAGTACCTCCTCATACGTTAAGTCTTCTTGCTATCTCGTTCGGTTCAAACTCAATAACGTGGTTCGGTCTTTCACATATTTCTGAAATACATGATATGTGAAACACATTATGAACACGAGACATACTCGGAGGTAACGCTAGCGAGTCTATAGGCTACATTACCTACTCGGTCAAGAATTTGAAATGGACCAATAAATCGTGAATTGAGCTTTCCTCTCTCCCAGAATCTTGTAACTCCCCTTCCACGGGCAACACCAATAATATAATACGATCCTCTATACTAAATTTCACGTCCTTTCGATGAAGATCCGCGATAACTCTTTTGTCGATCTGTGCCGCTTTGTATATCGTTGTCGAATCATTTGGATCTTTTGCGAGTCATCATCGCATCTAACTTCGGGTCCCAACAATGTTGCTTCACCCACCTCATCCCAACATATTGAGAAGCGACACTTTCGCCCATATAATGCTTCATATGGAGCCACACCTATACTTGCTCGATAACTATTGTTGTAGGAGAATTCCACCAATGGTAAATACTTATCCTAACCGCCTTGAAGTCAGGACACGAGTCTTAATAAATCTTCAAGAGTTTGAATAGTCTCTCTCGATTGTCGTCTGCTTTGAGGATGGTACGCCGAACGAATCGTAAATCCGCACCCATAGCTTTTTGCAAGCTAACCAAAATCTTGAAGTGAATCTTGGGTCACGATAAAACTATGGATGCATGCCATAAAACCTCACAATCTCATTTACATACATACTAGCAAGAAGACGTTCAAGAGAATAAGTCTCCCGATATCGGCAAGAAATGTGCGGACTTGGTTAATCTATCAACAATAACCCAAATAGCATTTATGCCTTGAGAAACCGTGGGAAGACCCGTGAACGAAATCCATGGTAATGTGTCCCACTTCCATTTCGAGAATCTCAAGTGGTTGCAATGGTCCTTTAGGCACTTGATGCTCGCCTTTACGTTGACAAGTTAAACATGTTGAGATAAACTTTGCAATCTCTCTCTTCATATTGTTCCACCAAAATGTATGTCGAAGATCACGATACATTTTGGTACTTCCAGGATGAATTGCAAATGGTGTATTGTGTGCCTCCATCATAATCTTGTACTTCAAATCAGAATCGTTAGAACACAAAGTTTGGAATGGACTCAAGTATTCCTTCTTCATCAATTCTCGCCTTAGGAATAGCAAGACCTTCTTGTACTTTCTTCTTCATATGCATCATCTCAAGATTCGGTGGCTCGAGAAACCTTAACTTTTTCTATTAAAGTTGGCTCTACGCGTATACTTGACATCATCGCACTCGTTCAGATATGATCTTCTACTTAACGCGCCATCTACCACGTTCGCTTTTCCGGGATGGTATTAAATAGTGTGGTCGTAGTCTTTCATATACTCGAGCCAACGTCATTTGCCAGATGTTGAGTTTTTTTGAGTGAAGAAATATTTAAGGCTTTTATGGTGCGAATATATCTCCACTTTCTCCCCATATAGATAGTGCCTCCATATCTTTAGGGTATGAAAACGATCACGCTAACTCTAGATCATGAGTAGGATAATTCCTCTCATATTCTTTTAAGTTGTCATGAGGCATAGGCTATGACTTTCCCATGTTGCATAAGAACACATCCTAACCCTTTGCTCAAGCATCGTAGATAACAAATCCATCATGCACTCGATGGTATTGTTAAAAACAGTCAAATAAGTCTTCTCTTAAGCTCTTGGAAACTCTTTCTCGCATTCTTCACTCCAAACGAATTTTGTATCCTTCCGAGTCAACTGAGTTAAGCTGAGTAGCGATTCGAGAAAACCCTTCCACGAATCTCCGATAATAACCAATTTGCACCCGTAGTCTTGACTTCGGCCACCGTCTTGGTTGTTCTAACTTTATATTGCTTCAATCTTGCCGTCATCAGATACTCCATGTTTTGATACCACGTGCCCAAGAAATGCTACTTCTTGAGCCGTAACTCGCATTTCTTTAACTTGGCATATAACTTATTTTCACGAAGCCTTTGTAGTACCAAAGCTTCAAATGGTGCTCATGATCTTCACGACTTTTGGAATATATGAGGATGTCATCAATAAAGACAACAACGAATCGATCCAAATATTCCTTGAATACTTGGTTCATCATATCCATGAAAAGCCGCAGGAGCATTAGTCAATCCGAAAGACATGACTAAGAATTCGTAATGTCCGTCTTCGAAGTTACGGCGCGTCTTTGGAATATCCTCGATTAATCTTGGTGATGATATCCGAGCGAAGATCGATTTTTGAAAAGAATTGTGCTCCTCAGAATTGGTCAAACAAGTCATCAATACGAGGTAGAGGATACCTATTCTTGATGGTGACATGGTTCAATTCGATAGTCAATACAAAAGTCGCATACTCCCGTCTTTCTTCTTTACGAATAAAACAGGAGCACCCGGGGAGATGTCTTAGGGACGAATGAAACCGATGTCCAACAATTCCTATAGTTGGACCTTTAACTCTCAAGTTCAATAGAGCCATTCGATATAGGGTTTTAGAAATGGGATTTGTACGCAGTTCAAGGTCAATAAAGAATTCAACTTCACGTTTTGGGGTAGGAATCGAAGTTCTTCAGGAAATACGTCGGGAAAGTTAATAACAACAGGAATATTATTCAATTTTGACGTGTCTTTATTCAAATCCATAACATGGGCTAAGAAAGCTTGACATCCGTTTTTCAATAAACGAATAGCTTTATGATTAGATATGATAGTGGTGATTTTAATGGTTTAGTTGCTTGAATTCGCATAACAAAGTTGTTTAGGAATATGAAAACTAACAACCTTACGAAAACAATCAATTTTGGCATGATGAGTAGTTAACCAATCAATCCCTAAAATCACATCAAAAGCAAGTATCTTTAAAGAGATAAGGTCAACAGGTAAGGTGATGGTGCCAACTTGAATCAAACAAGATTTATAAGCAGTGGATGTGATGAAAGTTTCTCCTAACGGAGTTTCCACGAGATAGGTCAAAGTCTAATTTCTCCGAGTCAAGTTTAAACGTTGAGCACAAGTAGGAGAGATAAATGAATGGGTAAGACCTTAGGATCTCAGTAAAGTATAAACTTCACAATAATTTATAAATAGCTTACCGTGATCACCTCGTTTGGGTTCTCGCATTTTGACCGATCACAACAAACGCTTCTTCCAGGAACAGATTGACTTTGACTTTTCTAGAAACGGTCTTTTGAGTCACCATCCCATTGAACTAGGTTTATTCTGGTCTGCGATCTCGAAAGCGATATGTCCTTCCTTTCCACAATTATAGCATACTGGAATTGTTATGGGCGGTTTAATTGATATGTCCCTCTTTCCGCATTTATAGCATATAATGGGTGGTCGATTCTCCTCCCTTAGAACCAATTCTTTGCAAGACCTTTGTCGTCTTCACATGGTCGTTGTTAAATCTCCTCTTTTAAAATCTCCTCCGACTCGCTTCTTTCTATTTTCATGGGCCATGATTACCACCGAGTGGTTACCATTTTTGTCCGTCTTTTCTTTCTCCATTTGGTTATTGTTGTTTTTGTTGACCGCTATCTCCCAGGTATGATCTCGATTGTGGTACCTCGGTTGGCCGTACTTTCGTTATCTCATTTCTAACAATTGAGCCCCTGTTAACAACACATCTGAATAGAGAGAAATTTTGAGAGATGAGATCTTGACGTATCTGGGGTTTCAAACCTCTCGTAAACATCCGCGTCATACGTTCCTCATTCTCCACCAAATGAGGTCTGAAACACGGATAACTCGCAAACTTCGCCTCATCTTTGAGACACCGCGTATGTTGTTCTCGCTCGGTCCTAATAAACTCCACTTCCTTCATATAGACGAACACTTTCGGAAAGTATTTATCATTAAATAGTTTCAAACGTCTCCCAAGACATCTTGAGTCTTGGTGGATGGAGTACGCTTTTACTGACTCCCACGGTGAATACGCTTTCGCCCACGGAACATGAAGGTGGCGAATGGAACCTCGTTTCTCCGTGCATCCCAAGACATCGAATATCTTGGTAATTTGCTTGACCCATGTTTACGGTATGATCGGATCGGGCTTTCCCTTAAATTCTGGTGGTCCCAACTCTTTGAATCTTGCATTTGTGACAACCGTGAATTGTTATCATTTTCTCCTATGTTTTGAACACGAGTCTCCCCCGTCGATTTTGCATGAATCGCAAAAAGCTTCTAAACATCCCTTGTTTATCATCTAACTCAGTGGTGTTGTCACACGGGAGGAACATTACCAAACTGTTGCACGTTCTCTCCTCGTTGGTGAGCATGAGGCGTCTCCACGGCCTCATTTCCCATTATTAATATTCTCGTTCGACATTCTCAAACATCGTCATAAAACAAGGGTTAATTAAGGAAATCAATATATCACATAATATCCCTATATCTTGACCAACTAACAAATAAGCTTAGGTAGGACACTACTAGCAAAATGATTTAGTTCTATTCCCTCGATCTCCGCCTTGGAGATCATATCCCTAAGCTCGATAATTAACCTGTGACACCCCAAAATAGTCTACATCACCCATTCGAAGTTTTCAATACACTGCAGACAAAAAACAACTACAACTTTATTATTACAATAGTAAAATTGTGAGTTTAAATACGAGATATTGCCATCTAGACAATATCCACATACAAATAAATCCTCATCATAATTATTGATACATTATTTTACAACAATGGTGAGGACTACTAAACAACTCTCCCTAGAACCTTCATTCCATACCCGACAAATCGTCTCGCTTATATTCTCGCCTCCCGAGAAGAAAAATGGAACAAAAAGGAAAAGGGTGAGCTCGATTAATTTTGAGAAAAGAATATTATGACTAAGATAATATACAACAAAATTATCGTTAGTCTTCAACAGGAAAAATATAATAGAATACAATAGACAACAAGTTTTAAATCAATATTCGCAATGAAATAATAATTCATTAGAAGAGTTAAGTAGAGAATGCAAACTACTATCTTCATGTATGAATTTTAAAGTTCATTGTCTATTTTTATCCCCGTAACATCAATCAATATATATCTGGGATCAAATATTCATCCTTCTGACCACTACGTGCCAAGGACATTCACCGATTGGTCATGTTCATCTAAACACTTGTTCATCTTTGCACTACGGCCAAAGATATTCATTAGAAATCATTCATCTCGCTACTACAGGCAAAGATATTCATCGAAATCATTCATCTTTACACTACTAAAGCCAAAGATATTCAATAATATCATCATTTAAGATCGAGAATGATGAAAAATATATATATTTTTAAAAGAAACGAATCCGGTGAAACAAAATGAGCGGTGATTAAGGATTAAGGATTCAGTACTTCGTTTTATCCACGCCCAAAAATACCTCAAAAATAATCATAGTGGTGTAAAATTCAAGAATGATCAAAACATGGATACAATCAAAACTATTATCCGTAATAGATATTTTTGAATGAAAAGAAAATTTTTCATTTTTCGATGAATAAGGCCAGTATTCGTGAATAAGATCAGATATCGTGAATAAGGTCAGATATCGTGAATAAGAATCTCGACACCAAAAGTTCCAAATTTGATAAAACTTCAGATCAATATTTTAGCATAATGATATTGAAGAAAATAATATCATTACTAAAAAATAATATCCCTTATCTCAAAAAATCAAGACTTAAATAAAAAAACAGGATATAAAGTATGACTTGAACTTTCACCGATAAAGAATACTCAAAGTATACTCAAAATACTCACAAGAATACGCTCGATAATATAGAGAGAGAAAACTTGATTTCGGTGTGATTTTCAATTCTAACCCAAGCACCCTATTTATAGGAAAATGCTTAGAAAAAGTTAGAAAATTTAATATAATAATAATATATATAATTAAATTTCCTACGACACAAATCTGGTCCAAACTTCATCCACACATGTTAAATGAGTTTAAAAAATGAAAAAACCATTTTTGTAATTAAAAATATTTTAAACTTCCAAAAATCAATTATTTCGTAACTTCAATAATTCATAATAAATAGCCCTTTTTGTCAGAAAATTCGAATCTCGAGATTTTTATAGGAAATTCAATTCTCTACAACTTTGTAGAAGAAAGTTTTTCCAAATTCCAAATGTAAATTGACCGAAATCCACAAACCAAGCGATTTTAGAAATTTATAATCAAATTTCAATCAATAAATGGGGTCCAATGACATGTTTAACATGTTTTAAACATTTATCAGTAACAAAAATACTCTTCTTCCTCAGATACTCATATATCCCACATTCGTTGTAAAAATATCACCATTATTATATTATTAAAATATAATAATATATATATTTAAATGAATTATTTTATCGAAAAAGATAAAATATTAATTTTTAACAATTGTCACATTAAAATTTTCTCCATCTATATCCACATAAAATCAATATTTTCCTCATCATATGAATCAATAATTAATTATTCACAAATAATATTACGTAATCACAATATCGACAACTGTGCAATTCCTACGAAAAGAGGGCTTTCAATAAAAATTTCTCCTTCTTGGCGCGCAATTAGGTGACCAAACCTCTCCTTAGAGCGTAACTTTTAGACATTGCCAATAATGTTATCTAATAATATTATTCGAGATAATATGAATTATTGCTTCGATAATGAAAAATACTATGTAATGACAATTATTCAAACAACAAAGAATATAAAATATCAACGCAACAATTATTGAACCAATAAAATAAAAATCGAATAAAGAATTATCGTAACCATTATTGAGTAAAGGCCTTCTTACGTAAGAGTCAATAATTGGTGCAATACTGCATCTTCTTGTGCAACAACAGCGTATTCATCGTGTTTTAACCACGAGTATTCCAACAAAGGTAAACGGTAATAACTACGCCAAGTTATTTTTAAACAACTTATATTTGTCGTTTTCTTCCTCCAATCGCTTTTCCGTTATGGGGCTCCACACATGGTTGCTAGCCGTCGCATTTAATATTCTCGACAAAGATTTAATATTCCACCACCAAACGAATATTCTCCGAACAACAATGAATATTTTATAACCACTTGCTTATTTTGAAATATTTTATGATTTTACCCATAACTATCCACATTAATCACATCAACCCTTACTATTTCAAAATAATAAATAGAGGAAATTAAATTTCATTTATTAATTATTTGGGGTCTTACATATGCTTGATCAAGCAATCACTGTATTCAACAGGTCAGAAAATGCGAACTTGTCTGCAAAATAAAGGTACTGAAGTACATATAAGAACATACAGTATGTTGAACAGTTGAATCTAGTCAAACTTATTTTTTTCCCTCAGCAGCAGTTCTTTTGCGAATCTCATGTGCAATATTGAATATGCCAAGTGTCGGTGTGTTACAAACAAAGCATTTTTGTTCTTCGCGTGGTGCTCTGGACAACAAAAGTAATATAGTCAAGACAAGCTCAAAACCAGAAAAGAACATATACTCAATAAATAAACAGCAGGTAATGGTACAGGCAAATGATGTTTACATAAGAAAATTAATGTGATCCCAAGTCATCAAAAAAATGGTGACAACACTTAAAGAAACTTAGCTAAGAATGACTAAATATTTTTATATGGATAATTTATCGGAAAGAATGGATGGAAAACAAATAAAAGTTGTCTTGATGACTAAAACACACGGAGATAGGGGCAGCGTGATTCCTATTAAAGAGAGAAAGATTAAGAGGGCCTTTGAATGGTTTAAAAAGTACTCCTATTAGGCTTGATTTGATGGTTCATGGTTCCTGTAATTTATAATCTGATAGAAGGAAAGTCTTGGTCTTATTTAACTAAAGTTTGTAAATAAGAAGTGTAGACATAAGAGTAAAAAAAAAGGTATAACAAAAATGATTTTTTTTTGTTTTTCTTTCTCATGATAAGTAAGAATAGAAAAAAAGGAAGTATCCAACATCCTCCATAACCTTGTTAGCAACCAGCATACAATCCAAAATTTTGTCTTGACCCAACAAAGGCTCTCTAAGAAACCAATATAGTATCACTCAAGATCAAGCTCAACCTTAATCAGAATTTTATACAGTAAAAGTCAAACTAATGGGAATAACATCCTTAAGTTGACAGGCCTGTATTGGGAAGAAGGTGATAACTAGTATAGCCAATGGTTTTAATATCTCTTCACTCTTTCTCTTATTTTTTTTAACTTATGAGAGAAGTTCATATCCTCTCCAATGTTGTCATGGTGAACATTTGTATTATTTAGTAATTTTATGCTAAAATGGGAGGGATTGTTACATAATGACGGTATTCTCCGTGATTTCTCTCCATAGTTAGGTTCATTAAGGTTTTTCGCAAAGTATCTCTTTCAACTAGTTATTGTATACTACTAGATTTGTGTTGTACATTATTCTCATTTCTCTAGTTCCTTTATATGAACACGATGAGCACTTAAGTTCTGTAAAATGAAGCTCAATAAAAACTCTAGAGTAGATAGAATACCAACGAAATTATGCCAGTAGGTAAAAAGAAAAGGGTTATGAGAATGTTTACCTTTAACGCGCAATGCTCACAGAAGTAATGCTTGCACTTGGTGACAACAAGATCCACAAATGGCTGTCTACAAATGAAACACGCAAAGGGCAGTGAATCATCATCATCTTCCTCGCTCTGCTCTGCATCCTCGTCGTCATCAAGTTGTTTTAAAGCCAAATTTCTTTTCCTTGACTTTTCTGCCTTATCCCACTCCTTCTCCAACTGCCACCCAGACTTGTAATCTCCACGATCATGCATAAACTTGCACGAATCTCCATACCCACAATAACCAGTTTCCTTATAATCCTTGCATATATCTGGCTGATAGTCAAACCTTGCCGACACCCTAATATGAGCAGAAGCCCTAAGCGGACCATGTGCCCCACCTGCTTTCTCCCCTGCAACTATTTGCTCTCTTCTAAACCCAGCTTTATGATCAGTATACGCATTCATCCCTTTATACAATTTCTCATCATTACTACTTTTACTTTTCCCTTTCAAAGTCGCTTCGGCTTGCTTAAGAACCCTCTCGCGAATTGCACGAGCATCTCTCGAGAAATGTGTCTCGGTTTCTAGGGTTGCTGTTGCCCTACTATCATTCTGAACTTGAATTTCACTAGATGATTCAAATTGAAATATTGTTGGGTCTTTTCTAGTTTCTACATCAGATTTTTCGGAAACCATTAAGCGCTTAGATGGTGCGGTAGAAAAGTGTAATTTATTGTCAGGCACCAAGGGCTTTTTCTTATTAGCTAAAAATGAGCTCTTTTCTTCTTCTTCTTCGATTCCTTCATCCTCATTAAGATTCCGTTTTCTTATATTTTTGTTCTTAGTTAGTTTTCTGAAGAAATTGCATGTAAAATACAGAAGACAAATCAATATCACTAAAAAAGAATGAAATTTTAACGAAGTATAAGAAAAATGAAGTAAGATTATACCTGGTTCAGCTTGTTTAGGTTGGCCAGAATCCGCCATTGAAGAGTTTGATTCAGAAATTGAAGCCAAGTTCAGAACGAATCGATGAAAGAACCCTAAAATATTTTTCCCCAAATCCGATATTTTTATTTATTTTTTTGCTAAATACCGATTGTTTTATCTGTCGCTTCTATTCCTTTTTATGTTTTCTTTTTCGAAGGAAAACAAATAAAATTGTGATACTATTTCCCGTTTTATATAGTGAAGCCAAAACCAAATCCGAAGGTCAGATTGACAAAAATATACTCCCTCTGTCCCAGGATAAAAGTTTTGGTAGATTTTTCACGCATATTAAGAAAATGAAGAAAATGACAAAATTATTCATAATAATGTCATTAAATATGGAGAGAGAATTAGAATAAAAAAAGTACGAGATATTTAATGCTACGGGCATAATAGAGAAAAATATGTAAAAATTTAGTTATTAAAGGAAAATAGACATTTAACATGAAACTACCAAAAATAATAATAAGGACTTTTATCTTGGGACGGAGAGAATATAAGATAATTGATTTTTTTATAAAAAAATTTGATAGTTTCATAAAAAAAATTGTCACATCTATTTAATACTAGTAGTGTCATGTGTCTTCGACACTACATGGACTATAAGATTTATTCCAAACTTTGGACGGCCTATGTGATTTATTAGGGTGAGTCGTAAATTCAAAATCAGTTGTATTTTATTAGATAGATTTATGTAATTTTTTGTGTACAGTTAGTTTATAATATTATCTCAGTAAAAAGTTTATAGATTTTAACAAAAAATAATATTAAGAACACCAACTATACAAAAAAAATTGTGCACACAGTATAAAAAATAAAAGAAAATAAAAAGTGAAAAAATAAAATAGAAATAGATATCTACAATTGAATATTTTATATATTTTTATTGGTAAATAATACATTAGTCCTAATTTTTGATGTATTACTTAGTGTACATAGTATTATCTTTTAACAAATTAAGAAAATTTAATATTAAATTTTTTTAACAAAAAAATATAAAAACAAAAGTATTCGTTAGTTAGCAAATGGAAAGTTGGCTCGAAAGATTTTGTGATACATTTATGTTTAAAAAAAAAGTCAAAAGAATGAATATTAGTTGGATTTTGACTTTTTTAAGTCATAAAATAATGATAGTATTTGTTTATCATATTATTGTCGATAATATAATTATTATATTTTGATTGTATAAATTCATTAAAGTGTTATTATTGTATATTAATAACAACAATGCCCAACCAAAAATAAAGCAAACCAAAATAAATAAATAAATCGTAAACATTTTAAATGTAAACCATTAATAAAGGGATAATTAATGTTAATAATACACTTGATAAAGATGAGTTTTCTAAAATAAATATTAAGTTGTCATTATTAACCATGTAATAAATTTTAGTTCAAAAACTTGATCATAATGTGATTTAGTACGTTTGTAAAATTGAGTTGCAAATTTTTAATTAAATATTTGCCGCATATTTTATTAAAGTTAAAATTCAATGACTTGTATTTTTATATAAAGAAAATAAACATAAAATGATTTCAACTTTAAGTGTCTCTATCATATTATAAATTATCTAAAAATTATTATTTATTGTAAATTTTATTATTTTTAATGAGTTATTTTAATTTTAAATTTAAAATATTTTAAATTAACTTTTAAAAATTAATAATAATCATATAATTATATAATTTAAAAGGGAGAGAGATATATTTATGAAACAAGTCCAAGTGACCCGGCCTGTCTATCAATATCAGATACAGGCCCAAATTTCCATTTTGGGCTCCGTTAGAATAATGTAAGAGAAGTTTGAGATTGTTGGCGGAATCATGGATTCGTCAACCAGTAATCAATTAACTATCGAAAAAACAGGGAAAAACAAAATTAATTAAAAATAGCAATCAAGATTGATTTTTTATTTTCATTTCCCAGATTCCATTTTCGTCCATCGTTATTTCCCAATTTTGCCAACAATTGTCGTATAAGTTCATTTGAAAAACACACCAATTCCTGTCTCTCTCTAGTTTCATTTTTTTCAACCCAGCAACGTTAGCCTATATTTTTCGCTCTCCTCTGAATTCCTTCAAATTTCCGTTCTTTATTTCGATACTCTTCGATATAAAGCAGCAATCTTTATTTGTTGACATTGCACTGATTTTCAGGTTGATTATTCTTTGTTTCGAAATCCCTTCATCTTTTTCTAGATAGGGCTTTTTTTCCCTTTTTGTTTGGAAGGGGTAATCTTACATATCGGGCTGATCAAATTTGCTAGGGTTTTGATTATCTTTTGGGGTCTTTTGAGAATCATTTCATTAGCATTTCTGTATTTTATTAATTGTATTAGATAAAGTTTACACCTTTACTGTTGTCTAAGGGTTTTTAGTGTCTGAAAATTTCAGTGCTATCTGAATTTATGAGGGTAATTGGTGGTTTTGGGTTTTGGATCAAAAAATCACCTGGGATTTGTTTAATACAATTTGTCGAGCACTTTGAAGAAGTTTAGTGCAAGGAAAAGAATCGGGAAGTTTTAGTTGTTTTGGTGGTTGCTATTTCTTTGTGTCCTAAATAGTGTAATTGGTTAGTAGTGGATAGCCTTGTATGGGCAAAAATGAGGTATGGGCACAGCCAAGTGGCATATTTCCGAGTGGGCTTTTGCCCAATGCAAGTCCATTGATACAAGTACTTGAGTCTGAGAGATGGTTAAAGGCTGAGGAGAGAACTGCAGAACTTATTGCCTGCATTCAGCCTAACCAACCATCTGAAGAACGCAGGAATGCAGTTGCAGATTATGTGCAGCAACTCATCATGAAATGTTTTCCCTGCCAGGTGATGTTCTCCTTTGGTTTTCTTGTAATTACTGTTAGTGATGCTATATGTTTGCAGATAATGATGTTATTGTATTAGTGCTGTTATATATGTCTAAAGATAATGTTATTATTACTATATTACAAATTATTTGCATTCAAGCTTTTGGGTCATGAAAGTGTTCTAGCTTTTTACTGAGGCAAATTTTGTTATTTCTGCAGAGTTTCTTGATTGTGTATGCGCTGATGTCTTTAGATTAGGAAATGGCACAAGTCATAACTAAGTGAAAGTATGGTTCTGAAGATCTTAGGCTTATGAATTTGATAATTTAGACCATTGTTAACATTGATGGTTAAAGAGTTTCTCAAAGTTAAAACTTTAACTTGGTTTGGTTTATTTTAGTGAAATACGTTCTGAGTAGCATTCTCAATTTATAGAACTGGTAGAACTATTATTTAGGTAGTGAGTTGCATACTTAGTATTCTCAATTTACAACACTATTAGAACTATATAAGTATACAACCATAAGAGGTTTTTAATAGTTCAAGCTACAATACAGTCATAGAGTTGGACAGGGAAAAAACATTTTGGTGATATAGTGAGTTTAGGTAACAATTATCTTGAGAGAATTGATGACTAGAAATGATAAACATGAGAGTTTTATGCATGTTTACTCAAAGTTCTTTGGCATTGGTGCATTGCCTATAGATTTTTCAGTTGTGTTGTTGCTGAAGTTATTGTTCAATGTGATATAGTCAACAAGCATTCTTGCTGAAGCTGTAGCTGCAGCATACTAATAACAATTGTCGGTTCTATTATTTACAGGTGTTTACTTTTGGATCCGTGCCCCTTAAGACTTACCTACCTGATGGAGATATTGACTTAACAGCCTTCAGTAACAATCAAAATCTAAAAGAAACATGGGCTAGCCAGGTCCGTGATATGCTAGAGAGTGAGGAGAAGGATGAGAATGCTGAATTTTGTGTGAAGGAGGTTCAGTACATCCAGGCAGAAGTATGCTCTTTTTTCATACCCACACTGTCTTGATTCATATAAAATAAATTATTTGATTGTATAAGGCTGTTCTTAAAATGTTTATATCTAGATTATCATGTTTAACTTAATATTCATCTTGAGTAGCTTATACTTGTTTTTGCGCATATCCATCCGTACCATACCAGACACGGTTTATACTGTTTTACTTTACTTTATTTTTTTGCTGCATTACGTAAACCACAGTTTTACCCCCTTATCCTCTGGCTCTTAGTATGGAGTTATAAGTACTAATTATTTTAAACTTTTAGCCCCTGATTTTCATTTAAAGTAGGATTGTATATGAAAGATATATGTCCCTTACAATTAGGGGAACTAATTTTTCCAAGATAATGCAGTCTTTCCATTTAAAGTTCTAGCATAAGAATTATATCTGGATCCAGGATATTTCTTCTGCTTGGAATGCATGTTGTGCTTTGTCATCTGTCTCTCCACATATTGCTATTTTAAGTTTTTACATTTCCATCTCTTGGACTTCGAATAGAATGTTTATTAACAGGTGCACAATTTTAGGTAAATGAAATTTCTATGGAAGCAGTGAAAACTCTGTTTTCCTTTTAAAGATGTATTCTTTGTAACAGATCTTTTAGCATTGACTTCTATTTTTTTTTAATAAAAGACTTGTAATGACATTTTTATTGTGTGTTGTGTATCTGTGATTTAACTAGAATATCAATTGTACCAACTTCTAGGTTTTAGAACTTCAGTCTCTTATGGTCTTACATAGATATCGATACAGAAAAGTGATATATATATATATATGGATTCTTCCCATGTACAAATGTACGATTGATGCAATCTCTTAGTCTGTAACTCTGGTCTTGAAGATAGGCCAACAGAATAACGGCTTCTATGAAGCTGATAAGTCCTATGTAACAACCAATAACCAAAAATGAGTTTGTCCAGCTTTTTCCTTTATCAAAAAAAGGTACCCTGTCCAGCTAGTGAGCCTCTGAACGAGGATGTGATGATTATCTTATTGTTTCTTGAGATTCATGTTGATCGATTGGCCTTCATATCTGCTACTTTGCTTATTATGCTTGCTCTACTTAACTACTATTTTAGTTATATATGCTTGTGCTGGGTGGCAAGTTTCTTCGGAAGTAATTTGGGGCTATTTACAAATTTGTAGGTTTTGGATAATTTTATCTTGTGACTAGTTTTGGAAGTCAGGAGATGGAGGGGTTTGTTTTCTTTATAGAAATTGTAAGGCATTTTAGACTAGTAAATTCTATTGGAATATTGGTAGTTGTCTTTCATAGATACATTTTTGAATAGTTACCTTGCAAAATTTAAACAGGGGCAAAAAAGTTAAATAGATTGGCAGGTGCATAGTGTGTTACTAATAAATGAATGATATGATCAGGTCCTTTATTGCAACAAACTTTGCAAGGTATTTAGTGTTCTTACTGGATTGACTGCTTTACTGCTTGCTTTACTTACTTTACGCTGGGTGAGACCAAGAACTCTATTCGGGAATATCATTAGCCCTTGAATGCCCTCTTATTCTTGGAGAAAGGAAGCCATCTGTTTGAGAGCATCGAATAGAAGCTGTAATGCCCTTCCCCTTGTGGTTTTGGAGAACATTCTTTTATCGTGATTAATTGGTCACTAACAATTCTTACTTACGATGTATCGTAGTAGATCGGTTTTCTAAAATGGCTCACATTATTCTTTGTAAGAAGATTTCCAATGCTATTCACATTGCATACCAGTTTCTTAAGAGGTGGTCAGGTTGCATGGCTCACTTCTAGATAACTTGATGGAAAAAGTTGGGAAAAAACTGGGTTTAGTTTTTAAATTTTACCGGTACTATATTATTCAAATTTATTATTGAGTTTCTTATAGTGGATTCCTTTGGTATTCACTTGAAAAGTTTGTTGTTCATCTGTTTTAGGTTTTCACTCCTGGATTTTTCCAATGTTAAAAATTAAAATTTTTAGCTTTATTATCCAATTTGATTGTAGGTGAAGATAATAAAGTGTCTTGTGGAAAACATCGTAGTAGACATATCGTTTAACCAGGTTGGCGGGTTATGCACCCTTTGCTTCCTTGAGGAGGTTAGTAGTGTGTTTGAAACCATTTAAGAACTTTTCTAGCTTGGTCATATTTGAAATGTTTTAACAACAATCTTCCTTCTGTAGGTTGATCATTTGATAAGTCAGAATCATTTATTCAAACGCAGCATTATATTGATTAAAGCATGGTGTTATTATGAGAGCCGCATACTTGGTGCTCATCATGGACTTATCTCAACATATGCCTTGGAGACATTGGTTCTCTACATATTTCATGTTTTTAACAATTCCTTCACCGGACCACTCGAGGTTGTTGTAGTATATTTGTTTGTATGTTTTTTTCCGTTTTTTCCTTTGATATTCCATCTGAAGTTTTTCCATAACCTTCAGGTTCTTTATCGCTTTCTGGAGTTTTTTAGCAATTTCGACTGGGATAATTTTTGTGTTAGCTTATGGGGTCCTGTACCAATTAGTTCACTTCCAGATGTTACTGGTAATAATCCTCAGATTTTTTTTAAAAATTATTTAATTGTTTGGACCTTATTGGCAATATTTACCAAATTACTAGTGCTGATTTTACCACATAATATTTTACAGCCGAAACTCCCAGAAAAGACGGTGGAGAATTGCTGCTGAGCAAATTGTTTCTTGATGCTTGTAGCTCTGTGTATGCTGTTTTCCCTGCTGGCCAGGAAAATCAGGGACAACCTTTTGTTTCAAAACATTTCAATGTTATTGATCCTTTACGCGTAAACAACAACCTTGGACGTAGTGTTAGTAAAGGTATTTTAATTTCTTTCTTATTATCTGGATTTATGTAACCTTGTTGACCAGATGTGTTTTCATGTCTGACAAATTTTCAAAAAATGTTGGTTATGAAGTTTCTATGGTATCAATACATTCTCTTCCTTGATATGAAATTTTATCTATTGCATTTATTGTTTTTTCCATCATATTGCAGCATGGTATGCATTCGACGTGCTCTTGATTCCATGGTAACTGGGTAAAGTTCCAGCATTTTTTTACTACTGTTAGTTTTTTGGGGTTGGAGCCACATTAGTTTGTGGTCTCCAGATTTAGACATTGTCTTCATAATTTCTAAGTAAAACCACTAGCCACTACCTTGTAACATTGTGCATAGTAATGAGTGAATTGCTTCTGTATTTGCCAAGTTCGGACAATGTTGGATGGTACAAAATAGCCTATGAGGTTAATTATATGAATAGATGGCATCGATTTGTTTAGATGTTAGATGACTACTGCTGCATGTTGTCCAGCCTCGGACTAAAAAACAAAGGGGAAAAGAAGGTATCACAATAATAGCACTTAAAATTTCTTAATCGTAAAATGTTTCTAATCTAGTCACTTGCACATGCACATTTGTTGCCAAGGAAACATATGATCAGTTTAGTAGCAAGTGTGGTGGAGCAGATGTCTTGGACGCTGTCTAGACATGTGGTGCTTACATCAAATGATTCTTTTGTTTTGTTGACTTCTGATTTAATGAATGAACTCTAATGCTTTTGACAGTTAGTGATTCGTGTGTATAGTATATTTGTTATTAACTTCAACTCATTTGATCCATCTTGTTACCAGGTAACTTTTATAGGATACGCAGTGCATTTGCATTTGGGGCCAAAAAGTTGGCAAGGTTACTCGACTGCCCCAAAGAAAACCTAATTTTGGAACTAAACCAGTTTTTTATGAATACATGGGACAGACATGGCAGTGGTGTTCGGCCTGATGCACCAGCTGTTGATTCCTGCCTTTTGAGGTCGTCAACCCAAGGTAATCCACCTGGTTCTGACAATCCCAAGGATAGTTCAAGTACCAAAAATTTGCATGATAATTCCTCTAGCCGGGAGACTAGGGTTGAGGGAACTCATTCACATAGTATTTCCTCTCAACGTGGTAAGATTTCCTCAGATACAATGTCTAGGACCAGTGATGTTTCTGAAACTTCTCGCACTCAAAAAAAGAGTTACAAAAACTTGAATAACCAACGGATATCAGATCAGATTGTACGCCAAATTAGTTCAAACCAGGTCATGAGTACTGATAAAGTTCAAAGAAATTTACAATCTGAGAATTTGTTGAATGATATCCACGGAAGATTTCTTTTTGCCAGAACACGCTCGAGTCCTGAGCTTACTGACACGTATTCTCAAGGAAGGCATAACAGAGTACCAGATAGTGTAAAGACCCAGGGTATTTCTACTGAGTTTAATAGTGGTTCAAATAGCTATCATCGAAATAGAAAGAAGAACCCTGATCTTGAGCCTTCAACAAGCCATAACGGGCGCTCTACAAGTGATGATCATTCATCTGTCAGGCATGCCACATCTCGTCAAAGCCTTGATCCTGCTGCTGGCTTGAACAGTGGTTCAAATCGCCATCACCTTGAATCAGGTTCACGACTAATGACTGAAGATTTTTCTTCTGCAGTTGGAACGCAGGGAATGCATCAGGAAGAGCAAGATATTATGAACATGATGGCATCTGCTACAATTAATGGTTTTAATGGTCAGGTTCATATGCCGCTGAATTTAGCTGCAGGTCACCTACCTTTTCCCATCTCACCATCTATTTTAGCTTCAATGGGATATGGTCAGAGAAATTTGGCTGGAATGGTTCCTACAAATTTTCCCTTGATTGATCCTTCATATTCGAATCTGCAATTTCCTCATGGTATGGTTCCTCCTCAATTAAGTCGTTACTTCTCTGGCATAGGAGTGACCACAAACTCGGAAGATTCTATTGATCCTGGTAATGAGAATGTTGATTCTACGGAAATGAACTCAGGGGAAGTTGATCATGATTACTGGCAGGAGCAGGATGTGGGCTCCACTGGAGGTTTTGAATCTGATATTGGGAACATTGAAATGCTTTATGCAGATGATAAGCCACAGTCAACTTCAGCTAGTTTTAACTTTGTTCCTCCATCTCGGGTAAGTAGCCCTGGAAGTTCAATGAGAGGTCAGCAGAAATACAGCAGAGAAAAGCGAGGGTCAATGCGGGAAGACTCTCTGGACAATTTCCAGTATCAGGAAAACAGAGGAAATGAGGTGTACTCTGATGAGAGAACGACAAGTTCAAGGTTTTCATCTGCTGCTCGTAGTAGTTCCCTTAGAAGTAAAACCTCTTCAGAGAGTTCATGGGAGGAGCAATCTACAAAGGTTACTAAGTCAGCAAGGGAAAAAAGGGGAAGGAAAACATTAACTGCTGAGCCATCTACAGAGTATGGTAAAGGTAAAATCACGTCGGAACATGTGTCCGTTCATCCTGAGGACGACGACCAGGACTGGAATCGCCAGTCAAACATGAGCACCGAGATGACTGATAGAAGCTCAGGAATGCAAACGGTTTCTCCTTTGCATATAGTGAGGCATCACATACCTGACTATGAATCAGCACAAACAAGTGGATCAGATTCAGTGATCCACATGCCTCCAATGGTCTTAGGTCCTGGTTCACGTCAAACAATGATGGATAACTCTGGGGTTGTTCCCTTTGCTTTTTATCCAACTGGGCCTCCGGTTCCATTTTTAACAATGCTTCCAGTGTATAATGTTCCACCTGATGCTGGAACTTCTGACGCATGTCATTATGGTGGTGATGAGGTTCTAAATAATAATGATCCTGGACAGAAATTTTATTCCTCGGAGGGGCATGACCAGTCTGTCGATCTAAATAATGCTAATTTGTTAAGAAGAGTTACTTCTTTTGAGACATCTGATGAACATAAGTCTGATATTCTTCACAGTGATTTCGCTAGCCATTGGCAAAATTTGCAATTCGGACGGTTTTGCCAAAACCCACGTCAGCACAGTCCTTTAGCTTATCCTTCACCTGTCATGGTGCCGCCTATGTATCTCCAGGGCCGTTTCCCATGGGATGGTCCTGGAAGACCTCTTTCTGGCAATATGAATGTATTCACTCAGCTCATGAGTTATGGCCCTAGACTTGTTCCCGTTTCTCCTCCAATGCAGTCTGTTTCTAGTAGACCTCCCAATGTATATCAGCGGTATGTTGATGATATCCCGAGATATCGTAGTGGGACTGGAACTTATCTGCCGAATCCTGTAAGATATTTTTCATCATAAACCTATTTCTTTTTCTCCATTCGTATATTTCTGATTCTTTTATTCTATTAGAGCCACATGTTATGTTTGCTGATGGCAAATATCCTTAATACCTAGTTTCCTACTACTTTGCGATATGCACTTGCTTGCCTGCAATATTGTCCTGTGTGACTAGTGTTGCTCACAGGAAGGACTGATTTCCCCAGAAAATGTAGTGCTTGTGATATACAGCAAGTTACTGATTATTAAATGTCTGAATACAGGCATTGCAATTGCATGCAAGTATGGTGATCATGGACATGCAATAGACGTATGAAATGCATTAATAGCATATAAACTTAAATTTAGGTTGTGACCACCATGCTGGAAGGCCTGGCATTAATCACACTTCTGGCAGTCATAACTACTTGTAGATTGTCCAAACCACATCAAATAGTATTTTATTTATATTTTTTTCTTAAAAAAATTTAATGAAATATAGAGGCACTATCCTTGGCTTTCTAGTTTTTTTGAGTAATCATGTGGGCTGGTGATGTATTCACTCTGTACATTGACCTTGTTGTGAGATTTTGTTTTGAGCCAAGTTGCTTTGTAAGTTGTAACCTATGCACTTAACAAATCAATTGTTGGTTTGATCTGTAACAAATCTAAAATCATGAAGAGCAAACAGAAAGTAAAAATTTTGAAAACATAAATGAAAATTTTACTCGAGGAAACTTATCATACGAAAAAGAGAAATGAAGTGTTCTACATGTGAAAACTAGCTCAGGCTTCTGTTATCTTCTTTACCTTGGTTTTACTTATCAAGTCCTGCTGTCTTCAGTGATCTTGAGGGGGGCCTGGGAAGATGACAAGTCTGGTTTAGTCTTATTCTGTCATGTAGGTGGATCTCTTATACTACATTAAAGTGAGGTTCAAATTGTTATCTGATTTATTTTTAAAATTTTAAATTTTTTTTTGAATATAGATAGATTTTTGTACTTTTCTTTTTGGCGAATATATAGATATTTGTTGCCTGATGTTGGTTGTCAAAGACTCAAAGCTACTCAGTATGGTTTCAAATTTTTTTTTGCACAGTCTAGATAGATCAGATTATATAATAAAATCTGTAGAACGAACCCTTCCGATCATATGACCGTAGAACTACTACCTAAAACGGTTCTTGAATCTGCAGTTCAACGTGGATTTAAATTCCTACACATAGGATTGGTTCAAGTTAGCGGTTAAACCGCTTACCCGTGATGGTCTTAATACATCTCTACTAGTGTTTAAGGGATAAAAGACATTTAAAATTTTCTGATTCTCTGTTAGGATGTGTAACCGCTTCCTTATCAGATGGACTAGTCTATTTTAATATCTTTCCAAATTTTTCTGTCTCTCTTAGACCCACAATCTTATAGACGCTAACATTAAATGTTAAAACTCCTGTATTTGAGATGGATCCTTCTTCTAATATGGTATTAATCTATAGACTTTTTATCATGAATACTGTTTCTCCTAACGTTAATTTGAATAATAGTTATTAAGGACAAAATAGGAGAAACTACGGTGTTTCAGATTAATCCCATGAAGGCAAACGTATCAGTCCCTTGTACTCTTAAATGGGATGACATCTCAGACCTCAGTACCGACCGACTAGAAGTTGGTAAACGAAGTACCTAAAAAGGTACCAGGTGCAAATTCTCAATTACACAATATAGTTGAGAATGATGATGGATCTGTTATCATTCGGTTTGGATCTGAAAAATCTATAAAGGTTGACCCATTCGAAGAACCAAGACGAAGTATAGCACAATCAACTCAAAGAGGATTAAGTGGAGAACCATCGAGAAGATCCACGTCTTCTCTTGAAGGAGTGTTTAAAACATCCAATCCCTTTAGTAGACCATTCTACAGAGTCGATACTCCTGAGGTTCCAAGGGCTCAAAACCCAACATCGTCAGATATGGGGTATAGTGAGGGTAGTGTCCTAACACTTAACGATGGCGTCCGTACTCCAGATAGACAAAAGCTTAAACATCTTTTTGAATCAGAAAAGAACAAGCAAATACGAGAATGGTTTTTGCAAAATCATTCAGATTTGAGGAGAAGCTATGGATTCAGGGAGTATATAACGATTTCTTAAAAGAATTAAAAATGAATGTTGACTTCTTTGTTTTCTTTAAACATTGGAGCAAAATTAAAGGTAGGGCTATTCCTTCTTTTACTAAGCAGGAATCAGGAAGTAATGAAAAGTCATTGAAAATATTTATAATCCCTATAGGATGGTAGACAACAAAGAACATTTAGGTCATAAATTGATTTCTTCTATTCATCCTTCTGATTCAACAGTATTTGTTGCATCAAAGGCTACTCCTTTTAAAATGAAGTTTGATAAAGATGCAGAGAAAAGGCATTTTGAGATACTGGCCGCAAATAAGATGATTGAACAAAACAACCATACTAATTTGTTTTTACAGTCATCAGGAGCTCAAAGTCAAGAATTGAAAAGGTTATAATGAGCAAAGAAAGGCCATTGGTGGCTAGTGTCGTTCCTGCAGAGGCTGCAATTACATTATCCTCAAAGGATAATAAAAAGACATAAAACCATCGTCATTCCAGGTTGGATCTATACCTTTCAAATCTCCGCCTAAAATTGCAGGAAAATTAAATATTGGCTCAGATTCTGCTCAAATGTTTGACCAATTAAAGCAGAGATTGGATAAATTATCCATTAACACTCCAAGTTCGTCCATTACATTTCTTAAAGACGGTGGAATTGTTCTAAACCAGATCATGGAAAATTTAAAAGAAAATAATAGTCATCCTCAAGCAAGCGTGAATAGACTCAGATGGGGAAAGATAAAAAATCAACCCTATTACTTTCGTCCTTCACCAACATCAATTCGAAAACAAGGATGTCTATGATGGAATTCAATTCAGTGGAGATAACATCTGTGAATGTAATTTAGTGAATGAAATTTAGATGGTCTCACTGAATACCAGATAATTCTCCTTCTTAAGCACATGACTATTTATGCTCAAGTACTCGAAAATTCTTAGAAAAGGATTGCTCAAGCTATAGCATCCAACTTTGTTAGTCAATTAGGACAATGGTGGGATAACTTGCTCACTCATGAAGATGATGAAGGCATCTTCAATTTTCAAGCTAAGAAGGGAAGAGATGATATGAATCAACACTGCTTAGGACGCCGTTAATACACTAATTTATACTATATTGCAACACTTTGTGGATAACTTCAACCAGTGAATCATCTCAAAGACATATGTGCAATTGAGTAACTTAAAGTGTAAATCGTTGGCTGAGTTCAAGTATTACAAAGATACTTTCCTTTCCAAAGTCTTTGGAAGATCCGACCTGTGTTACTCGGGTGCGGGTACGAATCTATGTGTCGTATACGTGAAGTCAAAAAATAGAGGATACGCGGATATGGATCCAAATTTGGACACGGGTGCGGGGATACGGTATGTTATGATTTTTTAACAATAATGGTCGTGGAAGGGCTATATGAATGTATTCACTCAGCTCATGAGTTATGGTCATAGACTTGTTCCTATTTCTCATCCAATGTAGTCTGTTTCTAGTAGACCTCCCAATGTATATCAGCGGTGTGTTGATGATATCGATATCGTAGTGGGACTGGAATTTATCTGCCGAATCCTGTAAGATATTTTTCATCATAAACCTATTTCTTTTTCTCCATTCGTATATTTCTGATTCTTTTATACTATTAGAGCCACATTTTATGTTTGCTGATGGCAAATATCCTTAATACCTAGAGTCCTACTACTTTGCAATATGCACTTGCTTGCCTGCAATATTGCCTTGTGTGACTAGTGTTGCTCACAGGAAGGACTGATTTCCCCAGAAAATGTAGTGCTTGTGATATAGAGCAAGTTACTGATTATTAAATGTCTGAATATAGGCATTGCAATTGCATGCAAGTATGGTGATCATGGACATGCAATAGACGTATGAAATGCATTAATAATATAAACTTAAATTTAGGTTGTGACCACCATGCTGGAAGGCTGGCAGTAATCACACTTCTGGCAGTCATAACTACTTGTAGATTGTCCAAACCACATCAAATAGTATTTTATTTTTATTTTTTTTCTTTAAAAAAATTAATGAAATATAGAGGCACTATCCTTAGCTTTCTAGTTGTTTTGAGTAATCATGTGGGCTGGTGATGTATTGAGTCTGTACATTGACCTTCTTGTGAGATTTTGTTTTGAGCCAAGTTGTTTTGTAAGTTGTAACCTATGCACTTAACAAATCAATTGTTGGTTTGGTCTTTAACAAATCTAAAATCATGAAGAGCAAAAAGAAAGTAATAATTTTGAAAACATAAATAGAAATTTTACTCGAGGAAGCTTATTAAACGAAAAAGAGAAATGAAGCGTTCTACATGTGAAAACTAGCTCAGGCTTGAAGGCTTCTGTTATCTGCTTTACCTTGGTTGAACTTATCAAGTCCTGCTGTCTTCAGTGATCTTGAGGGGGGGCTGGGAAGATGACAAGTCTGGTTTAGTCTTATTCTGTCATGTAGGTGGATCTCTTTTACTACATTTAAATGATGTTTTTATTTATTTTTTAAAAAAATTTGAATATAGATAGGTTTTTGAATTTTTCTTTTTTGCATATAGATAGATATTTGTTGCCTGATGTTGGTTGTCAAAGACTCGAAGCTACTCAGTATGGTTTCAATAGTGTGTTTTTTTGCGCAGTATAGATAGATATTTGTAGGTTTTATTAATTTTGCGTATAGATAGATATTTGTAGCCTGATGTTGGTTGTCAAATCTACAAACTATGGTCCACTAGTTCTGTTTGTAGCCTGATGTTTGTTACTATCTGTTTGTGTAATCACTCTCTGTACAGTTGTACTTAATATTACTATCTATAAACCCAGTTACTAAATATTTGATCCTTTACTTTTAATTTTGTTCAGAAGGTTTCTGCTAGGGACCGGCATTCTTCGGGCACTAGAAGGGCCAACTTCAGCTATGATAGAAGTGACAACAATGGTGACAGAGAAGGGAACTGGAATCTGAATTCAAAATCACGAGCCACTGGCCGAAGCCACAATCGAAACCAAACTGAGAAATCAAGCTCAAGGATTGACAGGCTGGCTGCCAGTGAGAGCCGACCTGATAGGTCATGGAATACATACAGGCATGACACATTTCCTTCATACCAATCGCAAAATGGTCTATTGCACAATAACTCCAGTCAGGGTGGTCCCCCGAATCTCGCATATGGCATGTATTCTGTACCAGCTATGAACCCTAGTGGCTTACCATCCAGTGGGCCAACTGCTCAATCTGTTGTAATGCTTTATCCATATGACCAAAATTCCAGCTATGGTTCACATGCTGAACAGCTTGAATTTGGTTCTTTGGGACCGTTGGGTTTCTCAGGTATGAACGAACAATCGCACACAAATGAGGGAAGTCGAACAAGGGGAGCATTTGAGGAACACAGGTTCCAGGGGGGATCTGCACACCAGTCTTCACCTGATCAGCCTTCTTCGCCTCATCGTCATAGGTAATTCTTCTGCTTTAAAGATTATTAGAATGTTCGAGAATTGATAGCTTGTGTAGCAGGTAGTTACTGGTTTAAATTTGTTTCTACTTGCTGCTTAGCTGGATGGACATCTTCTCCATAATAATGTGGGTTATTAATTTTTTTCAAACTAGTGAAGATAATCTCAATTTTTCGGGGAGCTAGCAGGGAAGTCAGGTCACTGTAACAAGGAAATTAAGACAGGTAGGGTGCAAACCATTAACCAGAAAACATAGTTGATTGGCACAATGATAGGCTACAGCCACATCCAAAACCTTTACGCTATAAAAATTCACCAGTTCATCCATGTTCCCCGTCCTTAACCTGTGATCTTTTCACCATCTCTCCAGAAGATTATACTTTTGTTTTACTCCATTTACAAAACAGCTTTGAATTTCAACAATTACCCTGATACCTAAATTTTAGCGTCTCAACCTAAAAACCATGAAAATAAAGCCGTTGTTCACTTGTATGCTGAAGAGCATTGTTATTTTAATAATTTGATTTAATTTAACAATTTATGTTCAAATCCTGATCTGCACATCTTTCTTCAAGTAACTCGTGTCAGCAAGATTATAGGTGCAACCCAATAAGCATTTGCAAGCCTCGAGAATGACCATTTTTTTCTGGACCCAAGAATAATGTTTCCTAAATTTCCCCTTTCTAGTAAAGTAGAGTTGAGTAAGATGGATTACTTGTCAAAAAAGAGTTCGAGCAAGATGGATTACCACATCGTGTATAAATGTTGTATTTGATATTTTTATTGGGACCTAATTGAGTGAGATGGATTACCATCTTGCTAACAAATGACTAGTTGTGTATATCCATAATATGAAGGGACGTGATTGAATGGCAGTAAAACCACTTTTAGTCCAGGAAATTATGTAATTTTTTCGCAGGAAGCTTAATTTCTTTGGTGGAGGAAATTTATAGTCTTTTGTGATGGTGCCTAAAAAGAGCACTTATTACCTTACCCCACCGACTATTCAGATTTTTGTCAGAAATAGTTGATATTTTGCCTACAAGCCCATGAGTTTTAATATCTAATATTGGACCCTTAATATCTAATAGCGAGCTATCTTGACATTTATATAGACACTTGAATGAGTCTCATGAGGAATTTTATTCGTCACTGCATATAATATAATCACAAAGTATGCAAACATGGGTAAGAGTAGCCTGTAAGAGGCAATGTTTGTGTTAGAGTTGTTTCCTATGTCCTGGCATGGCTCTCATGTTGATCGCAATAGGCATATCATCGTTTGGATTTTGAATGGGTTTGGGCTTTCTTTTTTGGTGGCCAGCTTTGAAAATTCATACTAAAATTGAAAGCAAGATCGTGTTATGGCAATTCTAGTGCTCATTTGTCGTACCTGGCCTATTTGTTTGTGACTTGAAGGATTGAGAGGTGCTGATTTGAATGACCCAAAGCACCGTATCTTCTTCTTTTTCAGATAAATAAAGCATTGCATCTTTGACAGTTGTTTTAGCTTTTTTAACTTTCTCAAAAAATATTTCTAATTATAGCAATGGGATTTTTTTTGTGCGTCCGTGTATCATCTTAACAGGAGGGTTTGATTATTTTGGCCCAAAGGATTTATCAGTTGAAAGATGAGGATTGGAAAATGCTTGTGTTTCCCAATCAGGTAGAAAATGATGGGAGAAACTATGATGACAGACCAACGCACTATAAGGGATCATTCTCACCTCAATCTTAATGCAAACTATCTGGGCTTCAACACATGTTCCTTTGAAGTTCCGCTCATGGCCCTTTTAGCTTAGTACTTGTATGTAAACTACCGGTCATCTAACCCACACATACCTCTTCAAGGAAATGGAAGGGTCGCAGGAAGGGAGGAAAGAAGGATGAACTAGGCAGCTACCATATATTTTTTTATCTTTTTGTTTTTTGGTAGGTTTGACACATTGTAAACTTATTGAAGTAGAAACTGCTTAGGTTAAGAATTTAGGGGTTACCTTGTTATAATATGTTGCTGTCAGGGTTTTGTTTCACAGATCTTACTAGGGGGTTTTCAATACATGGTCACTTTGTACCAACTTTCTTCGACATTTCAAGATGTTAACAGTGCAGCAAAAATTAGTTGAAAAATATTTATTTGTTCGTCTAAATCTGATGCTTCTCCATCCTGTTGTGGTATTTTGATTTTTTTTTTTGCTGGTTTATTATACTGGAATTTTTATTTATTCGGTCATATGAAGCAATATGGGTTCTAGTTGAGAACCCTAAGTAGCATCCTTGGGAAGGTGTGGACGTTATGGAATTTTTCTTCAATTGCTGAGAAGGAAATGCATCTTTTGTTTCACTCTGGGAAATTATATGTACCGAAGACTTTTTACCACTTTAACAAACTCTGAGCCTTTAATATCAACATAGTATGTTCAAACTAAATTTACTTTTAAAAAAATTTAACTTTGAAAAGAAAATGTCATCTGTATCTAGGCCAGTTCTTTAGTCAAAGCACAATATATTTCATTCAGACTTGCTAACACTGGCTGAATTGGTATTCTAAATGAGCAAGTTCTAGGTAGGTTAGAACTCGAGCAAATTCAAGCTTGAAAGAATGCCAAACTTGGGAAGTCAAAGAGTTTTCTTGCAAGCTCAATTACCTCTAATTTCATAGGTACAGCAATATTTTTCGCAACAATAAGGGTTGTTGTCAAGGCATAGCCTTTACAACAAAATTTAAACGAGGCAATAAAGCATTTCTAAGATATAAATAAAAGATGTTCACTAAATCTTTATAATAACATTAAGAAAAATCAATTCAACCATTTCATTTACAAAATGACTGGAAAAAATGATTTTGGATGCAGGCTAATTGAATTCATTGTCACTAAAATAGCTCAAACTATTTACTACGCAAACCGGGGACATTTTTTAGGCCCATTTTGCCAAGGACGAGCTTGGGGATTGCTGGAGGATTATCAAGCCCCATGCATAGGCTGAAATCATTCGCAAGCTCCACTAATCTATATTTGTCCTTGCCAACAGTTTTGTTGGAGTTGTAATAGCCTAGCCATGCCTGGAATGCCGCCTCCTTGTTTTTCATCTCTACATGGGATAATGCCTTCTCCACCTGTTTAAGCTTGAAGTTAATAACTTGCTGATTTCTACTAGTATTCACATAAAATAAGAGAACTAGCAATGCAGGATACCCTTTGTATCCCCAGTATGGAGAATGATAAACTTAAAAGTAATATTATATAACAAACGAGAAGATGTAAACATCTAAAATCCTGAACACACCTTTTTCTTCGTGTCTGGATCAACTGAAGGTGATGAAGCCTTCGATATTGGCAAGTCCCTAATAGCGGATAAAAAGAATTCCTCCCAAGGAGCCAACAACAGTATACCTTGCCCTTCCTTGCCTTTACGTCCAGTTCTGCCAAGTCTATGTATGTACTGCTCTTTACCAGAAGGTAGGCCCACCTACAATTTTAAATTTGGTACCATTGTCAACTAAAGCCATTCCAGTTTTTTTTTTGTTATTTCCCCAACTTACAATTGAAACAGCCTACAAGATCTGAAATCTCCATTAAACTGTAAGTAAATATGACTATATGAGCACATTTATTAGATAAAGGCATGAATCTCCAACCAAAATGTCAACATGTCCTTTCAAAAACTCGAGAGATGGGGATTATCAATGACATTGAACTCGGAACATTTTGGCAACTACCCATGAATATTTATATTCCAGAAAACATGGAAAAATTGAGGGAGTGCTTTTAGAAACTGGTCATGTCTTGTCTTGCCTGAAGAAACATACAAAAGGGGAAGAGTCAGCATTTTGAATCAGTAAGTGATGGAATTACCTGTATAACAAGAGAAACATCCGGATAATCTACTCCACGTGCTGAAACATCAGATGTCACCAGGATAAGACCCTTTGACTTCCGAAATTCATCAGAGACCCTGGTTCTGTAACTTTGTGGCTTTCTAGAATGGATTTCCCGGACATTCAAGTTAAGCTCACCTAGAAGGTCAGCAACAAGCCTGGTGACCATTGCAGTTGTACAGAATACAAGTACCTTCACAAATATTAAAAATTAAGTATCATGCCAAATGGCAATATTTTGACAATCATATGATGGTACTGTATTATATAGATCAATGCCAACAAAAAACTAGCTTTCTGAATCAGATATCATGGCATCTGCTGAATTTTCCTCTTTTTCTCTGATCAACTATCTACATTTTTTTCAGGCACACCCAAAAAGTAAAGTTTAATCTTTAAGAAAGGTCTATTTATATATTATATTGAACAAGCTTCGGCTATAACTCTTACCTTATAATCAACATCATCCGCGATATGCTCTTTCAGTAGAACATACAGAAGTGGAAAGTGTGCATCCAAAGGAGCAACTAGATGCGCCTGTCTGACCTGAAACCATATGATTATAGAAGATTGAAGATGCCAGTTAAACCCCAGAGAAAAAACTAGTTAAACCCTAGAGAAAAAACTATGTAGCGAAAGCAGCTAAGCCCACCTGTGCGTGTGTCTCTTCGCTGCCCTCCTCAACAGTATTAATATATTCATGATCTCTCTTCAAAGCAATGTGGCAGATTTGACGGACCTTCATAAAAGAAAGAATATTTAGAATTCGTCCTAGTTCAGAAGATATGCCATCATACACTAAAATAAAGAATTTAGCACTCTAAATTAAGAAAGAAACCTCTTGAGGGACTGTTGCAGAGAACAGAAGTGTTTGTCGCTGTTTCGGAACAGCAGCAATGATCTTCTCAATGTCTTTACGGAATCCCATGTCTAACAGATGGTCAGCTTCATCCAGAACCAGGACCTTGACACCCATCAGCCGAGTTGCAAAACCCGCAGTATTCTCAATATGATCTTTCAGTCTTCCAGGTGTAGCCACAAGAATCTAAGTTTCATAGTGAAAACCAATATAATGTCCAATAAATTTATGGTAAAATGCAGCAAACGTATAAAGGAAGACTCGTGTTTTTATATCTTAGGCTAGGGAATTGTTTAGATAAAAATCTAGAATGTAGTAAACTTAAGTTCTCTGGACAGAAATTTTGCACTCATGGGATTCCAGTGATTTACAGACCAAAAACAATGACGAATATAGATATTGTTTTCCTTGGTGAATCTACATAGTAGAACTGAAGGCATAGATATAAACTCATTCAAAAGCAGCAACTTGCAATGACAAGAAACTCACCTGGCATGGGTTCGCTTGCATCCGTTTCTGTTCTAAAGCAAGTCTTGTACCTCCTATGACAACTTGAACGCCGATAGAAGAATGATACTTCAACAGTTTGTTGGCCTCTGCAGCAGCCTGGCTTGCAAGCTCTCTAGTAGGGCAAATTATAAGCACAAGAATTGGAGGTCGCTTATGATCAAGGCCAGCAGGTGGTGATTTTGAAACTACTTCAATTGATGGAAGCTGCAATTAAGGGTTAGGGGTAAGTCGAGAAAATGCCAAATATCTCTTACTCAGATGGAAAGACAGGCTATCTGAGAAAATATGCCTCTAGCTCTCCCAAGTCCCAACATATTTATAAGGTCGTCAAAATTCTCACTGTGCAATCCTATCTCTCTCTTACTAGACCACTATCCCAGGGCGTGCAGAGAATACCCGGGCAGGGGTTAGAGAGTTCATACAAGAAGCAGATCGTCACTACAAATCAATGCAATGTTTCCATGTAGACAGCTAATTATCATTATTGAAACAAGATTAATTTAAAGGTAAACCGTATATTAATGCAAATGTTATTGTAAAGGATGGAGCACGAAGTTGTTCACAAAAATGAGAAAGAAAATTTCCCCAATTGCTCCTATTTTAGTATCCGGAGAAGATCAAGTTTTAAGTTTTAACTGACTAACGCCAACAGACCCTCGTGGAGAAACACAAAAAGCAAAGAAGTAGATCAAGTGTCTTACCAAAAAGGCTACAGTTTTTCCAGTGCCAGTTCTTGCTTTGGCTAACACGTCCTTGCCTGCAAAAAATAATTGATCACAATCAAACTAAATAAGACAATTAAGAACCATAGAAATACAATACTTTAGGCCCAAAAAAATTGAGTACAGAACAAAAGAGTGTCAGTGGAAACATTTGTGAAAATTCCTGGGAGGTGCTAGTGATTGCCGATTGGTTTAGACAGCACAGTTAAACTCATGGAAATGGATTAAAACCGGTAATTTAATGTCAACTGTCTGAAACAGGACATTAGGACAATACACATGCAAGCCACCAAGAATCAAATAGAACTAATGTAAACCCTCCAGAATCAAAATAATGCACGTTGGCTACCTCCTATTATTCTCTAAAAGCTTAATTCTGCAATTTAAACTACTTCAGAAAGAGCTATTAATCATACTTATGCAGCATCATTGTTTTTCTAATACAAAATTCACTCCTCAGTTCCAAGTTTCTTTCGGTCACTGATGGCTTAATCTAGGATAGGCACGGGAAAAGTTAAGTTAATTCACCAATCATTGTTTTCTTATTTAGAAATACTTCAAAAGTAGTATACCAAACATAAGTCAATATGGAGATTCTAAATTACCACATACGATCTCCTCACCTCAAATAGAAAAGAATATAATAACAAAATATAGCTCAAGCATATTATCAACTCTTTTAAGACCAAAGTTAGCGTTTATAAGAAACAAACCTTTGAGTATAACAGGAAGTGTTGCCTCCTGTACAATAGTCATCTTCTCATACCCAGCATCTTTAATTGCTTTTAGTGACGAGGAAGAGACCGAACATTGATCAAATCTGAGGATGTTAAAGAAAAATAAAGGGTTTACGGAGGAATATCAACAATTAAGATAAAAATAATTATTTACTAGTCTTATACCCAAACTACATAACAAAAGCTACACAATTTGGCAGTTATTTAGTGCAATTTAAAGTTCATAAATTTGTAATTCACAGCCAATCCTGATGCATGATCATGACCTTCTTTCTGAACCTTTGCGCATTTGGTTTTAGCCAAGTCACTCCTCAAAGGATCGTTCAGACATTAATTCCTTTTATCTTTAAGTAATAAGTTTAGTTAGTTTAATCATTTCAAACAATGACCAGAGTGTTCATTTCAAACATGACCAGCACTGTTCATTTCAAACAAGTACAAGTAATCACTTCATATATTATATTTGCTGTATTAGCGAAACTTGGTTCATATTACAATGGATAATCAGTTGTTTTCAAAATTTCACTTGTTAGTCTAACAGTTATCATTTTGATAACGAAGATATTGCCCGTTATTGTAATAAATGTAATGTTAACTTTTAAGTAACATTTTTATAACCTATGTTTCCTATAAATATTCAAGCTTGTGAGATTTTTGATATAAGAGTTTGATATGCAAAATGTATCATAAACACAAAACAAATAGTTACCTTGTTTCACCAAGGTAAGAATCACTTCCTCCAGTTGTAGGTGAAATCACTGGACCATCTGTAATATCAAATCTTGAAAAAGAATTTCCCCTCTTTAACACCTCATCACCATCATCCTCATCCTCATCAACTGCTTCACTGTCTTCTTCACTATCCTCTTCACTAATCAACTCCCGGAAACTATCCCTTATTTTCCCCACTCCCTCAACCTCATCTTCCTCGTCCTCATCATCATCATCATCATCATCATCATCATCATCATCATCTTCTTTAATATCATCTGTATCTGACACCAGTAAACCTCCTCTCTTGGAACCATTACTACCTGTCCTCAGTCCTCCCTGGCCACCCCGGTCCCTCCCAGATCCTAATTCCAAACCTCTTCCAGCTCTACTCCCCATTGGTGAATTCCTCCCACCTCCTGAACCATTCTCTTTCCCCCGCGACATAAATCCTTCATTTCTTCCCTCCATTTCACCTCCAAACCGTCCTTTTCCCTTATTTTCCCTTATTTTTCCCACTCCCTCAACCTCATCTTCCTCCTCATCCTCTTCATCATCATCATCATCTGTATCTGACATCAGTAAACCTCCTCTCTTGGAACCAATACTACCTGTCCTCAGTCCTCCCCGGCCACCCCGGTCCCTCCCAGATCCAAATTCCGAACCTCTTCCACCTCTACTCCCCATTGGTGAATTCCTCCCACCTCGTGAACCATTCTCTTTCCCCTGTGACATAAATCTTTCATTTCTTCCCTCCATTTCACCTCCAACCCGTCCTTTTCCCCTCGAATCCAGCGAAAATGACTCAAACGAGTCTCGACCTCCCCTTCCCCTTTTTGATAAGCCTCCCCTTCCATAATCATTGGAATCTGAATCGCGGTTCCCCCCTCCCCTGTCCATTAAACCTCCTCTTCCTCTGCTTGCTAAACCTCCTCCTCCTCTGCTCGGTAAACCTCCTCTTCCACTGCTAGATAAACCTCCTCTTCCTCTGTTTGACCTGCCGTAATCATTTGAATCATTCTCTCTCCCCCAACCTCTTGAATCATTCTCTCTTTTTCCCTCAAATTCACCACCAAACCTCCCTTTTCCCCTTGAATCACGCGAAAACGAATCAAAAGAATCTTCTCTCCCTCTTCCCCTACTCGAAAATCCTCTTCTTCTGCCCCTGGAATCACCATAATCATCTGAATCACCATCTCTCCTTCTCTTCCCCGAAGAAACTCTATCCCTGCCTCTACCCGAATTGCCATTATCATCGCTATCACTATACAACTTAGTCTTACTGCTATGAAACGAGTCAGACCTCAACTCACTAACCCAGTCACTAAGTTCAGCTTCATCCTCAATTAAACTTTTGGAAGCCTTAACATCCGAACCGAGCCTTCGAGTCGAGAAACTACGAACATTGCCGAATTGGAGTTCTGTATTGCTGCTTAAATTAGGGGACACTAATCTTTTGGAGAAAGATTGGTACTTTAGCCTGTGAGGGAAGACCCGAGATAAAACGGGGAAGACCCGTGTGGGTCTGATAGTTGAATTAGGCTTCATGATAGAGAAACGGGTGATTGGAAGTGAACGGTTTAACAGACGGAGGTTTTGGATGAGCTTCACTGGCATGCTGTGGACTATAAAGCCCTGAATTTTAGGGTTATAGATTGCGGGAAATGGAGAAATGAAGGGTAAATCGGAAAGTCGAAAGAGGGTGCGGCCGGAAGCCTGAATTTTGAGCTTGCAGCAGCTAGAGAGGGGTTTGCGAGGTAGAGAGAGAGAGAGAGACAGGGTTTAAGCCCTATGGTTTCTGAGAGGGTTTACAAGGAGCTGAATGTAATAACACGAAATGGAAACCTAATGTATCCCACACGTCGTCGTTTCATATATGCCCTTTTCTTTTGCCTGCATGAAGTACTAGAGAAAAAAATATACTAGTGTTTAATTACTCCATTTTGTTGAAGAGTTAAACTACTACATAAGTGGGTTACTTGTTTTGTGCAAAATTTGAATTGATTCTCATTCACAATTTGATCAATAGTAACAACTCTATGTTTTACAGGTTATTTATAAAAGAATTTTGAATTTGATCTCAACATAAATATGATAGAAATTCCTGATATGTATTCAGTCCATTTTCGATCCTTACCTACCAGAAATAAGAAAGTTATAAGAAAAGAAAAGAAAAGAAAAAAAGAGGAAGAGTTATTATTTTAAAATAGTATTGAAAAAAAAGAAGCTAAAATAAAGAAGAAGGATAAAGTTTACATCACAAAGCACTAATATACCTATTGTTGTGTGCGCATACACAAGTCACTAACATGCATGTTTGGAACTCAAACACTTGAGTTATTAAGCTCATTCATGTATATTAATCATTCACTCTTTCATTATTTATATTATTTATCTGATATAGAACTCCACCTCACTTGTAATAACCTAACACTTTCCTATACTATTCATTTTATTTTTTTTAATATTTTTTGGTACAATTTTCTGTTTTATGGTTCTTTTGGTAAAACTGAAAAGAAGAAGAAAAAGAATATATAGCTTATATAATTTAATGTTCCAATTTCAATATGTAATATGGGCGGAGGTTTAAGTATAATGGACTGGTTCGGATATGGCTAGGGGTAGCTCATGGGTTAGCCTTCTACAGTTGCAAAGCCCAACATTTCAACGGGTTAAGGCCCATTTGGTGGACACTCATGTATTGTATCGAGTTTCTTTGTTGAAAATTGAAATAACACAAAACGGGTTAAGGCCCATTTGGTGGCTATTTTTATTTGTAAGGATTATACCTAGGATAGAATTATCAATTTTAAGTATCTTATTTGTTTTCAAATTTAAACTTAAGAATATTAGTGAATATAGTTTATATTCAGAGACTCAAACAAACATAATAAATATAGTCTATATTCCTTCTACTCAATTTACATGCATTATGTATAGTAAATATTTGTTACTAATGATTCAATATATAAAAATCACAATGATGTGATTAATTCTGCAAATATATATATATATATATATATATATATATATATATATATATATATATATATAAGAAATTTTCAGTTAAAAATTAAAACAATTAATTAGATAATAATACTAAAGAAAATAATAATAGAGACAGTAACGGATCTATGCCTGGGGTAGAGAGCATATGAGCTAACTGAATAAATAAAAAGTAAATAGAATTTTGTTACTTTGAAATTGATCAAAGTGAACTAAATGCCTCATAGAAGAGTCAACTACTCAAAGAAGAGAATATAAGTTTTGTATTATTATGACAGCTTAAGACTTAATAAATGTAACAATGCTTTGGAAATAGAAATACAAAGTCCAATTAATTATATGTGTTTTCACAAAAAGAATAAATGTAGTATTGATACAAGTATGGGTAGTGTAGTAACAAGTAGTACGGTCACATCAAGTAGACCAATTGTTGAAGTTGGAGGTAGCGACGGCAAACCGTGAAGCCCCATTTCATCCTTATGTTTTTTTTTCTTTCAAATTTGTTGTTTTGTTATTTATTGCATCAAATAGTAAGGAGTACACTTATAGAACAGAAAACAGTCGTCATAACGTACGGCAACGATTTTCTATTATGGCTAGACTTGGCAAACGAGTCCGAAACCCGTGGTCCGGTTTGATTGTCAAAAAGCGGACTTTGGACCGCATTTTTTTGACCCACAAAAACTTAGGCATTTTTGGCCTGGCCCGTTTAGTTTAAGCTCAAAAAATGTCAAAAAAATAGTCATAAAATAATCTTGGCCCGCGGGTGAGTCTGATCCGCCCGTCCAAAAACGGGTTTTGGGTTTGCATTTTTTGATCCAGTCCGTTTGTCATGTCTAATCCGAACTGTTGTGTGTCGAGAGATTTTTTTTATATATATGTACACATTAATAAATGTAATGAGTTGGATTCCGACTATATAAAAGTCGGAGTGAAAGCTAAATTTACTTAAAACTAAAAAAATTCCGACAGAAAATCAATAATTTTATAACCCTTGCAAGACAAGTTCTGAATCGATTTAACCATAAATTACCGAACTCACATGTAGTCTTTTCTTTTTTGAAAGTATAGAAACGAAAAGATAGTCTCTTGGTATTTTGAGTTAGAGAGGGTGTAAATCAATATCAATATAATATCAAATTGTGGACACATCATGACATGTATCTAATGTGGGACCATGAAGATTTGGGTGGAAACCAAAAGTAGCCTAGAAAGAGCTTTCCAAGAACCGGTGAGTTTTAGGAGCCATGAGTTGAGTCTCGTGGGGGCCCTACTATGGTTGAACTCAATGTGGTCTATCAGCCTCAATCTTATTCATGGTGCACCCTTAATTTCCATAATCAATCAAAACCCATCCATTTCTTAACTCTTGTTTTCATCATAATTGTGTAACATTTAGGTTATCCTCATGCAGCTTCATTTATTTTTCTTGACAAATATTATTAAGTTATGTTTGTTGTGTGGAGACTATTTATGGGATCGGATTCTAATTTTTTAATAAACTTGTATCTTATTTTATTCAAGAAATTTGTTATGTATTGAGATAAATTTATATCGAATTATATATATATATTATATGTTACTTTTTTAAAATTTTAATATTTATTCTAAATTACAATTTCAAAATAACATAACATCACAAAATAAGAAAGAAAACAAAAAGAGCCCACAAACGGAATAACAAACATAATAAAAAATCAATTTAAACGTTTAATATCTCACATTAATCGCAATTCAAATTCGACATAAAAATACACCATGTATAAAAAAAATTCCTTACATTTGACAATCCATAAATCAGAATTTCGAATGACCCCTTGAAAATATCAAAAGCCCTTTAGACCGAGTGAGCCCACAAACGGAAAACCAAACACTGTAAGAAAAGGCAGTCCAATATTTAGCGGGAATTTTTTTGAAAGTCATATTCCCATTCAAAGACGCTGACCTACGAATTGACGGCCATCTGACAGACACGATCTCCCACCATTATATTGCCACGTGTACCGAAGAGAGCTGAGTGGGCGTGGCGTCATACTGACATGGTCGACAGGATATGAGATTCACTATCATTGGTTGGCGTGTACAAGGAAACAAAGAGGCCAGAAGTGTCAATCATTTGTTCCGATCCGTTAAATTCATTATAAGTTGATTAATCCACCAATACTACAATACGGAACTGATTAGTATGAAATTTATTTTAAGGTAAATTAATTAATTAATTAATAGAATATTGACACGCAGATGATATTGTATCTGTGTCAGTATTCTATTGATCAATTGACCAATTTACCAAAAAAATAACTTCATGAGACCACATCCTGCATACGTATCGACACTGTATTAGTTAATTGACCAAATTTAACTTTATATTATTTGTTCATGCTCAAATTTTTACATTACTATTTTATTTAAATCCAAAAATATTAACAACAAATACATTATCATCATCCTCCAACAAATAATAATTAAAAGTATAATTTTGTTAACTCAAAAAGAATTATTAAAGAGTAAATATGTTATTTGAAATGATACATTGAATGCATCAGAGTGATGTGGAGGGTACAATATTAATATCATCGTGGAAGAGATTCAGGTGGTGTTTGTTTGTGTCAAAATATCTTTTAATTCACCGATTGATTCGGTTAAAGACAAATTTCGTTTTAATAATTTTTTTTTGTCTTTTAATCGTTAAGATATAAATTCAAATCTTAACTATTAAGAGTTGTCTCTTAATAGTTTATTTAAAATTTATGGACAAAAATAGGCTTAATAAATATTGTACTCTTTCAATTTCAAATTTTAAGATCTTTCAAATAAAAATTTTAAATAACTCAGAGGATTAAAATGGTAAAATAGTGTCATTCATATGTTTTATACTTTTTAGTTATCAATCAGTTTTTTAGATTCAGATGCTATTTAATTCAGGTATCTAATTTATTAAGATGTATTAACTATTCAGATCTTAATTATTCAGTTTTATCAAATACCACTTTAGTCTTAGTTGACGCGTAAGCTGATTCGAGAATACTTTTATTGTTCAATCCAATTTATTTATTTAAAAAAAACGATAAAAAAGGTATCTTGGTTCATTAAAAAAATGTAGTTTAAATTAATAAAAGTGCATTACAAATTACATTTATAAAGTATACATAATTTACAAATTATGAACCGTGGTCCAAGCAGGTCAATATTTACCAGAGATCAATTTGATGGGTATGCAAGAAGAATTGATTGGAGGACCACTACTGATTACAAGGCCCAAAAAATAACATATATATATATATATATATATATATATATATATATAGAGAGAGAGAGAGAGAGAGAGAGGGTGGCTCCTTGCATTGCATTGCATGTGGAGACCATGGGGCAAGCAGGCATGACGAGTAAAACAACAATGAACAACTTGGATTTGAGTTTCAGCAATTAATGTAGTAGTTTTCTTTGACCCTCTCAACATATATGGAAGAATTAACATTGCTTACAAGTACTTAATTCCCTCTTTTCTTTTTTGCTTTTGCTTTTTTCTTTTTTATTCACACACCCTCTCAAACAAGACACTCAAATTGTGGTGTGCACATATACTATAACACATTCTATAAGAATATTATATTATGATTCTGACACACCGTATTACTATAATTATATTATAATCAGTTTAATTTAATGTCGCGTACAAGGGAAAGTATTGAATTATTCAAGAAAAAACTAAATAATATTGATAATAATTATCAAAAAAATACTTTCAAAATCCTAAGATAACATATTTATAGTCTAAAACAATTTTCAACCATAATTAGAAAAGATAATAATAATGAAATATAACATTTTCAAAATAATCTAAAGTTTGACCAAAAGTTTGATCGATGATATGACCATTTTAAACAGGTTTTTCAGGTTTTAAATTGCATATGTCGAACTTGTCGCAAATTTCTATTCAATATACTATGGACATTGTAACTCTTTTTGGATTAAAAGTTATGTCCGTTTGAAATTACCTCGAAGAACACCTGCATCAACTTAGAGTAATGACCAAAAGTAATAGCCTTAGGGTAAAAATCTCAATTTACTATCACATTCATATATATATATAATGATTTTTTTGATTAAGATATTTTAAGTACTGACTAGTTAAGATATGTACAAATTCAATTTGATCATATAAAAAGATATGAAACCTTAGGGATGATTTTAAAAGTGGTTGAGAACTTGGAGGGACAGAAGTGCAATTAATATCTCTTCCCCTCTTTTTCCGTCCCATTTTCTCTCTCTAGTCTCTATTACAGCTGCCTCTTCTCCCTCTTCTTCCAATTCCATATACTTGCAATGAAATGAAGCTTTCTTTGTCTTGCAAACCCATAAAGCATATCACAAGATTCAACAAATTTGACTTCAATTTTCTGTGAACAAACTTTCTCACATTTTTGTCCAAATACCATAAATATCTCTAAAGCCCATTAATGCACCTCAGCTAGTTAGCTTCATTGGATAACCCATAAAAAGAATTTCTTGGACTCTTAATTACTCTCTCCTTCACTCTGAAAAACACACTGTCCTTTGTTTTTTATTTTTATTTTTTAAAAAGAAAAGAAAATAACTTGTAATTTGGAACTGTTCTTGAATCCGAAGCTCTTTAGAGCTCTTCAAATTCGTCGACAAAAATTGAATCTTGGACTTCTTGGGAGCACCCAGGAAGTGTTTAAGGTAAATCTATATGCTATATGTTTGATTATATGTCTAATTTATAAATCTTTTATCTGGGTATAAGTTATTTTTTGCTAGATCTCATTTTTTATATTTGAAAGTGTACATGAATTTAGCCTACTTGATAAGCTAGTTACTCTGGCTTTTAGGAACAAGTAGATTTGTTTAAATTTTTGAGGAAAAAGGCATGACTTTATATGTGTGCATATCTGATATCTGGTTAGGGATGAAGACTGGATAGTGAATGACATGGAACTGGATATTCATGACTGAGTGGTTGGTAATTATTGCTTTTTGGTACATTAGATGATTAAATTTTAGAATAATTTGTCCTTTTTGTTGTTTGATTTTGGTTAGCAAATTTATGTATATTTGATTATTGTTACCAAAAATGGTATCTGTTCACTGAATTGTGTTTCTAACAATATATGTTCCATTAAATAATGCTTGCATCTGATAATGCCAATTCCTATCCAATGGACAACATTGTTCATCAATTGAGTGAGTCTAATGGTGTACATGGGTTTTATGGTGTTGGGGAAATTTAGTTGCTTGGTTTATTAATGTCATCCTTCTTTTTATTGTGATTAACTTTTACCGTAATTTGTCATTTACTTTTGTATAAGCAAGTTGATTTATCAACATTAGTAGTATGGTCTTTTCTGTACAGCGCGTGTACATGTGTTCCACTATCTATTGCACCTGTTTTGTATATGCATATATTTATATATATGTATGTATTTATATATTTATATGTATTTATATATATGTATGTATGTTAAAAAAATAGAAGATGTGTTACCTGACTTTCTGCCGTGCATTATTATGCTCAATATTACTTGGTAGCCTTTTTTATACTTGATGCTCTGCTATAAAGATCTGTTGTTTATTTTGTACAACCTTATGTTTGATTATGTAGTTGGAGTTGGACAAAAATTTTAAGTAGTCAGTATTAGGTGGAGATATTGATTAAGTAGTCATGTTCAAAATTTCCATTCAGTCCATTTTTATTCAAAAAAATAAAAATTGCCAATCAGTTCAGCACTTCATCATACATGAGGATTTTGTAAACACTATTCAACTTGTGACTTTGATCTTGTAAAGCTTTCCTATTCCAACTTTATAATCTTGGATAATCAAATTTTACATAAAGGGCACATGTTTCTATACACTTCTGAATTATAGTGGGATTCTTTCTTGCAGGTGAAATAACTGAACTATATTTAGTTTATACATTTACAAGAAAATATCTTCAACTGTCCGAACACGCCGCTCGTTACTGTACATAGCTGTAAGATACCAACACTTGATGGAGAGATGTTGTCAGCTTGCATTCAGCTGAAATGAAGAACGTGCGGTTCTTGTAATTTTATATTTTTAAAAACTGTCTTTAGATGGATTTATCAAATGTCTCTTTATAATATCTTTTATGAGTGGTTATATCATCATTGTATGTATGTATCTCAGAGAAAGGTTACACTTTACATCTTACCATGGAGAGTTAACTCCCGATCATGTAATTCCTTTACATTTTTTAAACTTTATCTTGGATTTTGGAATACATTTTTGTACATATATGAGCTCTTGAGAAAATGACTGGTGAACTCATTCCATTGACTTGAGGGCTTAATCTTTTACTTCTGTGTACGGCATTCTGTTTACTTACTAGAGCTTCAGAATTTGGTATTAAGTTAATCTTTAGTTTATTGACTACTAACTACAAAGAAGTTTTGCAGGATTTACAGAACACACCAGAGATACAACCCTCAACCCACGTTTCGCATGAGTCTCATAGTGACCAACAGAATAATGCAGCTGATGCTCCTGTAGCAGACTCGGGCTCAGTTTCCATATCGAGCAATGACAACAGAAAAGTTTCCCGTGAGGATATTGAACTTGTAAGATTATCTGATTTTCTACTTAGAACACTCATTCTTGGATTTGCAGATGGTCAGATAGCTAAGTTATTTTCTCAGCCTTAATTGTATTATGATATGGTTTATTATAGGTCCAGAATTTGATCGAGCGGTGTCTGCAGTTATATATGAATAGAGATGAGGTGGTAAAGACTCTACTAAATCGTGCAAGGATAGATCCTGGATTCACAACTTTGGGTAGGCATTTTCAAAATTTAAAGAAGTCTTTTTTCATAATCATCGATTTCTGATTGTATTTTTCGCTACTTGCATGAATTTGTATTGGTCCAGTTTTTTTTGTCTATCATCTGTGGTAAAATGATTCATGAATTTGTGGAAAATTCAATGTTCTAAAAGGCTAGGTGGAAGGTGGGTGGCCGGGGGGCCTAGGCGGTTTTATTTTTATTTTAAGCCAATTTTAATATTTTATCTTATATTTATCCAAACAAAACAATAATATAAAGCAAAACAATCTATAATAAAGACCTTTACTTAAAGTCAAAGTTCAAACACAAACATGCAATTGTTCAAAGTTCAAACATATTTTTAACGTATTAGTTTTATTTATAAACAAGATTGCTATTAAATAATAAAATTTAAAATTTCAAGAATTTAATTCAATATTAAAACTTAAGAAACTAAACATAAATTTAAGAATTATATTGAATTAAACTAAATATTGCAAATGTATCATCATTTATATAATTTGAAGTTGGTACAAGTTCAAAAAATTACAACTATAATAAAATTATCCATTTTGACTTGATATTGTTCACTTCTTGTTGTAATTTGATATGCAACAACCTGTATTATAAATATGGTAAATCATTAGAAGAATAAATATATCAAGATTTGGTTTGGATAGTTATTATAAAAAAACCCTCTCCGCCTAATTTTTCGGAGAGATTTTTTTGCCACCTTGGGCCTAGGTGAGGCGCCAGGGGCTAGGCTGGAGGGCCTAGGCGGACCTAGGCGGGGATTTTTAAAATACTGGGAAAATTTATAGAGTACAATGTGATTATTAAGTAAAGAGAACGCCTTTTCAAGTTTATGATGTTTGTCTTCATGTAGGATGAAAGGCCCCTTTCTATTTCCTTAATTTGATATGTAAATACGGATACTTTGACGTGTTTTAATTTTAGTCAAATTCCTTAATATTTTAATACTTTTCAATCTACTCAATACCTTTTCAGCTAATTTTATCTTTTGCAACAAAGTGTGGCAGAAGTTAGAAGAAGAAAATGCCGACTTTTTCAGGGCTTATTACATAAGGCTTAAACTGAAGAAACAAATTATTTTGTTCAACCATTTGCTTGAGCATCAATATCATCTGATGAAGTATCCTGTCCCACCAAAAGTTCATTTGGCTCCAATACAGAATGGAATTCATCCCATGCCAGGTAAACTCTTACTTCATGTCATGATGGTCATAAAAAAAGCTGAAACATCCACTATTAGTTTACTATGAGATTAGGTTCTGAACTAATTTCTTAATATGCTCACAAACATAAGTTCATGATGAAACCTAGCCATCGTTAACATCTCAAATCCCAGTATTAAAAATATAAACTACTGAGTATGAAACTTTTGGTTAGAGAAACTTTATCCACTTAGTTCTGGTGTTGGGTGACTTGGGTCTTGAAATGTATCTTATATATATATATTTCAAATCAATAAGGACTTTTCTGATTCCAAATTTCACCATGTACTACTCTCTCGGTCCCACAAAAATAGTCCCATTACGTATTTTTCTTCCAAGTTTATCCCTAAATATAATTATTATTTAGCTTAGTAGTGGTGGCATGAGAATGAAATTGTGTTATTAAACTTAAGGACATTATGTCATTTTATACTACCATCAATAATAAATACTCTTTTTGTGGAACATATTTTTTTTTCAAATGGAACTCTTTTTGTGGAAGGTAGGGAGTATTATTTTCCTTTTGTTGGAACTTGGAAGTGATAGCCTAATTAGACAAATTATTCTTCAACTGAGTGATATGTTAACATCCTTCGTGTATTGTTTCTTCCACTCTATGAAGACTAAATTGCTTTAACTTCAACCTGCATTCTCCTCATTATCATGTTCAGTCCTCAACCCCTCATGTATTGGTTACTGTCGCATGTTTTCTTCATCCATGCCTCTTTAATTAAGAATTGGGAGGAAATGGTGGAAATTATTAAACTAACCCTTTTTTAATTGTCGGAATGTGTGATTGGCTTAAACTAGGCTATTGTGTTGAATGGTCCCGCATTTTGTTTCGTGAACATACTTATAGAGGCAGAAGTTATTATGCAGTGGCACCATTTTGTAATTATTGAAGATTTTTGGAAGTTCTTAGTTTTGCCCCTCTTCTGTGGAGGAGGTTGGGAAACAGATATGGATAAAATATGTCGGAACTGAGAGTTTTCAGTTTTAACGTGTCTGGACTGCAAATCTGCAATTGTCTTGAGGATGAAGCTGGTCCGTTAATTTGTTTCTCACGAAGAAAGATTTCCAATCTTAGTTATTGTTTGCTTATTGAAGGTCAAACTTGTATTTCAATTTACACATCTATTACTCAAAATTGAGCTGTTTTGGCTTATATTTGAGTTTCAAACGTAGGCATAGTGAATGCTATTTTCCTTTTTAGTCATAAGTACTTTGCAATGGAAGTTATATTTGGTTGTTGGTTGCTGGGTGCTTGTGAGTTGTTACGTTTTATTAATATTCCTTAAAAGTATACTCTGTTCCTTTTTGAGAATATGACAAGTGTGGAGGGTATGAATGAGGTTTAAATTCCAAGTTTTTTCCCTCCCCCCTTCATAAACTGGGGGTAGCATGCATCTTTTAAAAGATAATTGGCTGCATTTAGAACTGCTTGGTGTGATTACATGGCCTTCTTGTATGTTAGACCATGCATTGCTATTACTTTTATTAAATGCCACTTGTTTTCAGCACAGTTAACAACTTACCCATGGGGTACCCAGTCCTACAGCAACATCCAGTTCCTGCTATGGGTCAACCTCATCTAGATTCCATGGGAATATCTAGCTGTCATGTGGTCAATGGAGTTCCTGCACCTGGTAACTTCCATCTGATGCGGATGAATTCTGGGAACGAGTGAGCCTTTACCCATCATTTTCTTATCTTATTTTCTATTTAGTGACTATTAACATTAAAATGCCTTCCTTTATTACAATCCCTATGAATCTCATATGTCTAATTGTATTCTCTTGGTTTACGTGAATCAATGTGTCATACTATCATTCACTATGTGGTAGCATTTGCCTCATTTGAAGCTGCTTTGAAATTGATACCTATGTGGACATGTAGATTTCACATTTATGTAAATTACTGTTGAAACCGAGAATAGGTTATATTCCTTGAATTAATTTCTCTTTGTTAAATAGGTTTATATATACACAAGTATCCTAATTACAGTTATGGTAATCCCTAAATTACAGTAACGTGTACACATTGATTATGAAAACTATAATCATGGCATATCTTCTAACACTCTCTCTCAAGTTGGTGTATAGATGTCTCGTATACCCAACTTGAAATATAATGGATGAAATTAGTCAAAATATCAGCAAGCCTATGTTCAGTTTTAACGAAAGGTAAGCAAATAAGATCACTAGTTAACTTTTCTTTGATGAAGTGTTTGTCAATCTCAATGTGCTTCATTTTATCGTGATGTACTGGGTTTGCAATACTAATGGTTGCCTTATTATCATAAAATAATTGCATAAGCCTTTTTGTTGTAACATCCAAATCTTCGAGTAAGCTTCAAAGTCACATTAGTTCACATATACCCAAGATGACTCGATATTCGGCCTCAACACTGGATTTTGGCACCACGGATTGTTTCTTACTGCGCTAAGTAACAAGATTACCTCCAACAAATGAACAGTAACAAGATGTAGAACGACGATCCTCTATAGAGCCAACTCAATTTGAGTCGGAAAAAGCTTCAACTTTCATATGACCATGTGATGCGAACAATAAACATTTTCCAAGAGCAGAGACTTGAGATAACTTAGAATTCTGTAAACAGTTTCCATGTGACAATTTCGAGGATCATGCATATACTGACTCACTATTCCCACAACATAAGATATATCAGGTCTAGTATGAGAAATGTATATCAATCGTCCCACCAAACGTTGATATCTTTCTTTATCAACCGTAGGTCCTGTGCCACCTACTAGATGATGATTAACTTCAATAGGAGAATCAATAGACTTACATCCCAACATGTCAGTTTCTGTTAAAAGATCAAGTATATACTTTCTTTGAGATAGAAAAATCTCACTGGACGATCTTGCAACTTCAATACCAAGAAAATATTTCAAAGGACCGAAATCTTTGATCTCAAACTCTTTGGCCAGATTTGCTTTGAGATTAACTATCTCTTCTCTATTATCCTCTGTCATTACAATGTCATCAACATTAACAATAAGAATGGTAGTCTTATCTTTTATTTGTTTGACAAATAGAGTATGTTCTGCTCGACTCTGTTTGTACCCAAATCTAATCATTGATTTGTGAAATCTACCAAACCAGGTTCTGAGAGATTGCTTCAAACCATATAAAGCCTTTCGCAGCTTACAAACCTTACCCTTGGTGACAGATGAAGCAAAACCAGAGGGTATTTTCATATATACTTCCTCCTCCAAGTCACCATAAAGGAACATATTTTTCACATCCAATTGTTGAATATCCCAGCTGAAGTTTGCTGCACATGAGATTATAGTACGAACATAGTTCATTTTCGTCACAGGAGCAAATGTCTCCTTGTAATCAATTGCATGGGTTTAAGTATACCCTTTTGCAACTAGCCTGATTTTGAGTCTCTTTACTGTCCCATCTGACTTCTGTTTGACTGTATATACCTATTTGCAACGAACTGATTTTTTCCACAAGGAAGAGTAACTAGTTCCTATGTATCATTCTTTTTCAGGGCATTCATCTCCTCTATCATAGTCTGTTTCCAATTTTTATCACTAATTGCTTCTCTCCACCCCTGAGGAACAAATATTGAAGACAAGGAAGAAATAAAAGAGTGGTAGGATGCAAATAATTTATTATAGGCTAAGAAATTAGAGATAGGATATTGAGTACAAGTACTAACCCCTTTTCTAAGAGCAATAGGAATGTCAGTATAATCAGAAGAACAAGTAGGATTAGGATTCTCACCATTAGCTTTATCAAGACTAGGTTCTGAGCAGGTTGGTGTAGTAGTGTAGAAACAGTGACCTTGCCTCTTCGAACATAGGTCCTCAACTCAGGCTCATTCTGTCTAGCATATAACTCTTGTAACTGTAACTCTCACTGTGTAGAATTATCAGAAACAACAACAGGAACATGAGAAGAATTTATAGGATAAGATGGTATAGTAGAATTTGTAATACCAACCTCAAGAGGAAGCTTCTCCTCATCAATAACATCCTCTCTCTGAGGAGAAGGTGAAGAAGAATAAAAAGGTTTCAATTCCTGTTACATCCCGAGTGACAAATACTTTGTGTGAAGGAGGATGATAACATTTATAACTTTTTTGAATTGGAGAATAATCAATGAAAACACGCCTAAGAGTTTTGGGATCTAATTTTCTACGAGTGGGAGATTTATCATGAACATAGCACACAACCTAAAACTCGAGGCGAAAGAGAAAGACTTGTCGTGTGTTTGAGAAAAGAGATATGACTTTTGTTCCCAAGAATTTTAGAAAGAAGTCGGTTTATAAGAAATGCAGTAGTCAGAACATCTTCACGTAGAAATTTAGGGGTGTTCATAGTGAACATAAGAGTGCAGACCACCTCTAGTAAGTGTCGATTTTTCCTTTCCGCTACTCCATTTTGTTCTTGAGTTTTGACACAGGAGGTTTGAAGAATGATGCCATGCTGAGAGAGATAAGATGCAAAAGCATTATTATTACTATATTCATGACCATTATTACTATGAAGAATTTTGACTTTAGCTCCAAATTGGGTTTGAATCATTTTATGAAATTCATGAAAACAATCAAACACCTCATTTTTGGAACGAAGAAGATAAATCCAAGTGACACGAGAATGACAATCAATAAAGCTAACAAACTATCTATAACCAGAACGAGAAACAACCCGAGAGGGTGCCCACACATGAGTATATATAATAGCAAAAGATTTTGAATGTCGACTGTTAATAGCAGAATAAATAGAACATTTGTGTTTACCCAATTCACATGGTTTACACAAAAATTGAGTTTTATTACATTGTTTAACTAAAGATGAAAATAAAGACTCTAATATGGAAAAAGAGGGATGTCCCAAACGTTGATGTCATTGATGGAGAGAAGTCAGGTTAGAGTCAAAAGTAGAGTGAAGAGTCTGAGTAGAGAACATGTTAGACGAGGGAATATCTAAATAATAAAGACCACCAACTGCACTACCACTGTCAATCTTTTGTCCCGTCACCAAGTCCTGAAAAAAACAATGAGTGGGTAAAAAAGTTGTTGAACAATGTTGGTGTGCTGTCTCAGGCAACCAAAAATAAAACCTTAGTGCGAAAGATAATTATGTAGTAGTGCAAGTAAGAGTCGATCCCACAGAGAATGATTAGCCTATTTATTATGCTTTGTGAACAAAAAAAAAAGGGTTTTTGAATATTGTTAATTAAAGTAAACTAATACGTAAAATAATCTAACAAAATAAATCAGGAAAACAAACCTTGGATTAAATCAACTTCCACCTCAAAAACACACTTATCATTAACTCAAGCATAAACAATTATTACTTTGAATATTCATTGTTAGAATCAATTCACTATTTAAAATCATTCCATGTCTTTCCTTAATTTTAGTATACAAAAAAGCGATCTAAAGAACTCCAACTACTAAACAACTTCAGACAAGCGCTAAAAGTTTAATCTAGTAAATGTTTTAAGAATTAGAAAGACCGATGAAACTAAACAATACATGCACAAGCGGTTGCATTTAATTTAGTTGAATATTCTTCTTAAGATATAATAATCTTGTGATCTGCAGTCAATTATTAACCTTAGTTGCCTCACAAATTAGAGTGATCAAACAATTATGAATTTGATATCTAATTTAGCAATAAATTTTAATGAATAATAAACTAGCGTGCACTCTAGCAATTAAACAAATCAATCATATAATTTAAACGCAGAAGAATAATCAATACTTAAAATAATAATTGAACAAATAAATCAATTAGATCTCACAGTGTAATAATCTGAGACTTTCGTCTTCTTAATCCAAGAATAGAAGTTTAGTTGCACATGGCTATGGAATCACCAAAGAATAATAGAGAGAAAAGTTTGTATACATGTCTTCCAATATCTCTTGGTAATCCTCTATAGGCATAGGACATTAATTCTTTTTCATGTAGGTTTCAACTTCATAGTGACAATTAACTTCCTTCAAAGAGATCTTCTAGATAGATTTTTCTTTCCTTCATTGAATTTGTCTTGCACACCAATATTGTTCCACCTCCTTTCTTCTCCTTGTAGGATTCTTCTTGTTTCTTTCCTTCCATGAATAAGAACATTAAATATTGCCTGATCACCAAGATATTGACTTTATTAAAATCATGTGCTCGCGTAATTAAAACTTTGATAATGCTCAATTTATCTCCAAAGCACTTCCAAACTCACGAACTCCTTTAATTGCACCTTAAATAAAAATAGAAGAATAATGAGTGTATTTAGGCACAAAATAAATATAAAAGATTAAGCATTAAGGGATAAAAATATGACATATTTTATTCTCATCAAGTGTAAGGATTTAGAAAAACGTTGGACAGATAATAAATTTGCAGTAAATGAAGGAATATGAAGAACAAATAATAATTTCAATGAAGGAGTACAAACTACAGAACCACTCCCAGAGACAGAAGAAAGGGAACCATTAACTACTTGAACCTTGTCTTTTCCAGAGCAAGGTGTGTATGAAGTAAAGAGGGTGGAGGACTCGGTCATATGCTCGGAAGCACCTGTGTCAATGATCCAACTAGGGCAAGTTGATGAAACATTAAAAGCACAAGAATGTATACCTAACTGGACATAATGAGAAAACGTAGATTTAAAATAGGATTTTCGAAAAGCTTAGATTTTCTCAGGAGTAAGTGCAGTAGTAGTGTCTGAAGCACTTGATGCATCAACATGAAGTGTTGTAGTAGTCACATAGGCTTGAGATCCATGTCCATGCCCACGACCACTACCAAACCGACCTCCTCGTCCTTTAAGACAATCATGAAGCTTAAAACAACGATCCCTGGTATGGTTCTTTCCTCCACAGTAATCACATTCCCGGTATTCCTTCTCAACAAGAGACTGAATAGTGGAGCCAGAGTTAGAATACGAAGCAACCATGGCTGATCGGTTAACAGAATTTAGAACCATCACCTGACACCTACTTTCCTTTTGTTGGACTCTAGCATGAGCTTTTCACAGCGATGGAAAATGTGTTTGACCAATCAAATGTGCTCTAACTTGATGAAATTCTATATTCAAACCGGCCAAGAAATTCACAACTCTATCTTCACTAACAAAATTTTGGTAAGCGGTTGCATCTTCCAGACATTTGGTTAAAAAAACCCGATAATGATCAAGCTCTTGCCGAAGTGCATTAATTTCTCCCCTTGACCCAGCTCACGGATTCGTTTATGGATGTCATATGCCTTAGACATATCACCAGAAACAGAGAAAGTTTGAGAGATAGTCTGCCAAAGCTCATTGTCGTGTCTAAGAACATGTAACTACTCTTCATACTAGGTTCCATTGAATTAAAAATTCATGTTTTTACTATGGAGTTATCAGATTTCCATTCTTCCTGGGCTACACCTGCTTGTGTAGGCATGGTTGTTGTACCATTGATAAAATGATGCATACAATTAGCTTCAATGCATGCTTGAGACCAATCTAGATAATTGTTTCCATCCAACTTAAATGGGCTAAGAACCAAAGCCAAGTTGAGATGATGATTTCTAATCAACTGCCCTTTATTTATTTCAGTAGTATGACCAATAGAACTAGATTTTTCCACGGTAATAGGAGCAACAAGAATATTCGAGGAAACGAAGATAATTTAAAGGCTAAAAAGATGATAGTGAGTTATTCCAGAAAGCAGAGCAGTGCACCAAATTTACTACACTTTAGAACTAGAGTGGATGCAGAAGACGCATAAAATTAGCAGTACACTAGCAAAGGAATGCAGAATACTTAACAGTACACTACTACACTAGCAGATCACAGATGCTACTATCAAAGGAAAAGCTTAATAAACTTGAATCAAACACTACAAGACCACTGTAGATGGCAAGAGGGGAGAGAGACGATCACCCTGGAAGAGGTTGTGCCAGCAAAGGTTCGCCGGAAAAGTCTCATGCGCCGGCCAAAGGTGGTGTGTGGCGTCAGTGCTGCGCGAGTGAAGAGGCGTGTGGAGGCGCATGCAACGGTGGGTGAAGAATCTGACACCTTTGTAATGATCGACTAGCAATGGGTAACCCAATTACGATCTCAATTTTTTCATATAGATTGGTTCAACTAGTTTTCTAAGAAGAAATAAGATTAGCAGTGAAACGAAACTGTGTAGGCTGATAATAAAGATTATGGATCTGATACCATGTTGAAGATGAGAATAGGTTATATTCTATAAATTATTTTCTCTTTGTTGCATAGGTTTAAATATAGACAAGTATCCTGATTACAATTAAATTACAGTAATGTGTACACACTGATTATGGAAACTACAATCATGACATATCTTCTAACAATTATATTATGATAGTCATGCTAAAGAAATGTTACTCAAATATTATTTCAGTCATGATACTCAAATGAAACATTAATGTCTTAGCTGAAAGGATGCTCCTTTGTATTTAAATTTAAGAGCTATAATAGGATTTTATCTAAATAAAGAACTATAAGTGGAAGTGGAAAAGCTCTTTCGACTCATCTTGAGGCAATATGTTTTTTTGAAACCGATATCATTCCCTGATTAACATGTGTGTAGAAGTGGTTAATAGAAGAAAACTTTCCATCTGTTTGTTTTAGTTTGAAAAAAAAAACCAGATCTAGTGATTGCGGACTTTATCCGGGTTTCACATAACTGGCATTACTTATCCACAAAAGAAACAGGTGCTGTTGTCGATGATCAAATTATACTTGGCTAAATGAATAATATAGTTTCATTTTTTATCTTCTTGGAATGCAAGTATGCAACACGCAAGAACTTTTGCTAATTGCTGTTTCTTTCTTCCTTAATGAAGCATGGTGTTGGACGGCAGTGCAGCTGATGTCACACCTGGTATTCCACCGGGGAGTGCCATGTCGTCCATGTCAGAGATGGCTGTAAGTCCTACTTCAGTAGCATCAAGTGGCCATTTCCCCTTCACAGCCTCCGAAATATCAGGAATGGGAGTAGACACATCAGCGCTTGACACCGCATTTACGTCAGATGTGGCAAGTTCAGTAGGATTGCAGCTTGCACCGGATAATGGGGCAGGGAATTCTAGAGATTCCCTAAGATCTTTGGCTCCGATCCCCTGGAATTTTAGCCTTTCAGATCTAACAGCAGATTTATCAAACTTAGGAGGTAATTTGGACATCATCTTTTTGTTCAGAAGTCAGAGCATTATTGATTGTTGTATTCTTCTGAAAGGATTAGTTCTGATTTGGTTTGGTATTAATGCTGTGCTTTTCTTTTTTACTTTATTGACTATTAAATTGAAGCGGTGTTTAAAGTATCTTTATTAGAAACACAACCAATAACTACACATGATTCCATAGGTTAATCAAAAAGAGAATTGGTATCGGCAAGTGTTAGGCCCTTATTTGTGAGAGTATAATTTTTTGAAGATTTGATATTTCATGATATTGCTCTCTAAAGTGAAATCATCTAAATAAATATAGGCACGTTTGTGTATCTATGTAAATGTTTCAGGGTCAATTTATCAATGCAACACTCTACACATGCTTTTGAGATAGGTCTGAAATACGAGGGAGGTGTATTGGTGCTTCACCACAAACTCTTTTACTAGTCCATCTCAATTTTCTCGCTTCATTTAGACAGTAAATCCTTACGTGTATATATATTTATAATTTATTTTTATTTCTCTGGCTTAATACTAAGTGACCATTTCATTATTCAGATCTAGGAGCTCTTGGGAATTATCCTGGTTCCCCTTTCTTGCCTTCTGATTCAGATATTTTACTTGATTCTCCTGAGCCAGACGACATAGGTAAGCAGAATCTCAAGTCTTCCTTTAGATTTCTTAATAACCTTCTGGTTCTATTGGTGATTAGTGAGCATATAATAGAACATCAGATGGGACAAATTACAGCTTCACTGTCAGGGTTATATACATTTGGAGAAAGCTTATTTGACAGAACTAAAAATTATGAATCTAGTGTTTTTTTTTCTCTATATGAAAAGAGATGCATGTAAAAATTACTCCCCTGTTCCGGAAAAAAAGTTCCATTAGATTCATTTACATTTTGAAAAAGACGCAACAAATTTTGTACTACAATATTCACATTTGTATGTACTATAATCAAATAAATTCATGTCAATTTTTAATTTGACAATGTGGCAAATTGAATCCAAACAATCAAAATGGGTCTCAATTTTTGGGATGGTTCTCCTTATCGGATTTTTTTTTCTTTTCAATATTAAACTCTAAATAAAGAGAATAATTTTTTACTTAGAAATAACGTGAAATAAAGAAGTCTTGTGTAGATGATAATTTTTCACGTCTTCATATCTCTTTGTGCAACTGTTTTAACTAACACGGTAGTTTGGCTTTTGTTTTTGTAGAGGAGTTCTTTGTAGATTCTGTACCTGGCCCGGCAGCTCAATCTGATGAAGAGAAATCTTAGTTTGAGGTGAGATCTTTCCATTTCTTCAAAGTAGCTAGGATAGGTTAATGTTGTTGTACAATAAAAGGTAAAAGGAGCCAAAATATTTGGTCTTTTACTATTCATATCTGGTACTAGTTATTAACAAATTTGAACTTGTGAGGTTTCGGATTATGTAGTTGGATCTGTAATTTTAGATCAGCAGGAACCAGTTTATATTATAGTAGATTCGTTTTTCAGAAACCCTTGGCTTACATGGTGGACATTGTTCGAACCTTTCTTGAATGATATTTGCGGCGATTGATCCTTTCTTGAATTACGTATAACATAATGTTGTATGTCAATGTAATAACATTTGGATAGGTTTTTTTTTTACCAAATGTTAATTGTTTCTTTTAATTTGAATATTCCCAGATTATTGATAGTTCTCTGTTTCTGGATCTGCTTCTTCCCCACAAAATTAGTAACTTCTTTAATGTTTTAGGTAGGTATTTCCAATTCCAATCTGGAATAACGGGCCTCTAACATTTCATTAAATCGAAATAGCTACCCAATTGCCAAGCAAGACTTGGCAAAACATGACATTTCAATTACTAAATCAAGCAAATGTGAGGATTAATTTATTTTGATATCATATAGTTACAATGTCTTGATAGATAAAAAATGATTATCCAACACTCAAGTATGTGATCCATATGAATGTAAATATATTAATTGCAAAGAAATATAATTTGAATTTCCAGATAAATAGCCACTCCTGAGGAGAAGTTAACCAGAGATCTGCCAAAATAATGCAGCAACTGTATACGGCATGGTGACCATTACAAGATAAACTGATCAATAATTTTTCCAGATGGCTTCAAAGTATTAAGATTTGCTTATTTTGTGCCTCTGTACATACTTTCGATGAAATTCTGCAGTAGACAACATTCAGCAAGTATCAATTTTAAGCATATATTTACAGAACAACACATCATTATTTCCTATTGGCATTATTCCAATTCTGATTTCAGTTGCCCCAAAATTTAAGCATTAAATCAGAATTGCCCCAAAATTTAAGCATATGTTATACTCTCTCAGTCTGGGATTCTCCATCATTTTGGGAGGAAAGGAGTATTTGATTTGAGACAAGAATAGTATAGGTGCAAACCTGATAGTATTTGAGAAACTGAGCCCTCCTTTTCTTGTAAGTTGGGGTCAGAAGATCGCGCTCCATGTCAAATGGTACAGGATCAAGGTGGATAGCTTTAATAAACTCAAATCCCTTCAACTGCCAAGAAGACAATTGAAATATTATTTAGCTTAAATTTCATACAGATATTGGGCTCGAGAAAAAAATATTACTCAATAATATCAAGACTGGAGAATTCTACTAAAAATTAAAATAAGAGAAGTAGAGAGCAAAACCTTGTTTTCTTTTCCAATATTGGAAAGTTCTTCAAGAATGTGGGATTTTGTCTTGGGATTTTTGCAGATAGTATTGAAATCTCCAACCATTCCATCCTCAGCAGCCCAAGATTCAAGTGACTCCTTATTGGGGTTGATTACAGCAACAAGGTCGGACTCGTAGCTGCTCCCATAGATCCATATCTAAAACAAGTAGGCAGATATTTTCTTCAATATTAAAAGCAAAGAAAATGTTTAAGGATGGTAAAAAGATTCACAAAACTGCTAGGGTCAATGATAATTTAGACTTAAGCAATGCTAAAGCTTTAGTTGATGAAACTAGATCCTAAATACAAATCAATAATTATATATAACAAGGCATTAAGAGATCTTATCACAATAATTTTATAATTTTACTGAGTCATTTTGGTTAGACACGAGTCAATACTGAGTCAATCAATCAAAACTAGAGTTTTTTGATACAATGTATAAATTCTTCATATCCCATGAACTATATTCAATGATTGGATATATATAACATGCATGCATATATGACATAATTTGTGGGAACTAATGAACCTATTAAATATTATCTTCTATTTTCCAGCTTACCTATGCATATATAAGTATTTCCATATAGTAAACAAGTTTGAAAAATACAAATTTTATAAGAAGCCTGTGTCTGGCACATGTTACCAATCTAGTATACAATGGAATTGTGACTATCACTAACCAATTAGAGGGGAAGGCAAAACTGATTGATGCATTAAAAAATAAACCAGGAGGCCAGATGTAAGTAAAGAATAGCTCTAAAATGAGTGGAAGGAATGACGGTAAAAGACGTTGTTAGTTGATTCTAAGAATCATACTCGCGAGCAATTTTGAGCTACTTTGGTCTTATTGGTTTGTGTGTATGGATACTGAATAGTAAGTTGAAAGGAAACATAGAGCACTACAAATTATATTTAATGAGTGAAGAGAATTACTGCATCAATGCTAGAAGCTATGGAATATATGTTCTCCAAATTTTCAACTGAAACATATTCTCCTTGAGAAAGCTTGAAAATGTTTTTCTTTCGGTCAATAATTTTCATGCTCCCATCTGGTTGCCACTCACCGATATCGCCTGTTGCAATTTTTCCATTAGATCTTCTGTAAAGGAACTATATATTATATGCATTATAAACCAATAAGTAGAATAAGTAATAACGACAAACCTGTGTGAAACCATCCATCAACCACCACCTCTTTGGTGAGGTCCTCACGTTTGTAGTATCCTGAGAATAAGGTATTTCCCCGTATGCATATTTCTCCACGTGGTGTGCTTGCCAGAGCATCATATTCCATTTCAGGGACAGATTCTAGGCACACATCCACAGCTGGCAATGGAGGACCCACGGTACCAATCATTACTACTTCATGCAGCTGTGCAACAAATGATCCCCCACAGGTTTCTGTTAAACCTGCATAATGTCTTATGAGATCAGACATCTCTCCAAAGTTTATATAGACTTCAAATCTTCCTTTACATGATGGTCAGAATATAGCAACCACACATGCAGAGACATTTTATTGTTATTCATTTGCTAGTGAACTCCAAAATAAGTATGTAGCTGATATAATTATCTGATGAATTTTAATAATAGAAGTGACAATTTGCAGTCTCATCCAAAAAGTTCTACAGCTGTAGAAAAACTAATGTGAAATTAAGTTCAAATATGATTCTTCGTCATAGCGAAATTCATATATGACGTCAATAGAGAAAAAAAAGAAAAGAAAAGAAAAGAAAAGGAACATTGTCATAAATGTATTTTACATAACTACGTTAATGTTCTAAAGATATAGTTCACAGTTTCCTATATACGTGAAGTAGGTTATTGATAGGAGATCAGATGAGTAAAAGAAATAATATATAGTATACTCCGTATATTGTAAGAAACAGTACAAGTGAGGCAGTCACCTGAATTTGATGATACTTAGAAAAGTAGTAACTATCAGCCAAAGTAATATTGAGCCACAGATTTCATGCAGATAATAAGTTAAAATGTTATGTACCATATCCTTGAAGAACATCAGCACAGGTCACCACTCTTAAAAAGGTTTCCACGTTGGTAGAAAGAGGTGCTGCTCCAGATAGAATAAGACGCACATTTCCTCCTAAACCTTCCTTCACCTAAAAGTTAGTAACCAAAAGTGTGGAGAGCATATTTTAGTTAACCCACATCGTTGTTTAAAAACATTGAGGAAATAACAAAGAGAGAAGTTGAAATGCAGAACTACATCCACCTTACTAAAAATAATTTTGTCAAATATTGGAGCTGCCTCTACATGTTTGTACCCTTTGGTCATGTTACGTAGTTTACTGCAAATCCAAAAAGTGAGGTCAATACACAGAATGAAACAATTAGAAAGCTTTCTAGTAGAGCTATTTATCTAATGAACTTTGACTTCACACAGATATCCCTATAATTTACTGATTAGTATTATATTAGCATAATCGGACACCGAGAGAATTCAGTACGTATAAAGTAATAAATTTGGTAATTATGGCTAAAATATCTTAAGACAAAATACCATAAACTTATGCACATTATAATGATACATACACTTCTATAGGAAACATGGAAACTGACAAGCTTCAGGCGCTTAGACCTAGTAACCTACAGATAATTAGAACAACATTCTGATTATAGGAGGGGTTATGCTATCCAGATGAAAATAGAGAGGTAAATAAAGCTCTATTCCAAAAGAAGCTGGTATTGGTTATAATAGAGTACTTCGCTGACTTTTTCAATGAGTAAACTTGCAATACATTAAGGGTGTATGGGATTCTCTTACTAGTAGTACGCAATATTAAACAATGAATTCTTTATGAAACCCCCCGAAGAAATCTTCTCTATCAAACCTGAAAGTATAAGTAGTTGACAATTAGGCATCTAATTAAAGGAAATATATTACACAAACTTACAATGATATATTTGCTTTTGGATTAAAAAATATAAAAATATAACATACACTAGGATGATTTTGTGCAGAATGCAAATGAGAATTTCAATCTCCACCCAATTAAATAAATAAACTAGGGTAAATGTGCATTAATACCCTGAAGAATTTCTGTACAAATTGGCAAACAAAATGGTACTGACCTTCTAATTGATTTCCTCACTGTCAAAGAAAGAATTTGGGATCTCTCAGGGAAAAAATCATGAATGAGAAAGGCAAAAAACCATTCACATGGGAACACAAAATGAAATTTCCCCCGGATGGTTACAAATCCTTCACAAGATCTATGCAAAGGGCACATACAGAGCACAAGACCATACCATTAATGAGATGTGGCTCAAATAAAAGAACCTGCTCAGTCCGGCACTATTTGTTCTTAGTTGTAAGTTAATTTTTGGATGTAATTATTTTACATCGAACAAACAATAGTCAAATGGGAGAAATCTAAACTTTATATCCACCAATATATTGAAAGTAACCAGTGACGGTGCCAGGAACTTTGACAATGGTGGGCTAAAATAGTTTTAAATTTTTTTAGTGCACTGGACTAAGAGAAAGAGAAAGAGAAAGAGAAAGAGAAGGGGTGATTCAATGGGTAAGAAAAGAATCACTGAATGCCAAGGAAGTAGGGATACCTTGGCTTGTAGTTTTTTAATACTAAGAGATTAATATTTATACTCCCCGTGTTCCAAAAAAAGAGTCCTACTTGACAAATTCTTTTGTTAGGCAAAAAGAGTCCCAATAATATTGATGGTAGTATCAACTGATTTAGGACTAAATATGGAACACAGTTACACAAATTTATCCTTTAACTTTGCAAATAGAACTCATTTTGTGGAAGGGAGGGAGTATTTCTTTTATTCAAACATAAGGTGGGCTATAGGCCAGCATACTCTTCACGTGCCGCCACCACTGAGTAACTAATAAGGCAAATAATTTATATTCATGTTGAATCTAGTTACTTAACATCAAATAAGAAAAAAAAAAGTGAGAGCAAAAGTGCATGTCTCTCGAGTAGATGTGTTTAAAATTCAAAGGTTGAATAGAACTGATTTGAGTTTGACAACAAAAGATATAATATCTAAATTTCGAAGTGTGCACCAGAACTAGAATACATATAATTTTGCTGGAAAACTCTAAATGAATAACATTATTTAATGTGTCATATCAATTTATCACAGTTACCTGAATAAATCTTGTCCAACACACGTGGGACAGCACAAAATATAGTTGGTTTTAGTGCTTTGATGTCGTTCATAAGTAGTTTGATGTTCTGAAAAGGTAACAAAAATGTTACTATATAGAAGTACATACTTCTTAGTACTCCAACTTCTTTGGAGTTTGGACTTACCCCTTGCCAAAATCCTATTGAGGCACCGGTAGAAATGATCTGTTCCTCCATCACCCGATCAAATATATGTGCTAAAGGAAGATATGACATATATACGTCTCTGTCGGTAAACTGCAAGAGAAATGGGCAGAAATTAACAAAAATTTCATAAGAGATGTCATTATCATAATGCACTAAAGACAACTCATATAAGACAAGAACTATAAAGAATATAAAAAGTAATTCACTTTAATTTCCAAGACTATCACCAATTGGAAAAGGCAAAAAATAGGGAACATGCATCAACTCAATGTTCACCTCTTCATTTATGCTCCCTAGATGGTGATTTACTCCGGATATTAGCGAAATAATGCTTTCATTAGTGATCATTACTCCCTTTGGGTCTCCAGTCGTTCCACTTGTATACATAATTGTGCAAATATCACTTTTCTTCTTTACTGGAAGCTCAAATTGCTCATTCACTCCCTGTGGGTGGAAAAATATCATGAACATGAACCATATAATAAGTAAAACCAGCAAAAATTATAACTAGTAAAAAGAACACTACATAGAATAGAAAGGGAAAGAACTTTAGACTTTTGACTGGTTTCTTGCGCAAATTTAATATGGTATAAATCACGATATTTCCATCATTGAGCTTATTAATTTTGGTCCTAAAAAAGGTTGGTTAGACCAAGGTCGGCAAGGCGAGATCCAGTTTCCAAAGCTACATGAAAAAAAGACGACTTCAACTAATTCATCACATTGTTTGTCCATCATGAGCTGGATGCTTGTGCTATTAACTTCGGAAAAGAATCGATTAAGATTTCTCAAGGATATGAATAGTAAAATTGAGGTAGTTAGACAAAGTGGTGATAAAGGCTGTTAATCCCATCATTGAACAGTCAATATGACACTACATAGAGTTGACTTGTGCACCAACTCCAATTCGTTACGATTAAACTTATTATGGTCGTTGACTCGTTGTTGTCTTCCTTTGTGTTTCTGTATGTCAGTGAGAGGTTGCAGGTGGAGGGAGATCCTCAGGTCAATTCATCAATACGTACACACAGGCTTCCAAACAAGTAGCTGGAAGTAAGTATTGGAGAAAGCTGTATCCTAAGTCCCGACCCAATCCAAAACTCCAAATCACCATTATAGTTAGTGTACGGAGCATAACTCCAAAAAAGAAAGGATAGAAGTATAAGGTTCACACACAAAATTTACAATTCAATAGCGCAAAAAATAAAATAATTATACATGATTATTTACTCTTTTTGATAAAAAGCTATTTCATTTGTTCTTTGCTTAAAGTTTCACTCTACTTCTTGACAACACTTTGTCAAAGCAAAGAATTGAACACAAGCTGTTACCCGTAGAGCAATTTACATGATTTCCGCCATAAACAAATAAATAATCTGAAGATGTTATTGAATGAAGCAAGTATCCTACCAGTTGCAAAAATTCGTCCCAAGTATATGTTGCCACACCAAAACTTTCAGCCACCTTCTTTTGCTCACCTGTAACCTTGCCAAAGCTCACAAGAGCTACATAAAATAGTGTAAACATTTGTGTTCAGAGGGTTCCTTATATTAGACATAGGAAAAGCCTGACTAAAGGGAACTTACTTTTTAAGTACTTTGAAGCACTAGGAAATGCTTTCACCACCTGCATATAAACAAATAATTATATAGCATTTTCAAAGATAAATTGATCTGGAATGCAACTTTTGAGCAGAAGATCCATAAAAGTAAAACAAAGAAGAATCAAGAAGGACTTCAAAAGCTCTCAGAGCTAATATAGAATCAAGAGCAAATATATATCAATACTACTTGCCTCAGAAATTTTGGTTTCTTCCGCAAAAGCAACTGAAATTTCTGCATGACATATTATATACTCCACTGCGCCAGCACCTAAACCATGGTCAAAGTTCCACAAGCATTAATTTCTGGAAAAGCCCAGACTCATAGTAAAATAGAGCGCTGAAATTGATTTATTTGATTGTCTCCCATTCCTATGTCTACAAGGCAAAGTCAATCTTACATGCATCAACATCACCGTGATTTCTTAAAGGCATATCAATAAAACTGTTTACTTGACATTTATAGAGGTGTAACTACAATTGTTTATAGTGAACAAACATATGTCAACAACAAAAATATTCAATCTCTGCACTAGGGGGGTTCATTTAAGAATCTCCCTCCGCTATTAAGATTCTCATTTTATTATTCATATTCTGCGAGTTTAAGTGCAAACATTTTAATTGTTGTGTGCTATTCACATCATGTCCTTAAGGAGCGTGGTTATTTGATCAAATATTACTGGTTGAACATATTATGCCCTTCATGCCTTTCTCAGGGCCAATCTATCATTGAATTTGATCTGGAGTTTCAGTATCCACACCAGTGGGCAGGATTTTGCTGTGGTAGGGAGTTGCTTATTGTAACAAAACCACCCCAAATGCATCTTATGCAACTTAAAGAATAAGAAAAAAAGAGTAAAAGAAATAAAGACACCCCTCTACATAATCTTTATTCACCCATCTAGTTTTTCACAATTTAGACAACTAAAACTGACCATGATTAATAACACCTTGCCATGGAGAACTACCAAATTCAGTGACTTTTTTTCCAACTAATTAGTCAATTTTACATGCTCAGAGAGAGTGAGAGAGGTGGTGAAAACATACCTAGAGTGTCATATAGAGGGACACAGTAAAGTCCATGAGCATTGCACGCCTGTTAAAAAGGCAGCACTTACATTAAATATTTGGGGAAGTTACTAAACCGATAAATTTACTGTATAAAAAATGCTCAGAAAAAAATTAACCTACATTAGAAGGGGTATCATTAAATATCAAATAAGTCTAAGAAGTCCATGTACATAGGTAATCAATGTTATACTTTTTCACTTCACATTTATAGCATGTGAAGTCATATTGATAGATTTTCCACCTTATCCAATACACCAATGAGCCAATGGCGGGAAAAATAGAAGAAAGAAAGAAAGGAAGTATAATAGGCTCAGACACTTAAATTTGAAATAAAGATTAACTTCTGAAAACTAGATTACCAGTTACTAAATTTTAAATATTTTTTTCTGACAAGTAAACTTACCTGCATACTTACAACCCATTTCGTGCAATTAGGTCCATAGATTCCACATCGTGCACCCTGGATATGAGAAATTATAGGTCGTAAATATCCACAACTAACTCAAACAAATCTAATCAGAAATTGTATGTCCAGTAAACTAAGTTCACATTAATAGAATGGATGAGTATATTACTACAAAACATTACTATGGTACAAGTCATAGTGATCCTACTTATGAGTTATTTAAGATTGACATGGAGCAACAACCGTATCAATCCCTAATCATTGTGAACCAACGAACGGAAGAAGGAAAATTAATTCATACCAAAAAGGCAATACACTTGAGCTGTTACTCAACTTTTAGGTGCAGTACTTGAACTAAACTCGAGTAGCTTGGTTTTTTACTATGATACTCCAAATCAACCCCAAGTAGGATTACAATTTAGTTGTGTTATAGTATATAAAGCTTGAGGTGTCAGTATCAAGAACTTGGACTCAAGTATTTAGGCATTGTTGGCAGACCATTCCCTTCACAAGTTGTTGGTTCAATGATATCTTGAATATGAGTCTTGAAATTTAGAGTACTAATTCTAACATGGCCCCAGTTAAGGATGCTATAGGTTTATTATAAGATGTGATATACTTATGATCAAATATGGCTTTTGATTTGTACGACACTTCTAACTTACCCCTATCCTGTTAGGAGTTGGTCACTATAAAAATAACTTACTTGTTTCGTGCCACAACTACGGATGGAAGCTCCAATCTTTAACACTATATCATACACTTCCTTGTAAGTTAACCAGACATAGTTTCCTGCCTGCAAATAGTGGGCACCAAGATTCAAGTTCACAAAGTAGAATAATTTGACATAGAATCAAGAGCAAAATACTCATTTGAAAAAAAAAACTAGGAAACTGCAGATTAACACCTCTCCCTTCACAATTTCTCTCTCACCAAGCATTTGGTTACCAGGATGTTTCTCCACGGAAACACTGCAACAAGGAAGCAAAAATATCAGCATGATTTTTCAATACTAGTACTATTCTTTTCCCTAAACATTTTTACAAGCAACAAAAATTCTTTGGTAACACATAATATGTTGCAATCCCACCTTTACCTCTAACTCTAGTAAATTCACTACTAAAATCATTCTAGTTAATTACTAAATTTATTAGTGCATCTTGGCTGACATGATTACAAACACTTAATCTTACAAAGTTCCTTACCAAAAATTATCCACATTTAGATTAGTAGCCGAACAGGCATCTCAAATAGGATAAACACCAAAAGTTTCAAATCAAAGCTCCAATTTGGTATCAAATAAAGGGTAGATCAACAATTTTGTCTAATGTTGGTTGTATTTTGGCTTTTAATATTCTTTAAGAATTGCGGAATTTTAAAACAATAGGGCCTTCCTATCTGATTATGAGAAATACTACAATCTAAAACGAAATTAAAGTTGAGACTTGATCCATTCAAAACCAAAAACCAAATCCGGAACTTGCTCATTCTTCTTTTCTTATTCACAATATAAAGATCAATACAGCTTTGGGTGTGGCCTCCTTAATCAAGTGTTCCCTTTCACACAACCATTTACAATTTGAACTTTTAAAACCCACCCCCACCCCACCCCACAACAACAACAACATAAATTTGACCTTATAAATCAAATTCTCCACTTCTTTTGAACAAGCATATGTTTAATTACTTCAAACTAGAACTATAGTAATGGCCATACTGATAAAACACACATAAATATATAGCCAATCTAGCATTATAAACTAATTAATTACTGGAGTACCCATTATGCCAAAAATGAATCTTAAAACTACCCATTACACATTATCAAAATAAGAAACTAAAATCATCAAAATTCAAGTACTTACATTTACATTATACGATATGTATTCGAAAATTCCAAAAAGAAACAGCTCGTTCAAATATAGTAAGGAGGTTTCCATTTGAATCGAGAAAACGAAAAGGAAAATTTCCTGAGAGTGAGTAAGAAGGAGATGCCATTTTCTCGCTCTTTCTCGAGAACCAAACAGAAACAGGGGTTTATCATTTTCTCGGAAATGCGGGAATTTTTATTTGCCGGGAAAATCCTAACGAACAAAAAGAAGGGTCTGGCCCAAATTTGAGTCACTATTTATTAACGGGCGAATAGAAGGGCCCGGCCCAAATATGAGTTACTATTTATTAAAAGAAGGGTCTGGCCCAAATTTTAGTCACTATTTATTAACGGGCGAATAGAAGGGCCCGGCCCAAATATGAGTTACTATTTATTAAATTGAGGCCCAACTAAATTATTGTTTAATTATGCTTATAGCCTCGTTATACGTTATAACGGTATAATTAGAGAATTGTTATTTTCACAAAGTCATTGTTACATACACATGGGTCTTACAAAAAATATCAATTCTGTATAATTATTTTATTATTTGGACTTGAAGTCAAACAAAGTTATACATGGGGTGTTGTTGATTATTTTTAACACAAAAAGAAGTAGTTTGGGAAAAAGGAAATTAGTAAGATTTCATAATATTTCTGATTTTCATTTTCTAAGGAACTCGTTTGAAATAGTAAAAATGTGTTCTCATCAATTTTAGATTAAAAGCAATTGGTCTAAAGTGAACATAAATAGTACTCCCTCCTCCCTCCGTTCCAAGATAAAAGTCCTTATTACTATTTTGGATAATCTCATGTTAAATGTCCACTTTTCTTTAATAACCAAACTTTTACACATTTTTTTCTATTATACCCTTAGCATTAAATATCTTATACTTTTCTTATTTTAATTCTCTCTCCATATTTAATAAGTATAATAAGTCACTCTCTCACCTACATTGGAAATGATTAATGAAATATTATTATGGGCAATTTTGTCATTTTATTTCTCTTCTTAATATGCGTAAAAAATCCACCCGAACTAAAGAAGAGAGTAGTACTTAATAACATTGTAGTGTGGGATGGATGGTCTGCAATTAAGAAGTGAAATTTAGTACTTTATCAGTTTCAAATATAGGATTAATAATTTTGATTTTTAAAATTAACAATATATATAGTATAAAATAATACTTTAGACACAATTAAAGAAAACGGGATCTGCCATTAAATGTTTTACATGATTTTTATTGTTTATTGTTATGCAATACACAGTCCTATTATTAGTGCACAATATTTTGTATGCATATACTTTGTGCACACAATATTGTGCATGGATACACAAGCACAAAACTATATAGATTGTCATTACCTTTCTTATTTATATAACATAAATTCGACTGCTGAAAAGCAAAACCTACTCCATTATCAATAATAATAATAAAACTATATTCAAAACATATATAGATATTGATACTCACCGGAAAATATCCCAACAGCTCTCAATCCCTTTAGCCGGCAGTCGGAATCCGTCTTTCGCTAACACATTCCGATAAACTGGTCCGACGGACGGCCTTCCATTTGCCGCTTCCATCGCCTTCTCGACCTCCACAACAAATGTCTTCTGCCCCATTAATGTTCAATTCTTGGGTGCAAATTTTGGATGTTCAAGAGTCTTTTTGATATCTATATATATATATATATATTTGAAGGAAAAACAGCTTGTATGATAAAAAAAAAGTCAAAAACTTGTAGTAACGGTTCAAAACATTTAAGGCAATTTTGGTGGCCAAAAATTGGTTTGGAAGCAGTAGTATTTAATCATGTGAAGTCAACACCGCTATTGACTTATAGAGTAGAGAGTAGATTGATATGATATATATAGGCAACGGATAATTTTACATATAAAAAAATTGATATTTTTACATAATCTTTTTCATATGAATAGTGAGTGAGTCTCACCTTCACATGAGAGAGATTCATATGAAAATATCATTTTAACATGAAAAAATATCATTTATATATATATATATATATATATATAGTAGGGAGAGGAGGACCTAAAAACTATATTTGCATGGAGTTTACGTGGAAGATAAGCAATTGTTTAATTTGTATATACGGTGGGAAGATTACAAAAGTAGTTGGTTTAATTAATTGACTTTTTAATTAATTAGCAGTAAATATTAGCCAACTACAATCTGGTTGTGACAGATGAACGGTAGTAAGTTTTCTATCCCACCCACTATGACCACATGTTTTGTTTTAATTTTGTTCCGATCTATTAAAACTAGAAACTGTGATATACTTATTCTGTTTCAGTTTAAGTGATATACTTATTTTTTAAGAGTTTGTCAAAATTACCCAATTGGACAAAAATATTGCTCCGATCCCTCCGTTTTAAAATATAAAATCAATTTTGACATTTTGAAGTTAACTAAAGACATTTTCAAATTTAAAATTAATATGGACTATGTTTGTTTACAAATATTACACTTGAGATAAGATTGAGTTTGAGATTATTAATCAAAAGATTAAAAATAACTTGATATAAGAGACAATTTAATACCACCTCTTACTAGGTATTATAATCTGTACCATTTGAGATTAAAATTTGCTAGATAAAAATATCCTCAACCTTTTTTTACAAATATATTACGTAATTACAAAAGATTATTTGGATGGGCACCAAAGAATAACATTACAATAAAGTCATAAGAAGAAAGCTTATGCATAGTTCATCTCACATGAAACAAATTTAATTTAAAGACAATATATATATATATATATGCCACCCTTTTGTAATAGTACTAGAACACGTACTAGCTATCAGTACTCTTCCGCAGAAAAACCCCATTTAGTGAGGCAACATCATCAGCATCATTCAACATGCAACAGTAGAACAAAGTTTTCTTTGGCTAATGCTTTTCTTGATCAATAAACCTTTGTAAATCCTTCTAGAACCCTCCAAATTGATGGTTCTCATTGATGTTTTCAGCCCAGTTTGTTTGAATTAGCACTTTTGCTCGAATCAATCACTTAATGAAATATATATCCCCTACTCATTAATGAGTTTTTTACCATGATCAATGACGACTCAATTGAATGAAATTGGTCCATTTTGAACGTTTATTAAGACTGACAAACCATAATATTTTGTTATGAATCAAAAGATGGATGCACTAAAGATGATGTACATGATCTGAATAATAATATCGCTTGTAGTACATATTGGAGTTTCATTAATTATATATAGTTTTCATGGTACAATTAATTGACATAAGAAGAACTAGCTAGCTAGCTAGGTTGCTTTGATCGTTACTAACACTCACACATGACGCGTCCTATCTAGGACAACTCACTACCATTAGTCACCATAAGGACGTGTTGAGTTGAATCACATTCCAACACATTTTAAATCTGGACAAAGAAATGTAAACTCTCCGTTTCAAGGATCCTAATTCCTACCCTAATAGGGGATATATAGAGATCGTCACTGGGCATGGAATGTGGAGAGGTGGTCATAATGTAACTACTTTTGAATGTGAAAATGCAAATATTAGAGCACTACAATTGCTGCAACTCATCACAAGAAGAAAGTGAAGACACTTAAACATTTTAGGAATTAATTACTTGCTACGTACAGAAGAAAGAAGGAAAAAAATAATCTAAGAATTTACATGAGCAGGTGAAGGTGAATTCCTACAAACAGGACAAGTACCCTTGAGCCGCAGCCACTCGTCGATGCACTCAGAATGGAAGCAATGTTGACACTCAGGAATGCACCTAAGTGTTTCTTTGGCATGGTAATCTGATAAACAAATGGGACAAGTTATATGGTTAGGCCCTGGAAGTCTCCGGCTTTCACCAACGATTACTTTGGCGTAGGAATCGATTGCGGTTTCATCGAGGCCTGCAGCTGTGGTGGTCTCGGATTCAAATTCGGGTGCTAATTCAGCTGCATTAATAGTAAGGTTTTGCAGTCTGATATTTGGATGAACTCCAACTTGTCTTCTGTCCACGCAGCATATGAACATGGCTATACCGAAGGAAGTTAGTATCATTGGTACGGCAATGCACAAGGCCATAATCTTGAAAATTCGGACGCCTTTTGTACCTGAAAATGAAAATGGGAGGTACTATTTTCAAATTTGAAAAAATAAAAAATATATATAGATATAGGGGTTCCTAATAATTAATTTGTGGAGATCTTTCTGTTGTAATTTTACCCAAGCTTAGACCTCGATCAGTCATCCTGTTTTCTTGTTTGATAAGGCATATTACATCATCTTTTTATTATTATTATTATTATTATTATTATTATTATTATTGCATGGACCATGCCTCTAGTCAGGTTGACATTGTTAATGTTTAGTCAAAATGCATAATATCTAGATATTGTAATGCCGTACTGTACATGAACACTAAATATATATTCAAGTCAATTACATAAAACTAATATAAGAATAAGATGTACATGTCAGTTGTCCTACAGTGCCTCTGACTTTCACAAACTCAACCATCAGGTCCATCACCAAGAATAGTATCTCGATCTTTACTTAGATTATTATGAAAGATTCTCCAATCAAATTTTGTTGCCTAATGGTTTAGGATTAAGAAAGATGATGAATACCTGTTTGAGTATTATAGGAACATATAGCCTCTATGCTTGTACTGTTCTTGAATACACATAAACCTCCATTTCCTTCGCAATTATCACAATTAGGTACAGACCATGTTAACTCAAGATCATAGTTGAGGTCAGACGAAAAACCATCATCAAATTGAAATGGGCGCGAAACTGGAACAAGCGAAGTACCAATTTTCTTGCATATGGTCAGTGAATTGACAAGACTCGTTGAAGAAGTAGCCAGAACAGTACTTGTGGAATTGCTAAGGCAATCAATGGTGGTGAAACGAGAGCTTGTGAACTCCGGTGGACAACTAAGGAAAGTGTAGTTTTGATAATAAGCAGCCTTGAAAGGTGAACCTGAGAGATTGAGTTCCAAAAGGCGTCTCGGAAGGCATTTATATGGATCCTTCAGTTCTACAACTTGCGTGCGGTACTTTATACTGCTTATGAGAAAATCCCCCGAAGAAGGAAGATTTAGAAGAGCCATACCTTGGCTGTTGCAACCAAGAGTGAAGCCGGGATAACCACAGGTTTGAGGTTTTTGGGGTGATAACCGGAAGGGAAATCTGATAGGAAATCCATTGTTTCCACAAATGGAAATTGGGCAATCATTTGCAGCATAAAGACCAGGAAAGAAGAGGAAAACAAATAGGAAGGCTTTTAAAACTTCCATATGTGCAAAGGAAATGATTCCTGAGATGGAATGCCTTCTCTATAATAAGCATAGATTATGCTAAGACTTTCATTAAACAATTATAGTTTTATAAAAGTCAAAAGTTCATAGACGCAGCTCTATCATCCTACAGAAGGGCAACCTATATATTATAGTAGTATTAAGAGACCAGGATTATTACTTGGAAGCCATTGAACTAATATAAAATTACATCCGGAAAATGGAACAAAACCAAAAGATGACTGTCAACTGAAAAACAAAAGACTAAAGGCAACGTAACCCATTTTTTTCCATATCCATAGATGCATAAAGTTTTTCATCAATGTCAAGTGCTCTTGCCGCCGGCTGACATCCATCATACATGTTTTCAGGCTGTCTTTTATTCAATCATCAAATCATTGAAATGTACATTTTCTCTAACTTCTATTATGTACCTACATATTCTCCACTCCTAAAAGCCAAATGGGATTCTCATTTTAGGGCGGAGGGAGTACATGTTTGCACAAGTGTGTTCAAACAAAATTTTGTACCTTTAGGTATAGATTGGGTAAACATTTAACACATCTGTGTCATTAGTTTTACATAGAATAATGCTACTAGCTACAGGAAAACTTCTAGGTTCCTGAGTCATTTTATCTATCATTATGTCTGTTTTATACATCAAAATGATATACTTGGAGAGAAGAAATGATATGAGTGGAATTAGATCAGCTGCTGTGAGAGTCGAATAGACACAACTTCCCCACCAGCTCCTGCTCTCATGACATGGTACTTGACTTGAAGGCCTATTATCACAGAGGAAGATATCCTTTGATTACTTTTAACTCAATTGTAGAATACCCTTTAAATTTGCTTCATTTCCACAGTTTTCTTTTATGGTACATTCCCTAAGTCAAGTCTAAGGTGTGTGACAATCAATATGGGACAAAAGGTTCAATTATTTACCCAAACTAGTTCATATACAATATTCAGAAGGCGAGGAATTCTTACCTTCATTTTCTTGTAAATTGGTGTTCACAGCAACTGCATGGAGAGTGATCATAGCTTTTGGCTGCCAGTCTTTTGGCTGCCCCACCCAGGATTTGAGATTAAAGAGCTCTGTCAATGCATTTAGCAGGTCATTCTACATTCTTGAATATTACAAAGTAACTAACTTTTTCGCCAATATTCCTTGATTCTAGCCACTAGGCATATACTAGCAAGATAATTAGCAAATTTCAATTTCCACAGTAGTACTTGCACCAGAGCACACATAAGATTCAACCTTTATGGGAATGCTATTTAAGTATTTATCAGTTAATATAGGATCTCTGTAATTCACTTTTCTTTGACATATATGTTCAAATTAATAGTTGTATCTTTTTTGAATTGCCATCTTACATTTCTTTTATCATGAAAGACGAGTTAAAAAACTTAAAAAGTCGAAATACTTGAAAAAAGCAAATATATAAATATGCATGTATATGATTAACATTGAATTTCTCAACAAACTTTTTTCCTTTTATATTACAGTGTTGACCATCACCATTCACCTTTTTAAATCCAGTAGGAGATGCTTTCAGGACGATTATTAACAAGCTAATTTTTTAATACAAACAAGTTTCCTGTTTATCAGTAAAATTATCAGAAAGAACTCCTATCCAGCTCCATAGAGTATTCAGATGTCAAACATAGAAAGCAAAAAAAAAACTAGGTAGAAAGAAATAGCCACTCTAACCACAATCCAAACTTCAGAAAGCTACACGATTTTCATTTCCTTTTAAGATTTTCTCCACAGTTGGTTATACTTTATTTCCTATTTTAAGTGATCCTTAAAATGTTTAATGTGTAATTGCGTATTAGAACATGCTGCAGTGAAGAAAATTTGTTCATATTGATCTGAATACTGTTGCAGTTCAAGCAAGTCTCAAAATCAGCAAAAATTACCAGAAGTTGTGGGATCCTTGAGATGCTTAATGTCAAAAATGCCGCCTGAAGCTCCCTCTGCATGCTTTTTGATGTCATGGGATCCTATCAGCTCATACTCCCAGCTACCATCTCGGTATTCCCCATTAAGAAAGAGCTCTATATGCCTTACATCCACTATTTGCATAGTTCCTGGAGAAACTAGTTATTAATTTCATCTGAAAAGTAAAAATATAGGATATGATTCCCTCTAGCTTAATTTGTTTCCATGAAGATTGCCCCACAATCGTGTGCAGGAGACTATTGGATATCTCATTATACAGCAAAGCCAAGTAATAGTAAAGGATATTAAGAAAAATTCCACAAGTTACTTCAATCTTTATCATAACTTGAAAATACCATTTTCCAGTATTTTATACATAAGGCCCTTGTTTTCTGCTTTAGGCCTAGTAACAAACTTGCATATCATTGGTTGTATGTGTAGCAATCTTACTCCCAATCACCAGTTCCACCTAACTTAAATTAATCAAATGAAGTTCTTTTCCTTGCAAATTTATGGAGTAAAGATAGATTTCTTGCTCACCATCACATGTGTTTTGATCACAGACAGGACATCGTACAAGCTGTAAATCTGAAATGAAGGTTTCAGTTAGATATGTAATTAGTACAGTTGTTATAAATGATACTAACATTCTAAAAAATATATCAAGATTGTAAAATCAGCTATGAAGTACCGGCTATCCAGATTCCAGTTTTAATATTGTTCACAACACAAGAGCCAAATGACTGCAGCATTTTCTCTACTTTGTTCTCTCTTCGAAGTTTCACGGGATAGACCAGTTTCTCCGTCAGTAATGCTTCTGATGAGTCAAAGAAGAATGCCCCAATTCGCATCCAATCTGATTTGTTCATTAAAATAAAACAAGGAAAATAGCTATTTAAGATTTGCACTTCCTACACACACTATGAAATCTGCTTATATATGCACAACATCTGTATATGTTGTAATGCAAATGCCAACTGCCTGTTTGAAGCAAATATGGTCTTAATGTAAATGTACTCTATTCAAGGTAGCAACAGAGAGTTGGTATGGTTCAACCAATTGTCCCATTTCTGTTTCATCCTTAGAGATTTAAGACTTTGAGACTTTGAATGACATCCATAAAATTGAAAATGATATAATTTAATTCAGCTAATGCATTTCTTCCGATTTTATTAAGGGCCACAGCACAATTAGTAGCATCTTGTGGTCTTCATGTCGCAAATTATACAATTTTCGGACGCAAATGCAACTATTTACAGCAAAACATTTGATGGGAAATGTTCATATCGACTTTAAAGTAACTTAAACATCTTTAGCTTAATCACTTTACCATAACATGGCAGCTTGAGAGGTATACAGTATAGAAACATTAATGACAACACCCACTGTTAGTGCTAGAAATTCCCAACCAACATTGAACACAAAAAGTCTTTCACTGCCAACAAACAAATATAACCAAAACAGTGAAAGATGAACCAAATGAAGAAAATTACCGATATGTTTTTCCTTCTGACGGAACATGAAAGAGTGACTTCCATCTGCAAGGAAGTATTCAGTTGATTAATTACCTACTTCACTTCACCACCAAACAATGAAGCATGGGAAAAATACAAGGCTAGTCTGATCTCTTACCGAAAGCTGTAGCATAAAGCTTAATCCATTTGAATGCTACCTTCGGAGGATCAGGGACCTGGAGGTCACGTAAACAGGCAAACTTCCATATGCATTCCTCCATCATAATGCGATGGAACCAACGGCAGCTTGCTGCAAGCATCACCAGAGATTTCCCATCCAAGAACTTTGCAATTTCTATCCACAAATCATCTTGGTACCTTTTTTGTTCAAATTAAGCAAACCATATCAAATATACAGAACACTGAATATAACAAGTGAATTCAATGAGGATAAAAAAAACACATAAACTAGGTTTGGTTTTTCTTATTCTTTGTACATAAGGCTGACAATCATTTGATGCTCAGTTTAGAAAAACAGAAAAAGCTGGATATTCTATATTACTGGGAAGATTAACTTGATATGTTTAGGTAAGTGAATTCAATGAACTGAGCCTATTCAAAGTTAAATGAATAGAGGAGCTAAAATTAAAACTAGACTTTAATTTCTTTCATATTCTGAGCTACTAAACTGATTTTCTTGAACTGAAATAAGCTACTCGACCTATTTATTATTATAGTGCTAACAAATTAAATCAAACTTTCTACAACAATGATAAAACAGAGTCAGAGTTCTATAAATGTTCTTGAAGAGCTTTTCGAATTTTCTCATCTGTACACATATAGCAATTTTGGGAACGATCTAAGCGATTGAAATTAGAAACTAGTTTATTTGTTAACTAGATCTCAAAATATTATGTAATATACGGTAAGTTAAAATTGAAAGGAAGTGGAATTAGTACAAGTACTTTTCCAATTCGAATATCAGCTTATATTCATATCAATTTACAGTTCGTTCACTCTGAAAATGTGATTTAAATCAAATTTTGAAAACTATTTCAAAAGAAACTAATAAAACAGAGTAGTTCCAATTCGAATACACTACTGTAGGTATTTATTGTAATAGCTTTAGCAAAATCACAATCAAATTCCATAAATCATTGATAAAGACAGTCAGATTTCTATATATCTTAGGAGAGATTTGAATTTTGAAAACTTGTAATAGACCACAATTTTGGAACGATCTTTAAAGATTAAAGCAGAAAACTGGTTTTGAAATAAATTTCCATAGATTTATGCATGAAGCAGCTAGTTTTGTTTGAAACGAAGTAGGAATAAGTACATTTACATTCAAATCTACAAAAATCAGCTAGAATTATGGAAATTTCATCAATCATCAGTAACATTACAATTTAAATTTCGTAGCAAATACCTTCCGCTAGATCTGAATTTGAATGACGATAATTATATCAAATGAAGCTCTTACAGACTATAACAAAGGCGAACAGAATGATATGCACAGATTACCGTGAAAAATAAGTTCTACTTTCAAAATCTGCTCGTCTCGTAAAATTGATCTTACGATGTTCGAAAAAATTGAATCAATCTGTATTCAAGCTTCATATTCAATTATTTGTGATTCGCAACTGTTTAAATGTGTGTATAGATATCTAGAGAGAGAGAGAGAGGATACCAAGAGGAAATGGAGTGAGAAGTGAGAAAGGATGAGCGTGGAGAGACGCAGCAGCAGATTGATCTGTCTCTTCGTAATCGTTTCCCCATAGCTTTTTCTCTCTGCAAGCAAATTATGGAATACAAGTTTTTGAAATGATGTGAACGGGCTATTTATATGCGCGGGAAGACCAGATTCAAATATATGGAGTTTGTTATATATTTTTCAATTTTAAAAGTAATAATTAAATCTTTGTAATAAAGTTCCGTTACTATCCTCCATTTTTATTTCTTAGTTTGGACTAAAGAAAACACTTCGGTTCTTTTATTTTTTTTCTCTCATTTTCATACGTAGGTAGTTTAAGACATAAAATTTTATTAATTGCAATATATGTTAGGTAATTAATTTTGCTGTAAAATTCATTTTTACCTATTAGTATTACTCCTCTCTCTCAATTACTCCTGATCCCAGCATCTAATTTTTCATTTTTTTTCTCTCATTTTTTTTCATAATTCTCTTATTAATTCTCTTAAATATATGAAAAACTTTTTATGTTATGGGAAAAAAAATCATCTGAAACATCTTACATAACAGAAATGAAGGAATATTTCATTTGGACAAACAATGAAACAGACAAAATAAAATAGAAAAATTAATAGTTTGACTATTTGAAAATTGACAAATATGACCAAATTTTATTATCAGTAATTAAAAAAAAAAATTAGTTACCCTCTGAATTTTAGTGGGTATTTTACATGACCAAACACCCATTTATTAATAAGGGAAAAACTAGTGTTTACTAGAGCTTAATAAAAGAAAAGTTATTTTGGAGGGGGAAAAGGGCTCTTAAAGTATATTATAGCATTAGTTATGAAATGATTGGGGAAAAAACAGAGTTTGACTTGCGTTATGATTTCAGAAAGAGGGCATGAACATGCTCACTTTTTATGCTTAATCTAGTGGTATTAAAGATTTTATAAAAATGCATTTTGGAAGACTAGAAAAGTATAAGAAACATGCGCATCACACCTTTCAAGTTAGGGTTAGAGAGTATTCCATTAGTTTGTGCCAGCATGCAACTTTACATTGCCTTGTTTAATATACTCTAATCCCAAATTAGTCAATAAAATTAAAATATATGTTGTTTTCACCACAAACTTTAAAAAATTGAACATGAGGTGCAAGGAGAAGGGGGAAAGAATGACATCTTGTACGAAAGAAACTCAAGAATGAATGTATATCTTCATGTTCAGCCAAAATATAAAGGAAAAAGAATATCAATTCTATATGAGAAACTGAGAAAGGATATGAAACAAACTTCCAAAAAAAATGCCAGCAAAACAAGCTGGTGAATATACATTCTATTTGCTAGCAAAAGATGGGCATTGAAAAATTATGATCTGAAAAAAATTGTGAGATCTTCTCCTCATAGGTTTTGGCTCAAGGATACATGATCTGTTGCAGATATTAATGATTGTCTACTCTTTGTAACCTAATTCATAAATTTTCGACAGTTGGGAGAACTACATAAACAGGGGACCTTGTGCTCGTCAGGATCAAACAAATAATCATACCTGTCAAAAGAAATTTATAAATAAATCTTCAACACCAAAATCAGATCAACTCGCTCTCCACCTGAGCAGAGTTGCGTGTCTAAAAAAATTGTGATAAATATGAGAAAGAGAGAGATCACAAAGTCATACGTTAACTCATCTCCGGCAGAGACTTTGGTTTTAGCTATAAGAACTATCCTGCTCTCTTCTCCACCCACGCTTAAGATCCTAGCGTAACAGTTGGGCATGCACTGCAATATAGGCACAATAATCAAGTTCAAGCTGTCCAGTTATGTACCTAATACCAAATGATACTTTAAGCAAAGAAAATCCAACATATAGGCGTGGAACAACTATAAAGAGTAGAAACTCATCAAATGCGACGGCTACCCATAGTACCTTCAAATAATGACCTTTTAGGTAAGCATATAGTGGGCTAAGATGACCCAAGAAAATACTATTGGGCAAGTGGTTTAAGGCATTATTTTAATGGATTTGATTCGATTTGAACTTGGGATTTGACCCAAAATTTGTTCCGGACTCGGGATTTGACCAGGGTTTCAATGTGTATAATGAGCATGTTGATAAGCTTGTCCCTAGACTCAGAATTCTTGCATGCAGTGGTGACTTAACTTAACCAACATAACAAGACCAAACTGCCTAAAACAAGTTTCATTTGGGTAAGCAACTCAAATTAGAGGTTGGGGTGAACCACAGAAGGTACTAGGTGATACGCCTAGATTCTAGTTACAATGCAACCCAATTTATTACAACATTTACCATATTGGATTAAAAATTGAAAATGGTAAATAGACTAATATACTTTCCAAATATTTTCAGCAATACAGACTTACCGAGTGATTGATCAAGCGTCCTATATTCCCCTTTTCTGTTGCATCAATTACTACTTCTTCACTGATCTTAAAAAGCTGCAGAAAATATCACAATGCAGCTTTAATTAACAATTAAGCACCCTAAAACATCTAATTAACTTGCAAAAGTAGCCGTCAAAAGTTGATCAACATTCACAATGGTACCAAAAAGAGTTCTAGAGCTTAGTGTTCCAGTCCAACACTAATTTTCATTGACTTTTTTCATTAATTCACATTTTAGAAATAATTATCCAATGCAGATTGCACTCTTATAGAACAATCAAACTTCTAATCCACATGGCATCAACGTGAGCAAGCAAACCCATTAATGTGCACATGTATACATACAAGCACAAGAATTATAAAGGATTAACTCACATAACAATCTTTGCCTTCTAAACGATAGTGTGCCTCCCTCAAATCAACCACACTTCTCCTTACCTGCTCGCCACGATATTCAAGAACCTATAGACAAAATCACTCAACAACAAACAATAAGTAGGTACCATTTTGAAGATCGTCTTTTGAAGATCTATTACATTAGATAACAAGAAACACAATTCAAAATGGTAAAAATGTTTAAAAACCAATTTATACTCAAGTAGGTACCATTTCTCCTTCTTGAATGCTCCGTCGAGCAAATAGGCCCCATCCATGTATTCCAGATTTACCAAAACAAACCCGATGATTTTCTGTTTTCTGGAGCAAAGAGGAAAAACTGACAAAATGAGAATTTAAATTAGGAAGAATTAGAACTTGAAGTCAAAAGAAAAGTAACCTGTAAAATGTTAAGTCGTTCTTTCAATGTTGAAAACGTTTGTGAACCTTCAACCTCCTGTACAACGGAAGAACAACAAACAACTTACAAACTTACTTATCCTACCAATGCAAAGGACAATTTCCATAAACAAAAGGCTTAAATTATTTGACTAAAATAGTACCAAAAAATAATACAATAAAGAACCTTACTCCGCATGTGGTTAGGCAATCAATTGCATCCAATGAATGATGTCTTGGGCCCATCAGTCGGTGGAATATTGGCTCTTGTCCGAGCTTCAAAAATACAGAATGCCAAAACTATTTAGACAAGAAAAGGAGAGAGAACACAGATTCATACAGTAGAATAAAATTAAAAAGGTCAGCCTTCAAAATATTCAGAACAAAGAATAACATGCAAAAAGAGCCTTTTCAAGAGAGTAAAAACTCAAAAAAGTGAATATAAAAAACTATGTAGCATTCAAGATGTTAATTTGCACCTTAGTGATTGATCTTTTGAAGATGCGACACCTTGCAGCAGAGAATGGCTCAGACTCATTAGTGTCTGCAGTTGATGAACCAGGGAGATCGTCTCTTTTACATGAAGCAAGCCTTGAACCCCTGAAACATTGCAACTGATTTTGGCTTTGTAGCAAATTTCTGGCACCGAAAATCCCAGAGGGAGTTCGTATGACAATGCCATTACCTGCATCGGGAACCCTGCATAAAGAACAAGATATGAAGATGCAGAATGTAAACCAATTAAATGCTCACTCCAAATTTATAGCAAGTTGCTAGTGACGATTCTTGACTACTTGAAACTCAATATATTTGAATGAAAAAATAAATAAATAAGAGGAAAGGTTGAATGTCACAACATATACTCTTTCACCTTTCTTGTAAAAGCATAATATATATGTACAAGTCATGGTTGTAGAAAAATACAGGATGCTACGGGTAAATATGGACTTCATTATGGCATCTTCTGCCTTGTGGCACTTTTCCTTGGTACCACATGTAAATACCTAAAAGTTAAAAAGAATGTCATATCCACAACTATGTTCCTACTTCTACAATTTAGAATCACTTTTCTATTTGAAGCTGGTATAAAGTAACTATCTCTAAGGATTTGGCCGGTTCAAGAGATTCACAGAGGAAGAAAAAACATGCAGTGAGGAACATACAGATCACCCCACTCATTGGAAAAGTTTAAAGAGGGTTGCACTAATGTGTCGATTACAGTTTTCAAGGAAAGAAACCTACAATGTATCATTCTTTTTCTGGGCTTTCAAAACCAGTTTACTGCTAGCTTACTTATCGATACTGAGACATATAATGACGTCATTCCATAAATCTCAATTAAGATTAAAAAAAGCTTAAAAGTACCGAACCATTCGGGCAGTGCTGACTGCTGAACACACAAGTGCACAAATTTATCCTTTATTATCTTTATTGAAGTTATTTTTGACAATTTCTTTAAGATGATAATGCGGTACGGAAGAGGAAAATTAATAAATTTATAATTAATTTTGTATTGTTATTTAGAGATAAATATTGGATTATTAATGTAACTAATTTAGTAGGATATTCTAGAAGTTTTAATTATAGTAGTAGATTTTAATTAGGAGATTGTTTTCTCTTTGAATTAAGATTTTTACTTAGTACCCAAGTATTCAATTTTCTATTTTAAGTATTCTAATACTTCATTTTTTGATAGATTATTGAATGAATTAATTTGAGATTGAAGTTGTGTGTTTTTGTGTGTGTTTCTTTTACCGATTCTTTGCGGGGATAAGTACTATTATTCCTTATTTCCTAAAGTATTCGAGACGACAACGAAGTCTCAAACTTACCCCAAAATTGGAAGAAAAAATATGCTGACACTACAGTGATTCTGATGAGGTAATTCTTCAGCCAAATTACAGTTTAGTACCCTCGGGTTTCTAAAATTCTCAACTTAGAACCCAAAGTTTATAAAAATTTCAATTCAGCCTCTGAAGTTTCATTTCAGCCCCTAAACTTTCAGAATTTTCAATTTTTCACCTGTTTGTAACGTATTTTTGTCTCTTTTTTTTTTCAATTACGATGACTTATAATTGGGAGGACGTCTTAGAAGAAGAGAAAAATCCATTGCTTATAGCAAATCAGGCAAATATCTCAAAATTCATCGCCGCAATTCCAACATGTAGTCAAGGAATAAACACAAATGTCAAAGTCATGATGTCAGACCCTACAAATAAAATAAGAGTTAGTGAGACTCTTCAAGAATAAGAACTTCTACATGTTGAGACTCGTGAGGATCTTAAAGTGGTTGAAGTTGAGGATATTGTATCAGTTGAAGATTCAAAGGTAAACACATTAAAGGAAGTGCAGTGCAAGAGGTGAATCCTGTTAACCAAGAAGTTAAACACAAAAAGAAAGACACAATTGAGGTATAACATGTTAACTTTCTTATGCCAAATTTTGTATTTGAGCCCAAATTTGCATCTAGTTTCTTGCTTGTGACAATGTTATTTCCAAAAAATTGTGCTCAAGAAACATCGGATGGGCTTGTTTTGTTGGTTAGAATGCATCTCCTAGACTGTGCTTTATTATTCTTCGATATTTCAAAACTCAAGAACAAGTGTTTTTCAAATGCGAGGAAAATGATGCGGTACGGAAGAAAAAAATTAATAAATTTATTATTAATTTTGTATTATTATTTAGAGATAAATATTGGATTATTAATATAACTATTTTAGTAGGATATTCTAGAAGTTGTAATTATAGTAGTATATTTTAATTAGGAGAGTCTTAATCATAGAAGTAGATTTTAATTAAGAGATATTAGAGTTTTTACTTAGTTCTCAAGTATTGAGTTTCTATTTAAGCATTGTAATACTTCATTATTTGATAGATTATTGAATGAATTGATTTGAGATTGAAGTTGTATGCTTTTGTGTGTGTTTTTTTATCAATTCTCTGCGGGGATAGGTACTATTATTCCTTATTTCCACCTTGTCCTACATCAAAGGAAAATGTAATAACTAATGATGTGTTACCTAAGAAATTAACCTTTAATCAAAGCTTTCAGCAACTGTTGAAAAATAAACCAAGAAGACTTTTATTTTAGGAGGGAGAGAGAGAGAGGAGCCTATGTAATAAAGCCAAATTTTAGCAAACGAGTACTCACTAACACATGACTGAAGTTAGGAATGCACTGTGTTATCACAGACTCAAATTTTGAAAGTCAAGCTTTTTAAGGACTTTATATTTCTCAATCTACTGTTAACCAACTCAAAAATACAAAGCCTGTCCATCTTACGTTAGATAGTATTACTCAAAAGCAAAATCTGGACAGTTACCTGAAGTTCACACTTCGTCAAAGAGGACTGACTTTGTGAAACACTGGAACATCAAAAGTTATCATAACTTTACATTTTAACAGGGACTTTTCTTCTTATTTATTTATTAATTTTTTTGGGGTGTGTCCCGAAACAGAAAGAAATACTCTTAAAATATGATGGGGCTTAGCGCCTGTGGAATTTATCTATGCCTATCATTCGCATCTTAGATCACATCAGACTAAAGATCTGGTTGTTGACAAAGTCAGGGTTGGACTCAAGTAGGTGCGTCAAGCACCAATCACAAAATCAGATAGAATTATTGCAGATATCATTTTAAATTGACCCCAAAACCAATCTGCTTTGTACACCTACTTAATCCCAATCTCTGTCAAAGATCACAAGTTCACAATTACACATGCGCACAAAATCATTATTTCTTCTCCATGAGCAGGAGAAAGGACCTGTTTTTCCTGAAGGAGTCATATATCTTTATATTGTACCTCTGTCAGAGAGAAAATAGTTGGGTTTATGATGCACAGAAAGGAAACCCATTATAAAATTGATGAACATATCAAGCTAGAAGCAGAAGAATATAAAGAAAGATAGTTATTACCTGTGAATAGCACAATATGACACCCATTTGGTAATCTGCTGCCCGTACTTCTCCGAGCTATGCAACTGAAATTTAGATATACAAAAATAATGTCCTTTATGCATAAAAGAGCATCTATCTGTTTCGAAGTGTGTTTAGTGCGGGAAAGATAAAAACCATATACTTCATATAAAACAAAACATGAAGAAAAAAAAAAGGGAAGCAAACAATTCAACTTACTAACATAGAACAGAAAGTGAGAAGGTGAAGATGAGGCCTCGGGATGGATGTCCTCATGATTCATAAAATGCAATCTCTCTCTTTCAATATCTCTTAGTCTCTCTCAATCCCTCTCTCTCTCTCTCTCTCTCTCTCTCTCTCATACACACACCCCAAGAAAAAAACTCAGGCACAAACATTTTTCGAACAGCACAAACATTTATTCTACTGAAGAAACAGGGAAAACCAGTACTCACATAACAATAATAACATCATCAAAATAGCTACTAGGTCACTAACAATGTCCGAAATGACCTTGCAACAGATTCTAAGAAATGCATAAGCTATAATTTACTTCCGACTAAGAAAACAAACAACGAGGGAGGATTTCTTAGAAGTATAGATTCGCAGATCAGAAGCATTAAAACCAAAAAACAAGTCTCTTTTAAAAATTCAGTTTGAATTCTGTATAAACATAGATAAGTTTGATTTTAGCAGATAAAGCCTCAACTTCATTCCTATATTTTGACCTAATAAGAAGACTTTCAGGTACATTCTGATTTCTGCGTAATAAAAAGATGCAAAAAAAATACTTTCAAATATCCTATACGATAGATATTTCTCAACTATATAGACAGCTGCTGTCCCTCAAAACTTCTATTATATTTTCTTCAGAAACATATTCCTAGCAACTCCAAAAATTTCAAATAACTCCATAATCTCAAACTTTACTATGATCACAAGGACAAGATACCTCCTCATTAGTCCTAAAAGAGAAAAGTAAAAGAAAATACTGTAGAAGCGGTCCAAGTGGATGAGGAGAACAACTGTGTTTGTAGTTTGGGGTAGCTGGGTAGGAAGAGGGCCAGAGATTTGAGGTAGGGAAGAGTTTAGGTATAGAGCTAGTCCTGCCTTATAGTGGCTCATCCGAAAATAAGGAACAACACTAGTTAAAGCCTTCTACTTCCTACATAAGTATTAAACCTTGTATTCTTCTACTTGACAACATGCCATTTAGAGGCTGATATAAATTTAATTACAAGCATAACAAATAGCAAAAGAACACTAGCTTTTTATAATACCATGAAGCATACAGCCATTACTTATTATTATAAACAATCACCACTTCGTTATGTGAGGGTACTCTTTGAAAATGGAGTACTTTCACACACGCGCAAACAGACAAAGACATGAGAGTTTATAAGTACTATAAAAGGAACTTACTTCCATGTGGTAACCCGCTCGCAAAGCACACATTGCATGAAAAGAAGTGGCACACTTGCAACATTGTGTGCAAGAACCATGAATTTGCTTGCAAATAACACATGCCTGTGATTAATTGAACAAAATCACATTTAGATGACAATGACTACAGTACTACATAGCCATTCTTGCAGTTATCAGCAGTAGAGAAATGCAGAGTAAATAGAGTTCGATTTATAAATTTAAAAATGCCATATCACAAGCTGCTGGGTTCAACCAACCAATATTTCCGCATTTAAGTAATTAACTTGCGGAATGCAATATTATTTCATTTTCCAGTTGAGATTATAAACAAAATATTACGATATAAACAAGAAAAAGCTAAAAAGAAAATATCAAACTTCTCAAATTAGTGTGATTATGAAACATCATCTAGTATTTACAGACAAGCCTTGTACCTTCACAAAAGAATCTGATGGGATTTTAAAAAATCCAACAGCAGGCTCCATTTTCTCATAATTCGGAAAACCAACTTCAGGACGAAACCATGCACATGTGACATGGACCCACAAGGTGTCGACATCAGTTGGCTTCAAAGCACCTCCTACAGAACAAGTTTTTAGTTACAGTAAGGAAAACAGATGAATGAAGTAGAAACTTTAGCAACATATTCACACACAACATATCAAATGTCATGCCTTTTATTGGGCAGAGGCAACATTCTCTCTCCACATCAGGAGTTTCACAAGCTCTGCAAACCCATGAAGTAAAATCGTGATCACTAGTCACTCCATAGCATTCTTGATGGACAGCAATTTGACACCTGATCCAGATAAAAGAGGCTTGATCGTTCCATTTAATTGCCAAAATTAAGTCATGAATCATTCAAGAAAATTATATACTATAAGCCTAAATACACAAGCCAAGTCAATATGAAGATTTAAGCTAATGGAAAACCTGTTGCAGATAATAATTTTGTTATAGTCCCAGTCCTCTACCCATCTACAAACAGCACAGCGTTCTGTTGTCCACTTTGGACAAACAGGTTCATACTTCGCTGCCATAATGAAATTAGTACAACATTAATTTCCCATTCATTAAATTCTCTAATCAAAACTCAAAAGCCCTCGACATAGGTGCAAACAAAAGCAAAGGACTTAATTACCTTGCAGCAAAGTGAATAACTGCTGCTTATCTAACTTCAAAGGATTTATGCCATGTAGATTATACTCTGACATCTGCAGCATTTTTTTTTTAATGTCAATTAAAAATATCAAAACTGCAGATTGATTAACTTTAATTAATTACAAAAGGGATACCTTCATCATAAATTTAAATAACTAAAAAAACACACGCTACACACCCACCCGGGGAATGGAGGGGGAGGGGGGGGGGGGGGGGAGGGATCAAAGTTAAAAACACAGAAAGAGGTGGGGGTTAAATTGTAGTTATAGATCTGGCAAACTTATAAGTCTAACTATCCAATAGTACTTGAGCAAACATGCACAAAATAAAATCAAACTACTAAATTAAGTTGATTTTGCATGAGCAGATTTTCCAATTGCATAATCATTTAGAGCAGCAAACTAAGTACAAAACACCCACAACACTGGACCTGGTCATCACTTGAGCTTCACAAAGGAAATTGTGAAGGTAATCCCAAGTCTTCAGGAGCCAAATATATGTTCACTATCAGCTAATTTGAAGGCATCACAAGGTTTCGAATCCAATATAAGTTAAGCATCCGTTATGAGCCACAAACAGATTTGCACAACATCGTACAAGCAACAAAAGTAAATATATCCAGATAGATATTACAGTTTAACAAGTCACCAATCAGCAATCTTGAGTCAGAGAACTAGTAAATTTCCAAACTGACAAGACTTGGTACAAACCCATTTTTCCAGTGGTAGCATTGAACCTTTCACTTTAACGCTAACTTTCCATTTTTTTGCCCTGGAACCTGTATGTCGTTCCCATTCACTAAGCTTTTGTTTCCTTGTCCCGCAAGAACCACACTTGCATTCAACTCTGAAAGAGAAAGAAGTCTCAGGATATCAAAAATATAACATTAGAGATCTGTCAAAATTAAAATACCAATAGATATAAACAAAATCTTATGGTTCAATACATCTTCCCATACCACCAGCCCCCCACCCCCAAAAAAATAAAAAGGAGAATAAGAAAAAGAAAGGAAGAAAATGTGATGAGATCCAAGTCTAATGGATAACCCCATGAGACAGAAAAGAATTAGTAATGTACAACCATGCTCCATATTTGATATTTTGACTGTACGATAATTATGATCAAATCACTAAACATCTTTCTATTCAAGGGAAACAGGAAATTATAGTTTGAATTATAAGCTAAATTGACCGCAAAGCAAATTATGCCACACTAGAAACAGCTCTAACCCTAGTCCTTAAGGTTCAGAGCTTACAAATGAAGAGCTGGATAATAAATCCCTTCCATGCCAGTGCAGACAACGTGTATCTTGTCTGGTACCTCGGCTCGTCCTTTGTTTTCCACAGACCTGTGTAAATTAATGTCAAATTACTATGCAAAACTTAAAATGCACTATCAGAGCCCAAGACAAGTTTGAGAGATTCATAAAGCTCTGGACACCCCCAATCCCCCTTCCAAAAAAATTAAAATTAAGACTAATGACATGCAATGGTTACCTGACTTTTGATTGCCACTTTTGTGAAGGTGATGGCTCATAGTTAGACATTTCTTTGCATTCTGGGCAGTAATAATCCGTTTCCCCCAAATTCTTCAAATCAAACAACATATTAAGAAAAAAAATGAGCTAGAAAAACAACAAGGGAGCATATTAAGCATGATATACCAGCAGACCTTGAATAGCTTGCCAGATATTTTGGCACACTCAGCATGTACCCAGACATCACACCCATCACAGCATACCTAGTCCAAACAGAATTGCAGGAGAATGTCACCAGATAATTCAATTAGTCATATAGTTCAAAAGACAACAAAACTAGTAAGTAAATTCACCCAGTCCCCGCCATCTGAGTGATGCCAAATCTTCTTGCATACACCACAATATTGTTTTGATTTTCGTAACTGCAACAGGAATAATATCATTCAAGCCAAAGAATTGTTTTCAAAAGTATCATCCGTCAAATAAAGCAAAGACATTTACTATTTTAACCTTCGCACAATGGTCGCATAAATACTGGACTTCAGAGGTTTTGCCCTTAATTTTCTTCATTGTTTTGCATGGGCAAATCAAATCACAGCTGTCACAGGGTCGTGTGTCCTTATCATAACCAACCTGTAAAGAGCAAAATCTGGAAAAAAATCAAATGCTATTCTGCAAGCATCACAAACTTCTGTATTATTCAACTTGAACATGATTATTCATCCATGGAAACAAATAGAAAACAAAAGGAATATGTCTATCTATATGATTTGTCCATGCATTAATGAAGCATCCATCTTACACGATGTAGAGTTAACTGGAACTCGCACAACGTAAAGGAGGCCATGGTCAACCTCTGACACTTTTCAGATATTTTCCCTTTTCAAATAATGAATTGATTCTTCTCATTTAGGTGAAGTGCAGGTCTCCGAGTTGAAGTTGTCCCTGTGGCCTTTCCATGGGGAAATTTTGCCAGACATTTATACAGAAAATGTCAGAATAAACAATCTTCACTTGTACATCCATCTTTCTGAAGTTAAGCTAGTTATATTCTTTGAGCTTTTATATTCAAAATCTTACCCAAAAGGGACAACATCAAACAAAGATATTGAACTCATAAATTGATAACTTTTTTAAATAAAATTAAACAAAAAGGTTATATATATGGTAATGGCTAGCTGGGAATATTAATCCTACACTTATGCAAAAACAAAACCGTTGTGATGAAACCAAATGATAGTTAGCTGCAAGAAAAGTGCGAGCTGGAAACTGAACTTAAAAAGAAAAATCAAGTTTGTTTTGACTGACTAATACATCCTTTTAAACTCCACTAGACTAGTGCAGCACAAAACTTTGAATTATCCCCTAGATGTTTTTCTAGGCATATATGAAAAAACAGAGGAAATAAAAGTCAACCACGTCAAAACTTGCCTTTTTAGGGGAACAATAACCCACATCATGATTTGAACTAGTCACCTCTTGAATTCCACTGTGATTTGTAACAGGATAACTTTCCTGCCCCGCATCAAAGGCTGAATCAGTAAACCCATTTTCTATCAAAATCGCCTCTTCTATTGCCATATGAAAATCCATTGGCTTGCTTCCGTACAACTGAGTCTGCCCCTGGAATCTGAACAAGGAAGATATTTAGTTACAAGAAACCTTGGTGTTCCATTGACACAGTAAGTTACTATTTAAAGTTAAAAATCATGTACAGTACATACCTGTCCATATACTCTGCAAAGGGAAATATTAATCCATCCCTAATCCATCCATAATCCTGCAAATGATAACATATAATTAGGTCTACTAAGATACCAATATACCAGGACATTGAAAACATATACATGCACATAACTAAAAATCATTGCAAGTTGGACAATCACAATGAGTACAAGAATAGGGGAAAGAAAAAAACAAAGAAGAAGAAGAAGAAGAAGAAACACAGGGGGATGGGAGGGAGTGATCACCCTTTTCCCTTTCTTGGAGTAGCCATAGAACATCACACAAATGGTCTTCGGTACACAAGCCTTGAGAACACCCTCGGGAGCTTGCCATAATGGGTCTATAACAATTGCGGGCCAAGCTGCAGATTTCTTTGAGCATTTTGCCCAGACTAAATCACCCTGTACAAAGTCCTCTGGCCTATAATAATCCTCCTTCTTTTCAACCTTCTCCTTTGCTAATTTATCTCTCCCCGTAGACTTTTTACCATTAGCAATTAACGTAGCCGGGTAACCATCACTTTCTAACAAAGATGTAACACAAGTGCTTGAACTCAAATATAATTGACTATCAAGTAATTCCCCTTCGTTATTATCAGGCATTGGTAAACTAAGCTTATTTTCAAAGCACTGCTTCTTAACAAACTGCCCACCATTGTAAGAACTATCGCTTGGCAGTCGCTTCTTGCTCAAGCTTTCATTTTTCATGTCATCAAAACTCAATTCATCGGATTTTTCCTTCTTCCATGTATCTAAAACCGAGTCACTGAACCGAGACGGAAGTACTGGAACTCGTCCCCGCGAAGATTTCAGCAACACAGGACCATTACCCCTCTCCCTCCTCGAATTCTCATAACAGGACACATCAGAATATGAAGAATCCAATACACCGCTATAATCCACGAAATTACTGCTCTCCAATTGATTAATATTCCTTATAGGAACTGGATAACACGTATCTGCCTTCTGTATCTTCGGATTCGCTAAACCTTCATCGTTCTCTTTTTCACATCGATCGATATTCGGCATTTCAATATTCGTCGTCCGTTTACTTATCATCTTTCCAACAAATTCCTCATCAATGAGAAACAAAAAACCCTAATTTACACCTAAACTCGGGGGGGAAACAGCAAAAGTAAAAAATTCCCAATCGCATCAGCTGTTTATGCTTCCGATTACGATTACCTGATTACACTTCCAATTCACATCAATTTTGCTGTATAACCCTAGTCCATCAAATCAAACATTAAAACTACGAGAATTCGACTAGCGGAAAACGAAATCTAATGCAATTCAATAGTTAATAATCAAAATTCGACTATAAACCATATAATGAGCTAAAACTCCTGAATTTAACCAGCGGCAGAAACGAAAATGTTAGCTGAGTGAATGTGTAGACTCGAGAGAATTTAATCGCTCACGACAAAATAAAACAAACAATTAGAAGAAGAAAAAGACGCTAAATATGCTTTTTGTGTGGGCATATACAATATATAGGTATACAAATTCTTTTTTTTATTATTTATTAATAAAAAAAAGTATTGTATACTGTATCTTATAAATTACGCCATGTACAAGAGCTTGAAATTTCGAGCGACAACTGAAAATTTTGGGAGGGAGAAGAAGGCGTGTTTGGCTAGCAAGGAAGCGCGAAAATGAGAAACGGGGGATGCATGGAGATTTTGGTGATACCGTTCGTCGTTTTAAGAGAGAAGAAGCAGTTGGTGATGGAAGAGTGCGTCTAGGGAAAAAGTGCAGGGGAGATTTGGTCAAATTTCTTTTTTATAGTACAAAACTCCAAATTGAAATTTGAAGAGTAACGCCAGCTTAATTTGGAAGGTACCAATTACTTAACGACTAAAAAATATATAAATGAATAAATAGGATGGATTTTGATTATTTCTTTTTAAAAATTATTATATTATATATATATAACGATAAAAACACGTCTACTTGATACGAAGAAAGAGCTTATAAATTAATTTATACGTTATAAATTAAATTTTAATATTTTAATAATGAATTGATGTAATTTCTCGTAACAAAATTCACATATTCTAGTGTAACATATTTTGCTATTATTATTATTTTTAAACCCACAAATTAGTCATTAGATAATTAAATTGCGAAATAAATTTGAAATTATATTAAATTTTATTAATATTTATGTTTATATTAATTTTAATCAATATCACACGGAATGACAATTAAAGTCTATTAATACACATACATACATATGCGTGCGTAAAGCGTGACGTAAGGAGCGAGAACAAGTTTATTAGCATTACAGATAGAGCATACAACTCATATTTAAAAAATACGTGTCTAGTAGGGACAATCTCCATTTCTATAATTAAGGAAAAAATGCATGCAAATTCACTGATGAATATACAATTGTTTTGATTTTAATCAATGTACAACGGGAGGGTGTGTTAATTTTTATGTTATTATAAAATGTAGGTGACATTAGTTATATGAATCTCATGTAAATGATGATTATTATTTTCATATCTTGAACATCTTATCTCTTTATTACTAGGAAAGAAAGAGAATGGGAATAGGAATAGGAATAGAAAAGGGAGGTGGAAATTTCAGAATACTTATTTTTCTATAGGGATTGCATACTAATTTTAAGGAATAATGACCTCATGGCAAAGAACACGAAGGATGAAAGACTATATTATTAGGCTGGTTATGTAATAAAATAAGATAAATTCCTTCTAATACTCCATTTGTCTCTAAAAGGCCGAGCAAAATATAATTTACACAAGAAAAAAAATAAAAGTAAAAAAAAAGAGAATAATTTTTTTAAAGGTGAATATTTTTTTGGGTCCTTTACACTAATATACAATATTTAGAAAGTAATTACAAAAATAAAATATACACAACATAATTACAAAAATAAAACATAAACAATATAACGCGCCTAAAAATAAAACATAAGCAATATAACGCGCCTAAAATCACGTGTCATTATCCAGTCAGTTATCCAATTTCATATTTGAAATTAACCGTCCCTAAAATCATGCAATTTTGAAATCGGAACAACGGATCAACGAGCGGAGAAGACAAAAATCTGGCCAAAGCCTCCTGTCGCGACTAAACTCGTAATCGGAGAAGACGAATTCGATTGTCGCGACGCATCTCTAAGATCGAAAATAGCATACAAAATCAACAACGCCTTCAAGATCAGTAACCAAATACTGCAGTGATTGTTGAATACAAGATCAACATCAACTTCGATCAAAAAATACTGAGGTATGTGAGTTTAAAATTTATAATCATATAGTTACCTATTGTTACTACGAATTACTATATTGGTTACCTCTTCTTAAGTTTTTTGCACTTAAAATGGTCACACGGTAAGAATAATGAATGTTTTGATTGCAATATGAATGTTTTGATTGCAATTGCATATAAAAATGCACTTGTTAATTTGCTTAACATTACATTGGTTATTGTCAACTACTATGTTCTTTGTTTAATCTTTGGATTGAGTTAATGCATAATGGTACTAACTAATGTTGCATTGGTTCTTTGACTAATAATGATTTGGATTCTTTGTGTCCATTACATTAGTTCTTGACTAATAATGAACCGAATATTGTGTACCATTGCTTTAGTTCTTGATTAATAATGACTTTATTCTTTGTGTAACATTATAATGGTTCTTGATTATTACTTGAGTTCTTGACTAATCTTTGACTTGGTTACTACTTAACATTACATTTAGTTCTTATCGACTATGTCATATTCTTCGTTTAATCTTTGGATTGGTTAATGCATAATGGTCTTAACTAATATTGCATTAGTTCTTGATTAATAATGATTTGGTTCATTGTGTACCATTACATTGATTATTGACTAATAATGAATTGGCTCTTGTGTACCATTGCATTGAGTTCTTGACTAATAATGATTTTGTTAATGTGTAACATTATAATGGTTCTTAATGAAGACTTGGTTCTTGATTAATCTTTGACTTAATTAGTGCTTAACATTACATTAGTTCTTGTCGACTATATACATATTCTTGACTAATCTTGATTTGGATTCTTGTGTACCTTTGCATTGTTCTTGACTAATAATGACTTTATTCTTTGTGTAACATTATAATGGTTTCTTGATGAAGACTTAGTTCTTGATTAATGATGACTTAGTTCTTGTTTAACGTTATATTGGTTCTGAAAATTTAACATAGGTTATTGACTAATAATTAATTGGCTATCATGTACCATTGCATTGGTTCTTGATTAATAATGACTTTATTCTTGTGTAACATTATAATGGTTACTTAATGAAGACTTGCTTCTAATCGATTAATCTTCGACTTAATTAATGCTTAACATTACATTAGTTCTTTGTCGACTATGTATATATTCTTGACTAATAATGATTTAGTTCTTGTGTTCCATTGCATTGGTTTCTTAACTAATAATTACTTTATTCTTGTGTAACATTATAATGGTTTCTTAATGAAGACTTGTTCTTGACTAATCTTGACTTAGTTCTTTATTTAACATTATATTAGTTCTGGGATAACATTGATTTTGTTCTTTACCATTACTTATTACGTTGTGAACAATGAAGATGATTCCGGTTGTACTTTATTTCAACGACACATGGGCAGATAGTAACCAATACACCAAATTTGAAGTTACTAGCATATTAGTTCCATCAACAATTTTGTTCAAAGAAATGCTAACCAAAATATGCAGTGCATTACGGCTGAACCAGAAACAAACGCAACAACATTGTCAATCAAATTTCAGATTAAACGACATTCCACCGTCGATTATATCGGATGAAGCAACCTTACAATTCTTTCCGGAAATGAGTAGAAAATCGATGAACAAGGTAAATTCCTCACCGATTGTGGATATTGAACACGAGAATGGGACGCTAACGATCTTGCATAACTTGACAAATGTAGAAGAATCTACAATTCACGATGTAATTCAATCGAGATCAACATAAAGGAATTCAAAGACTAGTTCCACTAAAGAAGCCAATCATGCCAATTTGGAACGCAATATCTTCGATCGACTTGCAATGAAAAATTGAACAACAACAACGCAGATGACAACATGATGACAAATCATACGCAGAAGAGCGATATAATGATGTAATATCGGATCCGAATGAGCGTGAAGTAAAATTACATCAAACCTACACAGACAAAAAAATCCTCTCACAAGCTATGAGGTTGTATTCAATCAGAAAAAACAGACAACACAAAGTCCAACTGTGACGACCCCAAAATAGGTCCATTCCATCCAACCCATTCTGAGTCGCCAAATACATGGTATACAGAGAAAATAACTACAACTTTATTACAACAATTGTCGTACAAAATACAACAACACATATGCCGTGAGTTTGGATACAAATATATACCAAATGTGACACATGTCCCGGTAGTGGACAATGACACCTCACATGTGACACCTTACATAAAGGTATAGTCAAAACCATTTTAGAAACTAAAATCTTTGGGAAGTGCTCAAGAAACCTTCGTATACATGGGAGGCCGTGCGTCACAGGTTATGATAGATATCATATGGCCACGTAATTATCCTTGGTTGACCTAATAGACCCCAAAGAAAAACAAAAGATTACTATCATATTCTTCCCAATGGTAAATCTTTCTCGACATATCATTATCTCCCTTGTCTCTAATTGAGAATTATACTTCAAACAAACACCAAGATTATATAGGTAGTGCTTTCGTATATATACTCAAAGAAGTGGATGAGCACATCCACGTCTTATGATGATACGAGGTTGTATGTCATTAGACATCTTGTATGAAAGTGACAAAACACCCTTCCAACGTTGGGTTAGCCTCACCTGACAAATTTATAGACCACCGTTTTATTCCCTCGTTATCCCCAAACAAACTGCATTACACTTTTATTACGAAAGGAATTGTGAAGCAAAAGGGTGAAGCACAACTAAGCTTCGATAAAGAATATCATGACTAAAGATAATTAAATTATCAATAGCCTTCATCGATAATAAATCGGAGATTTAGAACATATGGTAGATGATAAAATTTTCAACCATAGTTGCGGTGAACGAACAATCCATTAGAAGAGTCGAATAGACTATAAAGTCATATCTTCTCCATGTTAAAAATCCACAAGAATGTTTTATCCACGTAACATCAATCAACAATTACGGTCCACAATCATATGAATAACTCATAATCATAATTGTAGTTCTAAATTCTCTTCTCATCCGGGACAAAGATAATTTTCATCACCTATCTTTTACGAAACATCAAAGATCATGGTTACACCAAATCACATTTTACATTCATAATCATACTAATAACTTCATCTTTGCACTACAAATTTAAAGATATTCATTTTGTATCACCGGTTGGTCATGTTCATCTCAACACACGTATTCATCTTTTTGCCTTCTTGGCCAAAGATATTTCAACAACATGTCATCTTTTTTTGACTACGGGCCAAAGATATTCATCAACAATTCATCTTTGCACTATGGCCAAAGATATTCCTCAACGATTCATATTTGCACTTCTGGGCCAAATATATTCATCAATGATTCATATTTGCACTACAGGCTAAATATATTATTATCTCAAAGAAATATATAATCATTTCAGAATTTATATAAACAATAATTATAACCATGTTGACCATTTCACCTTTGCACTTAAGCTAAAGATATTCAATTATAAATTCAATGGTCACGATTATACCAGTCAACAATTCAACTTTTCACTACTGGCCAAAGAGAACCCATAGTCATGATCATACCAATAATCTACTCATCTTTATACTCAAGTCAAAGAGAAATTAATATCATCATTTAGGGTTATATAAATGTTATATATGATAATAAAAATAATATAATCAACATATAGATTTAATCTCAAAAGTAATATTCATAACTCAACTATAATTTGGTTAGAAAAAAAAGAAACCAATTTTATCATGAATAGTAACTCGTGAATAGTAATCCATGAATAGTAACTCGACACAAAAAGGTAAAAATTCCACAATAAAATTTATACCAATATTTCGGTATAATGATATTGAAATAACATTTCTTAAACTTATAAACAATTTATTTTAATTGTTTATACTTTACTAAATAATGCATTTAATCATTTTAAAATGTCAAACTCATAAGATTTCATCACCAATAACCAAAACCCTCATCAAAAATCTGCATATAACTCATGTATGATTCTCAAGCCATAAAATCATATTCTCCAATTTTCTTACTTCACATAACATATTTAATTCATTTATTCATAACTAGTCCATTTTCATGAAAAATACCAAATCAGTTCCAAAAATATTTCTTTTCTGGGATTTAGCAGAATATAGTCCCATATTGAACATATATTTTTCTCAAAATTTTTAAAATTTATTTACTATTTTTTTATATGGCCAAAACCGCCGAATATTAAAACATTTATCATAAATTTTACTTTCATCCAAAAATTCTAAAATTTATAGAATATACTCATGTTATATACATGTACTCCCAATAAAAATTTCATCAATTTTGGAGTTAACCACAAGGATTTATAAGCGGTTACTTTTAAAATAGTCTTTTTCCGTAAAATTCATAACTCTTAATCTATACATCCAAAAATCACCATTTTCGTACACAATCAATAAAACTCATCATATTATCATTTCAAATTTTTCCAGAATTTTCTGAAGGTCGGAAGAAGTACGAACTGAAAAACATAATAACCCTTAAAATCCCTTACCTCGAAAGAGCAGTATTTCTGACCGGAATATCGGATGAAAAGTCGGAGGAAACTTTGCTCCGAATAGCAACTCTCAAAGTATCTAAATACTCACAAAAATATGTTTGATAATATAGAGAGAGAAAACTTATGTTTCTGGTGTGATTTTCAATTCTAACTTAAGCTTCTATTTATAGGAAAATGCTAAAACGCCAAAGGAGACTAAATTAATAAAATATATTATTATTATTTCATTTCTCCTATGCCACCTACCAGCCACCAGCAGCCCAGCCAACTTGGAATAGCAACCCACATGTTATTAACACCAACCAAAGTGGGTCCCACCCATAAATATAATAAAAATTATTTTATTCTCCGAAACTTCAATAATTCATAGAAAATAGCTCGGTTATCAAAAAATTTGAAACTCGCGAGTTTCCATAGGAAATTCCATTATCTACAACTTTATAGAAGGAAGTTTTTCCAAATTCCAAACAGAAATTGACCGAAATCCACAAACGAATGATTTTAAATACCGTTACAACACCTTTTAAAATTCATAACAAATCATGCGTTATTTCAACGGTTCAAAATTTGTGGATATATACTCAACTTATATATGTATAACATATCCAAAAATCACAACGATCCAACGGTCAGATCAAAATTATAACTCACGCAATAGAGCTTTAAGAACACGGATTTGATCTTTTAATACCTCCAATCTAACAAAATACTAATAAAACACCTCAACATTAATTCCTTCATTTATAACCACATAAATAAATCCATCATCTATATCCACATCAAATAAATATTTCATTATCATATAAATCAATAATTAATTATTCACAAATAATATTATAGAATCACAATTATAACAACGGTAGTTCGGGAAGAGGGGCTTTCGATAAAAATTCTCCTTCTTGGTAGCGCGATTAGGTGACCAAACCTCTCCTTGGCGAGAACTTTCTAGACATTGCCAATAATGTTATCTAATAATATTATTCAAATAATATGAATTATTGATCGATAATGAGAAATATTATCTTGATGATAATTATTGAAACAACAATAATATAAAATATCGGTATAACAATTATTGAATCAATAAAATAAAATATTGAGCAATAATTCTTGTAACAATTATTGAGTAGTGCCTTTACGTAAGAATCAATAATTTAAAAAATCTTTGTAATATCTGGTGTCTTTCGTGCAACAACGCGTATTACTTTATTTTACCAAAGGGTATTCCAACAAGTGTTACTTGGTAATGATTACTGTAGTTATTTATAAAAACTTAATTTTGTCGTTTTCTTCATCCGACAGTTATTCTGTTATGGGGCCCACAAATGGCTGTGCCGTCGTACGAATATTCCTCGACAGAAAGAATATTCCACGACCAAACGAATATTCCCCGACAATTGAATATTTTATAACCACTTGCGTATTTTGAAAAAAATTTCATATATCACCCTTAACTTTAAACTTTTATCAATTTAATCATTTACTGAATTGTAATTATAAGAAAAATTGAATACTTTTATTTCATAAAATTTGGGGTCTTACACCAACGAACAAGTTATAGAGACTTTGTGCTAGTGTGTATGCGATGAAAATTGCAAATGGAAGATGAGAGCATCAAGTTTCAGAAAAATCAGTATGTTCAAGGTTAGAGAATTCAATGATATCCACACTTGTAGAATCGATGTATTGTTGGGAGACCACAGACGAGCAAATAGTGAGTTGGTCGTTGAATGCATAATGCAAAAAATAACAAATTTGAAGAAAATATACACACCAACCGATATTGTGGAAGACATGATGTCAGAATATAATGTGTATATCTCTTACCAAAAAGCATGGAGATCGAATGAGAAAGCGTTGGAAAAGGTGAGAGGAAATCCACACGACTACTCACTCATCCCATCATGGTTGGTTACGTCTTTGAAGAAAACAAATTCAGGTAACACCTTAAAAACATTTATTGGTTTTATAGCATTATACAGTAACCAATATGATGTTCCATAGTAACCAAGATATCATTACACGATAGATTGTTTACCAATGTAAATTGTTTACTGATTAATATTGTATTGGTTACCTTCATGCAACATGCTGGTTACTGTATAATGCATTGGTTACCAAATATGTGGTTACCAAGCATTAGTCAATAATATTATTCAGTAACCAAAATAGCATTAGTCAGTAACCAATTAAGCATTATACAGTAAACAATAAACTATTACACAGTAACCAATACACCTTTAGACAATATGTATGTTTAGTTATTATTAGTATTAGACCATTTGTATGCGGTTATTATACATGTTTGGCTACCTTAATACGCATGTTTAGTTACTAAATATAATATACAATTTGTATACCATTAATCACATGAACGGTTACCTATTACTAGTGATTTGGATACGATATCTTACTTGTAATTCTAATGATAGTCTTTGATGTTTTATATCGGGTTAAAATCACGACCCTTGAGTTGGAAACAAATGGTCGTTTCAAGTATCTATTCTTTGCCATTGGACCATCCATTCAAGCATGGCACCATTGTTTTCCAATCATTGTAATCGATGGCACATTCATACAATCAACTTCTGAGGGGACATTCGATAGCAAGAAGACACAAGATCAAACCGAAACATTATTCCAATTGCTTTTTAGGTTGTTGACGATGAAAATGAATTGTCTTGGAAATGGTTTTTCGTAAATTTGAGAATTGCTTGTGGAGTTAGGGAAGGTCGATGTATTGTTTCGAGACGAGACATGAAGCCATTATACAAGGATTTGAATTGTGTGTTTTAGGATATCATGCATAGTTTCTGCGCATATCATATCTTGAAAAAATATAAAAAGCAGTTTCAAAAGAAAGAGAAGAAGTTTAAAGCGAGCTTACAACGGGGTTTGTAGAGCTTACAACATTGAACAATTTAACAAACACATGGGTTGAACTTGATGCTATTGATCCTCGAATAAGGACATATCTCGGAATAAGAGGTCAAGTTAGATAGTGCACCGAGCTCCATGGGGAATGTATGGCGGTACTCAACAATGACTTCAAACACCGCCGAATCTATTAACAATGCAATCAAGTTTATCAAGGATCTTCCAGTTGCAACAATGATTGAATGCCTACGTTATGCGGTTCAAAGATGGTATTTCACAAACAAGCAATGACCATATCAACATTCACAACACTTTCCCAATTTGAGAGAAAGTTGCAATCTAATATCTTTAAATCAAAGATACTTAAGGTAATTAATACTCGATTTAAATTATTGCATCCTAATTTTCATTTGCAATCTACTGACTATTACTAACTTGGTTACTTACTAATGCTAACTTGAATTCTTTGTGCAACATTAAATTGTTCTTGATTAATCTTTGAGTTAGTTCTTGTGTAACCATATAATGGTTGTTGGCTATTCTTTGAGTTAACATTGTGTAACATTATCTTGACTAATGATAACTTGGTTCTTGGATAAAATTATAATCTTTATTAGTTCTGGGACTAATGCTAACTTACTTAATGTGCAACATTATATTAGTTCTTACTACTCTTGAATTGCTTCTTCGTGTGTACTTATATCTTTGGTTCTTATATAATGCTTATTTAGTTCTTGTGTAACATTATATTGATTACTAATCAATCTTGACTTAGTTACTATATAACATTATAATGTTCTTGCGATTTAAAATTGTTTCTTTTATATTGGTGGTTACTTATTGACTAATATTGTGTACTAGTTAATTGGTTCTTTGTATATTTGGGATCAACTCTTAATCATATAATGGTTATTGACTATTGCTGACTTGGTTACTGTGTAACCATATAATGGTCGCTGGCTATTGCTAAGTTGGTTACTGTGTAACATTATACTGACTACAGAAACTTGGTTACTAGATAAAATTATAATCTTTATTGCATAATATTACTGACTAATACTTACTTGGTTACATACTATTGTTGACTTACTTAATGTGCAACATTATATTGGTTACTAACTACTACTTAATTGCTTAATGTGTAATTATATAATGGTTCTTGTATAATGCTTATTTATTTAGTTCTTTGTGTAACATTATCTTTGATTCTTGATCAATCTTGACTTAGTTCTTTATGTAACATTATAATGTTCTTGAGATTCATAATTGTTTCTTTTATATTGGTGGTTACTTGTTGACTAACATTGTGTACTAGTTAATTAGTTTCTTGTATATTTGGCATCAAATCGTTAATCGATTGTATACATTGGGTGTTGTAGGTTGAGACATCAAACTTAGTGATTTTCACTTATTTACGATGTCTCTAAATAGTATATTGTGGACATCGAACAAAAGACATACGCATACTTAGTAAATTTCGATTACCATGAGATGCCTTGCCTTGACGTCATCTTTATTATGAGCAAGAGAAATTTGAGTATTATAATTTTTGCTCAAGAAATTACACTAAAGCAACTTTGGTCAAGACATATTAAAACTTCCATCATGCCATTAGATGACAAAGAAAATTGGGATGTATCGGAAGAAGTAAAAACATATGTATAAAACCACCCAACACAAGAAGGCCAATGGCGGGAAGACCAAAAAAAGGAGAGTACAAACACGGATCCGAAATCAAAATTCAAAACAAATGCGAAAGGTGCAAGAAAAAGGACACAACGGAAAAACATGCGAGTAATCCCCGGTTTTAAGACCACTAAAAAAGGTGCGATATAGTGCGATTAAATTAAGAGTGTAGATACATGAATGTATTATTGTTTACTTTGAGTAACCATTAAACGATTGGTTTGTAAAATTTTTGATTGTGTATAGTAAACAAAATTGTTATTCATTTATATATTGATTTCTGATTTCAATGAAACATTAACAATAACAGTAATCAAATAAATACATAACAGTAACCATAACAGTTTTTAATGGTAACCACATATTTACATAACAGTAACCATATGATTTACTAACTAATAACATAACAAGATAACCATACCGGTTTTCAACCAAATAATTACATACTTGATAACCATAACAATGTTTAATGATACCCAAATAATTACATACTTGATAACCATCACAAGTAACCACCTAATTTTTATAAGAATAATACCATTTTATAATGGTAACCACAACATAAACAAACTGCGCATATCCAAAGAACATATAATTAAAAAGGGTATGAAATTTATGAAACCCATGTATACTCACACGTATCCACTTAACATATGACATATGTCACGACATAATATGTAACTCTCTCACGGTTACTATCAAATCATTATCTGGTTACCTATTTATACATGATTGGTTACTAAGCGTATATTACAAAATTATAATTGGTTACCATTTTATACATGACGAATAACCATACTAAATAACCATGCCGCTTTTTAATGTAAACAAATAATTACATAACAAGAACCATAACAATGTTTAATGGTACCCAAATAATTACATAACAAAGATAACCATCACAATAACCACCTAATTTTATAACGATATCAAACCAGTTTATAATGGTAACCACAACATAAACAACCTGTATATTCAGCAACCTGTAATTAAAAGGGTATTGAAGTTTATGAAACCCATGTATACATAACACATGTACACTTAACATATGATATATGTCCTGATACAATCTTGTAATTCTCTAGTTACTATCAAATCATTATTGGTTACCCCTTTATACATGATTGGTTACCAACTGTATATTTCAAAAAAATTCAACAAACATAACTTAAAAAGAAACAAAATACCAACCAACAAACAATATCTCTTTCATTAATGCTAATATAATCAAATATGTAATCCCATCTACATAAGATCCGATGAACATCAAAAAATCATAAACCATACACAAATGTTGTGTATAACACCAAAACTTAAAAAAAATACACAACAAAATTAATAAAGACAAAACAACAAAATCCGAACTAATCAAAATCTGGAACAAATCTTCACGAAAATTTCTATCAATTATTATAGCCCTCCAATTGCTTGTTCTAGCATGCATAAATAGGTTTGTGCATAACTTTTTACGATCTTCATGATGGGGAAAGAAATAAAAATCGATCAAACTTCCGATGAATGACATGCTCAAAGAAAACAAATTGTGAACATCCCACAATCAACGTAATAAGAAACAACATATAACAAAAATCAAAAATAAAATCAACCTATATGTAATAATTAAAAAAATGTACACAATTTAACCCTTACCCCTCTACTTGTTCAGGAACCGTCTCAGCAAATTCCAACTCAATTATATCGTCTTTCGATCCTTGTTGCGATACACGGTCCTTCTTTGAAGTCAATGTCGGACCTATCCTTCCAAAAACCCGGACTTAAGGCAGATAGTATGGGAAGAATGAAGATGTCTGACTCCACAAACATCGGATATTTTAGTTTGCATGGATTTCTTTTTGGTTGTAGAGAATTGTAAGATTAGACACCTATGATGCACATCAAAAGACAACAACAACCAATGGTCCGGTGATGACATATGAATTGGGAACAACACATAGTCAGCGTTCCTCCATGGTGTGTTGACATCCATCGCAACCCGTGTATGTATTTAGCAACATCACCCTCCCGAGACGAACAATTTTATCACAATTTTTTTGTATACTCCTCGAAAAAAGCGGTGATCTTCTTTGTGAAACCAACAATCCGTGGTCGTTACCCTTATAGAACACTTTGGAATGTCTTGCCAATTCTGGAAAATAATACAAGGCAATATTGATGTCTTTGAGCGAAAAAAAAAAAATTAATAGGATATTAACGGTTGTTGGAAAATGCAAGTATGTGATTAATGTAACTAAATAATGTAAACATAACTACAAAAACATAATTTTAAAAAAATACTCACATCGTCAAATTCAACCAACGCCTTGAGCGTCTTTAATTTATAAAACCACATCTTCGATGATATTGCAATGGAACCAAATACAAAAGAAGGCATGATAATATCGTTCTTTCTCGGAAATTTGTCCGTCCTTCAATATAATAACATAATATTAGTATACACACTAACATTAACAATTACCATATTAATATACACACTACTACAAATCAAACTTGACGTTACATAATTAACATATTAATCAACCAACTTAATTTTAAAGCATTACCTGCTAACCAACAAATATTAAAATCATAACCATAATCAAATAGTAACTAATACATAACTAATAGGTAACCAAAACATAAACTAATATTAACCAGAATATAAAGTAATAGTAACCATAACATTTATTTAATAGTAACCACACAATTTATTTAATATTAACATTTATTAAATATTTAATATTATCACAAGAACCAAAAGCTTGACATTAGTCAGTAACCAATTAAGTATTATACAGTAACCAATGTAATGTTACACATTAACCAATACAACATTCGACAGTAACCAATACATCATTATACAGTAACAAAAACAGCATACCAAAATCAGTAAACTAATCAACAACTTAATTTTAAACATTAATCGGTAACAAACCATAATCACATAGTAACAAAACATAACTACTAGGTAACCAAAACATAATCTAATAGTAACGAATATAAAATAATAGTAACCATAACATTTATTTAATATTAACCATATATTCTTACAATAATACAAACTTATTTGTTTCATAAAAACTATAGCATTGTTAACAACAAAAACAAACATTTTTTTTACATTGTTTATTCCAATTTTGAACCATTCTTCAAACAATGTCTCTTCAAATTTTGAGGGCATCTCCATGTATGATTTGGGGAATGCACTTAAGCGTCAAATGTTTGACTAAGCGGACCACTACGAAGAGATGATGAACGGTAGATCCAAGCGGCTGCTTATATATGGGCAAGTAAATGGCACTCTTTGCAGGTTCACGTACAGGTCTACCACCGGCTTTGTGGACACTCTTCTCCAACTCATCACACTTAGCTATGTCCTGTGTGGTGAGAACCATAAAATCAAGAGCATACCTGCTTGCTGCCTCACCTTTCTTCCCCTTTTTCAGTTGACATAAAAAGGTAATATATACGATTAGTAACCTGAATAAAATAAACTAGTAACCAACTGACTGTACAACAGCCAACAAACTAAAATGAACATGTTATATTAATAATCTGAATAACATAAACTAGTAACCAAATCATAATATAATAGTAGCCAAAACACAATATAATGGTAACCAAAACACAATATCATAGTAACCAATTCACTATATAATGGTAACCAAAACATAAATAACATTTAAATAAATGATGGCCCATAATTATAACACTAACCTTATCAGCATCATACACAACAATCTATTTCCCAGTACATTGGCTTAATATGTCAAAAGATGGCATGTCATTATTATTGTCAATCTGCGCAAAATAAAGAACCATTTAATAATTAAAACAAAAGACATATATCACATAACAAAACAAACAAATATGTCTAACCTTGACATCTTCTTCATCATCATTATTTTTTTTTCATCGGGTTCTTCAACCATAACAGCATGTTCAACTTCATTAGCAATCTAAATTACATTCACATCATTCTTCTCCACGAATATTGACACATCATCACCAACTTCATTAACCAATTCAATTTCATTCCCACCCTTCTTCTCAACTTCATCCAACACATCATCATCACCATCATTATTCTTATTCACTTTTGAACCATAATCAACATCCTCATCAACATAGACCTCCTCCACTATGACATCAGCATTCTCATCAGCAACGTCATCAGCAGCATCATCATCAGCTTCATCACCTTCACCGCCTTCATCACCTTCATCTTCATCATCATCATCATCATAACCAGCATTGTCAGAATCGTCATCATCAGAATCACCATCAAGCTTTTTGTCCCCCACGTCTTTGATAGCACGTAACTCATCTTTAATAATGGACCTAAGGTACCTGCATAACTGGATATGTAAAAGCTGCATTTCATCTTTAATATCAGTTCGCAATTTACCAAATTCTTTCTTGATTCGAAACTTCTTTCTTGATTCGGACACTTTCTTCTCCAACTAGCTTAGGCCAGTACATCAATTGCCTCTTTCATGCAGATACATCAATACCAATGTTGTCGGCCTTCACTTTTTGTTTACTTTCTTGTCACCATCCTTCCCATTAAAAAAAGTGAAAATCGCCCAAATCAAGCCGATCCTTCTCTCTCCTCGTGGGAATCAAAGCTTATTTATCCTCAAATTTGAAAAATAATAAGTATACTTTAGTATATCATCTAACAAACAATGTACAATTACATTGAAATAAACAGTAAATAAAGAATCATAAACATAATCAGTAACCAAATACATATATACAGGTAACCAAATGTATAATAAGTAGTAACCAACTAAATGTATAAATGTAACCAAATGGGTATATTCGGATAACCAACAACAATGTCATTAGTAACCTGAATGTAATCTAATCAGTAACCGTATTTGAATATTCAAGTAACCAAAAATATTGTTATTATTAACATGCATATAAAATAATCAGTAACCAAACATGTATATAAAGGTAACTAACTACTTTGTTGATAGTAAACTTCACATAATATTTTTATTTATCAAGTATATAACTAAAGGTAAAACAACATACCATAGGAACAAAAAACTAATTCATTCAACTTCATTATTGAAAGCGACTTCATTAACTCCTTCCATACGAATAAGCGGACATCCCAAGCGGATGCTCGTCATCAGATATACCCCAACTTTTGAATGTCGGAATAGTTTCAAACATAAAAACTTGGAATACATACGGAAGCCCATTCAACTTATGCGGTTTGGTGTAATGATCCATGTAAAAATTGTATGTTGAAACACCATTCTTTCCTTTCCTATAACGCCCCTTCAAAGCATTAGACAAAGAGTACTTTGTCATCTCAAAAACAACTTTTCCCCAAGGAAAACTACTAACATCGCCGTAACACAAAAAATTAACCATTGCCCCATCAACGTAATTTTCAGAAAATGTGCACATAATGAAATTAAAGACCAAAAATATCATAGACATCTTAATAGCCTCGTCATCATCATCAAAAACTGCCTTCCTATATATCCTACCTATACTACTATGTGTCACAACTTCGTCACCAAAAACTTATTAATAAGCATATTCTCCATACCTTTATATGGAGTTATATCATCCTCACCTTTCCATCTCAACCCAGATATCATACAAAACTCGAAGTAAACCTAAACGACGACCTTTTCTCCAGAACAAAACCACATTTCACCGTCATCCCTCTGGTGAACCTCCCTCACAAGAGCGTAGTGAATAATCTGGGAATACATTTGGTGTTCACCAAACTCAAGAAAATTCTCAAAACATGTTGCCTTAAATTTATCCAGCTGACTATTATTCAATTTTTTTGCAATGATACTGGGGACTTCCATGTCGCACCAATATATCACTTTTCCGGTGAATTTTCTATTCTATTCCTCGTAATAAAGATTCCATAACTGCAAGTAAACAAAATCAGATTTACAAAGTTAACCAACCAATCATATGATAGTAACCAAGACAACATAAACAAGTAACCAATATAGCTTTAGTCATTAAACAAAACATCGTTAATCAATAACCAATCCAAAGATTGACAAAGGTAACCAAGACGAGATTACACAATATAATAGTTAGGCAATGAACCAAGACAACATTATACGAGATAAGCGACGTATGTTAAAAAGGTAACAATGTATGGCGGTTACTTATTAATGTTGTCTTGGTTATCTTCATCGCAACATGTTAATTATCATCTAATACATTGGTTACCAACCATGTGTTTACCAATCATTAGTCGGAAATATTATGCGAGAACCAAAACAAAGATTAGTCGGTAACCCATTCAACATTATACAATAACCAATACAATGTCAGACAAGAACAATCTGACTTTTAGACAATATATTGGTTGAGCGAAGAACTAAAACATCATTAGACGAAGAACCAAGATATCATTAGACATTAAACAAGACACACATAATACAAGAACCAAGACAAAGATTACACAATATAATAGTTAGACAAAGAACCAATAAATCATTAGAGCGAAAGAACCAAAGACAAAGATTATACGAAGAAACAACATGTTGCGAGAAGGTAACCAATGTAAATTGGTTACTTATTAATATTGTCTTGGTTACCTTCATGTAACATGTCTTTGATTCTTTATCAATACATTGGTTACCAACCATGTGCTTACCAATCATTAGTCGAAATATTATGCGAAGAACAAAAACAAACATTAGTCAAGAACCCATTCAACATTATACGAGAACCAATCTGACTTTAGACAATATATTGGTTAGACAAGTAACAAAACATCATTAGGCGATAACCAAGACATCATAAAGACAAGAACCAAGATATCATTAGACGAAGAACCAAGACACTCATAAAGGCAAATAACCAAGACATCATTAGACAAAGAACCAAGACATCATAAGACAAGACTCCAAGTCGGTTTTGGTTACCTTTCATACGCAATATGGTGGTTATTATCTAATGCATTGGTTACCAATCATGTGGTTACCAAGCATTAATCATTAATATTATGCAGTAACCAATTAAGTATTATACAATAACCAATTAAACATTATACAGTAAACAATAACAATATTTAAATTAACACACCTTTAAAATTCGTTGAGTTGGAATTATCTTCTAGATAAGCACTTGAGCTTCATTCTTAACAGGGACATCAAAAATCAGAATCTAATTGCACTTCGGAATGTTTGATATCACTATGTATCATCAAACTACTATTATTCTTACTCGATTTATTACCTACATCTTTCCCCTTTCCTTTCCCCTTGCTATCCACAACAAACTTCTTCAAGTTCTTAACAGAATCACCCTCCACGATCATTTTCCTCTTTCCATCCTTCTTACTTGTATCATTCCTTGTTGTATCATTCCTTGTATCAACCATTTTTATACAAAACATAAAAACAACACAAACCAAAACAATGAATACTCCATTCTGTTATTAAACTACTTTAATATATAATACATTAAACTATTAAGAAAATACTCACTTGAAGTAATAATAAACACCAGATTCGATCAATGGAGAAGAATAACGAGTAACAACGACAATGAACCAGACTGCAACCGCGATAACGAGTAACAGCGATAACGAGTAACAACGAGTAAGCGAACCAACCGCGCAACAACGGTAATGCAGCGGCGATAACGAAGTAACAACGACAATGACGAACAACTAAGCGAGCGAAACAATGAAGAACAACTAAGCGAACAATGAAAAACGCATCTAAGCAGAGATGAAGTCACCGGAAACAAGCTTTTTTAACTCCGATTACGAGATTAGTCGCGACAGATGAGAGAAACAAGGGTTTCAGCATGCACAAGGGGTTTGGTAACTGCAGAGTCCCAGACAAATGATAGGCGGTTATCATGCGTTTCAAAAAAAACCTTTTGTCATGTCAGCTCATTAATATTTATCCCTTAAATTAAGGACTCCTAATTATCCTCACTATTATAAATATATATGATGAAATGTCATATTTTTGTAATTATTTTATGAGTGTATGATTTTTGTAATTACTTTCATAAATGTACTATAATATGTAATTGTTCCTACTTTTTTATACTAATGGTCGTGTTCCCACCTCTGGATCTCTCTCTCCATTAATTGTAGGATAATATTATCGGCCTTTGTGTCCCCACCTTCGGCAACCCGATCGGATGACCCGACCCGAGTTTTCTATAGTCTGCTCTGATACCATATGAAATAACTCGGGTCAAATCTCGAGTCCGAATCGAATCAAATTCATCCAAATAAAGCCTTAAACCACTAACTTAATAATATTTTCTCGGGAAATATTAGCCCAACACAGACTCATCAAAAGAATCAGAACTGAATGTATTATTGTTAGTAACTTAATTACTTATACACAAACAAAATTTTCTAATATTTTCATTCAATGTGAGACTGGAGTGTTACACACTAAATGACATATTCACCTTTCAGTTTATGTATTTTATCTCATACTTTTGAAAACAAAAACAAATTATACACTTAATCATCCTTCCGAGGACGGATGAAGTATTATTATAATAATTCACTCATATTTTTACAAGCTTTTCCTAATCTTCTTTAAAAAAAATGACCATTTTTGCTTGGCTCTTTCTTATTTAATTAAAAACACAAATGTGTGTTGTGACTTCTAAGTTATATTTTTTTTAAGAATTATATTAAACTATTAATCTTAAGTTTCTTTGTTTATTTTTAAAAATAGACTTGAGATAATTATTCTCGGGATAATAAAATGACTTAAAATGAGAATTATTTAATATCATGTCCAACTAAGTATTATAATCTCTACTATTAATTTGGGACTAAAAATTTGTGGACAATATTAGTCTTTAACTTTGTTTTAAAAAAATAATATATCTTATCCTATCTATCTATACTTAAACTAATGAGAATATAATATATTTGTTATTAGTAGTAAATGTATTATAATCCAAGCGGTAAGTATTTATCCAATTCTTTAAATAATCTTGGACAAAATAAATATAACATGAGATTATTTTAAGTTATCATATGAATAATCTAATAAAAAAAATAAACATGCGATTAAAATTATTTAATTTTAAAATTAATAATCTTAAATTATATCTATAAAAATATAATCTTGAGAACAAACATGACCCTAGTGCTATAACAATATCTAAACACATTTACAATACATTTTTAATTAATAATACAAAACAATTAGAAAAAGCGGGAGGTAAAGTGAGATCCCGATATTTACGGTCCTCGTAAATTTGTATGTAATAATAAGACTTTTGTTTTTGTTTTAAAATTAAGGGCGAATGGCTACTTTTCGGACACGGCCAATTGTAGCAAAGGGGGTTTAGATCGAATCGGAAGTCCAAAAATTAAAACTCAGCCCAACCCTAATATGAAGTGGACTTGAATTTCTTTAATTTGGATTGGTTCCAAATAGGATTAGACCGGGCCGAACACATAAATTCAGGGCCTAGGCCTTACTTGTACATCTAGATATGTTTTGGTTTGATTATTAAGAGTCATAATATTTATAAAAAATAATTTATATGTGGATAAGTGTCACATTTATAGTTAAGTTGAATTCCGATAAATGAAAACTCCTTAATTATTCACATATATAGATTTACTATCAACATAAATTTATTGTCATATCAAACAAAATTTAATATTTATACTCGACTTTGTTATATAATAGAGTATTAATTAAAGTCGATATACAATTAAAACATGTATATCAATACTAATAATCTAAAAAATTATCAACTTCTTAATTGATCCGGACAGTTAGGAATAAAATTGTCGTTCCCATTTCAAGTTTTAGAAAAAAGCAATCGATGGATGGGCTGATTGATTGGCATAGGAGATGTTTTTAAGACCCAAAGAAAAAAAGAATAGACATTAGAAAATTAAGCTACGGGAATGTGAGTCTACGGTTCCCATTAATTTGATTGGTTGCTTCAAGCCAATCACGACTTGGGATTCTAATGGCCATGCCAATTAATAATACAAAAAGAATAATTGTAACTAGTCTATCATCATTCATTATAATAGTATATGACAAACATAAAGGAGAAAAAACAAAAGTAAACGAGAAAAGTAAAGAGAAAATTATTATTTTATATATATATATATATATATATATATATATATATATATATAGTTGCATCCACAACAATCGGGTTCTTTGGGAAGCAATCCATTTTTTATCTCATGTTGTGGCACGTAAGAAAAAAAATAATAATAATAGAATTGTAACAATTCGCTATATATGTTGTGGCGGTATGTAAAAAAAATTCTTCTCCAAAGTAATCGGTTGTTGTGGATACAACCCCTATATATATATATATATATATAACCAGGATCATCATGATCAGGAGTTCAATAGTCCCTAGCTAAAAAATGGTCAGTAATACTAATTCATAGGAAGTGGTTAACATGAAGTATATTTTTGAGTAAGTTGGTTAATTGGCCAATAAAGTCCTGTGTCAGCATTCTATTGGTCAATTAACTAACTTATCAAAAAATAAACTTGATGCTAACCCTTATTTATAATAAAAGTTGAAATGTAATGGAATATTAGTGAAGAGGAGTTTTAATTAGCAATTTGTTTATGTAAAGGCAGAGGTCCTTTTTGTGTTATTAAAACAAAAACACAATCTAATACCGCCCCATTCATGTAAGTAATGGTTGACTCAGGTCAGGCTAATGCAATCACTCGTCTCCCATATACCATACAATATGAATTATAACTAATACATTATGGGAAGAGAATAGACAGTTATTTAACTGATTTCCTCTTCCTCTTTATACGTAATGAATGATGCATCTAATACCTCTTTTGGAAACATATTGGAGTAATTATTAGGGAAATGTTAAATCCACAATATTTTTTGTTATTTTCACAACAAAAGTGTCGTTGTAGATGTATAGCGACAGTGAAAACCGTCGCTATAGGATCTATAATGACAACACATTAATGAAAATAATATTCTGTTAATGAATTTATGATTCACTACGATATAAAGGGCGATATATTTCCTCTATTCTTCTTCACCTTTATCAATAAAAATATTAAAAATAAACCACTGCTCGAAGTTGATTATCCTATCCAATATGCCATGATGTGGTAATCTTCACTATTTCTAAAATTATTGCATAAATAGATAAGTTAAGAAATTTAAAGTGTCGAAAAAATGAACGGTGTTTAATAAATATTACTAGCACAATTCACACCTCATTTTCAGGGTCTAAGATATATATGATAATATGATATGATGTGGGAGGAAACTCAAATTACAAATATTGCCATACATATTCTCTCTATTTCAAATAAATAAAAATCTCCTATAAGATTTTTCCTTCACTTCATTATTACTTCACTATCTAATAAATATGTGATTAATTATGCATTCTGGCAAACCTGAAAGTTTGAATATATGAAATACTCCAACTGACAAATTTCCTAAAATTGAGTAATTAATTAAAAATTAAATTATCTGAGTAAAATATCATTCGAATTTAAAAATCTATTTGGTAAGTAAAAAGTATAAACATTTGAATGACTTTTAAATTTAAAAATATCTCAAATTGACTTTTCAAAAATTAATAATTATCTTAAAATTTGGAACGGAGAGATTACAATATTTATAGAGGTTCCATAAATTTAAATTTATAAGAGACGATAATAGACAAACAAAATTTTACTAAACAACTTTACCTTCTTACCGAATCTGATGTGGAGCTATTAAGAGTTATTAAAAGGTAAACAAACACCACCTTAGTTTATTTTTTCCTCAACAATGGAGTATAAAAAATAAAAAAAATAAATTTGCTACATTTTCAAAAACAAATTGGGATGATTTATTGAAAATTACGAAACATAAGTCTTACGATGAGTAATACTTTTTAGATAGTTTATAATATTTATCATTGTATTTATTAAATTAATCGAATCCATATTACTTTTAAATTTAAAAATATCTCAAGTTGATTTTTGAACATATGAAGCATTAGTTTATAAATAGTTTATGATATCCCATTTTATATGAATTCATATCAAATACTTCTTTTGTCCCATAATAAAAGTCCTTATTATTATTTTGGGTAGTCCCTTGTTAAATATCCATTTTCCTTTAATAACCAAACTTTTACACATATTTTCCTATTATACCCGTAAAATTAAATATCTCATACTTTTCTTATTCTAATTCTGTCTCTATATTTAATAAGTATGGAGAGAGAATATTTTAAATTGAATGGTTAGAAAGTCACTCTCTTATCTACATTGAAAATAATTAATGACATATTATTATGGGCAATTTTGTCATTTCATTTCTCTTTTTAATATGCGTAAAAAGTCCAACAAAATTTTTATCCTGGGACGGAGGGAGTATGATTTTAAAAAATATCCCAAATAAATATCTAAAAGTCAAAAAATAAAATTAAAGAGGAAGTAACAAAAAATTAACATTTGGGGGGAGTATATGTCGTGTTAAAAACAGCAAATTTTGATAAAGATCCTTTTAAAAGTTTGTGAGATTAGTTTCTAGTGGAGCCCCATGGCTCAACCATGTCTACTGGTCCTCCTATCTTCTCTCCTTGAACACTGCAGCCTGCAGGAGCTACAACTGGGCCTGCCACCTGTTTAATTTTATTTTTTTATAAAAAAATTAATTTATAAATTCCAAATTGTAAATAATTATTCTTTACAGTCCAAGGCAGAAACTGGCATATAATGCCACAAATAAATCTGACTCTTAAATCTTGACCCCTCCTTCCTTATCAACCTACCTTCTGTAATCCTGTCTATTATATCTCTGCTTCATTCCTCTCTTCTTAGCTTTAGGCTTTAGCTACTACTCTTCCTTCTCCCTCAGCTCAGACCTTCATTTCAATTTCTTTAATGGCGCTGCACTTTTCTTCAATATTATCCAATCTCTAAACCTTCAAAAACCATATATTAATTATTATATTGTATTTTCTTGGATAGTTAGTTATTTAATGCAGCATTAATTAAAGACTTACCCTTCACTTCTCAAGTTCCTATCACCAAATCTTTCTGCTCTGCTTTTTATTCGGTAATAATTATTCTCAAGTTCATGTCTTTGATTGATTTAATTTAATTATTTTTCTTGTTTAATTTATGATTGTCTTTTGATATATCTTTTGAGCTTAGTTCATCGAGCTTCAGTCGAAAATGGCTCCTAACAAGAATGGTAGAGGCCATGGCAAGACGAAAGGGGATAAGAAGAAGAAGGAAGAGAAGGGTGTGTAGTGTATTATTCAGTTTTTTAATTATATATATTCATTGAATAATACTTTCAAGATATAAATTAATTTTGTATGTGATGTGGTTTAATTTGCAGTTCTTCCGGTTGTGATGGACGTAACCATAAACCTTCCGGACGAGACTCATGTTGTTTTGAAGGTTTGCTGCTCCAAATTCATGGCATGCTGTTTTGATAAGATTAATTTTTTTTATTCTATATATATTTAGTAGTAATTAAATATCCTTGTGTTTTGTTTATAACATGTGGACTTATTATTGGTCAAAATTTAAATGTAGACAGTAGCATAGAATAAAAATAATTTAGAGAAGGTTAGATAGAGGTCGGGATTATATTCAAGACAATATTATTCACGATTCAATTATAACTCTCTGACCAAATTTATTTGTCTTAGTTTGAAAATACAACACGCTACAACTAGTTAGAAGTTTAAAATAATATTATTATTCTGATCAATTTTAAAACAATATTATTATTATTATTCTGACCAATAGAATAAAAATAATTTAGAGAAGGTTAGATAGAGGTTGGGGATTATATTCTGACCAAGTTTACTTGTCTTAGTTTGAAAATATAGTTACAACTTATTAGAAGTTTAAAATAATAATATTATTATTGTCAAAGTAGCTACAACTTGTTAGAAGTTACTTATAAAAGTAACTACAACAACTTATTAGAAGTTTAAACGTGTAAGTATGTATAGCTTTTGTATGTCGTTATTTGAGGGAGTGGACACTAAAAATTGCCTAAATTTATGAAATTGTAAGACCACAATTTATTCATTGTGAAATTGTTTGGTATTAACAACTCGACAAACCAAATATAATGAACTTGTCTAACCGTGATACATGCATGACAACTTTGTCTAGTAGTTGACTTGTCTTTATCCTTCATTATTATTTTCAGAAAAATTAAATTTATTTTTTTTTCCCTCAAAAAATTGACTAATTAAGGAAAACTAACAATGTTTCCTTGATCAGGGAATATCAACGGACAGGATTATAGATATTCGTCGCCTATTATCCGTGAATACGATAACGTGCCATATCACCAGTTTCTCATTATCTCATGAGGTAGGGGCTTACCTGTAACAACATTTAAGTATAGGGGTATTTCAGTAATCTGATATAAATGTGTGATCAGATAAGAGGGCCACGATTAAAAGATACGGTGGACGTTGCCGCACTGAAACCATGCAACCTCAATCTCGTAGAAGGTAAAAATAAAAGCAATTTATACGACGTCGTAGCGTTTAATACTCTTTGAATTCTCAAATTTACCCCTTCTTCCACAGAGGACTACGATGAGCAGAGCGCCACCGGGCACGTTAGAAGGTTGCTGGACATAGTCGCCTGCACGACGAGCTTCGGACCGTCGGCGAACAAGGACGACTCCTCCCGCAAGAATGCGCCGGGTGCACAGGATAACACGAGTTCCAAAAAGTCGAGTAAATCGAAAAGGAACAATCGATCTCCACCGCCACCGGCCAAAACGTCGACGTCGCCTCCGCCGCCGGCGTCGAAAGATGCGTCAGTGGATAGAGAGGGAGAAATAAGCAATTCGTTCCCTAAGCTTGGTAGCTTTTACGAATTCTTTTCTCTCTCTCATCTCACTCCCCCTATTCAATGTCAGTTCTCTCTCTCTATCTCTCTCTCTATATATATATGCATATATTACATATATTTGCTATTGGCAGTTTATATTTGCGTGAATTGATTACATGTTGAGATTTTTAGTCCCAAATGAAGCTCCACTTTAAAAATTTATTGTACTAATTCATTAATCTTCATTTTTTTAAATAAAAACATGAGCTTTCAAAATTGACTAACATTTCGGGACTATAAAAAGTTCATATTTTTGCCTGTCTTGTAGTATGAATGTGAAAATTACAGACAATAGCATACCTGTACTATAACAAAAGCAGCAACTTAAAAAAGAAGATGCACAGAAGTTCATGGATTACCCAATTCCAAATAAGCATTTATGCAAGGGAAATATTTCAGTTCTTGTTGTACTATAATTCCATTTTTATACTTGTTGAATATTAAGGAAATTATGCTTCAATTAAGGATGTGCACTAACTGGATGCACTACCATGAACGATGCAGTTATTAGGAGGGCAACACGACAGCAAAATGATGATATTTTTGTTGATCATCTTTTCTCTCTCGACGTAAGAGTTCATGAAACTATATCCTCTATTTCTACACGTTTTTTTTCTCATTTTATGTGTGTTTGCGACACAATAGAGAATTTCATTATAATTGCTATGTTGATATGTAGGTGAAGCTTTGTAATGGAAAGCTGGCTAATATTGAAGCTTGTAGAAAAGGATTTTACAGTGTTGGGAAGCAGCGGATTCTCTGTCACAACCTTGTTGATTTGTTACGACAACTAAGTAGAGCCTTTGATAATGTTAGTTTTCTAAATTTGAGGATTTTGGATATTATGTTTTCTCATTCCTCCGGTTGTTATGTTCATTAACTGTTTTCATGTCCTAAATTGGTTTATGACCATTTGAATCATGGATCCCTAAATGGTTATAGTTTATTGTTCTTGGAATCTTGCTGGGATCAAATAGTTTCAAATCATGCTTTAACAACTATCTGGTTTATCTGTAGCATTAGCATTCTACTGCCTGCCTCTTAAGGTGGAAAAACATGAATTTTTTTTTAGTTAGAGCATCAAGTGCTCATAGATCCTAGAGGATGCTAGTCTTAACATGAGATACTTGTAAGCCTAACAAGTTTATAGTATCATGCCCTCTCCACATGATATTTTATGAATAATTAAGGATATGGACTTCAAAATGAAAAACTGCAGCTTTTTGCAAAAGGGAAGTTTATGAGAATATGCTAGAATATCTGCCAATTAGCTTTCTGATTTTGTATGTTGTGTTTAACTTTAAGAAATTGTTGTGCATGTGTGCACGCTATATGCACATTGTATTTAACAAGAGGAAAGTGTTAATTATTCTCATACTTAATTTTTTATTACATAACATATTTTTGTATAATCTTCCTTCTTGTTTCATGATTCCTGAATAGTCAAAAATGTTGTTGAATTTTTTTCATGTTTCATCCCTCTTATTCAGGCTTATGATGATCTCATAAAAGCATTCTCAGAACGCAATAAGGTATCCATCAATTTCCCTTCTGCATGTGAACTATCTTGAAACTGGTTTTTATACAAGATCTGTACATATTCTTGTTTTCACACTAATAAATTGTACCCCCTTCAAATTCGTAACTGACTTGTTGGTTTCTCACTGTAGTTTGGGAATCTGCCCTATGGCTTCAGAGCCAACACATGGCTTATCCCTCCTGTTGCTGCACAATTACCATCGACTTTCCCTCCTCTTCTGGTGGAGGATGAAACGTGGGGAGGGAATGGGGGTGGTTTGGGAAGAGACGGAAAAAGTGATTTGCTACCTTGGGCTAATGAATTTTTATTTATCGCATCTATGCCTTGTAAGACAGCTGAGGAGAGGCAGATTCGAGACAGAAAAGCTTTCATTCTGCACAGCCTATTTGTAGATGTTGCCATCTTTCGAGCCATTTCGGCCATGCAACATGTAATGGGAAAATCAGATTTAAACTGTTCAGCTTTAGAAAGCGAAGTTATTTATACAGAGAGAGTAGGGGACTTGAGCATAACTGTCATGAAAGATGCTCTTAATGCTAGCTGTAAAGTAGATACTAAAATTGATGGAACTAGAACAACCGGAGTGGATCAGAAGAACTTGGATGAAAGAAACCTACTGAAAGGGATCACTGCAGACGAAAATACAGCTGCCCATGTAAGAGCATCTTTGAAAATTTGATTAATCTTTGAACCGGTATGGATTGTGGAATTTATTCTCTTTAATAAGTGAATTGAAGTGGTTGAAGAAAATTGTTACTTTCAATGCAGGATATTGCCACTCTAGGTGTTGTCAATGTAAGATATTGTGGTTACATTGCTGTTGTGAAAGTTGAGGTTAGGGAAAATATCAAAGTGGGTCCTCCATCACAAAGCCTTGAACTTCTTGATCAGCCTGATGGTGGTGCCTGTGCTCTCAATATTAACAGGTTGGTACATACCTCTGCAGAGTATAAAAAATTTACTACCTATCCAGACCATGTGTTTAGAATCCTTGAGGTTTTTGCTTTTTGCTTTTCATGTCAATATAAGTAGAGATATAACATTTCGATTATAGATTGTGTTATTTCCCAGCGTCAGAGTTTTAATTTTCAGGGAATGGGACTAATCAGTTCATACTTTGTTGTTGTTTCATGCTTTCTGACATAAGGTCAAATTAGTTTCGTAATTTATTTCTCATTTATAGATTTTTAGAATACGATATACTTTTCAACCTGTAACTGCCACCTACTGATTTATGGTATTCCTATCCACCACAGTTTTTATGGGCCAAGTACGTTATCTTTTGCATGTTACTCACTTTATGTTCTTTTAGCAAATCATTCTTAATTATTTCCTTGTTTGCAGTTTGAGGATGCTTCTTCATAAGAGAACTGCTCCTGAAGACAATAAGACACTATCAAATTCACAAAATTTTGAAAGTGAAGAGCTCAGTTCTTCCCGGGATTTTGTCAAGAAACTTTTAAAGGAAAGCCTTCATAAGCTTCAGGAAGAAGAAGCAGAAGGGCACATTTTCACAAGATGGGAACTTGGAGCTTGCTGGATACAACATTTGCAAGATCAGAACAAAACAGAAAAAGATAAGAAACTGTCTGGTGAGAAAACTAAAAATGTGATGAAGGTTGAGGGACTTGGGACACCTCTTCGATCTCTTAAGAACAAAAAGAAGAATGTAGATGGTACTAAAGGGGAACTGCAGTCCAAGAACTTAAAATCGATTGCAAATGGTGTCAATGGGGAGGTAGGCAGTATTATGTTGCCCTTGGCGGAGTCTCAACTTGAGACTAACGCCAATGAAAATGAGCTTGCATTGAGGAGGTTGTTAACTGATGCTGCTTTTACTCGGCTAAAAGAATCAGAAACTGGACTGCATTGCAAGGTAGTATTTTCAAGTAGCCTTGAAAGTTATAATATTTCTTGTTTGTTCTCTAAAGCATGTAATGACTTTCTGATTGTTAATTGATAGTCTTTGCAAGAGTTGATTGACTTGTCACAAAAATATTACGACGAGGTTGCACTTCCGAAACTGGTAACCGCAGAATATTATGTTTAATTATTTTCCTGTTCATTTTGTGTTTGTGCATTACTTTGATCACCTCAAGCATTATATGCAATGTAGGTTGCGGATTTTGGTTCCCTGGAACTCTCACCAGTTGATGGACGTACTCTGACCGATTTCATGCATACCCGAGGTCTTCGGATGCGTTCTCTAGGACAAGTGGTAAGTGCCTTGTGGTGATGCATTTTTTAAAATGCTTCTCCTTCATTTCATGCATCCATTTAACTTTGTTGATCCTTTTTTACACATTCTGATGTAGAGGTTATAATTCATCATTTCATCCTCATCAGACTCTGACACTTGTTTTGTTTATTTATTTTGTTTTTACTTTGATATCTCAATTTCCATTTTGTAATGCAAGTGTCAATCATCCTCTAATTTTATTGCAATTGTGTATTGTCCTTGCTGGAAGAGTAAATATAACCCATGCAATTTCTGCTTCAAATACTTTGAGCATAAAGCTTCAAATTAGTCAAAACTAGTTACCCCTTTACCATTTTTCTTATGTTATTTGTAACAGTAAACCTATTAAGTTATTTGATCATACACCCCCCCTATCTACATCCGTAGATGTTCTTTTAATATTAATATCTTTCCAAGTAATTTTTTAGAAAGGGAATTTGAGAAATTAAAACTTATCAGCTTTTAAGCTCATTGCTTCACCTCAAGCACATGATTCATCTTCTTTCTTCTTCCATCCACACGTGTTTCAGTTATTTTTACCATTGTAATAGTATTTATCGAAATAAAATAAATTATCTCTACCATTAAAGATCCACCTTCCAGTATACATTTTTATAGTAATCCAATAAAATATAATTATCCTTTGATTTTGTTGAGAATAAGGAAGGTGAAATATGTTACCGACCTGCAAGCATGTTTGACGCTGCTGAATAATGCTTGCGTTTTCTTTTCTTTCTTCCCAGGTTAAACTTTCAGAAAAGTTATCACATGTGCAGTCTCTCTGTATTCATGAGATGATAGTACGGGCATTTAAGCACATTCTGCAGGCTGTGATTGCCTCTGTTGTTAATAGAGATGATATGGCTGTGGTTATTGCCACTGCATTAAATTTGATGTTTGGGGCTTCTGAAAATGAGCAATCCAATCAGTTTTCTGGGGTTGATTCCCTTTTATGGAGATGGCTGGAGGTATTTCTGAAAAAGCGGTATGATTGGGATCTTAGCAGCTTGAACTACAAAGATGTGAGAAAATTTGCAATTCTTCGTGGGTTATGCCATAAGGTACTGGACACTTCTTTAACTTTTGACAATGACCAAAATTCTACTCTACACATCTATATATTCTCATCCTTCCATACAAAAATTACAGGTTGGTATTGAGCTAGTTCCAAGAGATTTTGATATGAATTCTCCAAAACCTTTCCAGAAAATAGATGTTGTCAGTCTAGTACCAGTGCATAAGGTGAAGAATAATAAGTGTTATTTGATTGATAATGTCTTTTATTTTATTCAGTCTTGTTATGATAATGCATGCATTTTCTATAATGCTTGATTTGTGGCTCCTTGCAGCAAGCAGCATGCTCATCTGCAGATGGACGACAACTCTTGGAATCATCAAAAACAGCTCTAGATAAGGGAAAGCTTGAAGATGCAGTTAGCTATGGGACAAAGGTAAGCTTGGAGTTATGAATATTTGTTTATAAATTATTAGGTCCCCTCCTTTGCATTGAGGTTCTTTTAACCACAGACGTGGATTAATATTATTGTGCTTTGCCATTCATATTGTTGGCTATATATGTTTCTTCCTTTGCTTTCTGCCTAAGGGTAGAGCAAGATAAATGAAAAGGAAAAATTGTAAGATACGTATTTCACTACATCTGTCCTTATGCAATATCCTAATGGTTAATAGTATGTTATGTGGCTGTATCTGGTGTTTTCAGGCTCTTGCAAAGCTGGTTGCAGTTTGTGGTCCCTACCACCGAATGACAGCAGGAGCTTACAGCCTTCTTGCTGTAGTTTTGTATCACACAGGAGATTTCAATCAGGTCTGTGATCCATTTTATTTTATCTATTGTTGTTAGACTTCTGAACATAAAGATCACTTGCGCCTTCCTAACCTCTAGCCAAACAATTTCCAGAAACTCTACCTACTATATTTGCTCCTTATGCTCCAATAATCCTCCCTACTCTGCAAAGTTAATACTATTTTCATTTGTTCAAGTCTTAATGAATGTATGCTTCCATAATATAGTTAATAAATGTAAACCTTATTACAGGCCACTATTTATCAGCAAAAGGCATTGGATATCAATGAGAGAGAATTAGGACTAGATCATCCAGATACCATGAAGAGTTATGGGGATCTTGCTGTGTTCTATTACAGACTCCAACATACGGAGCTGGCTCTCAAGTATGTTATTTTCTCATTTGTACGACATGTAATTTAGATATCACATATTCATAATAACTTTCACTTTATTAGTTCAGCATCCTGTTCTTTAAGTTGTTGGTTATGTTACCAGTGATCTGTCAGTTTTTTTCCTGCTGATGTGACAGATGTAAGTAGACTTTGATACCAACCTAAGGAATATTATTGCGAACTTGTGATAATGACTATAGAACAAGACAACTTTCTTATTTTGTAGCTTTTGTCTGAGACCCTGAGTCTCATAATCGAATTGGTTATCAGGTTCAGGCCCAGCCTAATGTAATACTCATCCGGTTCAGGCTCAAAAGTAAATTGGACATTTCCTATTTTGACCAAAGCTTACGAGTTTTGTGACTTTATAAACATTAAAAATACTTCTTTTTGATATCAAACAAGACAAAAGAACAGATTTGCATTTATCAATAGTATATAACATTTATCCAAAAAGAACAAACTGTAGAATATTTAAGGTTAATTCTCACAAATAAGATGACCATAATCTTTAATAACATGTGTAGAAAATAATAAATGAAGTAAACAGAGCTGAAAATAAGATGAGTAACGTTATTTCTAACTAAGAACCCAACGTAACAAGTTATCTAAGCATAACATATGTGTTATATTTGTATAACATATTTTGAAAGTTATGTATTATACATGTAAATCGTGCTTGGGTTGGTTTGACGCAAGCCTTGGCCCCGGCCCCATCGAAGTCACACCCCTAGAAGATCTAGATCCTCAAGTTCATGATAAACCTATAATGGAGAGCATATAGAAACTAGTAAAGTAGTTTTGCAATAGGCAGAATGGTAAAGTTATTTAAGCTTAGTCTTCTTGAATCCTTTTCTTCTATACAACTCTTGCTGAAAATTTTTTCTGGTGTTTTTTCTTGGTGGATAAAAGAAGAAATTTTATTAGAAGAAAAGAGGTAATACAAGCAAAATGGGGGACAAGGAGTCCACCAAAACTATAAAGGGAGTAAATAAAAAGGAACATATCAAAAGGGGGCAGCTCTCCAATCTCTGCAATGATATGTTTTGTATAATATGTTATGTTATTTAAACTAATCCTAGTGTTGTAGCGGCTATATTAGGGATATAAACATATGGCTGCATAATTTAAGTTGGCATTGTTTAAGGTTGAGTCACACTGATTACTTGTATTCTCTTGAAACATTAGTTCCAATATGATCTTGATTTTTACCATTTCATATCGTCTTGTCAGTGAGATGTTTAAAAGTACTGATCAATCACGTCTATCATAGCTCATAAGCCATCAGCTTTTTTGTAATGATGAGTATTCTTTCCTGCTGTATAATTTTAATCTTAACTTAGTTCGTCCTTGAAAATTTACTTTGTCATTGTGTAGATATGTAAAGCGTGCACTGTATCTGCTACATCTCACGTGTGGCCCATCACATCCAAACACAGCTGCGACATACATCAATGTAGCTATGATGGAGGAAGGCCTGGGAAATGTTCATGTTGCCCTTAGATATCTCCATAAAGCTCTGAAGTGTAACCAAAGGTTACTTGGCCCGGATCATATACAGGTTCCTTTTTATATGAGTGAACATATATTATTCAATTTTATGTTAATGCGCGACTTTTCTGTGAATATGGTGTCAGAAAAAAGAATTTAAAAATAAGCAAAATCTGTTGGACTTCTAGTTCCTACAAGCCAACAATTGTATGTTAGCAAACTTAGCATATAACTTTCCTATTGTGCTTGCTACTGGAATTGCAAGCTGTATACAGTCCAACTTTCACACTGGACATAGATTTTAGATTAGCCATGCTACATTATCCACAATATTCCTTTGACTATTTATTCCTTCCCACTTTAATTGTTTTGCAGACAGCTGCAAGTTACCATGCTATAGCAATTGCTCTCTCATTGATGGAAGCTTATCCTTTGAGTGTTCAACATGAGCAAACAACCTTGCAGATACTCAGAGCAAAGCTGGGCCCAGATGACTTGCGCACACAGGTAAATTTCTCTAGGTTCAAAGATATAGCAACTTTGATAACATCATTTTTATACCTCGTTTATATGAAGTGTTACATGTGACCATCTTTTTCAAGGGCTCATTTGTGTAAATCATAACTATATACGGATACATAAACATCCTGTGGGGTGTTAATAAAAGTTAGTACTGGGGAAGATGATTGCAATTAGTTCGATTAAATTTGTATTATCAGCATCAGTTAGCCAATGGTGTTATTAGAACATGAGAAAAATAATTACAGCATGCTACAGTTACCATGGAAGCTATTTGTAGAACTTTCTTAAAGTACGAGTTAACGTTAGCTTTAATTTTACTATATTCAAGATGAGCTGACTGCATATTGTTGTGACTGTTGTAACAAATGCTGCAGGATGCCGCTGCTTGGCTCGAGTACTTTGAGTCAAAGGCTTTTGAACAGCAAGAAGCTGCACGAAATGGTACTCGAAAGCCTGATGCATCTATAGCCAGCAAAGGCCACCTGAGGTATATCTGCTTTACCCTGATGATATGATGATTAGTTGCACATTTTAAAGGTGCATGTGTTAAAGTGGTGGTGTATTTAGGGGTCACTTTAATTGGATCTAAAGTACTGTATGTGGGCTGGGGTCGGCTGGACGAGTTCACTCCAAGGGAGTAGCTATATGTTTGTGTTTCCTCCTCGTGTGTACGGGGTTAATGGTATTAAGCATTTCCCTAATTTGGTGACAAAGACCATCAACCTAATAACCAGTAGGTTCGCTTAACAATTTATGACCACAATAACTATCATATGCATTGACCATACTCATCCTGTCTCTTTGACTTAATTGTCTATCTTGAATCTTGATGATTTAAATATCTCTTGGATATGTTCTAATGATCAGTGTAGTTACTACTTTTTATTTTACTTGATAGTGTGTCAGATTTACTTGACTACATTAGCCCTAGTAATGATGGTAAAGGGAGAGATGCTGTGGGATTAAAAAGGAAAAGCTATATAACAAAGGTATGTTTTTTCCCTCAATTAGAAACTGAGATTTTTCTTATCATTTTATAAGAAAATAGATTCAGTAAAAAATGTATATAAAGAGCAATACAAGATAATTAGCGATCATTATTCCCTTTGAGATTTAATACCTAAGGTTTGTTTGTATATTTCATGATTAAAATTGTTTGAATTGCATATCTGCATGACACCCAGCATAAACTTCATCAGTTTCTTTTTAGTGATAATAAGATGGATTGTCTATTTGTTGTTACTTAAATTTGGGCCTCCCTGGTGTTGGCATCCCATCTCATTGGCTACTAGCTGGTAAAGAAATATAGGTGATGTAATAAAACCATAACTAGGTTGAAATCAACCTAACATGGTCAACTTAGTTATTCTGATCTATATCTGTTTCTCTTAATTATATTGCGCAGAGAGAGAGAGAGAGAGAGAGTCTAAAGCTGTTTACAAATATGAAAACATTTTTATCACCTCAAAACCCTCAATATGAGCCTCTATGTAGGTTTGCTTCCTCTCCATTACCACTCTACAGGATACCAAATCCCTTCCTCATGTGTAGACCGTAGATCTAGAAAGGTAAAAAATACCCCTAAAATAACTTCTAATACATGACTCTAGCCCCTAGAATCTTCTTTGTAAGAAGAAAATGGATATTTTATTAATGAAACCCCTGATATAACTAAATTGCTTCTAATTTCTACAACCCTTGATTTCAAATATTAAAACCATTGTAGATTAGAGTTCATGATCACTTCAGGTAGGTGTCTACAGTAACAAATCACGATTAGAACATTCTCTCAATGTGGGTGAAATTTCAATCTCAACTTTTTCACTAGTAATAAGTTGTTCAAGACTTTTGAGAAGGATAGTTAAAGAAAGTAAAAGCTTCAATAATTATGCAATGTACTTAATTTGAGCTGTTTGTCCTACTTTTCTGTGTCAATTGTGTGAAGTAATTAATGTTTTGTTTTTCAGCTGAAAGAAAAATCTTATGAGAACTTCGGTTTAACAAGTTCTGAGGGATCTCCAAAAGAAATGCTGCAAGAGCCTTCAGATGAAGAGAAACAAATTAATGAACCTGGAGGTGACACAACTGTGAATCTTGGATCCACAGATCCACCTGCTGAGTCTGGACAACCTGATGAGGAAGAAACTAACAAGGAAGAGCTAGTTCAGTCCACACAACCCGTGTTGGAGGAAACTGTTGCAGAAGAAAAGCCTGTTATTGCTAATGATATCTCACCTGAAGCACATGTAGAAGGAGAAGATGGATGGCAACCAGTTCAAAAACCAAGATCAACTGGGTCATACAGGAGACGATTAAGGCAGCGACGGGCAGCTATGAGCAAGGTCTATAATTATCAGAAGAGAGATGTGCTATCTGAACCAGATCATTCTAGACTGAAGAGTACTTATCAAAACAGTAAGTATCAAATGCTAAAGAAAAGGATGATGTCTCCAGGAAATTATATAGAGTACCACACAGCAAAGAGTCCCTCCCAGGGTACTAAATTTGGTCGGAGAATAGTAAAAGCTGTAACATATAGAGTTAAGTCTGTGCCTTCATCTGCTAAAGATGATACAACTGAGACCTCTAAAATTGGAGGGGAAGAATCTTTAGATGCAAGGCCTGTTTCTGCAGGGAAAGAAGTTGGACCAGTATCATTGAAATGTTCAATAGTTAGCCTAGGCAAATCACCTTCTTACAAGGAAGTAGCTTTGGCTCCACCAGGTTCTATTTCAATGCTGCAGGTCAGATTGTCCCAGGATGACTTTCCTGATAAAAAGGAACTCGTTGTGAAACATGAAGTAGAAACCAGTGGAGCAAAAGAGAAGGTAGAGTCTGTGATATCAGAGGCGGAAGATATTAGGGAAGAGATAATTCGGAACTTGGTTGTTGATTCAACTGATAACTTCAAAGTTGAGACTATAACTGTTGACAAGACCAGAGAAACTCTTTCAAATGATGGGCAGGAGGATAAACATTCTGAGGTAGTTTCTCCTACCGAGAAAATGGTTGAATCCAGTACTGTGGAGGTTGATCAAGAAATACAGGAAATCATCCAGACACATAATAAGCCAAGTGCAATTGATTCTTCCAGAATGGAGGTCTTTGAGAAAAACACACCAAGCATTTTTGAACCTGAAAATAATTCCAACTCTAGCTTGCATGGATTAGAGGATTTGAAGGACAAACAGTCTGTGTCTTGTTTGATTGATACTACAGAATTCCCAAACAAAAAGTTGTCTGCATCAGCAGCTCCATTCAACCCATCACCAACTTCTGCACGCGCAACTCCATTGGCCCTAAATATTGGTCTTCCTCCTGGTCCTGGTGCTATTCCAGCTGTTTCCCCCTGGTCAATGAGCATGACTCTTCATCCAGGGTCTGCTGTCACCTCTCCTCACCACCCATACCCATCACCTCCACCAACCCCAAACATGATACACTCCTTGCGATTTGTGTATCCTCCTCCATATACTCAACCTCAATCATTACCAGCCACTACTTTTCCTTTAACTAGTAGCCCCTTTCACCCCAATCATTTTGGATGGCAATGCAATGTGAACCCAAATGCACCACAGTACATTCAAGGTCCAGTTTGGCCTGGTTGCCATCCAATGGAGTTCTCTGTCCCAGCACCAGTTGTTGAGTCAATTGTTGATCCCTTTTTGGAGCCAAAGGAGCCATTTAAGAATGTTGATAGTTCAAGTGGTCCAAATTCACCGGTGAATGTTAACAATGGGGATGAAGCTAAGACAGAACCAAATGTTCAAGCATCAGAGGCTACTGAGAACTCAAATGAAGTGACTGGGATTCAATTAGAAACTGTGGAAGAAGACCCTAAATCAGATTTGCATAGTGTTCAACATTCTGGAGTGATACAGGGTTACAGTAATGGTTCAAATGAAAATGCTGGAACCAGCGGTGATAATCATGTGCCAAGAAACAATTGCAAGATTGACAATGAGAAAACCTTCAACATTTTGATAAGGGGAAGAAGAAACAGAAAACAGACTCTGAGAATGCCGATAAGTTTGCTAAACCGACCATATAATTCACAGTCTTTTAAGGTCATATATAGCAGAGTAATCAGAGGGGGCGAAGCTGCCAAGTCTACCAGCTTTCCTTCAGATGAAAATGGTACAGCTAGCGCTACGTAAGACGATTTTTGTGATCTTACTAGATAAGTATAGCAGGATGATTGAGTTGTAGTGGAAGACAATTATGTTATTTTGTCATATACAAAGGAGACCGAAGTTTCTTGGATCGCCCCATCTTTCATGACTGTGGAGCTCCTTAGCTTTCTGGCCCGTCTCTTATACTAATTTTCAGGTTAGTTTCTTATAATCAATATCTTCATTATATTTCTTTTACTTTCTTGCTGTGATGAAATTTCTCAATCTACTAATCAAAACTTAAAAAATAAAATCCCAATTGATGGAGTGTCAGCTCCAGAACATTGTTTATGGATGAAATTTGGATTCACTTCTTCACGTCAGAAATTTTCACCTTAAACTAATATTAATTTTGTCATATTTCTTTTGTTAACACATCGTGAACTCCTCAGCGGTCTGCTTGTTGATGTGCAGGCCTACAACGGGAAATTTTACTCGTGGGATTTGAGAGGTGTCTTTTTGGTGACGACAGTTCAGTTAGACAATTATGTTTTTTGGGGTCACAACAATAGAAGACTGACGATTAGTTTTTGATTTAGACTTTGAAAAGTACATTGGATTTAATTGTATATGTGACATTTTTTTCCTTCTTCTTGACTGAGAATTGACTGTTGACATATTCTCCAAAATCGCTACTACCCCTTTTATTTTTCTTTTGACAGTGCAAAAGTATGTTGGTAGAACAAATAAAAATAAATTTCTGTAAGCTTTTTTTGATATGTCTTGTCTATGCTATCAGAGTTCCATTTGAAGAGCTTAGCAAGTGAATATGCAGATAAATGTGGCAAGAGATTGACCTGTTCTCTCATAACTTAGTTTCTGATGGTATTCTTATTACTACTTTTTAACATTGTTGATTTTAGATGTGAATTCCCTTGTCCTCTGTGATCTTGACTGTTAATTTCTTCTTTTGGTGTTCCCAACCATGGAAAGGCTAGTGTTTTGAACTTGTGCTATTACATTAAAATGCTTTCAGCACATACTGAAGCTCAGATTATTGATATATTCTACAGCTGTTCTTTGTACCTCTTATGTTAATGCTACTTGTTTCCTAGGAAACAACAATTGTAGCCTGGTATACATGTAATGCTAGAAGGAATATGAAAGTGTGGCAACACCTCTTACATTCATTTTGGATGTAATCAAAATGCATTCTTTTCCATGAGGAAGGGTATATATATATATATATAGACACACCCACACACAAACATATATGATGGAACTTTACCTAGTTTTCCTAAAACAGTGAGAATGGAATATAACTGCATATTGAAAACCCATGAGTGAGTTCACAGTCCCCAACTTGATGTAGTAATCCATCATAAATTGCAGCAATGTAACATTCAAAGTCATGCCAATGCTTTTCATATTCCGAAAGCCTTAGTTGTTGATAAAAAGTTAATCCACACAAAACTTTAAAAGGATAACATGCCAAAGAAGGATCTGTTTTCCCTTTAGGCTTTAACAAATAAGAGAGAAAGAAATGAGGGGAGGGGAGGCAGCAGAGCAAGAGGAGGTAGTTCCATCCGATAGAATTCTTCTGTCCTTCAATAGACTTGGGAGCTCTCATTTCATGTACCATTAGGCTTCCTCTATAGCAGAGCACAATTTTGCCCCACGCTTGAACCTCTTGCCATCACCAAAACTTTTCCATAGACATGCAAAATCTGTCGTACTCGCGTCTAAATCAACCTGTCTCAACAAATGATATAAATTTGAGATACTCAAGTATAACTCTTTATGAATATCAAGAACAACTGCAGAATTAGCAGATAAAACAAAGCATACCTTTAATCTGAATGCTGGACTTTGTGCACTAAAATGAGTTCATTTGGAAGTCTGGAGGGGGAGGCAATTCCTTTGGTCTTCTCATCCTCAACAAAACTTCTAGTACAATACATGAAAACAAAACTATGCCAAGAACAAACCCAAACCCTATTTTCCATTCATTCCCTGCATTTGCATAATGGATCCCCAAAACTATATTCAGCGTTCCAAAGAAAAGTGCAATCCTTCCGAACCAATGGTGGTACCAGTTCCAGTACCTTCGATTCTTGCTGTCCTTGTGCGGTCTTAGAAAGAATGCCAACACCTGCAAATCAATTCAATTTAGAACTAGCTGCTTATCTTTCCTTTCCTTTACTAGATTATGCATCACTACAAGAAGAAAATAAATATTTTTACACTTCCTAACATTTATAGGAATTTTAAGTCTTGAAAGTTCATGTATTGAAATTAGAATTGTATTGTGCTACACCCCATTTCAGGTACTTTTTTTTTCTTTTTCTTTTTTAAAAAAAGAATCAAATTACAAAAAACATTGTCTTCATCTTATTATGTACTGCTATAGTATTAGTACCTGCCCCTCTTGTTTGGAAAGAGGAATGCTTGCTAAATAAAGGGTCATAATAAATAAAAAGACGATTGATGAAACTGAAGCAGATAAGGAACAGACCTGGAGGATACTTAGGACAAGAGCAAAGATTCCAATGCCTCTGTGTGCTGGTATATTCGCGCTTATTCTGTCATATATTGACCTTCCAACAACTACAGCAGCAAGCACGATTATAAATCCAATGAACTGAATGACTACATGAAGATAGTACCATAACGGATCTCGATGCTTGAGGTATCTTGCAACAATTGCCCCTACTGGAAGAATTAGACCCCATCCAAGTAAAGCCAATACCCCATGAGTCTTTCTTGTACGAAAAATGTCATTTGGCATGCTAGACGCAGGCGCAGAAGAGTCTAAATTACCTGAAAGAATAAATTTTATCAACACAAGTGCTCAACATGCAACAGGCTTGAAGTTGATAAAATCTTATAGAAGTAAAGGGTGAGTGAAGATGAACAAACCAGCAGAGAAATCGAAGCGTATGGTTGTTTTGTCATTATGGAGAGTTAGGTGATGGTGGATCGGATATCTAGTCCCAAAAGCTAACAAGATTGCTTGTTTGTTACTCAGAGATGATGAGGTAGCAAAATTGAGCTGAAATGCCAAGTAAATTGTTGCCCCATAAACCGTAACAAATGGTGGAACATTTGTCAGTGACAATTCACCTTTATCAGGTTTGATTTCTTCAGGGGTGAACCCAGCTAGATAATATTGTTTGATTCTGGCAACACCCTTTTCAGTGATCCATCCAACCATTGCACTGGAATTAAGCATCATTCCATCTTTTGAAAACCCAATTCCAACCCAGCCAGTAGTGTATGTAGCAGATAATACAATGGTCACTACGTTATCTTTTGTCCTAGAGTACTGCAACAGAAAAATGAGAATTTTTATATGAATTTTGACTCTCATTTTGGGATGAGGGGAGTATAAGAAAAATTCATAATGAGAAGAATTAAACTTACTCGAAGAAAATATGCATTCCAAACAGGTTTGCAGATCATGTTAGGCAAATTACTGTATGGTAGAGGAAGAAAGTTGTCTAGATTGATGCTGCAAACCCCTGCTGCTGCAGCATTATCACCATTTGCATTACTACTCTCCTCCACCCCTGCCAACACAATCGGCTCCCACAAGCCAATCACAAGAACAAACACTAGTAGCACCCATCTAAATGGTGCCAAAATTCTTAATAATCTTGAATTCATTTCCGTAAAATAAAACTTAAAAAGGAATTTAAGGCTCGATCTTAATTTCCCAGAAAAATTTATGAAGAAACCAAGAAATTAAAGACAGAAATCTAAACATATATATATATATATATGTGTGTGTGTGTGTGTGTGTATATATAGAGAGAGAGAGGGAGAATTTTAATTTAGTTTCTTGGGTTTGAAGGTTGAGTGATTGAAGAAGGTGAGATGACAGTGGTGGTTAGAGTTGGGGGGTTATCATCATCATTCCCGCCAAATACTTCAACTATAAGTATTACCTAACATATTCTCTTTCTTTCTCATTTTTATTGTTTTTTATTGTATCAATTAAGCAACTATGAACCTGCAGCACCGTCTTTGTTTGTTAGATTTGGATGGTGTTAACGCCAAGATCTTTTGCTACGTTCCAATCACGTAAGACGTCCTGATCCTGCACAGTAAACACGATAAGACATCAAAGCTTGACGGCTGGACCGTCGGGGGATAGCTCATGCGTGAGAGTCAGTATACGTGTTCACAAGGTTAACAATGGAGGATAATAATGTCTAGTGTATTGAGAGAGATAATAATATTCAGTATATGTGAACGTTAACGTACCTCTTTGTGAAGACCTCCTTGTTATGATATACTATAGGACCTGGTTTACCGTGCCACTGACCCTCCTGACACCTGTTAATCTCATCCCCTCTGTCCACCGCCGGCCAACTGTCCAATCCTTATTAATGCCATGTAAGATATCAGTCAGCCATATCTTTGTCATCATCACCGGTTCAGAACCCAAGTGAAGATATTTAAATATATGATGGGTCGACCCACTGATTTGGTCCGATACTAGAAGGACTTAACAAAGATAATAAAGTGACTAGGCCCAATAATGTCAACACCCAATAGTGAAGACCCAATGGACTAACTGAATAAGTAGGCCCAATCCATTCGGCCCAATATGAGAAATATCACGACCCAACATTGCCCCCTAGTTTTGTATTAAACAGGAGGTTTAATAGGAAACTATAAATGACATCGGTTCAGGACAAAAGGAATTATAATAAGACTAATAAAGGCCCAAAATACGGTTTCACATCAAGTCCATCCGATGAACATCAAATAGCAACATAAAGGGTTCATCTTCGCCGACCTCTCTGTGTATACCAATTGAAGAGCTTTCAACTACCGAAGCTCAAGCCATAGAATGAAATTTCGGTTCGGCAATAATTTCATCACGGACCTGATGGATTAAGGAATGAAATACCGGACTAAAGGAATTCGATAGTTTTGATTTATTCATTCACTTCGCTGCCCATCAATTTGAAATGATTGACTAATAATGGTCATCTGCAGGCAAACGCTGATTCGTGTGTCTCCGTCTCAAATACAAAGAAGCCGAAAATGACACCGAAGAGAATGCCGAAGAGAAAGCCGAAGAGAATGCCGAAAAGAATACCGCCCGAAGGGATAACGCCATCCGGAAGGATATCGAAGAAAAACTCTTGATATTGCTCTCTTCAACAATGAATGCCTTCGGAAGGATATCGACAAGATCAAAGAAGAACTAAAAACGACCAAGGCCACTCATCGGGTCATCACAATGAAGAAGAAGAATGAAGATCTTACCGAGTCTAATCAGAGCTTGGCGAAGCAAAATAACAATATCCATGCTAAAGAAGCAAGATATATAACACATCGTCAAAAGCTTGAAGAAGAGCTCAAAGAGCTTCGGACCCTTAGAGATTTGGGTCCGCCACTGACCGAAGACTTTCATAAGGAGATCCAGGCAGGATACAGAAAATCCGCCGAGCTGAACAATAAGATCGTCCATATGTATGCCAAAGGATATAAAATCTGCCAAAGTAAAGACAAGAAAAAGCTCGGGCCAAGGTAAATCCATCTCTTCTAGACTCTTTAGATGGTGACGATGACAAGGAAGAAGCCTAAAGATGACCTCTCCTTATCTTTAGCTGTAGAACTTTCTATAAAAATTCTAACTTGTTGTGAATAGTTAATATTAAAATATCAACTTCATGCCTTATTACTTATGAGTGAATATTTCTTGTCAATAATTGATCATCAATCAACTTGAAAACTGTGCAAGTGCCTCTTATCTTAAACCGTTAGTCAATAATCAAACAAATTATATAACAGTTAAGAACAATGATAATATAATCCGAACTCAACACTTGAACAAAATAAAGTAATGCATACTTATCGTTACCGGAGTGTGAGACAGATCAGTCAATAGGGTGAATTCGGCTGATCCTCTTTTGCAACAACAAGATCATGCTTACCGCTTGGGGTAGAACAAGTATATAAGGACCTTTGTTTACCACTCGGGGTAGAACAATTATATAGGAACCAAGATATAAGGACCATGAAATTTGTCTGCCACACGGGATAGAACAATTATATAGGGACCAAGATATAAGGACCATGGAATTTGTCTACCACACGGGGTCACAAATTCATAAGGACACTCCTGACAATAAGGCTGTCATCGAATGGCCAGCAAGTCCGACCATACCTCCTTACTCCAGTGCATTTTGTTTACCACTCGCAGTAAATCAAAATTAAGAGGATCATGGAATTTGTCTACCACGCAGGGTATAACAAAACCATAAGGACACTTCTGCCAAAGAGGCTACCATCGAATGGTCAGTGAGTCCACCCCGTCCTCCTTACTTCGGTGACTATTGATTTACCGCCCTCGGTAAAAGCAATATAAAGGAACATAGGATTTGTCTACCACGCTGGACAACAAATAGATAGGCTACCATCGAATGGCCAGCGAGTCCGACCATACCTCCTTACACCATTGTGATCTTAGAACAAATAAGAAGAGGATCAGTATAAATTGTAGATGAGCTACCGAAAGAAAGAATTCTTACTTGTTGGGTCGTGATATTTCTCCTATTGGGCCGAATGGATTGGGCCTACTTATTAAGTTAGTTCATTGGGTCTTCATTATTGGGTGTTGACATTATTGGGCCTAGTCACTTTATTATCTTTGTTAAGTCCTTCTAGTATCGGACCAAATCAGTGGGTCGACCCATCATATATTTAAATATCTTCACTTGGGTTCTGAACCGGTGATGATGACAAAGATATGGCTGACTAATATCTTACATGGCATTAATAAGGATTGGACAGTTGGCCGGCGTTGGACAGAGGGGATGAGATTAACAGGTGTCAGGAGGGTCAGTGGCACGTTAAACCAGGTCCTATAGTATATCATAGCAAGGAAGTCTTCACAAAGAGGTACGTTAACGTTCACATATACTGAATATTATTATTATCTCTCTCAATACACTAGACATTATTATCCTCCATTATTAACCTTGTGAACACGTATACTGACTCTCACTTTGAATTTATCTCCACGACGGTCAAAGTAGTCAAACTTTTGGTGTCTTATCGTGTTTATTGTGCAAGATCAAGACGTCTTACGTGATTGAGACGTGGCAAAAGATCTTGGCGTTAACAGATGATTTCTAGTGTAGGTAAGGTAATTGATATGACTTGTGTTAGATATATAGGACAGCTTATCTTTAACAACTTAGAAGTCTAATCACCAGCTTAATTATAATTGAAGACAACTTAATTTTATATATATATATATATATATATATATATATATATATATATATATATATATCGACATCAGAAAGGAAAACAAACACAAAGTAAAAGAAAGAAAAGATTAGCCATTAATTCATCACATCCAAATTAACGTTGTTTCTTTACTTGCATATACTGGCCGGTGACTGTATATTAATGTTAATGAATAAGTATACAAGATCATGCAGCCAATGAAGAAAATAATTACATTTATCCTTAAAATTTACAAAAATGGCAACATCGACTTTGGGGCACTCTAAGAATTAAGGTTTAAATCAAAGTTTTTTCCAGTCTATCTTTTTGGCTGTAACAATGTTGTATATATATATATATATATATATATATATATATCCTGCCATGGAAATTAATTGGTTAAAAGAGAAAGAAAGGCCGCTAGCTATATCTTTTGATGTGCTTAACAAGAGATTTTTGATCCCACAAGTCTATTAAATTTGAAACTCATGACCTAAAAATCTACTGGAATTAATTAATCAAAATTAACAAATCATGAATATTTTTAAAGCTATTAGACAAATCAAATAACCTAAAAACTCTAATTTTCTCTTCCAATCTACAAGAAATATTTTTAAAAATTGCTATCACACCAAATTAAATGGGAGAAATTATATATTCCACGTACACACGTGATATGCACCCTCTTTAATTTGACATAAAATGTCAAAGAAAGTATATAATTTATTTTTATTTTTTTAAAAAAATAAAAATAAAAAATCCAATATATATGCATGCATGCACTAATTAATTAATTAATGTTCATGGTGAAAAAATGGCAGCTCGCCTATGTAATTTCCAGGGGGATCATAGGAACAAATAGCAAATGTGTCGCCATTTTTACATTTTCCAAAGGCGCACCCTAACCTCTTACTATCCCTCCACACAATCTGTGTATAATGTCCGCATAGTTTCCCGGGCTTGCATGTATTTTTTTTGGCATCATAATATTTATGTTCCTTAATCCATAGCTTCACGGCGTCCTTAGGTGTCCATTCACCTCCACCACCCCAAAACAGGTTTTCGCCGTATGGACCGTCCGAATGGGTCAGACTGCAGTCGGCGCTACGTTTTGCGGCGTAATCTCTGGTATATTGCTCTAGCTTCAAGTCCCAAACGTAGGGCGGAAGGTGTGCATGTGTCCTGGCTAAGTTGTGGAGGTTCAAAAATTCAATGTTGGCCGTTTGGTTTCGTATGAAATTCGACAATAATGACGAGGGATTTTGTTTCCGTTGTGACAGCGACGGCGTGGCGGCGAGGAGGAGGAGGAGGAAGAGGAGGAGGAGGAGGAGAATTAATATTGATAGGATGAAATTAGTTTTGAGAAATTGGAACATTCCGATCGATTGACTTTTGTCGTCTGTTTTGAGTTACTTGTACACACACTGTTAACGCCAAGATCTTCTCCAACGTCCCAATCACGTAAGACGCCCTGATCCTGCACAGTAAACACGATAAACACCATAAGTTTGATTTGGACGACCACGGGGATAGCTCAGGCGTGAGAGTCAGTATACATGTTCACAAGGTTAACAATGGAGGATGTAATGTCTAGTGTATTGAGAGTAATAATAATTCTTAGTTGTGTGTATGTATGTATGTGAACGTACCTGTTTGTGAAGACTTGGTCGATAGATTGTACTCTCTTTACCCAATTTACCGTGCCACCCACTACCTCTGACACAGCCCCCTGATCTGATGGGTTCTACCGACTGCATGCAATCTGTCCACTACTTTTGGGTACTGTTTATGCCGCCGGCCGGTTATAATCCCATCCACATTAATGCATGACAGGTGTCTTAGTTAACTGTAATGTTTTTTCATCATTACAAGTCAAAGTAATAGATATTAAAAGATCCAATGGGTTAGTCCAATGAACCCAATCCAGGTTTCATAGATAAAAAATAAGTAATATGGTGACTAGGCTCAAAGTGGCTTTCAAGGTTCAATAATGAAGGCCCAATAGATTAATTAAATAAGTAAGCCCAATTTGTTTCTACCAAAGAGGGAAATATCATGACCCAACATTGCCCCTAATTTTTTGTTGAATGTAATGTTTAATAGAAAATTATAAAATAATGGTCCATGATATTTTACTAAAGGTCCATAATGAGAAGTAATCGAAAGGTGCGGTTATGGTTCATGAGATGAAATGAGAGGAGACCAAGGCCCAAATCGAAAAGCCCCTGTCGATAAATATCTGGACCCGAACCAGGACGCTTCCCATTCAAATTCTAAATCATTACTAACATTTAAATGTAGCCCTTGTACACCATGTAGCCGTCAAGATATAAAAGATAAAACTTTACCAATTTTTGGCGGTTTTACCGCCAATTTGAACTTTGAACCTTTGAGCTTTCTCCTCCTCTCCGGAAGTTCTTTCCTCTCTGCGAAATCTCAAAATGGTGGTCCCGAATACCAACCGAGTTCTCCTCCTCGAGTGACTCCCATTAACACCGCTTCCCCAATCCAAACCCCGATCAAGAGGGTTCGAGTTCAAATCCTCAAATCCACAAAGAACCATGGGGAAGAATCTACTCGATACCCTCTCCGCCACCTACTTACTTCTTTAAGGATGGGAACAGTTTCTCATGCCAATACCCCCATCTGTTATGGAAGCTGAGATACGTATCCTCCGGACTCGCTATCAGATTCCGGATATGTACGCAACAAGGGTTCCTGCTCCCGAAGAACGCATGTACCATCGACCGGATGGTTGGGTCTCCATGTCAGTTATTTTTCTCGAAAAGGGGATTCGCCTACCCCTCCATGCCTTCGTCGTTACCCTCCTAGGGTTTATAGGAGTGGGATTTTCCCAGTTGGTTCCTAATTCCTATATCCACATTCTGGCATTCATTGCCTTCTGTCACGAACTAGGGATTCCTCCCTCTGTCGACATCTTCTTCACCCTCTTCTCAGCCGGTAAATCCCGAGAACGAGGTTTTAAAATGTTGAGCAAACAGTCTCCTCGACCCAATGCCATATTTGAGAAGAGACCCCTGATGGATACTCCTTCAAGCAACAAGGGTTGGCACGAAAAATGATTTTTTGTTGCAGGACCCGAAATCTCTTCTCTTCCTGATTGGACTATCTCTGATCGGATTTCTTGTAAGACCCCAACTTATTATTAATGAAGTTTAATTTTCTCTATTTATTATTTTGAAATAGTAAGGGTTGATTTGATTAATGTGGATAGTTATGGGTAAAATACGCAAATATTTTAAAATAAGCAAGTGGTTATAAAATATTCATTATTGTCGGGGAATATTCGTTTGGTCGGGAATATTCATCTGCTTCGGGGAAATATTTTAGACGACGATTGCAAAGACCATGTATATGGGCCCCATAACGGAAAGCGATTGGAGGAAGAAAACGACAAGAATAAGTTGTTTAAAAATAACGGCGTAGTTGTTACCGTTAATACTGTTAAAATACTTGGTGGTTAAAACACAGTAGCACACGGTATTGCACCAATTATTGATTCTTACGTAAGAAGGCACTACTCAATAATTGTTACAGTAATTACTGTTCAGTATTTTATTTTATTGATTCAATAATTGCTGTGTTGATATTTTATATTACTGTTGTTTCAATAATTGTCACTACACAGTATTTTTTATTATCGAAGCAATAATTCATATTAACTGAATAATATTATTGGATAACATTATTGGCAATGTCTAGAAAATTCTGTCTAAGGAGAGGTTTGGTCACCTAATTGCGCGCCAGTAAGGAGAAATTCTTATTGGAAAGCCCCCTCTTTCTTGGGAACTGTTTGGTTGTCAATATTGTGATTCTGTAATATTATTCGTGAATAATTAATTATTGATTTATATGATGAGAAAAATATTGATTTTATGTGGATATAGATGGAGAAATTTTTTTAATGTGATAATTGTTGAAAATTAAATTTTTTATCTTTTTCTGATAAAATAATTCATTTAAATATATTATTATATTTTTAATAATATAATAATGGTGATATTTTTACAATGAATGTGTGATATATGAGTATACGAGGAGAAAGAGTATTTTTGTTGTAATAAATATTTAAAACATGTTAAACATGTCGGTGGACCCCATTTCTTGACTGAAATTTGATTATAGCCTGTAAAATCGCTTGGCTTATGGATTTCAATCAATTTCTGTTTGGAATTTGGAAAAACTTTCTTCTACAAAGTTGTAGAGAATTGAATTTCCTATAAAAACTAGCCAGATTCGAATTTTCTGACAAAAGGGCTATTTATTGTGAATTATTGAAGTTCAAGTCTCAAATAATTAATTTTGAAGTTTTAAATATTTTTAATAAGAAAAACATTTTTTTTTAGTTAAGCAAGGTGAGTCACTCTTGGTGGTCGATGGTTTGAATCAGATTTTGGGTGCGAGGAATTTAATAAATATATATTAATATTTTATTAAATTTTCGCTTTGGTGTTCTAAGCATTTTCCTATAAATAGGGTGCTTAGGTTAGAATTGAAAATCACAATTTAAATTGAAGTTTTTCTCTCTATATTATCGAGCGTATTCTTGTGAGTATTTTGAGTATACTTTGAGTATTGCTATACGGTGCAAGTTCAAATTATAACATATATCCAGTATTCCAGTTAGAAGTACTGTTTTTTCGAGGTAAGAGATATTATTTTTTTTAAAATGATATTATTTATTCTAATATCATTATGTCAAGTATTGATCTGAACTTTTAATCAAATTTGGAACTTTTAGTATCGGAGTTACTTATTCACGATATCGATTAATTATTCACGATATCTGATGATTATTCACTTAATACTGACTATTCATCAAAAATGAAATTTTCCTTTTGTCCAAAATATCTATTCGGATACTAGCTTTGATTGTATCCATGTTTTGATCATTCTTGAATTTTACACCACTAAGATTATTTTTTGAGGTATTTTTGGACATGGATAAAACAAAGTACGAATCCTTAATCCTTGTCATTTTGTTTCACCTGGATTCGTTTCTTTTAAAAATATTTTTATCATCCTCGCCTTAAATGATGATATTATTGAATATCTTTGACCAGTAGTGCAAAGATGAATGATTTCGATGAATATATTTGGCCCGTAGTGCAAAGATGAGCAGTGTTTAGATGAACATGATTAATCGATGAATATCTTTGGGCAGTAGTGCAAAGATGAATATTTGATTCCGAGATATATATTAATTGATGTTACAGGGATAAAAGATAGACGATGAACTTTAAAATTCATACATAGAAGATAGTAGTTTGCATTCTCTACTTAACTCTTCTAATGAATTATTATTTTCGCTGCGAATATTGATTTAAAACTTGTTGTTTATTGTATTCTATTAGATTTTTCCATGTTGAAGACTAACGATAATTTTGTTGTATATTATCTTAGTCATAATATTCTTTACTGGGCTAGTTGAGCTCACCCTTTTCCTTTTTGTTCCATTTTTCTTCTCAAGAGGCGAGAATGTAAATGAAAGTATTTAGTCTGGGGTATGGAATGATGGTTATAGAGAGAGTTATTTAGTAGTCCTCACCATTTTTGTAAAATAATGTATCAATAAATGTGATAAGAATTTATTTGGGTATAGATATTGTCTAAAAGATAATATTTGTATTCAAACTCACAGTTTTACTGTTGTAATAATAAAGTTATAGTTGTTTCTGTACCATGTATTGACAACTCAGAATGGGTGATGTATACCTATTTTGGGGGCGTCACATTTCTGTTAACTTTGGAGATATCCCCGAAGAGCGTGTGAAGGAAATGGCAGATTTTTTGAAGAAGATTCCTCCGAAGGAATGGAGTTTTGCACTTCTGACTAAGCAAGCCTGGTTATATGACCATAAATGTAAGTTTCGAACAACTTTGTAACACAGTTTTTTGAGATATTTAAGTAACATGGGTTCTGATACATGGTTATTTGAAGTGTCTTTGATCAAACCAACTTCTTCGGAAGTAAAAGAATTGGAAGACTTTTTGGCAGGGAAGATTATGGATGCAAGTGAAGAGCCTTCAACTGAAGAATCTCCCCGAGCTGATCCCCCCGTCACCAATCCACCCACTGTTTCTCCTCAGAATGACGAACCCCAAACTGATGAACCCATCGTTCCTGAAGAATCTCTCAGACCTCGTCGAAGGAAAAGAGCCGCCAAGAAATCCAAATCCACCCAGTCGGAAACAAATCCTGAAAGCGATCCGGAAACAATTCCAGAAGCAATTCCATAAGCAAACCCTTCATCTAACCCTAATTCTGTACCTTCTGAATCAGTTCCGATTAAGAGAAGCCTGCTTGACATACCTCTACATGATTGGGCGAAGGTCCTCCGTGCTAAAAAGCTGAGGACAAAGATTACTCCATCGATCGCCGAGGAGCTCCGAAGTTCCATCGTCTTCGAATCGACATTCCCCAATAGTCCCAACGGAATTCAAGTGCCCTGATGATGAACTCGGTCAATCTATCCTCGCCTTATCTCGAAAAAGGAAACAACCATCGAGATAGCCATCCAGTTCATCCTCGCTTCCTCACCATTCCCCACGAGCCTAATCTCGCTCGATCTCCTCTCTCGAAAAATATATATGTGGATCCTCGCCATTCATGAATCACCCATGCCCTCTCCTCCAAGACAGTCAACCTATGAATTCCAGCATGATGCTATGGCCTCTCCAACCATGTGGCCTCGATTTAATGCTAACTTTCCTTTTCAACTGTTTGACGCTTTCGTCCGTGAGACCGATGACCATCGATTTGGGAACAGCTCGAACGGGGATTTGCTTAACGAAGGCATGAGCTATCTGGCGAAGGTAAATGGTTCTCTTTTTAATTTCCGTATTTATCTTCATACTTATACAGTTGAAACTGATCGAATGATCTTTGGTCATGCGCAGCGAATCGTCGTGGTTCGGACGTCTGCGCCCAAAGTCTATCAAGTGAAATCAAGAAGAGGCAATGAAAAGGAGAATGCCATCCGAAGTCCGCTGCCGCTCGGAAAGGACTCAACGTGAGAGCGTTCTTCACACAAATGAAGGTCTTGGAAAGAGTTGGCCCAAGCCAAAGGAGATGTGAAGACATCCAATGAAGAATCAAGTCAACTAAAGCACAATATGAGGAAATCATCAAGATGAACGTTGATTTGGTTCGAGGAGGAGCGAAATAAGGATGGAGAAGATCAAAGAGTTAAAGGTCGATGCTAAGATCTTGACTAAACGATCCAAAAGCTAGAGCTAGCGAAACTCAAATCATCCGAATAAGCGCCGAAGCTTGAAGAAGAAATCCGAGAACTCAAGGCTCTTCGGGACCTTGGGCCTCCTTTGACCGATGATCTTCTAAGCAGATCGTGAAGAGTATCGAACATCGGATGAGATTAACTGAGAGATCATGAAGATATATTCGAAGCTATGAGCTCTGCCGGAGTCGTGGCAAGGAGAAGTTGATTACAGCTAACGTGGACCCAACTTTGCTCGACTCTTCAGATGGCGAGGATGATGCATGAATCGAATACTCTTGTCATTCCTGGATTTTATTTAAGAGTATTTATAAAAATTTCTGTTATTTTACTTTCTTTAATTCATAGGATTTGTGTAAAAATTTTCTAGTTTGTAATCAAATTAAATATTAATGAAAGGTGATCTCATCCCTTATGACTTCGGTGCATTTACTTTCTGCCAATACTTCAATATTAATTCAACTGAAAAAATATACAAACTCTTTCATGGACTCAACTCGAACTGTTAATTAACAACTAAGCATGTCATATAACAGATAAGATGAAGTTAAAGAATGAGGCATTCCGAACTCGACACTTAGAAAAAATTTAGGTAATAAAGTAAAGGGATACTTATTAGTTAATGGAAGTGTGAGATGATCCGCTTCATTGGGAATTTGTTTACCCCAAAAGGCCTAACAGAGCCAAAAGATGACATTTGCCTACCACGAAGGGCCTGACGAAGTCTAAAGAACGACAATTGTCTACCCCGAAGGGCCTGACAAGGTCTGAAGGACAACGCTTGCCTACCACGAAGGGCCTGACAAGGTCTAAATGTCGACAATTGCCTACCACGCAGGGCCTGACAACGTCTTAAGGATGACACTTGCCTACCACGAAGGGCCTGATAAGGTCTAAATGTCGACAATTGCCTACTACGCAGGGCCTGACAACGTATTGAGAATGACACTTACCTACCACGAAGGGCCTGACAATGTCTAAATGTCGACAATGGCCTACCACGCAGGGCCTGACAACGTCTTAAGGATGACACTTGCCTACCACGAAGGGCCTGACAAGGTTTAAATGTCGACAATTGCCTACCACGCAGGGCCTGACAACGTCTTGAGGATGGCGTTTGCCTACCACGAAGGGCCTGACAAACCCATAAGGTCCACCTGCCATTAAGGCAGCCATCGAATGGTCAGCAAGTCCACCCGAACCTCCTTACACCACCGAACTGAACAGGGACGAAGACAGGATTCATTTGAGAAAAAAAGGGACTTTTATTGATGATGACGTGAATATTCTGCATTCCGAGGTAATCGACATTATATTTATTGAAAGTATTTCCTAAGCTTCGTTTACGCGCCAATTATTTTTTAATTGTCGACCCGTCTAATGCCTTCACCGATAAGTCCCCAAGACTTCGGTGACTTCATACTTGGGTCCTTCCTGGGCTTCGGCTAAGATCGCCTTTCCCAAATCTCGAGGTGTAGATGCTTCGACTTCCCCGAGAACAAAATCTCCCACTTCAAATCACAAGCTTTACTCCCTTGTTATAATGCTTAGCCACTCTTCACCGATAAGTCGCCAATTTGATTAAGGTCAAGTTTCTCGACTTCTTCAAGTAAATCAAGATTGGCCTTCATTCTTCTTCATGTAGATCTCTTTGAATCGACTAACTCAAGACTTGGAGATCCAATTTCAACCGACTAAGGCATCGCACCATAGGGCCCGAAAGGTGAATCCTCGTTGTAGTCCCTGAGTAGTTCGATAAGCCCATAACACGCCAAGTAGCTCTTCCGCCATCTACTCTTAGCTTCCGTCCAATCAAGGCTTGATCCCATTCGGTGCAAATGCTCATTGGTCACTTCAACTTGTCCGCTTGATCGAGGATGAGCCATCGAAGTCTTTCATCTTTGGATCCCAGCTTCTTTCAAAAATGTTTCAAATTTCAATCCCACAAACCGACGTCCATTGTCCGATATTACCACCTTAGGAATTCCGAAACGAAATACTATTGATTCTTTCAAAAATTTCAAGCATTCCTGTTCCATTATTAACCTAAGTGGCTTTGTTTCTACCCATTTGGTCATATAGTCGATGGCAACTATAACAAAACCGACTTGACCTTTTGCTTTTAAGACGGGACCAAAGATATCAACCCCCTGACAAATAAGGTATAGGAGATAAGATCGAGTATAGCTCTTTCCGTGGTCGATGTGGTATGGATCTGTTGAGTTGACACTTTCGCACTTCTTCGACGATTCAGACGCTTCCTTGAAGATGGTATGCCAGTAATACCCCTGACGAAGTACTTTGTAGGCTAATGACTTAGCAGCCATATGGTCGCCACAGATGCCCTCATATACCTCTCGTAGAGCATATTCAGCTTCAGATGGAGTCAAACATTTCAAGAAGTGGAGATGAGAAAGCCCTTCTAATGCATCCCCATCAATCAGAACAAAATTAGCACTTTTTTATTTGATTTTTTTGGCTAGCATCCGATCCAAAGGTAAGACGCCATCTACCAGATACTCCAGATATGGAGTCAACCAAAGATTGGTTTATTAATGCACATCACCGATTCATGATGAACACTCAGATGTTGCAAAATTTCTAAGTAAACCCGCCCATCAAAGACGTTAACATCCGTAGTGGCTAATTTGGAGAATGCATCAAGAATGGAATTGTTATTACGCCAATTTCAAACTCGTAGGATTGGAAATATCGCCGTTCTTTCAATTTCCGCCAAATATCCGATCATTCTTGGGCCTCGAGCCAGACTCCCTGTGAGAATTGCTTAACGACTAACTCGTGAATCACTAAAGATGACTATTTCTCGCGACTTCAAGACTCTTCGCTAGTCGTAACCTCGCGAGTACCGTTTCATATACAAACCGTTATTCGTCGCTTTGAATCGAAATCGATAGCACATTGTTGACCTTGAATCCCTCCGGACTCGTCGAGAATAATCCTCGCCCATCGACGTCTGTAGTAGAAGACCCATCTCGTGACACATGGCCCATTTAACTCGTCAATCTGAAAGAATCAAGAATCGCTCTGTCAGATCCTTTAGCTTCTGCCACAATTTCATCAGCTTCAGAAAACGAGCATTCAACTACAAAATTAGCCAAGGCCTGCCCCTTGATGGCGGTTCGGAGATGATATTCAATAAAAAATTGGGACAACTCCATAGTCCATGCAGCTAATCTTCCCAAGACCTCGTGTTTGCCCATAATCTTCTTCAAAGGTCGATCTTGTTTTCAGATCCCAAGGACACGGCTTACATAATAAACCGTGTCTCGCTTACTTCAACTTCACGCACCAAAACCGCTTCCCACCGCCAATCTAACTACTGCTAAGTACAAATATAGAGGCTCAGCAGGAACGGACTTCACCAACAAAGGCGCCGAAGATAAGTCCATTGGAACGTCTTTGCATTCTTCGGCCCTTTCAACGTATCAAAAAATGACAAACATCTTTCTACTGACTTGGACATGAACCTCCTTAAAACTGCAATCCTTCCAGTCAAACGTTGAACATCTTTAAATGACTGAGGAGTCTTCATGCTCAGGATCGCTTGAATCTTCTCTGGATTGGCTTCAATTCCTCTTCGGTCGACAAAATAACCGTAAACTTGCCATTTCTTGCATCAAGGTGCACTTAGTGGGATTTAGTCTCAAGTTGTGATGGCGAATTGTCTGAAAGCATTCTTCTAAATCATCCAGATGTTTATGTATCAGTATGCTTTTAGCAATCATGTCATCCACGTACACCTCCATATTCTTACCCAACTAGTATCTGAAGATGTAGTTCATCATCATCTGGTATGTGTCCCCGGCATTGATGAGGCCGAAGGTCATTTTCTTGTAGGTATATACCGAACGATGCGTAATGAACGCCGTCTTAGGTATATCATCTTTACTCATGGAAATCTAATGGTACCCAGAGAATGCATCCATGAAACTTAACAAAGCATACCCCGAAGTGGCATCGATGAGTTGGTTGATGTGAGGCAGCAGGTAGAAATCCTTTGGACAAGCTTTATTCAGATCGGTATAGTCGATGCAGACTCGCCATTTACTGCTCTGCTTCGACCAAAGACCACATTTGCCATCCACTGCGGGTAGTCGATTTCAAAAATGAAGTCAGCTGCCAACAGTTTTGCAATCTCTTCATCGATGATCCGCTGACGTTCAGGTGCAAAGATCCTCCTCTTCTGTCGAACTGGTTTCTTTGATGGGTCCACTTCCAACCGATGCTCAGCAATATCCCTACTTACTCCCGGCATATCCTTAGGTTCCCATGCAAAGATATCAACATAGAATTGCAGGAGCTCCATGAGGTTCGTCCGGAGAGGTTCCGGCAGACCCGAACCTATTTTCACTATCTTGTTCACCTTGCCCGGGATGAGCTCTATCTCCTCTGTTTCTTCAGCTGGCATGACCAATGGTTCGGAACTACTCTCAGTGAAGGGTTCGATCTCTATCGCCATGGTCTGCTTTTGCTTCGATACCCCCACTCCCGAAGTGATCACAGATTTCTATAACACCTTCTAGCCAGATCCAAATCTTCTTTCACCTCACCAACCCCGTGAGCCGTAGGAAATTTGATTTTGAAATGAGGTATTGAGGTCACAGCTTGTAAAGCAATTAAAGTAGGCCTCCCCAAAATAGCATTATAAGCAGAATCTACATGCACAACATAAAATTTGCAAATAATTTCTACCTGTTGAGGGGCCGTTCTGAAGATGACCAGTAGTTCAATGGTTCCGACCACCTTGACCGGATCATTACTAAAACCGTACAAAGGAGCCTCCTGCCCTATCTCCATCTTCCTCCCATCTAGATGCATCCTCTGATAAGCGTGGGCATACATAATATCTACAGAAGACCCATTATCTACCATCATTCGCTTCATATCCACCGAACCCACTTGCGCAGTCAGCACCAATGATCCCTCATACGGTTCGATGGTTTCCGAAAGATAATCCTCATCAGTAAAGGAGACTACCGTATTCGGATAAGGTCTATCAGTCTTCGGGAGGGTACCCACCACTGACATGACCGAATCCAAGTGACTTCTAAGGCTTCTTTCCAACAAGTTTGCACGAAGTAACCCCCCGCTGATGACATCTATCACATGCCTCGCAGCCGTTGTCCCCGAGTGGCAACGCCATCGAACCGGGTTGAGTGCCGAATGTGTCCTCTATCCCGTCAGAATTGATTCTCGTACCACATATTGAACTAAAGCCCCCCCCTCAGACCTTTCTTTCAATGAAATCTTTCAAACTAGCACACGATGCTCATATCCCGACCGAGGCTTGATGGTAATCACAATACTTACGAGGATTTCTTTTTCGGGCTTAATGTTATCTCGAGGTGGCTCAAGATAGGTTGATCTTTAATCGATCCAAGATAACAAACCCTATTTGTGTTAAGTGTTGTGTATGTCCTATTTACTCTTCAATGGAGCGGATTTAACGTCCTCCACCCTCGCTCCAATTGTCAGATTCTTCGACCCGCCTTCATAGCGGTCTTTATTCCTTCATTCTTCTTTCTCGTCCCCATCGGTTTTGTCCCGATCGTCTCCTTAATCCGGCCTCAAGAAAGACGCGTTTGAGGTCGTTTCATGGCTTCCTCCACCACGATATAGCCTTCACTTTGTCGAAGGCTTCAATGAGACTCTTCTAAAGTGAAACATTAATTTCTTCACCAACTTTTCTCGATTTGACCAAATCTAACCCATTCTCAAACAAGCCCCACAAATTTGTAGATCGCTCAGTTCTGGCTACTTGGCCGATCGCTTCACGGAACCGCTTCACATATTGGCCCAAGGACTCATTCGAATATGTCGAACCCGAGCCAACGAACCATTGGTTTTCCCCCTTCTTTGTTGCTCCCGGTTTAACATGAAATTTATCGCATATGTTCGCGCCAAGACGAAATTGAATCCGAGGGCAAAGTCCCCATCCACCGCCGGCATCCTTTCTCGAAAGGTCGTGACAAAAAGTATGACACTTAGTCGCATCGCTAAAGTCATAATAATCCATTAGTCGAATCGACGCTCGATCAGGGTCGTAGGGATCCCCGATCCATCATAACTTTCTTTCAATGGGGCAACTTGGTGGGGTCACCTTTCTTTTAATCTCCGCGGAAAAAGGGGATGCCTTCTTTCCCGAGGTATCTTTTGTTTTCTGCACTTCGGCAAGCTGCTTCCGAAGTTCCTTTAATTCTTTAACCAGATACTCCACACCTTCTGGTTGAGATGATGCTTCTTTTTCCGGTGACTCCTTCCTCTTCTGAGTGGACCGGTTTCTTATAATAGAATCTCCAACTTTAGAGGGACTTTCCGATGACGAGCGTCCACAGGGTGGTATATCCTCAGTAGACTCTCGGGAGTATGACCTCTAGATATACTTCATCTCTGAACTCGGGCGCTATGGTGAGAATGTGCAACAACAAGTGCCTTCTTTGTATGCTCAGGAGTGTGATCTCTGGATCGACCTCTTCGTTCGCTTCGATTTCGCCCCTTAGAATCGACAAGTGATATGCCTCTTCGATCTTTGAGGAGTAGGGCTTCGGGATCTTCTTCTTTCTCGGGTTTGGCCCCGAGACTCTCGTCCTGAATGAGCAGGTTCCTTCCCACTCCAATGCCCTCGCTCTTCGGACTAAACATAACTGAACTCTTTGTCCCTCAACTCGCTATTCGAGCCATCGCTTCAATTTATATATCCTGTCGTTGCTTCATAAGTACTTCCATAGCTCTATCCGCTTCATCTTCCATCTTAGCCTAATCGGGAGGCCTTTGCGTCTTGGTCATCTCTCAGATCGAAGTTCTAGGCGAGGTGCCTTCTACTGCTTCCGACCATGGCCGCATTCTCTCTCTGTCAGTGAAAACTAGCTTACGCTTAGCTTTGCCCACCGCCTTCTACCGAGAATCTTCAAAGTGAATGTTTGGACGTCAGGTCTTTGGCGTGAACACTTATTGTAGGTCCCAAATGATCTTCGCGAGACACTCGTGGTGCCGATTCACCGACAACCATCTACCGTCCTTCAGTGTAGGTGTTCTACTCTTCACCATGAATATCGATGTAGAACAAACACACCGTGATTGAAAAATACTCGTGACACTAGAACTCATTTCCTTCTAGCTACCAATGTTAACGCCAAGATCTTCTCCAACGCCCCAATCACGTAAGACGCCTCGATCCCGCACAAGAAACACGATAAACACCGCATGAAGTTTCGATTTTTGGACCACGGGGATAGCTTTCAGCGCGAGAGTCGATATCGTGTTCACAAGGTTAACAATGGAGGATGTAATGTCTAGTGTATTGAGAGTGATAATAATTCTCAGTTGTGTGTATGTATGTATGTGAACGTACCTGTTTGTGAAGACTTGGTCGATAGATTGTACTCTCTTTGCCCAATTTACCGTGCCACCCACTACCTCCCGACATGTACTTCGATCCGATGGGTTCTCGCCGATCAGATACAATCATCCACTACTTTTGGTATCATTATGTATACCACGGCTTATAATCCCATCCACATTAATGCATGACAGGTGTCTTAGTCAACATGCTTTTTCATCATTACATAGTCAAAGTAATAGATATTAAAATATCCAATGGGTTAGTCCAATGAACCAATCCCGGTTTCATAGGATAAAAATAAGTAATATGGTGATTAGCCAAGCTTGGCTTTCAAGGTTCAATAATGAAAGGCCCAATAGATTAATTAAATAAGTAAGTTCAATTTGCTCAAATTTCAAAGAGAAGAAATATCATGACCCAACACACACCAAATTAAAACAACAGATTTTTGATGGACAAGCAAGGTTTCTGGATTTGTAGTACATCTTTAACAAATTAATTCCAAGCACAAAATTAATTTTGATGGCCATCCCTAAATCTCTCTTTATATATATATATATATATATATATATATATATATATATATAATTTGGAAAATTCGGTTGTTACAATAATGTTGTAAATTCGGGGTTCGATTGCCCGCACCTCCGTGGCAAATTTTTATCAATGATGCAGTCGTCTGAATTTTTTACTTAAGTCTGACTAGTAATTGTTGATTTTTTTAATTTAGTAAGTAATTGTAGCATGATAATAAAATTAATATGATAAAATTGAGGACACTATGTAATTTTATTCTATTACCGATAAAAATAACAATTCTTTTTTGTGGAACAAAAAAAATTAAATGGTACACAGAAATTATCACAAATTCTTGTTGCTTTTTGAGTAAATAGGAAATTGGAGTAATTACACTAAAGTTTTGTCAATTTTTTTTTCTAATTAAGGTGTAAAAGTGAGTATTAATTATGTTTGGTAATTAATAAAATATCAAATGATTTTTGTGCTAAGAATAAGGGGGTGTTTGATAAAAACTGAATTAATCTGAATGAATTGAATCTGAATGAAAAAAGATGTTTGATAATTGACATATTCGAAACATCTGAATGACAAAACTTTATTATTTTACTCCTCTAAAAAAATTCAAAATTGTTATACATTTATTTAATATTACTTAATATAATAATTAATATTTTTTTTTTATTTTTTATACTTCATTCAACTGATCATTCAACCATTCAGTTAAAAAAAATTGACAACCATTCAGCTTATCCATCTTATCGATTCAACCATTCAGACCAAAACAAATGCACTGATCAGTTAGTCAGCTCTAAACAAACACCCTAAGGAGGAAAAGAAAGACATGCTACTAAGGGATTAGGAAAGAGTCTTGCTCATGTCAGCAACAAGCTAGTAATATTGAAGACACATTTTCAGGCCTTCCAACTACATTTTAATTGAGAGATTGGCTACAAATTTGCTTGCTAAACCTAAAAAGTGGTATTTGCTGGGGTACATTATCTCAACATCCTGGCTTCATGAAACCAATCTCAAAACTACTGAAATATTCAGAACTACTTACAAATTCAACTACTCCAGGCTAAATTCCAGAAGGAATAAAGGGACACCGAAAAAATGATACAACCTAGAACACAATGCAGTCTGAGGCACACTCACAAGTTAAGAGACTGATTTGGGTATATTTTTATGGTAAAGAATTCACCAAAGTTTCCGTATAAAATATAATCAAAATATGGGTGTGGATACAAGAGAACTTCATATGAACCTTCTTATAAGAGAAACTAAAGAATGTCGGGCCAAATAAGCCACCAGACCTTCCCTCAAATTGAGGTATAAAGAATGAGAGTCACGGATCAAAGAATCGTAACCATCTCCTATAGCTAAACTCCAATTATTACTATCAAAGAAAGGAAGATCCCCATAACTACTTGGCCCAGGCAACTGTATCGATCTCTGCCTGGGCAGATCTGTATAACTCCAGCCTCTTGGCAAGGGAGACGCGACGCTGCATTATTGCTGGATCCTCATCCAACAATTTACCCAACTGCTTCCCCTGCAAAAAATAAGTTTGGATAGTTCATAAGGTATATTACTTGGATCATCTTTTGTGTTCTTGTCCCGTTTTCTTTCATGTTGTGTGAGGAGTGCAGGCATATGATGAAATTCTCACCTCCTTTTTTCCCAAATCGGTAAAGAAATGGTCAAGTAAGCTGCGTTTGGCCTCGCGCACTTGACAATAAACCACGGACTTTGGGATGGAGTTCCTCAAACTTCCAACCACCATATGGACATAAGACAATACATTTGATCCTGTTTTCAAGAGAGAGAATGGAAAGGGGGCAAACATAATCAGATCACCCCGATAAAACATTTTAATACTTGCTTATAGGTTTGATTGTATCATATCTTCAGAATTAAATCGGTGTAAACATATGGGCCTCTTGAATACTTACCAATTCGACGAAGATATGAATCATTGTATCTGTCAAAGATCGAATGTGTTGGATTTCCACCCTTCTCAATATCTTGAGGAAGCTTACGGAAGAAATCAACTGTCAGGTAACTACACTCCATTTCAACTAGCTGTAGAGTAGCTTTTCTGCTTTCAGCCTTCATCCTGTCCAATGATTCAATAGCAGCATTTGAAACCTCCACTCTAAGTGACGGATACTGCTTCAGCTCCTGCACAATATAAGAAAGAATCTAGCACTCAGATGGCACTAAATAAGTGATAAGAACACTAGCAGGAGCAACTAATGTATCGGTATTAAGATCAATTAACTGGGTATAGCAGAATTGAAAATTGATCACTTGAACTAGGAAGGAGAATATCTTTTATCAATTCTGAGATGCATCTTCTTATTAAATTACCTCTCAAATGCCTAGTGTCACCATGCACATGAAAAGTCTTCAATTTATAGACGTAATAATTTATATACTCCTTCCACCCACATTTATGTCTTCTTTCAATGCAAACCAGAATTTCAGAACTCGTCAACAGTAAATTACTAAATTTAGACACTGCTAATCGGAGGAGTTAAGTTACAAAGAAATCCAACTACCAAGAAAACTTATAATTCTAGGTCCACTCTCCAAGTTGCTTTTCTTTTTGTCTAACTCACTTCCTTTTTTCTTTGCGAGTTTCGGGAATATCCCCATTCATAGGTCCAAGCTCTACATCTATAAATTGAAAGGTCCGAATGATCAACTCTGCAATCAGTTGTTAGAATCAGCAGGTCTTCAAATCGTTCATTTGAAAAAATAGAAACCCTTGTTTGATTTATTGGATGATCAATGATACTTCCCAAAAATCTCAAGGACCTACCGCTTTAGGTAAATATTTTATATTATAATATATTTCAAAAATTGCTCCTTTAGATGCAAATAAATAAATAAATGGATTAGCCTAGCAAAAGTAATTTTCAAAAATCATTGTGTCCTCTTGTATGGGTTATCAAGAGGACACATAAAGTGGCACTAAGGGAGTAGTTGAATGAATAAACCATAACTATAGAAGAAAAGTTATAAATGCCTATGATCTGAAAAATCCCTAATAGTCATGCTATGGTGAATGCATATGCTAAACCAGTCGAGAAACATTAAAAAGTAAAAGGCCTAAAGACTAACCGTAGTCTCCTTAATTGACTTGTGAACCAGCTCCTTCAGAATAGCATGAACCTGAAATCACAGTAAAAGAAATCAAGCAAAGTTGCAGGCCCATTACTGATATCACTACACATCTTTTATGAAATGAAAAATTGTGACGAAAGCAAAAACATGACACTACTTTAAATTCATCAAATTAAATCCAAAGAACAACAAAGGATTCATTTGACACCACATACACTGGAAAGAAGAAACAATTAATTTTGAGCATGTTTGTTAGGTTGGTATCTAGCCAAACTGGAGCCTCAAATGGTAATCAAGCAGACCTTGAGAACTTACCGATCTTTTTCTATGCTAAGTTTATCATATTTCAATAGACAAGGAAAGTCAGATCAATGACAGGCTTTTGAGTAGGAAAATACATGTTACATTAGATAAACTTCCCAATATTATTCTACTGTGTTGGTGTGTTCATTATGTAATACCCAATAAAATAATAACAAAATATTTAAGTAAACTTTAAAATATTAATTGGGCTTTTCTTTTATTTGGGTCAAACTGTAGTTAATTTATTTGGACCATAATAAGTAAATGATTGCATTAAATTGAGTCTTTTAATTATTTGGGTCTAATTTATATTTGCGTTATTTTAAATCCTAATAAAATTAAGAGTATTAATAAAACATATTAATTACTCCCTCCGTCCCAAGATAAAAGTTCAGGTGGACTTTTCACGCATATTAAGAAGGAATAAATTGACAAAATTGCCCATAATAATGTCATTAAATATGGAGAGAGAATTAGAATAAGAAAAGTATGAGATATTTAATGCTACGGGTATAATAGGAAAAACTGTATAAAAGTTTGGTTATTAAAAGAAAGAGGACATTTAACGTGGGACAACCCAAAATAGTAATAAGGACTTTTATCCTGGGACGGAGGAAGTAGTAAATAGATAACAAAAAACCTAATCTCAGTCTCGCGGTACACAATTGAAAAAAAAGGGGAATGCGCCGTAATCTGATAAAGGAGGAAGTAGTCGTTCAAAAGATTTCAATACAAAGAGGAAGGAAATTCATTTAACAAAGGTGAGTAAAATCATAAAACCCTCAATCAATTGTAAAGAGAATGTATGTATATATGTTTAAAAGTTTGTCTTTATATATATGTATATATAAACGGATGTGGCCTGTGGGGATGTTAATGGAACTTATAGATTTTAGTATAATAATTATACTGTATAATTTGGTAAAGGAGGGAGTATTAGTGTATATTAGATTAGATTATATATATATATATATATATATATATATATATATATAAGCCTCGTGATTCGTTATATATATTTATATATATACATATGATCCAAAGAGGTTATATATATATAACATGATCTTTAGTAAGTTATATATATATATATATATAATATATATATATTTATTCATGAATTGAACCTCGCTCGCTTATTCGCCATCGATTGATTATTATATATATATGTATATATAAACGGATGTGGTACTCTGGGGATGTTAATGGAACTTATAGATTTTAGTATAATAATTATATCGTATAATTTGGTAAAGGAGGAGTATTAGTGTATATTAGATTCATATATATATATATATATATATATATATATATATATATATAAGCCTGTGATTCGTTATATATATTTATATATATACATATGATCCAGTAGGTTATATATATATAACATGATCTTTAGTAAGTTATATATATATATATATATATATATATATATATATATATATATATATTTATTCATGAATTGAATTCGCTTTCGCTATTCGCTATCGATTCGTTACATATATATATATATAAAAGTTATACAAGCATCTTAAAAAAAGAAAAAGAAAAGAGAAAGTAATAAATAATATTATAATATCAAGTTATTACTATTAAAATGTATCTTTTGATTACAAATTGAATATAGTATATTAAAATTATTGAATTTATGAAAATATAAATTGTATAAGTTCATAATTTAATTATATGTATTATATTTTATTTTGATAATTAAATCGGATTAAGGAGTTTAGCGGGTGATATTTGGATTCGCTAATTATTTTGGTACTATATTAAGGTAATGGATTTTGATTTTTCAAATGATACTCTTTTAAATTTAATTCGTTCGTTTTGTTACTCGTTTAGAAATTTGGTATTGCTTCTTAGGATTATTCCTTGTTGTCCAATTTATTGTGATAGTTTCGTTTTGGTGTTGATATTAAAATTCTTATTAGTACTCCTTTAACTAGTTAATCATGTCGGTATGTTTTAGAGACTTTATTTGTTTGTATCATTCTTCGTATAATTTTATTCACATTCGGGAGTTGTTTTGATCATTGATATCTTGTGATATTGAGTATGTTCGTATTTGATAATTTGATATCATTCGGAGATGGTCATGTAAGCCTTGTGACTTGAACCCCTTTTGGCTTACATTTTGTAGTTTGATCATTAGGGTATACTTGAGCTAACCACACGTGGAGATACCACAAGTATGTCCTCTTGACACAAGGGCATGACACCTTCCGTGGAGGTGTGATCAGTCCACGGCGTATCCTTTTGTATGCTCTGGGTATGAGCTTTGGCCATTTGATATATTTGTTAAGGATACGTATGGGTCGACCCAATATTTGATTTGATTCGATTTGTTCGGCGGATTAGTGACGTATGTGTCGTGCGTACTATCCGATTTGATTTGTAGACATTATGGTACCGATGTATTTCGTTAGCCTTTTACTATTTGTATTTGAGCTCAGTATGAAATTGTTACCTTATAACCATTTGTTTCAGCCTTATTTTGTTTAGAATTCTTTTGATTATAGTTGTCGGTTCGACAATGTTAATCATTTGTACCTTGTCTCACCAAATTCGATGTATTCATATTTGGTTAGTAGTTGTAATTGTTCGTTGATTCAGTTCCTTCGGTACATATATATATTGTTTATATATGTGCATTTTTATATCCGTACTGGGCAATTGGCTCACGCTGTGTTCTTTTTCCGGCAGGTAATCAGGGGTGATCAGGATATATATGTGGGATGAGAGCTACCTTTGATCCAAATGAGTAGACTAGTTTTTGAGACTTATCATTAGACTTGGTTTTCCTAATATTTTGTATATGGATGTTTGGCCCATTTTGGTATTTATTTTTTAATAGTAGAGACTATGTAAATGTGAAGTTCCTTCTATTTAAAGTGGAGTATGTGACAATTAGTGTTCAATTTAATTGGAGATATTTTGAGATTTATTAGAGGTTTGTATTTGTTATGTTTGTGTGTGACATTCCTTTTCCTTTTCGGAAAGGGGGTGTTACACATTATCTGTCTAACATAAAAGTTGAAACCTCCCAGATAGGAGATACACTGATATCATCAGTTTTCTTACTTATTTGACTTGCTTAGCTTGGCAAATATCAATTTCTACTGATTGTCTAATTCCCAACAGACGAATGGATAAAGAAATTCACCCGGTTATCTTTTTTTTATATTGCAACTCCCTTGTGGAGGAAATTTAGAGTTAATAACTGCTGTAAATTCAAATGCATACCGCATCAACAGCTGCTTCAGCAGGACCTTTGATGGTGATTAAGGTAGATTCAATGAGACGGCGATATCCTTGTTCAGGAGCAATTAAATGAGGTTGATATCCATCAGCTTCAGTGATTAGCTTTCTTACATTTTCCATAGCAAGTTGCTTGTCAAACTGTAACCTTTTCAACGCAGCCGGAAGTTGATTATCAAAAACATTATATACTTTATCACCACCTGACCGTCTGCACCATTTAATTATCAAAGTAACTAATATGGTTCAAAAGTAACAGGATAGCCATCAAAACGAAGCATATTAATGACTGTACTAATTCACCATACATACATTCCATCGAGATGCTCTTTGAATATTTGATCAAAACTTCGACAGATTTCCATAATCATATATAACTTTCCCTGCATTAGTAGTGAAAAAAATAGATATCACAAAGGCGTTAAGATGCAAGCACAGCCTGTAACAAGCATAAACTTTCTAAAGCTCCATACAATAAAACAGGTCAAAAGCGATGCAGTATTGGATCTCCTAAATGGTTAAAAAAGAAAGGCATAGTGAAAACACTTGAGCACTTCATGCCTTAAATAAATAAATCAGCCACTTCTTTCAAAACTGTTTGGGTCTCACCATGATACATTAATCCAAGAAGAAATTGAAGGACAAGAAAAGGCATACTTACTCCAGCATCCGTGGCAATCGGCTTCCCAAGACGGCTCAATTCTGTTTCTAGTTCAATGATAGTTTTATTAATCAGAGACTGAAGACCTGGGATTCGAGACTTGATGACAGTTTCCAAATGCTGAAACATTCAACCAGAAACATTTAGCATATCGGTGCATAACATTGACAATAAGTTAAGAACAACAAGCAATAGAGTCTCAAATTAGACATAGCATCATAAAAGACAAACAATGCACACAACTTTTCTTACTAAACAAATGAGAGAACAAGTTGCCTACTTTAGAAAGCACTTTCCCTAGATGTTCAGAACCCATCCTGTTTGCAAGATGCCTGTACTCTGGGGTATTAGCAAAATATTCGCGCTCTCTGCGCCGAGCTGCAATCATGTCAACACTTTTATTGATATCTGCTTGAGACCGGTTAACAACACCAATCCAAGGAAACTGTAGCTTATATGATTTTCCTTCCAAAATCTGAGAAAACCAGGAAAAAATTAGGCCAAATACCTTCCATGTTTATATGACCAAAAAAAATGAACATCATGTTGAATAATAAGAAACATTAAAGGGGGATAAATTTTCAGCTTCCACAAAACCATATTTGTAAGACAGATGCTTTTTATAAATCAAAGTCAAATAAGTCATAATATAATAATATTGGTTTTGTACAGCATAAAGGCTACTTACATCGACTGCATCAGTACCCTTGTCCATAAGATCAATTTTTGTCAAAACTCCAAATGTCCTCTCCCCTGTAAAAGGTAAAAGGTCAACTAGAGACAATCAGAACGTGATTAAGAAAACATGTCAATTGCTAAACTGTCATCATTTCGTTGAACTGTTTGCAAAACAGTGGGGAATAGTATTTGCATAATGTCAAAAGAATCTAGTCTTCTTACAACAAGAAAATGGAACATAACAAAAATAAAAACTAAAACTAAAGTATAGATAGGAATCAAATTCAAGTTTTTACAAAATCATTTCAACTTGATCCTAATTTTAGTGCATTAGCTTGGCTATTTTTAAAATCAAAGGAACAAGACTCAAAAGTTCCTTACCTTTGGGATCTACTTCACGAGAAATCTTAATTGCATCAGAGGTAGCAAGATCTTGGTTGGCAGGAGAAACTGCCAGAATAATACAGTTAGGCTGCAGCATCGAGAACAAGAAAACTGTTAATACTTTACCTGAAAAAATAATCACATCATTGACAACCAAGATCCAAGTGATCACATAGAAACCAATAAACATAACTGAAGAAAGCAATGTAAAACACAAGGATGCGTATAATCTAATTCAAACAAGTCTATTGATTTGACGTTGCCGCCCTGAATTATTATAAACAAATTCCCGTAATAAAGCATTCTTTGAGAAGGTTCTGAACAAGTTCATTGACTACTAAAGCATATTTTTCAAAGGAAACAAAAAAAGGGGGGAAAAGAGACCCCAAATTCCAATAGTTAACTTACCTTCTCAATATATGAGCGAACCATGTTTTCAATATCCTGCACAATACTCTCAGCCTGGCCCTCTAAAATTATCAGTTAATATAATCTCAATTAATCAATTCGTAGAAACAACATATAAAAGAGATGACAAAACAACACTAAGTTTAATTTATGGAACAATGGCAACAAGAATATTCATAGTCATTTATAAACCAAATCTGAGCAATGCTAAAACTCACCCACAGCTACTTTTGTAAGCCCAGGAAGATCGATCAATGTTAAGTTCACAACTGTCAATACCAAAGAATCATAAATGAGATACCATAACTAAGAATTAGCCAATACACTCAACATAAGAGATGATGGAAGAATAAAACTGAATATATGCTTTTAACCAAATAAAAAGATATTGGCATAAGCAGCAATCAAGTACATTACAAGCATTTCTTAGAATTTTGTGGTTTTCATAAAAAAAAATTAGTATCGACAAAAAAGAAGAAAAAAAAGATCATCATCATGAAAAGATTTCACTTCTTAAGAGTTAAGTGAACCATTTTTCATATAACTCTTACCCCAGATGAAAAGAAAACCACTACATGACTAATTTAGAACACCATCCAAACCAGTTATTAATGCTTAAACTCAGTCCAGAATAACTACACGGTTGATGAAATAGGAACATACTACCATACAGGAAATTCACGCATAAAACTACAAGGACAATATGAATGACAATGATAATGATAAATAACCAGAAATTTCATCTCACCATTAGGAGAATAGATACTAAGATATATTGGTACAGTGGATATTGCTTTGGATCGTCCAGTCTCTCGATCAGTCTCATCGGAAATTTCCTTCCTCACCGCGGCTGCACAAAATACAAGACAAGAGTACATCATCTCATATAGAATAGAAAGAAAAACTAAGTACATGAATCAAGGAATCAATCCATAATAACTACAAGAAGTGGGATGAACATATATTGGCACTACAATGGGATAGAAACAACAACATACACATGCTAACTAGAATATGAAGAAAAATATAAACTACTCTCTAAGACGACATACCAAAATCAGTGAACCTTTTTTTTGGCTGGTGTGCAAATTCTGCATATTCTCTTCCTTCTTCAAGCCTATGAAGTTGTAGAACAAGCGGCCGCCGGGTAACAATCCCTGCAGACAAATATTTGCAAAGTTTCTAGAATTCTTGGGATGTAGTGTTCATGAGCAAGTTAAATTCATAGTAGTTAAATATGAAGTGAGGGGAGAAAAGTATTAGTAGTACTAGTTACCAGATCCACGAGGTAAAAAGTCTTTTCCAACAACACTCTCCAGCACAGAAGACTTTCCAGAGCTCTAGAAAATACTAGCGGAGTCAGATGAGGAAATATACCATGCCAAGCAATGAAATAGCAAGTTTTTCCATAATAAATAGTACTTGTAATAGGTCGTGTAAGCTATAAAGGAAATTGTGTAACCTAGAAGACTATAACAACCAATCTGGATACAAATTCTGTATCTAAACAATATAATATTATAATTTATACGTGAAGAACAGAATTTAGTAAATAATAAAAATTAAAAAATGAAATATCAGTACTTCAGTTATTCAATGACCACTTGTAGTAATCTATTATACAAGTTATAGTTTGATCAATAGATGGCAGAAGTCGGGCACTCATAACTGGTAAGGACCAGATTAAAAGTTGGAATGCTTAAACAGTTATTTTTTTACTTCACATATATCAACCAATTCATCCTCCTAGAAGACTAGCAATTTGGTTCGAACATCTGACTAAAATATATGAGCAATGCTACCAGCTCAAGCTGATATTGCTGATGAAGCTCTTATTTTAGTAACAAATTAATGATGAAAGGGAGCTAACTTTTCAATTAAGTTCAACAATATTCTTGATATATTACTGTATATCAATATATACTAAGTAAGATATCCAATTAAATAAATGATAATGCTCAACTACATACCATAACTAGAAAATACAGGCACAAATTGAAGGACAATGTTTGGCAACTATATATAATAATATTAAGCAAATCTAAAGCACACAGAACCAGCTCAGATTCTCAATAACAATTAACGAGCTTCAAATCTCAAATGCATTAAAAAAATCACAAAACAACAGTTTCAGCTCAAATAAATTGCTAAGATATTGAACTCAAAAAATCGAAAACAAAAGGAAATTTGTACCATAATGGAAAATTGCGATTAACAAAAATAAATTAAGAGGAGAGAGACAAGACCTGGCCACCGACAACGGCAATGGAAGGTAAAGCGTCCCAGAGAGTGGGCAAAGCGCTCTCTTCGCCGTAATCTCCTAGGGCAGTACATGCTCTTTGTAATCTGTTCACCAACGCTATCAGATTCTCCATCTCTCCCGAAAGTTTGATCGGATCGGAAACTAGAATTCACGATTGTGCAATGATAATGGTTATTATACTATGGGTTTGTATGATCTCCTGATTGGATTCAAAGTGTTTGTTTATAGATCACAGAGATCTACCTCTCTTTTCTGAAGAATGCAGAAAGAGTGGAAGGAAGCGTCGAGGAGTAATAGGCCAACGGCCAGCGAAATAAATAATACCAAACCGCGTCACCTTTTGAAACTTGTTTTGGTTACTACTTATTTTAAAAATAAATAAGATATATTTTCTTCTTATTATAAAAAAAGTCTTATATATAAGGTAAAAATGGAGGTTCTGTGTAATTTTTAAAATTACACGGTCTACAATCGTAGAGTGATTTCACTCTACGATCGTGGAGATCGTAGAAAGTATACCCACGATTTCATGAATCATTTCTACGATCGCGATTATTTTACGATCGTAGAGTGAATTCACTCTACTATCTCTGGAGACTATTCTACGATCGCCGACCACAGAACTTTAAAAGTTATACTACCGCTGCACTCCATATTCCCCTATTTATAAATACTAATTTTTTTTTTATTTTTAAAGTAATGAATTTTTAGCTAAATAGTAATTATATAATAAAAATATTATGGTAAAACCTTGATAATAATATTATGACATTTTGTACTATTATTAACTGAAAGATGAACTTTTTGTAATTTTCTTTTCAAAAAGGTATCTTTTTTGGGTTTTATTTGTAGATATCTCGATTTGCTTTGGAAAGATGTTTTGTTTGTTTTTTTAAATGTCAAAAGCTTCCCATATTTTTACCCCCATACCACCAAAAGAACAATAGAAACTATTATATGGTGAACAAATAATTACATAAATAGTCCGATTGTTAATTGGAGAATTCTTATAACTATATTTGTGAGCTTGGGTAGGGGAAAAAAGGAGAGAGATTCTTTTTTAAAAAAAAATTAGAGAAAAGAAAGTTAGAGAAATTTGAAAGGTAAAATTTTTTTATTGTTTGTATAGGAAAAAAAATATAAATTGAATTTTGTGTATGCTCAGTAACTTCTCTCATATAATCATTGTTTTAAAAAGCTCGTTTAGTAAATAACGAGTGGAGTGCATAAGTTCCTTTAAAAATAGAGACAAGCACAACACGAACTCGCAAATCAAGTACGAAATTGATCTTCTCTATGAAGCGGAGCGACATCGTCTTGCTTGCCTATGACAAATTATTAAACACTGTTCTTATCGTCTTAGAAACAATTTTCTCGATAATTAAAAATAACAAGAGACTGTGTTTCCCATTATGCATGCACAAAAAATTGATGCAACACGAGAGTCAAAATGTGTATTTGATACATTTTAAACTTTATGCTAGTAATGCGTATTTTTGATAAATATAATTGCACTTCAAAAGACTCGGTCTGATACTACTCAAGACAAATTTTATGTACCCTTATTTTATACATAAATTAAATTAAATGCATATATATTTAGAAAATTATTAAATCCATAATAAAATTGTTAGTTTCGCATTAAAAAGTTGTCATTTATAGATCTTATAGCGACGGTTTTGCCACCGTCGCTATACACCTATAATGTATTACTTTTATTATTAAATAATAAAAAAAGTATTGAATTGGCTTACATAAATAAAATATACACAATCAGATATATAATTATTATTCTTATATTTAAAACATGATTTTTCTATAACCATGTGTCATTTGTGTGAACTTTATTATCATCTTGTTTAATTTATTTAATAAAATATAATTAATTTTAAATTTTTTATTTATCTTAATAAATCATCTGTACCTTCAAAGTTTCGCATAAATCCTCAGACACGAGAGACAGCCAGACAGGTAGTTACAAATATTGTAGGTTACTTGTAGCGGATCCTGATGGTCTAAATCGTGTGGATGTGGAAAGAGGAGAAGTGTCAAATAAAGTAGAGTAGTATATTGGATATTCTTTTACAAACTATATTTTTGTAAAATCATAAAATGGCACCTTTGATATATTTACATAATATAAAGGGCACTTCCACCCACTTATGCTATTGCTATCTCCTTCAAAACGCTAGTTCCTTCGTCCCAAAGCCTCAAAACTCTCTCCGATCTCCCTCTCTCTTCTCTGTTTCGATGCAGACTGAACTAAACCACACAACACTCCTAGCTTTTCCATGGACTCTCTTTTATTAAATTCGTCACTTAGCACCATCAACTTCAATCTCTCTAAACCTACAATCAACTCTTTCAATTATTGTTCATCACCATTCTTCAAAGTATACAATTTCAAGAAAAGAAAAACCTCTTCAATCTCAGTTTCTTACAGTCCTCATTCGGATCCTCAAAAACCCAGTTCACAATGGCAAAATTACAGCAAACCCTTTTCGAGTTTAGTTCCAATTTTGCGAAAGATTAAATCTTTGGCGGTAAAATCTTCAATGAACCAATGGGCCTCTGTTTTTCGAGGCTGTAGTGATTCAGACACTATATTACAGAATGGGGGATTTGGGATTGCTTTGTTAAGTGTAACAGCCAATGCTAAGGTGAAAATTAGTCCTTTTGTAGCAACATTGGCTGCAAATCCGACCTTTGTTTCAGGTTTTTTCGCGTGGATGATTGCACAATCTATGAAGGTTTTCTTGCATTTTTGTTTTGAGAAGAAGTGGGACTTGAGAATTATGTGTTCTTCTGGAGGAATGCCTTCTTCTCATACGGCCTTGTGTACTGCTTTGACGGCTTCGGTGGCTTTATGTCATGGAGTGGCAGACTCGTTATTTCCTGTTTGTTTGGGGTTTACTTCGATAGTTATGTATGATGCAATTGGTGTAAGGCGGCATGCCGGGATGCAAGCACAGGTATGAGTATATTTGTTTTTTTGTTGTTTTGTTTTGTTTTGTTTTTGTAATATTGCTGATTGGTGTTTTAGGAAAAAGCTTTGATTTGCTTGCATCACTTTGTTTTTTTTGGGCGAAACATAATTATGTGTGTTTAATTGCAACTGATAAAATAAATAATTATTTAGAACTCTCTTAATCATACTGGTGTTACACAGCTTGCGTCAGTATTGTTAACATGGAGGCATTAATGTGTTTGTGAGTGTATAATTGTGAATATACAATGGCATTCACACTCAAGTATTTGCTCTATGCTATCCCCTAGTTACCAATTGGCCTAACACTTGGGTGATGCAAACAGTGCAGTAGGTAGTATTGTTTGTGTAGCTTAAATTGTGTTTTTCAGGCTAGTAATAGACGCTTGAAATGGCCTGAAGGTTGAAAGTTAAAACCAAGTGCTTGACTTGGAATATGGATGCTCGGAGAATTAAATTAGTTGTTGCTCTTGGGTAAAACAAGAAGTGACTCAGTCAAGGCAAGAGCACCATGAATTGTGTCATAGTGTGGGGGGGGGGGGGATTCTTTTGTCCTTTCTCTACTTCCAGTTTGTTAGAATTTTGAAACATGTGCAGTTACATGGATTGACATTAGGAGGTTTATGGAAGTTGAGGTTTAGGATATTAGATGTTTACCTTAATTTTTCATAAGTTTAAATATGATTACCTTATTTTTGGGATATGGAGGGTTCGGGGTTATCAAAGAGAGACATGATTTCTATTTTGAAATTTGATTCACCAAGGCACCTACATGGGCTCGATATTGAAGTGTCTTACTTGAATATAGTTTTAATGTGAAGTTATGATTCTTCTCAAACTAGTGAATGCACCTTTTATTGATCTTTCAAATAAATGAAAATAAAACAAACTGCCTTTTATCATTAAGACTGTATACTGTTGAAAACCTAATTTAGCATGCAACTGTGTATTCTAATTTGCTTTTTTATTCAGTTTGTTCTAAGTTTTCCCACACCCAAAAAAGAGGAAACATTGTACTACATGAGTTACATGCTGACATACTTTGGATTTGTGGAAAAATGACATCTTTCTTTTAGAAAGACTATATTTGTATACATGCGTTAGAGGAGCATGGAAGCATAAATTTAGATTGAATCATGAGCTTAACGCTCATCAAACACATTTTTATAACCTAGAACTGTAAAGTTAATTTGAGTCGGAAATTGGGGGATAGCTTTCCACAGGACCACAAGTAAAGCCTTAGCCAGTAACTAAATAGTAGTAGGCAAAACCAATGAAGTGCTTCAAAAAGGTGGAATCTTTTTAGCCTCGATAGCTAGGAGCAGATGTTTGAGCTGGGTGCAATTAGCAATATTGTGCTGTTCTATGGGAGAGATTGGCAAATGACAAGTTAGTAAGCATTGACCTGTTCTGAGATTTGTTTAGGACTCTCCTCCCTTTCATCTTCCTTTTCCCTCCTCTTCTCAGTTATAACTGGCTGCACTTGCGAGAAGATTTAGCTAAAGGAGGATGCAAAGGACATGAACTGGTGCAGGTAGCTGATGGTAAATGTGGAGTTAATTACCGTTATTTAATAGAATTTGGGCTTCTAGGGGTTACAAGGCCTTCATAAATAACTTAATTGTCAGAAATCAAGTTTAGATTTTGAGTTTAAGCTGTCTATCTATCAATTTTTATTTTCTTCTGTATTTTTATTAAGTAATCTATCCTTTAACAATGGTCTAACAAAATTGTAAACAAAGTAAAATAAATAGGTAAAAAATGTCTAATCATGTTTTACTATGAAATTTTTAGATACTCCGAAAGTAAGCATTTGAAGATACAAAAGTTTACAAGTAATACAGGAAATAATATAAAATTAAAGTACCATATATCAAAGCAATTGTGATCTAAAGTAATGGGAAAATGTAGGTTTCTAGTGGACTAGTACAAGGTTAAACATGAGAATGACATAAGCAAGGGTACGCCCAAAATGTGAAGAAAAGTGTGTCTAGTCAGCAACAAGCCAAGAATCCTCTTCAGGGATGGGGATTGGCTGAATCACAAGTAAGTCACAAGAGGTAAAGATGAAGGTGACTTACCAACTTGGTGCAAGAAAGAACTAGTGGAATACAGCTTTTGTTAGGTTATTAACATTTTCTAAAGGGTTAAAATAAGACATGTGAGATTAGAAGGGTCAAGATTTATAAAAAAGGTCATACAAGGCAAAGGGGAAGGAGGACTGATGGCTACTTTTCCATAGGGATCAATGTGAGGCAATCTGAAATAATCAAACTTAAACATTTCTGCAGCCATAAATGAATATTGAACATTTTTATCTTTTTGACATCTTTTTTACTTTTGCTCAAGAGTGATTGGAAATAACACAAATGTTTTAAAGGCACTTAGCTAGGAAGAAGTAGTCAAGTAGCATATGAGATTTTTAGGTGTAGTGGGTATAATGTTTCATATCACAAGTTTTCAACCTATGTGCATTTGCATACTTGCACCTTGGTTCATACATTAGGCTTTGGACCAGAGTTTTTTGGTAACTTTCAATTATGTTTTGCCTAGAAGCTCTCACGGTAAATCTATCAAAAACAAAAATATTGTATACTTCAACTTCTAACCAAGTATAATAATCATGACATGTTTACTTGCTTTTGTACCTGGAGTCTTCATGATTTGATATCTACCTATTGTTCGGTGATATATATTGTGTTTTCTTCCTAATTTTTTGCCGATCAATTTAGGTTCTAAATTTAATCGTGGAGGACTTGTTTCAAGGTCATCCTATCAGCGAAAGAAAGCTCAAGGAACTTCTTGGTCACACTCCATCACAGGTGTTTGCAGGAGCTCTGCTTGGAATTTTGGTTGCTTGGGCCTGCTGTCAAGGTTGCATGGTTGCAATGTAATATGTTGCCGCAAGGTTATCAATTTCCTGCCAATCAAAATTGACCGAGGAGCTAATGTAGTCTAATTTTCGTGATTTTTAATTTATTTTATTTTATTTTTGGGCACAAGTCTTTAATGTTTGTGATTACCAGAAAAACACATAATTTCACAAATGAAAATAGATATCTTCCATCTTTTGCATTCTCCTTTATCTCTCAGATTTAAATTTTGCACTTAACTTTTTTGTGTTATTTACCTATATATTGTATCTCTTTTTAAAGGCTCAGAAAGAATCAAATTTTGTGGGGGAAAAAACAGTAGGCTAATGTAATGTTGTAATTAAATTGTATATACCCGAAGAGGTGAGATTATTGTCACTCTACTACTCTACAAGGCATGCAAAACTGTGATTTACTATTACAACCCAAACATGAGAATCAAATCTAAACTGTCATTTTTAATCTATTCAATTGTGTTGTCTAAATAGAAAGTAGTACTAGTATTTAGCCTATCTCTATGTTGCACTCGGACGTCTTGTATAGGCAGACCATTAAAGTCTTAGCCGGTCAATTCCATATAGTTTCCACATAAGAAACTATATCTGCAGTTCTGTTGTCAACGATGGGTTCATACTGAAGGTAATCAATCCCTTTCCATTATAAAGTTGTATTTTATTAATTTGGTTCACATACTGTTTGCCATATATGATGTGTACATTCTCCACCCTTGGGCAGAATAGAGAGACCAACCAGATTTAGTTGTTGGGTTATGCATGCCTCTATCATTTTTGTGAAAAATTCTCCTCCATTAATTCCGGAATTTCCAGGGACATAACTCTAGCATTTCCCAGCTTTGTGATGAACACTAAAGCAAAAGATTCAGACTTGGTAGCCTAAGTAGACTCCTTTAGTCTTGAGAAGTTATGTGGGGTGGGGGGTAGTGGGGGGGGGGGGGGGTGGCGAACGTAAAAGAATTCGAGAAATGCAAGCAAACCTGAGAGAGGATGTGTTGTTATGCATGTACTTGCAGCCATTACAGATTAAAAGCAGAGCAAGGCAAGCTATGCTGCTGTGAATGCTTTACTATTTAGTTAGAAAATCATGAGTTTCATTCATAATACTACTATAATTACAAGTTCATGTGCAAACCCACCCCATCAATTATAACGTTTTTTTATGATTTTTTACTGGATTTTTTGAATTTTTAATTCTTGGTCTTGCTTTGACCCTATCACCATTCAATCATCAACATTTTGGCTTTCCTCCATCATTTATTTATAGATTTATTACACTATACTATTTTTATTTTGGAAAACATAATATCAATTATGACTATTTAACAGTTATTTTGAGATATTTTTGCATGTAAAATTGATGTAAGTTTTGAAAACAATAAATCTAATACTTTTTGAATAATATTCATATAATTATATTTGGTAAAAAAAAAAATGAAAGTCATTTGGAATGGAGAAAGTTTTTATTTTTCTAATTCTTTTGATAAATGGCGTGAGAATAATTTGAAAAATAAATAAATGTATCCGTTCAAAGATTCCTAACTAACGCCGTTAACCCACCAAAAATTACTGGCCAAGTCATCGATACAATCCATATACAAATGTCAACCACGCGTCATCTTCTTCAGCTCCTCCCGGTAGAATCAGCCATTATTGCAACTTACGCAGAGCACAAAAATCTCTGTTCAACCCGTTAAAATCGAAGACTCCGACCCGAATTCATCGCCAGTTACTCTCTATATCTCATCTTCATCGGCTTATTCGTTTTCGGTTCTTGCTCTCTTCTGGTAAGGATCCCCTCCTCCCTCTCTCTGCTCTTTATTTTTCTTTATAATTCGCGCAGACCCACATGGTTTTCCTTTGAGCATTTGTGTTGTTCGAGGCTTCAGAATCCGTAGCTTTTTCATAAAGTTAGGGTTTTGAATTCTTTGAATTTAGTAACAAGGGATTGAGCTAAATTCTTTCGTTAGAGCTCAAAAAGCATGATTCTTTAGGGTTTAACAGAGTTTTGTACAGATTGATCTTAAGTGTGCAAATTTGTGTTTGAGATCATGTGTACATTCTGGTAATCTTGGTTAGGTTTTGTGTAGCTTTTTTTTAGTTGGATTTGTGAAGGTTTTAGGGTGTGAAATTTTAATAGAAAGATGTCGTCAGCCGGTGTTGTCACCATTAGTCCGATTCGCAAGGAGTCTGTACTTCCATCACCTGTACATAGCCAGGACTCGAGGGAATCAATTGTTATTTACGTGGCTATGTCGGGTTCGATGGTCCCTATGCGGGTTTTAGAATCGGATTCTATTGAATCTGTGAAGCTTAGGATTCAGTCATATAAAGGGTTTGTTACTAAGAATCAGAAATTGGTTTGTGGAGGCAGAGAATTGGCTAGGTGCGATTCGTTGGTTCGTGATTATGGGGTCTCAGATGGAAATGTGCTTCATCTAGTGATCCGTCTTTCTGATCTCCAAGTTATCAATGTGAAGACTTCTTGTGGGAAAGAGTTTACGTTCCATGTGGAACGTAACCGTGATGTTGGCTACGTTAAACGTCAGATTGCTTTGAAGAAGAGAGGATTAGTTGATATTGATGAGCAAGAAGTCTTGTGTAATGGAGAGCAGGTTGAAGATCAGAGACTCATAAACGATATCTGCAAACATAATGATGCCGTGATTCATTTGTATGTTCGGAAATCTTCAAAAATTAGAGCTAGACCTGTGGAGAAGAATTATGAATTGTCTATTGTGGCATCACCTTTGAATGATACGAGAGATTTTGACGTGGATAGAGAATCTAGCATTGGTATTGATCCGGAGAACAACAATCATGGTGTTCACAGAAAGCCTCCCGACAAAGACTTCTTTTTGGAACCAATAATTGTTAACCCGAAGGTGGAATTGCCTTTTGTGATTTGGGACTTGGTTAACTCTACCATTGAAGGGTTAGATAACGGAAACTTTCCAATCAGGTCTTCAGAGGGTACCGGAGGAGCGTACTTCATGCTGGATTCAACAGGGAGTAAGTATCTCTCTGTGTTTAAGCCAATTGATGAGGAGCCTATGGCTGTGAACAACCCCCGAGGCCTGCCTTTATCAGAGGATGGTGAAGGGTTGAAGAAGGGTACAAGAGTTGGTGAAGGTGCATTCAGGGAAGTTGCTGCCTATGTTTTGGATCATCCCAAGGCTGGGCGCCGGTCATTCTCTGGTGAGGAGAAGGGTTTCTCTGGTGTTCCCCCAACAGTTATGGTCAAGTGTTTGCACATAGGCTTTAATCATCCAGAGACCCTAACCGCCAAGATTGGGTCCTTGCAAATGTTCATGGGAAATTATGGAAGTTGTGAGGATATGGGTCCTAGTGCGTTCCCAGTGGAAGAGGTACATAAAATATCAGTGTTTGATATAAGGATGGCAAATGCTGATAGGCATGCTGGTAACATATTGGTGAGCAAGGGTGAAGACGGAAAGACACTGCTGATTCCAATTGATCATGGGTACTGCTTGCCGGAGAGTGTAAGTGGTCCTTTTAAGATATTTTAGTTTTGTTGAATTCTTTTAATTTATACACCTTCATTTAGATGCTCAAATGATTAGACATAACCCTTGGATTTATCATTTGTATAGCTTTCCTGCATCTCTTGCTACGTTATTTTATCTAAGTTTAAGTAGTTGTATAATGACATTTCCCCTTCAACAGTCTTATCTGTGATGGTTCCTTTAAGGGATTAACCTTATACTGCTTCATAGAATAGCCACCAAAGCAGGGTGATGCGTCCATGTAGAGTTTCGGTGTACAAGTATCAAGAACAGCTAAAGAGTAAAGAAGTGAAGTGACCATTGTGTTGACATGATCAAAATTTGTGATTTCTGTAAACTTCGAGAAAGAAATCTGATGAGAATCTGTCAAATTTAAAAGCCTTTTCATCAGTTTGTTTTAAGACAAAATCATTGTTATCAGTAGCTTTAAACCCCTTTTGGTACCCCCGTCCCCCTTCTCTTTTTATTAAAAAGCATATTTTAACTTTGTGCTTTCATTGAATATTCAACTTGTATCATTCCTCATGATTTCTGGCATTGCTGCAGTTTGAAGATTGCACATTTGACTGGCTCTACTGGCCGCAAGCACGTCAACCTTACAGTCCTGACACCATTGAGTACATTAAGTCGTTGGATGCTGAGGAAGACATTGCCATACTGAAGTTTCATGGATGGGACCTACCTCTAGAATGTGCTCGCACTCTCCGCATCTCGACCATGCTGTTGAAGAAAGGTGTGGAGAGGGGGCTCACCCCCTTTGACATTGGAAACATCATGTGCAGGAAAACCTTGAAGAAGGAATCCGTGATTGAGGAGATTGTCCAAGAGGCGTTGGATTCAGTCCTCCCTGGTACAAGCGAAGCTGCATTTCTTGACTCCATCTCTCAGATCATGGATCTTCGTCTTGATGTGATTGGCAAATAAAGGTGCAAAGAGAAGAGTAGTAATATATACATGTGCATATGTGCATATGCTCTATTACATATTATGGGTGGATATAGCTTTTGTCCACATGCTTCAATTCGAAAAGGATTTCGTTTTGAACGTTTTTAGTTTTTATTTTCCTTCCCAATTCTTTTCAGCAGTTAACTGGAAATGAAATAAACTCATCCTTGACTTATTTGTCGTATTGGGTCATCCTTGACTTATTTGTCGTATTGGGTCATCCTTGATTTATTTGTCATATTGGTTTAGTTATATTAAGATTCGTAAGCTGTGTGAAAGACATGGTAAAGATTACTCCATGGTATTTACTTTTGGTTTTTAACTTTTTACTGTGGCTGTTTGCCTCTTGAGAGTTGTGTTGTGTTGCGTCTTCTTCAGATTCAGATCTATGAAATGTCACTGCATTCTAATCGAAATGGGAATTTATGGTTTTACTATCAATAACTTATTTATTCAATCCCTAGACGTTACAAGATTCATCTACTCATTTTAATCTTTTAAACAAAGATTAATCCCCCCCGTGAACCGTGAACCCAAGATTATAGAGATACACACATACATATATAGAGATGGAAGAATGAGAGATCTTCATTAATATGCCTGCTCCAAAAGCATACATACTAGTGACGGCCTTATCTTACAATATCAGCAATCAGAAAAAAAAAAGAAAAAGGAAAAAAGAAGCTTATTAAATAATGCTGTGAAAGGCAAACCGTCTGGCAGGTACCCACGTACATAATTCAAGAATTTTCAAAAAAAAATTCAGTTTGCTAATATTATTAACTAAAATTCAGCACACAGACCAGAGAATCATTGAGCAGTATAGTGGCCAACTGGTCTAATTTTTAAGTACAGAGATTTGGTATACATGCCCCGCCATCTTGGTTCTGTTGTTCCTTCCATATCCGCCCTGTGACTCTTAACTTCAGCTCCTTCCTGTCACCTCCAGAGAAAAAGAGTGCCATGTTCCTTTGGATAATGAGCCCATCATGGCTATCCCTAACCTTCCTGTGACTATCCCTAATGCTCCGTGGGGTACCCTCCCAAGTAAGTTTTCGCCCATTTCCTCCAACCTCCAAGCTGTAGCTGTAATTTCGGGCATCTGTCTCATCACCCATATATCGCAGAAATGCCATATAAACTGGGGCCATGCCGAGCTGAAAGGCTTCAAAATGGAGACAAAAGTACTGCCCAAAACAATTGAAGACCTAGACAAAAGAATAAGGCGGGTAATACTTCAGCATTCACAGTTATTGGAATTGTGCAACTACAATGCTGCAACATTCAAGTTCAGGCTCTGAAACATTAGTACAGTTGGATAAAAACCAAAAGGACAGATCTTACAGAAACTATATCCAAGGTCTATACTGAAGCTAAAAGATCATGATTCTTACCTATTTCCATTTATAAGTTTGGAACATATCATCATGGAGATGGGAAATTTTTGAACTAGTTCTAGGAAAGATTAATGAAAGGCACATCTCTAACAAAAAAAATGTAAAAATAAGACAAAAGGCTAGAATCGTAGAAGTCAAGGATGTTTAACTATTCTCCCAATGAGGGCATTAAGCACTCTGGAGATATAAATTAAAATTTTGACAAATCTAGTACATATCCATGCGTAAAACCACAGCTCTCATATACTAGTACTATTATTGTATTTAAAGTAACATAGTCTCTTGATCTGTGGAAGTGGATTGGAACAACTAAGGAGATCTGCATGTGATAATGTAGATGGCAGTGAACCAAATGTACACACGACATAGGAGAATAGTAATATGTACAGAATGACCATAACATATGTGAAAGCATCACATTTACCAAAACATAAGCATAAACATATATATAAAATAGAGGATAGATACTTACAGTTAGCATCCAGGTGGCATTTTCTACTTCACGTGGATTTGATTTGACGTAACGATGATTGAATGTGCATCCAGAGTGCATGTCTACTTTGTGATCATCCCTTAAATGAGTAACCAACTGTGGAATATCCCCAACAACTGAGCACTCTGATCCAGCGTATGGGCAGCTATATGGTCTAAAGTTACACATGGCTTCATGTTTTAACTTGCTGTAGTAGGGAAAGATCTCTGGGCATCCATGGGAGCAAAACTTGCAAGGCAGATCAAGTGATTCAGCTACCTTCTCTAATGCTAGACACCTTATGTCGCCAAGCTCCTGTCTACAGGTCGGGCAACGATTATGTACCCTTGTTTTACAGGTAGAACAAAGCGTGTGTCCATTGTGACACTGCAAAAATCAAAACTTCTGATTCAATACCATAAAGAAAAAAAAGAAAAATTTGTCCAAACAAATCAGCTTAATCATCTAACCACCAAATTACTAGAACCAGAAAACTATATTTGCATATTCTGTTGCCTGAATAACACGATCAATGCAGTCAATTTAATGTTAAGGATGACTAAACAAATATTTCAAACAGGTATATGAAATCTATAATAAAAACTAAAACTTCAGTTCCCAGCCCCCATCTTTCATGAGTCTCAAGACAGCTGAAGCCACAGATATTTACTACAGCTCACTCGATCACTTATTCAGCTTTAGTGGCAACATTAATGTCTACAAACTATCGGCAATGGTGTAGAAAACTCCGCAGAGTACATGGAAAACAATCATATAATTCACACGTAAATCTCCACCTAATTTTGAATATACCAAGTCTCTCTCTCTCTCTCTCTCTCTCTGTGCGTGTAAACTGTTATATTTCCTACTGCCGGAAGAATAAAAATTGGATTACTATCAAAATAGAAAAAGGTATTTCTCATAGAATAAAGATTTCTACTTTTCATTTCACAGTATCAATTTATTTAAGATTGAAGTTGTGCATAAAGCCGACTATAGTGCGAAAAGAAAGAGAGTGGAGGACCTGGAGGTGCTAATGATACTAAAGATGGAGACAATGATTACTACTGCTATGTATCTATAATATTTAGTCTGCACTGTATATGTAGTTTCATATTGTATCAAATATTTATTAATCGACCATTATGTAGTAGTAGAGACATATGATAGCATGTCTTTAGCCATCTATATAACGCTATCTGCCATACAATCTCTTTTGGTTAAACAATAACTCATAAGTTTCCCGTATATCCACCCTTCTATGTGTGTGTGATGTGTATTTTTGTTATACCGCCCATAGAAGACACGTTCTGAACTTTCTTATTAAATTTTCTACACATTGAACCGAATCGAGCCAAGTAATTAAAATCATATGAGGATTGCAGGAACCATAAAAAACCCAAGTAAAGATAAACCCTATCCTTTCGAAAAACACAGATTTCTGTTCATTCTAGCCAAATAGGCTTATTAAGGAATACATTTATCCAAAACAATGTACTCCACATGGACGCTTAAAGTAAGTAAAGGATGAACCACAATTTCAAGCAATTAACCTCTACTCAATTTTGCCCCTTACATCCAACAAACCAAGTCCAAATCTTGCAAACTCCATCTCAACTAAACCAACAACCCTAAAATCCCACGCCACAAAACACAAAACCTGACCGATAATCTCCTCAACATAATGTGGCATTATCCAAAAACCCCCAAAGACAACAATTTTTTTTACAAGAAAAATCACCATCTCAAATCACCTATACTATACGGCCAAGAATATAAAGAACTGAAGAAATACAATTTTAAAATTGCATAAATTAACCCATCAAATGGGTCCATAAAAAATCAATCTTGCACATCAATAACAACAAATAGTGACATAATTGATCCAATCCAACCACCTATAAATGAAATGAAAGCAAAATAAAGCAAACCCGTCTTTTTAGATTGAAGAGAGAACAAACCTGATGAATAGGTGGGTACATTGAATTGGTACAAACGGGGCACTCAAGAAGCTCATGGACACTGGTGGTGGGATGAATCCCAGAAGGGGAAATGTTATTGTAAGGCTTTGAAGATGAAAACTGCGAAGAGATACAGGAATCATCCAAATCCGAGGTTGATATGCATTCAATGCTATCATCCAAATCCATCCTTTTTCTCTCTGACTCTACATATATATATATATATATATATATATATATATATATATATATATGTGTGTGTGTGTGTGTATATATATATATCAATATATATATATATACACTACATGGGTTTCTCTTTGATCTTTCGTTTGTATTTCTCAGGGCAGTTCTGAGGTTTTAATGAATGATGCAGAGAGAAAACCAGGGAGAGAGAAAGATGGTTCTTTTCTTGATGATTTTTTTCCAAAATTATTTTTTTTGCGCTGGTTGTGGGGTTTGGAATGGGAAGAAGATGAATTAATATTAATTTGGGAAATTCTTTGTTTTCATTATTCTAGTCTAAATATGGTGTAATCATGTTAATAAATAATAATAGAATTTGGGCCTCTGCCGCCCTGGACTCTTGGGAATATTTTATTTATTTATTTATTTTCAATTCTTTTTTATTATTATTAATAGACGTGAGAAAAAAGTGCAGTGACGTGATAATGACATGGCTTAGAAATAAACCTTGAAAAAATCTTTTAAGAAAATTAGTTAAAAACAATTAAGAATAGTAATAATAATGTATTAAAAATAAAAGCCTGTTAAAATTAAATTTCTGTTTACAATCTAATGCTGCTCAATAATTTGCATATTTTTCAAAATCTAGATGTGTCACGTGCCTCCGGCACTGTATGGACGGTGGGATTTATCTCAAACTTTGGACGGCCCAGATGATTTATTGAGTGAGCGAAAAATTCAAAATCATTTGTATTTTATTAAATAGATAGATAGATACCTACCTATATATGATCTTCTGCATGCAGCACATCATAGCATATATGGGAAGCTTAATTTGTAGGTCATGTTTGTGTTTTCTAATTTGGTTGGTGTTATAATATTCAGAATCAGGTGTTTCTTGTGGTGGTGTAATTATAATCACAATTATTTGCCTATTTAATTTTAATAGTAATTGGATCCGAGTAAAGTAAATTGGTTAGTGGCAGCATAACTTACTTTAAAAGTTACTTCTACAGTTCTACTTAAAAGGGCCGGCCACAATACAAAGCTGATGAAATTTCTCCCTTGTGTGACTAAACATTTCTCCCTTTGATGTGCAAGTTTTCCTCTCATCCGAATGAAGTAAAAAAATGAGAAAAAATTAGAGTAAAAATGTATTCCCTCTCTCATTAATTTGACTTTTTAATTATTCTTTTATGCATATTATATTAGATATTTAATTAGACTTATTATATTTGTTGTTGATGAAAACTATTTTCTTTCTAAAAATAAATAAAGTTTATCCTATGCAAAAGGTAAAATCCGAATTATAATATAAAATCATATTCTCATAATAATAATAATAATAATAATAATAGAAAATAACACAATCATACAATATAATATTGGTAAGAATCAATAACAAGTAATGATATTCTTAAGGTCTGATTGATATGGTAGTTAGGAGACCAAAACCACCTAACCTACCAAAGCTTGAGTGGGAAATTTCTTGAAAATCATTAATGTGCCACTATGTATGACCACCAAGCAAGTCGAGATGCCATACAGAAATTACTAGCTTTTCAGTTTTATACGGTTTTGGGGGAGGTCCGGTAGGCTTAATGACCGGTACACTTTTAAGGTTTTTTTTTAAAATTACAATTATGAGAAAAATAAATAAAAAATAATAGAGTAAGTTTAAACAAAAAATTATAAAAAAAAAGTATATTTTTTATTAAAAAAATATATTATAATGTTTTTTAATAAAAAATATACTTTTTTTTATAATTTTTTGTTCAAACTTGCTCTATTATTTTTTATTTATTTTTCTTATAATTGTGGTTTAAAAAAAAATAAAGTGTACCGGACGGTACCGGTCATTAGTGCACCGGACCGCCCCCTAATTAGTTTTATACTCCCTCCCTTCCTAAATAAGTGTCGTTTAAGATTTTTGCACATAGATTAAGAAAATCATTTAATACTATCATTAATTAAAATTTGTATGAAATTCCATCACTACCCCTTTATGGGAAGTTGAAAACTATTAATACTAAGTGTGAGAATTTCTTGGAACAATGAGAGAAGGTAAGGGTAATATAGGAAAGTAAATAATTTATTCTACTAAAAAGTTGTAAACGACAGATAATTTGGTATAAATTTTTTCTTCCAAAACGTCACTTATTTAAAAATTCAGTTTCGTATCAAATTTATTATTATTATTATTATTATTATTATTATTATATAGGAGAGCATGCATGGTCGTTCTGATTGGGACATACTCTCTCCTATTCAGATTAAATATCATTTTAGAGTTAAGCACACTTATTAAGAAATAACACAAAATATCTTTTGTGTCCCTAATTAATTATTTCTCTCTCCACAATTATCTCTTCTCATTCTCCACAATTGTCCCTAATTAATTATTTCTCTTTCCACAATTGCATTTACTAAGCATATTAAATAGAGGGGTAAATTAGGAAAAAATAGTGCAATATTGCATAGAGATTCCAAAACGACACTTATATAGAATAAAACTAGATACAAACCCGCGCGTTGCGGCGGAATTATTCAAATTTTTAATAATAAATGTGTATATATTAATAAATTAAAATATAATAAAAAGATGGTAGATTGTTGTGCGATGATCAGATTTTACACAGAAAAACAAATGAATATACATTGTAGGGGATAGTGTTGAGAGTTTATCGGTTTGTGCATTACATCTTCTGCTTTGTTTCAAGGTATTTTTTGTAACAATTGTTTCAAGTTTTTGAACAAAGTTAACTTCATATAACCTCTCGTGTGGATTTTTTTCAGGAAAACAGAATCCTATCAACCCATGGTTAATTTGGCCACTTTTATTTCATTCCATTCATTTCCTTCAAATCCAAACATAGCATAAACCCAACGCACAATATGATAATTAAAAGCAACCAGCAAATACAAGTTTAAAAAATGGTACACGCCATCTCATTTCATAGTTAATTTGCAATATGGACAACTGAAAATTGGAAAGATAAAGCACCATCTTCTAATTGGTAAAACAAAAACTGGCCTCCTGATAAAGGAAGGTAACTGAAGAAAAAAACATGAATAGAGATACAAGTGGACTGCATTCATCCATCAGCACATGAACTGATGCAATTTCTATACAGAATTTTAAGCAATTTTGAAATTGGTATATACAACCAGTTAGATTAGAAAAGAAAAAAATATATACTTCCTTATGAAGGCAGGTATGTTACAGCAGAAAAACCGCATGGTAGCCTACTATTTTTTTTTGCTCCAATATACTTCATTACCCTATTTCCATCTAAAATTTATGTTCAGTAGACCAGGGACCAGAAAGTAGCAAGTTAAGCCAAAGCACCGAGGACCAAAACTTGGCAAAAAAGCTATTGCCTAACGATTCTCATCTGCACAAGATAAATAGATTGAATAACTTAGCAATTAGGACACACCCTTTGAATAAAGTTTCAAAACTTGTCTGCACCAATTTTCCCACCAATGACGTGAATATCGGTGTAATCACGAGTTTTTGTGTAATACTTCAAGTCGGCTTCTTGACATAAAGCAATTTTACTTGATAAATCTAACTTCTTCAGCAGATATGTTTTCCCTTGATGCATATAGACGACACCTTCATACACCTGAAAGATTAATTAAATTATCAATTTTCAAGAAGAAATAGCAGCATAGACAAACTACGACCGAACCCAATCAAGCTCTCACCTCCATTTATTAAAAGAGAAACAGGTCCATCATAATTCAAAAAATAAAAAATATAGTGACTGCTTTACTAATATTATGGAGGAACCGAAATGCGAGTTGAAAGACTTGAAACCAGAAATTGTTAAACCAGAGAATAATTCAAGTTAACACTCGTTATAAAAGTTTAGGTGGTTTATACTGTGATATCTTTTGATTATGAAGAAGTACCTTAACAATTGAGAGAAGAGAGTCGAGTCCATCCAATGCAGAAACGCGTACAGGAAGTCAGGAACACCAATAACAGGCAAGGGAGTCAATGCAGCTACCATGCCTTCAATCCTCAGAACTTAATTCAATGCACATACAACAATAGAGCACTATAAGGGAATTTATGAAGCACTGTGATATATGCTAACCTGGCAAATGAGCCGCACCACCTGCACCAGCAATGATTAACTGGATTCCTCTCTCCAATGCAAACGTAGCATAAAAAAACAGTTTCTCAGAGCTCCACAAGAAACTGATACTGTAAAAAGATGCATTGGCCTTAGTTTATAGTGGCAAACTTGCACAAGATGTGTTGCAAGTGTATGCATGATAACTCCAAAACAAATGCAATAAATAGATTCCAAAATACATATTAGTCAGACATAATCATGTTATTACAATTATCTATCAAATACAATTGGACATTACTTTAGATAGTCACCTGTGTTGTAAAATAGTGTAGTGATAAAAGTGTTCACTTGCAGTTTCCAGGAGTGATGTATCCAGAAAGATCTATAACATATATTCGAGGAAGAATTCTAGAGCACAGCTGCACACGTACATCCCATAGCATAAGATCCATGAATGCTAACATTAGTTACCATCCATCTGGTTTTCTTTGCTCAGACTAAGAATCATCAATTCGAGAACATGCAAGCATTGCGATTGGCAATTCCATTAATATCGGTAAGTAAATCAAACTGCATCACCTTTTCTAACACCAATATCTTTTAAGTAATTAGCAAGCTGTAGGAAAGTACATATGAAACCCATCAACAATTCATTTAATGAAATCCAACTATAGGCCACAAATTCAACATAGAGATAGACAGACCTGGCACACTCTCTGGAGCAGCTGGGTGTATGTCAAACTGCCATCAACAGCAGGTTCGTTTCATTCCCAGTATATTGCAAATTTGTCACCATTCCCAGACTTAATGTTTCTATCTTAAAAAAAGGAAAAATAATTCCAATAACAATAAATCAAAACCTTGTCTAAGAAATCTTATCCATAATACATCGTTGAATCTCCAGTCAGAGTTATCTCCATAAACGTGTTCCATTACAACATAAGGCCTTCATGGTCTTCCTTTTCTTCTCTCCCTTATTCTTCTGTTACCTGTTAATATGGCTACAATATTATCAAAAACTGGGTATACAAATGATTCTAATAGCTCCTCAATCTCGTAAGTGTAATGAAGGGCCTCATAATTGGAACGACACCTAAGCCTATGGATAGAGCCTGCGATTCCATTGTTGGCAAGTCGTGAATCAGTATAAACTTGATCACCTTATGCTTTTTTAACAACAAATACATCTCCCCTATGTAGTAACTCGCCTGCATAATTAAGAAGCAGCTAAGAAATGGTTCTAGAGACACTCAAATCAAATGGGACAATAGGGAAGTGGCAGTATAATTTCCAAAACCTTAGAACAGGAAATAAGAGTCTTTAGATAGGGTTTCTTTGCAGCATAATGTGGTGGCAATGAAGCGCTTCCAATCAAAAATATCTTTAAAATCACTGCGAAAAGCATTAGAAGATTATACAATTGCAACAGCTAGACCCAACCAAAAGGGGAAAAAATATAAAAAAAAATACCTTGGGTCCGTCCAATAGGATCTTTGATCAAGAGAAGGAATAACCAGAGTGGCATTCATTAATTTTGCAATTGCAACCATGTTGCATATCTGCATTAGCGTTATTTTGACGGAGAACACAAAAAATATAAACTGTTGTATAAGGAAAATAGAAACTGTTATTCAGGGACGACCCGGGGTGGGGAGATTAGCATACAAAATTTAATTATCTTAGCAGTATGAGAGCTGAAATACAAAAAGATTTGTCCCTTTCTTACTCTATTCATCTCCTGTTTCGTCTTTTTGTTGATGAATTTCCAAAGCAAATCGCTAATTTTTTTACGTCTCTCTGGTCTATGCTGATAATATAAATGTAGTGCTTACAGATCGATACTAATAGTAAGCTAAAATAGCAAAATTGAACAACAAATGAATTATTCTCTATCAATATGGCAAATCAATTCAGCTGTATAAATGAAGCAATCTATGCTGGTAGACACAAATGTTCAAGTTTATAAAGACAGAGCATAACACCAAATAACCACTCATTACAATAAAAAATTAAATTTGGCAGGCATTAAACATTGGAGTTCCAATTGAGTAAATGATATTATCATACCTTGCAAGTGGTAAATTCTAGAGAGCGATACTTTTTATTCTCAATTTATATGCTATTGCATCACACTAAAATTATGGTGGTGAACTTGAGGACATTATGTTTTCTTATACTAATATCAATGAAAAAAATTACTAATCGTGATTCTTTTTCTTTATTTTTTTTGATAAATGAAACTTTGTGGAATAGAGTATTTTAAAGTAAGATAAGAATCTAAAGAATGTAGAATTACCTGGTCATTTTTTGATCATTCACGTTGACTTTTCCTCCATCAATCAGCTATAATGAAGTATAAACACAAAATTGTTAAATAAATTATTTTTTCGAAAACCAATACAGGAAAATTGCATTGAACTCTCATACAAATATGAATATCTTATAGTACCTTTTTCAGGATCAAGGAAAAGCTCAAAGAGTCATTTGTGTTTAGCAGAAACAAAAAATTTAATCAAAAGCTAGACATGATTCTATTTTAAGTATACAGAAAATATACTCTCTTCTACCACAGCAACACAGTTAAGATGTAACAGATCAGAAGATTCTACAGAAACAGATATAAGCATACTTTGACCATCAATTGGAGAAGATTACCAGGTTAGTACCCATCTAGCCAACAACAAAATCAGCACTGTATGTTTATGTTTAGCAGGAACAAAAAATTTAATCAAAAGCTAGACATGATTCTATTTTAACTATTCAAAATTTGACCCACACATGGAGGAAATCAAAACAGACTATTGGAAAGTACCTAATCAATAAAATCAAATAGAAACCCATACTTAAATAAGTCGGTGCCAAGAAAAACCGGTGGTAGGGGTTTCGGATACCTGGAAGTCCGATTTCAGACGACGACATGGCAAGCGATGCGAGCTCGGAGATTATGTACCGGTGATAGCATGTATGCGCCGATCGAAGGTTATGTGCCGATCTAGCATGTATGAGCAAAAGACTCCATCAATTGATGCGAGCTCGGAGATTATATGCCGGTGATAGCATGTATGCGCCGATCGAAGGTAATGTGACGATGTATTTGCCGATCGTAGCATGTATGAGCAAAAGACTCCATCAATTGCGCCGGTCGAAGGTTATGTGCCGATGGAAGCCAGATTTATGTTTCCATATATTATTTTAGAGGGTTTCTGTTTTGAAGGGTATTTTTGTAAAGGACATGCAGGATGTACAGGTGTTGTAAGGTTAGAAGGACAGATGGCAGTATATGTGGTAGGACAGATATCAACATATTGTGTCAAAAACTGTGATTTAGTATATACTAGATACAAACCCGCACGTTGCGGCGGGATTATTCAATTTTTTAATAGTAAATGTGTACGTACAATTAATAAATTAAAATATAATAAGAAGATGGTAAATTTTTGTGTCATATCAAATTTTACACAGAAAAATAAATGAATATACATTGTAGGGGGTAGTGTAGGGGTAGTGTTGAGAGTTTATCGGTTTGTGCATTACATCTTCTGCTTTGTTCCAAGGTATTTTTTGTAACAATTGTTTCAGGCCTTTGAGTATTTTCTTTGCTTTTTTTCAGGTATATTTACTGCATGAATTAAGAATTTCGAACTTATTTTAAAGTCTAAAATCTAAAGACACAATGCAAGAAAGAAAAACCCTTACAAACCTAAATTTGTGTAGACAATCAACAATATATTACAAACAAAAAGTAAGGGGACAAAGAAAGGAAAAAACATATCAGGCCCAAATCTTTAGTCCCGAATTGATTTTAATGGTCACTCAGGATTAATTATCATACTTCCACATTTATATGTACTATATGTTAGTTGTTCAAAAATAGTTATGGAGAAGAGACAGAAAGTAGAGGAAGAAACAGTGTAATATATTATATTAAAGAAGCTAAGCATATTAACCAACTTACAAGCTACAACTATAAAATTAATTGTAATCTTTTAAATCTCTTTATAACTGACAAAGAAGGCAAAAAAATATTGAAGTGTGGTTTTTCATAGAACTGGGATTAAAAGAATATACCGACTTAATTGTACAGTATTCAAAAGAAGATATAAAGTACTTGGCTTTTATACTCCTTGATACTGCAATGAATCGAGTCTTATATCCAAAATTTTGAAATAAACAAATAACTAAAGTAGTATTAAGCTTTCTGTAATTGTCGCGATCAAGCATGTCCACCAAAGTAATTATTCTTGGGAACCAAAGAGGCAACCTAAAGCAACCAAATCGGTCTATGGATTGATAGAAACCTTGCAAGCTGAAGTGCCCCATGGAGAGCAATCTTGCTTTATCTTTAGTCAATGTTCCAATCTCCATAAGTTCCAGAGCAGGAAGTGACCTCAGCTAACATATTTTCTTACCCACAAAATTCTAATGATAAACAACAACTTAGCTTCTGGGTTAACATAAAAGACACCCTTCAATATTGCCTCACACTTCAGGCGTAACAACTACTTTTGCTGGAAAAGGCAACACACAACTCATTGAAATAATCAGAGACTCATACACATCATTCTGACCAATACCAATATAATCACAGGACCAATACCAATATAATCACATATACCTGCTCCTCATATTCTTGTGTATATAACTTAGCTCGGTTGAAGATCAACTTCCTATTTTTTGCATTCTTCGTGTTTGTAGCTTCAAATTCTTTCTTCTTTGCAATGGCCCACTCTTTTTTCCTTTTCTGCTTTTTCAAGAACTACACAGGAGCCACAACAACTCCCTTCAATTCCATTTCACCCATTTTTCTAAATATAATAGACAAAAATTAAATGCTACATTGCCATTACATAGAAAACTCAAAGTAACAGCTCAAAATAGTGGTTCTGTTTACTTGAATCAAATAAAGCAACTAACATAAGAAACATATAAAATTAGTTTGACATCTTAAGAAAAAATCCCAACATTATTCTTTTTAAAAGATTTTTGTGAAATCTACTAAGAAACTTTTTATAGCTTGTTACACTTGTTTATTTGATCCAACTTCAGATGACAATATCACTCTGCATCAGAATAAATTCAATTAAATATATTTTTGTCATCACTTCTTGTCATCATTTCTTGGCATCATTACATATAATGTATTCTTTGATATTTTAATTCAAATATGGGTAGATTAAGGACCTGAATAATGATCTTTCGAAGAATATGACACATCATACATTGAATGATTAAAAAGCAAAATTCAAAGTTAATTAAGTAGAAGGTACATACTTGTTTTAGATATTTTCATATCACTCATTTGAACAATATAACGGGTTTATGTGTCAATGATTTGTGTTTGTTTATAAGTAAAACTTATTGTTTTTGAAGTATATTAGTTTATTACTGTTTAATTTTTTGAAAATATATATATTTCAATAAGACTATAAAATGAAATATATATTTCAAAAAGAGGTCAACCAATAAACGAAACTATGAGTAAAAGCTCACAAAGGAAATGGATTTGAAGCATCTTCAGCAATCATGGTAATATCATCCTTCACAACATACAAGTCATATACAAAGTCATCTTTAGATGCTGCGATTACAATAAACAAAACAAAAACATGAATAAAATTAGTGATAGGCTGTCTTAAGACCAAGAAAAGGGTGATGATATGTCATATATATTATAAAATAATGACAATTCCCACAGGTGTAATTATAGCACACTCCTTGTAAAGGAAAACAGAAAAATTATACATTTTAAATTTCTAACCGATCCAGTTTTTTTATCGCCCACCAGGCTGTTTCACGTGGTTACACCAAACTAAAACAAATTATTAGTTAAAGATTGCTAAACATAGAAAATGTGTATTTAAGAATATCAATTTTTGATGATCGCAGACACAAAACAGAAAAAGAAAAAAAATGAAATAAAACATTATATAGGGATAAACCTCCTTTGGACATGTAATCGTCAATTTCAGATTCTATTTCTGAAGCAGCACTTGGAATGAACTCTCTTAACAGAGGTAAAAAAGATGACATAATACCGTGATCCTCCAATTCTGAGTCTCTGCAAAAAATATTAAAAATTGGATCATTATCAGCAAGAAGTTTCGAGTAAACTCCTATAATTTAGATTATATCATTACATGTACTTACTCCTGCTATTTCACCTCATTAGTTGTTTCCACAACATCAACACGAACAACATCGTAGAGATGACACAGCTCGCTTAATACTTCATCGTGATTTAAATCTTTTTTACCATCCTCCTCTTCCAGATTTGTTAAAAGCGAGCAATTTTTGACGTAACCTGACAGAGGAAAGAAGATGAAGTAATCACACATCAATATCATATGATACATATTCATAATCCATAATTTATATTCAAATAGCAACAGAATGTATAAAAGTAAATATGAAAATATTTATAGATATACAGACGGCAAAAAAGAAGCCGAATTAGAAAAGAAAATGCATAGATTTCTGAGTGAATTTAAGGGACAGAGAGAACCCGTTCCAAGGAATCTCACCAGCTAACGGTTTGGAAAAACCATCTAACATGCACAGGATTTGGGAAAAAACAGTTAACATGGACAGCAGCAGGAGGCACTACAGAGATTGTAATAAATGGATCAACAGGTTTGATGCACCCTGCTGGGAAAGAAGGGATAACTCCTCTTCGAGAGGAGACTCACAATGGGAAGAAAGGGTTATGAAAGAGTTAAAGAAATGTTCTCAGAGCGCCACATGTCACATAGAATTACTGCTGTTTTAAAGGAGGTGTTGCAAAAGCCAAAAGTCCACCATAAATCATAACATGTTGCAGCACTTCAATATTCACCTAACTGGAGATCTTTTTTAGCTATGGTTTGGTAAATGTTAAAAAGCCAAGTTATTATGCATGCTTCTCTCTGAAATGATTTTTCATATATGAGATCTCCTGAAGTTGTGCGCCTCTTTTGTTCACTGAATCTTTGAGAACTTTTGGAATTTGTACTTTTATTCCAAAATTTGATATATATTTTTTACTTTGTAAGTTAATTTGCAAAATTCTAAAATTCAAAGTCAGGCTTATTTATTTGATTTTAATTAATATAAACAATTATAATTATCACAAACTAATTAAAAAGTGTTACTAATTACTCTTAGTTGTTCAAAACTTGAAAATAAACTCGCATGAAATTTGAATTTGGAATGTCGCAAATTAATTTAAAAGGGCAAACTGTATCTCTAAATTTTGAAGTACAGGAACACAAGCTTAATAATTATCTTGGTATGGGAAGTGCTTGCCACAGCAGATCTGCTAATCTAGCAGGAGTAGCATCCCATATTTGGTAGGTTGGTGTAGAAAGTAAAGTATATAGATTATATGTCAATATTAGCACAGTTGGAATGGTGCAGCCATGAAAACTTAAATTTTCTAAAGTTGTAGCAATTTATAGGAGTTTACACCAATTTTCTAAGAATACGATGATATTGATTCCACAAGATATCACATTGTGGTGACATTGAGAAGTGAAATTCTGACTATTTATTCTCTAATCTACCAAAAACCACCGAGGTGGAGGTGGAGGTGAAATTCTGAATCAGCCATCTTTTCTAAAGAGTTATAATTGTATCGCTGTTTCTTTTGCTTCTTGTTTTCATATTTAAGCTTTAAATTCTCTCAAAAGACTTTGGTATTACAAACTGGGGTTGTTACAGGGTACTCTAAAAAATGATCTTCTGGCCTGCCAAGTTTCCATGGCTCAAACCGTAAATAAAAATTAGAATGAAACCTCAAGTTTCTTAACATCTGCAACTAGATGAAGGGGATCCTTAAATTGAATCGTTAAAAAAACCTGTACATTCCCAAATTCTGAGCATGATCTCAAGGGAGTCCCAATAATTTCCCATGTATTCAAAAATATTTCACATGCATAACCAATCTGAACATTGGTAACACAAGGGAGCCAATATCCTATATGCCAGTAAATACCTTTTCACGCTATAACACAGGGACCATGCTTTTGAACCTGAGATTCATATATTCATATAATTGAGCTTCAAGCTTTATATACATTAAAATCATAGTGATAACACATGCTAGGCGTCAATATTTCAGCTTCCAAATGCAACGTGAATCGTTAAGGGGAAATTAATTATAAAAAAAAAACTTAATTCTGTAACACCGTATATATCAATAACTTATTATCAAGTGAGATTATGGGGGAAAAAATGCAAATTGCTTACGAACTAATTAAGATACATAATTAACAATTGCCTTTGAATTTTCAGTATGAACCTGTGAAGAAGCTAAGGGAGCAGTTTCCCTCATGTCAAATGCCTGGGTTTGAGATGTTTTTGAAGATCGAACGACCATGAAACCTCCTCCACCTATTCTGCTGGCCATCGAATTGACCACACCGAGGCATAAAGCGGTTGCCACCGCAGCATCAACTGCATGCCCACCACCCTGTCTAAGGATTGATGCGCCAATTTGAGAGCAGCGAGCATCATCAGCCGCGACAACTGCTTTTTCCGACTCATAAACGACGCTATAAACGACGGTGCTTTGCAAGAGCCCAATTAGTCATGATGGAAGCAACAACAACTAAAAAGACGTAGATGGCATAAGTAGAAGAAAGATAGACAGACAAAACGGAAAAGAACAGGAAAATTGATCGTGAAGAAGAATAAGAAGAAGAAGCCATGTTGCTCCACTTATGAGAATAAACAATTAACCTGTATATTAGGATCATTAATATTATTTCAAGAAGTTTTATCCATATAAAATTTTGTTGATCGGTTGTTGAAGAAATTAAATTCTAGTTGATTTGTTATTATTTATTCATAATTTAAAAAAAGGATAGGATATAATTAAAATAATTGGGACATAATTAAACTATTTAGAATGGACACTTGTTGATTTTGTAGAAGGACACATGTCAATATATTGTGTCATGTATTGTGATTTAATATATATAGATTTGGGTTCTACATTTTAGTGAATTTTGGACAACACAATTTTGATTCATTCTAGTGAGTTTTCAAGACATGCATTCTGTTCAAGATATATGAGTTAATGGAGCATGTAATTCTTGGAATTGGGTGAGCTGTGTTTTCTATTGTGCTTCCAAAGCCTCCTGTGCTAATGTTGCTGCAGCACTTATGGCTGGTCTGGCTCCCAAAACTAAGGTATTTTATACTACAAACTGAGTACACATAGACAAGCTTTAACTGAAAATTAAACATGAAAGCAAACATAAACAAGTCTTTTTTTCTCATGCTTCATGGCTGCATATATGTAGGTTCTTAGAGATGGTCGATGGAGTGAGCAGGATGCTGCAATTTTGGTTCCTGGAGACATCATCAGTATCAAGCTTTATGTGTTCTCTCCTGTAAATCTTTTCTATTAGATGCTCATTCATGAAACTCAATGAAAGAGCAGAGCTACTCAGTTGTTTTTGTGAGATCTGCTTAGTAGAAATGGATTATGGGATCATAACGCTTTTTTTACCGTATAAAATTATTTGGTCACATTCTTAAGTCCGGAATATGTCATAAATGGATTATGAATGAATATATATATATATATACCTACCTAGTGAAATAAGCAATAGGAGTAATGACCAAAGTGGCTATGGCTTGGCGATACACCACAAAAACTCGGGGGCTCATTCCTTGCAAAAGAACAGCTCTAGTTGATAGAGCAACTGCTGCATAACTGAACTGCAATGCAATCATCACAATTGTAGGATTCAAACTATCATAGCCCCCCATTTTGCACCTTAATTTAGAACTATACAATTATACCAATCTAAACACTACGTACTACACACTCTTTATTTACACACACACACACATCCATTTTTTGAGTAAACAAATACTCCATTTTTTGATCACAGCTTGATTTTGAATTTTGGGTTTTTATTTACTTTGATTTATGCTCTCTTTTACATCTGTCTTGATAAGAAAGCTGGTTCTTTGGAAGCTTTGCTATGTTTTGGCTGTTAGGTATTCGGCAGTTCTCTTGCAAATTATTTGGGTGGTGTTAAAATCTTATTAGTACTCTATTTACATGACCCTTATAAATTTCCAAAGCTTCTGCAAACAAGAGAATGAATTTCCTTCCAATAAATCTCAACTGCATTTTTCTTCTATTAAAAGTAAATCTAAGCAAATAAATAAAATCCTAATTTAAAAAAAAAGTGACAAAGAAGGCAAAACTATCATCCACTAAATGATGATTTTCAACAAACAGAGTTCATTCAAAATCCCTGTTCTACAAAATACTCCCTGTTCATTCAAAATCTCTGTTCATATTAAGTCATATCTTCATCTTCAATTTGGGTTTACATGGAATGGTTTTTTTCATTGTCTCTCTCTAAAATCCCTGTTCTACAAAATACTCCATGTTCTTCTTGAAACTCTCTTCCTGCCAGAAAAGTAAATAGATATGATTAATAAAAATTAGGGAGATAAATCTTCAACATATCCATGACAATATCTTGAAATTTTTCTTCACAAACTTCTTCAGCTACATTTGGAAACTTATTCAAATCGAATCCGAGATCCGCAGGTTGATTCAAATCAAAGTTCCATGGAACTTTGATATTTTCAGAATCAAAATCCATAGGTTGATTCACATCAAAATCCACGAAATCTCCATTTTCTTGCATTTTCAATCTATGGAGTACTGTGTTTTAAAAGAAGAATTGCAGCATGTATGGAGTATTAATTTTGTCAAACTGCTGCACAAGATGGGTTTAATATTAAAAGAAGAATGCGTTTCAAGAAAACAATCAGGTCAAGATGGGTTTCTTTCTCCATACAAGCAATCAATTCACTCTTGGAAACCAACGAGAATGTCAAGAGTTTTTTTCCTTTTTTGAACCAGAACCAGAAGATGCTAGTAGTAAGAAGAAAGGGTAGTATTGGAATAAAAGTGGATAATTTAGCTTTGGACTCCTAAAACGTCTATTATTTTGGGATGGAGGGAGTAGATAATAGATTAAACTATTTAAAACGTCATTTAATCTGAATAGGAGAGAGTGTAAGTTTGCTTATTATAGTGGTGGTATACAATCAATTTACACAGTAATACAGATGAAACTTTCAGCCATTAAAATGCGTTTCAAACATTGATGAGTACAATAAACGAAGAGAAGAGACGTGAGAGCAAAAGTTTAATTAATGTATTACTTGATTAATTATTATTATTATTATTATTATTATTATTATGTATAAATGTGTAACTCAAGTTGGTATTTGCATATTAAAAAATCTATTGGGAAGAAGAAAAGAAGACCTTTTGTTCGAATGAGGTAAGAATGTCTTTTACCGTAGTAATTGCAATTTGTCCGTTAGAGGAGGAGTATATATATATATATATATATATATATATATATATATATATATATATATATATATATATATATATATTATAATAATAATAATTTAAACATTTGGATTGGTTAATGAAGATTATAAAACGGATTGTATTGTATGTTTGTTATGAAAGATCATGGTACATAGTCGGGTCGGGAGACAGAGAGTTTAATTAATTAGTTCAAGCAATTAAATTAAATTAAAGTTTGATTGCTTTTATTAACAAAAATAATCACAGTTTGTATAAAAGCTATTTACATTGTCAGTCAGTCAGTCAGTCCAGCAAGTGCTCCGACCCAATTACTTATTCCCAAATTTAAATTTTGAAGCCCAAAAGTAAATAAAGTATTGTTCACAATTGAATTGCTAGCATGCATAAAGATGTTAAATTAAAGTAGAAGCAGCACTTTGATTTTACTTTACTTTATGCTCCACGGAAAAAGACTGAGAATAACGTGAGAGGTAGGAATTAGTTATATTGTTTGGGGTTGTGATGGGTAATTAACAAAAACGTTAACATCATTTTTGACCATTGAATTGAACCCTCCTCTTCTTCTTCTTCCGCCGCCATCCATCCATTAACTTCATGATCCATGTGCTCTTGCCGTTAGTACAATTATATTGTCCCTTCATTTTTTATTTTAAAATTCCACTTATTAACTATGATACCTCTTACTTATAAAATATATATCTCATATTATTAAATAATATAAATTATTACCCTAAATTATCGAGACGGCTTTGTACCATCCATCAGAATCAATATTTGGACTTTTGTCCAACTATAAAACATAAAAATAGAAATGCAATTTTCAGAGTTATCAAAAATCAAGCATTAATTACTAATGAAAACTTTATCGTCACTGACCATGCTACCCCTGTATTAGTTCACTAATTTACTACAACATGCAATCAATACTACAACTGGCGATCCCATACTCCGTTCTACTTTTTGTCAAACCCAGTCCTTTTACTTTATCCCATATCAAACGAGGCCCAATACCAATTATGCACAGCCATGTGCTGCAAACCCAATCCGTGACCCGGCCAAATCATACACGACCCGGAACCCCTGCTGCTGGATATTTCCAATTATGGATAACCCGCTCATGGTTCCGGCAAATGCAAAGCAAAATGTACCACTACTGTCCACAGGAATCAAATAATTCGACGCCGGCAACGGTACGTCGGCGCCGGTAAAATGCATCACCACCGTGGGAACTTTCACTTCCTTCCTCCCCGATAGATCAAAGCACGTGTCGAACAACGAAAAATCCGCTGCCCTCTTCAAATTCGAAGCTCCGGCCCGGAAAGCATCCCGCAAGGCCTCATAAGCGGGTCGAGTAAATCGGGTCACAGACGTTCCCGAATCGATGATAACTCCACCGTTACCAGCAGCATCGATCTTGAAAAGCGAGGCCGCAATGCCGCGAACTCTTCTGCCGCCGACGCTCATTCCGGTGAGTCCGATGTAGTAAAAAGTGTCGAGCTTGGGGTTTGTGATTAATGGCGTGAAAACGGAGGTTCTGAAAACAGCCGAGCTGCCAAATACGATCGAGGACGGTTTGGAAGATGCTGATCGGTCTACTAGGCAGTAAGAAAATTTGCGCCCAAACCGGCGACCGGCTTGAGTCGGAAATGAAAGCTTTCCACGGCCCAGTCCCAGTAAACCGGCGGCGCCGACGAATAAGCCTTCGTTGTCATGACCACAGCCCAGCGCCACATTATTAACTCGGGTCCTTCGAAACGTCATCGTCTCAGTAGAGAATTCACCGACGGTGAACGATCCGTCGCCGTATGATACCTGATACATACATTTCTTCCGTTGGTTACAGCCTGGGGAATCGAGCCTTCTACATAAAGGTGACCCGCATGTGACTCCGACAAAAGATGACGACTTTTTTGGGTCGAACACCGGGTCGGACTGCGTGTAGCATTTCCGGCAGGGGGAGCACTGAATCCAAACGACGTCGCTGCCGGTATCGAGTACCATGTAAGAGTATCTAGGGGGAGTTCCCACGCCGAGGCGCGTGAAATACTCACCACTGCCCTGCGCGAGTCCAGAAATGATCGAGCTGCTGAAGTCCGCGGCGTGTCTACCTCCTTTGCCACCTCCGCGCGCGGCGGTAGCGTTGATTTTGACGGCGGCGATGGCGGAGAGGGTTTTGGCTCTGACGGCGTCGCGGTGGAGGCGGAGGGTGAAGAGGGCATCTGGGGTGACGTTGGCATTATTGAAGGAGGTGAGAGAATCTAGGTGGTGTAATTGTAATGAGAGGGTATTTTGGTGCGTCCCTTGTTTGTTTTCTGGGAGGGTTAGAGTTTGGGAATCTTCAGTCCATGTGAGAGATTGGGGTGTGGGGAGAGATCTGGGGAGGAGGGTTTGGTACTGGAGAGGTGTGGAGAGACAAGGGGAGGAGAGAGAAAGGAGGAGGGAGATGAAGGAAAAGAAAAAAATGGGTGTAGATTTTGATTCCATGATTAGAGAGAGATGAGGTAGCAAGACTGTGTGCTTCGGGAGTATAAATAACAGAAGGAGAAAGGGAAAACGGAGAGAGAGAAACTGAAAAATAAGACTGGTTTGTAATAATGCGTTTTTACCAGTACAGAAGGAGGAGGAGAAATTAGTCCATGGGGTGAGTAAAGAGATGGCTGATCCTTGGGTGGGAGGAGAGATATGCCGAGTTTGTTTACTTTTGTTGGTTAAAAGTTGTGCTTGTAGTTGTAGTGTTGTTTCGACAATTTATTTAAAAATAATATTATTACCACGTAAAAAAAATTATATAATATTCATACACATCCATTTTACGAGCTCCACGTATCAGTTCACAGTATGCATGTGTAACATTGTTCTTTATTTAATGCTTTATGTATAAAAGATACTACTTTCTCTGTTCTTAAATTACTGTGGTTTAATATTTTTGTATATAGATTAAGTATTATTTTTTAAGTAAAATTTATTTAAAATTTTATTATTGTCTTTTTATGAGAAGTTGAAAATTATTAATACAAGGGAGAGAATTTATTGGGACAATGAGAGAAGGTATGGGTAATATAGGAAGATAAATAATTTATTCTCCTCAAAAGTTGTAAACGACAAATATTTTAAAACAAATTTTTTCTTCTAAAAGGATAATTTTTTAGGAACGGATGGAGTATCAAATACATATATTTATTTATACATGTATGAGTACTTTTGTTTATGTTTGAAAACAAGAGTTTTACTTCTTTTATTTTATCAATTTTTTTCAATGCTAAAACGGTATAAAATATGTCTTTTCCTAAATTAATTTTTAAAGATAAAAATTATAAAACTTTATTTTTATTTTTAGACAAACGAAAATATAATATGGAATTAACTAACATAAAATGATATCTTGCACTAACTGATCAGTCAAAAACTATTCAACTCTCTAACTAGCATACAATTACTATTCAATAATCATTTTAAAACCACTATCTTAAGAAATTATGTTCTAATTACTTAGGATACTCTTTAACACATGTAAGGAGAAAATTTTGTGAAATGATATTAACCTCTCAATTTCTCATGTGGGAACAAAGATATTATATAATTAATGTAACATAAAGTGGAGTGATATTTTATCTGTAAAGCAGTGTGAAATCAGTGGCAATCCAAAAGAGCAGACAATATTATTCCTCAAAGCACAAAGAAATCTGGAACGGTGATTGATTAGATTTTTTAAATTTTTTGGTTTAGAGAATTTTGATTAATATTAAATTAATGATTAAGTACAACAGAATGATATTTTGAAAAACTTCTTCAAAAGTTAATAAGAAATCATAATTCTAAATTTAGTATAAGAGAATGTAGATAAATCATGTGAAGAGTGCAGGAAATAAGTGCACTAAAATAAATGACACAAAGATTTTTAAGAGGTTCGGAGTACAAAAATTTCTTAATCCTTTCTTCTATTACGCGGGTAGAAATATTTTACTAAAGAATGGTAATCACTCACAGTACAGTTCACAAAAAATTATTTTACAACTTATTCACTAAGAATACCTCAAGTCGCAAATACTTGTATTACACTGATTATTAATATCACAATTACAAAGAAATTGAATGATTTGAGGCCCTGTTAAATAACGTTAAGTTTCTTGATAACAAGATTTAACCGCGGATGAGATTTCTAAATCGTAGAGTGAGTAAACTTTGAACTTAGACAAGTAACACTTTGAATTGATCAATATTTCTCTTTTTTTAATTTTTTTGATTGTTTGAGGTTGTTCACTTTGTATAGCTTCACCTTGGAATTTTTCCGGAAGTGGTTAGTATGAAATTTATTTTGGGGTAAGTTGATCAATTGACCAATAGAATACTGACACGCAGACGAGATTGTATGTGTGTAAGTATTCTATTGGCTAATTAACCAACTTACCAAAAAAATAACTTCATGATAACCGAATCCAATTTTTCCGTTGTGATTTGATTGTTATTTCATTCTGACTTGGACACCTATCGATATCCAATTGATTGGCTTTGAAATGTTGTTAGCTAGGACCACTCAAGATCGCTTCTAGCGTATTATTGTAAAACCCCAACTTTTTGAATAAAGATGAATTTTCTATAAATATTATTTTTGAATATTATGGAGTGAAATTGATATAATGTTATAGTTGTGGGTAATATTTATAAATTTTGTATAGTATGTAAGTTGTTGTGACGCCCCCAAAATAGGTATACAACACCCATTTTGAGTCGCCAAATATATGGTACAGAAACAACTACAACTTTATTAATACAACATAAAAACTGTGAGTTTAAATACAAATATTGTCATCTAGACAATATCCACACTCAAATAAGTCCTCATTACAATTATTAATACACTATTTTACGTAATAGTGAGGACTACTAGAACAACTTCTAGAACCATCATTCCACATTCTACCAAGTCTTTGTTACATTCTCGCCTCCGAGAAGAAAAATGGAATAACAAGGAAAATGGTGAGCTCAACTAGCCCAAAGAAAGAACATTATGACTAAGATAATATAGAACAAATTATCGTTAATCCTCAACAAGGAAAAATCTAATAGAATACAATAGACAACCAGGTTTTAAATCAATCTTCGCAGCGAAAATAATAATTCATTAGAAGAGTTAAGTAGAGAATGTAAACTACTATCTCCTATATATGAATTTAAAAGTTCATCATCGATATTTTATCCCCGTAACAACAATCAATATATATCCGAATCAAATATTCATCTTTTGCACTCTGAGCCAAAGATATTCATCGATTGGGTCATATTCATCTAAACACATGTTCATCTTTGCACTACGGGCCAAAGATATTAATCGGTCGGTATGTTCATCTCAACACATGTTCATCTTTGCACTATGTGCCAAAGATATTCATCAAAAATCATTCATCTTTGCACTACAGGTGTCAAAGATATTCAATAATATCATCATTTAGGATCGAGGATGATGAAAAATATTTTAAAGAAAGCGAATCCAAAGTGAAACAAAAGAACAAGTATTAAGGATTCGCACTTTTAAATAATCTCAGTTCAAAAATACTTCATAAATAACCTTGATTAGAGTAAAATTCAAGAATGAAGATCAAAACATAGATCCAATCAAAGATAGGAATCATAATGCATAATCTTTGACACATAAAAGAAAATTTAATTTTTCCGTGAATAAGTGTCGATTCGTGAATAGTCTTTGTATCGTGAATAAGAACCGACCTCAAAAGATAGAAATTTCAAAAAAAAATCATCACGCTTCGTGAATAAGAACTTCGTGAATAAGAACTCATGAATAGTAACTCGTGAATAAGTAACTCATGAATAGTAACCCCCGACATGAAAAAGTTCCAAATTTGATAACAATTTCCAACCAATATTTCAAGATAATGATATTGAAGAAATAATATCATTTTCGAATAAAATAACATCCTTACCTCGAGGAAAGAATAATCTTGATGGAATATTGGATATAGTCTTTGAAAGAACTTGATCGTATAAGCAATACTCAAAGTACTAAAATACCCACAAATACGCTCGATATTATAGAGAAAGAAATCTTTAGTTTACGGTGTGATTTTAATTCTAACCCAAGACCTTATTTATAGAAAATGCTTAGAACACCAAAGCAAAAAAATTTAATATAATATTAATATTTATATTATAAATTTCTACGCATTACACTTAGCATCTGAAATCAGCCACCTAATCACATGTTAAATGAGTCCCAACAATGTAAAAAATGTTTTTGTTAATATAATTATTTAAAACTTCCAAAAATCAATTATTCTGGAACCTCAGAACTTCAATAATTCATAATAAATAGGCCTTTTATCAGAAAATTCGAATCTCGCGACTTTTTATAGTAAATTCAGTTATCTACAACTTTGCAGAAGAAAGTTTTTCCAAATTCCAAACAGAAATTAACCGAAATCCATAAACGGACGATTTTACAGGTTATAATCAAATTTCAGTTAAGAAATGGACCCACAGACATGTTTAACATGTTTTAACCAACTTTTTCAACAAAAATACTCATCATCCTCATATACTCATATATCCCACATTCATTATAAAAATATCCCCATTATTATATTATAATAATATAATAAAATATTATTTTATCAGAAAAGATAAAATATCAAATTTTAACAATTGTCACTTTAAAAATTTTTTCCATCTATATCCACATAAAATTAATATTTTCCTCATCATATAAATCAATAATTAATTATTCACAAATAATATTACAGAATCAAGATCTTTGCAACTGGTGCCGTTCCTGGAAAGAGGGCTTTCCAATAAAGATTTTTCCTACTCATCGTGCAATTAGGTGACCAAACCTCTCCTTAGATGTAACTTTCTAGACATTGCCAATAATGTTGTCTAATAATATTATTCAGATAATATGAATTATTGCTCTGATAATAAAAAATACTGTGTAGTGACAATTATTGAAATTACAAAGTAATATAAAAAAATCAACGCAAGAATTATTGAATCAATAAAATAAAATATTGAATAAAGAATTCTGTAATAATTATTGAGTAATGCCTTTCACGTAAGAATCAATAATTGGTGCAATCACAAGTATCTTCTTGTCAACAACGCGTGTATTATCGTGTTTTAACCACGGGTATTCCAACAAAGATAATAGCAGAATAACTACACCGTTATTTATAAACAACTTATACTTGTCATTTTCTTCATCCAATTGCTTTTTCGTTATGGGGCCCACATAAGGTCGCTACCGTCGCATTTAATATTCCTCGACAAATAAAGAATATTCCACGACCAAACGAATATTCTCCACAACAATGAGTATTTTATAACCACTTGCTTATTTGAAATATTTGCGCGATTTTACCCATAACTAACCACATTAATCAAATCAACCCTTACTATTTCAAAATGATAAATAGAGGAAATTAAATTTCAATTATTAATAATTTAGGGTCTTACAATTTGTTATATTATATTCGATTGGTCTGGGAATATTCGTTTTAAAGAGGAATATTAAATAACAATGCTAGTAATCATTGGTGGACCCCTAATGTAATTATTGTCGGATTAAGAAAACGACAAAAATATTTTTATGAAAATAACGATGTAAGTTTTACAGTTGATATTGTTGAACTACTCGGTAGTAAAAGTAATAAAGAATGCTGGCGTGGTTGCATTAAAGACACCAGATTGATTGATTATTGATGCTTACGTGAGAAGTCATTCGGTTTTGTTCAATTATTCGCTATAGTAATTGTTGCATAAGATCTCACGTTATTTGATTCAATTATTGTCGATATTTATTATATTGTTAAAATCAATAATTGAGACGACAAAATTATTAATATTATTATTTGCAATATTAACGATGTCAGTAAGTTACACGAGGAGAGGTTTGGTCACATAATCATGCACAAATAGTAGGAGAAATCCTTATTGGAAATCCTCCTCTTTTCTGGGAACGACCTGGTTGATTAATATTGTGAATTATAATAAAGATGATAAATGTTGTTAAAATTATTAAGGTGATTTTTATGAAGTTTGCTTATTTTATGGATTCCTATTTACCCATTTTTCAAAATAATCGGTAGAAAATTATTTAAAGGTGTGATAATGATGTGTAAGAGTGTAGTGAAATTGATTTTTGGGTGGGTGGGGGATTGATGTTGGTTATGGGGGAGAAAAATTAAGTGGTGTATATATAATATTGATATATATAAGTTGAAAACATTTGTTTATATATATATATGTATTATATTTTAATTTTTGTTGTGATTTTATTGGTTAGTTGATTGACTTTATTGTATTTGGTTGAAGAAATAATTTCATGAGAAATAATTGATTCATAAACAAAAGATACTTCCATTCTCCTATAAATAGAAGTTCATTCATTCATTATTTCTTACGAATTCACTGAAACTCTAGAGAGAGAAAATTATAGAGAGAAAGAAGAAAAGATTTCTGCTACTTAACTACTCTTATATTAAGTTCTTTTACGGTAAGGGGTGTTATTCTTTCTTATTCATGAAGAGAACTGTTGTTATTCCATTGCTTATTATTCATTGGAATAACTCGTATACGCTGATTCACCCTATACTTGGTGACATTATTCTATTATTCTGTTGGAACATCCATGCGTGTGTGTTTTACATGGGACCGGTTAAAATCTTATTATTATTCTGTTGGAACATCCACATGTTCGTGTGTTTTACACGGACTTGGTTCCATCTTTATTATTCTGTTGGAACATCCCGCGGTTGCAAATTTTGCGACGACTGGTTCCGTTATTATTATTCTATTGGATTAACTGCTTATGCAAGTATCGCATGCATGGTGATTTCTTTTGTTATTCCATTCTTTATTATACTCGGTTGGTTAAAGTTTTGACTTATATACTCCATGAAATTAGTAGAATATCCTTGATATTTGCGCTTCATCCAAAGATCTTTTCATGGAAATATTCTTACGATCATTTTGAATTTTACTCTACAAAGCGAAGATCATGTTGACAATTTGGACATTATTAGTTCCTGGATAAATTAATTCTTGAACTTGTTTTATTGAATTCTTATATCATTGTCATCATCCTCATATTTATATTTTTTTTAAAAGTCATTTGTGGCCTGTAGTGCATAGATGGACTTGATATGATTATGACCAGGGATTATTCGGTGTAATCATGACCATAATGTTACAAATGATGTGGTAAAAGTCCTCATTAGCCCGTAGTGCATTGATGGACAATTGTTGGCATGATCATGATCATTAATGAATACACAAATATTCTTGGCCCGTGAGTGCATGGATAATTGTGGTCGTGATACTAAAGAATATCCTTGGCCAGTAGTGTGGGGTGATTCGATGATATGGAATATTTATTAAGCTTCGAGTCTCGGCCGATAATGATGATGAAAAACCTTTTAAATCATAAAAGATAGTAGATTTTATTTTCTCGTCGACTCTTTTAATGGATTGCTTGTTCACCGCTGCATTAAACTTGATGTCTATTATATTTTATCGGTTTAACATTGTTGGAGACTAATGATAATTTATTCGCATTATCTTAGTCATAATATTTCTTCTTGGGTTATTTGAGCTCATCCTTTCTTTCACTTATTCTCTTCGTGAAATGAGAATATAAATTTGGGGACGAGTCAGAGAAGCGGAGTGATGGTCCAGAGGATAGCATTAGTAGTCCTTACTATTCTGTGAAATAGTGTGATAATATTTGTAATGAGGACTCCTTTTGAGTTTGAATAATCTCTAGTAGACAATATTTGTATTCAAACTCACAATTTATGTTTTGTCGTATTGTACACGATAGTTGTATTAGTAAGTTGTATTTGAATTCTGTACCATGTACCTGGCGACCCAAGATGGGTGATGTATACCTAATTTTGGGGGCGTCACAGTTGGTATCAGAGCTTAGGGATATGATCCCTTGCTAAGATGTGAAACTAGAACTAGGAGGGGAGAGACGGGGAATTCCTTCGCTAGTATGACCTACCTAAGTTTATTTGGTATTTAATTGATCGGTAAAAGTATATGGATAATATGTTATATGTTAATGAACCTTTGTTTTTTGGTAGTATCTGAAAATGACATCCGAGAATGTTGAAAATAGCAATGGAGCACAAGAGACCGTTGAGTCTCCACATATCAATAATCGGAGAGAATGTGCATCGTGAAGGCGATAATCCTCATGCAAACAACAACACCGACTAAATGATGAATGATGGACATTTCGGAGGCTTTATACAATTCATGCAACATCAATCGCAGAGGCGGCCTCGTCCAAAATGTAGGTGGAAACATCGGAAACTCTCGGATGGTCACCGCTAAATGATTCAAGGAGCTGGGACCACGGAGTTTATAGGAGAGCCAAAACCACTTAAGGCGGAAGCATGGATAAAGCAGATCACCAAGATATTTGATGTCTTGGGATGCTCGAGAGCAAAAGGTTTTCTTCGCCACCTTCATGTTGCGTGAAGAGGCAGACATTGGGTAGAAATCAAAACGCACTCCACTGGACACGACTCAAGATGTCTTGGGAGAAGTTCCAAGAGCTATTCAACGACAAGTACTTTTAAAGAAAGTATTAAATCACATGAAAGAAGTGGAGTTTATCAAATTGGACAAAAAACAATATGACCGTGTCGCAACACGAGGCTAAATTTGAGGAGTTATCCGGTTTGCATCCCATTTGGTGGATAATGAGGAGAGAATGACGCGAATATTTTGAAGAGGTTTGAAACCAGGAGATACGAAAATATCTTATTTCTCATAAACCGTGTTTGTACTCGGATGTTGTAAATAGGGCTCGATTATTGGAGCGCCAGTAATGAGTCAACGAATTAAGAGAAAGAAATGCGAAACATGAAAATACCAAAGTGGTATCGATCAAAAAAAGCGGCGACAACAAATGTGGAGAGGAATCAACATGCGTAAATGGTAACCACTTGATGGTAATCATGGCAAGACAAGAAAATGGACATTTCAAGAAGAGGAGATTCAACAATGATGGAAAGGCGTCAAAGACCAAAGACCCATTATTAAGGAAGGAGAACGACCACCTATCATATGCTTCAAATGCGGAGGAGAGGGACACATCAGTCCAAACTGCGCGATGTCGTCCAAAGCATGTTATAATTGTGGAAGAGAAGGTCACCTAGCCCGATTTTGTCATTCACCAAAGACAAGTTCAGCTAGGATGGAGGCACCAAAGGCCGTCCCAGAAAAGTCAAAGCCAATAGTGTAAGGGAGAGCGTTTGTAGTCACGGGTAAGCTTATCATAAACTCTAGCGAAGTCTATACCTTATTTGATACCGGTTCTACCCATTCTTTTATTTCTCCTACTTGCGCTCAACGATTAAATTTGACTCCGGAGAAATTAGACTTTGACTTATATGTGGAAACTCCGTTGAGAGAAACCTTCATTATATCCATGGTTTATAAGTCTTGTTTGGTTCAAGTTGGTACCCACACATTACCTGTCGATCTTATTGCATTAAAAATACTTGTATTTGATGTAATTCTAGGGATTGATTGGTTAAATACTCATCATGCAAAAATTGATTATTTTCGTAAGGTTGTTAGCTTTCATATTCCTAATCGACCTATTATGCTTAATTCAACAACCAAACCATTAAAATCAATCATCGTCATCTCAAGCCATAAAGCTATTCGTTTATTGAAAAACGGATGTCAAGCTTTCTTAGCTCATGTCACGGATCTAAACAAAAATACGTCAGTTTTGAATAATAATTCTATTGTTAATGAATTTCCTGACGTATTCCCTGAAGAACTTCCTGGCCTACCCCCAGAGCCCGAAATTAAATTTTGTATCGACATTGAACCCATTACAAAACCCATTTCTAAAGCCCCATATCGAATGGCTCCTATTGAACTTCATGAGTTAAAGACTCAACTGCAGGAATTGTTAGACATTGGCTTTATTCGATCTAAGTACTTCTCCTTGGGGTGCTCTCATTCTATTCGTGAAGAAGAAAGATGAGAATATGCAACTTTGTATTGATTATCGGAGTTGAATCATGTCACCATCAAAATAGGTACCCATTGCCACGTATTGATGACCTGTTTGACCCGGTTGCAAGGAGCCAAATTTTTTCAAAGATTGATCTTCGTTAGAATATCACCAATTAAAGATTAGAACCGATGACATTCCAAAGACGGCTTTAACTCCTCAGATGCGGGCATTATGAATTCTAGTCATGTCCTTTGGATTGACTAATGCTCCCGCCGCTTTCATGGATATGATGAACCGAGTATTCAAGGAATATTTGGATCACTTTGTGGTCGTCTTTATTGATGACATCCTTATTTATTCCAAAAGCCGTGAAGATCATGAAAGCAACACTTGAGGTCGATACTCCAAAAGCTTCGTGAATATAAGCTTTATGCAAAGTTCAAGAAACGCGAGTTTCGGCGAGAGAAGAAAGATTCCTTCAGCGCATCGTAGACGCCCCAAAATAGGTATACAACACCCATTCCGAAGTCGCCAAATACATGGTAATGCGAAACAACTACAACTTCATTAATACAATTGTCGGTGCAAAATACGACAACACATAAAACTCGAAGTTTAAATATAAATATTGTCTTCAGACAATATCCACACTCAAATAAGTCCTCAAAAAATTCGAATCTCGCGAATTTTTATAGGAAATTCAATTCTTTACAACTTTACAGAAGAAAGGTTTTCTAAATTCCAAACAGAAATTGACCGAAATCCACATACGAACGATTTTACAAGCTATAATCAAATTTCCGTCAAAAAATGGGGTCCACCGACACACAAAACATGTGTTAATTATTTAATGCAACAAAAATACTCTTCCTCCTCATATACTCATATATCCCATATTCATTGTAAAAATATCATCATTATTATATTATAATAATATAATAAAATATTATTTTATCAGAAAAGATAACATATCAATTTTTAACAATTGTCACTTTAAAAAATTTCTCCATCTATATCCACATAAAATCAATATTTTCCTCATCATATAAATCAATAATTAATTATTCACAAATAATATTATAGAATCACAAGATCGAACTGTGTGACGGTAGTTCACCAGAAAGAGGGGCTTTCAATAAGAATTTCTCCTTACTTCTTGGCAAGCAATTAGGTGACCAAACCTCTCTTTAGATGTAACTTTTAGACATTGCCAATAATGTTTTCTAATAATATTATTAGGATAATATGAATTATTGCTTCGATAATGGAAAATACTGTGTAGTGACAATAATTGAAACAACAGTAATATAAAATATCAACGCAACAATTATTGAATTAATAAAATAAAATTGTAAGACCCCAAATAATTAATAAATGAAATTTAATTTCCTCTAATTATTATTTTGAAATAGTAAGGGTTGATGTTATTAATGTGGATAGTTATGGGTAAAATACGCAAATATTTCAAAATAAGTAAGTGGTTATAAAATATTCATTTTTGACGGGGAATATTCGTTTGGTCGTGGAATATTAAATCTTGTGGGGAATATTAAATACGACTGACAGTATGACCATGTCTGGGCCCTATAACGGAAAGCAATTGGAGGAAGAAAACGACAAATATAAGTTGTTTAAAATAACGGCGTAATTGTTACCGTTTACACTGTTGGAATACCCGGTGGTTAAAAACACAAGAATCTGGCGTTGTTGCACAAGAAAGCATACCAGTATTGCACCAATTATTGACCCTTACGTAAGAAGGCACTACTAAATAATGGTTACAATAATTACTGTTCAGTATTTTATTGTACGTAAGAAGGCACTACTAAGTCTTGTGGAGGAACCATGCTATAGAAGAAATGACACAGGAATTGGAAGCGGAAATGAAAGTGAGGTATCCTCATCTTTTGAAACACAATCGATGTATGTCAATTTCGAGGACGAAATTTCATAAAGAGGGAGGTTGTAAGACCCCAAATAATTAATAAATGAAATTTAATTTCCTCTAATTATTATTTTGAAATAGTAAGGGTTGATGTGATTAATATGGATAGTTATATGGTAAATACATAAATATTTCAAAATAAAGCAGTGATTATAAAATATTCATTTTTGACGGGGAATATTCGTTTGGTCGTGGAATATTCAGATCTTTGTCGGGAATATCCGTCTGACGCCGTGACCATGTGTGGGCCCCATGTGAAAGCGATTGGAGGAAGAAAACGACAAATATAAGTTGTTTAAAAATAACGGCGTAATTGTTACCGCTTTTACCTTTGTTGGAATACCCGGTGGTTAAAACACAAGAATGTCGCGTTGTTGCACGAACAAGAAGACAAGGTATTGCACCAATTATTGACTCTCTTACGTAAGAAGGCACTACTCAATAATGGTTACGATAATTCTCGCTTCGGTATTTTATTGCTTCAATAATTGTTGTGTTGATATTTTATATTCTTTGTTGTTTTGATAATTGTCATTACACATTATTTTTCATTATCGAAGCAATAATTCATATTATCTGAATAATATTATTAGATAACATTATTGGCAATGTCTAGAAAGTTACATCAGGAGAGGTTTGGTCACCTAATTCAAGGGCAAGAAGGAGAAATTCTTATTGGAAAGCCTCCTGCTTTCGGGAGCGCACTGGTTGTCAATATTATGATTACGTAATATTATTTGTGAATAATTAATTATTGATTCATATGATGAGGAAAATATTGATTTTATGTGGATATAGATGGAGAAAATTTTTAATGTGACAATTGTTGAAAATTGAAATTTTATCTTTTACGATAAAATAATTCATTTAAATATATATATATTATTATATTTTATTAATATAGTAATGGTGATATTTTTACAACGAATGTGGGATATATGAGTATCTGAGGAGGAAGAGTATTTTTGTTGCAATAAATGTTTAAAACATGTTAAACATGTCGGTGGACCTCATTTATTGATTGAAATTTGATTATAACTTTTGTAAAATTGTCCGTTTGTGGATTTGGTCAATTTCATTTGGAATTTGAAAAAACTTTCTTACGCAAAATTGTAGAGAATTGAATTTCCTATAAAAACTCATGAGATTGAATTTTCTAACAAAGGGCTATTTATTGTGAATTATTGAAGTTACGGAGTTAAAATAATTGATTTTTGGAAGTTTTAATTGTTTAAAATAACAAAAACGTTTTTTATATGTTGTGAGCCTCATTAATCACATGCTAGGTGGCTGATTTGATTCCCAAAGGATGGCGTAGAAATTTTTTTATAAATATATTATTATATTAAATTTTACGCTTTGGTGTTCTAAGCAATTTTCTATAAATAGGTCTTAGGTTAGAATTGAAAATCACACCGTAAGCTGAAGTTTCTCTCTTTATATTATCGAGCGTATTCTTGTGAGTATTTTGAGTATACTTTGAGTATTGCTATATCTGGTGAAAGTTCAAGTTATAGCTTTATATCCAAATATTCCAGGTTAAATCATTGTCTTTTCAGAGGTAAGGATATTTTTTTTTCGTAATGATATTATTTCTTCAATATCATTATCTTTGAAATATTGATCTGAAGTTTTATCAAATTTGGAACTTTTGGTGTCTGAGTTACTATTTACGTATCGACCTTTATTCACGATATCTGATCTTATTCACGAATCGACATTATTCATCGAAAAATAAAAATTTTCCTTTTCGTCCAAAATATCTATTGTGGATACTAGTTTTGATTGTATCCATGTTTTGATCATTATTGAATTTTACACCACTATGATTATTTTTGAGGTATTTTTGGGCGTGGATAAAACAAAGTCACGAATCCTTAATCCTTAATCCTTGTCATTTTGTTTCACTGGATTCGTTTCTTTTAAAAAAATATTTTCATCATCCTCTCGTCTTAAATGATGATATTATTGAATATCTTTAGCTTCAGTAGTGCAAAGATGATTGATTTCGATGAATATCTTTGGCACGTAGTGCAAAGATGAATGATTTCGATGAATATCTTTAGCAGTAGTCGTAAAGAGATGAAGCAGTGTTTAGATGAACATGACTAATTGGTGAATGTCCTTGGCACGTAGTGCAAGGATGAATATATGATTCGGATATATATTGATTGATGTTACGAGGATAAAAATATTGATGATGGGTATTAAATTCATAGATATTAGTAGATTTCATCCTCTACGTAACTCTTCTATGAATTAATATTTTCATCATGCAGTATTGATTTAAAACTTGTTGTCTATTGTATTCTATTAAATTTTTCCTGTTGAAGACTAACGATAATTTGTTGTATATTATCTTAGTCATAATATTCTTTTCTTGGGCTAGTTGAGCTCACCCTTTTCCTTTTTGTTCCATTTTTCTTCTCGTGGAGGCGAGAATGAGAATGTAGTAGTACGAGTCGGGGTATGGAATGATGGTTTTAGAGAGTTATTTAGTAGTCCTCACCATTTTTGTAAAATAATGTATCAATAATTATGATGAGGATTTATTTGTATGTGGATATTGTTTAGATGGCAATATATATATTTAAACTCACAGTTTTACTGTTGTAATAATAAAGTTGTAGTTGTTTCGCACAGGTGTATTGACAACTCAGAATGGGTGATGTATACCTATTTTGGGGGTGTCACAAAAATATGAAGCGAGAATTAATGTAACAATTATTGAGTAGTGGCTTCTTACGTAAGAATCAATAATTGGTGCAATATTGTGCTTCTTGTGCAACAACGGCAGACATCGTGTTTTAACCACCGGAATTCCAACAAGATAATTCAGAATAACCACTACTGTTATTTATTTATAAACAACTCATACTTGTCGTTTCTTCATCCAATTGCTTTTCATTATGGGGCTCACACAAGGTCATTGCTGCCGTGCATCACGAATATTCCCGACAAAGAAGAATATTCAACGACCAAACGAATATTCTCCGACAACAATGAGTATTTTATAACCACTTGTTTATTTAAAAATATTTGCGTATTTTGCCTGTGACGCCCCCAAAATAGGTCCAATCCAACCAACCTATTCTGAGTCGCCAAATACATGGTACAGAAACAACTACAACTTCATTAATACAATTGTCGTGCAAAATACGATAACACATAAACTGTGAGTTTAAATACAAATATTATCTTCTAGACAATATCCACACTCAACTAAGTCCTCATTACAATTATTGATACACTATTTTACAAAATAGTGAGGACTACTAAAATAACTCTTGAACCATTACTCCACACCCCGACTAGTTCGCTTATATTCTCGCCTCTAACTAAGAAAAATGAAACAAAAAAGAAAAGGTGAGCTCAACTAGCCCAAGAAAGAATTTTATGACTAAGATAATGTACAAAAATTAGCATTAGTCTTCAACAGGAAAAATCTGATAGAATACAAAAACAACAAGTTTTAGATCAACAATCGCAATTGAAACAACAATTCATTAGAAGAGTTAAGTAGATAATGAAATCTACTTTCATCTATGAATTTAAAAGTCCATCATCGATATTTTATCTCTGTAACATCAATCAATATACATCATAAATCAAATAGTCATCTTTACACTACAGGCCAAAGATATTCATCAGTTGGTCATGTTCATCTCAACACCTGTTCATCTTTGCACTACGGGCCAAAGATATTCATCAGTTGGTCATGTTCATCTAAACACCTGTTTATCTTTCCACTACGGGCCAAAGATATTCATCAAAAAATCATTTATCTTTGCACTATAGGCCAAAGATATTCAGTAATATCATCATTTAGGACTGAGGATGATGAAAAATATTTTAAAAAAAATGAATCCAGTGAAACAAAAGAACAAATATTAAGGATTCGTACTTTACACAATCCAAGTTCAAAAATACTTCATAAATAATCAAAGTGGAGTAAAATTCAAGAATGAAGACCAAAACATAGATCCAATCAAAGATAGGAACTACAACAGACGATCTTGGACACAGAAAAGAAAATTTAATTTTTCTGTGAATAGTGTCGTATTCGTGAATAATGCCGTATACGTGAATAGTAACTCCGACACCAAAAGATAGAAATTTCACAAAAACATCATCATGCTTCATGAATAGTACTCGTGAATAGTAACTCATGAATAGTAACTCGTGAATAGTAACTCATGAATAGTAACTCATGAATAGTAACCCCGACATGAAAAGTTCCAAATTTGATAAAAATTCGGACCAATATTTCGACATAATAATATTGAAGAAATAATATCCTTTACGAAGAAAATAACATCCCTTACCTCATAAAGAATAGTACTTCTGACTGGAATACTGGATATAGTGCTGAAAGAACTTGCACCGTATAACAATACTCAAAGTACTAAAATACTCACAAAATACGCTCGATATTAAAGAGAGAGAAAGAGAGAGAAATCTTTAGTTTCTGGTGTGATTTTCAATTCTAACCTAAGCACCCTATTTATAAGAAATTGCTTAGAACACCAAAGCAGAAAATTGAATATAATAATATTATATATAAACAAAATTCATACGCCCACATCTTGAATCTGAATTCAGCCACCATGCACATGTTAAAGATGCCCACAACATATAAAAAACGTTTTTATTAATAAAAATAAATAAAACTTCCAAAAATTAATTATTTCGGAACTTCGGAACTTCAATAATTCATAATAAATGGCCCTTTTATCAGAAAATTCGAATCTCGCGTCTTTTTAAAGGAAATTCAATTCTCTACAACTTTGCAGAAGAAAGTTTTCCCAAATTCCAAACAGAAATTGACCAGAAACCACATACTGACGACGATTTGTGGTATAATCAAATTTCAGTCAAGAAATGGGGTCCACCGACACACAAAACATGTGTTAATCATTTAATGCAACATAAATACTCTTCCTCCTAATATACTCATATATCCCACATTCATTGTAAAAATATCATCATTATTCTATTATAATAATATAATAAAATATTATTTTATCAGAAAAGATAAAATATCAATTTTTTAACAATTGTCAATTTAAAAATTTTCTCCATCTATATCCACATAAAATCAATATTTTCCTCATCATATAAATCAATAATTAATTATTCATAAATAATATTACAGAATCACGAAGATCGCAACCGTGTAGTTCTCAGAAAGAGGGGCTTTCAATAAGAATTTCTCTCATCTTGGCGCAATTGATTAGGTGACCAAACATCTCCTTAGATAGAAATTTCTAGACATTACCAATAATGTTTAATAATATTATTCAGATAATATGAATTATTGTTTCGATAATGAAAAATACTGTGTAGTGACAATTATTGAAACAACAGTAATATAAAAATCAACGCAGCAATTATTGAATCAATAAAATAAAATATTGAGCGGTAATTATTGTAACAATTATTGAGTAGTGCCTTCTTACGTAAGAATCAATAATTGGTGCAATACCTGGTGCTATTCTTTGTCAACAACAGCAGACATCGTGTTTTAACCAACGGGTATTCCAACAAAGATAATAAAGAATAACTACGCCTATATTTATAAACAACTTATACTTGTCGTTTTCTTCATCCAATCGCTTTTCGTTATGGGCCCACACAAGGCTGTGTCGTCGTACGAATATTTCCCGACGGTAAGAATATTCCACGACCAAACGAATATTCCCCGACAACAATGGGTATTTTATAACCACTTGCTTATTTAAAATATTTGCGCATTTTACCCACAACTAACCACATTAATCAAATCAACCCTTACTATTTCAAAATAATAAATAGAGGAATTAAATTTCATTTATTAATAATTTGGGGTCTTACATTACTCATAACTAACCACATTAATTAATTCAACCCTTACTATTTCAAAATAATAAATAGAGGAAATTAAATCTTCATTTATAAAAAGTTGGGGCCTTACAACCTACTCTCCTTATGAAATTTCGTCCTCGAAATTGACATGCGTAGGACATGCTCCTTCCCATCCAAGATCTTGATTGGTACCTCCTCGTACGTTAAATCTTCTGCTATCTCGTCTGGTTCTAACTCAATAATGTGGTTTGGGTCGTCCACATATTTACGTAACATCGATACGCGAAAAATGTTATGAATACGCGTCATACTTGGCGGTAAAACGAGTCTATAGGCCACAGTTCCTATTCAACCGAGGATTTCAAATGGACTAATAAATCAAAGGTTTGAGCTTTCCTCACATCGCCGATTCTCGCTTTTGGAATAACGACTTCTTGCATCTTCTTCTTTATATTCATCAACTCCAGGTCTATAGCTTGAGCATCTTTAAATTTATCGATTAAAGTCGATTCTAATCGTATATTTACTATCTTCACATAGGTTCGTATATTCACACTTGTAAACGCATATGAACTTGTGCTCAACGCGTCAGCTATCACGTTTGCTTTTTCAGGATGGTATGGTCAGAACATGTGCCGAAATGAGTCTCCTCTTGAGTTCTTCAAAGCTCTTCCCACATTCTTTGCTCCATTCGAATTTTGTATCTCTACGAAGTCAATTTGCGTTAATGGAATAGCGATTCGAGAATATCCTTCAACGAATCTCCGATAATAACCAACTAAGCCTAGAAAGCTACGATTTCGACATCGACTTAGGTTGCTTCTCAATCGCTGTGACTTATATCCCAACCTTGGATAAGACGTCACAATGACACCTATCAGTTTACTATCGCACGAATATGGCGTCCCTTACGGAGAGTCTGGCTTCAGTGCATTCCACAAAAGAAGTCACCAGATAGAGGCTAAGGTACCAAATTCTATAGTTGAATTTTTAACTCCTGAAGTTCAATAGGAGCCATTCGATATGAGATTTTAGAAATGGGTTTTGTACCGGGTTCAAAGTCGATACAAAATTCAATATCAAACTTTGGAGTAAGCCAAAAAAAATTTCAGGAAATACATCAGGAAATTTACTAACAATAGAAAAATCATTCAAATCTGACGTATTTTTGTTCAAGTCCATAACATGGGCTAAGAAAACTTAACATCCGTTTTTTAATAAACGAATGACTTTATGGCTTGATATGAAAGTGTTTGACTTCAATAGTTTGGTTGCTTAAATTCGAATAACAGGTTGCTTAGGAATATGAAAACTAACAACCTTACGAAAGCAATCAATTTTGGAATGATGAGTAGTTAATCAATCAATCCCCAAAATCCCATCAAAAGCAAGTATCTTTAAAGAAATAAGGTCAACAGGTAATGTGATGGTGCCAACTTGGATCAAATAAGATTTATAAACAGTGGATGTAACGAAAGTTTCTCATAACGGAGTTTCAACAGATAAGTCAAAGTCTAATTTTCTCCGGAGTCAAGTTTAAACGTTGAGTATAAGCAGGAGAGATAAATGAATGGGTAGAACCGGTATCTAATAAACTATAAACTAACTTCGTAAGAATTTATAATTAACTAACCCGTGCTAACTTCGTTCGGGTTCCTCGCATTCTGACCAGTCACGACAAACGTACTTCCAAGAACCGTTGACTTTGTCTTTTCTGTATCCACCTTTGGTGCCATTGCTCCAAATTGGACTTGATTTTATTCTGAGGACAAAATTGAGCTATGTGACCATCTTTTCCATAACTAAAACATACCTTGGAAGGCTGTGAACAGTTTGGACTTATATGTCCCTCCTCTCCGCATTTGTAGCATCTAACTAGCGGTCGTTCTTTTCTCCTAGAATTTGTTACTGGTGTTGGTGCTGCTGCAGACGTCTTCCCGTCATCGTTAAATTTTTCTTCTTAGATCGGACATCTCTTTCCACAATATCAACGTCAGAATGCTTTTTTTACCCATACATCACTCATTCTCACATTTTCGCTTATTTCTTCTTTCATTTCGATTCGACTTTATCATCTTATACTCTGCCAAAGAGTGCTTCTGTTCAAGCATCACATATCGGGTAACACAAGCTTGACCGCCTACCGTTCTTCAGCCTGCTCTTCTAACTCATGAATACGATTTTGCAATTCTACATTTTGATCATAAAATACCTCTAATAAATTCTCCTCAGGTACCTCTTCTTCCTCTTCTTCCTCACTCTCAGCTGTTACCTCTGCGACTATCTCGGGTGCAACTATCAATTCTTCACTCACCACATAGATATCTCTAATTCCTTCTTCGCCTGACATCACATTAGCCTGGTTGGTGACTAAAGGTGTCTCCACAATCTCATTTACTCCACTGTTAACATTCTCCGTCGACATTGTTAAATACTGCCATAAAACAAGGGTTAATTTAACAAATTAACAAATCACATAATACCCCTATATTATGACCGATCAACAAATAAGCTTAGGTAGACACACTTAGCGAAGGATTTACTCGTCGTCCTCCCTCCTAGTCCTATTCCCCGATCTCCATGGAGATCATATCCCTAAGCTCGATATTAACCGTGACGCCCCCAAAATAGGTATACAACACCCATTATGAGTCGCCAAATACATGCTACAGAAACAACTACAACTTCATTAATACAATTGTCGTGCAAAATACGACAACACATAAACTCTGAGTTTAAATACAAATATTATCTTCTAGACAATATCCACATTCAAATAAGTCCTCATTATAATTATTGATACACTATTTTACAAAATAGTGAGGACTACTAAAACAACTATCTTGAACCATTACTCCACACCCCGACTAGTTCCCGCTATATTCTCGTCTCCTTAGAAGAAAAATGGAACAAAAAAGAAAAGGGTGAGCTCAACTAGCCCAGTAAAGAATATTATGACTAAGATAATGTACAACAAATTATCCTTAGTCTTCAACAGCAAAAATCGATAGAATACAATGTACAACAAGTTTTAGATCAACAATCTGCTAATGAAACAACAATTCATTAGAAGAGTTAAGTAGAGAATGAAATCTACTATCATCTATGAATTTAAAAGTCCATCATCGATATTTTATCCCTGTAACATCAATCAATATACATCATAAATCAAATAGTCATCTTTGCACTACAGGCCAAAGATATTCATCAGTTGGTCATGTACATCTAAACACCTATTTATCTTTGCACTACGGGCCAAAGATATTCATCAGAAAATCATTCATCTTTGCACTACATGCCAAAGATATTCAGTAATATCATCATTTAAGACTGAGGATGATGAAAAATATTTTAAAGGAAACGAAACAAGTGAAACAAAAGAACAAATATTAAGGATTCGTATTTTACATAATCTAAGTTCAAAAATACTTCATAAATAATCAGAGTGGAGTAAAATTCAAGAATGAAGACCAAAACATAGATCCAATCCAAGATAGGAACTATAATGCATAATCTTGGACATAGAAAAGAAAATTTAATTTTATGTGAATAAGGTCGTATTCGTGAATAAGTGTCGATACGTGAATAAGGCAGTACACGTGAATAGTAACTCAAACACCAAAAGATAGAAATTTCACAAAAAGCATCATCATGCTTCGTGAATAAGACTTCATGAATAAAGAATCGTGAATAGAACTCATGAATAAGAACTCGTGAATAAGAACTCATGAATAAGAACTCCCGACATGAAAAAGTTCCAAATTTGATAAAAAGTTTCAACCAATATTTGGCAAGATAATGATATTGAAGAAATAATATCATTTAAGAAGAAAATAACATCCCTTACAATCCCTTACTATCCCTTACCCTCGCAAAAAAAAAGATCTCCGACATTTGGAATACTAGATATAAATTTGAAGGAACTTCAGACAGATAAAGAACACTCAAAGTACCAAAATACTCACAAGAATACATTTCGATGATATAGAGAGAAAAGAGAGAAAATCCTTAGTTTTACGGTGTGATTTTCAATTTAACCTAAGCACCCTATTTATAGAAATTGCTTAGAACACCAAAGCGTAAAATTTAATAAATTAATAATATTTATTATAATTTTCTACGTAACCTATAACAACCGATCTCAAATTTCATTATGCACATGTTGTAGCCCACAAAACAAACAAAAACGCTTTTTCTTAATAAACATAATTAAAACTTCCAAAATCAATTATTTGTAACTTCAATAATTCATAATAAATATCCCTTTTATCGTAAAATTGAATCTTGTGAATTTTTATAGGAAATTCAATTTCTACAACTTTGCGAAGAAAGGTTTTCTAAATTCCAAATGAAATTGGATGAAATCCACACACGAGACGATTTTACAGGCTATAATCAAATTTTCGACAAGAAATGGGGTCCACCGACACACAAAACATGTCTTAATTATTTAATGCAACAAAAATACTCTTCCTCCTCATATACTCATATATCCCACATTCATTGTAAAAATATCATCATTATTATATTATGATAATATAATAAAATATTATTTTATCGAGAAAAGATAACATATCAATTTTTAACAATTGTGACTTTAAAAAATTTCTCCATCTATATCCATGTAAAATTAATATTTTTCTCATTATATAAATCAATAATTAATTATTCACAAATAATATTACGTAATCACAAGATCGACAACCTGGTAGTTCTCGGAAGAAGAGGGCTTTCAATAAGAATTTCTCTTTCTTGGCGCGCAATTAGGTGACCAAACCTCTCCTAGATGTAACTTTCTAGACATTGCAAATAATGTTTTCTAATAATATTATTCAGATAATATGAATTATCGCTTCGATAATGGAAAATACTGTAGAAGTGACAATTATCAAACAACAAAGTAATATAAAATATCAACGCAAAGAATTATTGAATTAATAAAATAAAATAAATGAGCAAAGAATTATCGTAATAATTATTGAGTAGTGCCTTCTCACGTAAGAATCAATAATTGGTGCAATACCGTGTCTTCTTGTGAAACAACGCAGACATCGTGGTTCTAACCACCGGAATTCCAACGAAGATTAATTCAGAATAACTACGCCTTTATTTATAAACAACTCATACTTGTCGCTTTTCTTCATCCAATTGCTTTCCGTTATGGGGCCCCACAAAGGTCTGCTGCTAATCGCATTTAATATTCCCGACAAAGAAGAATATTTCACGACCAAACGAATATTCTCCGACAACAATGAGTATTTTATAACCACTTGCTTATTTAAAAATATCTACGCATTTTACCCATAACTAACCACATTAATCAATTAAACCCTTACTATTTCAAAATAATAAATATAGGAAATTAAATCTTCATTTATAAAAAGTTAGGGCCTTACACATTTGGTATCAAGTCATGGAATATTTGTTGACCCAGCAAAGATTGAAGCTATTCAAAGCTAGGAGCAACCTAAATCAGTGACCGAAGTACGTAGCTTTCTCGGCTTAGCTGGTTATTATCGGAGATTCGTAGAAGGGTGATTCGATGATGTGGAATATTTATTAAGCTGAGTCTCAGCGATAATAATGATGAAAAACCTTTTAAATCATAATAGATAGTAGATTTTATTTTCTACTTGACTCTTTTAATGGATTGCTTGTTCCGCTGCAGTTAAACTTGATTTCTATTATATTTTATCAGTTAACATTGTTGGAGACTAATGATAATTTATTCTGCATTATCTTAGTCATAATATTTCTTACTAGGCTAGTTGAGCTCTCACCTTTCTTTTTCACCGTTTTCTTCTCGTGAAATGAGAATATACCGGGACGAGTCGGAGAACGGAGTGATGGTCTAGAGGATAGCATTAGTAGTCCTCACTATTCTGTGAAATAGTGTGATAATAATTATAATGAAGACTCCTTTTGAGTTTGAATAATCTCTAGTAGACGATATTTGTATTCAAACTCACAATTTATGTTTTGTCGTATTGTACACGACAGTTGTATTAGTAAATTATATTTGAATTCTGTACCATGTATCTGGCGACCCAAGATGGGTGATGTATACCTAATTTTGGGGGCATCACAATTATGCTAGGTGCATATGCAACCATGTGTTTTTTGTCCTTAACAGATTTAGATGTTACAAATAACTTCAAGAATGTCTCATCCTTATCGACAACATTTGGGAATATCATTCTTGAGATCTTCCGTCTTAGATGTAGGACAGTGTCGTAACCTGTCAAAAGAGATTAACTCTTCGATTCTGCTTAATCGCTGAGTTATATCACTTATCCTGAATGCTTAATTCTACGATCGGTCTCTATACTCTACGATCTCAAAATACTTTATGGTCTATAATTAACTTTACGACCAATCTTCATACTTACCTTTTAAACAATACATTTATATTAAGGAATGAATCAACCTAACAAATTTGATCCCTACACTGAGTCATTTTATATAAATTATCATTTTAAGAACTTTATCAAAATTATTTGTAACAACCCCAAAATAGGTCCATTCCATCCAACCCATTCTGAGTCGCCAAATACATGGTACAGAAAACAACTACAACTTTATTACAATAATTGTCGTGCAAAATACAACAACACATATGCTGTGAGTTTGGATACAAATATATACCAATTGTAACTCTGGACACCAACTTTGGATAGCACGTCACAATGACACCTTACATAAAGGTATAGTCAAAAACTGTTTTAAAAATTAGAATCTTTGGGAAGTGCTCAAGGAAACCTTCGTACATGGGAGGCCATGCTTTTAGGTTATGGTAGATATCATATGGCCACAGAATTATCCTTGGTTGACCCAATAAACCCCAAAGAAAAACGAGAAGATTACTATCATATTCCCAATGGTGAGTCTTCTCTTGACATATCATTATCTCCACTGTCTCTAATTGTGTATTATACTCCAAATAAACACCAAGATTATATAGGTAGTGCTGGTAAATATACTCAGCAAGTGGATGAAAGTACAATACATCTTATGATGACACGAGTTTGTATGTCATTAGACATCTTATATGATAGTGGCAAAACACCTTCCAAGTTAAATTCACTCACCCTCAACATCTATAGACCATCATTCTATTCCTCGCTTATCCCCCCGCCGACCCAAACTACACTTTTATTACCTGAAAAGAATTGTGAAGCAAAAGGGTGAGCAAAACTAGCTCAGTAAAGAATATTATGACTAAAAATAATTAAATTATCAATAGCCTTCATCAATAATAAATCAGAGATTTAGAACATATGGTAGATGATAAAATTTCAACCATAGTTGCAGCGGAATGAGCAATCCGTTAGAAGAGTCAAATAGACCATAAAATCTATTATCTTCTCCATGTTAAAAGTCCACCAACAATGTTTTATCCCTGTAACATTAATCAACAATTCTTGTCCACAATCACGTGTATAACTCATAATCGTAATTGTAGTTCTAAATTCCTTTCCTCATCCAGGACAAAGTTAATTTTCATCACACGAAACATCAAAGATCATGGTTATACCAAATCACAGTTCACATTCATAATCATACTGATAAATTCATCTTTGCACTACGGGCCAAAGATATTCATCAACAGTTCATCTTTGCACTACTGGCCAAAGATATTCAACAACATGTCATTTTTGTACTGCAGGCCAAAGATATTCATCAGTTGGTCATGTTCATCTAAACACCTGTTCATCTTTGCACTACTAACCAAAGATATTCATCAGAAATCATTCATCTTTGCACTACAGGCCAACGATATTCAGTTATATCATCATTTAGGACTGAGGATGATGAAAAATATTTTAAGAAAACTAATCTAGTGAAACAAAATAATAAATATTAAGAATTCGTACATCAGCTATTCCATGTCCAAAAATACCTAATAAATAATCATAGTGGAGTAAAATTCAAGAATGATCAAAACATTGATACAATCAAAGCTAGTATCCATAATAGATATTTTGGACGAAAAACAAAAATTTAATTTTTTCTGAAATAGTGTCAGATTCGTGAATAGTGTCGTATCACGTGAATAAGAATCTTCACACACCAAAAGATAAAAATTTCACAAAAAACATCATCATGCTTCGTGAATAGTACCCGTGAATAGTAACTCATGAATAGTAACCCCGACGTGAAAAAGTTCCAAATTTGATAAAAACTCAAACCAATATTTTGGCATAATGATATTGAAGAAATAATATCATTTATGAAGAAAATAATCTCCTTACCTCGTAAAAAAAAGATACTTACATTTGGAATATCGGATATAGTATAAAAGAACTTGCACCGTATAGCAATACTAGAAGTACTAAAATACTCACAAAATACGCTCAATATTATAGAGAGAGAAATCTTTAGTTTCTGGTGTGATTTTTAATTCTAACCTAAGCACCCTATTTATAGGAAAATGCTTAAAACACCAAAGCAGAAAATTTAATAAATTAATAATATTATTTTTTCAAATTTCCAACGCCCACTAATTTGGTCCAAGACATCAGCCACCATGTGACAAAACATTAAAAACGTTTTTTCTTAATTTAAATAATTCAAACTTCCAAAAATCAATTATTTCGGAACTACGAAACTTCAATAATTCATAATAAATAGCCCTTTTATCAGAAAAATTTGAATCTCGCGACTTTTTATAGGAAATTCAATTCTCTACAACTTTTCAGAATAAAGTTTTTCCAAATTCCAAATAGAAATTGACCGAAATCCACATACGGACAATTTTACAGGCTATAATCAAATTTCAGTCAAGAAATGGGGTCCACCGACACACAAAACACGTGTTAATCATTTAATGCAACAAAAATACTCTTTCTCCTCATATACTCATATATCTCACATTCATTGTAAAAATATCATCATTATTATATTATAATAATATAATAAAATATTATTTTATCATAAAAGATAAAATATCGATTTTCAACAATTGTCACTTTAAAAATTTTCTCCATCTATATCCACATAAAATGAATATTTTTCTCATCATATAAATCAATAATTAATTATTCACAAATAATATTACAGAATCACAATAATGGCAACGAGCAGTAGCCTCAGGAAGAGGGGCTTCCAATAAGAATTTCTCCTCTTCTTGGTGCAAGTAATTGGTGACCAAACCTCTTCTTAAAATGAACTTTCTAGACATTGTCAATAATGTTATCTAATAATATTATTCAGATAATATGAATTATTGTTTCGATAATGGAAAATACGGTGTAAAATATCAACGCAGCAATTATTGAATCAATAAAATAAAATCTTTGAGCGATAATTATCGTGAACAATTATTGAGTAAAGTGCCTTCTTACGTAAGAGTCAATAATTCAAAAATACTCGGCAATACCGTGTGCCTCTGCAACAACGCCAGCGTATTTTACTTTACCCAACGGGTATTCCAAATGATGTTAACAGTGAACGATTACGCCTGTTATTTATAAAAACTTTAATTTGTCATTTTCTTCATCCGACAGTTATTCTATTATGGGGCCCATAAATGATCGTGCCGTCGCATCTGAATATTCCCGACGAAAAAGAATATTCCACGACCAAACGAATATTTCCCACAACAAATGAATATTTTTATAACCACTTCATGTATTTTGAAAAAAATTCATATATCACCCTTAACTTTAACCTTTTATCAATTTAACCATTTACTGGATAGTAATTATAAGAAAAATTGAATACTTTTATTTCATAAAATTCGGGGTCTTACATTATTAATTTTATAAATATACATTAAGTTCTCATTATTATCAAATCAAATATATGCATAAACTAATACCAACGAACACCATCATAATCACTTTAGTCTCTCGATAATTGGATTTTCTTAGGATGCTCCCACCCCCACCCTAACTCCCACTCCCACAAAAAAAAACACCCTTTATTTTGGACCAATCACATATTATTATTATTTTCAGCATTCAATTTATTGTAATTAAATTATAATTCTTTTTTTAATTCATATATTATTTTTAGGGACTTTGAGAAAGAATATTCATGTAAATTCAAAGTCATTGAATGTTGAAACTAGCCGGCAGTCTGTGGACAATGTCCCCCATCTCATACCATCCCATCCCCACAAAATTTATGGCCCATTTTTACGAGAGTGGTTAGCATAAAATGATTTTTATAATAAATTTACTTCATGATTAATACAATGTTGATACACAGGTGGAGAGATCACTCTTCTATCTGTATATTAACACTGTATTGTACATAAAGTAAACTTATTTCATGAACCATGTAGTTCACTTCAAGATAACTGAATTTTATTTTCCTTGTCTATTTTATATTTTCTGTTAATTTGAACTCTCCCACCCCTCCTCCCTCTCCCTCCCCCCCCCTTTCCCTCTCATCTCCTCTCCCCCTACCCCTACCTCTACCTCTACCCCCTAGTCAAGCTCACAGTTCCTAGTTCATACGGCAGCGTGCAGAAGCGTTTAGAAAATTTGTCCTTTGAATTTGTATTTAATGAAGTGATGATGATCGATAGAAATCTTGGCATAGAGGATGTCAATGCATGTAATGAAAAATCACGAACAAACCAAACATCTATCATCACGTTGATATGAGTTGAACCAAACCTATATTGTTACCATCTTAATGAATCTAATCATGAAATTGATCTTTTAATTAAAGCGTAGCAATAATCAATAACCTTAACTCCATCCCTCACTTTTCTCTAAATTCACTATTTACCTAACCCCACCCCTAACTTTTGATGTTATATTCAATATTACCCCCCAAACCCCCAAACCCCAACCGCCTAATTCTATCTAAATTCTCCATTTTATTAGATTAGATAGCATGGAACTTTCATTGCTCTCCATAAACAACATACATTGTCCAATAGTAAGACTCTTGTAAGATTGATGCTCTCTTTTGTAACCTCCACCTTTGCATTGGCCATTCTTCCTCCCTGACCCTTTTGACTTTTGAGTCTTGTATACTTTCCTTTCATTTATCCATGGCTTGAGAACCTCTTTTTTATACGCGATCTCTCAACAAACAGTGTGTATAATATTACTCCCTCCTATTCTGATTAAATGTCATTTTAGAGTTAAGCACACTTATTAAAAAATAACACAAAACATCTTTTGTGTCCCTAATTAATTATTTCTCTCTCCACAATTGTCTCTTCTCATTCTCAACAATTGTCCCTACTTAATTATTTTTCTCTCCACAATTGCATTACTAAGCATATTAAATAGAGGGGTAAATTAGGAAAAAATTATGTTGTGACAACCCCAAAATAGGTCCATTCCATCCAACCTATTCTGAGTCGCCAAATACATGGTACAGAAAACAACTACAACTTTATTACAACAATTATCGTGCAACATACAACAACACATATGCTATGAGTTTGGATACAAATATATACCAAATGTGACTCATGTTTCAACCGTGGATAGCACGTCACAATGACACCTTACATAAAGGTATAGTCAAAAACTGTTTTAGAAATTAGAATCTTTGGGAAGTGCTCAAGAAACCTTCGTATATGGGAGGCCGTGCGTCAGGTTATGATAGATATCATATGCCACGAAATTATCCTTGGTTGACCTAATAGACCCCAAAAAGAAAAATGAGAAGATTACTATCATATTCTTCCCAATGGTGAGTCTTCTCTAGACATATCATTATCTCTATTGTCTCTAATTGAGAATTATACTTCAACCAAACACCAATATTATATAGGTAGTGCTCGTATATATATTCAGCAAGTGGATGAGCACATCCTTGTCTTATGATGATACGAGGTTGTATATCATTAGACATTTTGTATGATAGTGGAAAAACACCCTTCCAACGTTGGGTTCACCTCACTCTAGTTGATTCATCAAATATAACTACTAAATGATGACTACCGTTCTATTCCCCTGTTACCCCCGCTCGACCCAGCTACACTCTTATAACCTGAAAGGAATTGTGAAGCAAAAGGGTGAGCACAACTACTTCAAGAAAAAGAATATCATGACTAAAGATAATTAAATTATCAATAGCCTTCATCAATAATAAATCGTAGATTTAGAACATATGGTAGATGATAAAATTTCAACCATAGTTGCAATGTGAACGAAGCAATCCATTAGAAGAGTCAAATATACCATAAAGTCTATTATCTTCTTCTATGTTAAAATCCACCAACAATGTTTTATCCCCGTAACATCAATTATGATTACGGTCCACAATCATATGAATAACTCATAATCATAATTGTAGTTCTAAATTCCTCTTCTCATCCAAGACGAAGATAATTTTCATCACCTATCTTTACCTGAAACACCAAAGATCATGGTTACACCAAATCACATTTCTTGTTCATAATCATACTAATAACTTCATCTTTGCACTATAGCCAAAGATATTCATTTGTATCACCAGTTGGTCATGTTCATCTCAACACATGTTCATCTTTGCACTACTGGCCAAAGATATTCAACAACATGTCATCTTTGCACTACGGGCCAAAGATATTCATCAACAATTCATCTTTGCATTCTAAAGCTAAAGATATTCCTCAACAGATTCATATTTGCACTACAAAGCCAAATATATTCATCAACAGATTCATATATTTGCACGACAAAGCCAAATATATTATTATCTCAAAGAAATATATAATCATTTCAATATTTATATAAACAATAATTATAACCATGTTGATCATTTCACCTTTGCACTTAAGCTAAAGATATTCAATTATAAATTCAATGGTCACGATCATACCAGTCAATAATTCAACTTTACACTACTGACCAAAGAGAACCCATAGTCATGATCATACCAAAAATCTACCCATCTTTACACTCAAGTCAAAGAGAAATATCATCATTACGGTTATAAAAATGTTATATATGATAATAAAAATAATATGATCAACATACAGTTTTAATCTCAAGAGTAATATTCATAAATCAACTATAATTTAGTTAGAAAAAGAAACCAATTTTGTCATGAATAGTAACTCGTGAATAGTAACTCATGAATAGTAACTTCTTAAATAGTAACCCATGAATAGTAACTTCGTGAATAGTAACTCATGAATAGTAAACTCGACACAAAAAGGTAGAAATTCCATAATAAAATCCATACCATAATTTCGGTATAATGATATTGAAATAACATTTTTTAAACTTATAAACAATTTATTTTAATTGTTTACACTTTACTAAATAATGCATTTAATCATTCTAAAATGTCAAACTCATAAGATTTCATTACCAATAACCAAAACCCTCATCAAAAATCTGCATATAACTCATGTATGATTCTCAAGCCATAAAATCATATTTTCTAATTTTCTTACTTCACATAACATATTTAATTCATTTACTCATAACTAGTCCATTTTCATAAAAAATACCAAATCAGTTCCAAAAATATTTTTTTCCTGGGATTTAGCAGAATATAGTCCCATATTGAACATATATTTTTCTCAGAATTTTCAAAATTCATTTACTATTTTTCATATGGCCAAAACAGCCGAATATTTAGACATTTATCATAAATTGTACTTTTATCTAAAAATTCCGAAATTCACAGAGTACACTGATATTATATAGATGTACTCCCAATAAAAATTTCATCAATTTTGGAGTTAACCACAAGGAGTTATAAGCGGTTACTTTTAAAATAGTCTTTTCTCGTAAAATTCATAACTCTTAATCTATACATTCAAAAATCGTCATTTTTGGATACAATCAATAAAACTCATCAAAATATCATTTTAAATTTTTCCAGAATTTTCTGAAGGACGGAAGAAGTACGAACTGAAAAACATAATAACCCTTAAAATCCCTTACCTCAAAAAAGAGTAGTCTTTGATTTGGAATATCGGATGAAAAGTCAAAAAAACTTGCACTGAAAAGTAACTCTCAAAGTATCTAAATACTCACACAAATATACTTGATAATCTAGAGAGAAAGAAAACTTGTTTCTGGTGTGATTTTTAATTCTAACATAAGCACCTATTTATAGGAAAATGCTAAAACGCCATAGGAGACTAAAATAATAAAATATATTATTTTATTTCTTCTTTTCTACGCATGCCCACATGTTTGATCAGCCACCAGCCATCTTTGAACAAAGCTAGCAGCCCACATGTGTTAAAACACAAGTGGGTCCTACCCATAAATTAATTAAAAATTATATTATTTTCTGAAACTTCAATAATTCATAGAAAATAGCTCGATTATCAGAAAAATACGAATTTTATGTCCATTCTGACTAAAATCGAATTCTCTATTTGAGTTTTTCCAAATTTCAAATCAAAAATATCCGAAATCCACAAACGGATGATTTTTAATACCTCCACACCGATAAAATACTGATAAAACACCTCAGTATTAATTCCTTCATTTTTATCCACATAAAAATAAATATATCCATCATTTATATCCACATAAAATAAATATTTCATTATCATATAAATCAATAATTAATTATTCACAAATAATATTACAGAATCACAATTATGACAACCGGTAGTTCCTGAAAGAAATAGGGGCATTCAATAAGAATTTTTCCTTCTTGCGCCATGATTAGGTGACCAAACCTTTTCTATGTAACTTTCTAGACATTGCCAATAATGTTATCTAATAATATTATTCAAATAATATGAATTATTGATCGATAATGGAGATATTTGTCTTGATGACAATTATTGAAACAACAATAATATAAAATATCAACGCAACAATTATTGAATCAATAAAATAAAATATTGAACATTAATTATCGTAACAATTATTGAGTAGTGCCTTTCACGTAAGAATCAATAATTCAAAAAATTGTGCGTAATACCAGGCTTTCATCGTGCAACAACGCGTATTACTTTACTTTACCCACCCGGATATTCCAGCGGTGTTAAGCGTAACGATTACGTAGTTATTTGTAAAAACTCAATTTTGTCATTTTCTTCATCCGAAGCGGTTATTACATTATGGGCCCCATGAATGGTCGCTATTGCAATCGTACGAATATTTCCCGACAGAAAGAATATTCCACGACCAAACGAATATTTTATAACCACTTGCGTATTTTGAAAAAATTTCATATATCACCCTTAACTTTAACTTTTTATCAATTTAACCATTTACTGAATCGTAATTATAAAAAAATTTGAATACTTTTATTTCATAAATTCGGGGTCTTACAAGTGCAATATTGCATAGAGATTCCAAAACGACACTTATATAGAATAAAATTAAACTCCCTAAAACGTCATTTAATCTGAATAGGAAGAAGTAGTAAATAGTAGTATTTGTTAAGAGTGGTTAGCATGGAGTTAATTTTGGTCAATACAGTGTCGACAGCTGAGAGGTGTTCTCTCTCAACATATCAACAATGTATTGATTAATTGACCAACTTATCATAAAATTAACTCCATAGTAACTGAATCCGTATTTGTTACAATCGTGATAAACGTTTTCAATTATCATCATTTTCTTCTAAAAAAAGTGTTCACTTGTACTTATCTTTTTTTTTTTTACTCTTTATCATTCAGATTGTTAATTTTGTCGTCCTCTTCACACCGAACATCAAGTGAGCTGATAAGAAAAGCAAGTCATGGCCTTGGTCTGTAATTATTTTGTCACTCCATATTTGTGTTATTAATGGACAATTTGTTCCTCATTACCACCACCACCTTATAATAGTAAATGGGCCCAACCAAGTGGGACCACCCTGAGATATTTTTTGGTATGGCCCAATTCCTGAGTGAAGGCTAAGGAGGGCCCACTGGATCTATTCTTGGTACCATTAGCCACTTCATCCATCGATACGAAAACATGTGTTTGCACAGTTGCATTAATCACCGCGGAGGCACAAATATCTGCGTCATGATACAAGTTAAACAACACAGCTCACAAGAATACAATAACTTGTGATAGCTGCAGAATAACTTCTTGTTATGTGAGCATTGCAGCTCACCGGGTAAATATGTGTGAGAGAGAGAGAGAGACTGTGTCATATGTAAAATATCAAGAAAATAGGAATATATCTATCAATGATAGGCTAAGAACCAATCAATAGTAATCAAGTATGTGCATATGAAGCGTTACACGGCCCATAATTGTACACTCTCCCAACTTATATAATTGGTCTAAAGTATTATCAGCTACTAAATTTACCATCATCATGTGCAGAAATATAAAGAAAATAAGAATATAATCAACAATCACAGGCTAAGCAACCATCAATAGTAATCTAGCATATGTGTATTTGAAGCGTAACACAGCCCGCCCATAATACAACACTCTTCCAACTGAAATGAAAAGGTCTAAAGCTCCAACAATGACTGAAAAAAGTTCTGCTTAATATTATGAACTTATCACTAATTTTGTAAGAAATTACCTTTAAGTTTCTCGTCTTTCAGGGTCCATCTTCCTCACAGTGTACTAGTGTAGTAGTTTTCTTGCTGTTCAGCTTCAGCAGCCTCACTGAAATTTCTTTGCCTGTCCTTAGAACATAGAAGGTAAGCTATATAGTGCCATCGACTGTTAGCAGAAATAGTCTTAGGATTCGCCAAGAGGCACGGGATAACTTGTAACTGTAGTCATCTCCTATGCTGATAGTAATTGCTTGCTAGTATGAAGAGGACTTCAAATATCTATTTTTGTTTCCTAGAGTATAGGTTCAGTTACAAGAATCAATACAAAAGGCAATTGCATTGTAAGCCTTGTGAAAATAATACCAATAAATCCCTGCACATCATAATTTGTAAAGTGAGCAACAGTAAAAGGTACTGCATGATCAATTTTTGGGATTTCACGAAGCACCCGCCAATTCCATTTATTTATTTCTAAATGTTATTTTTAACTTTGGGATCATCTAAGTTTATTCTTTTAGGTATCAAACTATCAATCAAGTTGTACACAAAATAAGGAAGACTTCCAATCCATGTAATATGTAAATGCACACAAAACACTAACCTCTATGTCAATTAATTGGACTTGGCCATTCAAGTTTTTTTTCTCACGATACAATCAGTTCTCCCTGGACCATTGCCCGCTTTTTCCACCCATCTTGTGTTCAAGTCTTGCATTCGTTATTTGGATATCTTTAGAAGCAGCCTTGCACATATCATACACTGTTAGGCCTGCAACAGTCACTGCTGTCATTGCTTCCATTTCGACCCCAGTTTTTCCTGTTGTAGCAGCCTCCCCTTCTATTTCAACACTAAAATCACAAGGGTTCAATGTCAAATCAACGCGAACATGAGTTAAGTTGATATTGTGGCATAGTGGGATGAGGTTGCTTGTCTGCTTTGCTCCGCTTATTCCAGCAATCTTTGCCACACTAAGAACATCTCCCTTGGCCATCTGGTTGGCAGAAACCAAATCAAATACCTTCCTCCCAAGAATAACTTTGCAGCTAGCAATAGCAACTCTCTTGCTCGTTTCTTTGGCCGAGACATCCACCATTTGGGCTTCACCCTTGCTGCCAATGTGGGTCAAGCCAAAATCCTTTTTCGTTATATCAGGATAAACAATATGAGAATCTTGAGCCATGGATTGGTTGCTAACAGAATCAGCAAGACTTGTTGGAGGAGGTTCACCAAACACGGATTCCATTTCCTGAAAGCAAGACGAGCCGATCTTATTTGTCCAATTAAATATCAATAATCACTACTGACTGCCAAAAGTTTATATTCACACATTCCTAAATAAGCTAATGAATTTAAAGTTCAAAATTAATCCCTAGTACGACACAATTTTTTACTATCAGTCGGAACACCAAAAATTCACTCTAATCCTGTTAACTACAGCAAAGCTTTCAATAATTAATCGAAAGCTCAAACAGATTCTACCTTCTCAATATTTTTAAATTTGTAGTCTTTTTCTGAGTCGATGTTCTTTGCTCAACTAGGCTCTCTAATTCATCATGTAATCAAATTCACTAGACTACGTAAAGCAACCAGCAACTAACACTAATTTAGCAAGAAAGATCATGAAAACACAAGGGAAATGCTAATATAAGAGCTTATTGATATTACCAGAGTAAATAACAACGTTTAACCAATAGTTTCATTTGCACCTTGCCTGGGCAACAACAACAAAATCTATGACAACATTGCAAGCCAATGCAATAACCCATAAGCAATAATGCAACAAGCAAGAGCAAATACTCCCGTTGTTCCATATTGCTAGTCCACCTTTCCTTTCTAAGACATTCCAAAATCAAAGGCCACTAAAGATCAATGAACCAAATTACATTATACTCCGTATTTCTATATCTTCTGTGGATTGAAACCTTATTAAATTTTCCTCAAAAACATTGAGTTTCGAAAGTAAACTCTGGTTCTCGGATGGAGGGAAAATTGTTGTGATTAAAATCTTAAACTGAAAATGTAAACAAAATGATACTTGTATTACCTTATTGAGCTCAGCAATAGCGCTTGCAATGTCATTGCTACTGTTACTACTAAAGAACCTTTTTGAGCGAGGAAATGGCAATACTGCTCGCCGGAGAAACATGACGGCCGGAGTTTGGATTATATTGGAAACACTTTAAGTTCAGTCCTGCTTCAAAACGCATAAAATCAAATGGGCAAAGATGATATGATAAAAACTAATCATATATTTCAGCCAATTCTAATTCAGGCATATTGACAAACACCTAAAAGAATGATCTTTATCAAATAAAACACTTTCATATTTCACAAAGCAAAGAACTGATTTTGATTTCATCTGCTAACCTTTATTAGTTGGAACTAGTTTGATTACGGAGCTTGAGGTGTTGGTAATTATTTGTTTGGTTGCTGTGTTTGTAATCTGACTGTGTTTAGCTAAATCTGTTGGATTTTGCAGACAGGTCTAAATGCAAAATTAATCCGAAAATCGAGAAACTGCTGGCTTCAACAAACTTGCAACGAGAAAAGGGTGCCAGCAATGGGCCAAGCGAAGTAGGTTACCAGCAATGGGCCATGTTGGTGGCCCAGGACGGAGCTAATAATTAGTTAGTTTTCAGTTGGGCCTTTTTTATTTGAGAGCTGTAGCCTGATGTAATGAGTAATGACATTGGATTGCCCGAAAGTTAAGTTTATGCGATAAAATATAATAAATTGTGGAATATTTGTGTATGCGTCCTAATTATAATTCGATTCAAAATTTTCGTAATAGATGGTAAGACTTGATTTTATAATACACAAAACGTAAATTCAATGTATTGCGTTAGAAATATGTATAGTGTAATTTTAATAGAGTTATTATAAATTTTAATAGAGTTATTTTTATATAGCATTAAATTTTAAAATTATATATCACGTAAAATAGAGATACATTTTTCAGGCGATTGCTTTTTAAGGATAACTTTACATTATCAAATGTACTATTAAAATTACCCAAAAAAAATGTAGGTCTTGTAGTTATAAACTATAGCAAGAAAATAAAATAATAGTATCTTTTTAGACCATCTTAACCCAACACATGACCGAAGATACTATTGTTAATTCCTTAATTTCTTACCTACAGATAAAAAAAATTCACATCTTTTGATTCCTTAATTTTTTCTAAACTTCAATTCCTTTAGTCCTTACCCCATGTTTGTTTGGACCACATTGTGAAAATTATATTTATTTATATAATTTGCATTAAATAATACTCCCTCCCTCCGTCCCAGGATAAAAGTTCTGGTGAACTTTTCTCTCATATTAAGGAGAGGAATAAAATAACAAAATTGCCTATAATAATGTCATTAAATATGGAGATAGAATTAGAATAAGAAAAGTATGAGATATTTAATGCTACGGATATAATAGGAAAAAATATGTAAAAATTTGGTTATTAAAAGAAAGTGGACATTTAACATGAGACAACTCAAAATAATAATAAAGATTTTTATTCTGGGACTGAGGGAGTATAATTTATTATCTACACGTTCACTCAAATATAAAATTTGCAAATATTCATATCGTAATATGAACCATTCAGAGGATCAAAACTTGAGCCGTAAAACTTTCCACTAGAAGAATATCATAATGTGTTTTAATAAATGTAGGCGGAATTATTTTGTAAGTTAAAACGACTAGTCAAGAGTTGCAGTTAATCACATTGGCTTCACATAAGGCAGGCAGATTTTTTGCTTTTCTTTTTAACCAACAACTCGTTTTCAGACAAAGTAATAGGAATTAGAGCTAACACCTAATTTTAAATTAAAAAATATAAATCATTTCAATAATTAATTAATTCTCTAATAAAAGATGTTCGTCTTTCCACTAAATTAATATTCAAACCCGACCGGAATATAATTCTAAAATGAAATGTGAGTTGAGGTTAACAAAATTTGATTACGATTAGAAAAATGATATATATATATATATATATATATATGATAGAAATTGAATTATGATTTACGTGAAACGCCAAGTGATAAGATATAATAAATTACGATGAAGTCAATTTTAATTCTCATGTATTTACAATCGATAAATATGTGTAGCAATAAATAGTCAACCAATATTGCTATGAGCTTAAATGAAATAAATAGTGTTTAGACTTAATTTCTAATATCAGTGTTTAAGTGTGTGTGAAAATATATAATTATAGGTTTATGGTAAACCATGACCTGCTTATATACCTAATTCCTCCTATAAAGAACTTGGTGTGTGTGATCTAGATGGGGTACGTTCGTTTGGACAAAAAATAATTTAAGTTTACCAAACACCCAAACATATATAAGCCTAATCACATTATTACACTACTAGTATTAATTAACAATAACAATTCAACTCGATCATGTGATGCTACTACTTATAGTTTAATCTCCAATCACTCACCTGCAAGGATCATGCAAAAGGGTAGCTTCTCATTATTTCAGTTCTACCACTTTTTTGAATATTAAAAATTATACCAATAAAAATATTTAAAAAATATTACTCATTAATTATAAATTCTATTATTTCATATTTTTTAATTAATGAATCATCTCAATTTTGAGTTTAAATTAACTTTTAAAAGTTATTAACAATCTTAAATTTTGATTTTCAAGATAAAAGTAAATATCAAGTAAATGGTCCATAGATCTCACACATTAATTGGTGACGTGGGATACATTTGCATCTTGTGCTACAAATAGCACATGTCAAACATGTGGTTCTCCCATCCCATTACCTTGTAATTGGGGGGAGGGGCAATAGACAATGCAGTGATAGAAAAGTGTAAAGCAAGGGATCGACACAAAAAGCTAAAGTAAATTGACTTGTAGCCCCTATTCTATTTAGGTCACATATTTCTTTGTTGTTGCTACCCTATTTAGGTCTTTTTCATTTTTGGTACCCTGTTTTGGTCTTATGTTTCGGCATTTATCCACCCTTTTCGAACTATAGTCATAGTCCATACGACATCAATCCACCTTCCAGCAGTAGATAGACTATCTCATGAATTATAATATTAAAAGATTATATTACTCCCTCCGTCTCAAAAAAAAAGTTCTGGTAAATTTTTTCACGCATATTAAAAAAAAAAAGAATAAAATGATAAAATTGTTCATAATAATGTCATTACTCATGTCACTCTAATTTTTGATACAAACCAAACTACTTTGATTCTGTGAATACAAAAACACAATGGTAGTAGTATCATATTTGCTTCTTTTTCGTTATTATCACTTGTGTCATGTGAGTTGGAAAATAATTACTCCACGTAATAAAAGAAATAAACATGTAAAACAAATGTTTACTCATATATAGTGGAACTTAACAAATAATCAAAATCTGTGTGTCAGGTATTTTTGCTTTTGTTAAATGTTTTCGATTGTTTGGTTGCTAAGAAAACATGGAAAGCAAGATTATCTGGAAATGGAAATGATTTATATGTCGACTAAGCAGTAAGCAATAAGATAATAAGATAGATAGAATAATAATGTGACGGCGTAAAACATGTCAGGGGAGAAGGAAGTCAGAGAAAATGCAATGGAGAATATAAGAAGGAAATTGAGTATGTATATGTGCATGTGAAAAAGCAAGAAATTTTCAACACCGCCTCTTTGAAAAATTTTCAGGTATTTGTCACGGTCGATAAACAGGGTCACATGAAAACAAGAAACAACTTCTCGTGACACACAGCATATCCTTTCAGTTCTTACATTAGCTGAGCTGAGCTGTGCTGGGGCCTGGGAGGGAGAGATGAGACATATGGAGTGATGTTATTAAATATTTACTCCTTTTTCTCACCCTTTAACCAATCGATAAAGATTTTATCAAGCTTACGCCAACAAATCTTTAATTCTTCATAATCGTCGACACAATGATATATGCACTGCTATAAACAAAGAAGGGAACGCTGATAAGAGCTAGATAATCTTTAACAAATTTAATTGATCCTGCAAAAAGACTTCCTTATGACAGATAGGTAGTATACTATAAACAAACATAATAGATGATATGCAGCTCTAATTGGTTAATAATAGGCAGTTATTTTTCTACTTCTAGCTCCAGTGCTGTATATCAAAAACCTCTAAAAAGCATTTTCGACAATATATTATGCCTACAAACTAAGGTCAAATATGATTCAATTATTACCCAACTGACAATAATGGTTGTAAGGAGTTGGCTTCGCGAGAAAATGCTGCAATTAATTTTTCTTTTGTCAGCTGTTCTGGCCCTTCAGACTTGATGACGAATGTGTGAAACACTGTTTCGTTCCCTGCAGCGAGCTTGGATTCAGTAACTGTGACCTGTGCCTCTCTGAATGCTTCAATTACTCGGGATACAGGATGTGAATCAAGAGGGCAGGTCACCCTTACGGTAACTTCATCATGTGCTGCTTCAATTTCAATGTTAGAAACTTGGTTATGATATTCTGAATTTGGGTTAGCATCGGAAGACGATGCCTCTCTTGAAGTGCAACCGATCTTTTCCCTCCCTGATTCCAAGTCCTTGACCTTCTTTTGAAGTTCAGTTATGTAAGCAATGGCATCCCCCAACAGGGAAGCTTTGTCCATCTTGGAGATATTCGGCACAACAGCTCGTAATGCATAGAACCGCTGGTTCAGCTTTTCACGCCTCTGCCTCTCCGCCTCTACATGATTGAGGGGCTCTTCTCTTCCATTGGCAGGTTTTCTCCCCCGCTTCCGAGGTCTCTTGTCATCAGCTAGGCCCGTCAGCTCTTCCTTGTATGCAGCCTCAACATCTGAACGCTCAGACTCACCACTTAATGGCCGGGAAATTACAGAAGGCCTTGAAGTGGCCCCTGTAAAATCTATTTGCATCTGCGCCTGCTTCTGAGTCTTCAAATTGTTGAACCGCAATTGTTCAAGAGCCCCCCCACTGACTAGCTCGTGTAGATTTTTTGGTGGAGTACGAGGGCTGTAAATTTCTACTGAGCCTGCCTGATTCACATTGTTGAATTGTGACAAATTTGAACCATGATGGGCATTTCTAATATTTGGGAATGGAGGCCTTTTCCCATTTGAGTAACCATCCCATGGCCTCTCCTCTGCTTTCCTAACAGCAAGTTTTTCCCTAAACTGGGAAGCGTTCGAGTTAAAATCCTGCCCAAAGATCTTTGTGATCCTCGGTCGCTCCACCATACCCAAATTTGAGAATTGGGCATTTCCATCTTCCTTCTCACTCACCAACGGAGCAGCTGACGCTGGCTTGGGCTTACTAACTGATGAAAACGAAGATTTAATTGACTGAACTAGTTCAAAGCTTTCAGGTATGGACCTCACAGATCCCAATTCTAATACCCCAGCATCAGTTGGGATCAAAACAAAGGTTTGGATACCAGCAGATTTTGCAAGGAATGACCTGAAACAGTAATCACTGGACGATTTCAATGTGGCTGAAAGCCACACATGCTTCCCGGATCCAAAACACTTTCCAGGGGCACCTTCTCCTCGAGGGAATGAAAAATACATAGAGGCAAGGAAGAACATTTCAGTATCTGTAACCCTATCCAACCCAAAAGCATAACACTCCTCATCTGATCCCCCAAACAGTGAATGCAATTTCTGAAGCACCCTCTTCCTCATTCTCTGTTGGGTCTCATCTTCAAGCCGAAGATTGAGAACTCGAGCAACTTCAGATTCCTCCCCCTCCTTTAGATCCCTACAAGACCCATCTCCCCACCCTAGAACCAAATCACCGGACTTTGATCGCGAAATTTGCCAGAAAATTGCATAATTCCAGCTAAAATTCCACAAATTGGGGCGGTCCACAAGATCTGAAAGTTTGTTTTGCAAATTCTCATCATTCCCAACTGCCGTTAACGAGCATTCAACAGAAACTGAACTCGACATCAAGTAATCAAAAGCTTGAGGTCCCAAAACTGCTGCAGCCATAGCCTTGTCTTCATCAGTCCACATCATACCTCCCATATTATCCTCTATTTGCATCACTAAATCCAAAAACAACAAAACCACAAACAAAAAGACTTCAATTTTCGATTCCCAATTAAAATCTATAACAATAAACAATCAAGCAAACAGTATTTACCCATACATCCAAATATCAAAACATCAAACATATAAGAAAATCCATAACAACCCAATAAAAGCACGCATACTATAATTCACTTTCTTTTCAACAACCCAATTGGCTATACTTCCATATTTAGATCTCAGAAACTCTAAATCTTCATTTAAGTAACCAATAACAAGAAGCCCAGCAAAACAAAAGCACAAATTCACACTCCAGAGGTAAGAAAAATACAGAGACTTGAAAAGAAAAGAAGATAGAGCGGGATTTAAGCTACCTCAAATATTCCGGGAAAATGACGGTTCAACTGAGAAATTCCTTTCCCCCGGAAACAAACGATCGGTAGTACATGAGTGAAACTATAAACGAAAGATATAAAAAAAATACTTCTCCCTTCCTACGAAAATGAAATATAGAGAGAGAGAGAAAGGTGGGAGCGTTGGTGCTGCTCTCTAAATCCCAACTGCAGGTATATTAGACGGTGGTTAGTAGTTTAAAGGGGTTAAATAGTAACCATGGTTAGGTTTAATCTGATCTCTGATATTTTTTTAAAATTGATATTTTTACGATATTTTTCTTTTTACGTGAATAATGAGTGAGTCATGTCTTTACGTGAAAATATTAATTTTTTTTATTATTTTTGATTGACAATTTTAATGTTTGATAAGAAGTCGACAAGATATGGGTAATTATAATAACTCAAAAAGATGTCTTCTTTTCTTTTTTTGCCCTTTTAAGTCGAATATTAAAAAAAAATTGTTACAACGAATGAATTTAATTATGCTTTTTGCAAGTATTTCAACACATTTTAAATTATATTTATTATTTTGTAATATTATTTTTGTTATGGTAATATTTGTTGCCTTCTTTTAATCTTAATATCACCGAATTTATTATGTAGTCTCTCCGTTTTTTAATATAAATGGGTTTAGAGAATTATTTTTGTTCCTTAATATAAGTCGTTTGAGAATATCAAATAAGCATTAATTGCTTAGTTTTCATTATTACTCCAATTAATAAATATAACTTTGGTTCTCTCACTATTTTTTAGCCAATAAATAACACTTTTTTTTCCAATACAATAGTAATATAGATAATTGATATTATATTTAATTTTTCTTAATACTTATACACAACTCTAAAATAATTTATATGAAGTAACGGAAGGACTACATCTTTTGTTGAAACTTTAAGGTGATATTGAATGAAAGTGGTTAGTATGAAGTGAACTTCATAGTAAGTACACTTTATGTTCAATATAGTACTGACACACAAATTAGAAAGTGATCTCTCCGCCTGCATAGCATTGTATTAATCATACAATAAATTTACGATAACATTCATTTCATACTAACCGGATGCATATTGAATATTATGATAAGTATTTCGAGAAGTTATCTAATGAATTCAAAATTCTACATAGGCGCTTTGGGATTAGGATATCTTGGTGCACATCAAAGAGATAGTTTCCCACACTGGATTTTTTCAATGTTTTAAGTTTATTTTATTATATATTTATTTCTTTGTTTTAAGTTATAAAATTATTATTAATTTTTTTAAAATTATCTTGAACATAAATTTATTAATAAATAATTTTACCAATTATTATTAATCAAACCCCCTCAAAGAAACGAATACGTACGGATCGAAACAAAATTATACAGTAGAAACAGCCAAATAGGTCCACGTAGGCACAATTTTAGGAATCACGTGGAAATTGCTGCCGCGGCGGAATAAAAATGTCACCGCTCAAGCACTATCGGCTTCCCTCGGGCAGTCACGCGTTTTATATATATATATATAATTTATTTATTTTTAAACGGAATTTATATAACAAAATATAATTAATTTTAAATTTTTTATTTACCATAATAAATTATCTGAATTGTTTAAAATTTAGAATAAATTTTACCGTACACATACTGTCGGAGGCACGGGACACATCTAGTATATATATATTTTTTAATGTAAAGTTAACGCGATGTGTCCAAAAAAGATGCTCCATATTCAAGATTCATATTAGGAAGCATGGTTGTTAAACTCGGATCTAATCGTTGGTTCAATCGTCGATAAAAATCAAAATCGACCAGTACTTTGATTTAGATTGAACTAATTAATCAACTTTGGTCAAAACTCAATAAAATCGATTGGCCATCGATAAAATCGGTTAAATTGACTAAATGAACTGGTTTTAATTATTTAGTAAAATTATAAATTTTATTAATAATATATATTTTTATATATTAATAATGTTATTAAGTGAATAATAATTTAACCACTAATTAAATTATCCTTGTTCAATTCGATGACGGATCCGAATTTGAAAAGAAGAGTAGACGAGGATAACTTTAAATGAGGGAAGTGTATTATCTCATGATGTGTTTATGGAGTAGTAGTAGAATGTAACAAAAACGTGAAGGCCATTCATGGAGTGGAGTTTTATTATTTATTATTTATTATTTATTATTTATTAGTATAATAGTAGTACGGCTATAAATAGCTTTGTTTTGGGAATACTCCAGTAGGTATTGATTCGTTAACGTGTTAGGCGTGAGTCCACCATCATCACTAAACTTTATCATTGATACTACGTCGTCCCTCCTCCTCTCTTCTTTTCCCATGTCATGTCATGCCAATTGCCATGCATGAGCTAAATAATACTCCAGTGTCACGGTTTGTTAAGTCTCTTACTTCCACACACTCACTCGCGCGAGTATTGTTACGCTTCATATTTCAAACTACTTGTAATTTCCACAAAATCACGTGAGAGATACACTCTCAAAATGTCAAATTTTACTTGCTAATTATCCGTACACGAAGGTAAGGTACGGTGTAACGAAATTATCTTTTTTTATTTTAATAATTTAAAAATTAAAATGAATCTAAAGTATTTTTTTGTCTAAATTTAAATTGAGTTTTATGTTATTATTATAGATTTAACTAATTATCACTATATACATTAGTACACAAATTTAAATCACCAAAGCGCTAATAATATACACTTGCACATACAAATAGTATTTATTTGAATATTTTAAATATATTTAAAAAATTTATTTATCTAAAATCAATTAATGTCTCCGCGCATAATGTATTTTAACTTTGGTCGTTCACTCTTCTTCTCCACTTTATCATATTTTAAGCGGGCGAAGGGAGAGAACCGAAATTTAAAATAAAAAGTGATAAAATATTATTTTAATTTTATTAAATTATATGATTTTTCAGTCAAGTCAAATGTTGACCGACTTTAAAGTGAGAGTGTATATAAAAAATATTTTAGTGTCCACTAAAAGTGGTGAAAATCTGAAAACATAAATTAAAGACTTACAACCAAGCTATTACTACTAGTAAGGTAAAGAATAGGAGGAGTATTTGATTAATTTACTAAAGTTGGGGTGGGGTGGGGTGGGGTGGGGTGGGGCTAGGGGGTAGGGGGATCATTTTCAACACAATTCACACGGTTCACGTGCTGCTTGGGCTGTTTGTTAATCGCGACTACCCAACAACATTACGTGGGACCCACCCTCCAAAATACTAGTACTAGTACTCCCCATAGTAGCATTATTACTCAAAACATAACCCACCGCCTTGCTTTTTGCTTTTTGCTTTTTGCTTTTTGTTTCCTCCTCCTTCTCCCACTTGCAAATACAACAAGCTGAACAAATCAAAACGAATCGAATTGGATTTTGATTTACTGAGTGAGTGAGTTTGTGTCAAAAATAATTAATATAATTGTAGCTGTTTTAACCGAATTTAAATTTAATATATAAATTCCATCCATTCAATAAATACCTTGAGTTTGAATTTGAATCAAACCCAAGTTAGCTTAAACTCAATTCGTTTACCTTTTTATTATACAAAATTATGTTCAGTTTGACTCGTTTAGTTAAATAAATAATATAATTTATTCAAATTTGACTTGTTTAACTAATTCAAAAATTATTAAATGAATCAAACATAAACAATTCAAAATTAAATAAATTAAGCCCGGGGTCGGGCTCAAGGCCGATACCTTTATTTGACTCGTTTAGTTAAATAAATAATAAAATTTGTTCGGATTTAACTCTTTTTATCTAGTTCAAGTCGAGCTTTAACTAGTTTAAATCGAACTCAGCTTGAGTCACGCTTAATCAAGAAGAAATTGTAACGAGTTTATTTATATAACACGTCATCATTCAATCAATAATTATTTTTCTTCCCAGTCCTAAGAAGAGGAGCAGTAAGTCAGAAACCGGACCCAAAAACAAAATGCCGCATGTTTTGCACGTGCATGTGATTTCAATATCCAGCCTGGCATTCGTCATGAACGTATATCATTTCAAATTGTAATTATGCGGTCTACATTTTTTCCAAGAAAATAAAAAATAAAAGTAATTAATGCATCTTTGTCATTTATCACGTGTGACAGAGATAAAGATATTCATCGATCTTATCTACTTATCTGCATTATTCAGTATTGTGTGATTCAAGTCATTTGTATTGATTTTGTTAGATGATGATGATATCATTATTCTCTCTCTCGTGATGTAGTAGTATTATAGTATTAAGATAAGTGAATAAGATTTAGACGTCCCCTTCTCCGAAAAAATTTAAACAGCTAGATTTTTTGAATTATAGCCACAGTTCTATCTGTCATTATAATTATGTATGATCTGTCCATATAATCGATTCGTTGGACAATAGGACCAGAGATCTAGATACATAATAATAATATTTAATTTGAGAATATATATATATATATATATATATATATATATATATTTAAAATAATTTTTGTACAAACAATTATAACCGTCACAAAACAAAGGTTAATTAACATGTAACATAATATCTCTAAACTCTGACCAACCAATTTAAATACAAAATAAATTTAAAGAGGTCATACTTAGCGAAGAATTCACCGCTCTCCCTCCTAATTTTAGTCTCACATCTTAGCTAGGATCATATCCCTAAGCTTTGATCTCAATCGTGACGCCTCTAAAATTAGGTATACATCACCCATCTTGGGTGCGTGAGATACATGGTATGTAATTCAAATACAACTTACTATCTGTTATCGTATACAATACGACAAAACATAAAGCCGTGAGTTTGAATACAAATATTATCTACTAGAGATTATACAAACTCAAAAGGAGTCCTCATTACAATTATTATCACACTATTTCATAGAATAGTGAGGACTACTAATGTTATCCTTTGGACCATCACTCCGTTCGACTCGTCTAAAATTTATATTCTCATTTCAAGAAGAAAACGGTGAAAGAAAGGGTGAGCTCAACTAGCCCAAATAAGAAATATTATGACTCAAGATAATGCATAATAAATTATCATTAGTCTCCAACAATGTTAAACCGATAAAATATAATGACATCAAGTTTAAGCTGCGTGAAAGTAACAAGCAATCCATTAAAAGAATCAAGTAGAAAATAAAATCTACTATCTTTTATGATTAAAAAGTTTTTTCATCACTTTGTTATCACGAGACTCATTTTAATAAATATTCCACATCATCAAATCACCCCGCACTACTACGGCCGAGGATATTCTTTAGTAAGATTACGACCACAATTATCCATGCACTACTGGCCAAGAATATTTGTGTATTCATTAATGGTCATGATCATGCTAACAATGTCCAGTGATGCACTACTGGCCAATGAGGACTTTTATCACATCATTTATAACATTACGGTCATGATTACACCGAATAATCCTTGGTCATAATAATACCAAGTCCATCTATGCACTACAGGCCACATATGACTTTCAACATAATATAAACATGAGTATGATGACAATGATATAAAAATTCAATAAAACAAGTTCAAGAATTAATTTGTCCAAGAACTACTAAGGTCCAAATTATCAACATGATATTGCTTTGTAGAGTAAAATTCAAGAATGATCAGAAGAATATTTCCATGAAAAGACATCTTTGGATGAAGCGCTTAAATATCAATGATATTCTACTAATTTCATGGAGTAAGAAGTGAAAACTTTAACTTGTTGAGTATAATAAAGAATGGAATAACAAAAAAAAAAATCACCATGCACGTGCAGTCTTGGCATGAGGCAAAGTTATTCCAACAGAATACTAATAATGGAACCGGTCGTGTGAAAATCATACCGACGGGATGTTCCAATGAATAATAAAGAATGAAATAATAAAAGCAGAACCCGGTCTGCGTAAAAGCATGAGATAGGATGTTCCAGCGAGAATAATAATAAAGACGGAATCAGGTCCGGTGTAAAATACACAGACAGGATGTTCCAACGGAATAATAATAAAGACGGAACCAGGTCCGGTGTAAAACACACATGCACAAGATGTTCCAATGAATAATAGAATAATGTCACCAAGTATAGGGTGATCACAGCGTATCTGAGTTATTCCAGCGGAGAATAATAAGAAATGGAATAACAACAGATTCTCTTCATGAATAAGAAAGAATAACACCACTTACGAAAGTACAATAAATAATATTCCCTACCTTAAGAAGAAAATCTTGGATATATAAGTAGTGAAGTAGCGAGAATACTTTCTTCTTTCTCTCTATAGTTTATCTCTCAGAGTTTCAAATTGAATTAAGTAAGAAAATAATGAATGAATGAGCTTCTATTTATAGAAAAATGGAATGCATAAGTAACTAACTCATAAGCAGTCAAGATTGATTTACTTTAATCGACGGTCCATATTTAAAGCAAAATCTTTTAAATAAAATATAATATATTCTATTTATAATCTAATAAAATGAATAACTTTATAAAAAAATTACTATATGAAAACTTATATACGAGCCTTTATGCAAACATTTATGCATAATAAAATATAATATATTCTAATTATTGTATAATAAAATAGATAACTTTATAAAAGTATTACATTACATATAAAAGATTTTACTATACAAAACACTATCACAGACACTATGCAACACTATTTATCATAATAGAATATAATATATTTTATTTATAGAATAACTTTATAAAAGTATTCTTTTTATATAAAAGATTTTACGTATTATTACATTAATAATACCAACAAAACCGAGTGACTTATCACTTAAGCATCAATAATTAATACCGTGCTGCTACTTATACTATACTAATGCGCGTATTCATTGTACTTTTTTAAAGGGTGTTTCAACAGCTTAACAGTAAAACTTTTCGTCGTTATTTTCATAAAGTATTTTTTTGTCGTTTTCTCAATCCGACAATAATTCCGTTAATAGGGTCCACTAATGATTGTGCCGTTGTCTTAATATTCCCTGTTAAAAGCGAATATTTCCACCAATCGAATATTATATAACAACTTGCGTACTTTGCAAAATTTATAAATATTACCCACAACTATTATATCAATTTCACTCCATAATATTCAAAAATAATATTTATAGAAAATTCATCTTTATTCAAAAAGGGGTTTTCTGATTGTAATATTACCATGGTTACTACATAATATCTTTGTGTTTTATCTTGATTTTTTTTATATTGATGGTTCTTGATTAACTACATTGGTTACCTTCATACACTGTTAGTCTTTAATTTGTAACAAATTCATTAATGATTGTTTTGGTTGTAAAGTGAATGTAAAAATATTTTTTATAATCTCGCTACTAATTACATATATCTTTAGTTCTTGTATAATATGTATTTAGATCTTTGTAAGGTATTTATTTGGTTACTCTATAATGTTATTGAGTTTTATAATTATTTCTTTTATATTGGTGGTTATTTATTGACTACATTGGTTACCTTCATACAACTATTAATCTGATTATATATATATATTGGTTGTTGTATACTATTTAATTTGTTACAGTATAATGTTTATTTTGTTGCAGTGATAATTTGGCAATTTTTGTCAAGTTTGAAGTGTTAGATTTTGGCGTTGCTGGTGAACTGCAGGATTTTTTGGTCAAATTCCATCATTTAGGCCTTCAAAATTGCATGTAAAAATGTGGTTTATATTCTGGTTACTAAGATTATGTAATTTGGTTACTGTCTAATATTTATTTGATTACATTACAATATTTATTCAGTTGTTAGACAATGGAGACTGACAGTAACCAATACAACAAATTTAATTGTTTACAAGAATATATAATTGTTTACTGTTAGTAACCATTAACCACATGGTTGGTAACATTTTTGATGGTGTACAGTAACCAAAATTGATGTTGATTAATATTTTAATTTTTGATTCCATCATGAGTTATCAATATAAAGTAAATATATACATTGAACAATTGATAACTGTTCTGAAATATTTTTATGTAAATTTGGTTACGCATCTAAAATAAAATGGTTACCTCCATATTCATATTTAGTAACCATAATGTAACATAATAAAACATTAAGCACATAATTATATGATAGTAACCAGAATAGATTTTAATGGTAATCAAAACAGAAACATCATGTAATGAAACCCAGTTTAGACAATCCATGTATACTAAACAATTACATATTAACCAGAATAAAAAATAAAAGTATCTGAAATCCCACATTGAGGACACAATAATAGTAGCCAAACCATAAGGTAACAGTAACCAAAATATAATAAAGAAGTAACCAAATAGTTATATGAAAGTAACCAGAACATGTTTTAATGGTAACCAAAACAGAAACAACTTGTATATCCAACCAAGTTTAGGCAACCCATGTATACTCTCACATGTACATTTAACCATAACTTTTCCAATGAATTTTCTTGAAGAGCATAACCCTTGTAGAATAGATTTGAAGGAATTTACAAAAATAATACATCAATGTATACTAAGCAAATACATGGTTTATTATGACTTGGGTTTATTATTTACAAAAATAATACATCCACAAACTAGTGATGCCTTAAACTTCTCCAACTGACTTGGGTTCAATTTCTTGGTAATAATGTTGGGGACTTCCATGTCACACCAATATATAACTTTTAATTCCGGTGAATTTTCTGTTGCATTCCTCACATTAAAGATCCCATAACTGCAAATAAACAAAATCAGATTTACACAGTCATTAATAACCAAATATAAACAATATTTATAACATAAACAGTTACGTAGTGACCAACAAATAAAAGCATACTAACAAAAACATAATATAATAATTACACAATAGCCAAAACAAACTATAACAAATAACCAACATCCCATATTGACTGCACAATAATAGTTATCATATCATAATATAACATTAACCATACCATAATAAAGCAGTAACCAAAAAGTTATATTATATAATCTAATAGTGACCAAAATATAAACAACATGTAGTACAGACCATTTTATGTATTAAACAAACAATTATATATAATATACTAAAACATGTGTACCAAAAAATATACTAAAGAAGTAACCAAACAATTATATGATAGTAACCAAACCATGTTTTAATGGTAACCAACACATAAACAAAATGTATACCAAACTCAGTTTAGTCAACCAATGTATACTAAGCAAATACATTAGAACCAAAATAACATATAAAATTAACCAAAATCCCAATTGAGGGGAAAAAATGGTATCCAAATCATAAGCCAACAAAAAAATATATATATACTAATGAAGTAACCAAACAGTTATATGTTCGTAACCAAAATATATATTAATGGTAACCAATACATAAACAACAAATAGACCCCAACTTATTATTAATGAAATTAAATTTTCTCTATTTATTATTTTAAAATAGTAAGGGTTGAATTAATTAATGTGGATAGTTATGGGTAAAATACGCAAATATTTCAAAATAAGCAAGTGGTTATAAAATATTCATTGTTGTCGGGGAATATTCGTTTGGTCGTGGAATATTCTTGCTGTCGGGAAATATTCGTACGACGACGCAGTCTTTTGTGGGCCCCATAATGGAAAGCGATTGGATGAAGAAAATGACAAATATAAGTTGTTTAAAAATAACAGCGTAGTTATTCTGAATTAATCTTGTTAAAATACTCTAAATTGGTTAAAACACAAGAAGCACCAGTATTGCACCAATTATTGATTCTTACGTAAGAGGCACTACTCAATAATGGTTACGATAATTCTTATTTAGTATTTTATTTTATTGATTTAATAATTCTTGCTGCGTTGATATTTTATATTGCTGTTGTTTTAATACTTGTCATTAAACAGTATTTTTCATTATCGAAGCAATAATTCATATTATCTGAATAATATTATTAGATAACATTATTGGCAATGTCTAGAAAGTTCTGTCTAAGGAGAGGTTTGGTCACCTAATCAGGCTGCCAAAGAAGGAGAAATTCTTATTGGAAAGCCCCCTCTTTCTTGGGAACTGCTTGGTTGTCAGTATTGTAATTCTGTAATATTATTTGTGAATAATTAATTATTGATTTGTATGATGAGGAAAATATTGATTTTATGTGGATATAGATGGAGAAAATTTTTAATGTGACAATTGTTGAAAATTGAAATTTTATCTTTTTCTGATAAAATAATTCATATATTATTATATTTTAATAATGGTAATATTTTACAATGAATGTGGGATATATGAGTATACGAGGAGAAAGAGTATTTTTGTTACAATAAAGATTAAAAACAGGTTTTGTGTGTCGGTAGACCCATTTCTTGACTGAAATTTGATTATAGCCTGTAAAATCGCCCGTTTGTGGATTTCGGTCAATTTCTGTTTAGAATTTGGAAAAATTTCCTTCTGCAAAGTTGTAGGAAATTGAATTTCCTATAAAAAATAGCGAGATTCGAATTTTCTGATCAAAGGGCTATTTATTGTGAATTATTGAAGTTCCAAAGTTCCGAAATAATTGATTTTTGGAAGTTTTAATTGTTTTAATTAACAAAAACGTTTTTTGTGTTTGGTTAGCCTCATTAAACACATACAAGTTGCTGAATTCAGATGGTTCTAGGCGTGTAGACAAATTTTGATATATATATTTATATTTTATTAAATTTTCTGCTTTGGTGTTCTAAGTAATTTCTATAAATAAGGTGCTTGGGTTAGAATTGAAAATCACTTTTAAATCAAGTTTTCTCTCAATATTATCGGCGTATTCTTGTGAGTATTTTGAGTATTTCTATCTGGTTGCAAGTTCAAGTCATGCTTTATATCAGGTGTTTCAAATTGTAAATCTTGATCTTTCGAGGTAAGGGATATTTTTTTTTCGTAATGATATTATTTCTTCAATATCATTATGATAAAATATTGATCTGAAGTTTTTATCAAATTTGAAACTTTTGATGTGAGATACTTATTCACGATATACGACACTATTCACGAAATCGACATTATTCATCAAAAATGAAAATTTTCCTTTTAAATCTAAAATATCTATTGTGGATACTAGCTTTGATTGTATCCATGTTTTGATCATTCTTGAATTTTACACCACTATGATTATTTTTGAGGTATTTTTGGACATGGATAAAATAAAAGTACTGAATCCTTAATCCTTGTCATTTTGTTTCTTTGGATTCGTTTCTTTAAAAATATTTTTCATCATCCTCGGTCTTAAATGATGATATTATTGAATATCTTTGGCTCAGAAGTGTAGAGATGAATGATTTCGATGAATATCTTTGGCCGTAGTGCAAAAGATGAGCAGTGTTTAGATGAACATGACCGGTGATGAATATCTTTGGATTGTAGTGCAAAGATGAATATTTGATTCGAGATATATATTGATTGATGTTACAGGGGATAAAAGATAGGCGATAAACTTTAAATTTATACATAGAAGATAGTAGTTTGCATTCTCTACTTAACTCTTCTAATGAATTATTATTTCATTGGGAATATTGATTTAAAACTTGTTGTCTATTGTATTCTATTAGATTTTTTCTGTTGAAGACTAACGATAATTTTTTGTATATTATCTTAGTCATAATATTCTTTCTTGGGCTAGTTGAGCTCACCCTTTTCCTTTTGTTCCATTTTTTCTTCTCAGAGGAGAATATAGCGAATATGCAGTCGGGGTATGGAATGAAGGTTCTAGAGAGAGTTGTTTAGTAGTCCTCACCATTTTGTAAAATAATGTATCAATAAATGTGATGAGGATTTATTTGAGTATAGATATTCTCAGAAGATAATATTTGTATTCAAACTCACAGCTTTTCTTGTTGTAATAATAAAGTTGTAGTTGTTTCTGTACCATGTATTGACAACTCAGAATGGGTGATATATACTTATTTTGGGGGTGTCACAGTTGGTATCAGAGCTTAGGATATGATCTCTGGCGGAGATCGGGGAATAGAACTAGGAGGGAGGGGAGGCGAGTAAATCCTTCGCTAGTGTGTCCTACCTAAGCTTATTTGTTAGTTGGTCAGTATATATGGATATTATGTGATATATTGATTTCCTTAATTAACCCTTCTTTTATGAAAGTATTTGAGAATGTCGACTGAGAATATTATAAAGTGGAAATGAGGCCAGTGGAGACGCTTTGTACTCACCAACGAGAGAGAACGTGCAACAGTGACAATGTTCCTCCCTGTGAATAACACCAACGAAAGAGATGATGAACGAGGGGATGTTTAGAAGCTTTTTGCTGTTCATGCAAAATCAGACGAGGGAGACTCGTGTTCAAAATACAGGAGGAAATGATAGCAATTCACGGGTTGTTTTATTTTTATTTTATATTTGAAAAGTCTACGTAAGATTTCACGTGGACTAGATTTTATACGTTTAAATAAGATTCGTATAAATAACATATTTACGAAACAAATGTATAGGATGATTGTGATATATCGATTGATAGTCACATTGCATGCATCCATCCATCCATTCATCTTCTTCATTATGATATAGATATCACTAGTGATATTTTGTCATTTTGTTAATCTTAACAACTTAGTTTTGGAGTGATCACCACAACGTACCAATGCATGCAACTCTCCACATCCCCTCGCCTCGCACACAGAAAAAATGAGAACAAGAGTGAAAGATTCCATTTATTTTAAGCCTTCCTAGTCAATTACCTGTTGCTTTCTTCTAGTTGTTGGAAATATATACCTATACCCAAGCACCGAGCTAAGAATTTTTAAGAAATTGTCCCGCCAATATCAATTATAAATTCAAAATATATATAAATATTATCTTGCCCAAAACCTTGGCTAATTCACAAGTTTTAGCATAACAACCAACCCTTTAGAGGCAAAATTTCAAACACCTTGAAGGTGTACTCTAAAATCCCAGATTTCATAAGCATAATAGATGAAGCTTAGCCAAAAAATTCATCCTTAGTACTCCAAAGTGAAGAAATTAAGATATATAGCTTTCATTTATAATTACAACTCCCCAAGGGCGGAGCCAAGAATTAATTTTATACTGGGCTACGAGTACCAATGATATCTACAAAAAATTGTCCCACCAAGATCAATCACAAATTCAAAATCATACATAGTAGTAAGGTTCAAAAGTACATAACATGTAAGGAAAAAGGAAAACAAAACACACTATTTAAGTTGCATCCTTCTATGCTTTGTAGAATAAAATTCGTCTATTATGGAATCTGAATCGATATCTTTAAGAAGCTCTCGTTCAATGTAAATCATCATAGAATCTGCTAAAAACTCATCTTCCATTTTATTGCGAAGAGCAGTTTTTACATGTTTCATAAATTGAAAATGCTCGATTACGTCGTGGGTCAGTGAAAAGCAGAGAGTCAAAACAAGACGAATCAATCTATCAATCAAATTATAAGTCTGTAACTTATTTGTTTCAACTAATCCGCGACACAATTCAGTGATGGTAGACATATTTTTAAAGCTCTGATGACGAAGCACATCAATTTTATAATGATTTAGTTGACATCTCAAATAATGCATTTCTTGCTCTTTGAAATCTTACGGATAAAATTTCTCGTGAAGCTTGCAAATATCATCAACTTTGAATAATTTAAAGTTGTCCTTGGTTCTAAAAAGTGAAGCTAAGTATAAGGAGTTCCACTGCTTCATCACTAAATCTGGAATTCAACTCTTCCTGCTGAAAATCTATTGCTGAATTAAACACATCAAAATGATAGTGTTGACAAACTGTCATCGATTCTTTTTGTTGGTATGAACGACCGGTAGCATTTTTGAATGAAGCATTCATATCTGGTATGTCAATGTAATTTTGTGTACAAACTGATTGCACATGCTCAAGGAGATGATCAAATCCCTCTTCTCTCAAAGTGTGAAGTAGTGTTTTAGTAGTTGAGACTAGATCCATGGCATTTACAATGTCAAGAGATTTGTGCTGCAAAGCTCTACAAAACAAATCAGTAATCCCCATAATTTTATGCATCATATATAGAGTGAAAATAAAATCAAAAGACCTCATTATAATCAAACAACCACCAAACTTCTCCACGCACGAGAGTTAGAGGATCCTTCTTCAACAATACTTTTAAAGACTTTGAAATAGTTGCACCATACATATCAATTAAAAGTGTAAATAGAATCAAAATGAGAGCTCCACCAGAGTAGCTCCATCCGATGTAGATTACCAATCTGATTAAGACCTCTACTAGTATCACGTTCACCAGAAGCTACCATACGTGCAATTTCAATACCTTGAAAGCGAGAATGTAACTCAAGATATCCGTTTGGGAGAAGCACCAATGAGATTGATAATGGTTGTTAGTTTCAAAAAAATTGCCAAATGAAATCTCTTTTGAAGAAAGTTCGCAACTAATGCTAATTGTGATCGTGAGCAAAGCAATGTACATAATACGCGTATGGACAATCTTTAAGAAATAGAGCTTGAAGTCCGCTCCAAGCACCGCAAGATATTACTACTAGCACCATCATACCCTTGACCATGCATATTAAGGATATGCAAATTATTTGGAAGAGAAAGACATTAGATATTTCTTTCTTCAATGTTGAAGCAGTAGTGTCTAAAACATGCATATTCTCAAAATAACGCCTCGTAAGAAACCATGGTTGTCAACAAATCTCAAAATAATAGCCATCCGCTCTTTATTTGATGCATCTTTGGCTTCATCAACCAAAATCTGTAACTTTGCATCTCCAACTTCTTCACTTAATTTTTTTCTAACTTTGTTTGCAAAAATATGCAAAATTTCTTCCGAATAATTCGGTGAAGTATATTTAGCATTTTTGAGCTTTCTAAGACTACATCACCAATGTTAACGCTCAATTCCACCCATAAGTCTTATCATCTCTATAAAATTACCATAATTTTTTAGAATTTGTTGATTCATCATGACCTCTAAATGCACAAGCTTGCAAGCTAAGCCACTTTATACTCTCAATTGTTGCTATAAGTCGCAACCGATTCTTCTTAACTTCTTCTAGAGTTTGTGCATTCAAGACTTTGTCAATATGTCCAGTTACTTTCATCAAGTCTTCAACACATTTCACTGCATTCCTATGTGGTGAAGTAGGACCTCCCACATCCATCAAAAATGCACATCTAACTCCATCATTAACCCTCTTCCAACTATTAAACCCTTCAGTAATGAATGCAGGATGAAGAGGCACCTTATTTTGAAAAATAAAGCATGAAAAACAAAATGTTGCATCCTTTGATGGAGAGTACTCTATCCAAGGAAATGATTCAAACCACGAATATTGAAATTTTTGATTTTGTGAGCCTGATTTAGTCCTTGGGTACTCTGCCAACTTAGGTTGATACGGACCCATTTTGATATAAGCTCTCCTAATTTCATCTCGTTGATTAACAGGATGTTGCCATATAGGGATCCGAATCCTAGGATCCCGTTCAAGAGTACTAAGATCAATTTCAACTCTTCGAGATTTGGAAAGGGGTGGTTGGTGATCTGAGATATCAACATTAGATGGAGAATGCCCTTCACTAGTTGTCGTTGATGCACTTTCTCTTGGTTTAAAGAAAGAAAACAAAGTTTTTTCTCTCTTGCTTCCTTGACTTTCCATTGTGGCTTATAAGATATTGCTCTGAATTGCACTTCCAATCTCTCTAACAAAATATATAATTTAATCACAAAATCTTAGGCTCTAACAATAATTTAATTTAAGTTCTAACAATAAATATTAGAAAACATTCTCTATATATGTATGTGACAAGCCTAAATAGGCATAACATAAAATAATAAAGCAAAAAAAATCCAAATGGGATTCTGATTTTGGAACATCATAAGCATATTAGAAAACCAATATGCAGAAAAATAGAAAATAGAGACAGTAGCGAATATACAGAAAAATACAAATAGAGACTAAACTTGCAGTTGAGCAGAAAATAGAGACTATATGCAGAAAAATTGAACAAGTTAATAAACAACAATCTGAAAAATAAATCATACACCCAGGGAGTTGAAATTGAAATATACACACAATCTGATAACAAAAGGGGAGCTTTACCTGATAAATTGAGTGTTGATCGGAGAAAAAAAAACCCTAAGAGGCTAAAACCCACCCTTCAAGAACCTCACAAGGAAATAGCAGAACTTTCGGTGGAGGAGAACGATTTCATCTACAGAGAGAGATAAGACTGGTGGTAGATGAATCTTTGAAACGAGGTGAATTTTGGGCGACCAAATTGTTTTTCCAATGCCGAGCATCTTTGGACCGCCACTCGCCAGAGACTCGATCGTAAGTAGAGGAGGATGATGTCTTCAAAACAACCACTTTGATAGGGCTTTTGTTTGTTGGGCTGGGCTAAGACATATAAAAAAAATAAATTATTGGACCCGGGCTACAGTCCACCTGAGCCCCTACATGGCTCCGCCCCTGCAACTCCCTCCCAAAATAAAAATTGTTGAGAAAGAATCGGGAAGCATGTGTGCATGCACTTACGTACCCAACTAACACACATATTTAAAACCTAACCTAATTTAAAACCTTAATCCATTAATCGGATTTTAATTGGGTCTACTCATGTATATTAGTGTTTTACTATTTTATTATTTCTCCAATGTGAAACTCTAATTCACTTGTGATATTCTTACATGTGTTTTCAAACGTAATACATTTTCAAACTCAATTTAAAATTAATATTAATTTATTTAATTTTAGTTAATACAATAATAAATCATGTAAATTATATAAAAATATTACTCGTAAAATTTATTGTATAATAATTTTGATAATTAAATCATCTCAGTATAAAGTTTAAAGCTATCTTAATAATTTACTATTAAAAATCAATAATAATTATATAATTTGAACCGAGATATTATTAATTTGTAAATTGTGTTTAGAGGGTACATAGAAACTGACAAACTTCTTTTTAAATTAAGGGAACTAATATTTTCACACCGATCCACATATTAACTAATAAAAATTTAATATATTTATTAATATGTGAATTTTACGTGTGAAAATATCAAAAAATGATAACAACATGCTAACATCCTTAGGAATATGCTACATTTAAAATGCCAAATGTCCAATCCCTATTCGATCCCGAATAATTAATTCGTATCATATCTAAGCAAGGGGTGGAAACTGGCTAGATTCAATTAGAAGCAAGTACTTTTGCCATAAAAATAACAATTTAAATAAAATAAAATAACAAGAGGTCATAAAAAACAAAAGGATGTCACCTAATTCTCGTGTACCCTCCACATGTGTACCATTCCTACCCACGGGCATGGGACCAAAAACACTTTAACATGAGTTGTGACATGCATGCTACTATGAGGGCAACTAAGTAATTACATACCTAGCTCCCCAAGGTCCAAACGTCTGGCTATTGCATTATTTGCACATACATGTTTAATTAAGGTGCACAAAGGCAACTTTCTTTGTGATGGAGCAATCACCACTCTCCAACGAATATGACCTAACTACCTCGCCGGAAACCACCACCGGAGAAATTCAAAACATACCCATCAACCAAAAAGCCACCAGGAGACACCCAGTCTACCACGGCGTTCGAAAAAGGCGGTGGGGAAAATGGGTTTCCGAAATTAGGGAGCCCCGAAAGAAATCACGTTTATGGCTAGGGTCTTTTCCAACCCCGGAGATGGCGGCACGCGCATACGACGTGGCTGCATATTGCCTTAAAGGATGTAAAGCGCAGCTTAATTTTCCGGATGAGGTGGAGCTTTTGCCTAGGCCGTCTAGTTGTGCGGCTAGGGAAATTCAAGAGGCGGCAGCAATGGCCGCAAAGGCGGTGATGGTGGAGGAAAAGAGCAGTATAATATCGGGAGGCGATGTCGAAGGTGACTTTTGGGGTGAGATTGATCTGCCGGATCTGGTGGAAGCTGGGAGAGAAGTTTTGTCGGACAGTACAAGTAATTACGTGCATGAGGCATTGCATTGGAATTCTTGTGGTGAAATGTTACCGGGTGATGCCACGTGGACAGGTGATGGATAGACTCTCCATTACTATTTTTTTGGTTATGTCCAGAATTATGTGATGTTTATAATAATTTAATTTTAAGTAATTGTACGTATATAGTATTTAATTGTGGATTTAGATAGAGTTGAAATTACATTGTATTTTTATAGGGAATTAAAATAGATGTTATTCATTTTAATTTTTTATGAAAATGACTAAGATTGATGCTTGTATCATCTGTTTTATTCTGAATAAAAAAATCATGCTGCAAAAAATTTAATATTTGTTTATTAAAGTTGTTAATTTCTCTTGATGATAATAAGTTGTAACTAGCATAATGTTAATGTTAATAATAAGGTAATACGTTATGTGTTTCTAGCGTGCTGGTGATTTTTAATTATAAGTCACGCCATTGATCAGTATATGTAAATGTAACGAATATAATCTAATATAGTTTGAAGTGACCGTGGTTAGAGGTGGACAACCGGTAAAAATCGATCCGAACCGGATTGGTACCGAATTGAATCGGTACCGAAATTACTCAAATTAATGCGATCTAGGAATCGATTGATTTGGTATACTAAACCAATTAGTACCGGTTTTATCGAAAATTAATATAATTATTATTTTTATTATTTTTATTAATATTTTTATTATTATTGTTATTATTATTATTAATATTATTATTATCAATATTTTATTATTATTATTATTAAATTATTAATAATAATAAAAAATTAAAAACCTAAGATATCTTGGTCCTAGGTTGGGTTTATCTTAGAACCATAAAAGTCTTGGACCAAAATCAAGATCTAGAAAAAATCCAGATATCTGGATTTTTTGTATTTAACTTAGACCGGTTTATATTTATACCGAATCAATCGCTTTTGGATGGTCCTGCCTCTCCAAAAATCGAAAAAACCGAACCATTTGCCCACCCCTAACCGTCGTTATCTGTAATGTCTGTAGGTGAAAATAGATGGTTAAGACTAGATGGTTAAGAAATTTTCATAGATGATTTTTTCATATTTGGGTCTACATTTCATGAATGCCTTCACCACCTTGACTTAGTTCTAAGGAGATGTAAGGAAATAAACTTAATCCTAAATTGGGAAAAATGTCATTTCATGGTAAAAAAAAGGAATTGTTCTTGGTCACATCATATCTAAAAAGGGAATTGAAGTAGATAAAGCCAAAATCGACCTCATTTTCAATCTTCCACCACCTAGGAAAGTCAAAGAAATCCGTTCTTTCATAGGGCATGCAGGCTTTTATAGGCGATTCATTAAAGATTTTAGTAAGAAAGCACGACCCTTGACCAATCTTCTAGGTAAAGATGCAAAATTTGAATTTAATGAAAATGTGTTCAATCCTTTGAACAACTTAAAAAGGAGTTAACTTGACTCCTATCATCAAATCACCGATTGGAGACAACCATTTGAGTTAATGTGTGATGCATCCGACTATGCAATTGGTGCCGTTTTACAGGGCAAAGAATCAACAAGATTCCCCATGTCATATACTATGCTAGTAGGACTTTGAATAATGCTCAATTGAACTATTCAACCATCGAAAAAGAACTTCTAGGTTGTAGTTTTTGCCTAGAAAAGTTTCGATCTTATCTTATTGGGTCTAAAATAATTGTTTACACCGACCACGCCGCTTCTCAAACATCTTCTTTCCAAAAAGATTCAAAAGCTCGTTTAATTCGATTTGGGTCTTATTGCCCAAGAATTTGACCTAGAGATCTGAGAGACAAAAGGGTGCGAAAGCGTGGTGGTGATCATTTGTCACGTTTAGTAGTGGAGTCCAACTTTGACCGCCTTAAATGAATCTTTCCCGGATTTGACTTTTTTCTATATCTCGCTACACCTTTGTAAGACCCCAAATAATTAATAAATGAAATTTAATTTCCTCTAATTATTATTTTGAAATATTAAGGGTTGATTTGATTAATGTGGATAGTTATGAGTAAAATACACAAATATTTCAAAATAAGTAAGTGGTTATAAAAAATTCATTATTGTCGGGGAATATTCGTTTGGTCGTGGAATATTCAAATGCTCGTCGGGGAATATTAAATGCATTTAGTAGCGACCATGTGTTGGACCCATAACGAAAAGCGATTGGAGGAAGAAAACGACAAGAATAAGTTGTTTAAAAATAAATGACGTTGTTATTACAGATTAATCTTGTTAAAATATTCGATTGGTTAAAACACAAGAAGACATTTGCAGTATTGCACCAATTATTGATTCTTACGTAAGAAGGCACTACTCAATAATTGTTAAGTAATTATCGCTCAAGATATTTTATTTTATTGATTCAATAATTCTTTGTGTTGATATTTTATATTCTTGTTGTTTCAATAATTGTCACACTACATTATTTTTCATTATCGAAGCAATAATTCATATTATCCGAATAATATTATTGGATAACATTATTGGCAATGTCTAGAAAGTTACATCTCAAGGAGAGGTTTGGTCACCTAATTCAAGGCGCCAAGTAAGGAGAAATTCTTATTCGAAAGCCCCTCTTTCACAAGAATCGCCGGTTGTCGATATTGTGATTCTAATATTATTCGTGAATAATTAATTATTAATTTATATGATGAGGAAAATATTGATTTTATGTGGATATAGATGAGAAAATTTTTTTTTATGTGACAATTGTTGAAAATTAAATTTTATCTTTTTACGATCAAATAATTTATTTAAATATATTATTATATTTTTAATAATATAATAATGGAGATATTTTTTACAATGAATGTGTGATATATGAGTATCTGAGGAGAAAGAGTATTTTTGTTGCAATAAATTTTTAAAACATGTTAAACATGTCCGTGAACCTCATTTCTTGACTGAAATTTGATTATAGCCTGTAAAATCGCCCGTTTATGGATTTCGGTCAATTTCTGTTTGGAATTTAGAAAAAATTTCTTCTTCAAAGTTGTAAAGAATTAAATTTCCTATAAAACTCATGAGATTCAATTTTTTCGACAAAAGGGCTATTTATTGTAAATTATTGAAGTTTCAAGCTTCAAATAATTGATTTTGGAAGTTTAAATTATTTTAAATTAGAAAAACGTTTTTTTTTGTTGTTAGTCTTGTGTAGTGGGTAAATTTGGTTGGTGGTGATGTTGGGCAAATTAAGTATGCGTTGGAAAAATATATATATATATATATTATTAATTTAATAAATTTTCTACTTTTAATGTGTTACAAGCATTTTCCTATAAATAGGGTGCTTAGGTTAGAATTAAAAATCACACCGAAGCTGAAGTTTTCTCTCTATATTATCGAGGCGTATTCTTGTGAGTATTTTGAGTATATTTTGAGTATTGCTATATCTGATTGCAAAAGTTCAAGTCATGCTTTATATCCAAGGTGTTTCAACTAAATCTTGTCTTTCGAGGTAAGAGATATTATTTTTTTTAAAATGATATTATTTTTCTAATATCATTATGTCAAGTATTGATCAAGTTTTTATCAAATTTGGAATTTTTAATTGTCTGAATTCTTATTTACGATATCGACCTAATTATTCACTTAATCTGACATTATTCATCGAAAAATGAAAATGTTCCTTTCGTCTAAAATATCTATTGTGGATACTAGCTTTGATTGTATCCATATTTTGATCATTCTTGAATTTTACACCACTATGATTATTTTTGAGGTGTTTTTGGACATGGATAAAAAACAAAGTCTGAATCCTTAATCCTTGTCATTTTGTTTCATTTGGATTCGTTTCTTTAAAAATATTTTTCATCATCATCGGTCTTAAATGATGATATTATTTAATATCTTTGGCCTGTAGTGCAAAGATGAATGATTTCTGATGAATATCTTTGGCCGTAGTGCAAAGATGAACAGGTGTTTAGATGAACATGAACAACTGATGAATATCTTTGGCCTGTAGTGCAAAGATGAATATTTGATTCCAGATTTATATTGATTGATGTTACAGGGATAAAAGATAAACGATGAACTTTAAATTCATATATAGAAGATAGTAGTTTGCATTCTCTACTTAACTCTTCTAATGAATTATTATTTTCGCTGCGAATATTGATTTAAAACTTGTTGTCTATTGTATTCTATTAGATTTTTTCCCGTTGAAGACTAACGATAATTTGTTGTATATTATCTTAGTCATAATATTCTTTACTGGGCTAGTTGAGCTCACCTTTTCCTTTTTGTTCTATTTTTCTTCTCGGGAGGCGAGAATGTAGCAATGCTTAGTCTGGGTATGGAATGATGGTTATAGAGAGTTGTTTAGTAGTCCTCACCATTTTATAAAATAATGTATCAATAAATGTGATGGGGATTTATTTGGGTATAGATATTATGCAGAAGATAATATTTGTATTCAAACTCACGATTTTACTATTGTAATAATAAAGTTGTAGTTATTTCTGTACCATGTATTGACAACTCAGAATGGGTGATGTATACCTATTTTGGGGGCGTCACAACCTTGGTTTGCTGATATTGTGAATTACCTAGTGACTAGTGTGATCCCTTCCCATTGGTCCAAACAAGACTGATCCAAGTTTCTTTCACAAGTCAAACACTTTTATTGGGATGACCCCTATTTGTTCAAATATTATCCTGATCAAATCATTAGGAGGTGTGTACCCGACCACGAGTTTAGAAGTGTTTTGTCATTTTGTCATGACCAAGCTTGTGGAGGACATTTTGGAGGCAAAAAGACGGCTGCAAAAGTCCACCAATGTGGTATTTATTGGCCAAGTCTATTCTAGGATGCCACATCATTTTGTGTCAATTGCAATAGGTGTCAACAATTAGGGAGGATCACTAGGAGGAATATGATGCCAATGCAACCTATTCTGGTCATTGAATTGTTTGATGTGCGGGGAATCGATTTCATGGGCCCATTTCCAAATTCTTTTGGAAATCTGTACATTTTACTTGCGGTGGATTACATGTCTAAGTGGGAAGAAGCTATACCAACCAAGACCAATGACAACAAGGTTGTTGTCAAATTTTTGAAATAGAATATTTTCTCTCGCTTTGGTACCCCTAGGGCCATAATCAGTGATCAAGACAAATATTTTCGCAATCAGCCTTTTTCATCCTTGCTAAAAAAGTATTCTATCACCCACAAGCTTGCAACATCATATCACCCTCAAACAAGTGGTCAAGTAGAAGTCTCAAATAGGCAAATAAAACATATCTTGGAAAAAACGGTGAGTTCTAATAGAAAATATTGGTCTCTAAAATTGTCAGATGCATTGTGGGCTTACTGTACTGCCGTTAAGACTAATTTAGGAATGTCACCGCATAGGCTTGTGTTTGGAAAAGCTTGTCACTTACCTGTTGAACTTGAACATCGTGCTTTATGGGCCATAAAATAGTTGAATTTTGATATGTGCACTGGTGGGAGTCATAGACATTTGCAATTAGCTGAGTTAGATGAGATTAGGAACGATGCTTATGAAATTGCTAAAATTTACAAGGAAAGAACAAAAGTGTTTCATGATAAATCAATTTTGAGAAAATCATTTTCCCCTGGTCAAAAAGTTCTCTTGTATAATTCTAGGCTACATTTATTTCCTGGCAAATTGCGTTCTAGATGCGATGGACCTTTTGTAGTGAAGGTAGTTTACTCCCATGCGGCAATAGATATTGAAAATCCAAAGAGTGGAGAAATTTTCAAAGTGAATGGTCAACGACTCAAACTTTTTTTAGAAATGCCGACCGAACCGGAGGAGTTGGTGTACCTTGTTGACCCACCTGATTCAACATGACTGATAATGCACTTGTTTTTGTAAGTTTGTACGTATATTCTTCTTTTGTACAACATTATCATCCAGTTTCTGCCTCATCGTCCAAGGTATAATTCTTTCATATCTTTGTTCTCTTTTCTTCATTTGCATACATTGAGGACAATGCATGATTTAGGTATGGGGGGAGTTTGTTTGTATTAGATTTTTTTTCTTTTTACGAAAAAAAAAACACACAAAAATTAAAAAACTAAAAAAAAATTGTTTGACTTTTTATGAATTGAATTAATTCTAATAAGTGTTGGTGGAGCAAAACGCATGAGTGAGATTGAAAGCTTTAGAACTCCTGAAATTTTGATAAGATTCAAAATCTTAGTTCAAAACACCATATGGATTTAAAATTGATTTCACAAGCATTTTTGCATTTCATGTTTGCACTAATTCTTAGTTGTGGGGTATAAATCATGATTCGAGTAATTTCAAAAAAAAAAAAAAGAAAAAAAGAAAAATAAAAGAAGAAAGAATGAAAAAAAATGAAGTTGAGAAAAGTTGAAAAAAACAAAAAATAAATAACTGCTTCAATGTCCATTAAACGAAATAACTGGGTATCCAAGCCTCGGGAAGCATCGATATTCACGCTGAAAAGTATGATGGATAAAAGTAGCTTGACTAGTCTAATTTTGTGGCCTTTGTTACTCGAGTAAGTAAATCGTTAGGGGTGTCTCTACACCTAGTGCCCTAAAGCCATCTGGTTTGGGAGTCAGTGGTCCAACGCTCGCTCTACATGGGTAACTTTAAAAAGCCTAAGAAAATGAGACATTGCACAAGTCAAGAAAAAAAAATGGAGAAAAAGAAGGAAAAAAAGAAAGACAAAGAAAAAAAGAGTTTGCTTGATTTTCATGGTAAAAATCCCTACTAAGAGTTACATCACATACACGCATGCATCACATGAAATTGATTTAATGAAGAATGGTGTCTAAAATGAAGATCGAGTATTTTTGATAAGGTGAAAGTGTGATTTTGAATTTAATCTTGCTTATGTATAATGCCCATAAATATTTAGAAGTTTTCTTTCAATTTCATAATTTGTTGAACCCAAAAATATTTTTAAATTTTGTAGGTATATTCATCGCAAACCCTCACGAGACACAACTCGTCCACTTGGGGTAACCTTGGGGTTTAAAGGCTTGTTGCCGCATCTTTAAGTGCAATCGTGTTTCCTACTGAAAATGGGGTATTGTAATTTTTGTTTTATTTTATTTTTTTTATTTATTTTACTAGAGACGAGCAAAAGCTAGGTATGGGGGTATTTGATAGAAACGTAATTCATACATTTAATTATCCTTAATTTTGTCCTTTTAATTATATTAGTTTATTAAATTAATATGTTTTATTTTATTTTGTAGGATTTAATATTTATTGCAATAAAGTCAAAATTTTGGTGATCAAGAAATATTTAATGCTCTTATTCATATAAGGAATGTCCAAGAAGAATCCTACAAAGAGAAGGAAAGAGGTGGAACAATCTTAGTGTGCAATTCAAATCCAACAAGAGAAAGAAAAGTCTATCTATAAGATCTTTTTGAGAAGTTGATTGCTACTAGGAAGTTGAATCTTACATGGAATGGGAATCAAAGTGTCCAAGTTCAATGAATCTAAATTAGGGTTCAAAGTTATTTTCCCTATAAATAGGCCTCTTGTTTTAGAGAAAGGCACCACTTGTTATTTTCTTTTTCTCAGTTTTTCACTAGTGTAGGAAGGAGTAAGATATTTAGAGTTTATCCTTTCTCTTATTCCAATCAGTTGTGGTACTACTGTCAGGGAGTATTTGTCACTTTCTTTTATTTATATAATAGAAATTCTTTTTTTAATTATTGTTCTTATTTCATGCGAATAGTAGTACTAATATTATTTGTTTTTGTTTTTAATTCCATGGCTAGCTAAATTTTTAATACCTAGGATTATGATGAAACTAAGTATTTCATAATAATATTTTCTTTTCGTTCCAAAATTAATGCCTAATTATTCTCACCTTCTTATTTTCCTCCGCATAAATTGCATATAATTTTTATATTGATTGCGAGGTTTTGATAAGTTATAGTTAATCTGTGAATTTTTCATAACTTATGCTTGCCCATATTAATTATATGAATCATTATTTTTAAAGGGAAGGGGAAATAATTTGGGAATTGATTTAGAAAATAAGAAATTATTTATTATGTTAATATTTGGTGGATTCTAATTCCTAAGTATCTTTTCTCATTAATAGTTTCCGTCATTAATTAATAATTTGCATAATTTAATTAAAAAATCTTCTCCACCATTTTTATTTCTAATTTACCTAAAATATTAATTAAGGATATATTAAAGAATTAATCTAGTCTCTGTAGGTTCGACCTGTACTTGCCAGTTCTTCAATTCGACACTGTGCACTTGCAATTACATATTTTATCACATCAAGTTTTTGGCGTCGTTGCCGGGGACTAGAATTAATTTTTATTTATTCGAATTAGTTTTAACTCATTTTTTTTTCAGAATTATTGAAGCGGATCGAAGAAGCGAAAAGATAAAGATTTTGTTGCTGTGCTTTCTTCGGTACTTCATATCTCCATATATATTTTTTTGAAGTAAAAAAATAAAAAAAATAGTAGTTTAGTTTTTTATATATATATATTTTTTATTTGTCGCATTCATGCATTCACTCACGTAAAGCACATCCTGTTAGGTTTTATTTTTTATTTTTTATTTTTTGTCAAATATAAACCGTGGTGATTGCTGGAGGATTGAGGAATGTCCTAGAGTCGTGCCCCAATTTAAAGAATATGAACAAGTCAATACAATGTTTCAACGACCTAGGAATGACCCATTTGCACCCACTTATAATCTTGGTTGGAGGAATCATCTTAATTTTGCATGGAACCAAGGACCCTACCCAAATAATTCTTCAAATAAGGTCAATCAATCTCAATCAATCTTTTCAACCTTACCAAAAGTCAAATCCTGGTCCGTACCAAAAAAGCAAATCCAGCACCTCAATATCCACCAGGTTTTTCTAATGAATGTGAGAGGAGACTTAACACCTTAGAGAAGAGTGTGAGCACCTTAGAGAAGAGTGTGGAAACTTTAATAAAATCTCAGCAAAGCACAAACCAAGCCATTTCTCGCTTAGAGATCTAAATGAGTCAATTGGCCACTGCAGTTAGTGAAAGAGAAAAGGGTAAACTTCCTAGTCAACCCGAGACCAATCCAAAATTTTCAGTCCCTACTCAAAAACCTTATCATGTTAATTCACTTAAAAACAACCAAGTCAATCATGTGAATTCATTAATTTCTTTAGGGTCTGGAAATTATTTTAACAATCATGCTGGAATTGATAATGAAGAAGAGAAAAAATTAAATGTTGAATCTAACGATCCATCTTCAAAGTCAACCCAGCCTGAAAATCCCATAAACTCTGAGTCAGTAGGCCCATCCACTAATCATGTTTCAAAACCTGATTCAACCACACCTTATGAGTCAACTAAAAAAGTCTTCAAACCAAAAGCTCCATTCCCTCAAATACTTATTTCAAACAAGCAGTCGACCCAGTTGGACAAAATTCTAGAAGTGTTCAAACAAGTGAAAATTAACATTCCTCTTCTAGATGTCATTCAACAAGTTCCCTCATATGCTAAATGTCTAAAAGATTTGTGCACATATAAAAGAACCACTTATGTTCTTAAGAAAGCTTTTCTAACAGCCCATGTGAGTTCTATCTTGTCATGTTAAGTCACTGTGAAATATAAGGACCCCAGTTGTCCTACTATTTCATGCATCATAGTTGACACATTAATTGAAAAGGCTTTGCTTGATTTAGGAGCTAGTGTGAACCTGTTACCATTTTCTGTGTATGAAACCTTAGGCTTATGAGAGTTGAAAAAGACAAGTGTCACACTCCAACTAGCTGACCGTTCCATTAAAGTGCCAAAAGGAATAGTTGAAGATGTACTTATTAAGGTTGGTGATTTTGTCTTCCCTGTTGACTTTGTTGTCCTTGAAACCCAGCCTGTTGTCAATCCCAAGGGTCAAATTCCTCTAATTTTAGGTAGACCATTTCTAGCAACTTCTAATGCGTTAATCAACTGTAGAAATGGACTAATGAAATTAATATTTGGGAACATGACAGTTGATTTAAATGTGTTTAATATGGGAAAGCAACCTTGTGATTTTTTTGACCAACCCGTTGAAGTGAACATGATTCGGGACATGTCCAAACAATGAACTTCTGAGGAGAGAAGCGAAATTTTTAATTTTTGTCTAAATCATTTTGGTCAAAATTGGGATGAAACGGAATATGTAAATGAGGTTAATGAAATGCTAGAGTCATCAGCATCAATGTCTTACTCTAAATGGGAACCCGAGACTGAGCCATTAACCTTGCAATCTTCAGAACCTCTTGAAAAGAGTCCACCAGAGTTAGAACTCAAGCCTCTACCTGATAATCTTAAATATGCCTATTTAGGCCCCTCCAAAACTCTTCCTGTAATCATTGCTTCCGATTTAACAAACACACAGGAGGAAGAGTTATTGACCATCTTGAGAGAAAACAAGGAAGCCATAGGATGGAGTATAAGTGATATTAAGGGGATCAATCCAACAATTGTCCAACATAGGATCCACTTAATAGATGATGTTAAACCTGTGAGAGACCCACAAAGGCGGTTAAACCCGGTTCTAAAAGAGGTTGTTAAGAAAGAAATTCTTAAGTTGTTCAGATAACTGGATCATTTATCCATTTTCGATAGCTCGTGGGTAAGTCCTGTTCAGGTGTTACCTAAAAAGTCTGGCTTAACGGTGGTTCAAAATAAAGCTAATGAGTTAGTTCCCACCCGTGTCCAATCTGGTTGGAGGGTTTGCATAGTCTATAGAAAACTCAATGCTGCCACAAGAAAGGATCATTTTCCTTTACCCTTCATAGACCAAATTCTAGAAAGATTAACTGGTCATGCTTATTATTGTTTTCTTGATGGTTACTTAAAATTACTTTCAAATTCCCATAGCCCAGTAAGACTAGGAAAAGGCCACATTCACTTGTCCTTATGGAACCTTTGCATATCGTAAATCACCCTTTCATTATATGAAGTGCCCCCGCCACCTTTCAAAGATGCATGATGAGCATTTTTTACGACATGGTAGAGAAATTTCTAGAAATTTTCATAGATGATTTTTCCATATTTGGGTCTACATTTCATGAATGCCTTCACCACCTTGACTTAGTTCTAAGGAGATGTGTGAAACAAACTTAATCTTAAATTGGGAAAAATGTCATTTCATGGTAAAAAAAAGGAATTGTTTTTGGTCACATCATATCCGAAAAGGAATTCAAGTAGATAAAGCCAAAATTGACCTCATTTCAATCTTCCACCACCTAGGATAGTCAAAGAAACAGATTCTTTCCTAGGGCACGCAGGCTTTTATAAAGCGATTCATTAAAGATTTTAGTAAGAAAGCACGACCCTTGACCAATCTTCAGGTAAAGATGCAAAATTTGAATTTAATGAAAATGTCTTCAATCCTTTGAACAACTTAAAAAGGAGTTAACTTCAGCTCCTATCATCAAATCACCTGATTGGAGACAACCATTTGAGTTAATGTGTGATGCATCTGACTATGCAATTGGTGTTGTTCTAGGGCAAAGAATCAACAAGATTCCCCATGTCATATACTATGCTTAGTAGGACTTTGAATGATGCTCAATTGAACTATTCAACTCATTGAAAAAGAACTTCTAAATTGTAGTTTTTGCCTAGAAAAGTTTCGATCTTATCTTATTGGGTCTAAAATAATTGTTTACACCGACCATGCCGCTTCTCAAACATCTTCTTTCCAAAAAAGATTCAAAAGCTCGTTTAATTCGTTGGGTCTTATTGCTCCAAAAATTTGACCTAGAGATACGAGACAAAAAAGGGTCTGAAAACGTGGTAGCTGATCATTTGTCACGTTTAGTAGTGGAGTCCAACTTTGACTTGCCCTTAAATGAATCTTTTCCTGGATGAAAGGCAGCTTTTTCTATATCTCTGCTACACCTTGGTTTCATTGATATTGTGAATTACCTAATGATTAGTGAGATCCCTTCCCATTGGTCCAAACAAGATCGATCCAAGTTTCTTTCACAAGTCAAACACTTTTATTGGGATGACCCTATTTGTTCAAATATTGTCCGATCAAATCATTGGGGAGGTGTGTGCGGACCACGAGCTTGTCACTACACTGTTGAACTTGAACATCGTGGCTTTATGGGCCATAAAAGCAGGTTGAATTTTGATATGTCCTTTGGTGGAGTCATGATACAATTGCAATTAAATTTGAGTTAGATGAGATTAGGAACGATGCTTATGAAAATGCTAAAATTTACAAGGAAAGAACAAAAGTGTTTCATGATAAATCAATTTTGAGAAAATCATTTTCCCCCGGTCAAAAAAGTTCTCTTCAGTATAATTCTAGGCTACATTTATTTTCTGGCAAAATGCGTTTTAGATGGGATGGACCTTTTGTAGTGAAGGTAGTTTACTCTGGGGCGATGAGATATTGAAAATCCAAAGAGTGGAGAAATTTTCAAAGTGAATGGTCAACGACTCAAACTCTTTTTAGAAATGCCGACCGAACCGGAGGAGTTGGTATACCTTGTTGACCCACCTGATTCAGCATGACTGATAATGCACTTATTTTTGTAAGTTTGTACGTATATTCTTCTTTTGTACAATATTGTCATCCAGTTTCCGCCTCATCGTCCAAGGTATAATTCTTTCATATCTTTGTTCTCTTTTTCTTCATTTGCATACATTGAGGACAATGCATGATTTAGGTATGGGGAGTTTGTTTGTATTAGATTTTTTTCTTTTACGAAAAAAAAAACACAAAAAATTAAAAAATTAAAAAAAAATTGTTTGACTTTTTATGAATTGAATTAATTCTAATAAGTGTTGGTGGAGCAAAACGCATGAGTGAGATTGAAAGCTTTAGAACTCTTGAATTTTTGATAAGATACGAAATCTTAGTTCAAAACACCATCTGGATTTAAAATTGATTTCACAAGCATTTTTGCATTTCACGTTTGCACTAATTCTTAGTTGTGGGGTATAAATCATGATTCGAGTAATTTCAAAAAAAAAAAAAAAAAAAAAAAAAAGAAGAAAGAATGAAAAAAAATGAAGTTGAGAAAAGTTGAAAAAAACAAAAAATAAATAACTGCTTCAATGTCCATTAAACGAAATAACTGGGTATCCAAGCCTCGAGAAGCATCGATATTCACGCTGAAAAGTATAATGGATAAAAGCAGCTTGACTAGTCTAATTTTGTGGCCTTTGTTACTCGAGTAAGTAAATCGTTAGGGGTGTCTCTACACTTAGTGCCCTAAAGCCATCTGGTTTGGGAGTCATTGGTCCAACGCTCGCTCTACATGGGTAACTTTAAAAAGCCTAAGAAAATGAGACATTGCACAAGTCAAGAAAAAAAAATGGAGAAAAAGAAGGAAAAAAAGAAAGACAAAGGAAAAAAGAGTTTGCTTGATTTTCATGGTAAAAATCCCTACTAAGAGTTACATCACATACACGCATGCATCACATGAAATTGATTTAATGAAGGATGGTGTCTAAAATGAAGATCGAGTATTTTTGATAAGGTGAAAGTGTGATTTTGAATTTAATCTTGATTATGTATAATGCCCATAAATATTTAGAAGTTTTCTTTCAATTTCATAATTTGTTGAACCCAAAAATATTTTTAAATTTTGTGGGTATATTCACTGCAAACCCTCACAAGACACAACTCGTCCACTTGGGGTAACCTTGGGGTTTAAAGGCTTTGCATTGCAGCATCTTTAAGTTGCAATCGTGTTTCCTACGAAAATGGGGTATTGTAATTTTTGTTTTATTTTTATTTTTATTTATTTTACTCGAGGACGAGCAAAAGCTAGGTATGGGGGTATTTGATAGAAACGTAATTCATACATTTAATTATCCCTAATTTTGTCCTTTTAATTATATTAGTTTATTAAATTAATATGTTTTATTTTATTTTGTAGGATTTAATATTTATTGCAATAAAGTCAAAATTTTGGTGATCAAGAAATATTTAATGCTCTTATTCATATAAGGAATGTCCAAGAAGAATCCTGAGGAGAAGAAAAAAGGTGGAACAATCTTAGTGTGCAATTCAAATCCAACAAGAGAAAGAAAAGTCTATCTGAAGATCTTTTTGAGAAGTTGATTGCTTCTTAGGAAGTTGAATCTTACATGGAATGGGAATCAAAGTGTCCAAGTTCAATGAATCTAAATTAGGGTTCAAAGTTATTTTCCTATAAATAGGCCTCTTGTTTTTAGAGAAAGGCACCACTTGTTATTTTCTTTTTTTAGTTTTTCACTTAAGTGTAGGAAGGAGTAAGATATTTAGAGTTTATCCTTTCTCTTATTCCAATCAGTTGTGGTACTACTGTCAGGGAGTATTTGTCACTTTCTTTTATTTATATAATAGAAATTCTTTTTTTAATTATTGTTCTTATTTCATGCGAATAGTAGTACTAATATTATTTGTTTTTATTTTTAATTCCATGACTAGCTAAATTTCTAATATCTAGGATTATGATGAAACTAAGTATTTCATAATAATATTTTCTTTTCGTTCCAAAGTTAATGCCTAATTATTCTCACCTTCATATTTTCCTCCGCATAAATTGCATATGATTTTTATATTGATTGCGAGGTTTTGATAAGTTATAGTTAATCTGTGAATTTTTCATAACTTATGTTTGCCCATATTAATTATATGAATCATTATTTTTTAAAGTATGGTGGGAAATAATTTGGGAATTGATTTAGAAAATAAGAAATTATTTATTATGTTAATATTTGGTGGATTCTAATTCCTAGGTATCTTTTCTCATTAATAGTTTCCGTCATTAATTAATAATTTGCATAATTTAGTTAAAAAATCTTCTCCACCATTTTTATTTCTAATTTGCCTAAAATATTAATTAAGGATATATTAAAGAATTAATCTAATCTTTGTGGGTTCGACCTGTACTTGCCAGTTCTTCAATTCGACACTGTGCACTTGCAGTTACATATTTTATCACATCACTTAACCTCCTTTAGGCGAAAATCTTGGTCATACAATCGTCACCTATACTTTTAGCGACAGACAACATATAGCGTCGCTAAAAGTATGTAGCATTTATCATTTAACCAAAACCGCATGCTTTAAAGGAGGGTGAAGACGAAGATGAGTAAGATAAGGAGTATGCACTTGATTGATTGATTGTATAAAAGTAATTGGATCCGGTTAAGATGAAGTTTATTTTTTTTAGTAAGTCATTAATTGGTAGATAGAATCTTTGACACACATAGAGTCTCATCTGCGTGTGTCATGACTTTATTTGGTCAATCAATTAATTTACCAAAAAATAAATGTTAAGCACTTCCAAAAGTACTAGTAACTATATATAATATTAATTGTTTCATAAGTACAACATCGCATATTCTTTAAATTCAAGTGTTAAGAAACAAGTTATAGTGATGGTGATCAATGTTTAGCGACTAGGCGGCTAGCCAGGCACGCCTAATCCCTACTAGTTAAGGTTGGACGAAATCTAACCCTCATTTAAAACATTGCAACACTATTCTTTTTTCTGATAAATTAAAATTAAAATCACATTGGCTACAATACAATACAATAGACAAATCTCAGCCCAAAGAGAACCTTAATTCTTACTACATAAAAGCATAAAGAAATGAAGTAATTTACAAAGTACCATCTTTTTCGCATATTTCTCTCCCCACTGTAAAACCTCCTGAATAATTTCTCTTTTTAGGTCAAGTAATTGACGACTTATTACTGATGATCTGTGGACCAGTAATCCCTCTGCTACTCCCAAAGGCTTGGCCCCTTTCGTCCTCAAATCACTCCCCACCTTCCTCTACTCCGCCGCTCACGACGACACGTCACTAGAATGCATCGTGCGCTTATTAGAATTCGAAGATAACAAAACGGGTCGGATCTTACCCAAATACAACCACAATTCACCGTCTTCTTCTTCGCTGCCGCAATTACTGAATGTTAGTGTTGAAATTCCAGCGATAAGAGAAGGACCAGATATTGGGACAACGAGAAGAAAAGAGTTGAAAACCCATCTTGTAATAAGTCCTATAAGTTGAATTAATTTTCTGAATTTCTGAGTTTTTGAGAGAGAGAAACAATAATTTTCAGAGTTTTGTTTGCTAATTAGTTGAATTACGTTTTTACCTTTAAATTGTTTTAATATTATAAATCAAATTGATTTATAGTTGAATTATCTTTTTACCCTTAAATTGGAACATATTAAACCACATCATGTGCCATGACAGTTTTTCGTTAAAAAAATTAAGGTCGAAGATGGAATTTGAGATTTTTGTTAGTAAATTAAAATTTAACTAGTTGACTATAAAAAAAAATTGAGTTAATTGATTGTAAATTGACCTAAAATAAAATAATAAAAAAAATATTTAACTCCCGTTAAGTGTGAGAGAATGCTAGATAAAAGCGGTACAATTTTTGACAAATAATCACATTTCATGATTCAATTTGAGAGTATTTTGTTAGAGTTATTTCATGGTAGATGTATTTGTGACAACTAAAATGTAACTTAGACAAATAGTACAAGTATATAGAAGTAGACGTAAAAGTATGGTTCTCTGAATATAATTTTATTTTATAATATATTTTCCTTACAACAAATCCTGCAAATAACAAGTCTCTCAAAGTTCTTTGTTGGTAAGTCTGTAAAATTAATTAAATAGTTGGAGCTCGATTTATATTCGTTTGACTAAAAATTTAATTCGAACTCGACTCAAAATATAAATGATTCAAATATAAACAAAATTTGAAGTTTGATAAATTATTCGAACCTCTCCAAGTTATAATTTTCGATTGATACTTGGATCACATTCGTTTAAAAAGTTCAAACTGCTCAGGTTTCATTCGATAATTAAATGAATCTCGATCAAACTTTATTTCATACTCAATAAATTTTATAAATAAAATATAAACAACTCAATATTAAACACGACTTCTTTCATTTTCACCCTTTGCTATTGGGTTCACAAAGTTCCAAACGGACATATGGTTAATATTTCTGCCTCCCAAAAACTAGGAAAATTTATATCGCAGTCCTTGTTTGTTGAATTGTCTAGGTCCAATTTTTAACGGGACAAATATTGAAATCTATAAGTAACATATTTTATTCACTCTCTTATCTTATCTTTTGATATCATAATCAAAAAGTTAATTTAATTTTTAAAAAACCCATAATTAAATATATATATTTTTTAAAATTGAGCCGGAGGGAGTAGTATTAGTTATTTGAATTTTACATCCAACAACAAAACTTGAAACAGTAACCGACCCGTCTAACATTACCCATTTTGCACACACTGGGGATTTATAAAACCCTTTCGAAATCCCTCCTTATTCTCTCACGCTCTTGTTCAAACTCATCACTCTCTCAAACTTCGACTGCGGCAATCGATCGTCCCCTCTCAGGTAACTTTCTCTCTCTTCGCTCCTTTATGATTTCATGCACTTAAGTTTTTTGTAGTCATCATATACAAAACCCTAGTTTCATTCATATCTACATTCATTTCACAAAACTTGTATAAACCCTAATCAGAGGACGAAAAAATGGAATGGAATCAACAAACCCTTCAATTTCTTTCCCAATGCTTCCTGGATACTCTATCTCCTCTCCCTGAACCTCGCCGCCGTGCAGAATCCAGCCTCTCTGACGCCGCCGATACCCCAAACTATGGTCTCGCTGTACTCCGCCTCCTGGCTGAGCCAGCCGTTGACGAGGCGATCCGTCAAGCCGCTGCTGTTAACTTCAAAAACCTCCTCAAATCCCGGTGGGTCGCAACCCCACCCTCTTCCCATATCCCAGACCCAGAAAAGGAACAGATTAAAACCCTAATTGTCCCTGTCATGCTTTCTTCAACAACTCGAATCCAGTCCCAGTTAAGTGAGGCCCTTTCGGTGATTGGGAAGCACGATTTCCCTAAGGCGTGGCCTGCTTTACTCCCGGAGCTCCGTTCCAGCCTCGAAAATGCCAGCAGGAACTCTGATTATGCATCTGTTAACGGAATCTTAGCTACTGTAAACTCTTTGTTTAAGAAATTTAGGTATGAATATAAAAGCAATGATTTGCTTCTGGATTTAAAGTACTGTTTGGACAATTTTGCGGAGCCACTGTCACAAATTTTGGAGCGAACATCTGGGTTGATTAATACAGTGTTAAATCAGGCCGCAACCCTTCGGCCACTTATTGAGTGTCAAAGGTTGTGTTGTAGAATATTTTATTCTCTAAATTTCCAAGATTTGCCTGAATTTTTTGAGGATAACATGGATAAGTGGATGAATGAGTTTAAAAATTATCTGACGGTGAAGTATTCTGTGCTTGAAGATGGGAATGCTGATGGGATTGAGCTTGTTGATGGGTTGAGGGCAGCTGTATGTGAAAATATAAGTCATTACATGGAGAAGGAGGAGGAGTTATTTCAGAAATACTTGAGTGGCTTTGTGGAAGTTGTTTGGGGTTTGCTTGTGGCTGCCTCCGCATCATCTAGCCGTGACCGGCTTACCATAACGGCTATTAAGTTTTTAACCTCAGTGAGCACAAGCGTTCACCATACTTTGTTTGCAAGAGATGATATTTTGCTGGAGATTTGTAAGAGTATCATTATTCCGAATGTGATGCTGAGAGATGAGGATGAAGAGTTGTTTGAGATGAATTATGTTGAGTTCATACGAAGAGATATGGAAGGCAGTGATCTTGATACTAGGAGGAGGATTGCCTGTGAACTTCTGAAGGGAATTGCTACTAATTACAAAGAGAAGGTCTCCGGAAATGTTTCCAACCAGATACAGAGTTGTTTGGCCTCATTTACTCAGAATCCAGCTGCGAATTGGAAGTATAAGGATTGCGCCATTTATTTGGTTGTCTCACTAGCCACAAAAAAGGCTGGCGGTAATTCGGTGTCTACTGATCTTGTAGATGTTGAGAATTTTTTTGGATCAGTTATTGTACCAGAATTACGAAGCCAAGATATTAATGGGTTCCCAATGTTAAAGGCTGGAGCCTTGAAGTTCTTCACAATGTTTAGGAATCAGATCTCAAAACCAATTGCAATGACTCTGTTGCGTGATGTTATTAGGTTTCTTAATTCAGAATCCAATGTGGTTCATTCTTATGCTGCGAGTTGTGTTGAGAAACTCCTTCTGGTCAAGGATGATGGGGTAAGAGCAAGATACACTTCAGCAGACATCGGTCCATATCTACTGGAGTTGATGCGTAACCTTTTTAATGCCTTGGAGAAGCCAGATTCTGAGGAGAACCAATATGTAATGAAGTGTATCATGCGTGTCCTTGGAGTTGCAGATATTTCTGCTGAGGTTGCTTCACCCTGCGTTAGCGGGCTGACTTTGGTTCTTAACAGAGTTTGTGAGAACCCTAAAAATCCCATCTTTAACCACTATATTTTTGAGGCGGTGGCTGTTCTTGTCAGGCGGGCCTGTGAGAAGAATTCTTCTCTTGTATCGACCTTTGAAGCAAGCCTTTTTCCCAGCCTCCAAATGATCCTGGCCAAAGATGTAGCTGAGTTCTTTCCTTATGCATTCCAGCTATTAGCTCAGCTTGTGGAGCTGAACAATCCCCCTATTCCACCACACTACATGCAGATCTTTGACATTCTCTTATTGCCTGACTCATGGAAAAAACCTGCAAATGTCCCAGCCCTTGTGCGCTTGCTTCAGTCTTTCCTTCAGAAGGCACCTAATGAGCTTAATAGAGAAGGGAGGTTGAATCAGGTTCTTGAAATATTCAACAAGCTCGTTACATCTCCTAGAACTGACGAGCAGGGGTTTTATGTGCTTAACACAATCATTGAAAACCTTGGATATGATGTGATTGCACCCTATATGAGCCGTATTTGGACTTGCCTGTTTTGGCGGCTCCAAAACAACAAAACAGTGAAGTTTGTTAAGTCCCTCGTGATATTTATGTCACTCTTTCTGGTCAAGCATGGACCCCAAAACCTTGTGGATTCGGTTAATGCTGTTCAGCCCGGTATATTTCTTATGATTATTGATCAGATTTGGATACCTAACCTCAAGCTCATCACAGGCTCTATTGAGCTCAAGTTAACTTCAGTCGCTTCTACTAGACTTATATGTGAATCCTCGGTGTTTTTGGATCCAGCAGCTGGTGGACATTGGGGGAGGATGCTGGATAGCATTGTTACACTTCTTTCACGGCCAGAGCAGGATAGAGTTGAGGAGGAACCAGAAGTCCCAGACTTTGGGGAGACAGTGGGTTACAATGCCACCTTTGTTCATCTGTACAATGCAGGGAAGAAAGAGGAGGATCCACTGAAAGAAATTAAGGATCCAAAACAATATTTGGTGGCTTCATTGGCAAATCTTTCTGCTCGTTCTCCTGGGAGGTATCCTCACCTAATCAGTGAAAATCTTGATCAGGCTAATCAGGCTGCTTTGCTCCAGTTCTGCAGCTCCTACAATTGCTCCATTGTATGAATAAGAAGATTTCTTGAGGTACAGTTCTCTTTTTTCACATGACACTAAATGTTGCTTTACTTTACTTTTTAATGATCGCTCCCTCCCTCTCGCCTACCTTTTAAAGTAATGCTATTACTATGTTATGCCATTTAACACCTTTATTTTTGCTTCTGAATTTGAGAGGCAGCTATAGTTATGAAATCTTGGAACAGGGATTCAACTATATATGAATAAATAAGATGCGCCTTCATTTTTATGATTTGAAAGAGGCATAGTTATGAAATAAGTTGAATTAATTGTAGATAATGTTGCTTCTTGATTTCTTTTATTGAGTTTTTGTTGTTTTCTCTTTCTTCCATTTGGAGTAGTGTTGGCTTTATCCTTTTGTGCTTGTAAAAATTGCATTTCTCTTGGTGAGCCAAATATTTCCCTGCAATCCTAGCAATTAAGATGTTTAGATAATTATGTAATTGAGACGAGTTCTCTATTTCTTACAAACTGTTAGGTGGTGTTTGTTAAAATTGGGCAATTAATAAATTAGATCATCTGAGCTGAACTTAAAAAGTTAAAAATATCAATTTTAAGTTTAAAAATATGTCAAATTAACTTTTCAAAACTCAATAATGATCTTAAAATTTAGAATAAAACATCTGAATGACTTTTAAATTTGAAAATATCAATTTTAAATTTAAAAATATCTCAAATTAACTTCTCAAAATTCAATAATGATCTTAAAATTTAGAATGGAGGGAGTATAATAGTTATAGAGGCTCCATAAATTTAATTTTTTCATTAAGAGACAATTTAATGATTTAGATTTACATTTTCCCCTTATCGATTAAGAGACTATAAGAGGCAAACAAAATTTTACCAAACAACTTTTCTCTCTTATCGTATGATGTGCAGCTGTTAAGAGGTAAGCAAGCCCCACCTTAGTATGATCATTGTTGAGTTCATGTAATTTTTGTAAGTCATGCTCTCAAATGTCTTGATATAACATTGTCCGGTTGTAGTACAAATCATATTGCTCAATATGCTGTTACGTGACACAGATTTAAAGGAATTTTAAATTTCGACTTTCGAGGACTAATGATAATAAACATTGTTCTTAAGAAAATTTTAGAATTCCTTAAAATTCAGTTAGAACCTTTTTACACTGACGGAAAAGAAATTATGTAGGAGACGGTAAATATCCTTTTTATATGTATGCATATACATATATACATACACATACATACACACACACACAACTTTAGACTCAATAGTCTAAGTTATTTTAGTGGAGTATATCTTTAAGGTATGTTTCTCTTTGTTAAAACCCACTAAGCTAATGGATACATAATTTTGTGAACAATTTGTTTATTGGTACTTACTATTTTCTTGTTGTTCAGGTTTTTATATGTATCGGTTTTACATAAAATAAGTGAAATTGTTTTTCTACTTGTTCGCTTATTGTTGTCTACTTGGTTGTATTAGGTTTACTTTTACTTTTGTTTTTGGTTAAAGGGTCAGTAGTATTAAAGCCCAAAATAATACAAGAGTAGAGGCATATACACCTTTACAAAACTGCTTAACTACATTAATACATTCAAGTAACAACAGTTCTAGACCAATTAATACAGTAGTTATTGTAGATCAAGCAGAGCCCAAACAAAATACTGTATGTGATCCCTGTGCCTTACTAATATTTCAGTTCTGAAAGTTTACTGTGTATATATGGCTTCCACTGTGCAACTGCCAACTTTAGCTTAAATAATTTGTTGAATCTCTAGTATAGAAAGATAATGTTGTCCCTCTCTAGCCATATACAATTAATTGTAACAGTAGACGTTAATCTTCTTATTCCTTGGCAAAACTTTTACCTCTAATTTGTTTTATGGCATCATAGGTCAATCCCACCTCCCAATCTTAGTAGTCTGCTTTATCTCACATCAATTCAGCACTTCTTTCCATAAAACAGCAGAATATATACACTCAAAACACTAGTGGTTCTTATCTTCTCTTGCACCTCTGCAGGGCACACACGAGTCTTTGTCCAATGTCAATCTTCCCAAAATTTCAGGTTATTTTTGGTTGATTCTGCCCTTGTGTATAAGCCACAATATAAATGAACATTTTGAATTTAAGAGATTACCAAACTAAGGAATGGTAATCATAATTATATTGTTCTCTCTGATGGCTTCCCTAGCTGATGCAAGCTGTGTAGTTTCCATTAGCAGTGAGGAACCAGTAAATTAAATCATAATGTCTTGGAGTTAAAATTGGTTATTCTCTAGTTTCAGTAAACCTTAGGTTATAAAAATATGCCACTGTTGCATTACCAAAACTTGCTGTTTTATAGTCTACTCTAGCTCCTAGTCTTTACTTTAGAGGTCTGAGGTCCTAATGGATGCCAATATCCAGTAAAAGTTGTGTACTTTTGCCATTTCTAGTTCTATGCTAAACATGTCGACAAAACTGTCTCTATTTTTCATGATTTTCCTCCAAGCTCAAGGAACCATGGTTCAAGTCGTGATGACGACCTATGGTTCGGAAGGTTATTTTTTGACTTGATATCGGTATCGGACGATACACATTGTTAGCTAGTAAGTAGATTCAAAAAAAGTAAAAAAATTGTGAAAAATTCTAAATAATAAAAATAACAAGATAAATCAATTAAGTTTTTTTCAAAAAAACTATCTGGTGCACACAACATTATCCAAGTTACAAAACAGACGTCTCGCAGATATGTTTAATCAATTTTATGTTTGAATAAAGTTGATATTAATGTTGTCTTAGCTCAAATGTTTGAGCACACACGTTTTGCATAATTTAAGTAGTGTAATTTTTTTAAGTTGTACTTAACTAGAGACTATATAAGTACAATTTAATAATAATTTAAGTATAATTTTGCTCAACTAATTCTATGTTAAGCACATTTTTTTATATTTTTTAAAGTTATACGTAATTAGATGCTATACATGTACATTTGAAATACAATTTAACTTTACGAAGTATATATGAAGTACAATATTTTTTTTATTTTTGAGGTATACTTAATTAGGTACTACATATGTATAATTTATAAAGAAAATTTCATTCTCTTTTGTCGTCACCCTTAATAGCTTTTAACATATTCAATTTTTTTTGTCTGTGGCGTTTTCCACTTTACACCGTAATTTCTCCAAGATTTTTTCTTTATTTGGTCCGAAACTGTTACGTTTCGCCGAGTTGCCGAAAATTACTCTTTACATGAATAATTCTTAATTTTGCAAAATGTAGCACCGACCGATACCTAACCAATACGTGATATTTCGGCCTAACAACCGATATTTTGAATCATGCATGGAACATCAGGTCCTTTAGTCTGTTCAGAAGTTGATATCTGATATGTTTTTTATTACTTGGATCAGCAAAGTAAATTCCGACTGTTAGTTTGTTGATAGGCAGTTTTGTTTCAAATTTGTAATGAATAAGTTTCTGGATGTTGTTCCAAGGATCTTGAATCTTTTTCTTCCAGAGGGAAGAATATGTATAATGTTGTTATTGGGTATGGTGGGGTGTGCTGGGTGTAAGATTGATGACCTCTTTTGCTAGGTTTTGTGGTTAATCTCCATAGGAAGATAGCATGACCTTAGCTTCTTTTATTGTCCTTACTTGGTGGCATATCTTGTTTTTAATGAATACATTTGATAGTATAATATAATTGGTAACAAGTTAACGCAGTTAAAATGCTTGCTCTGGTCTCCTTCTAAATATCAAAGACTTGGGGGGTGTTTGATAAAAATGAATGAAATAGTTTTGAATATTTAAATAATCTGAATGAAGCAGATTTATGAATACTGAATGAAAAAAGTTGATTGATAATTGACATGTCTGAAACATCTAAATAAAATATTTTTTTTATTTTACCCCTCTGAAAAAAATTCAAAATTGTTGTAAATTTATTTAATATTACTTAATATTGTAAAAAAAATATTTAAATATAAAATACTTCATTCAGCAGTCGTTTACCCAAAAATATTACACTTGGCTATTCAACCCAAAAATCTGACTGATTTAGCCATTCAAACGATTTTTATTCAAAACAAACGCACTGAATGACTGATCTGATCGATTCAGTTGATCAGTCATTCAGCTCTAAACAAACATCTCCTTAGTTTTATTTGTCAGGAACAAGATGTGGCTGTCACAATTCTCGATTTTCTCCATTGTCATTGCTCCCTTTCTGGGTGTTTTGGGAAGTTCCTAGGGGTTTTGTTCGTGTTATTCTTCTTTGGTTGTGTTTTTTTTGCTTAATTGTTCTTTTCATTCTCTCTCTCTCTCTCTCTCTCTATATATATATATATATCTTTGTTATTTAAATTAAAAATTGAATGTAAACTAGTTGCTTGCTCCTCTTGCATTTTTTTGCTGTTGATGATTTATCAGCTTCACGGTTTTCTGTCTTTATTTATCTTTGTTATTTAAATTAAAAATTGAATGTAAACTTGTTGCTTGCTCAGTGGTTAATTGGTATGTTCCTATTATCCTGTGATTCTCAATTTAACCATACATACATGTTCCTTTTTCAGGATATTGCAAGACAGGGAGGTAGTGAATGTTTTGTGTGGTTACAGTTTTGGCCCGGAGTCTAGTTTTTGTTCAGCCCGCATCGATGCACAAAATGGCACTTGAAGCATTGTAGTTGATTGTGGTTCCACCGGGTTTCGATCATATCATCCATTCCATTTTGTGCAGCATTTAGGTTCTTATGCATAATGGGGTCGGCTTCTTTCATGGTCAGAGTTTGTCCCTTGTTCGCCTACTGAAAATCTAATGTCAAATGGTGGGTGACTCGGTTGTGTTGTATAGCTTTTCAACTGCTTTATTTACCCTTGGATCTCATATTTCATGCATCATCTACCGTGGAATGGGTTCTTCTGGGGGCAAAAGAAAACTATAAAATCCATTTTGAGGGAATCAAGTTGAGTTGGTTGAGGGGTCAATGTGGTTGTTGAATCTGCTTACAATATTTACTCTTATGTTATTCTGGTTGTGCTGATGTCAGTTTTACATTAATAGCCTTTCTGTGATATTCTTCATCTTCCTCTATATCTATAAAATATTATATATATATATATATATATATATATATATATATATATTAATAAATATTCGTTGTAAAACATAATTTATCCTCATCAAGACTTGCCAGGATCAATTATATTTTGGAAGTATGTTAAGAAGAATAGCCTCGCCTCTTTCTTAATTAATCCCTACTTGGGCATTGTTAGGTATTACTATATCCTCCTAAAAGAAAACAACTATTGGTCTGGTCACTTGACAAAGTCCTAACCCATTATCACTTCACTAACATTTTATAATTGCAAACAAACAAACAAGAAACCCCCCCTACTCTGATGCCATTTTACACATAATTTTTTCACTACCTATGTAAAAAGATGACAAGGGTTGGGTTGGGTCCCTATTTCTCTAAATAATAATAAGGGTTAAGTTCAGATGACCTTTTGGGGTTTGGGCGGTTTTTCACTTAACCACCTGTAGTCTTTTTGAGTTGAAGTGAAAACGTCACATTTTTCATTCAATTTAACTGTGCGTGTATGTCAAACGCCAAAAGCGCGTGAAAAGAGACTTTAACGATTAAAAATGACTGAAATATCCCCTTCTTCTTTCTCCTTACTTTTAAAAGACATTCCTCTGTTGACTGTTCTTCTTCTCCCTTCAACCTTCAAACCCACGGTCTCCTCTCTCCTCCGCGAATGTGTAAAAATGATTGGATCAATTCAGTTTTTGTGCAGATTTAAGAAGACCCAAAAATGTCGATCTGAACCAGAGAAGGCGGAGGTCGCGCTCCTTCTCATCTCTGTCTTGTCGACCAAGAAATTATAGATCTAGATCACCTTTCAGATCTCGCCATTATTCGAGCTCTGAAGCTTCAAAAAAATTTGATACTAAAAAGGGTAGAAAATTGAGTTCTATGCTATCCAATATGGAGCCATTTATGCCACGAAGAGATCACAATCCGAGAGAGTTAATGCCTTGGGCTAAGAGGACTGGTTTTCATTCTAGTTTCTCTGGAGAAACTGGGGTTAGTGTGAGTGAAAAGAATGACAGTGATGGGTTTGATTTGGAGAAGGGTATGGAGAAAAATGGGTCAATGTCGCCCAAGATTGAGATTGATCCGGTTCTGGGGAGAGCTAGGAATAGAGGGATTGAAATTGAACCGGTTGGGCATGGATTTCGATTTTCCAGCAAGGAAGGAGGAAATTCAGAAATTAATTACCCACAACTTTAATTTCATTACACAGTACATCAATTAGTGTGGGTAAGCAACTATTATCAGTTTTTCACCATATTTGGCTTTCATTCTTCAATTTGGGGCATTGTGAGTTAATTTGCACACCAAGTGTTTGAGATATTGCCCAAGAGCAAGTTTGGGGAGTTGTCAACTGAATTAATGTGGAATAGCACCGAAAACTGAATTAATGTGTTTTTGTTTGTGCTGTTTCGCAGGAAAAATGCATACAAATGTGCTGAGCCCAGAAACAGTAACATCACTTAGGCAAGTGAATGAGAAGATTGTACAGATTAGCCTCACCAATTCTATATTCTGGAATGCCCATACTTTTGCTCTAACCGAATCTGGTAAGCTATTTGCATTTGGTGCTTGTGATAAAGGGCAGCTGGGCGTTGAACTTGTTGCCGACCAAACTGAGAGGGCGAATCCCCAACAAGTTGATGTTGATCTCAGCTAAAACTTGTGCTAATAATCCTATCTCCTAATTTATCAATCATCATACTCGTCATGCTTTGTGTTTAGTGTTCATATCTCCTCCATGTTTATTTCTGTACAGAGAAACACACAAAGGATTCTGAAGAATGAATGTAGCTAGGTAGCAGGGGCCTAGGCAAATGCTGCAAAAAGATTATCGTTCAAAAATTATTGCTGTAGTAGGCCTCAACAGATCTATAGAGCTCAAGATCTTCCCTTTTGTTTTATGGTTTTTATACATGAGTCTGCTTTGAGAGAAATAGAAGAGCTCTTATCTAAGAAACTTGAGATTGAATTAAATGGAATGGAATGGAGTGTTGTTTATATAATACCACCGTCTTATGTTATAATACAAATTCATGAAGGGTAATTAAGTCTTTAGCCAAATCATTTAACGGAGTTAAGACGGAAAGCATTTTTTCACTTTAACTCAAAAAATCGGGTGTTTAAATGTAGCTTTACAGACTACAGGTGGTTAAGTGGGAAACCGCCCAAATTCTAGATGGTCATCTGAACTTAACCCTAATAATAATAATAATAAATAGCTTGTCCAATGGATCTCAAGATTCTTGACAGAGAGATCCTACGGTCTAGAAAGTGTCAAATGAGGTCAAAAGTAGGTGATGATTGTACTGTACTCCCTAGGGGACCAATACCCCACTAAACCATCCTTACTTAAATATAAACATAGAGCCAATTAACTTAGACATGGAAACTTCTTTTAAATTGTACTGAAGATTTGAGATCTTAACACACACTCTCTCTCCGAAAACAGATCCTCTTTCTCTATTTTTTTTGTGTTTTTATGTCTCTCCTCTCATCCCCATCCCCATCCCCATCCCCATCCCCATTCCTTTTATTTTTTCCTTTTCCATATACCATTAATTATTAAAAACTAACATATAATCTAGCGGTATCAACAATGACTTTGCAACCATAAGTCCACACCACAATAGTTTAGTGTGCTTTATAATCCTAACCCCATCTCCCATAATGTAAATAGAAATATTACATTATTATTCGCTTATATATATATGAATTTTTTTCAGTATTTTTTATTTTAGCCATTTGATTCTGAAAGTTTAAAATAATGAATTGAGAAAAATAACTTATTCAAGTTAGAATCTAGAAGGGAATTCGATTCAAGTGAGATGAGATGGAGCCTGGAGGTATGTATGTATAACAATGAGTGAGGCGGGTCAACCTCTCTCCAACTTCACTTTTAAACATGACTTGACTCAACGATTCCAAAACCCAAAGAAATGGGAAAGAAGAATCCAGAAGAAGCCCAAGTATTTTTAATTATATTTATTAATTAACTGAGTGCAACAAGGAATCAAATCAAGTGAAAAGAAAAGACCAAGGGTCAGATCAGGATATGAAAAGAGAAGGCCATGAAATGATCCATTAGTATCTAAACAATATGCACAATTTTCAGAGGTATAAAATCTTGTAATCCAAATGGAACCTCAAGGATAAGATATACTTATCTTTTACCCACAAGGTTAATTAATTATACATACTTTAATTTCATTAGTAGGAGTAGTATATTTAAGTGGAGTGATTCTCAGAATTTTAACCTCTTTTTAACCATTTGGGTATATATGGTAGTAGGAGTCATTTCTGCCACCAATATTTTAGATCAGAGTAGACTTAAATGTACTATTAATTAAATATAGAGAAATTGCGAATTTGAATGTTTATGTTTATTTTTTGATTGTCAATTACGGAATTAATTAGGAACTAATTAAGTCTTAGTGGTAATCTTATGACAATACATAACATGAATCTTGAATATAATTATATTGAGAAAGGAGTCTAATAAATAAGTTGTTTAATGTTAAAAAAATATGTAAAGCAGAAATCAAATTCTTCATTTGTACGTAGGGGAGGTGAATAAAGTTGGGTCTTTAAGCACACCTTCTCCTCCTTTTCTTTTGATTAATTATTCTCTAAACAAGTGTTAATCCACCCAAGCAAACAATGATTCAGCATTCATTTCCCATCCTCTGCTTAGACTCCACCTATTGTATTCTTGATGCTCAAAGGTAAGATTTTTTAATTTAAAAAATAAATAATATAAAACAGATCGGTCCATTTATTTCTCATTTTTTATATGTAAAAATATCTGTTCCGTTTAATCTAATCTCATTTATTAATAATTTTTGCAATTCTAATTTAATATAAATTTATTGTAATATATAGCGAGACTCAAATAATATATATTTTTTTCAAATATATTTGACATTAAAATTAATAAAGTAATAGTACATAACAGAGATAATTATTTTTTCCCTGATATCTTTTCTTCAAATCTTATTCACTATTTTCGTGAGATGCATGCTGTGCAAGTATTTAATTCTCTTATAAAAATAAAAAATTAATATTTTTACAATTTTTTTTATAATATTTTTCAAAAGATTTCACTCACATAACATAATTATGGATCCCGTTTTCCTAAAAATATTTTTTATTTGGAGGGATTTTATTGCTTTGTTTGCTTACATAAATTCTCCATGGATGCATATGCGAAAATGTAACAGCTCCCCATGCGCCGTCAACCGGTAAAATTAATGGGAATCAGACGGCTCCGTACAAAGAAACAAAAGCCCAAACCCGAAGCAGAAGCTAACCCAACTACGGTTAAACTTAACTTCACAGAGAGCGACGCATTGCCATTGTATATATATAACACGCGATTCATTCATTTACAGGGACTACTATAAAGTATAAATTATAAACTATAAAGAGTGAGAAAATAGACGTATATACGTGTATATATCTATATATATATAGAGAGAGAGAGAATTAGAAAGAGAGAGGAGGTATTATAGGGCGTTTGAAAGCGGTTTTGGGATTTGGTAACGTGGATTCAGGTAAATGGGTTTGAGCCAGCTAGCTAGCTAGCTTGCAAAGGAGGAATTAAGGTGGTTTTTGTTTTGGTTTTATGGTTACTGAGAAAGACAAAAGAAAAGAGTGGTTTTGTTGTAACCGACTAGTGAGAGAAACAGGGTGGTTTTAATTTAGCTCATCATTATCGATTACTAAATTCGTTACAAATTGGGTTCACACAGCAGTAATGGAAAAGGGTTGATTTAATTTTCTTTCTAGTGTAATGAATTGAATGGATAAACGGTCGGTTTTGTTTGGATTATTATTGTTGATGATGATGATAAATGGGGTAGGTTTAACTGCGTGCTAGAGTTTTTCTTCAGTTTCTTTCTCTCTCCTCTATTTTCTCTCTCTCTAGATTATCTGTGCTTGGTTTTGGGTGGCTTTTATTAATGGCGCATGTTGATGCTAACAGAGCCTCATCAATTTCACAGACAGGTAAGTAAAGATATACTACTATTAGCTGATATTTTTTCGTTATTCAAGTTAGTCTACAAGAAATATAATAGAGAAATAAAAAAAAGTTTGTATCTTTACTGTATTTTGGCTGCTGAGAAAGTTGAAGTTGACATTGCAAGTTCTTAATTTTTAGCCCCATTTTTTATTTTCAATTTATGTTCTTTTTTGTGCTATAATGGGTTTTAACTTTTCTTTTTGTTGGGAAAAAAGTATGCAAGTAGAACTATTTTTTCGTCTGTTTGGTTTCTGGGAAAAGGGAAAGTTGTTGTTCAATTTCTTCTCCTCCTTGTACTTTGGCTTTTAGACCACTTTCTTACTAATTGTTTGTTTTGATTTTGTTGATTTATATGTTGGGTAGGTTTGGAAAGCAATGATCTTTATACAGAGTTATGGAGGGCATGTGCAGGGCCTTTGGTTGATGTTCCTCGTAGAGGAGAGAGAGTATTCTACTTCCCTCAGGGTCACATGGAACAAGTATGCACTGTGGAACCAACGTTGGTTTTTTCTTTTTTTAACAACATTTTTTTATTATATGCATTTCTACTATGTTTCTGTAGTTAGAGGCATCAACAAATCAAGAACTGGATCCACAAATTCCCCTGTTTAATCTTCCTTCCAAGATCCTTTGTCGCGTTCTTCATATTCAATTACTGGTAATTTCCATTTTAAAACTCTGATATTTAATTTTCTTGACTTGTCTTATGCTTTTTCTGATTTCAAACCTCTGTTTTCTTTAATTTCTATTAATAGGCAGAACCAGATACGGATGAAGTTTATACACAAATTACCTTACACCCAGAAGTAGAGGTAGTTATTTGGTGCTTAATTTTATTTCTGCTACTAGCAAGACTTATTAGGCCTCCTAATTTGGGGATATCGTTGGGTGTTTATGTCTTCTGTGCAATAATTGTAGCAAATTGAGCCTACCACTCCTGATCCCAGTCCTACTGATCCGCCGAAGCGGCTTATACACTCATTTTGTAAGATTTTAACTGCATCCGACACAAGCACTCATGGAGGGTTTTCAGTTCTTCGGAAGCACGCCAATGAATGCCTTCCTCCATTGGTATTCTCCTTGTTTTCACTTGCCTGTTAAAATTATTAAAAAATTGAAGGTGAGATATTGGATAGAGTTGAAATTTAGAATTTTTATATGGTAACAAAGAAAACTGGTGTTTTGTGCAGTTTAGTTATAATTTGGATTACAAAGGTTCTGATAATGGTTTACCTATTACTCTGATTTTGAGTTTCTATTTTCAGAAGCATTTGTTGTTGCTTATCATACCTTCCTTTGAATTCTCTGTGTGTTAATATGATGCATTCTCTCCAATCCTGCAGGACATGACACAGGCAATCCCAACCCAGGATTTGGTTGGAAAAGATCTTCACGGGTATGAGTGGCGATTTAAACATATATTCAGAGGTAGTTTTACTGGATATCCATAATTTACATTTTTAGTTCTGCTGTACTGGTTATATAAATCTTCATTCTGTTGTTAACCATGGCTGTTAATATCAGGCCAACCTCGTAGACATCTGCTCTCAACAGGATGGAGTACATTTGTAACTTCCAAGAGATTAGTTTCTGGGGATGCTTTTGTGTTTTTGAGGTTTTTTTTTTAATTCTTTAGTACGTCATGTTGTTTGGCTCATAGATGTAACTGTTACATGGCGGTATGGCTAACGATTTACATATTTTTCTAAGTAGAGATGAAACTGGGGAATTGCGTGTTGGGGTTCGACATCTTGCTAGACAGCAAAGCTCCATGCCTCCATTAGTCATATCCAGCCATAGCATGCATCTTGGTGTACTTGCAACTGCATCTCATGCCATTACAACACACACTTTTTTTGTTGTGTACTACAAGCCAAGGTCTCATTCTCTCTCGTGAAAATATTGATTAAATTCTTAAATGCATCATTTGTTCTTCCAAATGCTTATTAGCTCTGAGTTCCTTAAGCTTCATTTTCATCATGAAACTTTCCAGGACGAGCCAATTTATCATTGGTTTGAACAAATATCTGGCAGCTGTCAGTCGTGGTTTTTCAGTTGGCATGAGATTCAAAATGAGATTTGAATGGGAGGATTCTCCTGATAGAAGGTAGGGTCCAGTTTATTTATCCATTTGTTGTTGGGAGCTACTTTTTCATTTTTGATTTAATATTTTGCTTTTCCAGGTTCACAGGCACTATAGTTGGGGTTGGAAGTATCTCCTCGCAATGGTCAGATTCTAAATGGCGGTCATTGAAGGTTGCTAAGAGTTTTAACCAACTCTCTTGGTTTTTGGTTTAATATGTTGTCTTGTTCTAATTCTTCCATTTCCCAATTATGACACTTTTAGATTCAATGGGATGAACCTGCATCCATACAAAGGCCAGAGAGGGTTTCAGCATGGGAAATTGAACCCTTCACGCCTTCTGCTTCCTTAGACCTCCATCCACCAGTGATAAAACCCAAAAGACCCCGGCCAATTGAGCTTCCTCTTGCTGGTACAGAAAACTTTTGTCTCTGCACTTTCTTTGAACGAATACTCGGTTTGTTATACTTAATTGTTTCCAATTGATTGTAGATACTACTACTTGCTCAGCTGCTTCACCTTTCTGGTATCCGGGATCAGCTACATCCCTTGAACTGAGCTACTTGGGTAGTTCCGCTGAAGTTGAATGCTGCAACGAAAGCCAAGTTTTCTGGCCTCCGAAGCAAAAAGATAATGGAACTATTACCGACTGTAGCTCGAGGGCCCTTCCTGATGACATTTGGCCGGGTTCTTTGAACCTGTTTCGAGACTCGTTGGAAGACAATAAAAATGTGACAGCTCGATCAGTTATTCCGAATTATAATTCTCCCATGTCATCAAGAGCAAGCAATTGTTTTGTACAAGACCAAGTGGAAAGAGTGAAAAAATCTGAGACTAGTTCAGGTTGGCGGTTATTTGGCATTGATCTAAGAAACAACTCCAACAACCTTCCTCCCCCAGAAAAGGAAGTGTCAGGTTCATACATTACGACGGATAATGGTAAGCAAGCCCCTACTTCAATTGTTGAATCAGAAGCTGATAGAGCACAAAAGCCAGAACTTTTAAAGTCTACGAAGGAGAATATGCAAGTCCAGGTAGAGGCAATACAAAAAGAAATCCAAAGCAAGCAGGGTTCCACTGCTTCTACTAGAACTCGAACTAAGGTGAAGACTGTACTTTTTCTCATTTTTTTAAACAGCTGAATGGATTTAAAGCATTGGTTTGCGATTAGAATTGGTTGTATATTATGCTCAATCAGGGCCAAATGCATGGGGTTGCTGTTGGTCGCGCTGTTGACTTGACTGCACTGGAAGGATATGATGACCTTATAACTGAACTGGAGAAGATGTTTGAGATTAAGGGAGAGCTTAGGGCACAAAAAAAGTGGGAAGTTGTTTACACTGATAACGAGGGGGATATGATGCTTGTGGGTGACGATCCATGGTTGTAAGTGGCTTGAAAACTTTGATTCAGTCTATTGTTTTCCTTTGATTAGCAAGTTCACTATATTTGTTTCTTTATTGCAGGGAGTTCTGTAAAATGGTGAAGAAGATCTTCATATATACGATCGATGAAGTAAAAAAGATGACTCCTAGATGCAGGCTTCCTTCGTCTTCTTTAGATGGTGAAGGAACAATAGTAAGCTTAGATTCAGAGCTAAAATCTAAAATCTAAAGCCTGAAGTTTGATTTTTCTTTTTTCTTTTTATTTTTTTTGTTGGAGGTGGGGGAGTTATAATAGAGTTATTAGGGTTAAGATAACTTAGTAAAAGGGGTTTAGGATGTTTATTGTGTTTTTTTTTGGAGCTACAAAGAGGTAGCAGCAGTATATTTGGATGGGACTAGGATATAATGGAGTTTAATGCTGTAGTCAAGAACTTGATGAATGTTAGACTTGGAATTTGTGAATACTTTGTTTTGGGGTGATCTGGTTTTGATTTGATCAGGCTGTAAAAAAAATGTAGACATGCTTTTGTTTTGATGACAAAGTAATCTTTGGATTTTTGTGGGTGGATAGAATTCACTTGGAACCACTTTGTTTTGTAACTGTTGTTAGTTTCTAGTACCAACATTATCGAAGAAATCTGCAATATGACCCCTCTTGCCTTCTCATTTGTATCTCAAATTTCTACCATGTTAGGCAGACACTACATGTCTATATATATATATATCAGCTGGCCTAGTCTGTGGTATAGTGTCTGCCCACAAGCTCCATTGTATAGCATGTGAGCCTCTCATTAGAGTGGGACTATAAGGCCCAATTAAGGTTGTGGTCCAAAGGAATTTGTCCCAAAAAAAGTGTCTAGTTTTATACTTTCACCTTGTTTTGTAGTTGAAAGTGAAGTCTCATTAATTTGTCAATCTTGGGTTTTTTGCCATCATGTTCAGTGGTAGATTTAAGAACTTTTTGGAAAGCAACACTGTCATAGAGATGAAATTTTGAAAGCATAATAAGAAATAAATATGGGAAGAGAATAATTAAAGACAAAGTATAATTCTTTAAAATGACCTGAAAACATAAAATCATTGTTTGCTTTTTTAAGGGTTTTTGTCTTAAAATGAAGATGCAGGGAGGGGTTGTTTTCATGTAGATTGGTTTGTTCAATCAGGTAAAAGTAAGGTGGTAAGTATTGCTATTATCCAATTTGACAAGGGCTTGAAGAATAAAGATGAGTAAATACTTTGCCACCTCAGCCATTTAATATATCCATTAGGTGTCTTCTTAAAGATTTTACAGTTGCTTTCAATAATAATTTAAACCTTTTGCTTACAAGAAATCTTCATTTTGTAAAGTTGGGTAGCTGGATTCCCAGCTGGGCTTCAACTCCATGATCAGGCTTAGGTCCAGTTCATGATCTTTTTTAACTGTTAGCCGAATCTTGTTTTGCTCTTTTATTTGAATAGTATATACTTCCTGTTAGTATATGTTATAAATTAAATGTATTAAGGCTTACCTTTTCTTTCTTTTTTGACTTTTTTGCATTTTCTTAAATGATTGCTAGTAGTAGTAGTAGTAGTTTAGCTGGCTTCCTCAATCCCTCAACAATTTTGTTTAGTGCAATACTGCAATGTACTCCATCAAAATCAAAATATATACTACTAGTTGCTCTCCCCATCCCCTCAGCATTGACATATTTTGAAATAGTAGTTCAAGTTCCATGCAGCAGAGCAGAGGGAATCCGCAGAGAATGGGGTGGCATGCGCTTTGCTTTTCTTTTGGGACACCATTTTCTGTACGTCCAACAAGTCTAGTCCTGATTTTCACTGTCATGCTTTAGAATCCGATGCATGCATTTCCCAAATAAAATTATATAATCAGACACTCCATCAATTTTTATTTTTTTTAATAATACAGGCCAAGGTAGTGAAGTTAACTTCAAAAAAATTGTGTTGTTTTTGTATCATGCATAGATCCTGATCTCACTGTTTCTGACACTTAGATTACCTACTCCAAGTCCAATCTAACAATGGAAAAGAAATATATACACACATTTTTTCTTTCTTTTTTGTTGAATATATATATATATATATATATATATATATATATATATATATATATATATATATGTGTGTGTGAGAGAGAGAAAACGGATTGGAGCAGCTGCAGCCGTATATATATATATATATATATATATATATATATATATATATATATATATATATATATATATATATATATATATAGGCCCTTATATATAGGTTCTTTGTGAAGCTGTCTGACAACCCTTTTTTGGATAGTTGATAAATTGATCGCATAGTGAAATGAGTCTTAATATTTGATAATGAAAGCACGACATCAGAGCTTTTATTTTAATATAAACACCTACGTAATGGTGACATCTTGTCGGTACATTTAAAAAAGCAATTTTTATTATTAAAAAAACACCGGTTTACAACTTGTCATGAAATTGTGTCTTTTTAACATATGATAACTCCTATATATATATCACGTTTTATGGTACATTAAAAAAAAAAAAAAATTAAAAACCAACCTTAACCTCTTACGGTTGTAAAAAAATAAAATAAAATCAACCCAAGCACAACCTCTTACGACATGTACAAAAAAAAAAAAAATATCCAATCAATAAGCAAGCACAACCTCTTACGGCTTGCACAAAAGTTCTTTATTTTTTATTCCAAATAAAATATTTGTTATTTTTATAACTCTTTCATTTAATAACAAATAAAGAATTATAATTCAAATAAAAAATAATATCCTATTTTATAAAATATATTTTTATAATATTTTATTTGCTATTTTTATAAAAATATTTTATAAAAAATAAAGAATACAAAATATTTTATAACAAATAAAGAATATAAAATATTTTATATTCTTTATTTGTTATAAAATATTTTGTATTCTTTATTTGTTATAAAATATTTTTATAACAAATAGCAAATAAAAAAATAGCAAATATTTTATATTCTTTATTTGTTATAAAATATTTTATATTCTTTATTTGTTATAAAATATTTTTATAACAAATAGCAAATAAAAATAGCAAATATTTTATATTCTTTATTTGTTATAAAATATTTTGTATTCATTATTTTTTATAAAATATTTTTATAAAATAATAAATAAAAAATTATAAAAATATATTTTTATAAAATAGGATATTATTTTTTATTTGAATTATAATTTTTATTTGTTATTAAATGAAAGAGTTATAAAAATAACAAATATTTTATTTGGAATAGCAAATAAAGAACTTTTGTGCAAGCCGTAAGAAGTTGTGCGCTATTGATTGGATATTTTTTTTTTTTATCTGCATGTCGTAAGAGGTTATCTTTGGTTTGATTTTTTTTTTTTTTTAACAAATTGTAAAGCACAATAATATATATATAGGAGTTCTTGTTATGCGTTAAAAAAGACACGTACAGTACAAGTCATGCTTTACCGGTATTATTTTTTAATAATAAAATTCGTTTCTTTTAAATGTACTGACAAGATGTTGACCATGTAGGGTGTTTATATTAAAATAAAAGTCGGTACAAGCTGTGCCGGCTTATCAAATATTAAGACTCATCTCAGTCATGCGATCAATTTATCAACGGTCAAAAAGGGTTGTTTGTTGAGACAGCTTCTCACAAAGAATTCTTATGGAAGGGCTCTATATATATATATATATATATATATATATATATATATATATGGAAAAGATCAGGTTAGGGATCCCTTATTTTAACTAAAATCCGAACTTCGTTTATCAGCCATGGGATTATAAACAACGGTCCAGATCAGTTCGGTTTTGAAAAAAAAAAACACACGGATCCTTTGTGGGTAAAAGAAGTTGTCGGGTCAAAAATACTAAATTCGGGAAACAGATCTGGTTTCTCTTCTCAGTCATTTTCCCTAATTCGAAATTGAAGCTCTTCTTCTCCCTAAATCGAAATTGAAGCTAACAAGACGAATTGGTCATCGCCGGACGAAATTGGGAGGTTCTCTTTCACCAAAATCGCGAGTTCCGGCCGAAGTTGTCAGGTAAGACTTTTGAGTTTCACCCTTGTTGCAAATATAATGATAGAATTTTATGTGATTTAACTCAAGGCTTGATAAATTTCAGGTCAGGTAAGACTTTTGAGTTCTGACCGAAGTTGTCAGGTCAGGTTGTATGTGATAAATTTCTATTGTACATTGTTTTCCATATGGCTCAATTAAAGGCGGTCTTTTGTATAATATGTTGCAACTGGATATTGGATAATAAAAGGTATACACACAGATGTGCGGTAAATATGATTGTATATTCTCCTAGTGTTTGTAATTCAGAACATTGATTGTGAATCTTTTATATGAAAAATGTGAAACTTCATATAAAGAATGTGAAAGTATATTTGTTTGTAAATATGATAGTATCTTACGAATTTACGTATTTGTTTGTACATTGTTGTTAGGGTTGCGCAGAATGCAACATTGTGAAGAGCGAAATGGTATCATCTGGTAATTCTTCTCAACAACTTTATATTCGCAAGTTAAAAACAAGTTGATCACAAGAAAATTGGGCAGCATGTTTCACAACTTAGGCGATGTTCGCGACTTTTATAACAACTATAGTAGAGAAGGTGGATTTGGTGCAGCGGTTAAGTTCTAGTAAGAAGAGTAGCGGTGAAATAATTAGAAAGGAATTTGTTTGTTATAAAGAAGGGTTGAGGAGAATGAAGCCCAACAAAACTCAATGATTGTACTAAAAACCAGAAGCGGCCTAACTTAGAAGTGATTGTGGTGCAAGATTGGTAGTTGTGAAAAGAAAGACCCAACCGACGCGGGGTTGTTATTAAACAATTTGTTGAGGTCATAACCATCCTCTTACGACCCCCGTGAAAAGTACATTTGTTGCACTCTCATCGTGTAGTGACACTTGCCAAAAGAAATTTAACAGAACAACTATCAAAATCTAATGTGCCAACATGGCAACAAATGAGTATTTTAGAGATGGAAGCTGGAGGTCCTGAAAATGTTGGATGTACAACACGAGATCTTTATAATGCTGAAAGAGATAGGAGGAATGCTTTAAAGGGACATGATGCTAATATGTTGTTTGAGTATTTTAAGGATGAGAAAAAAAATAATCCCGGTTTTACTTTTACATTCGAGCAAGAGAGAGGTGTCATGATTCATTGTTTTTGGGCGGATGCTGACATGTAGAAAAGGCATACAAAAGTTTTGGGGATGTGGTTGTGTTTGATACAACTTACAATACTGACCATTTACAATTTGATTTTCGCACCTATAGTAGGGGTTAATCCCATGAATGCACAACATTTTTAGGGTGTGCATTATTAAGTGGTGAAAAGATTGATGCTTTTGATTGGTTTTCAAGGAATGGTTGAAAGCGGCCGGGTAGCGCCCAAAATGATCATAAGCGATCAAGATCCAAATAATCGAAATTCAATTCATCTTATGCTTCAAATACTTTTCATAGGTATTGCATTTGGCACATTTTGAAAAAAATTCTAAAAAATTAGGTCCAATTCCTTACAAAGAACATTATGGCGAGTTAAGTTGTTGTATATGGAAATCGAGAGCCAGATTGAGTTTTGTTTGTGAGGTTGTAGGGAAAGCTAAATTTGACACGAATGATTGGTTACGAGGAGATGTCTACGAAATCCATGACGATGGGTTAAGCATTTTGAGACATATATTTTTACCCCACATGACTAGTAGCGAAAAGAGTTGAAGGGCTCATGCCTTTTTCAAGAAGTATGTGTCTCCTCAAAACTCAATGTTAGATTTTGTGACGCGGTTTAATAGGGGACTTGCCAAAATGCGTCATAATGAACTAGATTTCGATCATAAGGATGTCAATGAAAAGCCACAAACAGTAACTGGGAGGGTCATGGAACACCAGATGAGTGAGTTGTACACACGAACTATTTTTTACAAGTTTCAAAAGCAACTGCTTGAAAGTGGCAAGTATGTGGTAACACGTACATTTAAAGATGACAACAACTGTATATACAATGTTCAGAATGTAAAGGAGGGTGATTCTAATGACCGTAAGCTTTCGTTTGACAAGTCATCAAACTTTGTGAAATGTAGTTGTCAGATGTTTGAGAGTGATGGAATTTCATGTAGGCATGTTGGCATATTTCACAAAAAAATAGGTTATGGAATTACCAAATCAATACATCTTGCGGCGGTGGACAAAATCTGCGAAATATGGCAGAGTTATGGATGACTTGGGTGGGAGTGTGAGTGAAATATGTGATACTTCTGTGTTACTGAGGCGTAGTAGTCTCTTCCAAATTGCGTCTAATGTTATTGATGAAGCTGCATTAAGTGAAGATAACACAAAAGAGTTGAAAGAATTGTTATTATCAACTCAAAGGAAGTTTGCCGCCATGAATCATGGTAGCATGGATGTGGAAGGGAGTATCAACATGCCCATTTCTCTTGAGAGCCAACAACTAAGTCTCAAAGAACCATCTTTGGTAAGGACGAAGGGTTGTGGTAAACGACTTAAGGGAGGAAAAGAGAAGGCTATCAAGAAGGCTAGGAAATGCAATGGTTGTGGGATTGTTGGAGTGTCGCATGACAAAAGAAATTGTCCACAACTTGTTGGAATGTACGATGAGGAGGCCGTTGACATTAACGATGATTGTAAGTCTTTGTTTGATTGTTTTCTTTATTGCAATTTTGTATCCATCTTGTAGTTGACATTGATGATATTTTCATGTTTCAGGATGGGAGTCTTTGTGGCAGGGGCTGCTTTCATGTGGAGATGTTGTTCTTATTCTCTTGGGCATACACCACTTCAGGTCTGCTATGGTACTTATTATAAGAAATTAGATATATATGAAAAAAAATTATCTGCGGTGTATGCAACTTTTAATAGGTTAAGGTTGGAGTTGTGATGTAAGAATTACCTTTATTTTAATAATAGCGAGAAAAGTGGTTCTATAATCTCATTGATTTTTCCTTAATATTTGATGGATCTGAGTTTTCTTTGGTGCCATTTTAGGATGCATAGTGGTGTGTCGATCGAGTAGAGCTCAATTAGTACCAATTCTATGTGTAATGTAATTTGTATTTGGTTGTTGGCTTTTGTAAGTATACGATAGTATTGTCGAGATTCATTTTAGTAGTAATTGTTGTAGTTTTTTTCCCTGGGAGAGCTGCTATGTATTGATTGTATAATCATTAGTGTTTAATGACATGTATGGATGCAATGCTTATATTGGTTTTTGGAAATTCAATTATGAGGACAAGAGAAATTGTAATTCAAGACAGGGCAAGAGAAATTGTAATTCCTGGCAATTCTTAGATTAAGGACAGGTGGTTTTCAGTCCGAATGGAAGTGCTTAATTAGGTGTAGGGCTTGAGGACCTGAATGGTTATTTTTGTTGGTTCAAACAAGTTCTGATTTGAGACATAGGTTAAGAATTCAATATTTTACTAGTAAACAATCTTACCCTTCATTTTTCTTTTCTCAGATCTGGCTTCCTTTCTTTGATTGTTAGAAACACTTTTGCTTTCCTCCAAAATCCCCTGTTAGCATTGTTAGGACTTGAGATCCAGTAAACTTATCTTGATTACATTGTAGAGAGATATGTTGTTATTATAGGAATTTCATGTAATTTGGGTGAATGAGAATTTCATGAGAGAAACCTTCCATGCTCTCATGTAAAATAAACTTCACATAAGTATTTCACTCATGTAAAATTGATCAGAGCTTAATTGGATTGCACCAGGGAAAAAATCATTCCTTTTTCAAGAATATCACTAATGTAAAACATCACTCATTACTTGAATGGTTTGAAGCATAACTACAAAATCACATGCATTAATGAATTCTGTCAATAATTCATTTAGTGCGTGTATGTTCAACAATTACAAATTCACTTTTCACTTAACAAGACAGTGATAAAAAACATAACAGACAGTTACGGTAGTAGAGTACATAATTTTTACAATCACTTAACAAGTGTCATGACCGACACTACCAAGGCTAGCCCACAAAAAAGCACGACGATATTGATGATGTGTTTAAGATTTGCCACGTTTATTTCAATGAATCCAAGTCGAGCATCATCATTGATGCGCAGCTGCACGTGTGTTTCATCAGCGGAGTTGGGTTCGCCATACCCAATTGGATTGCACCAGTCCCAAAACTTACATTTTCCTTTGTCCTTCTCCCTTGGACAGTCGTAGTAGAGCCTTCCAGGATTCTTTTCTGATTCGGATATTCTCACAGCAGCTCTCAGACGACAATAACACATTTTGTTTCAAAATCGTATATCATGAGTTTGAATGCTCATGTTGCTTGAAGTAGACATGCCTTTGTTGAACCTTATCTGTCAACATACAGTTTATTTTAGAGACATTCCACAGTTTAGTATGAAAACATAATGTACATGGGATAAACAATAACTATTATCAAATTAATCACAATTGTAAAAAAAACAAATTAAAAAGCAACAAACCTGACTTGGCAAATACTTTATTTTATTCATTATTCACAAACAACAACAATGACACCATTCATTCCTTACAATTTTTTTTTTCCGAGTTCATACATAACCTTCAGTAGCATATGCACTAACCATATTTCCACAAGTAATAATGCACAGACACTAAACACTAGACATACATTTCTGTTTTAGTCACATTAACCAAACAGTAGACATACTCTAAACATTAGTAATGTGTATACTAAACATTAGTATCTGATAACACTAATAAAAAGAGTTGCGATTCAAAATTAGTAATGTGTATACTAATAAAAAAGAGTTGCGAGTTCACGATTATACTAAACATTAGTATCTGATAACACTAATAAAAAGAGTTGCGATTTCAAAATTAGTCATGTGTATACTAATAAAAAGAGTTGAAAGCAACATAAATTTGTTTATTTGTATTCAAATCAAATAAATCTATATATCTAATTATGAGACGGTAGGAGGCCTTAGAGCGAGAAGCAATAAAATTAAAGAAAGAATATTTTTGTTCTAAAATCAAAGATCATTTCACAATAATTTAGTGTCAAATATGTTCTCGGAAAAAAAAGCGCTAAATAATACCAAGGCAACCTTAGATTAGAAAAAAAGACAATACCAAGGCAGCGGTTACCTTTCCAACGTGAGTGAAAAAAACTCGTTGTGAGTGAAAGAAACGCCCGGCGATCGTCACAAAGAGATTCAGGTCAATTTCGCTGTGAAATTTCGTTGTGATCGATTTAGGCTTCACTCTCAGAGAGAACTGATCGATTTAGGTTGCAACGAGAAGAAGAGAGCCCTGATCGATTTAGGGAAAAACGACGACAAGAGAGGCGATTTAAGAAAAAGCGAGAAGAAGAGCTTCAATTTCGATTTAGGGAAACGAGTGGGAGAGAAAACCGGATCATTTGGGATTTGGTATTTTTGACCGACAACTTTTTTTACCCACAAAGGATTCGCGTGTTTTCTTTTTTTTAAACCGAATCGATTCGGACCGTTGTTTATAATCCCACGGTACCGATAAACGAAATTCGAATTTTAGTTAAAATAAGGGATCCCTGACATGATCTTTTTCTTATATATATATATATATATATATATATATATATATATATATATATGGCTATGGCTATTATAGAGACAGGAGACTGACATCTAACCGGACAAAGACACAACTAATAATATTGACTATATATGATTCATTCTTAACCACAAACTCATAATTCATAAATTTAAAAGAGAGAAGTCACACCTTTTAATTAATCTTGTATGCATTAATGCATAGCAACTTATTGAATTCCCCAAAGGCCAAAAACAGTAGAATAATGGTAGAATTGACATTTCATCATTCTTCCAAATCCTAATTAATTAATTAACATTATTCTTCACTTTGACCTTGGTATTTCTTAATTAAACACTCCATTTATCCCTCCCCCTCCCCTGCCACCGACACAAATATTATACATTATTTAAGCATATATAATAAATAAAATATTTTTTTTTCAAAACTATGATGCTTAGCCTTATGCATGGTTCATGCGTGTTATATAAAAAAGCATCTCCAACACCTCTCCCATCATTTCTTTAATTCCCTCCTAACCACATTAGGATATCTCGTGACAAACGCACGTGGAATGTATAAAAATGAAGTACTCAAAATTTTTATTGAAACAAAATATGTGTTACTACTATATTATATGCTATGCTAGGCAAATTTAAATTTGTAAAAGAATGTTATTTAATGTGTATGTTTAGTTACTAAACGATTGTTAATTTATTTCAAATTTAATATTTAAATCATAAACACAACACAGTTAAAATAGTGACATTACAAACGTTATCGCTGCTAGTCGAAAATTAAGTTGCATCCAATCCAATTATAAAGTACCCCAAACATAATACTCCATTATTTTCTTATACGTACTAGCAAATTTTGTATAAAAATATTTTGAATTGAAGATGTATTCATTGCAGCTTTTCAAGGACATAACATTTTCCTTCTTTTTTATCGTTTAGTTGAAGTTTTGGTGTGAGGTTGGTAGTATTATTAATTTATTTATTATGCTCAAACATGCATTATAATATCATGTCTGTTTTTTCTTGTCAACAGCTTCAAGAACCTCATTCTCCCTCCCTCCCTCTTTCTTTATTTCTCCTTCTCCATGTAGAGAAAAAGAAAACCATTCTCTCTCTCTCTTTAATTCCCTACAAGAAAAACACACACACACACACACACAAAACATAGTGATGAGATCCGAAGCAGAGACCAGTACCAAAGCAAGTTCCACACCTAAGCTTCCCCTGTTCTCTGTCCCACCCATGCTGTCGCCCGAGCCTTCAGGCATGCTAACTCCACCACTCCAAACCTCAGCTTCGGTTCCGTTCCACTGGGAAGAAGAGCCAGGCAAGCCCCGACCCTGCACTGCTCTCATTGCTCTCCCCATCCCCACCAACAAGTGCTTTGAGCTTCAGCTTCCTCCGAGGCTGCAGCAAATGGACTACTCCAAGATAATTACCAAATCACCCTCCCCCACCACCGTCTTTGATGGTCCTTACCTGGGCAAGACTGCATTTTCCTCTTCATCTAGATTCAGCAGCAAGAGTCCAGATTCTTTTGATAGTAGGAGTTCAGAGGGATTCCAAATTGGTGCGGTGCTTCTTGAAAAGAGAGCATCGGGTCAAAAGGGAAGTGGGCTTTTTGCTTCTTGGGCTCAAAAGCCCAAAAAGACCCTTAAGCTTGAGGGTAGTGAAAAGGAAGCCGGTAAGGGCAGTTTTGTCTTTTCACCCTACTCCAGGGGTGCCGATGAGAATGACAGTAGTAAGGTGAAGATGGCCAAAATTAGGAGGAATGGAAGTTTTCTTAGTGTCTCCCGTGCCAGGTCTAAGTTTTGGGTAAGTAATTCTTAATTTTACATGAATAATCCTCACTTTTGGGTGTTGAAAATTGAAGCATGATATGATTGTCTTTTCATATCTTTATTCTTGAAAATATATATATATATATATATATATATATATATATATATATATATATATATATATATATATATATATATCAAAAGTCTTCATATGATAACCGATCCTTTGCATAGCAAAAATTAGATATAACTTTATAGTATTATTAATCTTAGTCTAATGAGTAATTGAATATTATTGACCAAATCAGCAAAGAATATTGTTTTAGCGTGAATGATTTAGAGTTGTATCTACATGATGATATATAATTTTTTTTAATTTTGCTACATATGACCAAATTTGTGTCTATATTAGATGTGGATATCATTTAGAGTTTTAGGATAGTCGCAATCCAATTTCAGAATCGGAAATGTGAAGTCGTACCTAATGTAATATCTCCTACTAGTATTATATATAGGTGACCGAAACCGAAAGGGAAGTTTGAACAATAGTAATCAAAGATGGGCTGGCTGTGTTTCCTTTCGGTTGGCAATCACTATTTTAGTTGGATTAACTTCACTTATTGCAGGAGGAAGGATTAGGGCTTTTTTTTTTCTTTTTTTTTTATAAAAAAAAACTACTATTTTAACAATATATATACATACTATCCCAAATGTCAAAATGGGTGAAATTTGACAAGCCTCATAGAATTTCCTCTAAATGTTGTTGATTTTTTTCTTTTCATGTTTACAGGCAACAATGTTGGAGAGATTTAAACAAGTGGTTCCATGGAAGAATAAAAAATATTCCAAGAAACAAGCGCTCGTCAATTAAAGTCTACCATGCATAAGATTGACGTAATTTAGCATAAAAACATCTATATATGTAACTTCTCTACCTCAATGGTTGTATACATACTTGCTCTTTTTTCTTGTAGCCTTGTGAAATACATTATTATTATTATGGGAACTGATAAACCCACTCTCTCTTTTTTGTTATTTCCGCCCACATGGTCCATACATTAACTATGGTTGAGTAACTTCACACCGACACAAAATTCGTTTTTGATGTTTGTGTAAGATGAATATACTCCCTCCCCGTTTTGCTGTTTTACTTGGATGAATACTCCTCCTGTTCCTCAACTTTTTGTCTCCTCATCTCTCTATTGTAAAAGATGTAAGTTTTTCGTAAAAATGATTTCCTTTGTATGTAGCAAACATTTATAATCTTGTATCCCATTATCTAAAAGATCATCCAACGAAAAACTTACATCTGTTGCAATACAAAGGCCTATAAAACTATGTTTGGAAGAAGAGAGATAAAGAGACAAAGTTCAGGAACAAGGGGAGGGAGTATTCATCTGAGTAAAACAAGAAAGGGTTTTCGTATATCTGAACAAAACAGTATTCATCTACCAAAACAGTGAACAAGTATTCATCAAACAAACATCCAAACATACAAATATTAGGTCAAGGCAATTTTGGAAAACAAATTTTGTTTTGTTTAGTTATTCAACCATGGTTAATGTATGGGGGCCGTATGGACAAAAATAACAAAAAAGAGTGAATTTATCAGTTCCCTATTATTATACATGAAGACTGAAGCTGATCCGTCGGTTTGCAAATTCAATTGTATTCCTAATGATGATTTTGTAAAAATAAGTGAAAAGGACACATTAGAATCTTCCTTTATCACACTTTCACCTAATTTCCCCCTATTATACATATTTAGCCACACAATATTACATTTACAAACTAATTTTCTTACCAGATCAGTCTCAAGTGAATTTGTAAGTCTTAAATGGTAATATAAATCATGTTGAAGTAGGCATGAAGAAAAACCATCCATTTCTGAAAATAGATTGTAAGATGTTTGGAATACAGCAAATGAATAAACTGCATACCTTATTCTGTCTCAAACTAGTGTGCAAAAGTAAAATGGTAGGAAGAGAATCAGATTACATAATGACTGACAATAACATCTGTCATTTATCTTAACCCTGTTTTTTACCAGTCATACCTGCAACCACCTGTGAAGATACAAACAAATGCTCAGTCTTAGAAAATATGCAGATGGACAAGGCCAAAACAAAAAGGTAAAGCAGCAGTAGAATTTTCCTTCATGTAAATAGTAGCTTTTAGCATATTGAACAAGCTGCCACTATTGGAATCAATTTGATGGCCTTTTAAATGAAAGAGGTGAAAAACAGTAGGTACAGTTACCAAAAAATGGGCCTTACTAAGATTGGATATGTCACTCAAATCAGATTAAAGGCCAATCAACATGACTCCATGAGATCTTGGATGAATGAGCATTGGAAAAATGAGGGGGCACAAACTGGATACTTACCAACCGATATACCAATCGGACAGTGAGGCCAAATTTTCTTGAATGCAAACACTAATAAGAGATTATAATACGCACTCATGTCCAATCAAAGACTTGAATTGCACTTCCACTATTTTTTATTTTCCTAGGTGTGTGTAGAGGGGAGGGGAGGAGGGGTCTATAACTCTACCTCAAATGTAAGCATCCATTGCAATAGAGCAACAATTAAAGTTATGCTCGAACTTCTACTTTTTGCTAGTAAATGGCGTCATTCACATAACAAGCACCAGTATTTGGAGAAGCTCCAGATGTGTAACAAAGGTAAATTTATATGAAGAAAATATCCACACAACAGCACATATATTATGGAGAGCAATCAAATCTGGATTTACAAATACATGTTCCAAGTTTAATACTCACATCACTTAAGGCAGGTTGAGGTACTTGCTCGGATGATTCGAAGGAATCTAGTATAGGCCTCACTACAGCTGGAAGGAAGAGGCCTGAAAATCACAAGATGAAAACCAGAAAGACGATAAAATCCTCGAGAGTTGGAGAATAAAATTACATTCTAGATACGTACTATTTTCCATTTCAATAGGTGTTTGATGATTAAGCATTAGTTGCAGCAAAATAACTGAGAGTTGAGCAAAATAAAATCATATGAAGATATGGAAAAATATTTGTTCCTAATCCGTACACATACAATCAACAACGCTCCATTTGGTAGCCGAGAAGATAAAGAAAAAAAAAATGCTACAGCCTACAAATATTCAGCTGTGGAGTCTTAGGTACATGACAAGAATTTTTTCTTCATTTTGAATCCTATCGGATATTATAAGTAAAAATAACATCTAAAAAACGAAAAATCATCTACATAATCAAGCAACTGGATTTAACAGCACTAGAAGTGCACAAGCAAGTTTCAAATTTACCAATTTTATTAGATAACCTGAAACCAAAGGTGTATGGGCCACATTTAAATATCATCATAGTTCTGTTGGTAAATAGAGTTATTCACACTCCTCAAACAAACAAGCCCCAAGACACCTCGAGGAAAGACGTGTATGGTCTCAAGTTCAAAATGCTCGATATCAGTAAATTCAATTGAGCAACCTGCCCACGTGCTAATCTTGGTGATCAATCCCAATCCCCCATGTTCCACCAATTCTTCTTGATTAACAAGTTCTATTAGAGTCTAGATTCCTATCAAAGATCTCCTTGTTTTATTGTCTGCAAGCGAGATGACTTCAAAGGGGAGGTTTCAGAAAAGTGTGAATTTTACTTGATTAATGACCAAGATCCGAACTTTTATAATCATAATGCAATTTAGAATACTGATTTGAAGGTGGACTCTCAAATCAAGTCAACAGACAAACCAACAGACAAACCAACACTCACTCACATTTTGGGATGGAGGGAGTATATAAACTGTCTATACATGATTAAGAAAATAATAATAATAATTTAAAAAAACTTCTTTTTTTTGATAAGTTCTTCGAACTCACAAATCCAGTATACTTCAGTTAAATCAAATTATAGTTATGTTTCACATTAGTTGATCTGGCTTCTAGTAGGAAAACAATATAGTATAATACCAGATGATCCGTAAAGATGACAGATACAATATATGTACAGATGAAATACAATACCCTCATAACATGAACTAGATAAAGGCTTTTTTTTTTATAAGTCATCAACTAGATGAACTGTTATTCAGCATTTCTTACATCAAATCATCCTCAGATTGAGATGTCAAATAGCTCGAAACATTTCTTATATCAAATCATCTTCACATTGAGATATCAAAAATCTATGAGAACAACATATTGGACTATAAATAGCTCAGCAATCGATTGTAGCTATTGATTCATGTACAGAATGGAAACTCAAAGAGAGGGAATTAGGGTTCCCGGAGAGAAGATGTGAAAAACATACCGACGCCAGCGATGAGACTAGAAGCAGCCACCACAGGCTCTTGAGCAACGAAAATCCTCAACTTCTCCATTACCGCCATTTGTAATTCTTCTTCAACTTGCTCAAAGTTCTCTCTCGCGTTTTGGTAGAAGGAAATGGAATCTGCCTCTCTGTCAATATCTTCCGCCCGTCTCTTCCTATGGCAGACCGACCTGGGTCGGATTTCCAAAGTTGGCCTTTTATCATACTTCTTGTTTCGGAATAGAGCTGCAAATAGACCTGACAAACGGGCTTTAAACAGGCTGAGCTAAAATCGTTTGGGCTCATCTTAAACAGGATGAGCTAAAATGGGTTGGGCTCATTTTGACATGAATATATATATAGGGTCCGGTGCCTGTAAGGGCTCTCTTACTTTGTTAAAATACGGACTTTTTTTTTTGGTTTTTTTTGGTTTTTTTTTAAATAACTAAAAAAAAAAAGTTTAATATTTTATGGAACTGAAATTTTTTCATAATACACTGTTTTGGATGTGATTTGAATACATTATAACAAAGCGGTATATGCGATCTGTCTGCAGAATATGTACCACTATTTTTTGATATAGGTATCCAAATCACCCCCAAAACATTGTATTATGAAAAAATTTCAGTTCCATAAAATATTAAATATTTTTTTTAGTTGTTTTAAAAAAAAACAAAAAAAAAGGTCCGCATTTTAACAAAGTAAAGGACCCTCACCTGATCGATTCTGTATATATAAATAAATATATATATATATATATATATATATATATATATGTGTGTGTGTGTGTGTGTGTGTGTGTGTGTGTGTGACAAAATTAAATTGTGACCAATATGGAAATTAATGCAATAAGATGGAATAAATTATAGTGAAGTCATTTTTAATTTAAACATATTCTAGAATACATACACATCGGACGCAATTAGAATATGGTTAAAAACTTTTACAATACGTAGCATAGCAAGACTCTTGACATATAATTTCTGAAGGAGTAGATGATTTTACCATTTATAAGTGTAATAACCCAAAAAAAGTAAGGGATAAGGTCCAAAAAAGTCTTTGATATTTTTTTCAATGTCTATCGAGCATTCTATACTTTTTTTTATCCAAAAGTACCCCTAACGGTACGTTTTTGGGTCAATTGTACCCCTGCCGTTGACAGACATGCCAAATAGACAAACGGAATTGACAGTTAGGCATATTTTGCTTACGTGGCTATCACATGGACGGATTAAATACTAATATGTAAAATATTAAAATACTAATAATAAAAACAATAATAATAATAATAATAAAATACAAATAATCATATATGTGACGCCCCCAAAATAGGTCCATTTCACCCAACCCATTCTGAGTCGCCAAATACATGGTACAGAAATAACTACAACTTCAATAATACAAATGTCGTGTAGAATACGACAATACAACTGTGAGTTTAAATACAAATATTATCTTCAAGACAATATACACACCCAAATAAGTCCTCATTAATTATTCATACACTATTTTACGAAATAGTGAGGGCAATTAAAACATCTTCCTAGAACCATCACTCCATACTACAGGACTCGATCCTGTATGTTCTCACCTCACGAGAAGAAAAATGGAACAAAAAGGAAAAGGGTGAGCTCAACTAGCCCAATAAATAAAGAATATTATGACTAAGATAATATACAACAAATTATCGTTAGTCTTCAACAGGAAAAATCTAATAGAATACAATAGACAACAAGTTTTAGATCAACAAATGCGGCCGGAAGCAAGAATCCATTAGAAGAGTCACGTAGAGAATGAATTCTCTTTTGTCTTCTAAGATTTAAAAGTCCATCATCAATATTTTATCCCCTGTAACAACAATCGATATACATCTTTAATCATCTTTTGCACCTTTCTGAGCCAAAGATATTCATTCATATCACCCGGTTGGTCATGTTCATCTCAACACTGTTCATCTTCTTCTTGACTACGGCCAAAGAGATTCATCATTTAATCATTCATCTTTTGACTACTGAGCCAAAGATATTCATCAAGTATCACCATTAAGGAATGAGGATGATGAAAAACATTTTTAAAACGAATCCGGTGAAATAGAAGGACAAATATTAGGGATTCGTACAACGGTTTATCCAAGATCAATAATACTTCATAATAAGCGATTTTGAAGCGAGAACTCAAAATAACGATCAAAACATGGATACAATCAAAGGTAGTAGCCAAAATAGACATCTTGGATAAAAGGAAAATTTTTATTTTTTCGATTGAATAGTCTTGTATTCGTGAATAGTCAGAGTATCGTGAATAAGTGTCGTATCACGTGAATAGTAACCCCGACACAAAAAGATAGAAATTTCACAAAAAAAAAACATCTTCACGCTTCGTGAATAGTACTTTAAATGAATAGTAACTTCGTGAATAGTAACTCGTGAATAAGAACTCATGAATAAGAACTCAGAGCATGAAAAAGTTCCAAATTTGATAAGAAGTTCAACCAATATTTTGGCATAATGATATTGAAGAAAATAATATCATTTATGAAAGAAATAACATCCTTTACCTCAAAATAACCGTACTTCGATTTGAATTTCGGTATAGTCTTTGATGTAAACTAGCACCGTATAACAACACTCAAAGTATACTCACAAGAATACGTTCGACAATATAGAGAGAGAAAGAGAGAAAACTTGGTTTACGGTGTGATTTTCAATTCTAACTTAGCCTCTATTTATAGGAAAATATTAGAGCATGAAAGGAGACTAAATTAATAAAATATATTATTATTTATTCAAAATTCCTACCCACATGTTTTGAAAACTCTAGCATGCCTTCTTTGGTCAAAAACATCAGCCACCCATGTGCCAACAACCACAAAAACGTTTTTCTTATATAAAATAATTAAAACTTCCAAAAATCAATTATTTCGGAACTCCGGAACTTCAATAATTCATGATAAATAGCCCTTTTCTCAGAAAATTCGAATCTCGCGACTTTTTATAGGAAATTCCATTCTCTACAACTTTGCAGAAGAAAGTTTTTCCAAATTCCAAACAGAAATTGACCAAAATTCATAAGCAGACGATTTTACGATACTATAATCAATTTTGATCAAGAAATTGTGTCCAAACACACAAAACATGTGTTGAACATTTAATGCCACAAAATACTCTACCTCCTCATATACTCATATATCCCACATTCATTGTAAAAATATCACCAATTAATATATTATTAAAATAATATATTTAAATGAATTATTTTATCGAGAAAAAAATAAAATATTAATTTTCAACAATTGTCACATTAAAATTTTCTCCATCTATATCCACATAAAATAAATATTTTCTTTATCATAATAATCAATAATTAATTATTTAAAAATAATATTGCAGAATCACAAGATCGACAACCGGTAGCCGCTCCTGAGAAAAAGAGGGCTTTCAATAAGGATTTCTCACTACTTTGGCAGCATGATTAGGTGACCAAACCTCTCCTTAGACAGAACTTTCTAGACATTGCCAATAATGTTATATGATAATATTATTCAAATAATATGAATTATTGATTTGATAATGGAAAATACTGTGTAATGACAATTATTGAAACAACAGTGATACCAAATATCAACGCAACAATTATTGAATCAATATAATATTGATAAAGAATAACTCTTTGTAACAATTATTGAGTAGTGCCTTCTTTACGTAATGATCAATAATTCAACAATCATTGTGCAATACCGTGTGCTTTCTTGCATGACAACCACGCATATTATCGTATTTTAACCACGGGTATTCCAACGGTTGTAAAGCGGTAAATAACTACGTAGTTATTTTTAAACAACTTATATTTGTCGTTTTCTTCCTCCAATCGCTTTAGTTATGGGGCACACATTGCATTTTGCGCCATCGCACGAATATTCCCCACAAGCATGCGAATATTCTACGACCAAACGAATAATCCTAAGACAATAATGAATATTTTATAACCACTTTCTTATTTTGTAAAATTTATGCATTTTACCCATAACTAACCACATTAATCAAATCAACCCTTACTATTTCAAAATAATAAATAAAGGAAATTCCATTTTATTTATAAAAAAAAAAAATTGGTCTTCAACCTCCCTCCTTATGAAATTTCGTCCTCGAAATTGGACGACGCATTGGTGTATCGAAAAGATGAAGATACCTCGCTTACATTTTCGTTTCCAACTCCCGGTCATTTCCTCAATAGCATGGTTTCTCCACAAAACTTTAACTTGTGGTATGACCTTTCTTACGTAGCACACGCTTCTTCCTATCCAAAATCTTGGTGAAGTACCTCCTCGTATGTTAAGTCTTCATTTATCTCGTTCGGTTCTAACTCAATAATGTGGTTTGGTCGTCCACATATTTACGTAACATTGATACATGAAAAACGTTATGCACACGCGTCATACTTGGCGGTGAAACGAGTCTATAGGCCACAGTTCCTATTCGATCGAGAATTTCAAATGGATTAATAAATCGAAGGTTTGAGCTTTCCTCACATCGCCAATTCTCGCTTTTGGAATAACAACTTCTTGCATCTCCTTCTTCAAATTCATCAGCTCCGGTGTGTAGATTGAACAGCTTTAACTTTATTGATTAAAGTCGATTATACTCTTATATCATCACGTGGGTACCTAGAGTTTTCATCTCCATCTCTATTATTTGTAAGTTATACGAAATGAGTCTTTGAAAATATTGTACTCGATCAGATACAATCTTCTACTCAACGTCGCCTACCACGTTCGCTTTTCGAGGATGGTATGGTCAGAACATGTGCCGAAATGAGTCTCCTATTGAGTTCTTCGAAGCTTTTTCCACATTCCCTGCTCCATTCGAATTTTGTATCTCTACGAGTCATTGCGTTAATGGAATAGCGATTCGAGAATATCCTTCAACGAATCTCGATAATAACCAACTAAGCTTCAGAAAGCTACGTATTTCGATTCTCGACTTAGGTTGCTCTCAATTGTGACTCATATCCCAACCTTGGATAAGATGTTACAATAGCACTTATCGGTTTACTACTTGCACGAATATGGCGTCCCCTACGGAGAGTCCGCACATGCATTCCACAAAAGGAAGTCATAAGATAGAGGCTCGGGTATCAACTTCTATAGTTGGGTTTTAACTCACGAAGTTCAATAGGAGCCATTCGATATGAGATTTTAGAAATGGGTTTTGTACAGGATTTAAAGTTGATACAAATTCAATATCACGCCTGGGAGTAGGCGAGAAATTCCTCGAAATACGTCGGAAATTCACTAACAACAAAAATATCATTCAAATCGGCGTATTATTGTTCAAGTCCATAACATGGCTAAGAAAGCTTGACATTAGTTTTCAATAAACAAATAGCTTTGTGGTTTGATATGACAAAGTGTTTGACTTCAATGGTTTAGTTGCTTAAATTGAATAACAAAGTTGCTTAGGAATATGAAAACTAACAACCTTACAAAAGCAATCAATTTGGCATGATGAGTAGTTAACCAATCAATCCCTAAAATCACATCAAAAGCAAGTATCTTTAAAGAAATAAGGTCAACGGAGTAATGTGATGGTGCCAACTTGGATAAGACAAGATTTCTAAACAACGGATGTAATGAAAGTTTTTCTAGCTGAGTCTCCATAAATAGGTCAAAGTCTAATTTCTCCGTAGTCAAGTTCAAACGTTGAGCGCAAGAAGAAGAGATATAAAGAATGGGTAGAATCCCAGGTATCTAGTAAGGTATAAACTTCGCAAGAATTTATAATTAACTAACCCGTCTTAACCGTTCGGAGTTCCTCACATTTTGATGAAGCCACGACAAACGCTTCTTCCAAGAACCATTGATTTCGACTTATCGGGATGACCCTTGGAATCACCACTTCCGCTTAAACTTGGTTTCTTTATAGTACAATCTCGAGCGATGTGGCCTTCCTTTCCACGGTTGTAACATACCTTGGAATGTTGTGGGCGATTTAATGATATGTCCCTCCTTCCGCATTTATAACATCTGAGCGGTGGTCTTTCTCCTCCTTGGAACCCGATACATTCGGCTACCGACATCTTCACATGGTCGTTGTTGAATCTCCTCTTTTTAAAATCTCCTCCCGACTCGCTTCTTCTATTTTCATGGCCACGATTACCACCAGAGTGGTTACCGCCTTTGTCCGTATTCTTCTTTCTTCGCTGGTTATCGTTATTCTGATGACTGCTATCCTCGGTATGATCCTGGTTATGGTCCCTCGGTTGAACGTACTCGTTATCTCATTCTAACAACTGAGCCCTGTTGACAACATCTGAATACAGAGAAAATTTATTAGAGATAAGGTATTGACGAATCTCTGGTTTCAGACCTCTCAGAAACATACGCGTCATTCATTCCTCATTTTCCACCAAATAAGGCGCAAACCTGGATAATTCTGCGAACCTTGCCTCGTATTGAGACACGTCGTATGTTGTTACATCGAAGTCTAATAAACTCTACCTCCTTCATATGACGAATACTTTACGGAAAGTACTTGTCATTGAACGATTCTGAAATCTTTCCCAAGACATGTTAAGTGCATCTGGTGAGTACGCTTCACGATTCCCACGATGAACGCTTCACCACGAAACATAAAGGTGGCGAATGGAACCTACTGTTCCTCCGTGCACCCCAAGACATCGAATATCTTGGTAATTTGCTTGACCCACGTTTACGCTTGATCGGATCCGGCTTTCCATGGAAATCTGGTGGTCCTAACTCCTTGAAGCGCTTGGCCGTGATGAATCAGCAGCGTTGCCATCATTTCCACCAGTATTTTTGTACACGAGTCTCCTCGTGCGATTTTGCATGAGCTGCAAAAAGCTCCTAAACATTCCATCGTTCATCGTTTGCTTTCGGTAGTGTTGTTTACGGGAGGAATATTGCCTTCACATTGCACGTTCTCCCGATTTGCGACTAAAGGTTGTTCCACGGTCTCATAAACTCCATTGTTAACGTTACCGTGAGCCCATTCTTAACATCTTGTCATAAAACAAGGGTTAATTAAACAAATTAACATATCACATAATATCCTATATTATAATGACCAACAAATAAGCTTAGGTAGGACACCTGCTAGCGAAGGATTTATTCGTCTCCCTCTAGTTCTATTTCCCGATCTACGCATGGGAGATCATATCCTAAGCTCGATACCAAGCGTGGCGCCCCAAAATAGGTCCATTCCACCCAACCCATTACGAGTGCCAAATACATGGTACAAAAATAACTATAACTTCAATAATACAAATGTAAGTGTAGAATACGACAATCTGTTGTGAGTTTAAATACAAATATTGTCTTACAGACAATATACACACCCAAATAAGTCCTCATTAATTATTCATACACTATTTTACGAAATAGTGAGGGCAATTAAAACATCTTCCTAGAACCATCACTCCATTTACCCAGACTCGATCCTGCTTATGTTCTCACCTCCCGAGAAGAAAAATGGAACAAAAGGAAAAGGGTGAGCTCAACTAGCCCAATAAAGAATATTATGACTAAGATAATATACAACAAATTATCGTTAGTCTTCACGGGGAAAAATCTAATAGAATCTACAATAGACAACAAGTTTTAGATCAACAAATGCGGTGAAACAACAATCCATTAGAAGAGTCACGTAGAGAATGAATTCTCTCGTCTTCTAAGATTTAAAAAGTCCATCATCAATTGTAAGATCCCAAATAATTAATAAATGAAATTTAATTTCCTCTAATTATTATTTTGAAATAGTAAGGGTTGATGTGATTAATGTGGATAATTCACGGGTAAAATACATAAATATTTCAAAATATGCAAGTGGTTATAAAATATTCATTGTTGTTTGGGAATATTCGTTTGGTCGTGGAATATTACGTGATTGCCGGGGGAATATTAAATGCGACTGGCCAAAATGACCATGTGTGGGCCCCATAATAAAAGCGATTGGAGGAAGAAAATGACAAATATAAGTTGTTTAAAAATATGGCAGTAGTTATTACAGATTTACCTTTGTTGGAATACCCGGTGGTTAAAACACGATGTCTGGCGTTGTTGAGCGGTAGCTACGGTATTGCACCAATTATTGACTCTTACGTGAAGGCACTACTCAATAATGGTTACGATAATTATTGCTCAGATGTTTTATTTTATTGATTCAATAATTGTTTTGCGTTGATATTTTATATTCTTTGTTGTTTTAATAATTGTCATTACACGGTATTTTTTCATTATCGAAACAATAATTCATATTATCTGAATAATATTATTAGATAACATTATTGGCAATGTCTAGAAAGTTACATCTAAGGAGAGGTTTGGTCACCTAATTGCTTGCCAAGTAAGGAGAAATTCTTATTGAAAAGCCCCTCTTTCCTGAGGCGCACGGATTTGTCGATATTGTGATTACGTAATATTATTTGTGAATAATTAATTATTGATTCATATGATGAGGAAAATATTGATTTTATGTGGATATAGATGGAGAAAATTTTTAATGTGACAATTGTTAAAAATTGAAATTTTATCTTTTACGATAAAATAATTCATTTAAATATATATTATTATATTTTAATAATATAATAATGGTGATATTTTACAACGAATGTGGGATATATGAGTATCACGAGGAGGAAGAGTATTTTGTTGCAATAAATGTTTAAAACATGTTAAACATGTCGGTGGACCCCATTTATTGATTGAAATTTGATTATAGCCTCTAAAATCACCCGTTTATGGATTTCGGTCAATTTCGTTGGGAATTTAGAAAAACTTTCTTACGCAAAGTTGTAGAGAATTGGATTTCCTATAAAAACTCGCGAGATTCGAATTTTCTACGATAAAAGGGCTATTTATTGTGAATTATTGAAGTTAGAAATAATTAATTTTGGAAGTTTAAATTATTTTAAATTAGAAAAACGTTTTTTTATTTTCTTCTAGAAGGTTGGCATGTGTGAATTCTTTGAGATTCAGATTTCAAAGAATACGTATAATATTTTTATAAATATTAATATTTTATTAAATTTTCTGCTTTTGGTGTTCTAGCGATTTCCTATAAATAAGTGCTTTGGGTTAGAATTGAAAATCACACGAAGCTGAAGTTTTCTCTCTATATTATCGCGTATTATTTGTGAGTATTTTGAGTATACTTTGAGTATTGCTATACGGTGAAAGTTCAAGATATAGTCTATATCCGATTATTAGGTTAAATCTTGATCTTTCGAGGTAAAGAATATTTTTTTTTTTTCGTAATGATATTATTTCTTCAATATCATTATCTTTGAAATATTGATCTGAAGTTTTTATCAAATTTGGAGCGTTTGGTGTCTGAGTTACTATTCACGATGTCAAGACTTATTCACGATATCTGACTTATTCACGAATTTGGACTTTATTCATCGAAAAATGAAAATTTTTCTTTTCGTCCAAAATATCTATTGTGGATACTAGCTTTGATTGTATCCATGTTTTGATCATTCTTGAATTTTACACCACTATGATTATTTTTGAGGTATTTTTGGACGTGGATAAAAACAAATCACGAATCCTTAATCCTTAATCCTTGTCATTTTGTTTCTTTGGATTCGTTTCTTTAAAAAATATTTTTCATCATCCTCGATCTTAAATGATGATATTATTGAATATCTTTGGCTGTAGTGCAAAGATGAATGATTTATGATGAATATCTTTGGCCCGTAGTGCAAAGATGAATGATTTCTGATGAATATCTTTGGCCTGTAGTGCAAAGATGAATGATTTCTGATGAATATCTTTGGCCCGTAGTGCAAAGATGAGCAGTGTTTAGATGAACATGACCGGTGGTGAATGTCCTTGGCTTTTGTAGTGCAAGGATGAATATTTGATCTCAGATATATATTGATTGATGTTACTAGGGATAAAAATAGACGATGAACTTTAAAATTCATACATAGAAGATAGTAGTTTGCATTCTCTACTTAACTCTTCTAATGAATTATTATTTCAGCTGCGAATATTGATTTAAAACTTGTTTGTCTATTGTATTCTATTATATTTTTCCTGTTGAAGACTAACGATAATTTTGTTGTATATTATCTTAGTCATAATATTATTTTCTTTTGGCTAGTCGAGCTCACCCTTTTCCTTTTGTTCCATTTTTCTTCTCGAGGCGAGAATATAAGCGAGTACAGTCGGGGTATGGAATGAAAGTTCTAGGAGAGTTGTTTAGTAGTCCTCACCATTGTTGTAAAATAATGTACCAATAATTATGATGAGGATTTATTTGTATGTGGATATTATGCAGATGGCAATATATCGTATTTAAACTCACAATTTTACTATTGTAATAATAAAGTTGTAGTTGTTTACATGCAGTGTATTGACAACTCGAGAATGGGGATGTAGACCTATTTTGGGGTGTCACGGTTGGTATCGAGCTTAGGGATATGATCTCTGGCGGAGATCGGGAAATAGAACTAGGAGGGAGAGACGAGTAAATCCTTCGCTAGTGTGTCCTACCTAAGCTTATTTGATAGTTGGTCGAGTATATAGGGATATTATGTGATATATTGATTTCCTTAATTAACCCTTGTTTTTATGGCTGTGATGTTGAGAATGTCATTTGAGAATATTAACAATGGAAATGAGGCCAGTGGAGCGCTTTGTACTTCCTCACCAACGAGGAGAACGCGTCTGACAGTGGCAATGTTCTCATGTGAACAACACCCTTTGAGCAAATGATGAGCGAGGGGATATTTAGAAGCTTTTTGCAGTTCATGCAAAATCAGATTTGAGGAGACTCGTGTTCAAAACATAGGAGGAAATGATAGCGATTCACGGGTTGTCATGTGGCGATTCAAAGAGTTGGGACCACGAGAATTTAAGGGAAAGCGGATCCGATCATGGCAGAAACATGGGTCAAGCAAATTACCAAGATATTCGATGTCTTGGGATGCACGGAAGAACAGAAGGTTCCATTCGCCACCTTTATGTTAGTGGCGAAGCAGACTCATCTGGTGGGAGTCGTGAAGCGTACCCATCCGTACCAAGACTCGGCATGTCTTGGGGAGCGTTTGAAACTATTTAATGACAAATACTTTCACGAAAGTGTTCGTCTATATGAAGGAAGTGGAGTTTATTAGGCTGGAGCGAGAACAACATGGCGGTGTCTCGATGCGAGGCGAAGTTTGCAGAGTTATCGAGTTTGCACCTCATTTGGTGGAGAATGAGGAATGATGACGCGGATGTTTACGAGAGGTTTGAAACCCAAGATACGTCAATATCTCATCTCTCATAAATTTTCTCTCTATTCGGATGTTGTTAATGAGGGCTCAATTGTTAGGCGAGATAACGAGAAATACGGTCGTAGAGGTACCACAATCGAGGATCATAAGGAGATAGCGATCAACAAAACAACAATAATCGGTGGAGAAAGAAAAAGGCGGACAAAAATGGTAACCACTACTGGTGGTAATCATGGCCATGAAAATAGAAGAAACAAGTCGAGGAGATTTTAAAAAAGGAGATTCAACAACAACCATGTGAAGACAGCGAGTGCCAGTGAAGAATGTTGGTTCCAGGAGGAGAACGACCACCGTATCATATGCTATAAATGCGGAAAAAAGAGGACATATCATCCAAATTGCCCACAATAGATTCGGGTATGCTATAATTGTGGAAAGGAAGGACATATCGCGCGAGAGATTGCAGAGCGAAACCTAGTTCAATGGGGACGGTGACTCAAAAAGATCGAGAAAAAGTCAAAGTCAAGCGGTTCTGGAAGAAGCGTTTGTTGTGGATCGTCAAAATCGAGGAACCCAAACGAGGTGATCACGGGTAAGCTATTTATAAATTCTTGTGAAGTTTATACTTTACTAGATCTGGGTCTTTACCCATTCATTTATCTCTCCGCTTGTGCTCAGCGTTTAAACTTGACTCAGGAGAAATTAGACTTTGAATTTATTTGTGGAAACTCCGTTAGAGAAACTTTCATCACATCCTTTGTTTATAAATCTTGTCTAATCCATGTTGGCACCCTTATCTTTTTGTTGACCTTATCTCTTTAAAGATACTTGCTTTTGATGTGATTTTAGGGATTGATTGGTTAACTACTCATCATGCCAAAATTGATTGTTTTCATTGAGGTTGTTAGCTTTCATATTCCTAAACAACTTTGTTGTTGAATTCAAACAACTAAACCATTAAAATCAATCAACATCATATCTAATCATAAAGCTATTCGTTTATTAAAAAGCGGATGTCAAGCTTTCTTAGCCCATGTTATGGATTTGAATAAAGACACGTCAAAATTGAATAATATTCTGTTGTTATTAACTTTTTCGACGTATTTCTCGAAGAACTTCCGGTCTACCCCCGTAGCGTGAAGTTGAATTCTTTATTGACCTTGAACACCTGTACAAAGCCCATTTCTAAAACCCCATATCGAATGGCTCCTATTGAACTTCAGGAGTTAAAGGTCCAACTACGAGGAGTTGTTGGACATTGGTTTCATTCATCCCTAGTACATCTCCTTGGGGTGCTCCCTGTTTTATTCAGAAAGAAGAAAGACGGAGTATGCGACTTTTGTATTGACTATCGGGGAATTGAACCATGTCACTATCAAGAATAGGTATCCTCTACCTCGTATTGATGACTTGTTTGACCAGTTGCAAGGAGCACAATTCTTTTCAAAAATCGATCTTCGTTCTGGATATCATCAGCTGAAGATTAGAACTGAGGATATTCCAAAGACTGCCTTTAGAACTCGGTATGGGCATTATGAATTCTTAGTTATGTCTTTCGGATTGACTAATGCTCCTGCGGCTTTCATGGATATGATGAACCGAGTATTCAAAGAGTATTTGGATTAGTTCGTTGTTGTCTTTATTGATGACATCCTCATATATTCCAAAAGCCGTGAAGATCATGAGCACCATTTGAAGCTGGTACTCCAAAGGCTTCGTGAAAACAAGCTTTATGCCAAGTTAAAGAAATGCGAGTTACGGCTTGAGGAAGTAGCATTTCTTGGGCATGTGGTGTCAAAACATGGAGTATCTCATTGACGGCGAAGATTGAAGCAATACAAAGTTGGGGAGCAACCAAGTTTCGGTGATCAAGTACGTAGCTTTTTGGGCTTATTTGGTTATTATCGGAGATTCGTGGAAGGGTTTTCTCGAATCGCTACTCTCAGATTAACTCATCTAACTCGGAAGGATACAAAATTCGTTTGGAGCGAAGAGTGCGAGAAGAGTTTCAAGAGCTTAAAAGGAGACTTATTTTAAGACTGTTTTAACAATACCATCCTGGTTCGGATGGATTTGTTATCTACAATGATGCTTCGGGCAAAGGTTAGGATGTGTTCTCATGCAACGTGGGAAAGTCATAGCCTATGCCTCATGACAACTTAAAGAATATGAGAGGAATTATCCTACTCATGATCTAGAGTTAGCGGCAATCGTTTTTGCTGCTTAAAGATCCGGAGGTACTATCTATATGGAGAAAGTGGAGATATATTCGGACCATAAAAGCCTTAAATATTTCTTCACCGAAAAGAACTTAACATGCTGGCAAATGACGTTGGCTCGAGCTATTGAAAGACTACGACCACACTATTCAATACCATCCCGAAAAAAGGAACGTGGTAGGTGATGCGTTGAGTAGAAGATCATATCGCAGGGAATGAGTGCGATGATGTCAAATATCGCATAGAGCCAACTTTAATAGAAAAAGTTAAGGTTCTTTCGAGCCACCGACCCGGGTGATGCGTATGAAGAAGAAAGTACAAGAAGGAGCTATTCCAAGCGAGAATTGATGAAGAAGGAATACTTGAGTCCACTCCGGACTTTGTGTTCCTAACGATTACGATTTGAAGTACAAGATTATGATGGAGCACACAATACACCATTTGCAATCCATCAGGGAAGTACTAAAATGTATCGTGATCTTCGACATACATTTTGGTGGAACAATATGAGAGAGAGATTGCAAAGTTTATCTCAACATGTTTAACTTGTCAACGTGTAAAGGCGGAGCATCAAGTGCCTAAGGGACCATTGCAACCACTTGAGATTCGAAATGGAAGTGGGAACACATTACCATGGATTTCGTATTCTGGGACTTCCCACGGTTTCTCAAGGCATAAATGCTATTTGGGTTATTGTTGATAGATTAACCAAAGTCCGCTTTCATTTCTTGCCGATACGAGAGACTTATTCCTTGAACGTCTTGCTTTCAAATGTACGTAAATGAGATTGTGAGATTGCATGGCATGCCAAGATCCATAGTTTTGGATCGTGACCCAAGATTCACTTCAAGATTTTGGGTTAGCTTGCAAAAAGCTATGGGTACGGATTTAAGATTGATTCGGCATACCATCCTCAAACAGACGGACAATCGAGAGGACTATTCAAACTCTTAAAGATTTATTAAGACTCGTGTCCTAGACTTCAAGGCGGTTAGGATAAGTATTTACCATTGGTGGAATTCTCCTACAACAACAGCTTATCGTGCAAGTATAGGTGTGGCCCCATTCAAGCATTATATGGACGAAAGTGTCGCTCTCCAATATGTTGGGATGGGGTGGGTGAAGCAACATTGTTGGGACCGAGAAGTTAAGACGTATATGACTCACCGAAAAGATCCAAATGATTCGACAACGATACTAAACGGCACAAGATCGACAAAAGAGTTATGCGGATCTTCATCGAAAGGATGTGGAATTTAGTATAGGGGATCATGTATTGTTGCGTGTTGCCCCATGGAAGGGAGTTACAAGATTAGAGGAAAGAGAGGAAAGCTCAATCCACGATTTATTGGTCCATTTCAAATTCTTGACCGAAGTAGGAAATGTAGCCTATAGACTCGCGTTACCTCCAAGTATGTCTCGTGTTCATAATGTGTTTCACATATCTCGTACTTCAGTAAATATGTGAAAGACCCGAATCACGTTATTGAGTTAGAAACCGGACGAGATAGCCAAGACTTAACGTATGAGGAAGTACTGCCAAGATCTTGGATAGGAAGGAGCATGTCCTACGACGAAGGTCATACCACAAGTTAAAGTCTTGTGGAGAAACCATGCTATAGAGGAAATGACACGGGAGTTGGAAGCGGAAATGAATGCGAGGTATCCTCATCTTTTGAAACACACAGTATCGTCACGTCAATTTCGAGGACGAAATTTCATAAGGAGGGAGGTTGTAAGATCCCAAATAATTAATAAATGAAATTTAATTTCCTCTAATTATTATTTTGAAATAGTAAGGGTTGATGTGATTAATGTGGATAATTCACGGTAAAATACGCAAATATTTTAAAATATGCAAGTGGTTATAAAATATTCATTGTTGTCGGGGAATATTCGTTTGGTCGTGGAATATTCAGATTGTTTGGGAATATTAAATGCGGCCAAGTATGACCATGTGTGGGCCCCATGAAAAAGCGATTGGAGGAAGAAAATGACAAATATAAGTTGTTTAAAATAACGGCAGAAGTTGTTACCGAATTTACCTTCGTTGGAATACCCGGTATGGTTAAAACACGATGTCTGGCGTTGTTGAGCAGAAGACACCAGTATTGCACCAATTATTGACTCTTACGTAAGAAGGCACTACTCAATAATGGTTACGAGAATTCTTTATTCGGTGTTTTATTTTATTGATTCAATAATTGTCTGCGTTGATATTTTATATTCTTTGTTGTTTTAATAATTGTCATTACGGTATTTTTCATTATCGAAACAATAATTCATATTATCTGAATAATATTATTAGATAACATTATTGGCAATGTCTAGAAAGTTACATCTAAGGAGAGGTTTGGTCACCTAATTGCGCGCCAAGAAGAGAGAAATTCTTATTGGAAAGCCCCCTCTTTCCTGAGGGCGCACGGTTGTCAATATTGTGATTACGTAATATTATTTGTGAATAATTAATTATTGATTCATATGATGAAGAAAATATTGATTTTATGTGGATATAGATGGAGAAAATTTTTAATGTGACAATTGTTAAAAATTGAAATTTTATCTTTTTCGATAAAATAATTCATTTAAATATATATTATTATATTTTAATAATATAATAATGGTGATATTTTACAACGAATGTGGGATATATGAGTATCTGAGGAGGAAGAGTATTTTGTTGCAATAAATGTTTAAAACATGTTAAACATGTCGGTGGACCCCATTTATCGATTTGAAATTTGATTATAGCCTCTAAAATCACCCGTTTATGGATTTTTGGTCAATTTCTGTTGGGAATTTAGAAAAACTTTCTTCGCAAAGTTGTAGAGAATTGGATTTCCTATAAAAACTCATGAGATTCGAATTTTCTGATAAAAGGGCTATTTATTGTGAATTATTGAAGTTAGAAATAATTAATTTTTGGAAGTTTAAATTATTTTAAATTAGAAAAATGTTTTTTTATTTTCTTCTAGAAGGTTGGCATGTGTGAATTGCTGAGATTCAGATTTCAAAGAATACATTATAATATTTTTATAAATATTAATATTTTATTAAATTTTTCGCTTTGGTGTTCTAAGCAATTTCCTATAAATAGGTCTTAAGTTAGAATTGAAAATCACAATTTAAGCTGAAATTTTTCTCTCTATATTATCGAGAGTATTCTTGTGAGTATTTTGAGTATACTTTGAGTATTGCTATACGGTGAAAGTTCAAGATATAGTCTATATCCAAAGATTCCAGGTTAAATCTTGATCTTTCGAGGAGGTGGATATTTTTTTTTCAGAATGATATTATTTCTTCAATATCATTATCTTTGAAATATTGATCTGAAGTTTTTATCAAATTTGGAGCGTTTGGTGTCTGAGTTACTATTCACGATACTAAGACTTATTCACGATCTGAGACTATTCACGAATCTTAAGACTATTCATCGAAAAATGAAAATTTTTCTTTTCGTTCAAAATATCTATTGTGGATACTAGCTTTGATTGTATCCATGTTTTGATCATTCTTGAATTTTACACCACTATGATTATTTTTGAGGTATTTTTGGACGTGGATAAAACAAAGTACGAATCCTTAATCCTTAATCCTTGTCATTTTGTTTCACTGGATTCGTTTCTTTAAAAAATATTTTTCATCATCCTCAGTCTTAAATGATGATATTATTGAATATCTTTGGCCTGTAGTGCAAAGATGAATGATTTATGATGAATATCTTTGGCCCGTAGTGCAAAGATGAATGATTTCCGATGAATATCTTTGGCCTGTAGTGCAAAGATGAATGATTTCTGATGAATATCTTTGGCCCGTAGTGCAAAGATGAACAGGTGTTTAGATGAACATGACCAACTGGTGAATGTCCTTGGCCTGTAGTGCAAGGATGAATATTTGATCTCGAGATATATATTGATTGATGTTACTGAGGATAAAAATAGGCGATGAACTTTAAAATTCATACATAGAAGATAGTAGTTTGCATTCTCTACTTAACTCTTCTAATGAATTATTATTTCATTGCGAATATTGATTTAAAACTTGTTGTCTATTGTATTCTATTATATTTTTCCTGTTGAAGACTAACGATAATTTTGTTGTATATTATCTTAGTCATAATATTCTTCTTTGGGCTAGTCGAGCTCACCCTTTTCTTTTTTGTTCCATTTTTCTTCTCGGGAGGCGAGAATATAAGAAAGTACAGTGGGGTATGGAATGAAAGTTCTAGGGAGAGTTGTTTAGTAGTCCTCACCATTGTTGTAAAATAATGTACCAATAATTATGATGAGGATTTATTTGTATGTGGATATTATCAGATGGCAATATCTCGTATTTAAACTCACGCTTTACTATTGTAATAATAAAGTTGTAGTTGTTTCGCATGCAGTGTATTGACAACTCGTAATGGGGGATGTAGACTATTTTGGGGTGTCACATCAATATTTTATCCTCGTAAATAACAATCAATATACATCTTTAATCATCTTTGCACTACTGAGCCAAAGATATTCATTTGTATCACCGATTGGTCATGTTCATCTTAACACTGTTCATCTACGCACTACGGGCCAAAGAGATTCATCGGTTTAATCATTCATCTGCACCACTACAGCCAAAGATATTCATCAAATATCACCATTAAGGACCGAGGATGATGAAAAACATTTTAAGAACGAATCGGTGAAATAGAAGGACAAATATTAGGGATTCGTACAACGGTTTATCCAAGATCAATAATACTTCATAATAAACGATTTTGAAGCGTAACTCAAAAAATAACGATCAAAACATGGATACAATCAAAGGTAGTAGCCAAAATAGACATCTTGGATAAAAGGAAATTTTTATTTTTTAATTGAATAGTGCCGTATTCGTGAATAGTGCCGTATACGTGAATAGTGTCGTATACGTGAATAGTAACCCCAAACACAAAAAGATAGAAATTTCAAAAAAAAAACATCTTCACGCTTCGTGAATAGTACTCGTGAATAGTAACTCGTGAATAGTAACTCGTGAATAGTAACCCCGACATGAAAAAGTTCCAAATTTGATAAGAAGTTCAACCAATATTTTGGCATAATGATATTGAAGAAAATAATATCATTTTGCGAAAGAAATAACATCCTTTACCTCAAAATAACCGTATCTTACGATTGAATTTCAGATATAGTCTTGTAAACTCTTAGTATAACAACACTCAAAGTATACTCACAAGAATACGTTCGACAATATAGAGAGAAAGAGAAAACTTGGGTTTACGGTGTGATTTTCAATTCTAACTTAGCCTCTATTTATAGGAAAATATTAGAGCATGAAAGGAGACTAAATTAATAAAATATATTATTATTTATTCAAAATTCCTACCCACATGTTTTGAAAACTCTAGCATGCCTTCTTTGGTCAAAAACATCAGCCACCCATGTGCCAACAACCACAAAAACGTTTTTCTTATATAAAATAATTAAAACTTCCAAAAATCAATTATTTCGGAACTCCGGAACTTCAATAATTCATGATAAATAGCCCTTTTCTCAGAAAATTCGAATCTCGCGACTTTTTATAGGAAATTCCATTCTCTACAACTTTGCAGAAGAAAGTTTTTCCAAATTCCAAACAGAAATTGACCAAAATTCATAAACGGACGATTTTACAGTCTATAATCAATTTTCGGTCAAGAATTGTGTCCACCGACACACAAAACATGTGTTGAACATTTAATGCCACAAAATACTCTACCTCCTCATATACTCATATATCCCACATTCATTGTAAAAATATCACCGTTAATATATTATTAAAATAATATATTTAAATGAATTATTTTATCAGAAAAAAATAAAATATTAATTTTCAACAATTGTCACATTAAAATTTTCTCCATCTATATCCACATAAAATAAATATTTTCTTTATCATAATAATCAATAATTAATTATTTAAAAATAATATTGCAGAATCACAAGATCGACAACGGTAGTTCCTCAGGAAGAGGGCTTTCCAATAAGGATTTCTCCTTCCTGGCCAAGCAATTAGGTGACCAAACCTCTCCTTAGATGTAACTTTCTAGACATTGCCAATAATGTTATCGATAATATTATTCAAATAATATGAATTATTGATTTGATAATGGAAAATCTTGTGTAATGACAATTATTGAAACAACGGTGATACCAAATATCAACGCAAAGAATTATTGAATCAATATAATATTGAACAAAGAATTCATCGTAACAATTATTGAGTAGTGCCTTCTTCACGTAATGATCAATAATTCAACAATACTGCGTGCAATACAGGTGTGCTATCTTTGACATAACCACGCATATTATCGTATTTTAACCAACCGGGTATTCCAACAGTGTAAAAGCGGTAACAAGCACCTTATTTGTTATTTTTAAACAACTTATATTTGTCGTTTCTTCCTCCAATCGCTTTCAGTTATGGGGCCCCATACATAGTCATACTTGGTCGCATTTAATATTCTCCAAAGACATTTAATATTCTACGACCAAACGAATAATCCCCGACAATAATGAATATTTTATAACCACTTGCTTATTTTGTAAAATTTGCGCATTTTACCCATAACTAACCACATTAATCAAATCAACCCTTACTATTTCAAAATAATAAATAAAGGAAATTCCATTTTATTTATAAAAAAAAAAATTCGGGGTCTTACAATATATGTAAATAATCATATAAATACAAATATACTAAATTTTTTAATTTAATTTTTTTTAGTATTTTAATAATTTTTTTAATTAGTATTTAGTATATTTAGTAAATTTACATATATGTATATTTAGTATATTTAGTAAATAATCATATATACACATATATAGAATCCCTCTCTTTCTCTCTTCACTGTCGTCTTCTTCCTCCAAATTCCAGATCTCCGGCCACAATGTCACACACCATCACAATTCTCCTCCTTCTCGCCGAATCCAGATCGACACCACACTCGAACAGGGCCCGGCGTCTCTTCCGTCGATCACGTCTCCCTCAGCTGTTTCGTCGAATCCAGATCGACACCGCACCGTGGACTATGCCCTGCCCCGATTCCTCCAATTCAGAGGTTTCTCCGATCGACACCACTTATCTGTCTTCCGCCAATGCTTATGTTGTTTATGAGAGTCAAAAATGATGGACTAGTCCCTGCCTCGATTCCTCCGACCGCGCCGTGGACTATGCCCTTGCCGAATGACCTCGCCGATTCAGATCTGATGAATATATTTTGATGATCCTTTATTATGTATGTATGTATGTATGTATACATTAGTTGTGTTAATGAAGAATACAAACTTCTTTGTGAATCATACTTTTTTTCAGATCTGATGCTTAAAGAGTTTTCAATTTATCATCCATGGTGGTCTTAATTGATTTTTAAGCTCTTATACGGATCTGAATTTTGTTGGTGGTGTTGATGTCCCTAGTGGTGATATTAGATGGTGGTGGACTGTTGGTGGTGTTTATTATTATTATTGTTTTTATTATTAGTATTTTAGTATTTTACAAATTAGTATTTAATCCGTCCATGTGGCAACCACGTAAGCAAAATATGTCCAACTGTCAATTTCGTTTGTCTATTTGGCATGTCTGTCAACGGCAGGGGTATAATTGACCCAAAAACGTAACGTTAGAGGTATTTTTGGACAAAAAAAAAGTATAAGATGCTCGGTAGATATTAGGAAAAATGTCATAGGCATTTTTGGACATAGAACATAAACAAATTATCCAACTGAACTTGACAAAATTGGTAATTAAACTTCGTTCGAGCTCGTCACAAGGTCAACTTGGGATTGTTAGTTACCCACCTATCATCATCATTCATAAGAAGTATATATATATATATATATATATATATATATATATATATATATATATATATATATATATATATATATATATATATACAACTGCAAGATATTCATTCAATCATCTTTCACACAAAAACAACAAACAACTCCCCATTCATATATTATATTTCACCTCAGTACCTCACCTAAAGGAATGTTGATAATGATCATCGAATGTTAAGGTACATAACTTTTGTTAAGGTACATCAACTTAAACAAAGCTATCTTATCTATCTATCCATCCCAATTGCTTGGGGTCAACTGCACATATCCTCCAGGGTAGCTCAAGTGTACATCATACTCCTTAAATCTCTAAATGTAACAATTTACATTTACTCGATATGATCAATGAAAACAGACGTTTATGATGTTAGTTCATCTGTGACCTCAACTTGGAGACAGCCAAGCTTCTTTGGATTCCATGTAAATACTTCTGTCGGGCAAGGCATCCTCCCTTGAGGTATTTTTTAAGTGTATAATGTTAGAAAAAAAGATACTTGCTCAAGGCTGGTCATACTTCACAATTTTAATGGCAATGGAAGAAAGAAGTGATCCGTGAGCACAATGAAACCCAAAATAACCACCACCGAGCCAACTTGGAAAATGACACTAACCTTGCTCAATCTGGTATTTTTTCGGCTTTCTATAGTTCCAAAAATGAAAGGATATTTATCAGGCCCCATAGAAGTTTACATTATTCCAGTGGAATATCTTGAAACTGAACAAGCTTTACAGAACCATCTCCACCACATGTAAGAAAACCATTAGAAACAACTTGTATATCTGTAACGGCAGCCTGCAACATTCAAATAAAATATGAATATTACTTTAGTGTATGCACATGTCGATTGTATATAGTCTTCCAACAGAGAGAACCTATTTACTTCCTACAAACACTGACGATAACTAGGGAGTTCAGTTTGACTATTACCCGAACAACTCCACCTTGAAGAAAAGTGTGTCTATCATGCAACTTTGGCCAGTGAAATACTAACTTAGCTCTCTTGGCATCCCAAAGTTTTACATCTCCATCTTTGCTTCCTGTCAAGAAAAAATTGGTATTTGGGATCGCAGATATTCTGGTGACGCTCCCTTCACCAAGATCAATTGAAGAGTTAGAAGAGATCCATATTAAAAAAATAGGAGTAATTGCTTATCAAATCTTGTTACCTGAATGAGCCTTTGGTATATACCATAACATCCCATTGGAATTCTGGTCCCCAATTTTGTTACGCATGATAGTTGTGGAAGACCCATTGACAACTTCTTCAATACCATCAGAGTGTTTGTGTCTCTTTGCTCTACCAGTAGCAATGTAGCGGAAATCATGAACTCCAACATCACCGCCTTTTCCACCAGTCACAATAAAGGGGGAAATAGAACCACTTCCAATGTCATTATCAAATACAGAAAGGGAGCGGGCACCACCTAAATGCAAAAGACATGCAATAGCTACATTTATGAGTAAATCATGAACCTTGCATGACTTTATTAAACATATATTGCATTTTAATAAACTATATTAACAAACGAGAATATACTGCACTGATTTTCTTTTGTTGGATTTCTTATGGTTACTATTCTTAAGATTCAACAATATATCATTTTGCATTTTGTTCTGCCAAAATTCCTTGATTGTCTATCTCAGCATGACAAAACACCAGTTCTCCGCTGGTATCATTATACTTGTTACTATTTGTAATCCTACACTAATAATTAAGAAATGTCTACAATCCAGAGTTCCAAAATATTTTATCGAGGATCCGAAAAACTTGAAACTAAAGAAAGCAAAGGATGATATAAATTTTTATTTCAACAACTGAAACATAAATTTTTATTGAGAGAAGAACCTTCATGGCACATTATGGAAGCTCGTGATGATGTAGGAGGAGCTAGTGTATCCCATATAACAACATTAACAGCATCAGAGCTATACCCAGCTGTAGCAATGATTGATCCACTAGCAGTAACATATGTGACATCCCTGAAATCAACATCACCACTTGTGAGTAATTAAGAGGTGCTCACTTTATTTAGACCACACAGGCTAATAAAAGAACAGGTACTCTGTCAAAATTAGATCATAGTAGAGTAGAAACTTCCAAAAAAATTAAAAAAATTAATCCTTTTGAAGGATAAATATTGTTATTTCTAAGTAACTATAACATATGTTTACTTTAACCACAAGTGATTTAGACAATTCAATAACTAAACCAGGATGAAAGGAATGAAATCTTTTATCTATATCAGCCAGCTAGTCAGGAAAGTTGAATTGAGACAAGTACTTACGATGCATAGTTGTTAAAGCAAAGGGACGATTCCGTGGGACAGATATTGCTCCTTCCTCCCACCTCAAGCTGCCATGTGCACACCGTCCCATCTAATGCAGCAGTTGCAAATCTTTGTCCACAGTGATCAAACTGCACAGCTGATATTGAGGCAAGAGCATACGGTGGAGGGACATTTGCAGCAGGAAGCACTCCATAAGTTGCAGTAGCTCTTTCCTTACCAAACTGTAGCATGCACAGTTTGAGTTAGATACACACCAGTTGAAAATGGGAGCTAACAATATAGATTCCCAGAAACAAAGTAGGATTATATTACAATACAACTAACACAACTAGTCATAATAATTAACAGTCACTAGATGACAATTGATGGGGATATAATGATGATATTTCATAGTTTAAGCTCCATACCTCCCACAAGTATACGTGTGTATTGCTTGAACCAACCAAAAATAAAGGTTTAGAAGGGTGACTAGAGAATGCCCTCGTCCTAATATTTTCCACAGTGGCGGGAGGGTCAACAAACTCCTCGAATTCCTCTTGAATCTCCCATCCAAGGCCAGATGAGCCAGCACCAGCATAACCTGGAACTCCGAATGTTCCACCATCTGTGAAGTCTCTCCCTAATTTTGCCAGTGAACCAACACCAACGGTTGCTCCACCCAACCCGAGATGCGTACCTTTTTTGCTTCCAAGACCAACCCCAGGAGAAACACAGGTAGGAACCGGTGTAGACTCAGATCCAGCCCACCCATCATGGGGCCAATCAACCTCTGACCAGATATACTTGGATCCATCCATGGAAGGTAGCACATCTTCCTGGTTAAAGAATAATATTCCCTGAATAAGAAAGAATATGGCATCACTTTTCCTTCATTTTATATTCCAAGAGACCCAGCGATGTTGTATACATATTTATATAGCAAACACACAGGGCACTTAATGGACAAAGTTGTCATCAAGAACTAAATTCAGAAGAGGATCTTATTAGGTGAAAGTGAAAGCCATTGAATTGGTCAAGTTATTTTGGTAAAACGAAATCCATATTACATAACGACGCAGTCATGCTTTATGAGCATTCACAACTCATCACCTTGATGAAGAAAGAAAATGAAAAATGGCTCCAAGTACCTTTCCTCCTGCTTGGCCAAGTTTCCCATCTCTAGGTTATACTTTTTTCAAACTTCTTTCTCCAACAGAACAGTATTACAATTAGAATCAGGACAATTTCAGTAACATACTTTATTCATGCTTAGAATAACTTCAAGAAAGATGTACATTGATGTCAATTGGCAATATTATTTTATAGAAAGCAGCACATAACTTCAGTTTTTAGTGTGAAGGCATCAGTCCATCACATCCTTGTTTTATAAATGTAAAACCTGAGTTGAGATTGTTATTTCTTAAAAAGATAACGCCGTATAAGTTATTGAAGGACATTTGGTTATTCCTTGCACACAATTACTTGGTAAATACAAGAGTGAAATGATTATAACATGTAATATGAAGCAGAACTTTCACAAAGCATCAGACAAATATTATGTGCAGGTTCTGACCTTTCGGTTGCTAGCAATTGCACCTTGCTGTTGATTAATGGAGTTGACACATAATGCCTGCTCAAATATAAACATTAAAAATTGAAGCATCAGAATTTCGGTCATAAAACATCGTGCTCATGCAATAATTATATTAAAACACAACTAACTGAAGAAGAAAACCAGAATTACCTCCAAAAGTTCTCCATTTCGCTTACATATTTCTTTAGGACTTTGGAAAGGCATAACTTTTTTTGTAATGGCAGTATCCTTTCCCCCAGAACCCAGGAAAATATTATCATCTGGAGAAGGACTCTTAACAGGCGACCGAACACCATTATTAGAAAAGGGACTGCCAGACTTCCCTTCTTGGTTGCAATTTTCCTCAGCTTCATGCTCCCTCTCGGTGCTTCTATATATTTCAATCCATCTTTTAGGGGGCTTCTGCTTAATATACCGTAGCCACTTTGAACTATTTAGTGCAAAACCTCCACATATTATTTTTGGATCATTACATATGTTCCACAATATTTCAGAAGCGGGCAATTCATTTTCATTGTCCATCAAGTTTAAACTGTCAATACCCAGGTTGCAAGGCTTCTGGTGGGCGTTGGGATGAAACTGACTAAATTCTTCTAACCATTTAAGAGTAGGTGCACTACATCCATTCCCTATTTTCTGGAGCAGGGATGAAGCAAGCTGCCTCTGACAATGAGAAGAAATATGTGCACAGGTGATCTTTATTAACTTGGTCAAAACTGCAAAAACAAGCCCAATCTGCGTCTTCATATTGTTATTATCAAGTTCAACCCTAGTAGAATCAGATACAAAGGAAGAAAGTCCACTTGGAGGGCAATTCGCATAATTATCTTCAACTGTCAAAGATGATGAATTCAGCTGATGCTTCAGAAAAGCAGACATGTGTCCCCACAACAAAGCCCTTATAATTTGCCATCTTTCATCTATTGGTATTAAATCCATCATATTACCATCTTGATCAGGTTGCACCGGTTTAGTGATCTGAACAGAAGCTTGTATATCATCATTTAATAAATTGTGAGCAAGAAGCTCTGCAATCTCAGGAAGGAGTTTATTTATATCTTCTATGTTGATTTCATAATGAGCAGGACCATTATTACATGTCATCAAAATAGGTTTCACAAGTAGAATAAGACCTTTTAAATTCATTTGGAGCCAAGCTGATGCAAAATATACATAATATTCAGATAAATCCAGAATAATAAAGGGTATCCTGATGAAATCTTCAGCATTGGAACCAGATAATAGCTTTAGTGTGGATCTAAGACTCCACAATGACCATATCAGACCCTGAACATAAAATCGCCAACCAGCTAACCAGTTAAATCTATTTTCACCAGCAATACTACTTTCACTGGAACATGATTTCAAGTGAGAGCAACTTATGCTACATGCAGTAACATATCTCGAGTATAAATAGGCCATTTCTTCAGTAGCCTTCAAAAGTAGCTTAGGAAGGATAGGATGTAAGAGGAATCCGCCAAATGCATTCTCTGTTTCTTGTGAGGGATCTTTAGAGGTATAGCACAGCAATATCTGGTATCCAATGAATACTAACCCATTACTGCACAAGGAAATTACAATCTGTAGAATGAAGAGGAACAAAGAAATATTAATATCTCATAGAGATCAGAGTGGGAATGCGTCAAACTACGAGTTAACTATATGTGTATATTTTGGACAACAAATTTGAATACCTTTTCAATTAGATGGAGAGGAACCAGTGAGAATTTTTGCTCAAAACATTCAAGTGCTGCCTGCAACTTGTTTTGAAAACTTCCAAGTAACATCTGGTACTGAATATCAGAGCCAAAGTTTGTGCATGCTCCAGGAGATCCCTTATTGCTGTCTGTCCAGCTTGGATGTTCTCTTAACAGTTTTATGATATAATACATTGCCATATCTAATTTGGCATGCAGCTCCATATGAAAAGCCACATCAGTTGATATCCAGTTCAAGGAAGAAGTATTTAAGGATGGCCTTAGCATTTCATTCAGAACTTCAGAGTTTGCAATATCTGACTCGTTTCCTTGACCAGAATCACCAGAGAAGCTGAGAGAAGATGTAAGCCGCTCCAAACCTTCGAGCTTACAATGAATAAAAGTAAATCAATTTTGACCCCTTATCTAGAATATAAAGCTCACAAAAAGTAGACATGTATGAGGTAATATATAAATGCATATAGAGAGAGATTTACTGGATGGGAAACTTTAAAGTAATTAATTTTATTGGATAGAATGCTTCTCTAACTTATTTGGTCCTGGTGTGGCATGTCACGTGCTATAAAAAACAGAAAAAAGTTAAACTGTTAAAGCATTCTTAGGAATAGAATGTTATGCATCAATTTAGGAGTACGGAATCAAGGAAGAGGATGACTGATGGCAGACGCAGTCCATTGACTTCTCAAGGAACAGAAAGCTAGAAAGGAGAGATAAAAAGATAAGATTCTTTAAACATATCAGGATCCACTTAATCGGGTCCTGCTAGAGTTACTGATACTATTATAGTACGATATTTATTCAGTTTTCTATTAAGTTTCAGAGCCAAGGATATTCACTTTGATCCCCAAATTTTAGATGGCAGACAGTCTTCCATATTTGGACCCACTTGGGATATTCACTTTGATCCCCCTATTTGGTCTAAACCTGTATTAGTAGGTGGAACGTGAATGATTGTACCTCTTTTGCATCACCTTTCTCATCTTTGGTTGGCACAATCTTTCAGGAGTAACAATAATAATTTATGTGAATGGTAGGACTCTTAACGTTTCTGCGAAAGTACACCATATAGATGAAGTTGAATCTTCTTGCAAGGAAGGACTTGAGAAGTCTGATAATGGGATCTGTAAGAGGTTATGGATCCGACTTTAAAACCTCAAATTGAGCAACTGATTCCTCGCTTCAGTTCTGGAAACTGGAAAGTGAGTATAGCTACAACAGGAGACTGTCTTGTCATCTTAAAACTCTGACTCCTGATTTTTATCCTTTGCTACTGGAAAAGCAAATGAAGCAATCAACCAGCATAGTGGATAGTACAAGGTGGCAGAAGAGGCTGCTCAAGTCCATCCTGGATTTCATCTATATCCTAAAGTTAGCAAGTAATCTATCTTGTGATGTTTATCCATTTAAAATTTTGCTCTAGCTAATTCGCATCTCAACTCAAAAACGCATTTTATTTATGGTGTGCCGAAAATGAATATCAGTATCACATGTAAGGGTAAAAGTAAAATGCAAAGAGAAACATATAAAAATAAGAGAGTGAACAAAATAAATAGAATAAGATTAAAGAATAGATGCTAATGGAAATAATTAAATGACAAAAGAAAATTCCAAATATACATGGGTTGAAAATTTCCTATACAAAAGCACTCCCCACATATACAAACACACACACACACACATAAAAAGTTATATACACAAAGGGAAAAATAGAAAGAGAGAGAGATGGAAAAGAAAAAAACATAAAACAAATAAAGGTTAAACTCAAAAAGGTATGAACACCAAGCTCCGCCTCCAATATGTCGATTGTAGTCCTCCCGTCCTATCGAAATTCATATTCTTAGTTATATTGCGCTCCTTCAAATCTCATTTTACTACTTTCTCAAGTAAATTTTGGGATACCATTTATTCATCTTGTATCTTATTCCTGATATAAGACTCATCTTCTCACCAGTACATTTATAAGTTGACATTAGAATTTTATTATTTTTGATAACAAAAGAATATTTTATTGATTAGAAGAGGAGAAAATTGACATTAAATATGACTAAACCATCTAGACCAATATACTCTAATCTTCTCCGCAATCGGTGCTAACTCAACCTTCTTTCGAATATCTTATCCATTCTCAATTCAACAACTCCACCTTATACACGTGTTGTTTCTTGGTCGCTCAACATTCAACACCATATAGCATTATTGGCCTTAGCGTCATCCTATAAAACTTCCCATTCAACTTATGTGAGATTTTAGGATTGCTCAACACCCTCGATGCACAAAACCTCTTCATCCATCCTACTCTAATCTTATGACTTACATCCTTATCAACATCTCCCCTTTTATATAATATTGAATCCAAGTATTTAAGAACATCCTTCCAGGGTACCTTATGTCCCAACATTTCACAGTGCATGCACCTCTTTTTATTACATTATTGCACCCATATTTCATATATTCTTTCTTACTTAGATTAAAACTAAAACCATTAGATTTCAATGTATTTCTCCTTATCTCAAACTTAGCATTTAATACTTGGCCTACGCTCATTGATTAATACAATACCATCAACAAATAACATACACCATGGCACTTTATCCTTAATTTCTTTGTTAGTTCATCAATAACTAAGCCAAAAGATCACAGTTTAATACCAATCTTTAATGTAATCCTATTATGAACGAAAAAATTAAGTGATATCATAAGTCTTCATAAAACTATTGCTCCATCATACATGGCCTTAATCATAATCAACATACTTTGTAGAAACTTTTTTTTTTCTCAAGAACCCACTGATCGAACCATCTAATCGGGAAAATTATGTGATATCATATAGCTTTGTATCGGCCCTCGGGAGAAACTAGTGATGATTTCCATGAATGCGTACTCATTCGCCTGGCATAGATCTAGATGTTGTTAATAGATCGTCTATGAAGGGAAAAGGTTCAAGTGTGACTTATATGGGATAGTGTGGATAGGACCGTCCTCGAAACTCAATTATATACCTTCTTTAGATTGATGAACAAGACACGAAGCTCCTTCTTCTTACCTCTATACATTTCCAACAATTGTCTAACTAGGAAAACTAGTAGATCTCTCTAGCATAAAACCCAAATTGAATATCTCCTAATAACAAATGTTCAATTACTTTAACTCACAACTTCATTATAGGACTAATGAGTCATGAGCTTAATTACCCTATAGTTAGAGCAGTTTTGAATCTCTTGTTCTTATAGACAATGTACTCCACTCCTCAACATCATTTTAACTTGTGAAATCTTTTTCATTAGACAAATCAATCAAACTAAGACCACATCTCTCAAGCACCTCAAAACTTTAATAGTTAGGGCCCACAGCCTTACCTGGTTTCATCTTTACTTCGGATACTTTGATTTTACACACAAACCTCCTATTTGTATCTTCAATTGGACATGTAGGTTATATTTGTAATGGTTTCTCATGTGGAACCATAAAAGAAATCACTACTAATTAGTATCTTTACTTATGTTGTTATGCATGCATTCACTATAGTTTCAGCATTACGAGAAAAACATTCTCCAAATCTGCCTCACTCCCTTCACTCACACAATTGAATACTTATCAAAGTAACTCTTGCATCTTTCCTTAACCTCATCATTAAGCTTATAGACATATTTTTTCTTTTCTTGATTCTAAACTTTAGATAGAGGCTCACATAAACCTTGTCTCGAGCTTCTCTCACTGCTTTCTTTGCTTCTCTTTTGACCAATTTACATCTTTGCTAGTTCCCTTTATTTATACATTTATGTTATGTCAGAATCTTTATACCACTCTTTTCCGCTTAAAAGCCTCTTGGCCCTCCTCATTCCCCCACCATGTTTCCTTATTCTCTTTACCTTCCTTTCACTCCCTAACAACTATACAAACGCAGTTAAACATCAAATTCCACCTCATATTAACTTCCTCATTTATCTGCAAAACTCCTTTGATCATTCTGACTCTAAAAGTATTCAGGTTTTCTCTTTTTAGATTCCACTACCTTGTCGTTGAATCCTTAGCACTAATTTTCCTTTGTTTTGTTTTTCTTAATAAGTATGTCCAAGATCACCAATTTGTGTTGTGCATACACATAGTTCCTGGGGATGACTTCGTAGACTATGCATGTTTTCCTATCTTGGACAAAGTCTATCTAGATATTATTATGGTCATTGCTAAAGGTTACCATATATGACTCTCTCTGAAAAAAAATTTACTCTCTCCATTTCAAATTATAAGATCAATATTGATTTTTTAAAAGTCAATTTCAGACATTTTCAAATTTAAAATTGACATGATTGTATTGACTTAAATAAATCTTATAACTAGTAGACTAGTAGTAATTTTTAGATAGTTTATGATATTTATAATTGTATTGACTTAAACTAAATGAAATCATGCCAATTTTGAGTTGGATTGTCCGATAAGCTCAGTTAAATGTCACAATTCGTGTTGGATTGTCTGACAAGCTCATCTAAATCATATCCTAGAAATAACTTCTCTTCACGAGGTATCCCCTTGCAGACACTTCCAAATTTTCCCAACGTTGTGTTTTAATATATTCATGTAATCCAACTTGAGTGGCATACACACTAATAATATTTTGTATCATTCCTCCAACTGCCAGCTGTTCTAGGACGATCCTATTTCCTTTTCTTTAAATGTTAACCATCCCATCTATTTTTGTAATTTTTTCTCATGATGAAAAAAAAATAGATAGAATTTTCAAAAAAAAATAAGAAGAAGAAGAAGCCAATTTACTAGACTCCAGCTGGAACAATAAATAAGATATCATAACTATATAATTCCTTATGCATCTAATCATACTTAAAATTACTGTATCACTAAATTATCATACTGAACTTTAGTAATTTAGTGCCACGGATCGGTTCATTATCAGGCTGTCAAGTGTGAGAATACACATTCCTATCTAAGAGCAGCTACAATGTGCAAGCAAGCCATATAATACTTTTAATCCAGTCCAACACTTCCCGGTTTCAGGTTACATGAAACTGATCAGGGGAATTTTCTTTTTCAGGTTAAAGTAATACACATGACCAAAGAATAGCACAGAAGACATCCAAAGTGAGAAGGTAATGGCTGTAGATACTTCAGCAAGTGATAGCTTTTGGAAAAGAAAACTCAAGTTGACCATGATAGAAAGAACTGTATAAGTTAAATATCTTACAGGCAGGCCGCATTTGTTTAAGGCAGTAGCACTCATCAAAATTGCCCACCTTCCAAGAATTGCAGCATTTCTCTCCCCTAAAGCATTTCTCATGCTATTGCTGGTTGCCAACATTAGGCAATACTCACCAATGCTTGGATCCAGAAAAGAGTCATGGTTAGATAAGAGTGCTGGCTTATTACTCTGAGTGTCCATTTGGAAACCAAGCATGCTCATAAAAGCTCGGGAATAATTTCCCAATGCCCACTACAAAACGAGAAGAGATAAACATGAGTTTGACTATGCTGAAAGGTAGTCAGCAGTCATGTATAAACTGTAAAAGCAAACAACGTTAAAAAACTCAGCACCTCCAGATAGCTAGCCAGCCAGTAGTCGCCTTTTTCAGTTGCAGATGGAAGCATAAACTTTGATATAAGATGACATTGTAACGGCCCACCATAGCTCTCTACAAGGCGGCAAATCACTAGAGCAAGCTGCTCATCCCCAAGGTTTTTTGCACAGACATTGATTGCAGAAGAAGTATCACCTCCAAGTAAAAAGAAGGCAACAGCAAGCTCTAGCTGATGTCTCCCCATTAAGACATAAGCATTTTTCAAAGCAGCCGCCTTGTTTTTATCCTCCTGAAACAAGTCAATGAGATCTGTAATAGTAATTAAATGAAACAAAATGATATGCTAGTTGTCTATTATTGAGGGCTGATAGTTTTATTTCTACTTCTTGTAAAGAGGACTCGTTGTCATCCTATATTGTTACTAAGGCACCAAACAGTTCGGGCTCGATTCGTACTCGCTCGACTAAAAGTTTGATTCGAGCTCGACTCAAAATATAAATGATTCAAATATGAGCAAATTTTAAAATTCGAAAAATTACTCGAACCTCTTCAAATTGTAATTTTCTATTGATACTCGCTCGGACTCGATTCGAGCTAGACTTGGTAGCTAAATGAATCTTAATCAAATCTTATTTCATACTTGATAAATTTTGTGAACCAAATCTGATCAACTCAATACTCGACTCGACTCGACTCGGTTCATTTACACCCCTAATTGTTACCTCCTCTCCTTTTAAGTAAATTTCTTCTTTTATCTAAAGAAAAAGATGTATCAGCCACATGTCTATGAAGTAATAGTGTCCAACACAAGCACATTGCCCTTATATAAGTGCCCATGCTTCATAGAGGTGATCTCAAGTTATCCTTAAAACTATGAACTTCAGCTCATTGCACAGACAGACATGTTGACCTTGTACAAGTATCCGTGCTTCCTAAAAATGATCTATGACCTACAGTTCCTGAAAAATATAATAAACTCTGGCACATTGCACTGAGAAAATTCTTTTTTGAAAAATTCAAACAAAAGGATCGACAATATAACATTCTACAATCTACATAATACCTGAAAATTTCGTGAGAGAAATCTCACCAATGGCTTATCCTTTTCATCTTTACTGATCTTAAAAAGACCAGCCAAAACCTGAAGCCTATTTAGTGCTATGTAAAGAAGTGCACAAGCCTTTGGATCCTTATTTTTCAAATATTGTTGTCTTGCCAGCTTTTCCATCTGCAATGAAACAACTAGTGTCAAAGTTGACAACAACAATATGCAAATAGACTCCTAACAATGACTTTGGTTACTAGAAAAATAGAAGACTGGCAGACTACAGTCATAAAGATCTACAACAAATAAACAAGACAACTGTAACTAATCCTCAAAAATGGAATGATAGATGTATAGTATAGACACCAAGAATATATACATTACACATCTACACCATAGGAAACTGAAAAAGCTCATCCTTCAAACTATAAAACATGATACAAAACATTAAAAAAATCAAATTGAAAAGAATTTCAATAAGGTTTTTCTAGAGTATAGATTCTATAGAAAATCTATGAGTAGATGAAGGACTGAAGATGATTAAAATCTACAAAGAGTGACATATACAAAACATATAGTCATTTAAATTAGTGTAGATGATACCTTTAATCGCAGTTGTGTTGCATTTGTGTACCAAAATCCAACACCTATATTCCTCATTTCATGCCAAGATGGTTCATTAGGTAAAAGAGAACTAAACAAGTTTTCTTGACAATCAGAGTGGAAAGCCCATCCAATCAAGCCTGAGTCAACAACTAACTCTCCCACAGATGGCATTCTACCAAATCTTCGAACAAAATATACCTTTTGAAATCGTATTGCAACCCAAAACCTTGAAAGAGAAAGAAAGAAACAGTTATGTCATCATCAAAGGATAATCTAAATCTCACATAATGCTGATATAGACTCAAAACGAAAAAAAATGGAATGGAGATTTAGAACAAGGCACAAGTTTATCCTCCGAGAATAGAAATCATTCATCCTAGAAAAAAGCAAGTCAAAAAGGCATGCTGGCAATTATACTCTTAATAACAATCATCAGAAGTTGAAATTCAAAACCACACCTATCCCCACCCCACCCCCTGTAGGGTGGGAGGGAGAGGGGAAAGGGTGTCATCAATCATAGGAGTTAAGTGAACAAAAAGAGTTGGATATCAAAATTTGTCCTAATAGCAATTGCTCAAACATAAATACAGGCATGCAAGAGCAGTGCTGAACGTGGATCGTTTCAGTACATAAAACCGATATGGACTCTACATAGGCTAAAATGTGGTATGCTAAAGTAGCTTTACATGGATGCTTATAGTTAGGAATTCTCATAAAACCTAAATGAAATAAAGCTAAATTACATAAAAAAAATTTAATTGCATCAACAAGTTCATTGTTCTAAAAATAATTTATTACAAGTGTGATGTTTGAGCATCGAATATAAATTAGAATATTACTTTTGTGCAAATAGAGGTAGAAAACAAAGAAATATTTGGGTACGCTAAATACTTTTAATAGACTTGCTCTGGGGAAGCTCCCTACTCGTTACCAATGCAAGTACCAATACGGAGTTTGCTAAGAGTATCTCGTAATTCCAATAGAGACACTTACTGGGTTTTAAAAGAAAAACAATTCATTCATACACAGTATCAAACAGTTTTTTTTCCACAAAATTTGATATAAATTAACTCCTTATAATGTATATAGGAACTTTTCTACTTTCTAATGGTGTCCAGTGGCCAGCAAGTTGAGGGTAAGATTCTTTATCAGAAGATAACAATGCAATGACTCCCACAATGATTCACTACAAATTTATTAATAATATAGGCAAGCTATGGTCTACAAATGCTTTAAAGTAGTCTTATTAACTGCAAGTACCCATATTGACCCCGGACTACAAGAGTGTACAACATTCTACCACAGTTCTTTACTTCTTTTAGACTAGTTTCAGTTTAGTTTAGCATTTCCCTGAAAATTCGCTTAACATAATACACCTAATAAAAGTCAAAATAAATCCAATAAACCATTAACTCATTGTATTAAGCACACCTTCAAATGGCAAAGAAATTTATCTAAAGCCAAAGTCAGAAGTACCTTCGACCAGGTTCATCAAGACTTTCATAAGCAGAAGCAGAGTGTGGATTACTAACTTCATGGAGAAGATCAATGATAGCAAGCAATTGCATCTTTTCACTGTTGCTTATGGCTCCAAGGTCATATAATTTTTCCAGTGGTTCACCTAAGCTACTGAGTTTAGAATTTGTAGAAGGTGAAGTGAATGAAGTACTGGAACCATCAGAACCCCAACTGGAGGCAAATTGAGTTGGGCCTTGCTGAAGTTGCGAAGATGATGTGATTAAAGCAGCATCTCCTCCCCATTGGAATGTTTTATTACTAGGGCTTGATGAGAGACATCTTTCAAGATAATCTGACAAGTCAACCAATGGAATTACATGGCCAGACTTCGCAAGATTACATCTTTGGGAAGACACATTTTCAGAAGTAACGTAGTCAACAAGATTCTTCAAAGCAACTTGTGCACGTTTCCAGTTTCCTAATCAGTTATATGGTGAAAATCCACATTAGCTGAAGCTGAACGATAATTACAATATTAAAAGTATACAAAGAATTAAAAATAAAGAACACGCCTAGTTTAATGCAGTATATCATGGGAAAAGAAGGAAGAGTAGAAATTTCTACAAACACAACGGACATTTCTTTCCTGAATCTGCGTCAAAAAAAAGTTCTGTATCTCAATATAGAATCGTAATATTTTTCTAGAAGCTTGTCACTGGCCTTGAAAGTAAAAGGTTTGCTTACTTAATATTTTGGAAACACAAAAGTTTCCATGTTACTCAAGTTACCATTATTACCACCAAACACCAAGTACTTCCATAATACTACATCCATGTCCACTTTCAGTTCATAACCGTCACCAACACCACACCTCTCTCAACTACCGCCATCATCAGGACCGTCCAGATATCCAGCATTAAAATCACCACTCTTCCACCATCATTACCGTCATGGTCACATCACCACCACTCTATCTCTCCCACCACTAGTATCACAACACACTCAACTCCTCGACTCATTATAGACAAATTTTAATTTAGTAACAGATCTCTTTTTTAGTAGAATATAAATGTTTCAAGAACAGTCTAAAAATCATCGTTTAAAGATTTTCCAAGGGAAAAAGAAAACAAAGAAGAAGGTACATATGTATTAGTTTTCTTATCTTTTTCAGTATTTCCAAAATATAGGGGGAATTAGTTCCACAGGTCCCTCTCACATGAGTGCTGGACCCACCCCACTTTTATGTGATACAGGACCTTATGAAACTAAAAAAAAAAGACTTGTGGAAATAACATTCCGCTATATATAACCATGTAATAGATTTATTATCAAAGCATGTAAACGAATCATTAACAAAGGGGAAAGGAAAATATAGAAGAAGATATATTAAGTACTAATATAATTAAGCATGTGAATCAAATCATGTGTTCTTAAATATAAAGATTCTGTTCATGGCTCTTTAGAGAAAATGCTACATTATCATGTACATGCTAACCTAAGTAGATAATCTAATTGCAAATTCTGAAATGATATCAATTTCTTGCACCTAATTAAATGGAAGCTCCACGGGTCATTGATAGAGAATTTTTCCTACTCTCTTAACAAGGTAAAATGCCTGAACATGATTGTGCACAAAACAAAGAGGAACAATTAAGTTTTACTAAATTACATCAAACCTACAACATAAGGTTTGCAACTCCATAGAGTTGTTAGACATTAAAAAACCTATTTCACCGTATAAGACATGTAATATGTCACTGAAAGTTCACATAAAGGTGCTAATTTGCATATCAACTAATTAGTTACTGCCACCTGCTATAACCTAAGTGCCCTAATTAGCCTAGACAGAACAGATGTGTGTACCTGCACTCAGTACGCAGATCGAGGAACTGGATGCAAAAACAGCTCAGTTCGCTGATCAGGTTTATGCAGCATGCAACATGCTGAGAGAGCAAGAGAGAAGTGAATTCTTCTTTTCAGTGAATTCATTTGAGTCCCCAATAACAAGGGGGTTGGAGATATTTGGATGATATCGGCTCCAAACTCAAAGAGGAAACAACTTTTTACAGAAAATTAAGGTTACTTGGATTTTTCACTTGTCAAAAACATGGGCACAGTTGTGCAGCACATATCACTTCGCTGCCCACTTGCTAGAGAATGCTACAATCTGGTAGCCACTATGGTATTTCTTGACTGATTCCAGGTTGAACAAAGACTGCAAAAAGAGGAATGCGACCTAAGAGACAACAGTTTGAGCCACACAAGCCCACTGCACAAAAGACTTCTCATTCACCAAAAAAAGCCAACAAGCTCAGGCATCAAAATATAAATTTTTACTCAAGCAATTGTGCTCAGATAGACTTTGTACAAGAGGAAGCTGTATGAAGAGTTAGTGACTCTGTTTACATGCCTTAAATATTTGACCAAAATAGAATTACAAGGTGATTCAATTTTTTCCTTTTGGGTAAAAAATTAATATTTATAGATACAAGATGGTATTGATAGAGTTTATGTGCGGCTATGCCCTCTTAAAGGCTCTCTTGGACTCCCTTTGTTGTACTCCCTCTGTCCTCCAAAGGAGCACAAAAAGAAAAAAAAATAGTAATAATAATAATTGTTCACCGAAGGTTGGCTCAAGTTTATGAACCAAAACTGTAAAATACCAGTGTCATAATTATATGGGGTCCATTAGCAGTGCATTAAACTCATATATAAAGTTGAAACTTATTTTATACTCTCTCCTCTGATTAAACATTTTTAATATGTCTGAAAATGTACTTAAAGATTAAGACATCCCTTAATAGGATGGAGGTTTATTAAAATAATGCTACACTAATCTCTTAAGGGAAAATTGAAGGATATTTTATACCACTCTCCACGAGACTTAAAAAAAAGAGATTATGTTATGAACACAATAGTCAACAAAAAAAAAAGAGCAAAAAATAATATAAATATCAAATTGCCTCAAAATACCTGAACATATATTCATTAGGAGCACTTCAGGGTGATAGACGGGTAGAGATCCACCAAATTTCTCTGCTACATCTAGCATGCTCCAGAAAGCAATCTTTATACCTGAATTATAGTTTTGTTTAAAGTTTTCTACATATATGCTTGACAAAATATCATTCTTCACATTCATTTTGCAAGGAGATCTTAGCACGTAATGTTTGTCTTTCTCTTCCACTGACGATTCTTTGAGATCACAAATGTCCGAATCTGTGAAAATTGTAGTAAACATATTATCTAAAGCATTGCGATCATGAGGACTATCGTTGCAAACTTTGGAAGGACCCTGAGGCTGAGATTGCTTATTGACCAGTAACAACCAAGGACTAAACAAACTAAAGTATTCATTATGAACAACCACAGCTGAGGCTTTAGGCCCCCAAAAGAAGTCTCGATTAGCAGGGTAAGTATGAGTTAATGCAACACAATACCAAATCTTTCTGTTTGAAGATCTTTCAGAATTAAGAATATTCTGACCACCACAACGCCTTTGAGCATATACATGCAACTGATTTTGCAGGCATACCCCAAGTAAGAGCTGACCATTACCCAATGTCAACCACTTTAGAGCAACAACCTCTCCATCAAGAAATATTGTATCTTCTAGCATAAAGCTGCCTGCAACTGAAAGGTTTACAGCTTCCCATACATGAAGAATGCTAGAGTATTTGGACTGAGCAGCTGGTGAGATGGTTGCAATCTTTCGACCACAGTCAGATGCAGATACTGCCGTGATGGGACCTTGATGTGCATCAAGCACACCAACAAGCTCCCACTGTGAATCTGAGTTTGAAGATGTAGAAGATATACTTCTCCAGAGTCTCAGACTACCATCAAAGTAGCCAGTGGCTATGTGATATGCGGAATAGTTGTCACGCAATTCACTAACAGAATTGCCCTTTTGTTCCACAGACAGAACATTGGTGGGAGAGACCACAGCATAACTTGTAACCTGATTGTGGTTCTGTGGATCTGGCAATACAGATGACCAAGGATCAACAAGCAAATGATATCTCTTGCCAGAAAAATTACTTTCAAACGTCCACCCATTGTTTTCAGCAGTGTTTCTGATGTCAAAACTGCATCCACAACTTCCAGAAAAATCACAACGATGTATTGTAATTTTCCATGATAAAGCCTGAAAGGTATTCTTCCATACTGCCAACAGCATAGAGGTAATAGAAACAAAGGTTCCATCATAAGTAGAAGGCAACGGAACTGAGTAGACACTGGTTGGGCCTTCTGCACGACTATGATTAGTAAAAGGAATGGTGCATAATTTGTGATGGAATACCTTCTCTTCTTCATTTTTAGAAAACTTAACTACAAAGCAATCAACACCTCTGACATGTCCCGCAAGAAGAATTGGGTTTTCATCTAATACTGCATGCACCCAGCTCAAGCTAGTGTAAATGGGACCACTATCCTGAACTGCAATCTTTCCAAAAAGTTTCCAAGTGGGTTTCAATGTTGGTAAGCCCATAATGCAGTTTGAAATGTTGGAAATTGACCACAGTAAAAGCAATCCATCAGTATCCAATGAAGCAGCAAGTTCAGATTCACATCCATGAGAATGCACTGCAACTTGTAAAAATTTTCCAGTATGACTGTCCATATTTAATGTTCCACTAGTACAAGATGACAATAAGTTCTCTGTTTGGGATTTATTAAGGGATTCTTCCTTACTAGTTGATGTTTGGAAATTCAAATGAAACCAAGCTAAAGAATTACAAGGCAATAATTGGACTAAAGAGCATACAGTTGGTGGACCAAAGACTTGATTCCTCAGAAAAATAACTTTATGAAGTAACAAACTACTAATTCCCACTTCAGGACCCTTTAATTCTTGTCTCTTCCACAAAGTCACGCGCGGATATCTCATTAGAGCAATATCATCAAGACAATGTATAGCCCATAGAGTCACCAGCCTCTGAGGACCAAATCCAATTAACCATTCACACTTGCCGACCCCATCTGGTTGATAATCTTCTGAAGGAAAATACTGGCTCGCTTCTTTACCAATATTGAATATACCATTGATTTCTGTCACCCATCTTACATGTATATCGGAGCCCAGGATCCCATTCATTGCCTGGTTGATCTCAATCACAGAAGAAACACGAAAAGATGACCTTCTTGTTCTCTGATCATTGATATCCTTGCCAACTTTTCTGACCCTCGCATTGTCAATCTCACTCCATAACCTTACAGTTCCATCTATGCAGCATGTTAACAACAGCAATCTTGGTGGATGTCTGACATCTTGTACTGATTGTTTTATTGTTGACGGTCTCCACTGAATCATAGAAACAGGCAGAGGATGAGGTAACTCAGCTTTCACATATTTGAATTTTCGATCACTATGATACACTGTGACACATTTGCTTGCAGTATTAATTGCAGAAAATGAACCTTCAGCATTCTGTTTACACGAAGGTGCTGTTGCTGAATGTCCTTCAATGGACCAGGTAGCAGAAACCAGAGTCTGAGGCAGCTCCGGTCTAAAGTTCCAGGCTATTTCCCAGGAAGTGCCCTTCTTTCTCCAAAGTACCACTTTGATGCCAACTGAAATTATCCCATCTCCTGAACCTGTCCACTCGATGGCCTCTACCTTCGTAGATTGCACGAGTACTGTAGTCTGCCTCCAACAAAAAGAACCTGAATATGAGTAAAAGTTCAAATTTAAGACCCCAAAAATGAGAAGGAAAGTGTATCTGTGAGTGTGTGATTGAACTAGAATTTTCCCTATGCATCGTACGGAGCAGGTAGCTAAGGTAAATTAATGTGCTGCGTTCCAAAGTGTTATAAAGCTTGACAACCTTTCATTATGTTGAAGCACTGCAGTGTTGGCATGACATCTAAATTGGTGACCATAACAAACTAATAAAGAAAATGGAAATTAAAGAAATGTAAGCACTGAAAAATCTAGTAGCAGTTCAGAAATCCATTTAAAAATTAAAATTAAAAAAAAACTATCATCCTCAAATAGAAAACAAGTGCTGAAGCTTAAAGACATCTAAAGCTTGAGTTTCTGTTATTTTGGCCTAACTTCCATCTCAACCAAATAAAACTTACCATATAGGTCATTGGGCAACAAGATTCAGGTTGAAAGTAATATAATGCTTTTCACGGGGAGAACTTTCCTATCGTGCTTCTAGCTAACAAGTGTAGCCCTTTACCATAAACCAAAATCAATCCCCCTAATCAATATTTTTCAGTAATAGAATTTGGCTGCACTAATAATACATAAAAAAATGCTCTTAATTGATTGTCATAAGAAGATGTTTATTAAATTAGAGTGTAGCTTATAGTTAATGCTGTTTATCTTCACAAAAAAATGAATTTACATAGAGAAAAGACCAAACTTTTAGTTACATGTCGACTAGGTGCTAATATAGGCCAAGACATTCTTTAAAATAGAGGAGCACTTGACAAAGCTTACTTTTGCTTCTCATTCCCGTTAGACCCTTAAATAATGCTACATATGAAATGTGTTCCACAAAGTTTGGAACTTTACAGTCAAATAAATTGAACGCTAATGCATTATATGAAATAGGGAGATTTAAAAATAGGAAGTCACTTGTATTAATAACTCGCTAAACAAACGGCATACATACATAACAATAATTCACTTTTCCAAAGCTTAGCTTCAATTAAGCATTTTCATAAGCTTATATTATATGATCAACACAAATGAAAAAAAATAAATAAAAATGAAGTGGGTTTGAATATACACCCACCACTAGAAACATCTGAATTATGCGAAAACAAGCCAATACAGTTATCCAATCCAGCAGCGAGTTCTCCCACCGAAGGAGTGACAGGAGACCAAGATACAGCTAATACGGAGCCCGACCCATCAGAAGAAGAGAGCTCGAATACTTGACGGAAAATGGGTCCGATCAGTGTTTCGGAGTCGGAAACGGGAGAAGGGAAGTGAGATATTACGAGGAGAGAGGAGGCACCATATGCAACCCATGAGTAGCCGGCGAAGTCCGGTAGCCAATCGATTGTAGATTCGGATCGGGTCGGGGACGGAGGGATTGCCTCTGATTCGATCAGGTGGAGTGGTAAGTGGTCGGCCAAATCGTCGGCGGGAATTGGGTTGTCTGATTCTGTTAGTGGGGTACTGGAACTTGTTTCTTGCATTGTGGCTTCTAGCGAAGAGGATATTGGAGAAGAAGGAAGATACAGAGATGTAGACAAGTGTTCTGTTTCACTATTACTTTGTGATGCAATAATTTTGTATAAATACATTTGTTTTTGTTCCTCTTTTTTTTTTTTTTTTTTTTTTAATAATACACATAGTTTACTTTGTGATGCAATAATTTTGTATAAATACATTACTTTGTGATGCAATAATTTATATTTTTTTTTGGCTTTTAATAATACACTGTATTAATTATTATGTTTGTGAATTTTGATTTCGCAATTGAGTGGGGATCTACAAAGCTTACCGAAAGGAGCTTTCAGTGATTTTAGATGATAGTATTAAGTGTGCTATGAAGACGGGTGAACTCCGACTATAACTGATTAGGATGAATGATCTTGGAGTGTTAGGATGACGCAATCTTATTAGAATATTATGTCGTGGTACGGTGAGTGGTGAAAATTTATCTACAGAATCAACTTTTCATATTACTCAATTTAGCCATTTTGTTCCAACGCTTTCATGTGAATGAAATTGGTTTGGGGGAGCGGTTTAAAGGATGAGTCGTAGTCATATGACCTTGAGAAAAGAACATAGTCTGTTTCAAAATTTAGGAGATCAAATCTATGACCTTCAGATGAACCCTTAACAAAACCACCAACGAGATAGCATTAAAAAGAGAATTCCCTTCTTTCATGTTGGAAGTAGGACAAAGTTGAAAACATCATATGGAATTTTAAGCTCCAATTGAGAACAGAACCAAGTATGTTTCAAAACTATGAGATCAAACCCCTATATCAATAAATATAAATACACAAGGGTTGAGAAAAGGAGAAACAAATACCACCATTTAAATAATGAACCCTTGACAAAATCACCAACCAAATATCTAACCTTTTACTTTCTCATGGAGAACGAACAACGTTGTCCAATCCTTCCAAGGAAAGCCCTCTGGCTCAAATGTGAGCTTCTAGGCAATGCATGCATACAACTATTAGTCCCTTCTATTCATCAGGATCAAGAAATGATAACAAGAAAAAAAATCTCAGCATTATGGGATGATGAGAGTCATTACAGGTAAATTTCATTACAACCAATCACCAATAATTTACTAAATTTTTTGAGATAGAAATCTTTCCACCTTTAATCCTAAAATTACAAAGTAAAAATTATGGGTTGATTCTCTCCGAGTTCCATAATTTTTCGCCGTTTACACTTTGTCCGGCTGTAAAGACTACTCTCTCGTTACTTTTCAAATTCAAGTAATCAACCTGTATATGTACAATTCCCACAAGTTAAGGAGGGTAGATAAAAGCTACGATAATTCAAAAGAAAAGATATTGGACCTGGTCAGGATCTATAACTAGTAGACAAAATGCATCAACTGGGCCTGTAGAATGATCCAAAGAGGACTCTATGGAAGACTGTTCACTTAGAGACGGAAGACCAGGATGAGGACCCAAGTACTGCAGTCTTGACCTTGGAGAACTAGCAAACCATGCTTTCTCTCTTTGCTGCAGTACAAATTTTCAAAAATATTGAAAACATGTAGTATTTGGTACTAACTTGAAGGTAAAATATATAAAACTAATTACTTTATCACTAGTAAGTTATCATTGACCACTTCAAAAAAATGTCATCCAAATTTAGAGGCATGACAGGGAACTGGCTAAGCTGCGCATACATTATTCAAATGAGTTACTATGCTAGTACTTATTTGGATAAAGTGCCTAGAAAAAAAAAAGAAACACCAATTACACTGCATCAACCTAGATGCATGTACTTGGTAGCCAGGTTTTAGAAATTGTACACCATATATATATCCTAAATATAAAAATTCTTAGCAGATGAAGAAAATGTTATAGCTTTCAAGAGCAGATGACAAAACATTGTGAATAAGATTGCCACTGCAAACACATAATAGTTCAAAAGTTCCAACCATACAAGCAATGTTCCAGGCAACTCCTTGAATCGGAAATTACTCTTACTCAAACCAAACATTGAGGATTTGAATTTATGTTGAAAGTTGATTGATTTGTGGTTCTAAAACTAAGCATGACAATTCCAAAGGATTTGATAAAGACACTAAACATATTCTAAACCATGAACAAAAAAGAATTCAATTTTCTAAAAAAAAATTTAGACCACAACTAGCCCTGTCAACTAGAGCTCTCTCAGTTGGACCAATAATATCATATACATATTGAATAATGCATTCCTACATTTTAATGCAACCCCAACAAATAAAGAAAACAAGCAATCAAACAAATGGTTTATACAGTGCATATTAAACTAATAAGAGAGAAGAAAATTTTCATACCTGAAGTTTTAAGGGGTCAGGATTTGATCCATCAATGACATCTACTCGTCCATTTATTCGAAATTGCTCCCAAGAGCCGGTGTGGTACCAACATATCTAAATCATCATAAACTGACTTTAAACTACACTTCAAGGGGGAATTGAAAAAAAAGAAACAATCAAGCAAAATAAAATATTCAGGAATATAACATAAAGCAGGAAAAATATACAACTTATGGGAAAAATTTACCTCAGCAAATGGACAGTTTTTAAGGTCTTCAATCTGCATTATTTTTACAAACAAGTTAACACCATTAGTATTCCACATACAGCTATTTATTAAATTAATGAATCTCAACCAAAAAAAATGTGAAAAGGAAGAACCTTGTGAGTTCGACAATCAGTATGAATTTGAATCTTATCACTGTTTTCTTGGAATCCTCTGGTCACCAAAACAATAAGATAGAACAAATTTCAAGGCTTTATATATTACTCCATAAATAAGAGAGAGAGAGAGAGAGAGAGAGACGAAGAGGGAACCTGAAAACAACAGTGCGATTTGCGGGTCTGCAATTAAATCCAATAGTTGCCTGAATACCCAAAAACAGATTAACCAGTTCGAGAACAAGAAATTAAGAAATCAGAACTTTAAAAATGCAACCTTTATATATATACATACAAGCTGAAAGTAGGAAGAGTGTTTGAGGTGGGAATTGGATTGCAATGCATTGAGAAGAAGCTGCTTCCATGGCGCTACTATTGCTGAACCCATTTTTAGCTTCCTCCAACCTTCTCCTCCCAACTCTATTACGACTTTTTTATCAAGCTAAATCGTTCGATTTTTCTCAATTACGACTCTCTCTCTCATTTAACTTTTTGCAGTCTGTCATCTAAATTATACTTACTATATTATTATAAATATTTAAAAAAAAAGGGTTAAAAGGAAAATTAAATTTAAGGCCTTTTGGGCCAAAGATCCTAATCTGAAACAATAAGTCTTGGTATATCGAAAGATGGACATTTTCAAAAAAAAAAAATTGCTTGACTCTAAAAAAAAATGTATAGTCAACAGAATTTTTGTAAAATATAGTATTTTAGGTGTAATTTGGATACATATATAAAAATAGAGTTGTAAAAATATCTCAATACAAAATATAATGTTTATTGGACACTATATGTGACGCCCCAAAATAGGTATACAACACCCATTCTGAGTCGCCAAATATATGGTACAGAAACAACTATAACTTTATTAATACAACTGTCGAGCAAAATACGACAACATTTAAACTGTGAGTTTAAATACAAATATTGTCATCTAGATAATATTCACACTCAAATAAGTCCTCATTACAATTATTGATACACTATTGTACAAAATAGTGAGGACTACTAAAATAACTTCTAGAACCATCATTTCACACCCCGACTAGTACTCGCTACATTCTCGCCTCCTGAGAAGAAAAATAGAACAAAAAGAAAAAGGGACTCAACTAGCCCAGTAAAGAACATTATGACTAAGATAACATAGAACAAATTATCGTTAATCCTCAACAGTTATTACTGTGAAATGAATACTGTAAAAATTATTGGTTCAATAATTTAAAATATTATGTAGTTGTTACTGTGACAATTATTGGTTCATTAATAATATGAGATACTGTGCAGTTATTACTGTGACAATTATTGATTTAATAATATGAAATATTATGCATCATCACGTGTTATTCTTGTGGAATAAGCAGCGTCTTATTGTGGAGTACTACGTGCTACTGTTCATTTATCACCGAGTATTTTAACAGTTAAATTAATAGTTCCACCCACAATTTTTATTAAAAAATATTATTTCTGCCGTTTTCTGTATCCGACAATTATTTTGTTGTAAGGTCCACAAATGATTGGTTATTTCGGCGCCATCGCACTTTAAACTGAATATTTCCAGACACATTTTTTATTTTATAATTTGTACATATCACCCTTAACTTTAATATTTAATTTTATTAATTTAACATCTAACGGTTTATAATAATATTTATAAAAAATTAAGTTTTATTTATTAAAGATTGGAGCTTTATGGATCGATCTAAATCATTTGGGAAAAGAAGAAAAATAATATTGTGATTTTGGCTACGAGACAAGAAGCCACAAAACAACCCAGCCCGACATCTTGAGTTTGAAACTCTCCAACTCCGATCCCCATAGATAGCTAGATTGAAACTTGTTCAATTATACTCCATTTCAATTTAAAATTATTATTGTATTTTAGGATATATTTTGAAAAAATAGCTAGCTAGCTCATATATATATAACAAAATATAAATGATTTTGAATTTTTCGCTCATCCTAATAAACCATCTGGGCCGTCCAAAGTTTGATATAAATCTCATCGTCCATAGCGCCGGAGTCACGGGACTGTTGTAAGACCCCAAATTATTAATAAATAAAATTTAATTTTCTCTATTTATTATTTTGAAATAGTAAGGGTTGAATTGATTAATGAGGTTAGTTATGGGTAAAATGCGCAAATATTTTAAATAAGCAAGTGGTTATAAAATATTCATTGTTATCTGGGAATATTCGTTTTGGTGGTGGAATATTCTTCCGTCGGAGAATATTAAATGCGACTGTAGCAGATCTTTTATGGGCCCCATAACTGGAAAAGCGATTGGATGAAGAAAATAACAAGTATAAGTTGTTTATAAATAACCACAGTAGTTATTACCAATTATCTTGTTGGAATACCGTATGGTTAAAACACGATGTCTGGCGTTGTTACACAAGAAGATGCGGTATTGCACCAATTATTGATTCTTACGTAAGAAAACCTACTCAATAATTGTTACAAGAATTCTTGTTCAATTATTTTATTTTATTGATTCAATAATTCTTTGCGTTGATATTTTATATTCGTTGTTCAATAATTGTCACTACACGGTATTTTCCATTATCGAAACAATAATTCATATTATCGAATAATATTATTAGATAACATTATTGGCAATGTCTAGAAAGTTCACCAAGGAGAGGTTTGGTAACCTAATTGCTATTAGTAAGGAGAAATCCTTATTGGAAAGCCCCCTCTTTCCTGGGAACTGTCTGGTTGTCATTATTGTGATTCTGTAACATTATTTGTGAATAATTAATTATTGATTTTTATTATGAGGAAAATATTCATTTTATGTGGATATAGATGGAGAAAATTTTTAAAGTGACAATTGTTGAAAATTGATATTTTATTTTTTCTGATAAAATAATATTTTATTATATTATTATAATATAATAATGATGATATTTTTACAATGAATGTGGGATATATGAGTATATGAGGAGGAAGAATATTTTTGTTGCAATAAATGTTAAAAACATGTTAAACATGTCGGTGGACCCCATTTCTTGACTGAAATTTGATTAGTCTGTAAAATCACCCGTTTGTGAATTTCGGTCAATTTCTGTTTGGAATTTAGAAAAACTTTCTTCTGCAAAGTTGTAGATAATGAAATTTCCTATGGAAAAGACATGTGGTTCAAATTTTTCTGACAAAAGGGCTATTTATTATGAATTATTGAAGTTCCGAGGTTCCAGAATAATTGATTTTTGGAATTTTAAAATATTTATAGTTAGAAAAACGTTTTTGATATGTTTGGTGAGCCCCATTGGTTGTTGAAATGGCTGAATTCAGTTTTTGATGGTGGGCGTAGGAATTTATATAAATAATATTAATATTTTATTAAATTTTCTGCTTTGGTGTTCTAAGCATTTTCCTATAAATAAGGTGCTTAGGTTAGAATTGAAAATCACACCAGAAACTAAAGTTTTTCTCTCTTTTCTCTCGATATATTGGCGTATTCTTGTGAGTATTTTGATACTTTGAGTATTATTATACGGTCTGCAAGTTCCTTCAAAGACTATATTCGAGATTTCAAATGGAAATCTTATTATGACGCCCCAAAATTAGGTATACATCACCAATCTTGAGTTGCCGGATACATGGTACGTAATTCAAATACAACTTAATAATACAACAATAGGTATAACAATACGACAAAACATAAATCGTGAGTTTGAATACAAATATTGTCTACTAGAGAGTATACAAACTCAAAAGGAGTTCTCATTACAATTATTATCACACTATTTTACAGAATAGTGAGAACTACTAATGCACCATCTAGGACCATCACTCCATTCCCTGACTCGTTCCAGCTATATATATTCTCATTTCCTGAAGAGAAGAGTGAAAGAAAAGGTGAGCTTAGCCCAGTAAGAAATATTATGACTAAGATAATGCAGAATAAATTATCATTAGCCTTAAATAGTGTTAAATTGATACAATATAACAAACATCAGGTTTAACTGCAGCGGAACAAGCAATCCATTAAAAGAGTCAAGTAGAGAATAAAATCTACTATCTTTTATGATTTAAAAGGTTTTTCATCACTTTTATCGCTGGGACTCAGATTATAATAAATAATCCACATCATCGAATCACCCCTGCACTACGGCCAATGATATTCTTTAGTATCACGACCACAATTATCCATGCACTACGGGCCAAGAATATTTGTGTATTCATTAATGGTCATGATCATACCAATAACTGTCCATCAATGCACTACGGGCCAATGAGGACTTTTACCACATCATTTGTAACATTACTACCATGATTACACCGAATAATCTCTGGTCATAATCATACCAAGTCCATCTATGCACTACAGGCCACAGATAACTTTCAAAAAAAATATAAATGAAGATGATGACAATGATATAAGAATTCAATAAAATAAGTTCAAGAATTAATTTATCCAGGAACTAATAATGTCCAAATTGTCAATATGATCTTCGCTTTGTAGAGTAAAATTCAAGAATGCTCAGAAGAATATTTCCATGAAAAGATACTGGATGAAGCGCAAATATCAAGGATATTCCACTAATTTCATGGAGTATAGAAGTCAAAAATTTAACCAACTGTGACGCTCCCAAAATAGGGTATACATCACTCATCTTGAGTCGTCAGATACATAGTACAGAAGTCAAATACAACTTAATAATACAACTGTCGTGTACAATACGACAAAACATAAACTGTGAGTTTGAATACAAATATTGTCTACTAGAGAGTATACAAACTCAAAAGGAGTCCTCATTATAATTATTATCACACTATTTTACAGAATAGTGAGGACTACTAATGCACCATCTAGGACCATCACTCTGTTCCCCGATTAGTCCCAACTACTTTCTCATTTCCTGAAGAGAACAATGAAAGAAAGGGTGAGCTCAACTAGCCTAGTAAGAAATATTATGACTAAGATAATGTAGAATAAATTATCGTTAGCCTTCAACAGTGTTAAACTGATACAATATAACAAACATCAAGTTTAAGCTCCAAAGTGAAACAAGCAATCCATTAAAAGAGTCAAGAGAGAATAAAATCTACTATCTTTTATGATTTAAAAGGTTTTCATCACTTTTATCATTTGGGACTCAAATTTTAATAAATAATCCACATCATCGAATCACCCCGCACTACTGGCCAAGGATATTCTTTAGTATCACGACCACAATTATCCATGCACTACGGGCCGAGAATAATCATGTTTTCATCAAGCGGTCCCCGATCATGCCATAAAATAATTCATCTTTGACCACGACCAAAGAGAATCCATAGCCATAATCATACCAAAAACTGTCCATCAATGCACCACGGGCCAATGAGGACTTTTTCCACATCATTTGTAACATTACGGTCATGATTATACCGAATAATCCTTGATCATAATCATACCAAGTCCATCTATGCACTACAGGCCACAGATGACATTCAACATAATATAAACATGAGGATGATGACAATGACATAATAATTCAATAAAACAAGTTCAAGAATTAATTTATCCAGGAACTGATAACGTTTAAATTGTCAACATGATACTGCTTTGTAGAGTAAAATTCAAGAATGCTCAGAAGAATATTTCCATGAAAAGATACTAGATGAAGCGCAAATATCAAGGATATTCCACTAATTTCATGGAGTATAGAAGTTAAAACTTTAACCAACCGAGTATAATAGATAATGGAATAACAAAAGAAATCACCACGCATGCGGTACTTGGATGTAGGCAAAGTTATTCCAACGTAATACTAAATAACGGAACGAAGTCCCGTGAAATTCGCATGCCACCGACAAGATGTTCCAACAGAATAATAAAGAATGGAATAACAACGAAATCACCATGCATACTAGATGCTTGCGACAGACAAGTTATTCCAATGTAATACTAATAAGGGGCGGGATCGGTCCGGCGTAAAAACGCATGTGATGTGGGATATTCCAACAAAATATTAATAAAGAGGCGGAACGGTCCCGCCAGAAACGCATGCATGCGAGGATATTCAATGAGAATAATAAAGCGGAATCAGTCCCAAGGCGAAACGCGCCTGCATGTGATATTCCAACAAAATAATAATAAAGATGGAACCGTAAAACAGAAGCGCGCACAAACAGGATATTCCAACAGAATAATAATAAAGATGGAATATTAGAAGAATGTCACCAAGTATAGGGTAGCCCGCGTATACAGGTTATTTCAACAGAATAACAAAGAATGGAATAACAGAAGTTCTCTTCATGAATACAAAAGAAATAATACTCCCTACGAGTACAACAAATAATATTCCCTACCTTAGAAAGAAGAGTACTGGATATAAAAGTAGTGACGTAGCAGAACACTTTTCTTCTTTCTCTCTATAGTTTCTCTAGAGTTTCAGTGAATTCGTAAGAAATAATGAAGGAATGAGCTTCTATTTATAAAAAAAATGGACGGTGATAAGAATTAACTCCTCATGAAGCGGTCCAGATTGATTTACTTTAAATGACGGTCCATATTTAAAGCAAAATCTTTTAAATAAAATATAATATATTCTATTTATAATCTAATAAAACGAATAACTTTATAAAAGATTTTACTATGCAAATACTATAAGACACTATGCAAAACACTATGCATAATAAAATATAATATATTCTAATTATTGTCTAATAAAATAAATAACTTTATAAAAGTATTTTGCTTTATATAAAAAGATTTTACTATGCAAAATACTATGCAAATACTATCGCAACACTATGCATAATAAAATATAATATATTCTATTTATAAAATAACTTTATAAAAGTATTACATTTTATATAAAAAGATTTTACTATGCAAAAATACTATGCAAATATTATGCAACATTATGCATAATAGAATATAATATATTTATAGAGTAACTTTATAAAAATATTACATTTTATTACATTAATAATACCAATAAAACAAAAGCGAGTGACTTATCACATAAGCATCAATAATCAATACCGCAGTGCTACTTATGCAACCACACGACATCTTTACGTTTACTACCGAATAGTTCAACAGTATTAACGGTAAAACTTCCGCCGTTATTTTCATAAAATATATTTGTCTTTTTCTCAATCAGACAATAATTTCGTTGTGGGGTCCACCAATGATTGTACCGTCGTACGGATATTCTTCGACAAAAAGAATATTCCCCGACCAATCGAATATTATAAAACAACTTGCATACTTTTCAAAATTTATAAATACTACCCACAACTATAACATTATATCAAATCCACACCATAATATTCAAAAAATTATTTCGAGAAAATTAAATATTTATTCATAAAATCTGAGGTCTCACACCAACTAGGTATAATAAAGAATGGAATAACAAAATAAATTACTATGCATGCGGTACTTCGCATAGACAGATTATTCCAACAGAATACTAAATAACGGAACCAGGTCAAGCGAAATTCGCAGACAAGCAGGATGTTCCAACGAGAATAATAATAAAGACGGAACCGGTTAAGCTTTAAAACGCATAAAAGACGAGGATATTCCAGCGAGAATAATAAAGGCGGAATCGGTCCGGCCAGAAAACGCATGCATACATATGATATTCCAAATGTAATAATAAAGGCGGTATAATAGAAGAATGTCACCAAGTATAGGGTAGCAGCGTATCTGATTATTCCAATGAATAATAAAGAATGGAATAACATAAGTTTTTTTCATGAATACAAAAGAATAACACCCCTTACGAAAGTACAACAAATAATATTCCTTACCTTAAGAAGAAGAGTCTTTGGATATATAAGTAGTGAAGTAGCGAGAATACTTTCTTTCTTTCTCTATATAGTTTATATCTCTAGAGTTTCAATTGAATTCGTAAAGAAAATAATGAAGGAATGAGCTTCTATTTATAGAAAAATGGACTGCATAGTAACTAACTCATGAACGGTCTAGATTGATTTACTTTAATCATCTGACGGTCCATATTTAAAGCAAAATCTTTTAAATAAAATATAATATATTCTATTTATAATCTAATAAAACGAATAACTTTATAAAAAATTTTACTATGCAAAACACTACGCAGTACTATACAAATACTATGCATAATAAAATATAATATATTCTAATTATTGTCTAATAAAATGAGATAACTTTATAAAAGTATTCATTTTTATATAAAAGAGATTTTACTATACAAAACACTATTCAAACACTATACAACATTATGCATAATAGAATATATAATATATTCTATTTATAGAATAACTTTATAAAAGTATTATGTTTTATATAAAAGATTTTACGTATTATTACTTTAATAATACCAACAAAACCGAAAGTGACTTATCACGTAAGCATCAATAATTAATACCGTGTGCTACTTATACAACCACGCGTATTATTGTATTTTTTAACAAGGGTGTTTCAACGAGTTAACAGTAAAACTTTACCAGGTATTTTTCATAAAGTATTTTTGTCATTTTTCAATCAAACAATAATTACATTGTGGGTCCACTAATGATTGTGCCGTTGTACAAATATTCCCTGTTAAAACGAATATTCCCCAACCAATCGAATATTATATAACAACTTACGTACTTTGCAAAATTTATAAATATTACCCACAACTATAACATTATATCAATTTCACTCCATAATATTCAAAATAATATTTATAAAAATTCATCTTTATTCAAAAGTTGGGGTTTTACAATCTCCCTTCTTATGAAATTTCGCCTCAAAATTAGGGTACGTACGGTATATTGAAGAGGTAAGGATACCTTGATTTCATTTCGATTCTAACTCCCAAGTCATTTCCTCAACATCGTGGTTTCTCCACAAAACTTTGACTTGAGGTATAACCTTGGAGCGTAGAATATGTTCCTTCTTATCCAAGATTTGAGCAGGAACCTCTTCATACGTCAAATCTTCCGCTATTTCGTCGGTTCTAACTCAATAATGTGGTTGGGTCTTCCACATATTTACGTAATATGGATATATGAAAAGCGTTATGAACACGAGACATACTTGGCAGAAAGCGAGTCTATAGGCCATAGTTCCTACTCGATCAAGGATTAAAATGGCCGATAAATCGAGGATTGAGCTTTTCTCTTTCCAAATCTCGTAACTCATTTCCATGGAGGAACACGTAACAACACATGATCTCCTATATCGAATTCCACGTCCTTTCGATGAAGATCAAGATAACTCTTTTGTCGATCTTGTGAGGTTTTTATACGTTGTCGGATCGTTTGAATCTTTTCCGTAGTCACGTACAACTCCCGGTCCCAACAACGGTTGCTTCACCCACCTCATCATCCTAGCATACTAGAGAACGAAACTTTCTTCCATACAACGCTTGAATGGAGCCATGCCAATACTTGTTTGATAAGCTGTTGTTGTAGGAAAACTCCACCAATGGTAAGAACTTGTCCCAACTTCCCTTGAAGTCAAGGATACTGAGTCTTAATAGATCTTCAAGAGTTTGAATCGTCCTCCGAACGTCGTCCGTCTCGAGGATGATATCCGAAAGCTAAATCGTAAATCCGTACTCCATAGCTTTTTGCAAACTAACCCAAAATCTTGAAGTGAATCTTGGGTCTCGATCGGAAACTATGGATCTTGGCATACCATGCAATCTTACAACCTCGTTTATGTACATACTGAGCAAGACGTTCAAGTGTATAAGTTTCTCGTATCGGTAAGAAATGAGCAGACTTGGTCAATCTATCAATAATGACCCAAATCGCATCTATGCCTTGAGAAACTTTGGGAAGACTGGTAACGAAATCCATGGTAATGTGCTCCCACTTCCATTCTGGAATTTCAAGTGATTGCAATGGACCTTTTGGTACTTGATGCTCCGCCTTGACTCGTTGACACGTTAGACACCTTGAGATAAACAACGATATCCCTCTCTTCATATTGCTCCACCAAAATGTATGATTTAATATCATGATACATTTGGTACTCCCGAGATGGATTACAAGCGGTGTGTTATGCGCCTCCATCATGATTTTATACTTTAAATCGTGGTCGTTAGAACACAAAGTCCGGAGTTGACTCAAGTATTCCTTCTTCATCGATTCTTGCTTCCTAAGATAGCACCTTCTTGACTTTCTTCCTCATACGCATCACCTCAGTGTCCGTAGCTTTGAGCAACTTTAACTTTATCAATTAAAGTCGGTTCTACTCAGTATATTCGCCATCATCACATGGGTCCCCGGAGTCTTTAACTCTATCTCCATCCTTTGCAAGTCACACAAAATGGGCCTGCGTTGACAATATCGCATTCAAGACTTGCGATATGATCTTCTACTCATAAATCGCTACCACGTTCGCTTTTTCAGGATGGTATTGAATGGTATGATTATAATCTTTCAATAGTTCAAGGCAACATCGTTGTCGCATGTTGAGTTCCTTTTGAGTGAAGAAATATTTGAGGCTTTTATGATCCAGTAAAGATCTCCACTTTCTCCCCATACAAGTAATGCCTCCAAATCTTTAGTGCGAAGATAATAAATGCCAACTCTAGATCATGAGTAGGATAATTCCTCTCATATTCTTTGAGTTAATCGTGAGACATAGGCTATGACTTTCCCATATTGCATGAGAACACATCCTAACCCTTTGCAGAAGCATCACTTTGTAGATGACAAATCCTCCGAACCGGATGGTATTGTCGAGCAGTCTTTGAAATGAGTCTCTCTCTCGAGTTCTTGAAAACTCTTCTCACATTCCTCGCTCCAACCGAACTTTATATCTTTCCGAGTCAGCTGAGTTAGTGGAGTAGCGATTCGAGAAAACCCTTCTACGAACCTCTGATAATAACCAGCTAAGCCAAGAAAGCAATGTACTTCGGTCACTGATTTAGGTTGCTCCCAGCTTTGAATAGCTTCAATCTTTGCTGGGTCAACAGATATTCCATGACTTGATACCACGTGCCCAAGGAATGCTACTTCCTCAAGCCAGAACTCGCATTTCTTCAACTTGGCATAAAGCTTATATTCACGAAGCTTTTGGAGTATCAGCCTCAAGTGTTTCTCATGATCTTCTCGGGTTTTGGAATATATGAGGATGTCATCAATAAAGACGATCACAAAGTGATCCAAATATTCTTTAAATACTCGATTCATCATATCCATGAAGGCAGCAAGAGTATTAGTCAATCCAAAGGACATGACTAGGAATTCATAATACCCGTACCGAGTTCTAAAAGCCGTCTTTGGAATGTCATCGGTTCTAATCTTCAATTGGTGATATCCGGAACGAAGATCAATCTTTAAAAAGAATTTGGCTCCTTGCAACTGGTCAAATAGGTCATCAATATGTGGCAATGGGTACCTATTTTTGATGGTGATATGATTCAACTCCCGATAATCAATACAAAGTCGCATACTCTCATCTTTCTTTTTCACGAATAGTAGCAGGGAGCACCCAAGGAGAAGTCTTAGGACGAATGAAACCGATGTCTAACAATTCTTGTAGTTGGGTCTTTAACTCCTCGAAGTTCAATAGAGCCATTCGACATCTGAGGGCTTTGGAAATAGGTTTTTGTACCGAGTTCAAGGTCGATACAAAATTTAATTTCACGCCTGGGGTAGGCCAGGAAGTTCTTGAGGAATACGTCAGAAATTCATTAACAAATGAAATATCATTCAAAACTGACGTATTTTTGTTTAGATCCGTGACATGAGCTAAGAAAGCTTGACATCCATTTTTCAATAAACGAATAACTTTATGGCTTGAGATGACAGTGATTGATTTTAATAGTTTGGTGGCTTGAATTCGCATAACAGATTGGTTAGGAATATGAAAGCTAACAATCTTACGAAAATAATTAATTTTTGCATGATGAGTAGTTAACCAATCAATCCCTAGAATTACGTCAAATGCAAGTATTTTTAATGAAATAAGATAGACATGTAATGTGAGGGTACCGATTTGAACCAAATAAGACTTATAAACAGTGGATGTAATGAAGGTTTCTCCCAACGGAGTTTCTACAGATAAGTCAAAGTCTAATTTCTCCGGAGTCAAATTTAATCGTTGAGCGCAAGTAGGAGAAATAAAAGAATGCGTAGAATCGGTATCAAAAAAGGTATAGACTTCGCTAGAGTTTATGATAAGCTTACCCGTGATGAACTCATTCGGGTTCCTTGCTTTCTGGGAGGTCACAATAAACGCTCTCCCTTGCACTACCGATTTTGACTTTTCTGGGACGGCCTTTGGTGCCTCCATCCAGGCTGAACTTGTCTTCGGCGAACGACAAAATCGGGCTAAGTGACATTCTCTTCCATAATTATAACATGCTTTGGATGGCATCACGCAGTTTGGACTGATGTGTCCCTCCCCTCCGCATTTGAATCATATGATAGGTGGTCATTCTCCTTCCTTATCAACGGGTGTTGGTGCTGACGTCTTTCCATCATTGTTGAATCTCCTATTCTTGAAATGTCCATTTTTACTGTCTTGGCCATGATTACCACCGAAGTGGTTACCATTTCGGCATGTTGATTCCTCCACGTTTGTTGTCACCGTTCACGATGGTGATACCCATTGGTATTTTCATGTTGTTTACCGCTTTCTCTTGGTTGCGTTGACTCGTTCTGGCGCTCTAATAATCGAGCCCTATTTACAACATCCGAGTACAAACACGGTTTATAAGAAATAAGATCTTGGACGTATCTCCAGGTTTTAAACCTCTTAAAACATTCAAGCGTCATTCGCTCCTCATTATCGATCAAATGGGATGCAATAGGGATAACTCGCAAATTTAGCCTCGTATTGCGACACGGCCATATTGTTTTGTTCTAATTTGATAAACTCCACTTCTTTCATGTGATTGAATACTCTTCGGAAAAGTACTTGTCGTTGAGTAGCTCTTGGAACTTCTCCCAAGACATCTTGAGTCGTCCAGTGAGACGCGTTTCTGATTTCCACGATGAATCTCTTCACGCAATATGAAGGTGGCGAAGGGAACCTTTTGCTCCTCGGAGTATCCTAAGACATCAAATATCTTGGGGATCTACTTTATCCATGCTTCCGCTTTAAGTGGTTTTGGCTCTCCAATAAACTCGGTGGTCCCGGCTCCTTGAAGCCCCATTTAGCGGTGACCGTCCGAGAGTTTCAGTGTTTCCACCTACATTTTGGACGAGCCGTTTCGCGCGAGATGTTGCATGAATTGCATAAAGTCTCCGAACAATCCATCATTCATCATTTGTGCGTGTTGTTGTTTGCATGAGGATTGTCGCTCCCGATGCACATTATCACGATTATTGATATGGAGGAACTCAGCGGTCTCTTGTGCTCCATTGCTATTCTCAACATTCTCGGATGTCATTTTCAGAATCTTGCCACAAAACAAGGGTTAGTTGACATGTAACATATTATCTCTAAACTCGACCAACCAATTTAAATACAAAATAAATTTAAGTAGGTCATACTAACAAGGAATTCCCGTCTCTCCCTCCTAGTTCTAGTCTCACATCTTAGCTGGGGATCATAACCCTAAGCTTTGATACCAACCTGTGACGCCCCTAAAATTAGGTATACATCACCTGTGGCGCCCCAAAATAGGTATACATCACCCATTCGAGTTGTCAATACTGATGTAAACAACTACAACTTTATTATTACAATATAAGAAAGCGTGAGTTTGAATACAAATATTATCTTCTAGACAATATTTATACCCAAATAAATCCTCATCACATTTATTGATACATTATTTTACAAAAATGGTGAGGACTACTAAACAACTCTCTCTATAACCATCATTCCATATCCCGACTCGTACTCGCTACATTCTCGCCTCCTGAGAAGAAAAATGGAACAAAAAGGAAAAGGGTGAGCTCAACTAGCCCAGTAAAGAATATTATGACTAAGATAATATACAACAAAATTATCGTTAGTCACAAGTTTTAAATCAATATTCGCAGCGGAAATAATAATTCATTAGAAGAGTTAAGTAGAGAATGAAAACTACTATCTTCTATGTATGAATTTTAAAGTTCATCGCTCATCTTTTATCCCTGTAACATCAATCAATATATATCCGAATCAAATATTCATCTTTGCACTCTGTGCCAAAGATATTCATCGATTGGTCATGTTCATCTAAACACTGTTCATCTTTCTTGACTACGGGCCAAAGATATTCATCGAAATCATTCATCTTTGCACTCTGTGCCAAAGATATTCAATAATATCATCATTTAAGACCGAGGATGATGCAAAATATTTTTAAAGAAACGAATCCAAAGTGAAACAAAATGACAAGGATTAAGGATTAAGGATTCAGTACTTTGTTTTATCCATGTCCAAAAAATACCTCAAAAATAATCATAGTGGTGTAAAATTCAAGAATGATCAAAACATGGATACAATCAAAGCTAGTATCCGAATAGATATTTTGGACGAAAAGGAAAACTTTCATTTTACGATGAATAGTGTTATTATTGAATGAATAATCAGATATCGTGAATAAAGTCCGAGTATCGTGAATAGTAACTCCGAAACTAAAAGTTCCAAATTTGATTAAAAGTTCAGATCAATACTTGACATAATGATATTAGAATAAATAATATCATTTTAAAAAAATAATATCCCTTACCTCGGAAAAGACAATACTTTTAATGGAATACTTGATATAAAGCTATAACTTGAACTTGCACGTAGATATAGCAATACTCAAAGTATACTCAAAATACTCACAAGAATACGCCGATAATATAGAGAGAAAACTTCAATTTCGGTGTAATTTTCAATTCTAACCCAAGCACCCTATTTATAGGAAAATGCTTAGAACACCAAAAGCAGAAAATTTAATAAAATATTAATATATATATATATATATGTAATCTTCACTTACACCTTTGAATCTGAAATTCAAAGAATTGAACACATGCCTCACACATGCAAAAAACGTTTTTGTAAAAAAAATATTTAAAACTTCAAAAATTAATTATTTTGGAGCTTCAGAACTTCAATAATTCATAATAAATAGCCCTTTTGTCCGAAAATTTGAATCTCGCGTCTTTTTATAGGAAATTCAATTCTCTACAACTTTGCAAAAGAAAGTTTTTCCAAATTCCAAATAGAAATTAACCGAAATCCACAAACGGACGATTTTACAAGCTATAATCAAATTTCAGTCAAGAAATGGGGTCCACCGACACAATAAACATGCTTTAAATATTTTTGGTAACAAAAATACTCCTCCTCCACATATACTCATATATCTCACATTCATCGTAAAAATATCATCATTATTATATTATTAAAATATAATAATATATTTAAATGAATTATTTTATCGGAAAAAGATAAAATTTTAATTTTCAACAATTGTCACATTAAAAATTTTCTCCATCTATATCCACATAAAATCAATATTTTCCTCATCATATGAATCAATAATTAACTATTCACAAATAATATTACATAATCACAATATTGACAACGTGCGGTTCGAGGAAAGAGGGCTTTCCAATAAGAATTTCTCTTCTTCGACGGGCAATTAGGTGACCAAACCTCTCCTTAGAGCAGAACTTTCTAGACATTGTCAATAATGTTATCTAATAATATTATTCAGATAATATGAATTATTGCTTCGATAATGAAAAAATTGTGTAATGACAACTATTGAAACAACAATGCAATATAAAATATCAACGCAGACAATTATTGAATCAATAAAATAAAAATTGAGCAATAACTCATCGTAACAATTATTGAGTAGTGCCTTCTTCACGTAAGAATCAATAATTGGTGCAATACTGGTAATTTATTGTGTTTTAACCACCGAGTATTTTAACAAGATTAACCCAGAATAACTACTACTGGCAGTTATTTTTAAACAACTTATATTTGTCATTTTCTTCATCCAATCGCTTTTTAGTTATGGGGCCCATAAAGATCGAGTAGTCGTCATGCGAATATTTCCCAACAAAGAAAAATATTTCACACCAAACGAATATTCCCAAACAACAATGAATATTTTATAAAGACTTTGCTTATTTTGAAATATTCGCGTATTTTACCCATAACTATCCACATTAATCAAATCAACCCTTACTATTTCAAAATAATAAATAAAGAAAATTAAATTTCATTAATAATAAGTTGGGGTCTTATAACCTCCCCTCCTTATGAAATTTCGTCCTCGAAATTGACGACGTACACAGTGTTTGAAAAGGTGAGGATACCTCGCTTTCATTTCCGTTTCCAACTCCTGTGTCATTTCCTATATAGCATGGTTCCTCCACAAAACTTTAACTTATGGTATGACCTTTTGTGCGTAGGACATGCTCCTTCCTATCCAAGATCTTACTTGGTACCTCCTCATACGTTAAGTCTTGGCTATCTCGTCCGGATTGCTCTAACTTCAATAACGTGGTTCGGGTCTTTCACATATTTACGAAATGACGATGATATGTGAAACACATTATGAACACGAGACATACTTTCGGTAAGGTAACGGAGTCTATAGGCTATATTTCCTACTCGGTCAAGAATTTGAAATGGACCAATAAATCGTGGATTGAGCTTTCTCTCTTCCCAAATCTTGTAACTCCCTTCCATGGAGCAACTTCATGATAATACATGATCCCCTATACTAAATTCCACGTCCTTTCGATGAAGATCCGCATAACTCTTTTGTCAATCTTGTGCTGTTTGTATACGTTGTCGAATCATTTGGATCTTTTCGGTGTAGTCATACGTCTTAACTTTCGGGTCCCAACAATGTTGCTTCACCCACCTCATCCCAACATATTGGAGAGCGACACTTTTCGTCCATATAATGCTTCAAATGGAGCCACACCTATACTTGCTCGATAAGCATTGTTGTTGTAGGAGAATTCCACCAATGGTAAATACTTATCCCAACCGCCCTTGAAATCTAGGACACAAAGTCTTAATAAATCTTCAAGAGTTTGAATAGTCCTCTCTCGATTGGTCAGTCGTTTGAGGATGGTATGCGGCGAATCAATCGTAAATCCATGCCCATAGCTTTTTGCAAGCTAACCCAAAATCTTGAAGTGAATCTTGGGTCACGATCCCAAACTATGGATCTTGGCATGCCATGCAACCTCACAATCTCATTTACATATATACTAGCAAGACGTTCGAGGAATAAGTCTCCGATGTCGGCAAGAAATGAGCAGACTTGGTTAATCTATCAACAATAAACCAAATGGCATTGATGCCTTGAGAAACCGTAGAAAGACCCGTAACGAAATCCATGATAATGTGTTCCCACTTCTATTTCGTAATCTCAAGTGGTTGCAACGGACCCTTAGGTACTAGATGCTCCGCCTTTACACGTTGACAAGTTAAACACGTTGAGATAAACTTTGCAATCTCTCTCTTCATATTGTTCCACCAAAATGTATGTCGAAGATCACGATACATTTTGATACTTCCAGGATGGATTGCAAATGGTGTATTGTGTGCCTCCATCATAATCTTTGTACTTCAAATCAGTCGTTAGGGACACAAAGTCCAGAGTGGACTCAAGTATTCCTTCTTCATCAATTCTCGCTTAGGAATAGCACCTTCTTGTACTTTCTTCTTCATACGCATCGGCCTGCCCATGGGTGGCTCGAAAGCAACCTTAACTTTTTTTTATTAAAGTTGGCTCTACGCAGATACTTGACATCATCGCACTCATTCCTGCATATGATCTTCTACTCAACGCGTCAGCTACCACGTTCGCTTTTTCAGGATGGTATTGAATAGTGTGGTCGTAGTCTTTCAATAGCTCGAGCCAACGTCGCTGCCGCATGTTGAGTTCTTTTTAGTGAAGAAATATTTAAGGCTTTTATGGTGCGAATATATCTCCACTTTCTCCCCATATAGATAGTGCCTCCGGATCTTTTAGCGGAACGATCTTTGCCGCTAACTCTAGATTATGAGTAGGATAATTCCTCTCATATTCTTTAAGTTGTCATGAGGCATAAAGCTATGACTTTCCCACGTTGCATGAGAACACATCCCAACCCTTTGCTCAAGCATCATCGTCAGATAACAAATCCATCCGTACCGGATGGTATTGTTAGAAACAGTGCCGAAATAAGTCTCCTCTTAAGCTCTTGGAAACTCTTCTCGCATTCCTCGCTTCCATACGAATTTTATATCTTCACCGAGTCAATTTGAGTTAATGGAGTAGCGATTCGAGAAAATCCTTCCACGAATCTCCGATAATAACCAGCTAAGCCCAGAAAGATGCGTACTTCGGTCACCGACTTCGGTTCCTCCCAACTTTGTATTGCTTCAATCTTCGCCGGATCAACAGATACTCCATGTTTCGACACCACGTGCCCAAGGAATGCTACTTTCTCAAGCCAGAACTCGCATTTCTTTAACTTGGCATAAAGCTTGTTTTCACGAAGGTTTTGGAGTACCAGCTTCAAATGGTGCTCATGATCTTCACGGCTTTTGAAAAATATGAGGATGTCATCAATAAAGACAACAACGAACTGATCCAAATATTCCTTGAATACTCGGTTCATCATATCCATGAAAGCCGTAGGAGCATTAGTCAATCCGAAAGACATGACTAAGAATTCATAATGCCGTCTTCGAGTTCTCAAGGCGTCTTTGGAATATCCTCGATTCTAATCTTCAAATTGATGATATCCGAGCTAAGATCGATTTTGAAAAGAATTGTGCTCTCTTGCAAATCGGTCAAACAGTCATCAATATGAGGTAGAGGATACCTATTCTTGATGGTGACATGGTTCAATTCCAGATAGTCAATAAAGTCGCATACTCCCGTCTTTCTTCTTTACGAATAAAAGCAGAGCACCCCAAGGAGATGTCTTGGGATTTAATGAAACCGATGTCCAACAACTCCTCGTAGTTGGACCTTTAACTCCACGAAGTTCAATAGGAGCCATTCGATATGGGGTTTTAGAAATGGGCTTTGTATCAGTTCAAGATCAATAAAGACTTCAACTTCACGTTCGGGGTAGGCCAGGGAAGTTCTTCAGAAATACGTCGGAAAGTCAATAACAACAGAATATTATTCAAATTTAACTTGTCTTTATTCAAATCCATAACATGGGCTAAGAAAGCTTGACATCCGTTTTTCAATAAACGAATAGCTTTATGATTAGATATGACATTGATTGCTTTTAATGGTTTAGTTGCTTGAATTCGAACAACAGGTTGGTTAGGAATATGAAAACTAACAACCTTACGAAAACAATTAATTTTGGCATGATGAGTAATTAACCAATCAATCCCTAAAATCACATCAAACGCAAGTATCTTTAAAGAGATAAGGTCAACAGGTAAGGTGATGGTGCCAACTTGAATCAAACAAGATTTATAAACAGTGGATGTGATGAAAGCTTCTCCTAACGGAGTTTCCACAGATAGGTCAAAGTCTAATTTTTCCGAAGTCAAATTTAAACGTTGAGCACAAGTAGGAGAGATAAATGAATGGGTAGCACTTGTATCTAGTAAAGTATAAACTTCACAAGAATTTATGATTAGCTTACCCGTGATCACCTCGTTTCGGTTCCTCGCATTTTGACCAGTCACAACAAACGCTCTTCCAGAACCGTTGACTTTGACTTTTTCAGGATAATCTTTTGAGTCACCGTCCCCAGTTGAACTAGGTTTTATTTATCGCATAATCTCGGCGATATGTCATTCCTTTCCACAATTATAGCATACCTTGAACTGTTGTGGGACGGTTTGACCGATATGTCCCTCTTTCGCAGATTAGCATACTGACCGGTGGTCTTTCCCTCCCTTGGAACCCGATTCTTCTTTGGTCCGCCATTTTCACATTATCGTTGTTGAATCTCCTCTTTTAAAATCTCCTCCCGATTCGCTTCTTCTATTCTCATGGCAATGATTACCACCGGAGTGGTTACCATTTTGTTCATCTTTTTCTTTCTCCATTTGGTTATCGTTGTTTTGTTGACCGCCATCTCCGGTATGATCCTGGTTGTGGTCCTCGGTTGGCCGTACTACTCGTTATCTCGCATTTCTAATAATTGAGCCTGTTTACATCATCCGAATAGAGAAAATTTATGAGAAATGAGATATCTTTGTCGTATCACCGGGTTTCAAACCTCTCGGAAAAATCCTCGTCATACGTTCCTCATTCTCCACCAAATGAGGTGCAAACTCGGATAACTCGCAAACTTTGCCTCGTCTTGAGACACCGTCATGTTGTTTTGTTCTAATCGATGAACTCCTTCCTTCTTATATGACAAACACTTTCGTGAAAGTATTTGTCATTAAATAATTCTGAAATGTCTCCCCAAGACATCTTTGAGTCTTGTTGGATGGGTACGCTTCACAGACTCCCACCAAGAGATCGCTTTGCCACGGAACATAAAGGTGGCGAATGGAACCTTCTTTCTCTCCGTGCATCCTAAGACATCGAATATCTTGGTAATTTGCTTGACCCATGTTTCCGCCATGATCGGATCCGGCTTTCCTTAAATTCTGGTGGTCCCAACTCTTTGAATCGCTTGCACAGGTGACAACCCGTGAATTGCTATCATTTCTCCTCGTATTTTGAACACGAGTCTCCTTCATGCGATTTTGCATTAAGCGCAAAAAGCTTCTAAACATCCCCTCGTTCATCATCTCCTCGGTGGTGTTGTTCACAGGGAAGAACATTGTCGACTGTTGACGCGTTCTCCTCGTTGAGTAAAGTCTGAGCGTCTCCACGGTCTCATTTCCATTGTTAATATTCTCGATCGACATTCTCAAACATCGTCATAAAACAAGGGTTAATTAAGGAAATCAATATATCACATAATATCCCTATATCTTGACCAACTAACAAATAAGCTTAGGTAGGACACCTTTAGAGAAGGATTTACTCGTCTCTCTCCCTCCTAGATTCTATTCCCCGATCTCGCCAGAGATCATATCCTAAGCTCGATACCAACATGACGCGCCCAAAATAGGTATACATCACCCATTACGAGTTGTCAATACACACTATGTAAAACAACTACAACTTTATTATTACAATAGTAAAACTGTGAGTTTGAATACAAATATTATTTTCTAGACAATATCTATACCCAAATAAATCCTCATCACATTTATTGATACATTATTTTACAAAATGGTGAGGACTACTAAACAACTCTCTCTATAACCATCATTCCATACCCCGGCTGCATTTTCGCTTACATTCTCGCCTCCCGAGAAGAAAAATGGAACAAAAAGGAAAAGGGTGAGCTCAACTAGCCCAAGAAAGAATATTATGACTAAGATAATATACAACAAAATTATCGTTAGTCTTCAACAGGGAAAAAATCTAATAGAATACAATAGACAACAAGTTTTAAATCAATATTCGCATGAATGAAATAATAATTCATTAGAAGAGTTAAGTAGAGAATGCAAACTACTATCTTCTATGTATGAATTTTAAAGTTCATCGCTCATCTTTTATCCCTGTAACATCAATCAATATATATCCGAATCAAATATTCATTTTGCACTACAGCCAAAGATATTCATCGATTGGTCATATTCATCTAAACACTGCTCATCTTTTGCACTATGGGCCAAAGATATTCATCGAAATCATTCATCTTTTGCACCAAAGCCAAAGATATTCAATAATATCATCATTTAAGATCGAGGATGATGAAAAATATTTTTAAAACGAATCCAAAGTGAAACAAAATGACAAGGATTAAGGATTAAGGATTCAGTACTTTGTTTTATCCATGTCCAAAAATACCTCAAAAATAATCATAGTGGTGTAAAATTCAAGAATGATCAAAACATGGATACAATCAAAGCTAGTATCCAGAATAGATATTTTGGACGAAAAGGAAAACTTTCATTTTACGATGAATAGTGTCGTATTCGTGAATAAGATCAGAGTATCACGTGAATAAGGTCGTATCGTGAATAAGAACTCTCGACACTAAAAGTTCCAAATTTGATTAAAAAGTTCAGATCAATACTTGACATAATGATATTAGAATAAATAATATCATTTTAAAAAAATAATATCCCTTACCTCGAAAGACAATACTTTTAAACTGGAATACTTGATATTAGGCTATAACTTGAACTTGCACCGTATAGCAATACTCAAAGTATACTCAAAATACTCACAAGAATAAATTTCGAATATATAGAGAGAAAACTTCAATTTCGTGTAATTTTCAATTCTAACCTAAGCACCTATTTATAGGAAAATGCTTAGAACACCAAAGCAAAAAATTTAATAAAATATTAATATATATATATATATGTAATCTTCACGCACACCTTTGAATCTGAAATTCAGCAATTGAACACATGCCTCACACATGCAAAAAACGTTTTTTGTAAAAAAAATATTTAAAACTTCAAAAATTAATTATTTTGGAGCTCGTAACTTCAATAATTCATAATAAATAGCCCTTTTGTAATAGAAAATTTGAATCTCGCGTCTTTTATAGGAAATTCAATTTCTACAACTTTGCAAAAGAAAGTTTTTCCAAATTCCAAATAGAAATTAACCAAATCCACAAACGAACGATTTTATGTTTATAATCAAATTTCGATTCAAGAAATGGGGTCCACAAACCACAATAAACATGCTTTAAATATTTTTGGTAACAAAATACTCCTCCTCCACATATACTCATATATCTCACATTCATCGTAAAAATATCATCATTATTATATTATTAAAATATAATAATATATTTAAATGAATTATTTTATCGGAAAAAGATAAAATTTTAATTTTCAACAATTGTCACATTAAAAATTTTCTCCATCTATATCCACATAAAATCAATATTTTCCTCATCATATGAATCAATAATTAACTATTCACAAATAATATTACATAATCACAATATTGACAACCAGGCAGTTCCCAGGAAAGAGGGGGCTTTTCAATAAGAATTTCTCCTTACTGACGGGCAATTAGGTGACCAAACCTCTCCTTAGACAGAACTTTCTAGACATTGTCAATAATGTTATCTAATAATATTATTCAGATAATATGAATTATTGCTTCGATAATGAAAAATACTGTGTAATGACAACTATTGAAACAACAGCAATATAAAATATCAACGCAACAATTATTGAATCAATAAAATAAAATCTTTCGAATAAAGAATTCATCGTAACAATTATTGAGTAAGGCCTTCTTACGTAAGAATCAATAATTGGTGCAATACTGGTATCTCTTCGTGTTTTAACCACCAAGAGTATTTTAACAAGATTAGCAGTAATAACTACTGTAGTTATTTTTAAACAACTTATATTTGTCATTTTTCTTCATCCAATCGCTTCCAGTTATGGGGCCCATAAAGATCGAGCCGTCATTTAATATTCCCGACAAAAAAAAATATTCCACGACCAAACGAATATTCCCAAACAACAATGAATATTTTATAAAGACTTGCTTATTTTGAAATATTTCATGATTTTACCCATAACTATCCACATTAATCAAATCAACCCTTACTATTTCAAAAAATAATAAAGAGAAAATTAAATTTCATTAATAATAAGTTGGGGTCTTACAACACCCATCTTGAGTCGTCGAGACATCGTAGATGTAATTCAAATACAACTTAATAATACAATTAAGTGTACAATACGATAAAACATAAATCGTGAGTTTGAATACAAATATTATCTACTGGAGAGTATATAAATTCAAAAGGAGTCCTCATTATAATTATTATCACACTATTTCACAGAATAGTGAGGACTACTAATACACCATCTAGGACCATCACTCCGTTCTCCGACTCGTTCCAGCTATATTCTCATTTTCTGAAGAGAACAGTGAAAGAAAGGGTGAGCTCAACTAGCCCAGTAAGAAATATTATGACTAAGGTAATGCATAATAAATTATCATTAGCCTTAAACAGTGTTAAACTGATACAATATAACAAACATCAAGTTTAACTGCATCGGAAAAAGTAATCCATTAAAAGAGTCAAGTAGAGAATAAAATCTACTATCTTTTATGATTTAAAAGGTTTTCATCACTTTTATCATTTGGAACTCGATTTTAATAAATAATCCACATCATCGAATCACCCCGCACTACTGGCGAGGATATTCTTTAGTATCCGACCACAATTATCCATGCACTACGGCCAAGAATATTTGTGTATTCATTAATGGTCATGATCATGCCAACAAATCATCCATCAATGCACTACGGGTCAATGAGGACTTTTACCACATCATTTGTAACATTACGGTCATGATTACACCGAATAATCCTCGGTCATAATCATACCAAGTCCATCTACGCACTCTGAATACAGATGACTTTCAAAAAAAAATATAAACATGAGGATGATGACAATGATATAAGAATTCCATAAAACAAATTCAAGAATTAATTTATCCAAGAACTAATAATCTCAAATTGTCAACATGATTGCTTTGTAGAGTAAAATTCAAGAATGCTCGAGAAAAATATTTCCATGAAAAGATCTTTGGATGAAGCCTTGAAATATCAAGGATATTCCACTAATTTCATGGAGTATAAGTCAAAACTTTAACCAACCGAGTATAATAAAGAATGGAATAACAAAAGAAATCACCATGCATGCGGTGCTTCGCGCAGACAAAGTTATTCAATGAATACTAAATAACGGAACCCGGTCGGTGTAAATTTATGACCAAGCGGGATGTTCCAATGAGAATAATAATAAAGAGCGGAACCAGTCCGACGTAAAACGCATGCATGAGGATATTCAATGAATAATAAAGAGCGGAATCGGTCCCACAGTAAAATGCATGACATGGATATTCCAACAAAATAATAAAGACGGAATAATAGAAGAATGTCACCAAGTATAGGGTAGCCTGCGTATACAGGTTATTCCAACAGAATAATAAAGAATGGAATAACATAAGTTTTTTTCATGAATACAAAAGAATAACACCCCTTACGAGTACAACAAATAATATTCCTTACCTTAAGAAGAAGAGTACTGGATATATAAGTAGTGAAGTAGCAGAATACTTTATTCTTTCTCTCTATAGTTTATTTCTCTAGTGTTTCAGTGAATTCGTAAGAAAATAATGAAGGAATGAGCTTCTATTTATAGAAAAATGGACTGCATAGTAACTAACTCATGAACGGTCCAGATTGATTTACTTTAATCTGACGGTCCATATTTAAAGCAAAATCTTTTAAATAAAATATAATATATTCTATTTATAATCTAATAAAACGAATAACTTTATAAAAGATTTTATTATGCAAATACTATGCAAAGACTATGCAAATACTATGCATAATAAAATATAATATATTCTAATTATTTTTAATAAAATGAGATATCTTTATAAAAGTATTACATTTTTATAAAAAATTTTTACTATGCAAAACACTATCGCAGACACTATGCAATACTATGCATAATAGAATATAATATATTCTATTTATAGAATAACTTTATAAAAGTATTACATTTTATATAAAATATTTTACGTATTATTACATTAATAATACCAACAAAAACCGAGTGATTTATCACGTAAGCATCAATAATTAATACTGGTGCGCTACTATGCAACCACGTATTCTATCGTGTTTTTAAACAGGGTGTTTCAACATTAACAGTAAAACTTCCGCCGTTATTTTCATAAAGTATTTTTGTCGTTTTCTCAATCCGATAATAATTCCGTTGTGGGGTCCACCAATGATTGTGCCGTTGTACGAATATTCTCTGTTAAAACGAATATTCCCCGACCAATCGAATATTATATAACAACCTGCGTACTTTATAAAATTTATAAATATTACCCACAACTATAATATTATATCAATTTCACTCCATAATATTCAAAAATAATATTTATAGAAAATTCATCTTTATTCAAAAAGTTGGGGTTTTACAACTATTCTTTCGAGATAAGGGATGTTGTTTTCTTCTTAAATGATATTATTTTCTTCAATATCATTATGCCGAAATATTTGTGACGCCCCCAAAATTAGGTATACATCACCCATTTTGAGTCGTCAGATACATGGTACAGAATTCAAATATAACTTAATAATATAACTGTCGTGTACAATACGACAAAACATAAACTGTGAGTTTGAATACAAATATTATCTACTAGAGAGTATACAAACTCAAAAGTAGTCCTCATTACAATTATTATCATACTATTTCACGAATAGTAAGGACTACTCTTAATGCACCATCTAGACCATCACTCATTCCCAGCTAGTCCCAAATACGTTCTCATTTTTCTCGAGAGAGAAACGGTGAAAGAAAGGTGAGCTCAACTAGCCCGAAGAAGAAATATTATGACTAAGATAATGCAGAATAATTTATCGTTAGCCTTCAACAGTGTTAAACTTATAAAATATAATAACTATCAAGTTTAACTGCAGCGGAATAAGCAATCTATTAGAAGAGTCTAGTAGGGAATACAATCTACTATCTTCTATGATTTAAAAGGTTTTTCATCACTTTTATCGCTGTGATTCAGCTTAAAAAATAATCCACATCATCGAATCACCCCTGTACTACGGCCAATGATATTCTTTAGTATCATGACCACGAATTATCCATGCACTACGGCTTAAGATAATCATGTTTTCATCTACGGTCCTGATCATGCCATAAAATAATTCATCTTTGCACTATGGCCAAAGAGAATCCATAGTCCTAATCATACCAAAAACTGTCCATCAATGCACTACGGGTCAATGATGACTTTTTCCACATCATTTATAACATTACAGTTATGATTACACCGAATAATTCTTGGTCATAATCATACCAAGTCCATCTATGCACTACAGGCCACAGATGACTTTCAACAAAATATAAACACGAGGATGATGACAATTATATAAGAATTCAATAAAATAAGTTCAACAATTAATTTATCTAGGAACTGATAACGTCCAAATTGTCAACATATATGATACTGCTTTGTAGAGTAAAATTCAATAATGCTCAGAAGAATATTTCCATGAAAAGATACTGGATGAAGCGCAAATATCAAAGATATTCCACTAATTTCATGGAGTATAGAAGTCAAAGTTTTAACCAACTGAGTATAATAAATAATGGAATAACAAAAAAGAAATCACCATGCATGTGATAGATCGCGACAGCAAAAGTTATTCCAACAGAATAATAAATAACGGAACCGCAGATCCGGCGTAGAAACGCATGTATACATGATATTCAATGAATAATAAAGAATGGAACCAGTGTCGGCATATAAACGCATGTACGAGGATATTCCAATGTAATAATAAAGAATGGAACCGGGTTCAACGTAAAACGCACGCAGATGGATATTCCGGATGTAATAATAAATAATAGAACCAGTCCGGCAGAAGCCGCTGTGAGACAAGATATTAAATGCAGAATAATAAATAATGAAATAATGTAAGAATTTCACCAAGTATAGGGTAACTCACATGATACAAAAGTTATTCCAACAGAATAATAAATAATGGAATAATGTAAGTTCTCTTCATGAATACAAAAGAAATAATACTCCTTACGAAAGTACAACAAATAATATCCTCACTAGTAAAAAGAAACTAAATATAAGAGTAGGAAAGTAGCAGAATACTTTTCTATAGTTTCTCTATAATTTCTCTCTCTAGCGTTTCAGTGAATTCGTAAGAAATAATGAAGGAATGAGCTTCTATTTATAGGAAAATGGACTAAATAGTAACTAATTTATGAACGGTCCAGATTGATTTACTTTTAAACGGACGGTCCATATTGGTTTACTTTTAAAACTTAAAGCAACGGTCCATACTGATTTACTATTAAAACTTTAAACCAACGATCCATATTGATTCACTATTATAACTTTTCACTAGCGCTCCATATTTATTTACTATTATATCTTCAACCAACGGTCTAAAAAATTAGCACATCTCCTCATGGAATAATATTGTACCAAAAATGTTTTGGACCGAAAAGAAATATATTTTACGGGTGATCAATAGTACCCCGTGAATAGTAACTCGTGAATAGTACTTCGACACAAAAAATGTCCCGAATACTCGATTGAACAATACTGAGTGACTTCTCACATAAGCATCAATAATCAATACCGTGTACTACTATACAACCACGCCAGACATATTCTTTTTTTAACATAGGGTGTTTCAACGATTAACGGTAAAACTTCCGTAGTTATTTTCATAAAGTATTTTTGTCGTTTTCTCAATCCGATAATAATTTCTTTGCGGGGTCCACCAATGATTGTACCATTGTACGGAAATTCCCCTACTAAAAGAATATTCTCCGACCAATCGAATATTATATAACCACTTGCTTACTTTGTAAAATTTGTAAATATTACCCACAACTATAACATTACATCAAATCAACACCATAATATAAAAAAAAAATTATTTCGAGAAAATTAAATCTTTATTCATAAAATCTGGGGTCTAACAATATTGGTCTGAACTTTTTATCAAATTTGAAATTTTTTGTGTTTGAGATTCTTATTCACGATACTCAAGACTATTCACGATACGACATTATTCACGAATCACGACACTTATTCATAGAAAAAAAAAATTTCTTTTTTTTGTCCAAAATATCTATTATGGATACTAGCTTTGATTGTATCCATATTTTGATCATTCTTGAATTTTACTCTACTATGATTACTTATGAGGTATTTTTGGACATGGATAAACTGAAATACGAATCCTTAATATTTATTATTTTGTTTCACTGGATTCGTTTCCTTTAAAATATTTTTTATCATCCTCAGTCCTAAATGATAATATTACTGAATATCTTTGGCCTGTAGTGCAAAGATGAATGATTTCTGATGAATATCTTTGGCCCGTAGTGCAAAGATGAACAAATGTTTAGATGAACATGACCAACTGGTGAATATCTTTGGCCTGTAATGCAAAGATGAATATTTAATTTATGATGTATATTGATTGATGTTACAGGGATAAAATATTGATGATGGACTTTTAAATTCATGGATAATAGTAGATTTCATTCTCTACGTAACTCTTCTATGAATTATTATTTCCGCTACGAATATTGATCTGAAACTTGTTGTCTGTTGTATTCTATTAGATTTTTCCCTGTTGAAGATTAACGATAATTTTTTTCTATATTATCTTAGTCATAATATTCTTTACTGGGCTAGTTGAGCTCACCCTTTTTTTTTGTTCCATTTTTCTTCTCAGGAGGCGAGAATATAGCGAGTACTCACTACTACAAAACAGTAAATAGACAACGCGAAAAAAACATCGTGGTTAAGGGTGTTATTTATTTTACACTCTTACACAACGTTTTTAAAACGTTTTAGTTAAACGCAATACACAACGTTTTTTAAAAAAAAACGTTGTAGATTTGTTATCCAAAAATTAGCAGATGCTTAAAAACGTTGTAGAAGGTATGATTCCACAACGTTTTCTGAATAAAAATGTTGTTATTTAGTATATCAGACAACATTTAAGCACATTTACACAACGTTTTTAAAATATTGTTGATTGAATTGGGAAAAAGAAAAAAAATTATGGTTCACCTATATTACCAGTGCACCTGCAATCTGCTAATGCCATAATATATAGCTAAAAGGTTTAAATTCTAATTTAAATTTAAAGCCAAAATGTATCAACCATTCAAAATACATCCCAATAATACATCCCTATTCACAATTTATTTTCCATAAGAACCACTTGTTTAAAAATGTAGACTAACAAACAAATGCTCTCTCAATCACTTTCCTTCACTGTTCACAACCTATGCATATTACAGAAACCAATTCCGTGAAGCTCCAAGATTCCAACTTCAAGTTTCCTACCAATCAATTAGCAACAACTTACATAAAGCAATGTAGATACACGCTAAAGACAAAAGTTCAACTATAGTAAAGCTTTATCAGAAACCAACAAAAAATAGTTAAGAGATTGCAAAATAAAAAAAACAATGTACGTGCAAAATATCATTCTCTCGATCCCTGGTCTTTGGCACGTAACTTTCAAAAGAGCAGTAATTTGCTTATCATTTAACATTTTGGTGCATCTGTGATCCCCCACAATCTTGCAAACCTGGAAACTCGATGGCATTAGATCAAAAAACTAATTGAACAAAGCAAATTCATTAATGCAATCTAGAACGCATGGACATGCAAAACAAAGCAACAAGAAGATGAAAGGGGTTCCATTTGCCATACCACGCACATACAAGTATTCTAATAAAAAGGCAGGAAAATAATTGCCTTACAACTTCCTCCACTGTTGAGTATGTTAGCCATTGAAATCAAGAACAGCCATATAAAATCATTATTTGAAATAATAGTATAAACACTTCTACATTCTACACACTTTATAACCTTAAAAATATAGAGCAGACTGCTATATCCCTTCCCAAACTTCATAATCAGAACCAAAAAACAGACACAATCTCATAACAAACACATAACACCAAAATAATTGGAAGTCAAATAATTTACCTCTCGAGAGATGAAAATATCTGGAAATCCAAAATCCATATAAGCTCGGTAAGAATAATAGCTGCAGAGAGTATTAACGAACCTCAGCTTCCATATCATAAAAACAAAAATCAATAAACAGAGTTATTACATGATAATAAATAAATAAATTAATTAATTAAGTCAACATATATAGCAGAATATTAATGAGTAAAAATAAGTAGCACATCGACCAATGTTATGAAATAGGCAAGGCCACCAGTTTGTTTTGACCTTATGTGATTTTCTTTATAACTCAGTAGGTAAGGCCACCAGTTTGTATTAAAAATTGCAAGTAGAACTATTCTTATATTGTAAGGGAGTTTATCAATTTCAGTGATATCCCATCTGAACATCATGAAGTGATTCTGAGGATCAGTTCAGATGACTCAGAAAAATGCTGGGACATCAAAAAGACCAAGTTTTCCACACCTCGTCAGAATCATCATCAGATTCACTATCCGATGTATTATCTTTTCCCTTCTTGAAGGTCACAGCAGACACTTTTGTTGGAGCATCCTTAGAAGTTACCTTTACAGAAGTTTCCTGTAAGACAAATAAATGGAAATAAAATAAAGACATTTCTTACTTCTATTCATAGCAGAAAATGGCATGACTCAATAAAAGTAACAAGGATGCTGTCATAATACTTACATCTTCCTCATCAGACTCTTCTTCAGATTCTAAACTATCACCTGACTCATCTTTATTTTTTGTCACAACAACAAATCCATTTTTAGCCACATTGGCAGTTGATTTCTTTGCTTGGGAGGCCACTTTGGCAGACTTCTGTTAATACATATCAATTACTTTATACGAGTATCCAACCAGACAAACTCTTACTTCAACTGTAAGTTATAAACGGTGTATATATCTTTAAATACATGAATTAAAGAAACTCCTCAAATCCTGCACTCACATCATCATCTGAGCTCCTGCTATCATCAGAATCATCACTAGACACATCATTCTTTTTGGTTGCAGCTGCCACATGAACATTTTTCACAGGAACTTTGCTTTTGGTTTTCTATAATTTATAACTCTCTTAGAACATAAAGATCATTTATACAGTACTAAACGAGTTCCATAAAAGAAACAACTATTAGTACTAATAAACATCAGAAAGGACCAAATTCTATAATGCAATTCTTATATCAACTAATACTTTAGAAAAATATACACCAATTTAATCATCATCATGTCTTATAATAATTTTCATCATACTTGTAATGAGAAAAACAGAATATTTATACCCATAGTATAAGAGCTTCATTATTATGTATATGCAAGTAAACCCCTATTGTTATAAAAAACTGCTCAATACCATATTCTGTGATGCAACTAATAGACTCACTTCATGATCCTCAGAATCACTGTCTGAGTCATCTGAACTGATGCTCGCCACCTTCCAGAAATTTTGGCTATGTTGATTCTAGCACAAAAAGGAAAGATATAAGAATTATATTTTGAAGGAGTAATAATCAAGAAAGAGAGAGAAAAACAAACCTCTAGTTCTTGATTTAGTTGAGGAAGATTTTCATCAGCTGAAGCTCCTGAGCTAATGGTGCTGCCGGTACAGGAACACTTCACAGAAGCAGATGATTTTAATTGTTGAATTGTTAAGTTGTTGAAATTGGGGATTTGTTGAGCTGATGGGGGATTTGTTTTATCATTAAAAATAAAAAAGTTTGCTAACCTCTTTCGTATAAACTGATTGCACTATATTGTAATCCAACTTAGCCATCCGAAGCAAATTGGGATCCATGTTTTGTTCTTACTCAAAAAATCTTTGCATTTCTCTCAGCCCATACACTGCATAAAATGGTAGAATAAGCACACCTTAACAAAGTCCTCCTATTGTTCCCTATTCTAAACCCACTAAATGTAATGATAAACTATGCTAAACCAGAAATCAATGAAAGTAAAACAAGACACCAATTTACATAGAATACAGAAACTGGGAAAAAGCACAAACAGACAGAAGCAATCCACTAAACAATTAAGTTACCTAAACATAGAATAAAAAATGGAATGGCGCTCGAACAAATATAACACAGAAAAAAAGTTACCTAATTATCGAATCATCGACAGAGATTCACACTATCTGAAATTATAACAATCAAAAAGAAGAAAAAGAAACAAAAACAAACAAACAAACAATAGTTAATACTAAGCCTAAAACACAGATCAAAGACAAAAGAAAACGTACCTGCCAATTCCAAGTTCGTCGTGAGTCTGAACAATTCGCCCCCTCCACCGCTCCTAAAATCCCCCACCGACTGATTCCGCCTCACATCAGATGCAGATCTAAACCCTCCGTCATCAAAATTAGGGCTTGACTTGGTATGAGAGATTTGGGCTGATTCCGGTCCTAAAATCCCCCACCGACTGATTTCAACTGATTCCGCCTCCCATCAGATGCAGTTCCTATGTGCGATTAGGGCTTGACTCGGTATGAGAGATTTAGGCTCTTGTATAAGATATTAAGGGTGGATATGAGACATTTAGGGAGAGAGAGATATATGGTTGGGAATGAGATTTAGGGAGTTAGATATGGCTGGGTACGAGATTTACCAGAGTAGACTGGGAGAGTTTGAGGACTTCGAGAAGGAGAAGGAACAAATGAAAACTTCCGTGTTTTTTTTTTCTTACCCGACTCCCAACGCATAACTCCGTGTTTTTCTAAAAGATAACGTTTTGTTTAAAAAAAACTTTATAACCTTAAATAAATAACGTTTTTTTATACGTATTTACAACATTTTATTAAAAAACGTTATAAAAAAAATATTACAACGTTTTTATAAAAAAACGTTGTGGTTTAAGTGTTGTCTATTTACTATTTTGTAGTAGTAATTAGTCGGGGTATGGAATGAAAGTTCTAGAAAATCGTTTTAGTAGTCCTCACCATTTTTATAAAATAATGTATCAATAATTGTAATGAGAACTTATTTGAGTGTGGATATTGTCTAGATGACAATATTTATATTTAAACTCATAGTTTTTATGTTGTATTAATAAAGTTGTAATTATTTCTGTACCATGTATTTTGACGACTCAAAATAGGTGTTGTATACCTATTTTGGGGGAGCCACACAATATTATTCTTAAGATATATATATATTTTTGATTGTCTCTATGTGTGTTTATACATATCTATATAACAAAATACAAATGATTTTAAATTTTTCGCTCATCCTAATAAATCATCTGAATCGTCCAAAGTTTGACATAAATCTCACCGTCCATAGTAGTCTAGGAATCACTTGAGAGTGTTGCTAGTATATATATATATATATATATATATATATATATATATATATATTAATTATAGGAGCAGTATTATAAAACTTTCATGAGAAATTTAAGTGGCAGCACTGAGATTTAATTTGAGGAAGGTTGGCGGGAGGCATGGAAGAATCAAAAGGGTAAGGGTAAGGTGTCCCAATCATTCACACGAACATCTCTTCCGGTCGGTCTACCGCATTATCTAATCTAGGCCCCTCTCAGCAGTTTCCTCTGTCGATCCTTAATTTGTATATATATATCTAATTATTTATTTTCATCTCGTATATATATGGAGCTAGGGAGAATGAATTTGAAGGGGGAGAAATAAAAAAAATGAGGATATTAATAGTGTAGTTAATAAAGTTGCAAATGGAGTTGAGAATAACAATAAAGGAGTGTGACAAGAAAACAACAAGAATCAAGAGTTCCCCCATTAAAGGGTCAAAAAGGAGAAACCCACCACTCAAACATACACATTCATAATTCCACCCACAATCAATAAAAATAGATTAAATTAATTATGTGTACGGCCATGTGTATTGTGTAATTAATAAAATCAAGACAAAAAATCCCACAAAAAACAACTTGATTTCACAAGGATAGTCAAAACAAACCCATATCTCTAGATCTTTTTTCTTTTTCTTCCATCATTCAGTCCTAAAGTTAAAAAGCAGCCAACACGCAAACAACTCAAAAACATTCTTTCTTGAATTAAGTAAACTAGCCAGCACCTGCAGACAAATTTTAAAGGAGGAGCTAGTTGGTTTAGTTTTTTCTCTTGTTTGAGGACAACATCAACTTTGCCTTTTTTTCCCCATAACCTAGCTACCTTTTAAGTTATTTCTTCTCAGTTCATGGATAGTACTGCTGATCAATGGCCACAGGTGTGTGTTTTCATCCACATGCATGCGTGAACTTGAACTTTTTTCTTTCAAAGTTCAAAACCCTAGCTTTTCATCTTCCTTTTTTTTTTAATTTTCAACTGAAGTTAATTTGAGTTTGTTCCTTCCACATGAATTTAAAGCACTGCACTTTTTATTTAATTCTTTGCCTTTTTGGTTATGTGATAACCGATAAAGGGATGGCAAAAGGTATTCATTGTAAATTTATTTTTCTTCTTTTTTGCTTTTTTTTCTTCTTTCTTTTGTTTCTCTTCTAGTTTACTCTTATCATATAATTATAGATCCAAGATCAAGTTATATATTTATGGATGATTCTATCTAGTTCTTAATTATGAACTTATATAATTTCCCTAGCTATATAGCTCTCTTAATTGGGTTTTTTATTTTGTTAATTAATTAATTAACTAATTTCAGGATCAGATAGCTCCTCCGAGTGCAAGCTCCAACAGGCCTCATCATGCTGGAGAGAGAAAAGTGAGACCATCACAAAAAGATGAAATCTTGAATTGTCCAAGATGTCATTCAACCAACACCAAGTTTTGTTACTACAACAATTACAGTCTCACTCAACCAAGATACTTCTGCAAGACTTGTAGAAGGTATTGGACTGCAGGAGGTTCTCTCAGAAATGTTCCTGTTGGAGGAGGATCAAGAAAGAACATCAAGAAATCATCTCAAAACCCTAATTATATGAAGCCCCATGAAAACCAAGATCTTAACCTAGCATTCTCGGCAGCCGCAGTACAAGAATATCATGGTGTCCCTCAGTTTCTTCAGGTACCCAAGATCGAAAACAACAACATCAACAACAATAATATTCAACTCAACTTGACTCTTCTTTTTCTTCTTCTTCTTCTTGTTCCTCTACTTCAACTTCATTATCGGCTATGGAGCTGATTAAGAGTACTGGGATTAATGCTTCGAGGGGTTTGAATAATTCTTTTCATATTCCAACACCGATGCCTGCTGATCCGAATATGATGTACACATCAGGGTTTCCATTTCAAGAATTCAAGCCAGTGGTAGGGTTTTCTGTTGATGGGCTTGGATCAGCTAGGTATGATGAGAAAGGTCTTCATGGGAATATTAATCAAGAAAATAATGGTGCAGCAGCTGGATCAAGGCTAGTTTTTCCTTTTGGAGCAATGTCAAAGCAAATTCCAAGCACAAATGAAGCGGAGCAAAATAAGGGACATGGGAATCCAACTTTCTTTTGGAATGGAATGTCAGGTGGGGGATCATGGTAATTATTAAAGACGTAAGAGTAAATTATGATACTAAAGAGCTAGGCCGTGTTGCTTACTTTATTTCTTCCCATCTCTCTCCCTCCCCTACTACGTACCCAAGGGGATACCAATTCCAAACAGTTTAAATTGAGATGTTCATTTGGACAGTCTATAGTAATTAGTTGCATTTGTATAGTAACTAAAGAGTTGAATTAATTTTGGATAATTTTTGTTATACGTACAATTATTATATACACTTTCAAGTCTTTGCATGTTAACTAGACAAATGTGTCCAACTCATTTCTATAGGACCAACTAAATGGACTGCCTAATTTTAACTGTCTGAAAAACAAATCTCTTCCGGTTTAAGTTCGGTTTGTTTGATCACAATACAAAATTTGAGTTCATTGTTTATAAAATTTCATACCTCATGCACCTTGATTCTTGAAGCACCACTCCATGTATTTGCATATGCATACGTACACCGCAGAAGTTATGAGTATTAGATAACAATGCGCTTTTACACGCTTGCACCATGAAAAGTTTATATGTAACTAATTAAGCAAGTAGTGTTTGTTTGAGTTTATTCAATAATTAATTTAATTAATTCAATTTTGGTTGAGGACAGCTAGCTAGAGACTATATATATGTAAAGGTTTCTACAAATGTTCGTTTGGTTTAAATCCCTCATTACGTACGTAGGGATAAGGGGATATATACTTTTTTATTAAGATATCGAGTCAAGTAATTAACCACAGAACTTTTCAGCTTTACATTAAATTAAAAGGTGGCAAGAGAATCTTGGCTGATCTATATATAGCACTAACAGTGAGATTCTCCCAACCATGAAAGCACTATATAAAGTGAAGAAAAGCTAAAGGAGAAGGCCAGCTATATTTGTATTTACATGTTCTGTAAATCTTATATGTAGTGATTTTTCCTCTTTCCGTGTTTGAAGTCGGTTTGAAATTTCTAAACGCACCAAATGCATCGTTTACAATTAAGCAATATATTTTAAATGTAGCTTATTTAACTCACAAACGTTGCGTTTAATTTGAACCCCTTAGAATCTAAATGCAACGTTCCAAAACTATTATAGTACTTTTGAACCTCAAAACACACTAAACATTATCACTACAATTAAAACGCAGGTAGAACTAAACAAACCCCCAATTGTGTTGGATAATTTAGATAGTTTTTTTGCATATGGTCGGTATTTGACTCGATCGATCAATTAATATTGACTATTGAGGTATATATAATGCAAATATTTGGACGAGTAAATGAACATTCTTTACATATACCAAGTCATCAAGCAAATTGCCCATTAAAAACACCAGTCTACCTGCCTCAACTAAAAGCTCACCTAATCTGTTTTTAGTTATAAATATCCACTTGGTCCTTATGATCCTCTAGCTACGACTACACCTATCCTTTATCTGACCCAAAATGAAAGTTACACAAACTCGCAAATATATAAGGAAATTAGTTTCGGATTTCATGTTTTGAAGTTGAGATTTCAATTAACTAATAAATTTATCCTTAACTTGTGTGTACTTCAACCAATATATATATAGTCCTTCAATCCTTTATATATATATATGTGTGTGTGTGTGTGTGTGTGTGTTTAGATAGTAAAATTTATTTATTTTTATATGAGAGCTTATAGATTTCAAGAAAGTATTAATAACTTGATTTTTTATATTGTCCTACATTAAATACTAGCAATTTGTTTCTCTTTTATCTTTCTAAAATGAATTTTAGAAGAGTAGTAGGGAGTATATAATTTTTATATCTAATTTGATAAATTAGATGAAATATTAATTATATTTCATAATTTTTATATTTTGTCTTAAAAAGTCAATTTAAAAGAAAATGAAAGAAGGTTGTTCCGCATCGAAACGTTTTTCACCATGCAAGTGTTTGCACTTGAGTAGGTTGTAACATGAGTTGGCAATTGGCATATTATAAGGAGGGGGCTCACACAAACATGAACCATGAGAAGTTGTGCAGACGGTTTCAAGTTTCTAGTTTCACGGCCACTGTTATGGTGATTAAAGAATTTTATAAAAAATAATTTATAAAATAATATAACAATTAAGGTGGTGTAATTAATTGATAATTCATCATAATACGTGATAAATTTTGTAATAATAATAATAATCAATTACAACCAACCACGTCATTTTTTCAGTGGTGAGTAGCCGCATGCAATATGGGACCGACAGCCCGCACCACTTGAACAGGCCGCAATCGCCCGCTGATCCACCACCAAATCGTTGTCTCGTCCACACCAACTGCTAGTTTTCCAAATGCTCACGCCAACAATTGGCCGACTGCTAGTTTTCCAATTGTCCGTGGCATGCAGCTCCAACAATGGTGAAAATAGTACAGTGGCTCAGCTCACAACACCATCAAATTCATACCTATATAAGTAATTACTAACACATCAACTCGTCAACTAAAAATAACACATTTGTATGATCAATCCCAATTTTTCTAGCTAGCTACCGGCCAGTTCTTTCAATACACGTGTATCACAAAATTACCTGTCTATTACAGAATTACAGTTTTTTTCTTTTCAATTACAGAATTACCTGTCTGTCAGCTTGTCACCATAGGAAGAACTATTAGTTTGGAAATTAGAATAGAAGGTTAATTTCTCAAACGTACACTTGTATCCAGTACTACTAATTACAAAGTCGTATACATATACATGAGTTAGCAATTACATTATCCATTACATGAGTTGATATTATCCATTAGCAGCAAAAGCTAACTCACTCACTACCATATATATATATATATATATAAGTTTATAGAATATTTTAGTTGAATAATCAATTGTTCTATTATTCTATAATAATTTAGCACAAATGTACTTGCAAACTTAAATAGCACAAAGGTTAATATTGCAATATATATATATATGCCCAAGGTTCTTTGGGGAGAGAGAAAGCTCGTGTCATCCGCAAGCTAACTGAACAAAAGAACCTCTTACTTCATGCATGTACTTGCAAACTTAAAAAGCTTCTTCAGCCTTTAGTACAAAAACTTTCTGCTTCTTTCATATAGTGGATCGTATTTTTTCTCCCACATTCCCCTCTTAATGACAAAAAACTTGTTTTCTTTTCTATCATAATTTAAATTTTCAATTAGTATCATATGACTTTGCCATACAATTTTTTTTTTAAAAATTTGGTTAAGTTATGGCATCTTAGTTGCTTTAGAAGAAACACAGAGCAGTTTTTTGTTTAGTAGCAATTGCAAGGCTAAGATACAGGCTTCCCTCCTATCCTATTAACCCAAAATAGTTGTCCTGCAACAATAACAACAATTTGGCTTGGAAGATAATTTCAACTCATAATCCAAATAAAATGGTGCCAAACAGTAACCTGTTCTGGCCCCCCACATATATTGACATCGTTTTGACATTGAATTCTAAAGTAACCATCTGGATACGTGAATTTTCTGCTATACAAAAATAAACTTGACTTTTATTCCTTCAATATCCAGGGGTAAGAGAGCTTGAGAAAAGAAGCCATAGAACATTACATATCCAAAATCTTTTTCATTTCTGACTACTATACAATGATTTAACCTTCTTTTTTTTTGCACAAGTCATGCTAACAAATTCATAAAGCCATCTCACTGATCTCCATTAATCCCGAAGATACGGACCTTGTGCATATTTGGGAACTTGGCGATAACAAGTACAATCACCGCAAGAGTATTCAAGAACAACATTGGGTGTTGATAGTCTGTCGTGTGTGAAGCTATCAAGTATCTGTACATGAAACAAGTTGAAATTGATTGGTCATCATCCATTGGTTAAAGTTTCATACAAAAGAAAGAATATTGTCAAAAAAAGCATTTCTCCATCATGAAAGAAAGAATATGTTGTGCATGTATTGTTCTCCAGAAAAAATAGATCAAATAATTTTAGTGATGACATAGTTCACTAGTCTCTGTTCGGAAAGCTGCTTTTGTTTGAAGTGCATGGCTACTATTTCACTGAAAATACATTCAGTTTCATGCTTGCAGATAATCCAAAGCGGGAAACCCAGTCAGACCTAGATTAGAATCTTCTGCTAAAAACTGACCTGATTTGGACAATGTTAAGAAATAGCCATCAAAGAAAAACAATTTCCATCGGTCCAACCAACATAATTTGTAGTATATTGGATGCCAAACATAATTAGCAACGCTTAGCTAGGCTATCAAAAAAACCCACCACTTCTAAGAATGATACCTTTCATTCTCTACCGAGTGTTGACATCAAGAAGTTTGACACCTCAGAGACATCCATGACATGAGTTTAACACCGGTTTTCATAAATTTAAAATTAGCTCGTACTTCAAGATGCAAGGACAACCCTTCAATATGTCAACATGACTTCCCAAACCTAGTATGTTGGCACACTCTTTGTTGGGGAGTGCGGGAGACCACTGACGGACTCAATACACCTGTAGAACCCAACCAACTGATCCAAAAGCATAAACTGACTGGTGTTAGGCTTAACTTTGTATGTTAGGCCTTCAACATCACACTAGTACACCAATGTGAGAATATGTCAACTCACATATAACCTTAACACTCTTAATGATTACTCAGACCTAGCATGTTGTGCATCTTTATTCTTTGTTTTAAACTCTTTTTGAGAACTGCGTGTGAAGAACACATCAACCCTTTATTTTTTTAATTATTTTATTTTTAGATTTTTCAATTGGGTGAAAAATGGTCTAATTGGATATTTTATTAAATACCTGGGTCGTTAAGGCGCAAGGCACACCTAGCGCAAATGCCCCATGTAGCCTAGGTGTGAAGCACGTGCCTTTTTAAAACAAGGCAGACAATGTATGAAATGCAGTAAATTATATAATTCAAGACCTTCAAAACTTCGTTCAACATTTTAGGTGTCAAAAATAAAAAGTAACAATTTCTTTTAGTATGATATTAATAGCCACATCAACTACTAACATGCTCAAACAATTTACAAGGAACTCATCAACTAAAAGCATATAAACTAAAAATCTAAATCAAGAAAAAATCCCTTTAAAATAGATAATCATTAAATGAACCAAAAGTAAGAGGATAAATAAATTCCAGTTCAATTAAAAAATATGTCTCCCCAAAACAACGAAGAAGGAGAACTCTTTTTGCCACGATCGAAGAGGTAGACAGAGACTCGTGAAGTCCCCACAACAACAAAAGAGAACTCTTTTAAAATTTTGGTTTTCTAATTTTGTTTTGGGATTAGTTAATTGTTTTTTTTTTTGGATTTTTTAATTACTTAATAAAGTCAGGTTGCTCGCCTAGGTGCACCTTGCTGTTGTGTGCCTAATCTACATGAGCCTTGGCTCACCTTTGACAACTACGCCTGGGGATTTATATTATTTTACAGTGTATATGTGAAGCAGTCACTATCTGAAAATGTATTTGGAATTTTGGATACATGAACTTTTTAGGAGTGTCCTGCTCCCTAGGAGGAGGGAGAGGGAGAGGGAGAGGGAGAGGGAGAGGGAGAGGGAGGGGAGAAGAGTATGGTAGTAGAATAGAATATCTTTTCTCAGAGACATTAATGTGAAGGCAAGTCTCATACCCAGCAGTACTTGCTTTTGTTGCTTATCCACTCATCTCCAACAAGGAACTGGTTTAGTTGAGGTTGCTCTCATAAGGAAGTGTATGTAGACGTAACCCTATACTCGCCATAGTTGCTTAAAATTCAAACAAAACATATTAGCCACTCATCCTTATGTAGTTGCATAAAATTTAGTAATGTTTATATATATATATATATATATATATATATATATTTTTGGGGTTTGGGTTGTGGTAGAGGAGTAGGAGATTCATTTCTTGCAAACTCTTCTAGTGTATTACATGTGAAAGCCTACCAGATCCACTATCTTCTCGATGAATGGTATATTCACATGGTTGCATGGTTATCTACTACAATTTTACAACACAGAAAACACTTGACAAGAAATGATAATGTTAAAGTAGACATACTAAATGACTGATAGAGCAGAGTATCTTACAGAACAACAGGTACAACAGTCAAAAACTTTCTGTTACGGGTGAGTTGTTGTCCATTGTCAATCTGCTCCCACCAAGTAAGCCCATTATAGATCCCCTGGTCGTCAGCAAATGGAGTTCCTTTCTTCCAGTGGAAGAAATGATAAGTGATCTAAACAGAAAAACAGACTCCTCAATTTTTCTATATAAATGCATAAATCAAACCAATCTACTGCTGAAATTAATAAAATTGACTCAGTCAAAAAGTCAATAATAATTACACAAAAAGAAAATCCAACAACTTCCACACAAAAAACTAGCTACGGTTGAGGAAATTAAATAAAACTTGAAAATTCAGTATTAGGGAAGGTCGAAAATGAATTTGGAATCTTTTTAATGGTATAAGAAGGCTTAAGTAATCAAAACTAGGGTATATACGAAAGCAGTAGACATTAATCCTTGTGGATAATAGAAGAAGGCCTAAATCCTAATAAACCCAGGGTGTACTAGAAGAAGTGCCACCAGTGAAAACACAAGTCTATCCAGAACAATGTTAAGTAATTACTGTGTGTGTGGGGCAAGAATTATGAGCCGTGATAAAAGCATATTTTTGGATTACTAATACAGTTGACAATGCAACATATAAATATATTGAGGATGCGAAAACATTACAAAATTATATTCTATAAATGTGCTTCATTGCACCTTAGAATCAGGGGCACACATTACAAACTGAAAGAATGGAGACAAATAATGTTCCACTTCAGCTAAGTTCATCCGGGTTATAAGTTCAAATTCCAGCTGCTTAGAATGCGAAAGGGTAGCAAAGTCCTTACAATCTATAAGTAGGAGTTATTTGGTCAAGAAAAACAGTATTTATACTAATTAATCTTTAGCTTAAAATAATTCTGGTTACAATATGTAAAATACTATCATACTAAAGATTTTCAGTATCACCCATAATCAAAGACTTAAACTAAAGCAATGAGTCAACACCATTTGAATGAAAACAAAAGGAAAGTAATTATTAGTTTTATGATGAGGTAAAAAAGGATGCAGCCGATGAAAGTTCAAATACATTATTAGAAATTTAGAATATGTCAATTCAAAGCAAATATCCCAAAATGATGTCAATATTTTTAACAAAATAATTACCTTATTGTTCTTATAGCAGTAGCAATAAAGGAATCATATCATTACAAAAGAATTACCACTAGATGTGAGAAAGTTCGGAACTTTGATTTTAAATCTTATAAGTATGCAGTATACTTTTTCCTCGGAGATCATCCAAATACTTTAGAAGCTCCTACCTGAATTCTCATTCCTATAGTTCAAGAGAGATCAAGTTCACTAAAGAGACTATTATTGGGTGCTTCTCCCATCATCAGGCAAAGCAATTCCTTCAGCTCCCAATCTAACACAAATTTACATCCTTGGAATTACATCTAGTTTGAACCAAGCTTTAAAACCCTAAACTCAAGCTCCTAAGACCAATTGAGGAAACCCCTTATCATAACCACCAAGATCCAACAGTAACCAGCAACAGCATACAATCCAAAACATCAAACAAATTAATGATGCCAACCCACTAATTAACAACAAAATTAAAATTCATCTAACCCATAAAGGAAACACACCAAAATGATCAATAAATCCATATAAAAATACCAGGAAGTGGGAGAGATGAACGATGGTCCAAGCCATTCCAGGAGAACAATTTAAGACGGAGAGAACAACGAGCCAGGCGAAGAACAGGATTAAGATGTAGGTGGTCCAAACACCTGGATAAGTGAACCACTCCGTGTTCTTATTCAGATCCGTCGGCGGCGTCGCCTTCACGTAATAATTCGCCATCTTTTTTCTTCTTCTTTTCTCCCGAAGATAGATTTTCTTTGGAGCTGGAAAAATGGAATAGCAATCAACTTCACTATCTCAATAAACTTTATTTAGAGACCCCAAGAACTGTAATTTCATCAAACCCGAAAGAGAAGCTCTATGTATGTGTGTATATATATATATGGCTGTATCTATCTATAGTCTCTTCTCTTTAATCTGTGGTAAGTGGCAACGATTATTATTATCTCAGTTTTGCCGAAATGACCAAAATAATAGTCCCTCATTTTATGAGCCATTTTTTTTATTTCACAATATAGTTAAATTTATAATTACAATCTTAATAATTATTATTATTATCATATATTTAATAAATTTATAAAAAACATGAAATAAAATAATTTTCTATAATTTATAATTTAATACTAATAAAACTGTTTTATGAGAGGAAGATAGTAATAACAGGAATTGATGCAAGAAGATGTAATATAAATAATTATTCTTAAAAATAAATTATCTATAAGAAATTTAACGATACATATCAAAAGAGCGTGCAAAATAAAATAAAAAAATCTTGTTCAATTTTTAGGGTTGATCATGTAAATTAAATATATTTTTCAATAATTTAAATCTATTTATTTCATTATTATTATAAAATGGTTACCAAATCAAATAAAATTTATATACCCTGTATTTAAATATGTAATATTAGATTTTTAAGACACCCTAAAATAAACTTTTTAACCCTAGTCGATTCGATCAATATATTATGTTATTTTAAATTTAATTACTTGTTAATCTTCTTTGTCTATATAACATTTATTTCAAATATTGTTTATTTAGTACAAGCATAATATATATTTTAATGCCGACGTTAGAGAATGGAGAAGTCAGAGGGCGAGCTCGGGAGGAGGCAGAGAATGAGCTCAGGAGGAGGATCTGGGGGTGTGAGAGAGCAATTTTTTATCCTTTGAAATTAAAGAAGATATAATGGACGGATATAATGGACAGTGAAATTTATTTTAAATTTTGGACTGTTCTAATCGTTTATTAGGGTGAGTAGAAAATTCAAAATCAATTGTGTTTTGTTAATTAGATATTCAACACTTGGAAGCTACTACTACCTGAACATATGCCTAAAAATAGTGTAATTAATTGTTCTGGTATGCTTGACCCTAAAAATAGGTCCATTCAATCTAACCCATTCGAGTCGCTTGAATACATAGTTGTACGAGAATACAACAACAACTTTATTACAACAATTGTCGTGCAAAATACAACAACACATATCTTTGTGAGTTTGGATACAAATTTATACCAAATGTGACACATGTCCCAATAGTGGACAACACCTCATGATGACACCTTACATAAAGGTATAGTCAAAGACATTTTAGAAACTAAAATCTTTGGGAAGTGCTCGAGAAACCTTCGTACATGGGAAGGCCATGCGTCAGGTTATGATAGATATCATATGTCCAGAGAATTATCCTTGGTTGACCTAATAGACCCCAAAAGAAAAATGAGAAGATTACTATCGTATTCTTCCCGATGGTGAGTCTTCTCTTGATTTATCATTATCTCCACTATCTCAAATTGAGAATTATACTTCAAACAAACACCAAGATTATATAGGTAGTGCTTTCATTATATATACTCAAACAAGTGGATGAGCACATCCACGTCTTTATGATGATACGTGGTTGTATGTCATTAGACATCTTGTATGATAGTGACAAAACACCCTTCCAACGTTGGGTTCGCCTCACCCTATTAGATTCACCAAATATAACTACTAAACGATGACCATAATTCTATTCCCTATTACCCTGGCTCGACCCAACTACACTCTTATTACACGAAAGGAATTGTAAAGCAAAAGGGTGAAAGACAACTAACTCGATAAAGAATATCATGATTAAAGATAATTAAATTATCAATAGCCTCCATCAATAATAAATCGGAGATTTAGAACATATGGTAGATGATAAAAATTTCAACCATAGTTGCGGTGAACGAAGCAATCCATTAGAAGAGTCGAATAGACTATAAGGTCTATTATCTTCTCCATGTTAAAATCCACCAACAATGTTTTATTCACCGTAACATCAATCAACAATTACGGTCCACAATCATATGAATAACTCATAATCATAATTGTAGTTCTAAATTCCTCTTCTCATCCGGGGCGAAGATAATTTTCATCACCTATCTTTACCGAAACATCAAAGATCATGGTTACACCAAATCACATTTCTTGTTCATAATCATACTAATAATTTCATCTTTGCACTACTGACCGAAGATATTCATTTGTATCACCCGGTTGGTCATGTTCATCTCAACACATGTTCATCTTTGCACTTTCTTGGCCAAAGATATTCAACAACATGTCATCTTTTTACCTTCTGACCAAAGATATTCATCAATAATTCATCTTTTTACCTGAGCCAAAGATATTCCTCAACAGATTCATATTTGCACTATAGGCCAAATATATTATTATCTCAAAGAAATATATAATCATTTGAATTTATATAAACAATAATTATAACCATGTTGATCATTTCACCTTTGCACTTAAGCTAAAGATATTGATTATATATATTGAATGGTCATGATTGTAAGACCTCAAATTTTTTTAAATAAAAGAATTTCCTTTATTTATTATTTTGAAATAGTAAGGGTGGATTTGATTAATGTGGTTAGTTATGGGTAAAATCTGTAAATATTTTAAATAAGCAAGTGGTGATATAATATTCATTATTGTCGGAGAATATTGGTTTGGTCGTGGAATATTCGTGCTTGTCGGGGAATATTAAATGCTGACCAGTGACCATATGTGGGCCCCATGTGAAAAGCTATTGGAGGAAGAAAAGCGACAAAAATAAGTTGTTTAAAAATAGCAGTGGCGTAGTTATTCACTGATTTACCTTTGTTGGAATACCGATTGGTTAAAACATAGTAATCTGGCGTTGTTGCTTGCGGTAGCACTGCAGTATTGCACCAATTATTGACTCTTACATAAGAAGGCCTTTACTCGATAATGGTTACGATAATTCTTTATTCAAGGTATTTTATTTTATTGATTCAATAATTCTTTGCATTGATATTTTATATTCTTTGTTGTTTGATAATTGTCATTACGGTATTTTTCATTGTCGAAGCAATAATTCATATTATCTGAATAATATTATTAGATAACATTATTGGCAATGTCTAGAAAGTTACATCTAAGGAGAGGTTTGGTCACCCTAATTGCCTTGGTAAGGAGAAATTCTTATTGGAAAGCCCCTCTTTCACAGGAGCTGCACTGGTTGTCAATATTGTGATTGTAATATTATTTGTGAATAATTAATTATTGATTCATATGATGAGGAAAATATTGATTTTATGTGGATATAGGCGGAGAAAATTTTTATAGTGACAATTGTTGAAAATTAATATTTTATCTTTTTTACGATAAAATAATTCATTTAAATATATTATTTTAATAATATATTAACGATGATATTTTTACGATGAATGTGGGATATATGAGTATATGTGGAGGAGGAGTATTTTTGTTACAAAAATGTTTAAAACATGTTAAACATGTCGGTGGACCCCATTTATTGGTTTGAAATTTGATTATAGCTTTGTAAAATCGTCCATTTGTGGATTTCGGTCAATTTCTGTTTGGAATTTGGAAAAACTTTCTTACGTAAAGTTGTAGAGAATTGAATTTCCTATAAAAACTCATGAGATTTGAATTTTCTGACAAAAGGGCTATTTATTATGAATTATTGAAGTTACGAAGCTCAAAATAATTGATTTTGGAAGTTTAAATTATTTTAAATTAGAAAAACGTTTTTATTACTTTTTCTAGAAGGTGGCATGTGGTTATTGAACTGAAATCAGATTTCAAGTAATGCGTAGAAGATTTATTATATATATTATTATTATATTAAATTTTACGCTTTTTGGTGTTCTAGCGATTTCCTATAAATAGGTCTTGGGTTAGAATTGAAAATCACACGTAGCTGAAGTTTTTCTCTCTATATTATCGAGCATATTCTTGTGAGTATTTTGAGTATACTTTGAGTATTGCTATACGGTGAAAGTTCAAGTCATGCTTTATATCAGGTGTTTATTTAGAAATCTTGTCTTTCGAGGGTAAGGATGTTATTTTCTTCTCAAATGATATTATTTCTTCAATATCATTATCTTTGAAATATTGGTTGGAACTTTTTATCAAATTTGGAACTTTTTTCATGTGGGGTTACTTATTCATGAGTTCTTATTCACGATTCTTATTCACGAGTCTTATTAATAAAGCGTGAAGATGTTTTTTGTGAAATTTCTATCTTTTGGTGTCGGAGTTACTATTCACGATTATCGGCTTTATTCACGTATCTGACACTTATTCACGAATATCGGCACTATTCATAGAAAAATGAAATTTCTTATTTTTGTCCAAAATATCTATTATGGATACTAGCTTTGATTGTATCCATGTTTTGATCATTCTTGAATTTTACACCACTATGATTATTTTTGAGGTATTTTTGAACGTGGATAAAACAAAGTACGAATTCTTAATCCTTAATCCTTGTCATTATTCACTGGATTCGTTTCTTTAAAAAATATTTTCATCATCCTCGGTCTTAAATGATGATATTATGGAATATCTTTGGCTTAGTGCAAAGATGAATGATTTCTGATGAATATCTTTGGCCTGTAGTGCAAAGATGAATGATTTCTGATGAATATCTTTGGCCTGTAGTGCAAAAATGAATGATTTTTTATGAATATCTTTGGCCTGTAGTGCAAAGATGAATGATTTCTGATGAATATCTTTGGCCTGTAGTGCAAAGATGAATGATTTTTTATGAATATCTTTGGCCTGTAGTGCAAAGATGAATGATTTCGATGAATATCTTTGGCCGTAGTGCAAAGATGAGCAGTGTTTAGATGAACATGACCGGTGGTGAATGTCCTTGCTTTTGTAGTGCTGAGGATGAATATTTGATCTCGGATATATAGTGATTGATGTTACGAGGGATAAAAATAGGCGATGAACTTTAAAATTCATACATAGAAGATAGTAGTTTGCATTCTCTACTTAACTCTTCTAATGAATTATTATTTCACTGCGAATATTGATTTAAAACTTGTTGTCATTGTATTCTATTAAATTTTTTCCTGTTGAAGACTAACGATAATTTGTTACGTATTTCTTAGTCATAATATTCTTTACTGGGCTAGTTGAGCTCACCCTTTTCCTTTTTGTTCCATTTTTCTTCTCAGGAGGCGAGAATATAGCGAGTACGAGTCGGGGTATGGAATGAAAATTCTAGGGAGAATTGTTTAGTAGTCCTCACCATTGTTGTAAAATAATGTATCAATAAATGTGATGAGGATTTATTTGGGTATAGATATTGTCTAGAAGATAATATTTGTATTCAAACTCACAGTTTTACTGTTGTATTAATAAAGTTGTAGTTATTTCTGTACCATGTATTTGGCGACTCCAGAAGGGTTGGATGGAATGGACCTATTTTGGGGGCGTCACAGTTGGTATCAGAGCTTAGGGATATGATCTCTGGCGGAGATCGGGGAATAGAACTAGGAGGGAGAGGCGAGTAAATCCTTCATTTAGTGTGTCTACTAAGCTTATTTGATAGTTGGTCAATATATAGGGATATTATGTGATATATTGATTTCCTTAATTAACCATTGTTTTATGGCGGTATTTGAGAATGTCATTTGAGAATATTAACGATTGGAGTGAATGAGATCATGGAACACCTCTAATCATGACCGAGGATAATGTGATGTCGGTGAAGAAGGAATTAGAGATATCCATGTGGTGAGTGAAGAATTGATAGTTGCACCGAGATAGTCGCAGAGGTAACATCGAGAGTGAGGAAGAAGAGGAAGAAGAGGTACACGAGGAAAGTTTATTAGAGGTATTTTATGATCAAAATGTAGAATTGCAAAATCGTATTTATGAGTTAGAAGAAACGGTGAAGAATTGCGAGTACGTCGTGGAGCAAAAGGATCTGACGATTCAAGCTTGTGTTACCCGATATGTGATCTTGAGCGAAGCACTCTTTGGCGAGTATAAGATGATAAAATTTGGAATCTGGTGAAAGAAGAAATAAGCGAGCAGTGAGAATGAGTGATGCATGGAGTAAAAAGCCATACGATAGCGTTGATATTATGGAAAGAGATGTCAATCTAAAAAAGAAGATTTAACGATGGACGGGAAGGCGTCGGCGTGACAACATTAGCACCAATGACAAATTCTAGGGAAGAAGAACAATCGCGGTTAGAGATCTACTGAGATGCGGAGAGGAGGGACATATAAGGTCAAATTGTTCAAAGCCTTCAAGGTATGCTATAATTGTGGAAAGGAAGGACATATAGCTCGAGAGTGTCTGTAGCGAAACCAAGTCCGGTGAGGGATGGTGACTCAAAAGGATGTCCCGAGAAAATTCAAAGTCAGCGGTTCTAGAAGGCGTTTGTCGTGGCCGGTCAAAATGCGAGGAAACGACGAGTTTAGCGGGTTAGTTAATTATAAATTCTTGCGAAGTTTATACCTTACTGATACCGATTCTACCCATTCTTTTATCTCTCTTGCTTGCGCTCGGCGTTTGAATTTGACTACGGAGAAATTAGACTTTGACTATCTGTGGAGACTCAGTTAAGAGAAACTTTTATTACATCCGTTGTTTAGAAATATTGCTTGATTGGGTTGGCACTATCACATTACCATTAACCTTATTTCATAGAGATATTTGTTTTGATGTGATTTTAAGGTTAACTACTCATCATGCCAAAATTGATTGCTTTCGTAAGGTTGTTAGTTTTCATATTCTTAAGCAACTTTGTTATTCAATTCAAGCAACCAAACCATTGAAGTCAAACTCTTTCATATTAAATTATAAAGCCATTTGTTTATTGAAAAGCGAATGTCAAGCTTTCTTAGTCCATGTTATGGATTTGAATAAAGACACGTCGATTTGAATAATATTCTGTTGTTATTGATTTTCACGGCGTATTTCTGAAGAATTTCTTGGCCTACTCCCGGGCGTGATATTGAATTTGTATCGACTTTAAATCCGTTACAAAACCCATTTCTAAAATCTCATATCGAATGGCTCCTATTGAACTTGGGAGTTAAAAACCCAACTATAGAAGTTGATACACGAGCCTCTATCTTATGACTTCCTTTGTGGAATGCAGAAGCGGACTCTCCGTAGGGACACCATATTAGATGCGATAGTAAAGCGATAGGTGTCATTGTAACGTCTTTATTCAAGATTGGGATGTGAGTCACGATTGAGAACAACCTAAATCGGTAATCGAAATATGTAGCTTTCTAGGCTTAGTTGGTTATTATCGGAGATTCGTTGAAGGATATTCTCGAATCGCTATTCCATTAACTTATAATGACTCGTAGAGATACAAAATTCGAATGGAGCAAAGAATGTGGGAAGAGCTTGAAGAACTCAAGAGGAGACTCATTTAAAGACATGTTACGACCATGCCATCGGAAAGCGAGCGTGATAGGCGGCGTGTTGAGTAGAAGATCGTATCTGAAATCTGAAATACGATATTGTTAAAAAAAAAAAAAAACTAATTTCGTATAATTTACAAATAATAGAGATGGAGATGAAAACTCTAGGTACCACGTGATGATATCTGAGTATAATCGACTTTAATCGATAAAGTTAAAGTTATTTCAAGCTACTTTTGGTGATGAATTTGAAGAAGGAGGTGCAAGAAGTTGTTATTTCAAAAGCGAGAATCGGTGAGGTGAGGAAAACTCAAACCTTCGATTTATTAATCCATTTAAAATTCTCGATCGAATAGAAATTGTGGCCTATAGACTCGTTTTACCGCCAAGTATGACGCGTGTTCATAACGTTTTTCACGTATCGATGTTATGTAAATATGTGGACGACCCGAACCACGTCATTGAGTTAGAGCAGGACAAGATAGTAGAAGACTTAACGTCACGAGGGAGGTACTGTCAAGATCTTGGATAGGAAAGAACATGTCTTATATACCGAGGTTATACCACAAGTTAAAGTTTTGTGGAGAAACCATCTTTATTGAGGAAATAACACGGGAGTTGGAAGCGAAAATGAAAGCGAAGTATTTTCATCTTTTGAAAACACCAAATCGTCACGTCAATTTCGAGGACGAAATTTCATAAGGAGGGAGGTTGTAAGACCGAAATTTTTTAAATAAAAGGAATTTCCTTTATTTATTATTTTGAAATAGTAAGGGTGGATTTGATTAATGTGGTTAGTTATGGGTAAAATCATGAAATATTTTAAATAAGCGAGTGGTGATATAATATTCATTATTATTAGGAGAATATTGGTTTGGTCGTGGAATATTAAATCGCTTTGTCGGGGAATATTAAATGCGGCGGTAGCGACCATGTATGTGGGCCCCATAACGAAAAAGCTATTGGAGGAAGAAAGCGACAAAAATAAGTTGTTTAAAAATAACGAGCGTAGTTATTCTGAATTTACCTTTGTTGGAATACCCGATTGGTTAAAACATAGTGTGTCTGCGTTGTTGTTGCGGTAGCACACGGTATTGCACCAATTATTGACTCTTACATAAGAAGGCACTACTCGATAATGGTTCTGAGTAATTCTTTATTCGGTATTTTATTTTATTGATTCAATAATTCTTTGCATTGATATTTTATATTCTTGTTGTTTTGATAATTGTCATTACACGGTATTTTTCATTGTCGAAGCAATAATTCATATTATCTGAATAATATTATTAGATAACATTATTGGCAATGTCTAGAAAGTTACATCTAAGGAGAGGTTTGGTCACCTAATTGCTTGGCGGTAAGGAGAAATTCTTATTGAAAAGCCCTCTTTCACAGGAGGCTATGCAGTTGTCAATATTGTGATTACGTAATATTATTTGTGAATAATTAATTATTGATTCATATGATGAGGAAAATATTGATTTTATGTGGATATAGGCGGAGAAAATTTTTATAGTGACAATTGTTGAAAATTAATATTTTATCTTTTACGATAAAATAATTCATTTAAATATATTATTTTAATAATATATTAGCGATGATATTTTACGATGAATGTGGGATATATGAGTATATGTGGAGGAGGAGTATTTTGTTACCAAAAATGTTTAAAACATGTTAAACATGTCGGTGGACCCCATTTATTATTTGAAATTTGATTATAGCTTTTGTAAAATCGTCCATTTGTGGATTTCGGTCAATTTCTGTTTGGAATTTGGAAAAACTTTCTTCTGTAAAGTTGTAGAGAATTGAATTTCCTATAAAAACTCATGAGATTTGAATTTTTCTGACAAAAGGGCTATTTATTATGAATTATTGAAGTTACGAAGCTCAAAATAATTGATTTTGGAAGTTTAAATTATTTTAAATTAGAAAAACGTTTTTTATTACTTTTCTAGAAGGTGGCATGTGGTTATTGAACTGAAATCAGATTTCAAGTATGCGTAGAAGATTTATTATATATATTATTATTATATTAAATTTTACCGCTTTTGGTGTTCTCTAGCAATTTCTATAAATAGGTGCTTGGGTTAGAATTGAAAATCACACCGGCTGAAGTTTTCTCTTTCTATATTATCGAGCATATTCTTGTGAGTATTTTGAGTATACTTTGAGTATTGCTATATACGGTGAAAGTTCAAGTCATAGCCTATATCCAGGTGTTTATTAGAAATCTTGTCTTTCGAGGTAAGGGATGTTATTTTCTTCTCAAATGATATTATTTCTTCAATATCATTATCTTTGAAATATTGGTTGGAACTTTTATCAAATTTGGAACTTTTTCATGTAGGGGTTCTTATTCATGAGTTCTTATTCACGAGTTCTTATTCACGAGTACTATTCACGAAGCGTGAAGATGTTTTTGTGAAATTTCTATCTTTTGGTGTGAGTTACTATTCACGTGTCGGCACTATTCACGATATCTGACACTTATTCACGAATCTGGCACTTTATTCATAGAAAAATGAAATTTCTTATTTTTGTCCAAAATATCTATTATGGATACTAGCTTTGATTGTATCCGTGTTTTGATCATTCTTGAATTTTACACCACTATGATTATTTTTGAGGTATTTTTGAGCGTGGATAAAACAAAATACAATTCTTAATCCTTAATCCTTGTCATTATTCACTTTGGATTCGTTTTTCAAAAATATTTTCATCATCCTCGGTCTTAAATGATGATATTATGGAATATCTTTTGGCTGTAGTGCAAAGATGAATGATTTCGATGAATATCTTTGGCTGTAGTGCAAAGATGAATGATTTCTGATGAATATCTTTGGCCTGTAGTGCAAAAATGAATGATTTTTTATGAATATCTTTGGCCTGTAGTGCAAAGATGAATGATTTCTGATGAATATCTTTGGCCTGTAGTGCAAAGATGAATGATTTTTTATGAATATCTTTGGCACGTAGTGCAAAAAGATGAATGATTTCGATGAATATCTTTGGCCGTAGTGCAAAGATGAGCAGTGTTTAGATGAACATGATTAAGTGGTGAATGTCCTTGGCTTTTGTAGTGCGAGGATGAATATTTGATCTCGGATATATAGTGATTGATGTTCTGAGGGATAAAATAGGCGATGAACTTTAAAATTCATACATAGAAGATAGTAGTTTGCATTCTCTACTTAACTCTTCTAATGAATTATTATTTCCGCTGCGAATATTGATTTAAAACTTGTTGTCTATTGTATTCTATTAAATTTTTCCTGTTGAAGACTAACGATAATTTGTTACTGTATTATCTTAGTCGTAATATTCTTTTTTTGGGCTAGTTGAGCTCACCCTTTTCCTTTTTGTTCCATTTTTCTTCTCGGGAGGCGAGAATATAGCGAAAATGCAGTCGAGGGTATGGAATGAAAATTCTAGGGAGAATTGTTTAGTAGTCCTCACCATTGTTGTAAAATAATGTATCAATAAATGTGATGAGGATTTATTTGGGTATAGATATTATCAGAAGATAATATTTGTATTCAAACTCACAGTTTTCTTGTTGTATTAATAAAGTTGTAGTTATTTACGTACCATGTATTTGGCGATTTCGAGAATGGGTTGGATGGAATGGACCTATTTTGGGGGCGTCACACGGTTGGTATCGAGCTTAGGGATATGATCTCTGGCGGAGATGGGGAATAGAACTAGGAGGGAGAGCGAGGTAAATCCTTATTTAGTGTGTCTACTAAGCTTATTTGATAGTTAGTCAATTATATAGGGATATTATGTGATATATTGATTTCCTTAATTAACCATTGTTTTATGGCGGTATTTGAGAATGTCATTGAGAATATTAATGATGGAGTGAATGAGATCATGGAGACACCTCTAATCGCCAACCGAGGATAATGTGATGTCGGTGAAGAAGGAATTAGAGATATCCATGTGGTGAGTGAAGAATTGATAGTTACTTTTAGAGATAGTCGCGGAGGTAACATCGAGAGTGAGGAAGAAGAGGAAGAAGAGGTACACGAGGAAAGTTTATTAGAGGTATTTTATGATCAAAATGTAGAATTGCAAAATCGTATTTATGAGTTAGAAGAAAGAAATTTGAAGAATTGCGGCGAACGTCGTGGAGCAAAAAGGATGCAACGATTCAAGCTTGTGTTACCCGATATGTGATGCTTGAGCGAAGCACTCTTTGGCGAGTATAAGATGATAAAGTGGAATCTGGAACTGGTGAAAGAAGAAATAAGCGAGCAGTGAGAATGAGTGATGCGTGGGTAAAAAGCGCTTTTGACGACAGCGTTGATATTATGGAAAGAGATGTCAATCTAAAAAGAGAAGATTTAACGATGGCGGAAGGCGCGGCGTGACAACATCGACACCAATGAACAAATTCTAGGGAAGAGAACAATCGCCGGTTAGATGCTACTGAGATCACGGAGAGGAGGGACATATAAGGTCAAATTGTTCAAAGCCTTCAAGGTATCTTTATAATTGTGGAAAGGAAGGACATATAGCTCGAGAGTGTGCGGTAGCGAAACCAAGTCCAGTGGGATGGTGACTCAAAAGGATGTCCCGAGAAAATTCAAAGTCAGCGGTTCTAGAAAGGCGTTTGTTGTGGCCGGTCAAAAATGCGAGGAACGACGAGAGTTTAACGGGTTAGTTAATTATAAATTCTTGCGAAGTTTATACCTTACTGAATCTGATTCTACCCATTCTTTTATCTCTCTTGCTTGCGCTCGGCGTTTGAATTTGACTACGGAGAAATTAGACTTTGACTATCTGTGGAACTCAGTTAAGAGAAACTTTTATTACATCCGTTGTTTAGAAATCTTGCTTGATTCGGGTTGGCACTATCACATTACACATTAACCTTATTTCTATAGAGATATTTGTTTTGATGTGATTTTAAGGTTAACTACTCATCATGCCAAAATTGATTGCTTTTCGTAAGGTTGTTAGTTTTCATATTCTTAAGCAACTTTGTTATTGAATTCAAACAACCAAACCATTGAAGTCAAACTCTTTCATATTAAATTATAAAGCCATTTGTTTATTGAAAAGCGAATGTCAAGCTTTCTTAGTCCATGTTATGGATTTGAATAAAGACACGTCGATTTGAATAATATTCACTGTTGTTATTGATTTTTCCCGACGTATTTCTGAAGAATTTCTTGGCCTACTCGAGGCGTGATATTGAATTTGTATTGACTTTAATCCGTTACAAAACCCATTTCTAAAATCTCATATCGAATGGCTCTATTGAACTTGGGAGTTAAAAACCCAACTATAGAAGTTGATACACGAGCCTCTATCTTATGACTTCCTTTGTGGAATGCTGCCGAAGCGGACTCTCGTAGGGACACCATATTAGATGCGATAGTAAAGCGATAGGTGTCATTGTAACGTCTTATTCAAGATTGGGATGTGAGTCACAGTTGAGAACAACCTAAGTCGATAATCGAAATATGTAGCTTTCTAGGCTTAGTTGGTTATTATCGAGATTCGTTGAAGGATATTCTCGAATCATTTATTCCATTCTTATATTGACTCGTAGAGATACAAAATTGAATGGAGCAAAGAATGTGGGAAGAGCTTGAAGAACTCGAGAGGAGACTCATTTAAAGACATGTTACGACCATGCCATCTGGAAAAGCGAGCGTGATGGCGGCGTGTTGAGTAGAAGATCGTATCTACAATCTGAGTCGATATTGTTAAAAAAAAAAAAAAAAAACTAATTTCAGTATAATTTACAAATAATAGAGATGGAGATGAAAACTCTAGGTACCCGGCGTGATGATATCTGAGTATAATCGACTTTAATCGATAAAGTTAAAATTTATTCAAGCTACTACACACGGTGATGAATTTGAAGAAGGAGGTGCGAAGTTGTTATTTCAAAAGCGAGAATCGGTGAGGTGAGGAAAACTCAAACCTTGATTTATTAATCCATTTAAAATTCTCGATCGAATAGAAAGCGTGGCCTATAGACTCGTTTTACCGCCAAGTATGCGGCGTGTTCATAACGTTTTTCACGTGTCGATGTTATGTAAATATGTGGACGACGAACCACGTCATTGAGTTAGAAGCCAGGACAAGATAGTAGAAGACTTAACGTCTGAGGAGGTACTGTCAAGATCTTGGATAGGAAAGAACATGTATTATATCTGGGGTTATACCACAAGTTAAAGTTTTGTGGAGAAACCATGCTATTATTGAAATAACACGGGAGTTGGAAAGCGAAAATGAAAGCGAAGTATTTTCATCTTTTGAAACACACCAATACGTCACGTCGATTTCGAGGGACGAAATTTCATAAGAAGGGGAGGTTGTAAGACCGAAATTTTTTAAATAAAAAGGAATTTCCTTTATTTATTATTTTGAAATAGTAAGGGTGGATTTGATTAATGTGGTTAGTTATGGGTAAAATCGCAAATATTTTAAATAAGCAAGTGGTGATATAATATTCATTATTTGTCGGAGAATATTGGTTTGGTCGTGGAATATTAAATGCTTTGTCGGGGAATATTAAATGCGACAGTAGCTTGACCATGTGGGCCCATATGTGAAAAGCTATTGGAGGAAGAAAGCGACAAAAATAAGTTGTTTAAAAATAACTGGCGTAGTTATTCTGGATTTACCTTTGTTGGAATACCCAAATTGGTTAAAAAAACATAGTAATCTGGCGTTGTTGCGGTAGCACTGCAGTATTGCACCAATTATTGACTCTTACATAAGAAGGCCACTACTCAATAATGGTTACGATAATTCTTGTTAGATTATTTTATTTTATTGATTCAATAATTCTTTGCATTGATATTTTATATTCTTGTTGTTTTGATAATTGTCATTTACGGTATTTTTCATTGTCGAAGCAATAATTCATATTATCTGAATAATATTATTAGATAACATTATTGGCAATGTCTAGAAATTTACATCTAAGGAGAGGTTTGGTCACCTAATTGCGGCACCGATAAGGAGAAATTCTTATTGGAAGCCCCCTAACTCACAGGAAGAGCTGCTGGTTGTCAATATTGTGATTACGTAATATTATTTGTGAATAATTAATTATTGATTCATATGATGAGGAAAATATTGATTTTATGTGGATATAGGCGGAGAAAATTTTTATAGTGACAATTGTTGAAAATTAATATTTTATCTTTTTACGATAAAATAATTCATTTAAATATATTATTTTAATAATATATTAACGATGATATTTTTACGATGAATGTGGGATATATGAGTATATGTGGAGGAGGAGTATTTTTGTTACCAAAATATTTAAAACATATTAAACATGTCGGTGGACCCCATTTATTGGTGAAATTTGATTATAGCTTTGTAAAAATCGTCCATTTGTGGATTTTGGTCAATTTGTGTTTGGAATTTGGAAAAACTTTCTTCTGTAAAGTTGTAGAGAATTGAATTTCCTATAAAAACTCGCGAGATTTGAATTTTCTGACAAAAGGGCTATTTATTATGAATTATTGAAGTTCTAAAGCTCCGAAATAATTGATTTTTGGAAGTTTAAATTATTTTAAATTAGAAAAACGTTTTTTATTACTTTTTCTAGAAGGTGGCATGTGGTTATTGAACTGAAATCAGATTTCAAGTGTGCGTAGAAGATTTATTATATATATTATTATTATATTAAATTTTCGCTTTTTGGTATTCTAGCAATTTCTATAAATAGGTCTTAGGTTAGAATTGAAAATTATACGAAGCTGAAGTTTTTCTCTCTATATTATCGAGCATATTCTTGTGAGTATTTTGAGTATACTTTGAGTATTGCTATACGGTGAAAGTTCAAGTCATAGCCTATATCAAGGTGTTTTATTAGAAATCTTGTCTTCTTTCGAGGTAAGGGATGTTATTTTCTTCTCAAATGATATTATTTCTTCAATATCATTATCTTTGAAATATTGGTTGGAACTTTTTATCAAATTTGGAACTTTTTCATGTATCGGGGTTCTTATTCATGAGTTCTTATTCACGAGTTCTTATTCACGAGATTCTTATTCAAATCTTATTCACGAGCGTGAAGATGTTTTTTGTGAAATTTCTATCTTTTGGTGTCGGAGTTACTATTCACATTATCGGCACTATTCACGAATCTGGTCTTATTCATAGAAAAATGAAATTTCTTATTTTTTGTCCAAAATATCTATTATGGATACTAGCTTTGATTGTATCCATGTTTTGATCATTCTTGAATTTTACACCACTATGATTATTTTTGAGGTATTTTTTGGGCGTGGATAAAACAAAGTACGAATCCTTAATCCTTAATCCTTGTCATTATTCTTTGGATTCGTTTCTTTAAAAAATATTTTCATCATCCTCGGTCTTAAATGATGATATTATGGAATATCTTTGGCTTTTGTAGTGCAAAGATGAATGATTTCGATGAATATCTTTGGCTGTAGTGCAAAGATGAATGATTTCGATGAATATCTTTGGCTTGTAGTGCAAAGATGAATGATTTTTATGAATATCTTTGGCTTGTAGTGCGAAGATGAATGATTTCGATGAATATCTTTGGCTGTAGTCAAAAGATGAATGATTTTTATGAATATCTTTGGCACTGTAGTGCAAAGATGAATGATTTCGATGAATATCTTTGGCCGTAGTGCAAAGATGAGCAGTGTTTAGATGAACATGACCCGGTGGTGAATGTCCTTGGCTTTGTAGTGCGAGGATGAATATTTGATCTCGGATATATAGTGATTGATGTTACGAGGGATAAAAATAGGCGATGAACTTTAAAATTCATACATAGAAGATAGTAGTTTGCATTCTCTACTTAACTCTTCTAATGAATTATTATTTCAGCTGAATATTGATTTAAAACTTGTTGTCTATTGTATTCTATTAAATTTTTTCCTGTTGAAGACTAACGATAATTTGTTACGTATTATCTTAGTCATAATATTCTTTTCTTGGGCTAGTTGAGCTCACCCTTTTCCTTTTTGTTCCATTTTTCTTCTCGGGAGGCGAGAATATAAGCGATGCAGTTAGGGGTATGGAATGAAAATTCTAGGAGAATTGTTTAGTAGTCCTCACCATTGTTGTAAAATAATGTATCAATAAATGTGATGAGGATTTATTTGGGTATAGATATTATCAGAAGATAATATTTGTATTCAAACTCACAGATTTTCTTGTTGTATTAATAAAGTTGTAGTTATTTACATGTACCATGTATTTGGCGACTCGAGAATGGGTTGGATGGAATGGACCTATTTTGGGGCGTCACAATGATCATACCGGTCAACAATTCAACTTTGCCTTTCTTGGCCAAAGAAAGAACCCATAGTCATGATCATACCAAAAATCTACCCATTTTACTTTCAAGTCAAAAAGAAATATCATCATTAGGGTTATAAAATGTTATATATGATAGTAAAATCAATATAATCAAAACATCTAGATTTAATCTCAAGAGTAATATTCATAAATCAACTATAATTTGGTTAGAAAAAGAAACCAATTTTGTCGTGAATAGTACCGTGAATAGTAACTCGTGAATAGTAACTCATGAATAGTAACTTTCGTGAATAGTAATCCAGAGCATGAAAAAGGTAGAAATTTCACAATAAAATCCATACCAATATTTACGTATAATGATATTGAAAGAATAATATTTCTTAAGCTTATAAACAATTTATTTTAATTGTTTACACTTTACTAAATAATGCATTTAATCATTCTAAAATGCCAAACTCATAAGATTTCATCACCAATAATCAAAACCCTCATCAAAAATCTGCATATACCTCGTATATAGGATTCTCAAGCCATAAAATCTTATTTTCCAATTTTCTTACTTCACACGACATATTTAATTCATTTACTCATAACTAGTCCATTTTCATGAAAAATACCAAATCGATTCGAAAAATACTTCTTTTACGAGATTTAGTAGAATATAGTCTCATATTGAACATATATTTTTCTCAGAATTTTTAAAATTCATTTACTATTTTTCATATGGCCAAAACCGCCGAATATTAAAACATTTATCATAAATTGTACTTTTATCCAAAATTCTAAAATTTATAGAATATACCCATGTTATATATATGTACTCCCAATAAAAATTTCATCAATTTTGGAGTTAACCACAAGGAGTTATAAGCGGTTACTTTTAAAATAGTCTTTTCAGTAAAATTCATAACTCTTAATCTATACATCCAAAAATCGTCATTTTGGACACAATCAACAAAACTGATCAAATTATCATTTCAAATTTTTTCAGAATTTTGAAGGTCTGCAAAGTTCTGAAACATGAAAAATATAACAACCCTTAAAATCCTTACCTCAAAAAAAGCGGTATTTACATTTGGAATAACGTCAACGAACTTGCACCGTATAGCAACACTCAAGATACAAGAATACACTTGATAATATAGAGAGAAATAGAGAAAACTTGAGTTTACGGTGTGATTTTCAATTCTAACTTAAGCTTTATTTATAGGAAAATGATAGAGAGCATGAAAGGAGACTAAAATAATAAAATATTATTTTTCTTTTCTACACACCAACCATCCAAGACCAGCCATCCAAGCATGCCAATTACGAAAAAAATATAGCGACCCACATATTATTAACACCAACCAAAGTGGGTCCCACCATATAATTTAATAAAAATCATTTTATTTTACGAAACTTCAATAATTCATAGAAAATAGCCGTTTATCGAGAAAAATTCAAAACTTACGACTTTCCATGGGAAATTCCATCTCTACAACTTTGCGTAAGAAAAATTTTTCCAAATTCCAAGCAGAATTTGGTGAAATCAACAAGCGAGGGATTTTACGATACATAATCAATTTTCGGTCAAGAATTGTGTCCACCGACACCCAAAACATATGTTAAATATTTAATGCCACAAAAATACTCTTCCTCCTCATATACTCATATATCCCACATTCATTGTAAAAATATTACAGTTAATATATTATTAAAATAATATATTTAAATAAATTATTTTATCGAGGAAAAAGATAAAATATTAATTTTCAATAGTTGTCACATTAAAAATTTCTCCATCTATATCCACAATAAATATTTTCTTTATCATAATAATCAATAATTAATTATTCACAAATAATATTCTGAGACTCACGATCTTGATCGATAAACGGTAGTTCGAGGATGAGAGGGGCTTTCCAATAAGGATTTCTCCTTCTTGGCGGCATGATTAGGTGACCAAACCTCTCTGCAAAGCAGAACTTTCTAGACATTGTCAATAATGTTATCTCGATAATATTATTCAAATAATTTGAATTATTGATCCGATAATAGAAAATCTTTGTGCGATGACAATTATTGAAATAATAATAATATATAATATCAACGCGGCAATTATTGAATCAATAAAATAAAATATTGAGCGAGTAATTCTTTGTAACAATTATTGAGTAGTGCCTTCTTACGTAATAATCAATAATTCAAAATCGTAATGTATCTGAAGTGTCTTCTCTTGTGCAACAACGCGTATTACTTTATTTTACCAACTGGGTATTCCAACAGTGTTAACGGTAACGATTACGTCGTTATTTATAAAAACTTAATTTTGTCGTTTTTTCATCAAGCGGTTATTACATTATGGGGCCCACAAATGGTCATTTGCGTAAATCATGCGAATATTCCCTGACAGAAAGAATATTCCACGACCAAACGAATATTCCCTGACAATTGAATATTTTATAACCACTTGCGTATTTTGAAAATTTTCATATATCATCCTTAACTTTAACTTTTATCAATTTAACCATTTACTGAATTGTAATTATAAGAAAAATTGAATACTTTTATTTCATAAAATTCGGGGTCTTACAACAACTGCAATCGTTGAATAAGTGAGTCATTAAGACTTTAAAATCTTCGTTTTCATATATAAATAGGAACAATTACATATTATAGTACATTTATAAAAGTAATTACAAAAATCATGTATTCATAAATAATTACAAAAATATGACACTTCATCATATATATTTTTACAATACTAATATAATTAGGAGTCCTTAATTTAAGGGATTAATATTAATGGGCTGATATGGCAAAAGGGTGTTTTTTTTGAAATGCGTGATAACCGCCATCTATACAACAATTAGTTTCCATATTCCTGAAAGACTCCCTTCTCGTTCAGTCTCTCTCCGCCCAAACTACTTCTCTCTCTCCCTGCCTTTACTACTTCTCTCATCTAAAGCCGATAAATCGTCTTCCTTTCTCCATTCTATTGCAACAACTGCTTTCTCTCAACTACGTGAGAAAATTGAAGTTAATCCTCTCAAAGGAACTAGAGATTTCCTTACAGGCGAGATCGCCTCTCCATGATTGGCTTTTTCACAACTTCAGAGAATTTTCACGAAGATTTGTACCAGATTTTGATTAGTTCTGGTTGTTGTTGTACTGTCCTTTTGAATTGTGTTTCATACTTTGGTTTTTGTTGAATATCCATAACCATTTGACATTGTTTGTTAGTTCGGGTGAGTCTGTAATGTTTATTAGAACTTTTGTAAATGAGATTACATATTTGATTATATTACCAGTGATTTGCCATTATTTGTTGGTCCGTATTTGCTACTTCTAAGTTGTGTCTTATACATTGTTTTGAAAGGTGCGATTGGTAACCAAACATCATAGAATGGTAACCATTGTATTTATTGGTAGTAACGGATAGTTACAAGTTTGTATCGGGACATAATTCAAGTGTTAAAAATGTACGTGTGAGAGTATACATGTGTTGCCTAAACTAGGTTGGATATCTGAGTTGTTGTTTTTGTTTTGGTTATCATTATTAAAACATGTTATGGTTACTTTTCATATAACTATTTGGTTACTTCTTTATTATGTTTTAGTTCTTTGTTATCTTATGGTTTAGCTTCTACTATTATTGTGCCCTCGATGTGGGATTTTGGTTACTTTTTATTTTTTATTACGGTTAATATGTAATTGTTTAGTATACATGGATTGCCTAAATTTGGGTTTCATTACATGATGTTTACATTTTGGTTACCATTAAAAGCATCTTGAATTCTTATCATATAATTATGTGGTTATTGTTTTATTATTTTACATTATAGTTCTTTGTTATTAGTAACGAGATAATTCTGAAGTGTATGTCGGGACAAACATCAAGTGTTAAATGTACATGTGAGAGTGTCTTATTTATCTAGTTGATGTATACTTATAAATTATATACTTCATAAAATTATATCGGAAATTATGCAGTTGGTATTTAAATCTGCATATAGAGGTAACCATTTTATTTTTTGTGAGTAACCAAATTTACATAAAATTGGTTGAGAACAATATCCATCGATTATTTGGTTGAAATGTTAAGTTGGTATCAAACCTACATATATAGTAACCATTTTTGTTTTTGTTAGTAACCAGATAATTATAAATTTGTATCAGGACTGTTATAAAATGTTAAATGTATATGTTTTATTTATACCCTTTCATCATGATAGAATAAGAAACTCCAATTAAGAGTTCTTATTTATATATATGATGGTCACTTATAGATTTTATATTAAAATAAAAATAGTTCGAGAGAGTGCGGTTGGTATCAAACCAAAGATATAAGGGTAACCATTTTAGTGGTTGTTAGTAACCAAATAATTAAAAACTTATATTAGAACAGTTATCAAGTGCTTAATGTACATGTGAGGGTTCCCATTTATCTAGCTCATGGATACTTTTAAATTATATAGTTATAAAAGTTATTTGGAAATGGTCTAGTTGGTGGTTCAGTTGGTAACTAAATATGAATATAGAGGTAGATGGGTAACCAAATTTACATAAAAATGTTTCAGACCAGTTACCAATTGTTTAATGTATATGTTTACTTTATATTGACAACTCATGATGGAATCAAAAATCAAAATATTCATCAATAACAATTTTGGTTACTGTACACCATCAAAAATGTTACCAACCATGTGGTTAATGGTTACTAACAGTAAACAATTATATATTTACACACTTTTTGTTTATGTTCCGTTGAAATAAAGCACAACCGGAATCATCTCCATTGTCTGACAACTGAATAAACATTGTAAAGTAACCAAATCAATATTAGACAATAACAAACTACATAATCTTAGTAACCAGAACATAAACCAAATTTTTACATGCAATTTTGAAGGCCTAAATGATGGAATTTGACCAAAAAACCATGCAGTTCACGAGCAAAATCCGACACTCCAAACTTGAATGAAATTACCAAATTACCCTTTGGATCAAATCTTTCCATAAGCTGCAAAAACATCGATTACTGCGTGTACATTAATATTATTAAACAACAAATAAACATTATACAATAACCAATTAAGCAATATCTGACAACCAATATATATAATCAGTTAAAAGAAACAATTATAAAATCTGATAACATTATCAAAGATAACAAATAAACACCTTACGGTATCTAAATACATATTGAGCGATAACCAACCTTTTAGTATGTTTTTAGTTCTTTGTTAGCTTATAATCCGTGAAGTAACCAACTCAATGTTAGACAGTAACCAAACTACATAATGTTAGTAACCAGAACATTAACTGATGTAATATTATGTAGTAACCATTGTAATTTTACAAAGTAACCAAGTCAGCATTATATACTAACCAATCTAGATTAGACAGTAACCAACAGTTGCAAGAAGCTAGGTAACCAATGTATTTAATAAGTAATCATTAATATAAAAAACACAAGTAGAATAAACTTTAAAATTATAAAACAAGCAAATAAACATTATACATCAACCAAATCAATAAAAAATAGTAACCAATTTATATGTATTTAGTAACCAGAATATAAAACATATTTTCAAATGCATTTTTCATTGTCAATCATTCAACTGTATAATACACAACAACATTGTCAATCAAATTTGATTATAAGCGATAGTCCATATAAAGGTATATATCGGATGAAGCAACCTTTTAGTATGTTTTTGGTCTTTGTTAGCTTATAGTGCGTAAAGTAACCAACTCAATGTTAGGCAGTAACAAACTACATAATGTTAGTAACGAACATGAATGGGGTAATATTATGCATTAACCATTGCAATTTTACGATAACCAAAGTCGACATTATATCTAACCAAATCCAGTTAGGCAAGTAACCAACGGTGTAAGAAGGTAACCAATGTATTTAATAAGTAATCATTAATATAAAAACATCGATTAGAATAAATTTTAAAATTATAAAGCAAGCAAATAAACATTATACAGTAACCAAATCAATAATAAACAGTAACCAATTTATATGTACTTAGTAACCAAAATATAAAACATATTTTCAAATGCAGTTTGCATTCAAAACATTCATTATTCTGACTTTGTGACCATTTAAAGAGGGAAAAAATTTGAGAAAGGTAACCAATAGATGAATACGTAGTAAACACGAGGTAACACTATGCATATAAATTGGAAACTCAAATACCTCGATCATGGTGATTTATAGCGAATCAACAATCGGTCTTGATATGATCAACAATCGGTGCGATGAAGTTTCTAATTCTGAGATCTTGAAGTTGCATCTTTTATGTTCTTCTCCGATCTCGAGTTTACGTCATGACAAGAGAGATTTCGTCTTCTCCGGTAGATACGTCGTTGATCTGTTTTTCTGATATCAAAGTTGCATGTTTTGTTCAGTTGCTTGAATTTAGGTGTGGTTAGTTGGAATTATGAAAGTTGATAACTGATGTAACGCCCCCAAAATAGGTCCATTCCATCCAACCCATTTTGAGTCGCCAAATACATGGTACAGAAAACAACTACAACTTTATTACAACAATTGTCTTGCAAAATACAACAACACATATGTTGTGAGTTTGGATACAAATATATATCAACTATGACTCATGTATCAACCGTAGTGAATGATGATTTCATAATGACACCTTACATAAAGGTATAGTCGAAAAGCTGTTTTAAAAATTAGAATCTTTGGGAAGTGCTCAAGAGAAACCTTCACGTACATTGGAGGCCGTGCGTACAGGTTATGGTAGATATCATATGGCCATAGAATTATCCTTGGTTGATTAATAGACCCCAAAGAAAAGCGAGAAGATTACTATCATATTCTTCCCAATGATGAGTCTTCTCTTGACATATCATTATCTCCTTTGTCTCTAATTGAGTATTATACTCCAAACAAACACCAAGATTATATAGGTAGTCTTTGGTAGATATACTCGGCAAGTGGATGAAAGCACAATCTGTCTTATGATGACACGAGGTTGTATGTCATTAAACATCTTGTATAATAGTGATAAAACACCCTTCCAAAGTTGAATTCACCTCACCTCAACATCTATAGACCACCGCTCTATTCTATTCCTATTATTCCCAGCTTGTCCAAGCTACACTTTTATTACACGAAAGGAATTGTGAAGCAAAAGGGTGAGCCTGACTATTTCGATAAAAATATCATGACTAAAGATAATTAAATTATCAATAGCCTTCATCAATAATAAATCAAAGATTTAGAACATATGGTAGATAATAAAAAAATTTCAACCATAGTTGCAGCGGAACGAGAAATCCATTAGAAGAGTCAAATAGACCATAAAAGTCTATTATCTTCTCCATGTTAAAAGTCCAACAACAATGTTTTATCCCTGTAACATCAATCAACAATTCATGTCCACAATCACATATATAACTCATAATCGTAATTGTTGTTCTAAATTCCTTTTCTCATTCAGGACGAAGATAATTTTCATCACTTGTCTTTACCTGAAATATCAAAGATCATGGTTATACCAAATCACGGTTCTGTTCATAATCATACTAATAAATTCATCTTTGCTTTATGGGCCAAAGATATTCATCAATGATTCATTTTGCACTACTGGCCAAAAATATTCAACAACAAAGTTATCTTTTACTACGACCCAAAGATATTCATCAACAATTCATCTTGCACTACTGAGCCAAAGATATTCCTCAATAGTTCATATTTGCATTACGGGCCAAATATATTAATATCTCAAAGAAATATATAATCATTTCGAATTTATATAAACAATAATTATAACCATGTTGATCAATTCACCTTTGCAGACTTAAGCTAAAGATATTCAATTATAAATTCAATGGTCATGATCATACCGATCCACAATTCAACTTTTCACTCTTGGCCAAAGAGAACCCTAGTAATGATCATACCAATAATCTACCCATCTTTACACTCGGTGAAAGAGAATTTCAACATCGGGGTTATAAAATGTTATATATGATAATAAAATCAATATATAATTTTAATCTCAGAGTAATATTCATAAATCAACTATAATTTAGTTAGAAAAAGAAACCAATTTTGTCATGAATAGTAACTTCATGAATAGTAACCGTGAATAGTAACTCATGAATAGTAACTTCGTGAATAGTATCTCATGAAAAGTAAACCTGACTCAAAAAGGTAGAAATTCCACAATAAAATCCATACCAATATTTCGGTATAATGATATTGAAAGAATAATATTTTTTTAAGCTTATAAATAATTTATTTTAATTGTTTACACTTTACTAAATAATGCATTTAATCATTCTAAAATGCCAAACTCATAAGATTTCATCACCAATAACCAAAATCCTCATCAAAAATCTGCATATACCTCATATATGATTCTCAAGCCATAAAATCCTATTTTCTAATTTTCTTACTTCACAAAACATATTTAATTCATTTACTCATAATTAGAACATTTTCATGAAAAATATCAAATCAGTTCCAAAAATATTTCTTTTCTGAGATTTAGAAGACTATAGTCCCATATTGAATATATATTTTTCTCAAAATTTTTAAAATTCATTTACTATTTTTCACATGGCCAAAACCACCGAATATTCAGACATTTATCATAAATTGTACTTTTATCCAAAAATTTTGAAATTCACAGGGTATATTGATATTATATATATGTACTCCCAATAAATATTTCATCAATTTTGGAGTTAATCACAAGGAGTTATAAGCGGTTACTTTTAAAATAGTTTTTTCTCATAAAATTCATAACTCTTAATCTATACATCCAAAAATCGCCATTTTTGGACACAATCAACAAAACTCATCAAATTATCATTTTAAATTTTTACAGAATTTTTGAAGGTTCAGAAGAATTTCGAAATAATAACCCTTAAAATCCCTTATTATCCTTACCTCAAAAAAAAGATACCTCGATTAGAATAATATTTGAACGAACTTGCACCGTATAGCAATACTCAAAGTATACTCAAAATACTCACAAGAATACGCTCGATAATATATAGAGAGAAAACTTGGAGTTTACGGTGTGATTTTCAATTATAACCTAAGCACCCTATTTATAGGAAATTCTTTAGAAACAAAAGCAGAAAATTTATTAAAATATTAATATATATATATATATAATCTTCACGCACACCTAGAATCAACCAATTTCAGCAACTAAGCATGTGTTAAAGATGCCCACACATTAAAAAAACGTTTTCTCCATTAATTAATTTAAAACTCCAAAAAAAATAATAATTAATTAATCCGAACTTCAATAATTCACAATAAATAGCCCTTTTGTCGGAAAATTGAATCTCACGAGTTTTATAGAAAATTCAATTCTCTACAACTTTGTAGAAGAAAGTTTTCCAAATTCCAAACAAAATTGATGAAATCCAAAAAGCGAAGCGATTTTCACAGTTTATAATCAAATTTCGGTCAAGAAATGGGGTCCCCAGGCGACATGTTTAACATGTTTTAAACATTTTGGTAACAAAAATACTCCTCCTCATATACTCATATATCCCACATTCATTTGTAAAAATATCACCATTATTATATTATTAAAAAATATAATAATATATTTAAATGAATTATTTTATCAGAAAAAGATAAAATATTAATTTTCAATTAAAAATTTTCTCCATCTATATCCACATAAAATGAATATTTTCCTCATCATAAAAATCAATAATTAATTATTCACAAATAATATTATATAATCACAATATTGACAACCAGGCAGTACCCAGGAAAGAGAGGGCTTTCCAATAAGAATTTCTCCTTACTGGCGCGCAATTAGGTGACCAAACCTCTCCTTAGAAAGAACTTTCTAGACATTGCCAATAATGTTATCCAATAATATTATTCAGATAATATGAATTATTGGTCCGATAATGGAAAATACTGTGTAATGACAATTTATTGAAACAACAGTAATATAAAATATCAATGCACGCAATTATTGAATCAATAAAATAAAATATTGAGCAATAATTATTGTAACAATTATTAGTAGTGCCTTCTTACGTAAGAATCAATAATTGGTGCAATCTGGTAATCTCTTGTGCAACAACGCGTACATTTTTTACTTTACCCACCGTATTCCAATGAGATAACAGTAACAACTACGCCCGTCATTTTATAAACAACTTATATTTGTCGTTTTCTTCATCCAATCGCTTTTGTTATGGGGCCCACACAAAAAATTGTGCCGTCGTCATGCGGATATTCAGACAAAAAGAATATTCTCCGACAACAATGAATATTTTATAGCCACTTGCGTATTTTGTAAAATTTGCATAATTCACCCATAATTTTAAACTTTTATTAATTTAACCATTTACTGAATAATAATTATAAGAAAAAATTGAATAATTTTATTTCATAAAATTCAGGGTCTTACAACTGATGTGTAGGGAGATAATGATAATGATCCTTAATTGTAGGGAGATAATGATCCCTAATTTTAGCAACGTAATATTGTGTATGTTTTATTTTTATAATTATGTTGTGTATGTTTTATTTTTGTAAATACTTTCTAATTGTTGTATATTAGTGTAAAGGACCCATATAAATAATGGGCTAATCAACAACTTGGTACCATAACGGGCCATAAAATTTGGCCTATCAATAATTGACCATTAACTATAGACCTTAATGTCAATATTATTTGAAGGCAATTGGGCCACATAACATGAACACATAGATATGCACAACAGGCCAGGCCGTTAAAATAGGTTTGTCAGGTCAGACTTTGGTCGTTGAGTTGTGGTCTAATTAGGCCTACAAGCTAAGTCTAGATCAGTTTTATGACGCCCCCAAAATTAGGTATACGTCACCCATCTTGGGTCGTCGGATACATGGTACATAAATTCAAATACAACTTACTAATACAAGCTGTAGGTATACAATACGACAAAAACATAACTATGAGTTTGAATACAATTATTGTCTCTTAGAGATTATACGAACTCAAAGGAGTCCTCATTACAATTATTATCACACTATTTCACGCGAATAGTAAGGACTACTAATGCTATCCTCGGACCATCACTCAGTTCCCAGGCTCGTCCCATTTATATTCTCATTTTTTGAAGAAAAGCAATTGAAGAAAGGTGAGCTCAACTAGCCCAAGAAGAAATATTATGACTAAGATAATGCGTAGAATAAATTATCATTAGTCTCCAACAATGTTAAACCGATAAAATATAATAGACATCAAGTTTAAGCTGCGGTGAACAAACAATCCATTAAAAGAGTCAAGTAGAAAATAAAATCTACTATCTTTTATGATTTAAAAGTTTTCATCACTTTTATCATTTGAGACTCATTTCAATAAATAATCCACATCATTAAATCATCCCTCGCACTCTGGGCCAAGGATATTCTTTAGTATCACGACCACGAATTATCCATGCACTACGGCCAAAGATAATCGTGTTTTCATCAACGGTCCTGATCATTCCATAAAACAATTCATCTTTGCTCCCTTGGCCGAAGAGAATCCATAGCCATAATCATACCAAAAACTGTCCATCAATGCACTACGGGCCAATGAGGACTTTTAATTTTCACATCATTTGTAACATTACGGTCATGATTACACCGAATAATCCCTGGTCATAATCATAACAAGTCCATCTATGCACTACAGGCCAGAGATGACTTTCAACATAATATAAACATGAGGATGATGACAATTGTGACACCCCCAAAATAGGTATACATCACCCATTCTGAGTTGTCAATACACGGTACAGAAATAACTACAACTTTATTATTACAATAGTAAAACTGTGAGTTTAAATACAGATATTTCCATCTAGACAATATCCATATACAAATAAATCCTCATCATAATTATTGATACATTATTTTACAACAATGGTGAGGACTACTAAACAACTCTCCCTAGAACCTTCATTCCATACCCCGGCTGCGTACTTCATTTATATTCTCGCCTCACGAAAAGAAAAATGGAACAAAAGGAAAAGGGTGAGCTCACTAGCCCAGTGAAAAAGAATATTATGACTAAGATAATATACAACAAAATTATCTTTAGTCTTCAACGAGGAAAAATATAATAGAATACAATAGACAACAAGTTTTAAATCAATATTCGCGATTGGAAATAATAATTCATTAGAAGAGTTAAGTAGAGAATGCAAACTACTATCTTACATGTATGAATTTTAAAGTTCATCGTCTATTTTTTATCCTGTAACATCAATAAATATATATCCGAATCATATATTCATCCTTGCACTCTGGTCGAAGGACATTCACGATTAATTAGTCATGTTCATCTAAACATCTGTTCATCTTTGAACTACGGGCCAAAGATATTCATCGAAATCATTCATCTTTGCACTACTGAGCCAAAGATATTCATCGAAATCATTCATCTTTGCACTACTGGGCCAAAGATATTCAATAATATTATCATTTAAGGCGAGGATGATGAAAATATTTTTAAAGAAAGCGAATCCGAGTGAAACAAAATGACAAGGATTAAGGATTAAGGATTCGTACTTTGTTAAAACCACGTCCAAAAATACCTCAAAAATAATCATAGTGGTGTAAAATTCAAGAATGATCAAAACATGGATACAATCAAAGCTAGTATCGAGAATAGATATTTTGGACAAAAGAAGAATTTTCATTTTTCGATGAATAGTGCCGTATTAAGTGAATAATCTCAAGTATCGTGAATAGTCTAAAGTATCGTGAATAAGAACTCAGACACCAAAAGTTCCAAATTTGATAAAACTTGGATCAATATTTCGAATAATGATATTGAAGAAATAATATCATTATGAAAAAAATAATATCCATTACCTCGAAAGATCGAGTCTTACCATTGGAATCTTGGATATAGCTATAACTTGAACTTGCATAGTATAACAATACTCAAAGTATACTCAAAATACTCACAAGAATACGCTCGATAATATAGAGAGAAAACTTCAGTTTCTGGTGTAATTTTCAATTCTAACCTAAACACCCTATTTATAGGAAAATGCTTAGAACACCAAAGCAGAAAATTTAATATAATAATATTATATATATTACAATTTCTTACGCACACTTTGAATCATCTGAATTCAGCCACTAGCATGTGTTTCATGAGGCTAATCAACACAAAAAACGTTTTTCCTATATTAAATATTTTAAACTTCCAAAAATCAATTATTTCGATTCTTCGGAACCTCAATAATTCATAATAAATAGCTCTTTTGTCAGAAAAATCGAATCTCGCGAGTTTTTATAGGAAATTCAATTCTCTACAACTTTGCAGAAGAAAGTTTTTCCAAATTCCCAACAGAAAATGACCGAAATCCATAAACGAGCGATTTTTTCAAATTTATAATCAAATTTCAGTCAATAAATGGGTCCACAGACATGTTTAACATGTTTTAAACATTTATTGCAACAAAAATACTCTTTCTCCTCGTATACTCGTATATCACACATTCATTGTAAAAATATCACCATTATTATATTATTAAAAATATAATAATATTTTTGATGAATTATTTTATCGAGAAAAGATAAAATTTTAATTTTCAACAATTGTCACATTAAAATTTTCTCCATCTATATCCATATAAAATTAATATTTTCCTCATCATATGAATCAATAATTAATTATTCACAAATAATATTCTGAGAATCACAATATTGACAACTGTGCAGCGGTTCAGGAAAGAGGGCTTTCAATAAGAATATCTCCTTCTTGGCCGCAATTAGGTAACCAAACCTCTCCTTAGTCGTAACTTTCTAGACATTGCCAATAATGTTATCTAATAATATTATTAGGATAGTATGAATTATTGTTTCGATAATGAAAAATCTTGTGTAATGACAATTATTGAAACAACGGTAATATAAAATATCAACGCATGACAATTATTGAATCAATAAAATAAAATCTTGAGCAATAATTATCGTAACCATTATGGAGTAGTGCCTTCTTACGTAAAAGTCAATAATTGGTGCAATACTGGTAATTATTCTGTGCAACAATGCGTACATCGTGTTTTTAACCACGGGTATTCCAATAATGTAAATCAGTAACAACTACGCCAAGTTATTTTTAAACAACTTATATTTGTCGTTTTCTTCCTCCAATCGCTTTCAGTTATGGGGCCACACACGGTCGCTGGCTTACGTCGCATACGAATATTCCCCGACGAAGACAAATATTCCCACGACCAAGCGAATATTCCCCGACAACAATGAATATTTTATAACCACTTGTTTATTTTGAAATATTTGCGTATTTTACCCATAACTATTCACATTAATCACATCAACCCTTACTATTTCAAAATAATAATTAGAGGAAATTAAATTTCATTTATTAATTATTTGGGGTCTTACAACAATGATATAAGAATTCAATAAAACAAGTTCAAGAATTAATTTATCCATGAACCAATAACGTCCAAATTGTCAACATGATACTGCTTTGTAGAGTAAAATTCAAGAATGCTCAGAAGAATATTTCCATGGAAAGATACTGGATGAAGCGCAAATATCAAGGATATTTCACTAATTTCATGGAGTATAGAAGTCAAAATTTTAATCAACTGAGTATAATACCGAATGGAATAACAAAAGATATCACCATGCATGCGGTACTTGCATAGGCGGTTATTCAACAGAATAATAATAACGGAACGGTCGTGAAATTCACCGCAAGCGGGATGTTCCAACAAAATAATAAATGCGAATAATAAATGATGGAACCGAGGTCCGGTATATAGCACAGACGCAGGATATTAAACGAGAATAATAAAGAGCGGAATAATAAAAAATGGAACCCGGTCGTATAGCACAGACGAGGATATTAAAGCGAATAATAAAGATAGAATAATAGAAGAATGTCACCAAGTATAGGGTAACTTGGCGTATCTGAGTTATTCCAACGAACAACAATAAAGAAATGGAATAATGAAGTTCTCTTCTTGAATACAAAAGAATAATATCCCTTCTTAGTAAAATAATACTTGATATAAAGAGTAGTGAAGTAGCGAGAAAACTTTCTTCTATCTCTCTATAGTTTTCTCTACAGAGTTCAAATTGAATTCGTAAGAAAATAATGAAGGAATGAGCTTCTATTTATAGGAAAATGGAATGTATAGTAACTAATCCATGAGCGGTCAGATTGATTTACTTTAATCGGCGGTCCATATTTAAAGAAAAATCTTTTAAATAAAATATAATATATTCTATTTATATAAAAAGATTTATATTATGCAAACACTTATCTTGGTACTATACAAACACTATGCATAATAAAATATAATATATTCTATTTATAGAATAACTTTAATAAAGTATTTTGTTTTATATAAAAAGATTTTACTATGCAAAATACTATGCATAATAGAATATAATATATTCTATTTATAGAATAACTTTAATAAAGTATTACATTTTATATAAAAAGATGTTTCTATTTTTATTACGTGAATAAAACAAAACTTCTAAATCAACAATAATTGAATCAAATAATGTGAGATACTTATCAAAGAACTATTGTAGCAATAATTGAACAAAAGCGGGTGACTTTCACATAAATATCAATAATCAATACTGGTGTGCTACTATGCAACAACGCCGTATTCTTTGTACTTTTACTACTAGGAGTAGTTCAACAGTATCAGCGGTAAAACTCCGCCGTTATTTTCAATAAAATATTTTTGTCGTTTTCTCAATCCAAACAATAATTCCGTTAATGGGGTCCACTAATGATTGTCTTTGTCGTATGAATATTTCCATTTAAAGCGAATATTCACGACCAATCGAATATAATATGACAACTTGTATACTTTTGCAAAATTTATAAATATTACCCACAACTATAACATTATCTCAAATTCACAACATAATATAAAAAATTATTTCGAGAAAATTAATTCTTTATTCATAAAATCTGGGGTTTCACAATCTCCCTCCTTATGGAATTTTGCCCTCGAAATTTACGTATATGTACACGGTATCTTAAAAGCGGTGAGGATACCTTGATTTTATTCGATTCTAACTCTTGAGGTATAACCCTTGAGTGTTGGATACAATTCTTCTTATCCAAGATTTTAACACGAGATCTCATACGTTAAATCATCCGCTATCTCGTCGATTCTAAATTAATAATGTGGTTGGTCATCCACATATTTACGTAACATTGATACGTTAAAAGCGTTATGAGCACGCGACATACTTGGTGGTAAAAGCGAAGTCTATAAGCCGCGGTTCTACTCAATCGAGGATTTAAAATGGGCCAATTAAATCGAGGGTTGAGATTTTCTCTCTGAAATGACTCTTGCTTCAGAATAACGCCCTCTTGAACCTTCTTCTTCACATTCATCAGATTCGAATGTATGTAGCTCGGCGTCTTTAACTTTATCGATTAAAAGTCAATTTTACTTTCGTATATTCGTTATCTTCACGTGGGTCCCTAGAGTCTTTAACTCTATCTTCATCATTTGCAAGTTATCTGAAATGAGTCTTTTTTGTTAACAACATCGCACTTGTAAGCGCATACGATCTTCTACTCAACACGTCATTTACCACGTTCATTTCTTCCACGCGATGATATTGAATAATACGATCGTAATCTTCAACTTATTTCGAGTCAAGCGTCTTTGGTGCATGTTACATTCGTTTTAGTTGAAGAAATATTTTGAGGGTTTAAGAAATGGATTTTGTACCAAGGTCAATACAAAATTCGATTTCATGCTCTAGGGGTAGGCTAAGAAGTCTTCAGGAATACGTCAAGAGATTTATTAATGATAGAAATATCATTCAAAAGCATTACTCTCATCCAAGACTTGGATAAGACGTCACATTAATACCAACTGTGACTTCTATCCCTTAACCTAGATAGCACCTCACAATGATACCTATCAACTTGTCATCGTCATTCACGACGTCGCCTACTGAGTAAAGTGCGCCGATGCATTCCACACAAGAAAGTCAACAACGAAAGGATCATGGCTCTTTATTTATGGCTTGATAAGACAATGATTGACTTTAGTGGTTTGGTTTCTTGAATTCGCATAACAGGTTGGTTAGGAATATGAAAGCTAACAACCTTACGAAAAGTATGATGAGTAGTTAACCAATCGATTCCTAAAATCGCATCAAAGGCAAGTATTTTCAAAGAGACAAGATCAACACGTAACGTAAAAATGTTGATTTGAACAAGATTTATAAATAATGGAGGTAACGAAGGTTTCTCAAGGCGAGTTTAAACAGATATATCAAAGTCTAACTTCTAGGAGTTAACTTCAAACATTGAACACAACTAGGTAAAATAAAAGAGTTAGTAGAAGCCGGTATCTAACACGGTATAGACTTCGTAAGAGCTTATGATTAACTTACCCGTGATAATTTTATTGGGTTCCTCATCACGAAAAAAAACACTCTCTCTTAAACTACGCTTTTTTTGAAGCATGCGGGACATCCTTTGGCATCACTATCCGGTTGGACTTGACTTCACCATACGACAAAATCGAGCTAGGTGACCTTCTCTTCCGTAATTAAAACACGCTTTGGATTATTTAAATGCGGTTTGGACGGATGTGTCCCTCTTGTCGCATTTGAAACATCTGTAGATGTGCGTTCTTCTTCCTTTGAAACGGGTGCTGGTGCCGACGTATTCACGTCATTGTTGAACCTTCTCTTCTTAAAATGTCCATTCTTATTATCTTGGCCATGATTACCACCGAAATGGTTACCATTCTTAGCATGATAATATCCCCCACGATGGTTATCGTTGTTCTGATGACCGTTGCCACCGGTATGATTATTATCGTGTTGTTGGTCGTTGCCTTTTGGTTGTGCTGACTCATTATCGCGCTCCAATAACTGAGCCCTATTCACAACATCTGAATATAAACACAGTTTATAAGAGATAAGATATTGACGTATCTCAGGTTTCTAATCTCTTAAAAACATCTGCGTCATTCTCTCTTCATTATCAACTAAGTGGGACGCCAAATCGGGACAACTCGGAAAACTTGGCCGTCTTTGCGACACGGTCGTATTATTTTGCTCGACTTGATGAATTCTCGCCTTCCCGTATGGACGAATACTTTCGGGAAAGTACTTGTCGTTGAATAATTCTTGGAACTTTCCCAAAACATCTTGAGTCGTCCAGTCGAGTGGAGTCGTTTCTGATTCCACCAATGATCTCCTTCTTCACGCAACATAAAGGTGGCGAATGGAACCTTTGCCCCTCGGAGCATCCCAAGACATCAAATATCTTGGTGACTGCTTAACCACGCTCTCGCCTTAAGTGGTTACGGCTTTCCCAAAAACTCCGGTGGTCCCAGCTCCTTGAATTGTTTAACGGTGACCAGTGGTAGGTTGCCATTGTTTCATCTGCATTATGAGCAGGAGGCGCCTTACTTTGATGTTGCATGAATTCTAAAAAGCTCTTAAACGTACCGTCGTTCGTCAATTGATCAGTGTTGTTGTTTACAGGAGGATTATCGCCATCCTGTTGCACATTGTCCTGATTATATATGGAGAATCAACAGTCTCCTGTGCTCCATTGCTATTCTCAACATTCTCGGATGCCATTCAAACACTGCCACAAAACAAGGGTTAATTGACATGCAACATATTATCACTATACTCTGACCGACCAATCAAATAATAAATAAACTTAAGTAGGTCATACTAGCGAAGGAATTCCCCGTTTCTCCTCTCCTAGTTCTAGTCTCACATCTTAGCCAGAGATCATATCCTTAAGATTTGATACCAACTGTGACGCCCCCAAAATTAAGTATACGTCACCCATCTTGGGTCGTCAGATACATGGTACATAAATTCAAATACAACTTACTAATACAACTGTTTGTCGGTGTACAATACAACAAAACATAAGCTGTGAGTTTGAATACAATTATTGTCTCTTAGAGATTATACAAACTCAAAAGGAGTCCTCATTACAATTATTATCACACACTTATTTCACGAGAATAGTGAGGACTACTAATGCTATCCTCCGGACCATCACTCCGCTTCCAGAGCTCAAATTATATTATATTCTCATTTCACGAAGAAACGATTGAAAAAAGGTGAGCTCAACTAACCAAAGAAGAAATATTATGACTAAGATAATGCGAGAATAAATTATCATTAGTCTCCAAAAATGTTAAGCGATAAAATATAATAGACATCAAGTTTAAGCTGCAGTGAACAAACATTCCATTAAAAGAGTCAGTAGAAAATAAAATCTACTATCTTTTATGATTTAAAAGTTTTCATCACTTTTTCATTTGAGACTCATTTCAATAAATAATTCATATCATTAAATCATCCCCGCACTACTGAGGCCGAGGATATTCTTTAGTATCACGACCACGAATTATCCATGCACTACTACCAAAGATAATCGTGTTTTCATCAACAGTCCCCGATCATGCCATAAAATAATTCATCTTTCTACCTTGGCCGAAGAGAATCCATAGCCATAATCATACCAAAAATTGTCCATCAATGCATTACGGGCCAATGAGGACTTTTAATTTTCACATCATTTGTAACATTATGGTCATGATTACACCGCATAATCCCTGGTCATAATCATACCAAGTCCATCTATGCACTACTGAGAATACAGATGACTTTCAACATAATATAAACATGAGGATGATGACAATGATATAAGAATTCAATAAAACAAGTTCAAGAATTAATTTATCCATGAACCAATAACGTCCAAATTGTCAACATGATCTTTGCTTTGTAGAGTAAAATTCAAGAATGCTTTCGGAAGAATATTTTCATGAAAAGATCTTTGGATGAAGCGCAAATATCAAGGATATTTCACTAATTTCATGGAGTATAGAAGTCAAAATTTTGATCAATTGAGTATAATACCGAATGGAATAAAAAAGATATCACCGTGCATGCAGTACTTCACATAGAGCGGTTATTCCAGCGAGAATAATAATAACGGAACCGGGTCGGGTGAAATTCACACTGACACGATGTTCCAACAGAATAATAAATGCGGAATAATAAATGATGGAACCGGTCCCAAGGCGTATAGATACAGACGAGGATATTAAGCAGAATAATAAAGACATAATAATAGAAGAATGTCACCAAGTATAGGGTAACTTGGCGTATCTGAGTTATTCAATGAACAATAAAAAAATAGAATAATGAAGTTCTCTTCTTGAATACAAAAGAATAATATCCCTTACCTAGTAAAATAATACTTGATATAAGAGTAGTGAAGTAGTAGAAAACTTTTCTTCTATCTCTCTATAGTTTCTCTCTACAGAGTTCAAAGTGAATTCGTAAGAAAATAATGAAGGAATGAGCTTATTTATAGGAAAATGGAATGCATAGTAACTAATCCATGAGCGGTCCAGATTGATTTACTTTAATCGACGGTCCATATTTAAAGAAAAATCTTTTAAATAAAATATAATATATTCTATTTATATAAAAAGATTTTTATTATGCAAACACTTATCTTGGGCACTATGCAAATACTATGCATAATAAAATATAATATATTCTATTTATAGAATAACTTTAATAAAGTATTCTATTTTATATAAAAAAAATTTACTATGCAAAAACACTATGCATAATAGAATATAATATATTATATTTATAGAATAACTTTAATAAAGTATTACATTTTATATAAAAGATGTTTTTATTTTATTACGTGAATAAAACAAAACTTCTAAATCAACAATAATTGAATCAAATAATGTGAGATCTTATGCAACAACTATTGTAGCAATAATTGAACAAAAGCTGAGTGACTTCTCACATAAATATCAATAATCAATACAGGTGTCTTGCTCTTGTCTACGCAACAACAAGCGCCAGACATCTTTTACTACTACCGAGTAGTTCAACAAGTATCAAGCAGTAAAACTTGGTAGTTATTTTTAATAAAATATTTTTGTCATTTTCTCAATCCGGCAATAATTCCGTTGTGGGGTCCACCAATGATTGTCTTGTCGTCGTACGAATATTTTTCGTTTAAAAGCGAATATTCCCGAAACCAATCGAATATAATATGACAACTTGCATACTTTGCAAAATTTATAAATATTACCCACAACTATAACATTATCTCAAATTCACACCATAATATAAAAAATTATTTCGAGAAAATTAATTCTTTATTCATAAAATTTGGAGTTTCACAAGTCTAGTCTTTCATTTTTTTCTTTTAATATTAAATATTAAATATAAGTTAAAAATATAAATTAATAAAATTTATAAAAATGATGCAAGATTTTTGAGATTTATTTTATTTTAACATTTTACTGCACACCAATATAAGTTAAATGATTGTAATTTGTAACAAAAATAAATGTATTCCTCTTAAATTAAAGGAAAATGTAAATTTGATGTAACTGGAATATAAAACAAGTTGATTTCCTAAATGTATGTCTACTATGCACAGTTTGTCTTCATAGAAAATATAATTTGAATACAATCTACTGCGATACATATGACTATAGATGCAAAATAAAATTAACTTACTGTAGATTATATTTTTATATTTTGAATATAAAATTAGTTTCTATTTTATTTTTTTAGAACTAGAATCAGTTGGACATATATTTTGTAAAATTTAAATACACATATATCTTTTTCTTTGTTGTCATTAAACATTTGCATAGTTATACAAGTATTATTTCCAATTATTTTTCTAATTGCTTCATTAAATTAGTCTTTCAATTGTTACAACAGAATACCTGAAAAATAACCAAAATCATAAATCCCCCTAAGAATTTAGCATATCCAAATTAATGAAGAATCGGTTCTTCATTAATTTAGCATAAGTTATTATTTACAATAAATTAACTTATTATTAATATTTAATCAACTAAGTAACTAACTTATTAATAATATTAAATATACTAAATAGTTCTATTCATTGAAGATGTATACTAATTAAATATATTTACAAGAAATCAAGAATGAATAATTAAAACTTTAAACTTTTTTGATGTATTAATTAAAATTAATGTATTATAATTTACAAATTACAATAATGAATAAAAAAAAATTATACTTCATTGATGAATAATTATAACTTTAAAGTTCAAAAATCATAAATGACTGAATAAGGAATTATGTCAGGCCGGACCAGGCCTAAGGTCAGGCCAGGCCCAAAATCAAGTCAGATCAGACTTTTTAGTAAAGCAAGTCATGACATATTTTTGTCTTAAAAGAGCGGCTTTTTAAAAAATTTCAATTAAGTCGGGCGTAATCGGATTAGACCTTGAACAAGTCGGTCTTTAACCAGACCAGACCAAAGTGAGACGGCAAGCCGCGAGCCTTTTGTACAACCCATTGGAATTTTAACTACAACTGATAAATTGAGATGAATATTTGATCACTAAATGATGAACGATGTATCTGACAATCTTATATATTAATTAGTGCATGGGTTGACAGATATATATATATATATATATATATATATATATATAACAAAACATGCAATTTCAACTCGGTTCGGCCACCCATACGTACAATGCTAGCTCTAGCTCTAGCTCTAACTGGAGTCAGACACCACATATATTATTCATATGAACCATCGATCGTTTAACTAATGAGCTAAATGTATGTATGTATTATTCGAGCGAGGCTAGCTAGCTGGTTCATTAATTAACAAGTTGGAATTGAATTTAGACGAATCGAGCCTGACGAGCCACCTGATCACTCGGAGGCAGCCCAACACATGCAGTTCATTTACAGTTACAACCCTACTACTAATTAATTAATTAAACAAAAGTGGCCTAGCCTGGATGATCATATATAGTCATGCATGCATCATTCATCTTCATTACCCTAACATATTATATATATATATATATATATATATATTCAATTCATTACCTAGCTAGCCTAGCTAGCTAACAAAACAAAACCTTATATATAATGAATTGAATAACAAGCCTAAACATGCTCACAGTTCCCTTAATGCCATAAATTTTAAAATTCATTTGTCTTTTGACCGTTAGAGGAATAGCGGCCAGGGCAAAAGCGACAACGTTTTACGGCCGCTACTCTCTGGCCAAAGACTGAATTTTAAAATTATTTAACCGCTACTCCCTCTAGCGGCTGGGCTCTCATCTGGGCCATTAACTTCAATTTTGGACGGCTGGATGAGCGTTAGCTGATAAAGGGTTAACAGCTAACGTATTCCACGGATCATTTTTCATATATATATATATATATATATATGTATGTATATGCGTATATGTGTGTGTATTCACTACCCTAACATATATGTGTATACCTAAAAATTAATTTCATGATCTGGCCATGGCCATGGCCTAGGCCACTTGTTGCATTTATATATATTAATTAATGTCACATAAATTAAAAAAAGTAAGTAAACATTTATACGTACTAGCTACTAATTGTTGGCTGATCTCGATCGATCTGCATTGTTAATGCATGTGATCATGATAATATAATTATAACTTATCGAAAGCAAATATCAGCTAGCTAGCAAATTAAGCAGTATTAATTATAATAATTTATAAGCATATAATCTTTATTTGATATATATATAGTTGAGTTAGGTTTTCAAAGTTGTATGCCATGTTCATCACTTGAAAGCGACGTGCCTGCCTGCCTTCCTTCCAAAATTCAAAACATCCCAATATGTACGTACGTACGTACTCTTACAAATTAATGAAAAGCCTAAATTTAAAAAACCAAACTGGAATGAATAATAATATATATCCAAAAATAAAAATAAAGTTATACGACGACCTAATTTTATGACAAAATTTAGTCATTAATTAATAAACAATCTCAAGCGCATGCAAATGCTTTATATATATATGATGGGCCGGGGACATCATCATATCACCATCATATATATATATAGAGGAAATTTCAAGAGCAGACATTTTAAGTAGCAGAACTCCTTAAAGAGCAGACATACTTAAACAAATCGTGTGTTTTTTTTAAAGTTCAACTCCCGTGTTTTTGTAAGCCTTCTCTCTCCTCGATAGAAACATTAGAAGTCCAGGTAAAACCACGCCCCAAATCGATACAAGCCCTAGAATTCCTCCAATTTCAAATCGATTCTTCTTACGAGCGAAGGAGCGGAAGAACCACAACTAGCCCCAAATCGATTCTTCTCAATCGGTAAATCCTTTCTTTCTTTGTCTAATTTACGTTTTTTGTTGGGTTTCTTTTGAAGTTTTCTATTTCGTCTTTGTCTTTTTCCATTTGCTTTGTAATAAACCGAAGGAGGGGAATTTATATGCTCTCTTATTAATTGCTTCTCTCGATTATCCTTCCGCATTCGTGCCTCGATGCTGCCTTCATGATGGGGGTTATATGAATTTTGTTGTTTACTATTTTATTTCGGAAATAGTGAGCTTTTTAACCACTTAATGTAACAAGATTTTGATACTGTGTTCTTTATTCTTTAGTAAAGATGGCTCTAAATCTCTAATTGAATTGACAGGTGTAGAGGGACTTATTTTTCAACATTTAACCAAATAATATCAAAGTATGTTGTAAATGTTTTTTGTCTCAAGGGACCTGCGTCACAAAGAAGGATGAGAACTTGTGGTACAACCGAAGGAGAGGAATATGAATCTGCTTGTGATACAAATACAATCACAAAGGGGCTTTACATAAATAAATCATGAGAAAACTTGAAAAAGTTGGGCATTCTGTTTCCAAAATCAGATACCCATTAACAATACAATTACAATGCTTTGCAAATAAAAATATTCTTGGTTTTACTAGTCACCTTCCTTTTTCTTTTTTCATCAATGTTGGTTCATTTTTATTCGTTCTGAAGTTATATTACAAATACCCATTATTAAACTCTATTTTTCATGGCTATTTTCTTCTTTTAGGCCTTAAGATTGTTGATTTGTTATATGAAAATGAATACTCATGATGAACCTAGTGTCAAGTTATCATTTGTAAATTATCCTGATTGCGTCAAGTTTTATATTTGTCCAGGTGTAAATATAATGGATGACATGGAGCATGAAATAGGGAGTTACGGGGATAATGTAGAAATGGAGCATGACATGGAGCATGAAATAGGGAGTTTGAAAATAGAGATTGATGGAGATGACTTGAATGCAGAGGGGTTGAATGTGGACAATACTAAAACTTTTGTCTACTATCCTCAAGTAGCCGATGAATTTACGCCTAAGGTAGGTCAAGAATTTCAAATATTAGATGAAATGTAGAATTTGATTTTGTTTAAATTGATTGATTTTGAACTTTTGTCTATTATCCTCAACTTTTGTTTAAAATTGATTTTGACTTTGCTATTTTTTGAAATGTAGAATTGGAGCATCAAATGATGATGTTACTCAGGATACAATTGACAAATAGAACTAATGATCATGAGGTATGTGAACTAATAGAACTTGTGTTTTTCTTTTATATCAATACCCATTCATGTTGACATAGAGATTCCATTGACAAAGTACTAACGAGGCTTGCTTCTCACCGCTTTACAATGGCAAGTACTATATCGTGCTTTTGTTAGTGTGGATGAAAATATCAATCAAATCTTGCAGCATATCCATCCTGCAACTCAAGACTATTTTGAAAAGCTAGATCAGATGGTTACCATGTGAAACTTTGAGAAAAAAAATGAAGGGAATCCAATTTCTTTATGAGGAAATCTATATCAATATTCAGTCATGAGTTTCCTTGATTGTGTTTTGGCATATAGGTTTAATTTCTTATCACCAGCTGTCTTAGTCTTATATCAATATTCAGTCATTTTGTTTTTGCCTGTACAAAAGAATGTAATAGTTTAGTAGTATTACAAAAGAATGTAATGATTTAGTGGAATTTGTGTTCAGGAACTTCAATTTGCTGCTTTTACCTGTACAAATTTTTACCTTTAATTCAACTGGCAGGTTTCTTGTATATTTTGTTGGGAGTATCTTACATATGATGTTTGTGTTTCACCACTGTTTAATTCAACTGACAGGTTTTTTGTATGTTTTCCTGTCTCATGAACCCGTTTGATGGTTGTTATTTTAATATACTATTGTAATTTTTCTGCAGGCATCATTGGGCTGCAAGGTTGATTAGCTGTTTGTGGTTTTGGCCATTGAGAATTCCTACGTAAATAAAATAAATTAGGGTGTTGCCCATTAAAATAAAAATAAATATATATAAGAATCGAAGATAAAACTTAAATTAGAGTTAATTCCGTTAAAAAAAGAAGAAGCTCCTCTCTCATTTACTACTCAATTTGAAAAAGGGAATACAGGATTTATATTATCTTATTTTATCTCCCTTTATTAAAGCTCATAAACAATATAAAAGAAGATAAATTCTATATATATATATATATATATATATATTTTCGTATTTAAATTCCATGTCACAGTCATCTTGTACGAAACTCGGCTTTTGTTGGCTGTAGCTTCTTTCTTTTTCTAGCTAGTTGTAAAATAAAAATAATGCTGAAAATGTAAATAGGAATAATTTTGACCCGGAAAGGCAAAAGATTGAGACTACATATTTCGAACGTCAGGATAAGGTTTCTTTCAATATTGTTGAATATTTGCTGTTGAATATTATTGGGAACAGGAGCACCAAGTTGAGGAGTTAATGTTCAAAATCCAGAGTCAGCAAATTTGGATGGAAGTCAAAAAAATTGTCTGCTCTTTAAGGAGTTCTGCCACTTAAACTGTCTGCTCTTGAAATTTTCTCTCTATATATGTATATATATGTATATATATAATTTAAAGAAGATAGCTAGGACCGCGCCCACTTAATAATTAGTGTTTAATTAGGTCATTCTATTTTTAAAAAAATCAGCCAATTAATTAAGCTAGCAGTATTATAAGCAAACTCCCCTTAATTAATTGATAGTTGAGTTAGCATTTCAAATTAAGTTACAGCTAGTGTCTCAATTGAAATAAATAACCAGATCGATCGAGTTACCTGTAGTATGATCATATATAATCCCTCCACTACAATAGTCCATGCAACATGTAAATTTGCGATGCACTTTTGTTACATGTATACCCTTAAAAATAAGTAATTGTATATATGATAATGAGATCATGACTTGAGTGCAAACTTTAAAATATATATATATATATATATATATATAGTGTCAGTTTTTACTACTATTATATATACTATCTAAACGTTGAATATGTTTTTTTTAACGAATTAATGAGGTACTTTTTTTTAGAATGGGGGAGTATAAATTAGTTTAATTAATTACTAAAAAGTAAGAATAAACTAATTAATAAATAGTTCGATGGTTTTCTTTTTCCTCACTACCTAGGACCTAACTTTGCCATAGATGAATAAAATCTAAGTAAATGCTTTATATGATTGTGACAAATACATTAATTACAAAGCTAAACATGCAAGCTTGCAACTTTGAAAGTAATACAGAATGAAGGCCACTTACTTAATTAGTTTAATCTTAATTTAAGATTAATGCCTTTCCAGTTAATTTCCACTTTGGCTAAACGCATTAGTAGTGGAGTAATTGGGTCGTTTTTATGTTTTTCATTTGCTACGTACGTACTGAAGGTACCTAAATTTATTAGGTTTCAATATATATAACAATATATATATATATATAAAATTTAAAAATTAACGTGATTCATATAATTAAGTACTTTTGAAAACAATCAAATTTAAAACTAATTAGTAGTAATTTTTATATAATTTTTAAGGATCGTGATTTAACTACTTAAACTCAAAAGAATACATACATATCAATTGGCAAAACTAATCCACTTTACTTGAATCATTTTGTGAAATAACCCATTAAATTTTAAAAAATTGGAACTACCAAACTAAACCAATTAAAATTGTGAAATTAGGTCACTCAATTAAATTAAACTAAACAGACGCGCGTTTAATTTTTTCTTACATGGCTGGACAGAAAATATAAATAAATCAAAACATTAAGTACATGGAAAAAAGACAAAATAGAAAAGCTTAAAAATGAACAAAGATTCCAAATATTTTTCTTCTTCTTTATCAATCTTCCTTTTAATTTTCAAAATCCTTGGTTTCTTCAAGTTTCTATATAATTGTTGCAGCATACTGATTTGGCCAGAAAATTGGGGCTTTTCTAGCTAGGGTTTCATATCTTTCCATTAGTTCATGACTTTTTCTCTTTCTTGTCATAGAAACTATTTTATATATCTACTAATTAAGACTGTGTTAGAATGATATACATTGTTGGTTCCTCCATCTAACAGCTTAAGCTTTTAGATGAGTTGGTTACTTAACATGGTATCAGAGCACAATTATCTTCCCAGCTGCACAATTATCTTTCTATTAATTTAATAGTGCAAATGCACTTTAATTTCTCCCTTCTCTATAACAAAAAGTTGCATTTGAGGGGGAGTGTTAGAATGATATACAAAAAGTTGCATTGTTGGAAGTCACTTATCATAAACACACATCCGTATTCTTCTTCTTCGAATTTGCTGCAGAATGGTTCAAAAAAACAATATAGGTAATTTTTAATGAAATAACCACCATTAATGTTGTCAAGAACTCGTAGTCTTGCATTCGTTCAGTCCTAAATCTGCTCAATCTTTGATTTTCTTTCTCGAAATGAATAACATGATGCGATAGGTCTCGATCGTAGCTACCAAGATTTTGACATATTATTTGTATGATTAGGAGTTGAAATTAGATAGTTATGACTTTTGACATGTTAATTAAATAGATTAGATAAACTCGGCTAGAAGTTGAATATGACTATTTTTTAAAAAAATTGATTACTTTCCCATTTTATACTTTTAACTTTTATCTTAGTAATTATCATTGCCACTTCATATCTATTTAGATTTTATAAAGAGCCACATAGGCTTTAATTTTTATTTTATTTTATTTTTGTTTATTAAACAACCACTTAAAAGTTTAGGTTTAATTCTATTTTTTATCAAATAGCCAATTAGGGAAAGTGTTAATGGTCATTTAATTAATTTGACGGAATAACTTAATTTCAACATTTTAATTAGTTCAAATGTGATAATTGTAGTTTTTTTAAAAGTTTAATGGTCTATTGCACAAACTTAGTTTTGTCCTATATTAATTCTTCTTCATATATATATATTAAAGATTTTATATTTTGACTTTGAAAAGTTAAAAGAACACTCTTTAATTTTTGTGGAAGGAAAAAAATTATATTTTGGTAACGAAAATTGAGAAATGTTAATATTTTACTAATTGTCCTATATAATCCTTTGAGGACCTTGAGTATCATGTGATGGCATGCATGTGTGGCTAAGTATCATGAAGGATTTAAAAAAAATATTATCTCTGTTTCAAAATTAAAAATATATTTTTAAATTTTGTTTTAAAATTAAAGATATATTTTTATAATAGGACTATAAAGCGACATAATATTTTTAAGAATAAATTACATATTCCATTATTTTTTTGTTATCATTTTTAATGTCAAATGTCAAACCACAACAGTTAAATATATTAGAGATTTTAGAACGGATGGAGTAATAATGCTTTTGGCGAAAGAGGGTTCAAGTAAATGTCTTCATAATTTGATCTTAACGAGAATACAAAACATATACTAAAACGAATTAAGCAAACCATGAAATTAAATATGAATCACGAATTGCGTGCAACATAATTGATAATTAAACGGTTCGCTTTAAAACCAAGGAGTTATATAGGTTACATGCATGTTATTAACAACTTCTTTTACCAGCATAACATCATATCTTATCATAGCTAGCACATGTTATCTTAGGTCACTTCTAACACAATATTATTTGATTGTCAATCTAATAGGAATGTAATGAGCATATAAAAATAATAATCTAATCGTACGGATGTAATGAGCATATAAAAATATAAGATTATGCAAAATTCGTTTGATTTGAGGTATCGAAATATCATTATTATAATAGTGTAAATAATTTGTATATAAGTATATATATTTCGACAGTTCAGAATTTAGTACATTCCACTGTTATGAAGTTGTTGATGCATAACTTCAAATCAAACGAAATTTTACATAATCTCATATTAATTTTTGTATGTTCATTACATCTATACGGTTAAAGTATTAAGTTGACATGCAATCAAATGATATTGTATTGGAGGGAGTGGTTAACATGAAGTTCATTTCATGGTAAGTTCACTTCATACACAATACAGTGTTGACACGTAGGCCGGGAGATTACCCTCCCACCTATATGTTAACACTGTATTGAGCATGACGTGAACTTATCATGAAGTTCACTTCACCGTAACCGAATCCTGTATTAGAAGTGATCTAATACTTATATATACACACACGTACGTATACGGTAGTGAGATTACTTTTCCTTAGTTTGTGGTGGTGCTTCTAATTAATTTTCTTATCCATGAGAAGGAATAATATTTAAGAAGGCAATGTTGTTTAAGATAGAAGATCCACTTAATTACCACAACTTGAAGGACCACCCTGTACTCACAAACACAAAAGTTTTTTATGATTAAACTAAAATTATGAAGTGATTATGATGATTATGATGTTGTGCGTACGTTCTATAAATTAAAAAAAAATGTTGACCTTAGGTTTTAGGTCATGTCACCTCTTCTTTGATGCCAACATTAAAATGCGAATGTGTCCAAAAAAAATCTAACCTTACCAACCCATAAAAATTAAAAAAAACAATCCAACTTTACTTGCACAATTCAAGCACCTATCACTGCCATATATATATATATATATATGTCTGTTTGATCACTAGCTGTTAAGCCATAAGCAGCTTAGCAGTTTTTTGCCCCCACTAGTTGAGTTCAACCACGACGATTTTCTTCACTTTCTGGTGATTTTTCTCAAGATGGTTGATAGTAAAGAGCTTCCTAGCAGATTAGAGTGGAGGGTGAATGTGCCCGACGGGACATCGGAAATTTTAGTGCCAGAATCAGGGCCAATGCAAAGACTATGCAGAGGAATTAATGGTCTAATTGTAGGATTTGTAATGAAAATATGGAATTTTATAATCAAGGCCCGGAATATAGGAGTAAATGAGCCTAAGAAATTTGTGCATTGCCTCAAAGTGGGAACTGCTCTTTCTCTTGTGTCACTCTTTTATTACATGAGGCCTTTATATGAAGGTCTTGGAGGCAATGCTATGTGGGCAGTTATGACTGTTGTGGTAGTTTTTGAATACACTATTGGTAAGTACTCCATATCATTCTTTCACTTCTTCCCAGTCTATTATTAACGAGAGTTTCATTCGACTTTTTTACGCGTATTATCAAAGAAATTAAGGCCTTATCTTGTTGATTACTTCAGGTGCTACACTCTATAAATGTGTGAATAGAGCAACTGGAACTATGCTAGCAGGGTCTCTCGGTTTTGGTGTTCATTGGGTTGCAAGTCAATGTGGAGATAAATTTGAACCCATAATTCTTGAATTTTCTGTTTTCCTTCTTGGTATGTCTGTGTTCACTTTTTTTTTTCTTGATAGCATGAACAAAATTGTATTGAATTTGCCAGCATATATGTCACGACGGAAAATAAATGTGAAATTATTTTTGTTAGTACTTTTACAAAATGTCTTAATTTTTCTTGCAGCTGCTGCAGCAACTTTTTCTCGATTTATTCCATCAGTGAAAGCTAAATTTGATTATGGTGCCATGATCTTCATCCTCACCTTCTGCCTTGTATCGGTATCAGGCTACCGCGTTGATCAATTGTTTGAAATGGCTCACCGCAGATTATTGACAGTTGCCATAGGAGCCTCTATCTGCTTACTCACAAGCATGCTATTCTATCCTGTTTGGGCTGGCCATGAGCTTCACTCTCTAATTAATCGTAACCTGGAAAGACTCGCTGATTCCTTGGATGGATGTGTCGCAGACTACTTCAAAGATGAAGGGGCTGCAAATTTCAGCAACGAAGCTACCAGTAAAAAGAATCAAGGGTACAAATGTGTACTAAACTCAAAAGGAGCAGAAGAATCTATGGTATGTCACTGATCCAGTCCGAGTAGTATTTAGCGTGCAATTTAGCTAAATAATTATGAATTTTATGTTCTTGATTATGCAAGTAACCTTTGTTTGTGTATGCCTGCAGGCCAATTTTGCTAGATGGGAGCCTGCACATGGGAATTTCAATTTTCGACATCCATGGAAACAATACCTCAAGGTTGGGGCTGCAATGCGCAGTTGTGCTTATTGCATTGAGACGCTAAATGGTTGCATCAATTCGGATATTCAGGTAAACCAATTTGAGATAAATGTTTTTAGTATCATATCTAAATATAGCTTAGTATCGCCTCAGAGTGTTATAGTCTGTGACTTAGAGAATGCTCGTTCTTGCATTGTTGCAGGCACCAGAGTCCCTAAAGAGGCATTTCCGAGATGTATGCATGAGACTAAGTTGTTATTCTACGAATGTCATAAAAGAATTGGCGATTATAATGAAAACCATGACCAAGTCATCAAGTATACATGCATCGATTGGAGAGATGAACTTTGCAGTACAAGAACTTCAGAATGCAATGAAATCATTTCCTAACCAACTACTTCTACCGATACCTCAAGCTTCTGATGATGATGGTTGTAAGGGAGAGATAATCAGACCCAACATAGTACCACTTTTGGAGATTCTTCCTCTGGCAACAGCAGCTTCATTGTTGGTTGAAATTGCAGCAAGAATTGAAGGAATCGTCGAACAAATGGACGAGCTGGCAGATCAAGCAGAATTCAATTTAGCCAGCAACAAGAGATCTAAAGAAAGGCAGCCAACTATTACAAGTAATCAAGATCAATCAACTGTCAAGACCCTTCAAATTGTCTGAAATTATTTTCACCCTCAAGAACCGGAAAATTCAGTTTGTTTGACGCTAGGAAACTGTAATAATGTCAGGTGTACACTGTACAGAAAGAAAGATTTCGTATGTAATTGATCAACTAAAGTATATTCACTTGAGAGACTTACTTTTCAGTTCTTGGTTTAGCATAATTGCATGACAGCAGCAGCATTAATGTTATTGCCAGTAACAGAAAAGGATGATATTCTTGTTACTACAAGATCATGCGTAGTGTGATATTATGTGTCAAATGACTCAAAATCTCATTATAGTTTTAAGTAAATTGTAAACTTTATTGAGCTTACATTGTACAAAGTTGGTCCATAAAAGAATTATACAATCATTAGAAATAAACAAACAAAGGATCACTGAGACTACAATTTGCAATTAAATGAAGTGTGGTTTAAACAATTACTATAGTCGTATTAGACGAACTTCCTTGTGGTACGAATCTTTCTCCTAATTCTGCAAAAAAATGCACCAATTATAGACTTTTACATCGAAATCTGTATCTTCTTCAAGTAAATGTCTCATTTCCTTGGCACTTTCAGCATTTTTGGCAAGTAATAGTGCAAAACCCCCGCCACCAGCACCAACAAGCTTGTAACCGGAACAATATTGATCAGCAAATGCAAAGAGCTTGTCAACAAATTCATTACTGCAGTAAGGATCGAGTTCTTGATGCAACCTCCAAGCCTCCAACATTATACTCCCTACCTCATCTATGTTGCAGTTCATCAGAGCTTCCCTACCAATCTTTGCAAGCTCCGCAAGACGCTTGATGCTGGACACAAGCAGGCTATCCCTCCGGAGATAACGAGTCACCACCTTTTGTAGAACTTGGTGTGCAAGTCGAACCTGCACAGGCATTTAGGCATTTTAGAAATATATTGATTTAATCCACTATATGGTCCAACTGATCAGGATCTACTCAGTTTTTATACTGTCTGAAAATGAACCATGACATTCAAAGGGGAATGGAGGGAGTTTATTTTATACAAAACATGAATACTTACTTGTCCAGTAAATACCACAAGCATCCGTTGCTGCAACTCTTTAACCAACTGAGGAGAAGCCAATAGGGGAGTGACTTGCAGCCGCAAGGGTATTCCTGGGAAACTCGCAGTGAATTTAATGCCAGGGTATAAACCTCCAATTTGATCCTGCCAGCCACCTCCTGTTCCCATTAGCTGTTCTAAAACCAAAACAAGTCTGGCGACATTTTCATTACTTTCATCTCCATCAGTTATTTGAAGAAGCCCTTTCACAACAGCTGCAGCTAAGATGCTGGAAGTCCCTAAGCCACTACCACGAGGAACATTGGCCCATGTCTTCATTTTCAAGCCCACGGATAGGAGGATCTTGTCATGAATTATGCCAGTAACAAGCAATGAAGATTTAACGAGCCGAAATGGATCGTTAATGTCAAATGGAGTCTTAATAGAGGCAAAATCTTCAATATATAACTGATTTGAAGCTTCATCGCTAATCAATATTCCAGTTTTTTTCGTTGTCTCTATAATGGTACCAATAGGAAGAGAACCTTCCAAAGTTAATGCCATGTTCAAAACACAACCAGCACGCTCCAAACTCCATGGCGGAGTATCACTCCAACCACCAACAAAGTCCACACGAACAGGTAATTCCACCTTCACCTTTCTTGAGCAGAATTGATCCGGACAACTGTCATAATTGTTTCCCAGATGCGCTATCCCAAAATCTTTAGTGGAGGTTTCCAAGAGATCTTCTGAAGAAAAAAAAACAAATGAAAATATATGATTAACTAAACACAGATGCTAATGAAACTGGAAAGAACAAAACATGAACTCAGTCATACAATTTGTAGGAGTATAGCATAAAATGAAAGGACAATGTGAATAAATAAAAGATGATTTAACTTTGATGATTAGCCAATTAATGCTGCTTCCAGCAATTTACTAGCTACTAGCTTTAGTCCCCATAAGACAATGTAATATACTCCCTTTGTTCAACAAAAAGATTTTCATTTGCAAAATTTATAAATATTAAGGATGTATTTTTATTCCATGTATACCCTTAAAAATAACAGCAAGTTATTATTATTAGTAAAGGATGACATGATAATGAAATTATGATGACAAACTTAGGACATCTTGTCAATTATACTACCTATAATGAATAGAGGACTCTTTTTTTTGGCAGGAAAAAATAAAAATTGGTAAATGAGATTCTTTTTTATGAAAAAGAGAGTAAATATTTATTTACCTTTAAAGCCATATCTCACTGCTGAAGCAGTTTCATCCGCAACTGCAGCCCAAACTTTGTGCTCCACTTCAGATGCCATTGATTCATTGCTGCACGCTCGAAGAAGATCAACCTGCACCTGGTATGCTCTGCTTTTAGGAAGGATCTTAGAATTTTGTGCCTGGAGATTAGGGCACATGGCAAGAAATTCTTCACATATTTCGACTCCAAAGGCTTCTTTTTGCAGAATTTCTTCACACAATTGAGACAAGTTCCGCCCAAGTAAGCCAAAGCTAAGGCAAGCTTTAACAATTTCAGCTGCAAGATCTGCTTGATGATTACTGGAACCTGAGCACATTTGTGGAAAGTCAATTGACCTATGCAGCTCCTCCAAACTAACACGGGGTGACATTTTCCATAAAGAAAGTAAGGCTTCATTTTTTTGATTGCTCAAACCCATTAGCCACGTTGCAAGACTTAGCATCTCAAAGTAAGAAAGAACAGGAAATATTTTTGCATTCCACAAGCACTTTTCCTGAGTACCTGCCGAGTTCCACAGGTCTGTTTCATGAATACCTAAATCATCTAAGACCTTTCTCCATGGTTTCCCACAAAGGTCCGTCTCTAGAAAATGAGTTTTGGGGTTATCATGGAGACCACAGTACACAATGACCCTTCCAGCACATCCTACCAAGGAACCTCCCATAGACAGTGGCGATCTGGAAGCAGGAAGCTGAATGAATCCTCTCCTGTCCTACCATCTCCTCCTGGAACATTAACACCAACAACTATAGATAACGAACCAATCTGTATACCACCGGAGATCGAAGAATCGTATATAAGGGAATCTTCTCCGATAGAGACACCAGATGCAATTTTGCTAGATACAATAACAGCAGATGCAGCAATGTCTGATACTGTTGTTGCTGGAATGGAACAAAGGTGCCTACGACCAACAAGTCCTGAACCAGTCCCACTTAGATGATCCAAAACTTCACTTGAGGTACCAAAATGTAAGAACAACAAATCATCTACATAAAAGTAGAGAAAAGTGTTATCACAAGTTTACAAAAAGGATATAAATGAGAAAGTTGATGAATCATAACCACCACAGCTTTAGCTGGTATGCATGTCTATGAGTTTTAGAAAGATAATCATTAAATATTTCCTTGAAGCTTACTGATTAAAAACCAAAGAAATTGAATTTTAATGATAAAACAGCAATCTAAATGAGCTTAGACACTGAGGAGTGTTAATTAATTCATTTGACAACCATTTCCGAATATGAAATTTTATCACTTCTTACTTATATCAGAACTTTGAGGCAATTGTCATTTACTCGCAGTGATTAATACAAAAAATGCTCATGGTCACAACTCAGTCAGAAAAGAAGTAAGAAGACGAAGTGAAACACAACAAAATAAATTTTACGAGGTAACATGCATTACTGCCTTCAAGTCTCTCCAATCTCTTCCCATTTAAATAGTACGCCGGAGAAAGAAAAATACATCAAATTGCAAATTCTTATAATACATGAAAACACTAGTTCATAAAAGGTAAGAATCTGACATTTACATAAATAATTTCTTAAACCATGTATCTTAATGTAATCATACTTCTATAGGTTCTAAAGATATGATAGAGGAAAATAAAAAATCCACCTTCATGATACTAGAACTAAGATCCTCCCGCTATGATTCCACAAAATTAGCCTTACCAGCTAGATTTCACCACATAGCTAGTATCTTCATTGATTTGATCACACAGGAAAGCTCTACGAATCTAGATCCTACATAGTGTAGGATTATTTCCTAATGCTTGTGAGAGTTTGACTTGGAATGAAGAGAAATGCACTTTTGATTAATCAAAGCTTTCCATGACCTAGTTTCCAGGTTTTTGGGTGTAGGAGCAACCAGCTGGAACTGTTCAATTCTATGAGTTTGCAGAATGATAGAACAAAGTCGACAAAAAGACAAGAAGGGGAGGGGAAATGGTGACTGCATGTGCTTGAGAGAATTAGTTAGATGTTGTAAGAGGCACTCATATACTTTATTCATTACCATTCTTTAAATGCTTTACGACAAACAAGAAGAGCATACACTTGATGTAAATCAACAAATATATATGTTACAAAAGAAAGTCTTATATTGAGTTTGGCATGACTACTTATTCTGTTTCTAGTTACTATATATTAAAAAGTTTACAAAATTTCTTAGTTTGACATATTTATCTATATATATGTGTATATATATAGATATATAATATATGTATATATGTATATATATATAGATAGAGATAGAGAGAGAGAATCAGAGGGAACCAGGTAGCGTGAATAAAGCTAAAATTAATGACAACACCACCACTAACATTATGATACATCCAGTGACAATCAACATACAAACACAATAGCTGAACATCTTGTGCTTTCCCAATCCGGCAACAAGTTCTTCACCCAAAGGGCGTTGTCGCAACCATTCATGCTTTTCTGGTACCCAAGCTGCTACTAGATCTTCGTACAAACTCATCTGCACATTGTTATTGCGAAATCAGATGCTGCCAGCATAGCTAGAATTTACAGGCATCAACAAGCAGAGAAGTACAGAACACAATAATTGCCAATGTACAAAAGAGGAGGGATATGGATTGAGCTCGATTCTCAGTAAAGCATGCTTAAATGAAGCAATTTTTCTAAATAAATTGCTGAATCATGCAAAAATATATTCAGCATTCAATCGCAAAAAGTTAATCCTATATAATAGGACCTTAATGACGAGAAAAAAGTTTTAATTAACTAGGCACTGGAAACAAGATCAATGGATGCTTGCCTCTTCTCTGGTCTTCAGAAGCTCCGAAATCATTGGTTGACTGGAACAGGCAAGTTCAACAAGATCCACCCACGCTTTACCTCTAACTGCTATAATTCCTGTGTCAAGCAATGTTCTACCATCATCTAGAATTGCTTGATTCTTAACAAGCTCCTCTAACCTAGGTTTCTGAAGTAAATTCTCAACTAGACAGAGTGAAAAGCTTTCATCGAATTTCCCAGTTTTGGCTGCTACTATAACACCGTGGTTGGAAGCAATGTCAAGCGTTATAGGAACGGTAATGATGGAGCATTTATCCTCCGGAAGAACCATAGTGGAAGCATCAAAACATGGAAGAACATCACCGGTCATTATAAATATTCCGCCTGCAGAAATAATTTCAGCTCAATTTTTTAAAGTTGATTTCGATGATCTATGCATTATGAAAGGCAGTTATTTTGTTTTTATTTTTATGTTTTTATTTTTCTGATAAGCATTGTGAAAGGCAGTTTTAAAGTACTGAGTACCCGGTTTGGTATTAAAGAAGCACAAAAAGATAAAAACTTAACAAAAAAGAGTCTGATAACGCATACAATTTCTTTCAAGTTGTAAAACTGCTAGTTCATCCATATATAGAACATGTATCAAAGTGATTCCTCGTTTCATGCAGGAGCTTCAACAATGTTTAAACGACATACAATCAGCACTGCTAATATGGCATGCGATTCTGTACAACTTTGATTGCAAATTATTGTAAGTTCATTTGCAAGTAAATGAGCACAGCTAGCAAAGTAGTTGGGTCATGTCAGCATTCAATTATTCAAGACTTTAATGGTTCGCCATTATAATTTCTTTAGCAAACAAATGAACATATCTGACAAAATAGTTAATCCTAAGGTACTCGGGACAAAAAACCAATTCTAACCGTGATGACAGTTAGAAAAGCCAAGTGCGACTTAAATGAAATAAAAAGTTCCAGTAACCTTCATTTTTAAAAGCCTGTCTTGCACATGAAGAAATTGCAAGTATATGGTCAAAAAGCAGGGGAACTGGCCCATCAGGGTCATCTTCGGCCAAATATGGAAGTGGTAAGAACACTTTCCCCATCGGATTTGCCCATGGGACCCTTTTAGAGTCACCTCCAGCATGAAGCAATAGTATGTGTTTTCTGGCAAGGAAGTTAACAATCAGGGAAGAAACTTCATTACTGGATGTTTCATGCAGCACAGAAGATACCTGCAGATGACAAACAGTATCGTATCAAAACTACCATCAAAAGGTGTTCAAACTAGCAAAATAATTAACAAGTATAAACTTTTATATCCATAAAGGAAATACTTAACTGGGTAACAAAATCATATGCCATATATAAAAATTATTTAGATTTTTCTCTCTTCCATTTTGTCTCATACGGTTGCTTCATAACTCCCACCAACAGAGATAAACAAGGAGCAGAGTAATATTTTTTTTCACAGTATAACAATTCCATTGCAGAATCTCATCAATTTATTTTGCTTGACTTACAAAATCTGCTTGGCTGTGGTTCAATCGGCAATCCATCCACTTATAGCAGAAAAGTACTAACATTGAAAAGTAATGTGTAAATATCCATAAAAATGGAGTATTTGTTGTGGAAATTGATAACTGAGATATTGCACCTTGTGAGCAGTACTTTAACAAGGCAAATTTTGAAAAGCACCCAGATGGCAAATGAATTACTAGTAATTAATTACCTGGGGTCCAAGTTCGGGATCGTGCAGCTGGTGGTAATGACGAGCAAGGGCAAGAATGGCATTGAGAGTGGCAGCGCCGGAGCCGATCCGATGGCCATCGGGGTCGGGTACGGCGAGGGTAACGGTGGATCGGGAAATTCGGCCCATCCGCTTGGCCCGGCGGAGCTGCCAGTGGTAGAGCTCGGCTTGCTCGGGACTAGCGGCGGTGAGAACGATGGCGTCCCAGGTGGGAACACGAGAAGGGTGGCGCACGGATAACCTGAGGTGGAACCATGATTTGCGCAGAACTCCGGCCAAGTCTACTTGCTCACTCCCCCTCCATCTCTTTTCCATTTTTTAACAACTTTCAAGTGCAGAATTGAGGACCAAACAAACTAAAAATCTAATAATTCAGAAAGAGATGGAGTTCTTGAAATCAAGGTTTTTAAACCCGGACCGGTCATCGGTTCGAAAAGATACTGGATGGGTTACTGGTCCAATTATTGATTGGACCGTTATTGACCCAGTAACGTCATTAATATGTAATAAATAATAAATAATTAATTATATTAATTATTATTATATATTGTATATAATATTTAGTAAATATGTAAAATTAATTAATTTATCTACACAAAAAAAAACTAAACATCTTTGAGATACATTTAAATTCCGAAATTCAACCACAAATTCAAATGTTTGATTAAATGAATGCAAAAATATATAAAATACCAAACAAAGTCTCAACTAAATTACTAAAATAAAATAAAATCCGTAATTTTTTTTTTTTAATCTTTAAGAGAGAGAATTGGCCAAACAGTGAACCTGGCCATCATTTGATTCACTGGTCAACCAGGATTCAACCGCCGATTCACCACGGATTCGAACGATTTTTGAGCGTAAGTGGTTTAGTGGTCCAAACCGACCGTTGAGTGAACAAGGTGCAGTTTTTTCGATTCGACGGCCGTGATCGGAATTAAGGTTTGAAAACCTTGCTTGAAATCGGTTAGTTGATTACTATTTGGCAGTGAGAAGTGGGACTACCGACACTGTACATATATATATATATATATATATATATATATATATGTACGTATACACAGGAGTATTGCTACCAGAAAACTTTCTAGAGAGTAGAGAGGGTGTAAAATGAAAGAAATGAATAATTGGTAGGCTGTTATAAAACTTTAGCAAAGTATAAAAATAAACTCTTATAATTACTGCATAAATTTAGAGAGAATAAGCAAGAGAAAAGAAGAGAGAGAGAAATTCTTTCTGAGAGAAGTTCTTCTTCAAAGAAGTTCTATCTTTTCATTCAAAGATATTCTTCGCTTTATATTCAAAAGTTAGGAGAAGTAAGGAAAAGGAAGATGCCAGGAAGGGGGAGAGAAAGTCACGGTTCCCTTCTAAGGAGGGAATCTAATGTTATAACACTTCCCTTGATTCCCTACGATAGAAGATTATGTCTCATTAAAAACCTTGTTAAGAAAATTCAGTGGGAAAAACTTAACGAAGAAAAAAAGAGTACATATCTTTTACATAAATATCTTAATTGACTGCCTCGTTAAAACCTTGTCAGGAAAAACCCATTGGGATAAAAACTGTGACTAAGGAAAAAGAGTACAGTCTTCTCCTCAAAAAGAATTCATTACTTCTTGATGAAATGTTGTCTCAAGTCTTTCAGTCGACACATTCCAATCATTTTTCGAAGTTTTGCAAACGTTGCATTTGGTAGCGACTTTCTGAATAAGTCAGGTAGATTATCACATGATCGAATTTGATGCACATCTATATCACCCTTCTTTTGTAGCTCATATGTGAAGAAGAATTTAGGTGAAATGTGCTTTGTTCAATCTCCCTTGATGTACCTTCCTCTGAGTTGAGCAATACATGCAACGTTATCCTCATACAGAATTATAGGAATGTCTTTGATTGATGGTAATTCACATGACTTTTGATATACTGAATAATTGATCTCAACCAAACACACTCTCTGCTTGCTTCATGTATAACGAGAATCTCTGAGTGATTTGAAGATGTAGCTGTCATGGTTTGCTTTGTGAATTTTCAGGATATAGTCGTATCACAATATGTAAATACATAACCTGTTTGTGATCTTCCATTATGTGGATCTAATAAATATCCTACATCGGCATATCCAACCAATCGCGATATTGAATCTCTTGGATAAAATAACCCAAGATCTATACTTCCACGGAGGTATCTCAAAATGTGTTTGATCCCATCCCAATGTCTCTTAGTCGGAGAAGAATTGTATCTTGCTAACAAGTTGACAGCAAAATCAGGTCGTGTACAGTTTGCAAGATACATAAGAGCACCTATTGCACTTAGGTATGGAATTTCAGATCTAAGAACTTTTTCCATTTCACTTAGGCATGGAACTTCAGGTCCAAGAACTTCTTCCATTGTACTTAGGCATGGAACTTCAGGTCCAAGAAGTTCTTCCCCACTTTCTAGAGGCCGAAATGGATCTTTATCAATTTCTAAAGATCGAACAACCATCGGGGTAGTCAAAGGATGAGCTTTATCCATATGAAAACAATAGAGAATCTTTTCAGCATATGTGGATTTATGAACAAAAATTCCAGATGCTAAATGCTCCACTTGTATTCCCAAATAGAATTTTGTCTTTCCAAGATCTTTCATTTCAAATTCATCTTTTAGATAAGTAGCAGTTCTTGTGAGTTCTTCAGGTGTACCTACAAAATTCAAATCATCCACATATACAACAATGATGGAAAAACCACTTTGTGATATCTTAATAAAAACATATGGACATACATGATCATTTATATATCCATCTTTTATTAAATAATCACTAAGTCAATTATACCACATATGACCAGACTATTTCAATCCATATAATGAGCATTATAACTCGATTGAATATATGTGACGGGGCTTTTATGATTCAGCCATTTTCAATCCTTCAGGGATTCTTATATAAATCTCACTTCAAGTGAGCCATATAGGTATGCTATTACAACATCTATCAGACGTGTTTCCAAACCTTCCATGGTTGTCATACTTATCAGAAAGCAAAAAGTGACTCCATCCATTACGTACTGGAGAGTCTGTATCCTGATTATCAATATTAGATTTTTGTGAAAACCCTTGAGCTACAAATCGGGCTTTATATCTCATAATTTCATTTTTCTCATTTCGCTTTCGTACAAATATCCATTTGTTTCCAACCGGGATTACACCCAGCGGTGTTTGGACTACTGGTCCAAATACTTCTCTTTTCAATAGAGATTGTAGCTCAGTTTGAATAGCATCTTTATATTTTGGCCAATCATTTCTTTTCCGACATTCTTCCACATTTTGTGGTTCAGGATCCGTGTCAGGAATCAAAGTAATATCTTATGCTATAAAGAAAGCAAATATATCGTCAATCATGACTTTGCTTCGATCTCATATTTTCTCATCATGTACATAATTTATTGAGATCTCTTGGTGTTCATCTCTTATCCCTTTACTGAGATTTTGAACCTCTTCTGGGGCTATTCCCACTCTTGGAATATGTGCTGCTTCTGGAGCGGTTTGTACCTCTTATGGGGATATTCCTACTCTTGGAATAAGTGCTACTTCTGGAGCGGTTTGTACCTCTTCTGGAGTTATTCTCACTCTTGGAATAAGTGTTTCTACTGGTTCTGGGATTTCCTTATTTGCTTTTGATTATCGTGGTACAGTATCTCTGCACCAACTTGTCTTACACGCTTCTGGTGTGGTTTAGATTCTTCTATTACCTTATTTGTCAATTCTTCAGGAATTGATTTTTTTTTTCAATAGGTATTTCTATCTCTGCTGGAGTATTCACTGCAGGTGTATATGACTTTATCACTTTTCTAGCATCATTAAATGCATATGGCATTTGATTTGCAATATTTTATAAACAAATAATTCTTTGAACTTCAATTTCACATTGTCCTGTACAAGGATCAAGTGAATTTAATTCTGATGCATTCCATGATATGTCAGAGGTTTTTTTATTTAAAAATTTCCCTCCTTCTAATGGTGAAAAAACAGATTCATCAAAATGACAATCTACATAACATGCAGTAAAAATATCTCCAGTTAAAGGTTTAAGATATCTGATAATAGAAGGAGAATCAAAACCAACATAAATACCTATTCTTCGTTGGGCTCCCATATTAGTTCTTTGTGGAGGTGCAATTAGAACATATACTGCACTTCCAAAAACTCGAAAGTGTGATATGTTGGATGTCTGTCCAAGAACTAATTGTAGAGGAGAAAATTTATGAAGAGCTATTGGTCTTACCCGAATGACGGCTGCAGCATGAAGAATTACATGACCCCAAACTGAGGTAGGTAAGTTAGCCCTTAACATTAATGGGCGTACAATTAGTTAAAGTATCTATTAAAATCATGAAATATCAAAATGGGCCAGACAATGGGTGAATAGGTCCACAAATGTCTCCTTGAATTCTCTCTAAGAATTTTGTGGCTTCTTTATAAACTTTTACTGGTGATGGTCGAACAATTAACTTTCCTCGAGAACACGCAGCACAAGGAAATTCACTACTAGGAAAAACCTTTTTATTTTTACGAGAGGATGACCAAAAGAATTTTCAATAATCGACACATCATAGAAGTACACTGGATGACCAAAGTCTTTCATGCCAAAGCATAAAGAATTTGGGATCTATGATTTTTGAAATCATAAGAGTATGAGACTCAATTGCTCTAATTTTCATAGAATATAATCCAAAAGAAATTTAATGAAGTTTTTCTAGTATATTCTATTTTTTCAGAAAATAGTAGAACTGACGAGAAGATCTTCATTAAAGATGGTCTGACACGTGTAAAAACATAAATAAGAAATATTATTTATGAAAAACACATACCACGTATAAAAACGAAAACTAATAATATTATACATGCAGGATGTTTAATTAAAACAAAAATTAAACGTTATCCCAAAAGATTCTTTCAGAAGGTCCAATAATATCAATAACCTTTTCCTCATTGTTGGTCAGTGGTGGATCATCAACAATATCTAATTGATGATTAACAAAGTTTGTTTCTACCTCCATTACTTTGTTCTTTTGAGACTCCTGGAATAAATCAACCAGATGTCTCGGCGTACGACAAGTACGCGACCAATGCCCATTCATCCCACACCTAAAATAAACATCTGGTTTGTTCTTTATCGGTCTTTGCATTTTTTTATTTTTATCAGGACCTGGACACTTTGCCACTTCTGATGGCCTGAATTGTCGCGGTTCTAGAATTTGTTGTTATGATGGCCTCGTTTATTCTTTCGCCCCCAAGGCTTCTTATTATATGGCTATTGATAGTCATGTTTATTCTGCTTTGGAATGACGTCTTATTAATATCCAAAGAATGGGTATCACCTGGTTGTCAGTACTTGATAGTTTTTCAACAACAATTCATTATTCTTTTATGCAACAAGGAGGATGACAACAAGTCAACGAATTTTGTGAACTTACTCGCCTACATATTATTGTGTGATGAATCATGTTGGTAGGATGAAAAGTTGAGCGTTTTTTTTTCTTCTTAACATTTGGGTTTCGTAACTGGATCTCCACATAAAGCCAAAATAGATGTTATTCTATAAACATTAGAACTATATATAAAAGTAATTGTCTTTTCTAACTCATTTGCACTAAGGTGCAATTACGCATCAAGTGCCCAAGCCAAATAGTTGTCTCGGAGATATTTTAAAATAAAAAAATCTATTTTATCAAATTTGACATCTATTCGAAAGTTAAAACACAATTTTATTATTTATTAAAACAATAAATAATTGCATGTATGATATAGAAAAATAAACTATACTACAACCTCAAGTGGTGATAAAATGCAAATATAAATAATCTTATATTATATTATTAGCATATTATTTTAGTAAAAAAGAATATAATCGTTAATGTATATATACAATTATAAAAATATATATATACAAAAGCGTAAATGGATCTTCATCCAAGATGCGGTAGTTCGCATGATGCATGATTATTCCAAATGAATAATAAATAATAGAATAACAAAAGAATTTCACCATGCATGCGATAGGCCAAGCCATACACAGACAAAAGTTATTCCCAGCGAGAATAATAAAGAAGCGGAAAATGTGTCGGTGAAATTTCATCGACGGGATATTCCAAAGAATATTAAATGCGGAATAATAAATAATAGAATCGGGTCGTGAAATTATTAAAGCGAGGATATTAAAATGAGAATATTAAATGTGGAATAATAAATGGTAAAAAAGGTTCTCACTTAGTCTTGTAAGATTAACAAGGATAGATGGTACCATTGTAAATAATGTAATTTAAATGCAATTATAAGAATAAAATTATAGGTATAGCCCAACCCGGTAGTATAATAATAAATTGCAAGAATTTAATTTTAAAATCTCCGAGTTGATTGAAAGCTTTCGTCGCGATAACGTGTTATAAAACTTTAAAGAAAGTATAGAAATAAACTCTTATAATTGCTGCAAAAATTTAGAGAGAATAAGCAAGAGAGAGAGAAATTCTTTCTAAGAGAAGTTCTATCTTTTCCTAAGGAGGGAATCCAATGTTATAACATAGGCAATTTTTTTTTATGGGAATGGCATCGTAACTAATTAGATAGTTATTTGGCGCAAAACAAGTTTTACTTGGCTTCGCCCGGGTTCGAACCGGAGACCTTCAGTGTGTTAGACTGACGTGATAACCAACTACACCACGAAACCTTGTGCAAAGGTGACCTATTTGACTGAAAGCTAGACGAAAGTAATTACTAGTATTTATTCCAAGTTTCTTTTAATTTGGTAAATATGGAAGCATTCTGCAGCATATATTAATTTGGTCACAAGCATCAGTTTCTTTTGAGGTAATGAATGAAGAATCTGAAGCAGCATGCTGCAGCTGCTTTGAATAATGATTATGTTATATTATGTTGGAGAGTTGTTAACATGAACATGAAGTTAACTTTCATTAATTAATCACACGCAGGGTGGGAGGTGATCTCTCTCTACGTGTCAATAAACCGGATCCATTATGTTGGCATATCTATGAGACTACGAGAGGTGAACTTCAGGATCTGTACTATGAAGAGTATAAAATGACAGCTAGGCAAGTTGTATGTATACGTGTTACTGTCTCCGTTTCACCAAAAATAAATAAATAAATAAATAAATTTACATTTGTCAATTTCTTTTATTCTACAAAATGAGTTCATTTTTTATTGATGGTAATATAAAATTGATACAATGGCTACGCAAGTAGAAAGTTATTTTGGCACAAAACAGATTGAATTGGGTTCGATCTGGATGGACTTTTTTAATTTAATCAACTTGACAAGAAACTATTTGTATGTGTCCTTAACAGACAAGAACATGATGTCCAACAACTAAAGTTGGAGCTTGATGCAACTGAAGCACAGCATCAGGCCATCAGCAGTAGTTGGTCATCTTAACAGACACACAGAACATTATGTCCAACGACTAAAGTTGGCGCAATGGAAGCAATTAGGAACATTAGTTCAGAGATGTTCAACATTTGGTATAACATAAGATGGGTTGTGAGTATTATCATCAATCTGAATCCCAGTTTGTATTGGTAATAAATGAAAATCATCGCAAGTGTTAAATGCAGTTTCTCAAAATAATCCAGACAAATTTGGAAATTAGAGCTACTATATAAGAGGGAGCATTGCCCCCCCTCCCCCTCCAAAACATTATCAAAGTAGTTGAGGGGTAATCCAAAACTGAAGCACCTCGCGAGATGACACTTGAAAACATGAAACAAAGTTTGTTTGCAAGGAGACTATTCAGTCCTCGCGCCACTGGTGTCCACAATTCTCATTCAAGCACAAATAAAATGTTGACATTGGCTCATCAGCTGATCTAATCTGGATTTGTTCAAAAGCCGCCTTCCCAAAACGACAGTCTGGGCATGTTACTGCACAAGGCAGGAAACAAATCATATAAAAGGAGAACAACATAAGAATCTATAATTAACCACAACCAAAAAAATTGGCATTAATTACATGAACTCAAATATACTAAAGTACACAATTTTAAAGCATCAACCTAAAAATTCTCTAATGAAGTCCTTTTACTTAAACATAACATTTTTGTAATAAATAAACTTCTTCAGTATAAAACAAAGTCATGTCTTGCCATCATGGTTTGTAATTTATGCTTGAAGAAGAACTTTATTTGCGGACTATGTATACAATTAAGAAGTATTGGTGAGTATGTCTGAAGTATTGGTACTACATATGGATGGATAGGCTGCTGTCTTAAAAAGTACCAATGCTTCCTAGTTTCGATTAAAATACCATAGAGAAAATGTAGCCCTTCACAGACACAAATTGTGACTTAGTTTAGAACTCCAGAAAAAAAATATTATTATTTTTTAAAAGAAAATTAATGCAGTTCGCTTCTAGAATGTGCAGAGATCCATGACCATTTTCTCGCATCTAGAAATAATCCCAAATCACACAAAAAGAAGATGGAAAAACAGAAATGCAAACAAAGAAATCAGAATATGGGAGCTGTTTGATATAGCAGGAATTTATGAAACTAAAGTATTCCTGGATATTAATTACATATAGACAAACCACAAACTTTGTGGTCCAGCCCAAATATAAAAAGAATAGAAAAGGGAAAACGACAAAAAAAGTACAGACGTCTAAAAACCATACCAATTACAGCATTATTCTACAACACCTAAATTTAAAGAGAAACAGATGTCACTGTTTTCCAATAAAGCTTCTCTGATGATTAAAATACAGGAATGATAAATGTTCAGCTGGAACAGTGACATCTACCTAAAAGAGAATGGGGAAAATAAATTGTTATTTGAGATTAACAGTTTGAAATGCATGATTAATGGAGCAAGGGAAATTACCATTTTCTAGAAATTTACCAGAGTAGACTACCATATACTTATTCTAGAAGCAAATATTTCAATAAAAGACATTTTTTTAACACCATAGATGCCAAGGGTAGAAGATAAATTCTATAACATGTCATATCCCTTCAGCACACAAAATTGACAGTATATAAACCAAGTTCCTGAAGAACCCTGATGTAAATTGAGCAGTCAAGTTAGCTGCAACTTAATAACCAAAAAATGGGAAATTGCAGCACATGAGAAACATGAACAAGGGATTAAGCATGCTTGAACAACTTTACGAACACAAATGTAACAGCAACCAAGCAAATAGTAACACAATAATGACAAGCACTGGGAGAAAATAATGGTACTAACTTTTCAGGGGGAAATGTATGCAAAGAAATATACCTTCAGTTGTGGGTGCATTCCTCAAGTCATCTTTCGAGAAGACGGGATCAATTTGTTTTTTAACTAAATGTTGCTTCCTCTTTATCTTAACCTTTAAAAACAAGTGACTATTACAGTTTCTCTTGTGAATCACAACAAGACTATTGCAGTATTGTTGCATAGGTAGAAATGGAAGATTTAAAGACCCAGAAATACAAATTTGATGACAGAGATTATAGCATATGTTACCTTGCTCTCTATCTGACATACATATGGACATGTTGGGCAGGAGAATCTGGCAGCACGGCCCATATGGGGCAACTCATATTGCAACAACATCCCGCAAGTTGGGCAGAATTCCATTTGCGGGAAACTAGAATCAGAACCCCTATAACCTTCTTTAGTGGCCAATTTTAATATGGTGTATAGGGTGAATAAAGACTTTTATACATAGCACAGTCAAGCTAAAAAATGACTAAACATGAGAAGAAATTATAATGGTCATTGCTTCCAACATAGCTTAGCTATATATAGCACACAAGCTTGTGTGTGCTAGGACACACACACATATAGAGAGAGAATCATTACACTAAAGCAAAAGAAAAATTATATTTTAACTGAAAGGAATCAAATTTAACAAAGTTCATAAGCCTTTTATCAAACACCTGAACTGCGAGTTTGAGAATAGATATCATAGATCTCAAAACAACTTACCACTATCACTAGAAAATATGATTATAGTTAATTAGTTATTGTAGAACACACAACACACCCACACTTTGACAGAGGTATGAATGCATTTAAATATGTATATTTTGAGTTTGCAGAGATGTTATCACAATGCTATTGCATCCTCAAACTAATTTTTTTTTAAAACATTAAGATAAGATTATCCATCGATCAAAGATCTAAAAAAATCAACACAAATTAAATATTTTCGCACAATTATGAACATATTATTTTTCTAGAACAAGGAAACAACTTTTGAAAAGAAATTGATGTATACCTGAGTATGGGTTCAATGCTAAGGAAATATTAGGCACAAAAAACCCTAATCCCTCACTAGGTAGAGTTTAAAAGTTCCTACGGACCAGTTAATCCCTAGAATACTGGAGTCATTATTAGTTGATCGAAAATTCATCACCATCGTGTGTTTTTAAAGAGGCCGAATCACCGTGGGTTCACTAGCTCGAGATCGTAAGAGGTTCACTAGCTCGAGATCAATTTTTCGTAACTTTGATACTACTAACCGGGGAGCCCGCATTGGCGTAAACAAGCCACTAACACACTTTTTGGAATCTAACTCCACCCAAAAACTTAACTATTATATTTTGGCCCATTCATATATGTTAATGACTCCAATTCAGCTATGAAATGATAGATTCATCTATTCGGTGTATTTGTTTAGGAAAAAAATCATTTTTTCGGCCATTTAGACTAGATGGCTAAGTCCTATTTTTTGGCTATTTGATTTTTTTTTTTTATAATATTAACTATTATATTAAATAAATTTACAATAATTTTAAGAAAAAAACGGGTGCTAATCTTGCAATAAAAAGATACCCTTTAAGTCGTTTTTTTTTATTTTCTTAGGTTAGGTACCGATCCGTATATATATATATATATATCATGATGTGCAAACAAGAACAAGGACAAAGCTACTATTATATTTGAGACATCAACATCAACATACATTACCAATTAATAATGTTGTTTAATCCTTTATGAGAGCCGGGGCAGAGGGGACTACTCTACTAGTCCAATAATTATTCAATTCCCACCTAATTGTTTATAGGATTCCCATCACATATATCTTGTTTGGATTTTTAACTCCATATATTATTTTATTACAATTTGTTTATTTAGAATTTTTCATAATCATCATCAATCAATGCCTCCACGTTACCTAGTTAAATCCTTGGCTACAAGCAAGCAAAGCTCTACTAGTTCAAGGTTGCCCATATATATAATATACACACATGATGGGGATCCCATTTAATTATATTATATGCTATTAGTATTCTTTTAATTAACTACTTTCCAGTTTTTTAATTGGTGTATAGTTTCTTCTATATATCTGGATCGATCGGTTGATCTTTGGTGTTGAGGTTTGTTTGATGGCGGATACGGTGGGTCCGCGGTTGTATTGTTGCTGCAATTGTCGAAACCACGTTGCTCTTCACGATGATATTGTTTCTAAAAACTTTCAGGTGATTATTTTTCATTCATTCATAAATAGCATATAAATTCTCTCTTTATATATGAATTAATTTCCGATGGATGGATGGATGGATCAGGCGAAAAATGGGAGAGCTTTTTTATTCTTGCAGGCGATGAATGTTGTAGCAGGACGTAAAGAGGAGAGACAGCTAATAACAGGACTTCATACGGTAGCTGATGTACACTGCTCTGATTGTGGGCAAGTGTTAGGATGGAGGTATGAACGAGCTTACCAGGATTCCCAGATATATAAGGAGGGGAAAACTGTGCTTGAAAAGTTTAAAATTGTCAAGGAAAATTGGTAGATTATATTCAGTTGCTGCACTTGTTTATGTTGTTGTATACAAATTAATTCCATTGGTTTTAGTTGGGAATTAAGGACAAATTATTGTTTAAGATATTACGTTACGTATATAATTGTTGAGTGAATGAATATTCTATACAGCTAGCAAGTCCATGAAAAAAATCACTAATGGGAGATTATGTTAAGCACAATAACATGTAGGAAGGAAGGAAGCTAGCTTCGCAGAAGAATATATGAAGTAACTAGACAAATTAAGGTGCATGCATGGATTGGTGTCATGAGACTAGGCAAGTGTCTCTCTTTAATTATCTATGTATCCTTGCGTCCAAATTAGGCACCTTCCTAGAAACTCTTACTTGCCAAAAACACATGATGTATACATACGGCAATCGAAGATCCTATTTTATAGACAGCTATATAATTGACCTTAAAAAGATTGGAACTTTCTATTGCTATAAATTAAGAGTTTGCCGTTTCGGACAAATGCCTTTGAAGATATAGCTAGGAGAGGATGGAGAGTAAAGCTATGACAAATGAGTACCAAGATTTGTTACCGGTGATGGCAGACAAGCTAGACGTGGACGCTTTTGTGTCCGAGCTATGTGTGGGATTCCGGCTTCTGGCAGACCCGGCAAGCAGATTGATTACGTCGCAGAGTCTGCAGAAGAATTCGGCACTTCTTGGAATGGAGGGGATGAGCAAGGAAGAGTCCGAGGCGATGGTGAGAGAAGGAGACCTCGATCAAGATGGAACACTCAATGAGACTGAGTTTTGTATCTTGATGGTAAGGCTTAGCCCAGGAATGATGCAAGACGCCGAGGCATGGCTGAAGAAGGCACTTGAGCAAGAGTTGAGAGAAGAATCCTCCTCATCTTATTAGATTGGTTTGTGCAACAAAAATATGACTTCATCATCAATAAATCCTTTGCCTTGCCGTTCAAAGTTTTCTTTGCTCAAAAACTAGCAAGTAATGATGAAATACGATGTGATGTAAAGAAATCCTCCTCGCTAGACAAATCTTCCATTAAATAGTGCCAAGAATACAAGGGTGCCCAAGCAAACAAACTACTCATAATATGTATTTTCATAACTCTCAAGTCTAAAGAGCAACTTCATTTTTAACTCTTTTTTTCTTAGGCATATAAAAGTTGGCCAGAAAACTTTGCTTGATGGTTTTGCGTCAATATTAAAGATCCAAGACTAAAATTAGTTGAACAAATTTTATATGCTTATCAGAAGCCAAAAGGCCAAATAGTACTTTATACGTAGGGGAGAGCAATTTCATGCAGCTAATATAGACTACTCAAACGGGTCACAACTTCCATTTACAAGAGCAAAAAGGACAGAGGTTCAAGTCCTCAAGGCTATTAACAGTTTCAAATGATCAAGAAGCTGGAAGCACCTCATGGTTCATACAATCAAATTGATTGTGTCCACCACTGAGCTTTAAATGGACCCAAAATACACAACTATGATATTCATGATAAGCTGAGAAAATCAATAGCACTATGTAGAACATCAAATTGTGACGCAGAACATTATAACATCCTGATCCACATAAAGTGACATAAATATCAACCTATATATATATATATATATATATATATACATATATATAATATGCCAATGGTCATTCATGGATTAGGTACTTTACAACATACGTCCAGCAACCGGTTTAGCCAATATAATAATCATTCAAACAACTCAAAACCAGGAAACTAATAAACACCAAGCCAAAAGACTTCAACTACAACAGCTAAAAACCTATGAAACCAGTCCACTAAGCTTCTTCCTTCCAGCAATTTGGATGAGTTGAGTAGTCATGTCCTAGACCTCCGCACAGGCGATCGGCTGCAAATTGAAGGCAATGACAGAAAAGACTCGATCAACAACCGATGAAATATCACACACTAACATATATATATATATATATATATATATATATATATATATATATATAAAGACTGAAGGAACAACAGAATAATATAAGAAAAGTGAAAACATGTTCAGAAGTCAATATTTACCTGCGATATCTTCCATATTCAGGGCTCCTGTGTCTGTCATAAGATGGACCATTGTACCTATCATAGACTGGGCTTCGAGGGTGACCATAATAAGGACTTCGTCGAACTCTGCGAGAGAATGGACTTGGTGACCTCCTATGAGGACTATCCGCACGCCTGCCATAGTCTCTTCTAGGGCTATCATAGCTGTCTCCCCTCTCACCATCGTCCCTCAATGCATACTCAACAGACACCACCCTATCCAGTATCTTACTGGAAAATGAGAAAATACACATTCACTAGGTCACATATTAAAGGACAGCAGTATCATAAATATTTTTAACCAGGAAACCACGCCAAATATTTTACATACCTCATGTGGGTACACTCCAAAGCTTTTGTGGCATCCTCTTGAGTTTCAAACTGCACAAATGCAAAGTTGCGTCGAATTCTGACATTGAGAACCTTGCCATATGGATCAAAGTGTCTTTCAATATCCTGGACCCGTGTGCGAATAGGGTCAAAGTTTATGACAAACAACGTCTTAGTTGGTCTCTGGTTTGCTATGAACTTAGAACCATCACGATGTCGGCCACATTCACCCTGCCAGAAGCAGAAATTTATTTTAATTATTTTGCATGTATATTTGACAATTACTAACCAAATGAATCCAAACTTCCCTCCTAACAGACAATTTATAAGCTAATAAAATATTTAAAAATTACCTTAGCCCACTCCACCGACAGCTTGCGCCTGTCATATCCAAATGGCTCATTGTCAAGATAATGAATGGCATCTCGAGCATCACGGTCATCCTCGAAGTAAACAAAAGCAAACCCTGTAACAAATCATTGTAAGATACCAGAAAACTAATGATATAAATGTCGGTAGTAGGCACGCTCATTAGGTGGTATATCAGCCAGTCAGATTCTTTTCCCTCATAATAACTAAATAAAAATACAAAACCTGCAAATACGTGAGAACTGATGAATATAAGGATGTAGAGCCCTTGCATGGTGAACTAAATCATGAGATGAAGATGGGTGGGATATTTACATCCATGGTCTCAAGTCTGAGTTCTCATTGCTAAGCATGCTTCACCATTTTCACAGCACGATTTCAGTAATGGAAGGCATTGGCATGGTATAATTCAACGATCTCCTTATGATTAGATGTAGCATGATTCAATTCAGAACCCTTTATGATCAGTGGTGGTAGGCATGGCATGAAGAATTGACACATCCACCATGATGCAACTTTGGGCAGTAAGGTAAGTGAGTTAGAGATGATCGAGAGAATGAATGCAGAATGAATCAATCTGTGAGTAGTAGGAGAGCAGACAGGTAGATAAGTTTCCATTGCAATAAGAGTTTTTTGCAGAAAAGTTGACGAGCCAATGTAAAAGCTCATTTCCCTTAGTAGATGTTCCTGCGTCAAAAGAAACACTTAATATGGAGGTCTTCTCCAATGAAATTTCAAAACTTTGGCTGCCACCATGTTAAATCTTGTCAGCATGCATATATGGGATCAAGGTTGGAGACACTCATGGCTTATGGTTGGCAATTGTCAACTTGCTTTGAGGTCAAGAAAAAATACTAGGAGGTAAATATATTATTCTTAGAATATTAGTGTGCAGAAGAAACTTTGACCCCCAAGACTTTTGAGAAAATTACAGGAGTTTATATCTTAACCCCCCTTGCCGGGGAAGAAATAAAAAATCTCCGCCCCTGAACAGGATAAACATTACACGCTACATAAGCAGGTGAATATATTCTGAATTTAAGGTGAAAACTTCCCTTGTGTGCCTGACACTATAGGAGTGCCTACTCAAAAAGGAAAGCTTAATAAACCATTCAAGATGTGGATGGATCACGAAAGGAAGACAGAAGAATGCGTTGGTATCCGTAACTAATAATTCAACCCTAAGACCAATACATACTCTTAAATTTAGACTGAAAGAGTCAAGAGAACACAATGGTTGTTATTGAGGGTAGTTCTAAATCGAAAGAGGCATAAGAAACAGCACTACAAGCTCATAAATCTTGATAACTGAATAGCAAAGAAAAAGAAAGATGAATATGTAAAACCCTCATTTATACCATCTTTGTCAGGCAGTTGAAATTTTGAACTCTACCTATCTTTTCATTGGAGTTTTAAACTAATGGATTACTTGTTTAAACTGCATTATTTATAGTTTGAACAATATCTAACCCATTAATGCACATGAAAAATATGGGCATAAAGTATACAGATTATGAAGCCTGAAAGCAAAAGAAAATGCCACCCGTAAAGAATAACCTTTCATTAATTTATTTATTTTCACCATGATGGAACGCAGGTGTGCAAAGGGCCAACAAAAGAGAATAACCTTTCATGAGCCCAAAAAAGTATCATCTGGGGACAATGAAGAACAGAGTACTCTTTGATTATAAATTAAAACCCCTTCACCCATTACACTTGATTACTAATAGTTTAGCAAGCATGCAAGTAATTTTGACAGTTAGCTGCCAGACTCGAGTTTCACAATCTCTTTAAAGGCACAACATAATGTACCCAAGCTCAAAAGATACTAACTATCAAGATAGCTCATTAAACATAGAAGTGTGGTTGCCAGCTATACTTCAAGGTTAGCAAACTTGTTTTTTTTTTGCAAGGGATACACACTTGCGCAGAGAAAAAGGTGTCGTAGCAACACCGCATGTGAACCCCAAAGCATAAATCTCCCCATCCCATTCTATTTGCTATATCTTTGGTTTTGGTAGGTCAAAAATATTAAAGTTTATTTAAAATTCACTTTTAACAAAGATGCAATTCATCCCCATTTTTGAGGAATGTAGGAATATACATATATGTAGAGAGACCCCCACATTTACAAAAAGAAAGGAAAAAATTCGACTTTTTTTCTAGAATAAATGCTTTGTAGCGAGACCTATTAACCTAATATGTAATACCCTAAAAGAAAAATAAATGGTGATCAAAAAATAATAAATAAATAAACAAAAACTAAACAGGTAAACCAGCAGGGAAACAAAGAAAAAAAGATACCAGATTTCATGTCAACGCGCTCGACCCTCCCGTATTTGGAGAACAATTTCTCCAAGTCCGACTGGCGAGTCTCGTACTCGAAGTTACCGCAGAATATCGGCCTGCTCATCCTTTCCCAATCTAAATAACCCTTCACGTTACAAAATAAAACACAAATTAAATATGGGAGAGAGAGAGAGACTTGCATATGAAAGAGAAGAACAGAAAGATGGAGAGGGTGGAGGAGGGGTACCTTTGTACTTCGATTCAAATTTCAACAAGAGAAAAAAACCCTGAAAAAGAAATTGAGAGGGGGTTTTGTAAGATGGCCCGAATAAATAGCAAAACCAAAGCCCTAATTTTGGTTGACCAGACTTCTTTTATCTTAAATTACACTGAGACCCCACACATTTAATAGTATACAAAACAGACCCTTATGTTTCACAAGCAAACGTATTACTCCCTCTCCATGACCATGACTCCCTCGTATCGTTAAAAGTGGATTTTTAATATACCAAAACCAAAGAAAGCAACTAGGCTAGCTAGGCTTGGGTAATGAATAACTAGGAAAAATCATGATTTATTTGCATTAATATATTACTTTGAACCACGTGCATGGAGCTGCTTCTACAAGATCTCCTTTTCATGTTGATGGGATGAAACTATTTATGTTTGAGGTTTAGAACTAGAATTGTTAACGTCAAATTTCGTTCACGCGTCCAATTACAGAATTTACGTGTTAAAATTTGTACAATAATAAATTACACAAAAGCTTGACGGCCGTGCCGCCGTAGGATAGCTCCAGTGTGAGAATAATTACAGGTCGTTCACAAGGTTTAACAATGGAGGTTTAAGTGTTTAGTGCTCAAAAGTGAGTATTACCTGTTAATTGTAACATTGGCCTCATATTTATAGTACTCTCACTTCCTTAGCCCCCTTCTCCGAGTTGGAATAGGACTCCTAAATATGGTAGTTACTATATTTGGATCCAACACAATCTCCTTAAAAGGTGCATGTGGGATCCCTTTCCAACACTACCTTTGGAGTTGTCTTGTTGACATATGATTAGAGTTAGAACCCTCAACCACGTAATCCCCTTATTACGCCCAACTCTGCATATGGGCTCTTTCAACTTCCCAAGCCTGACCCCAGGTCATCATAGAACAGGTTTGGGCCTCGGCTAAAAGGGGTAGAGGACCACCCGATCTCTCTAACCTCCACCAGCCCCTACTTTAATGGGCTCGAGTTAACCGACCCAGACCTTCCACCACTTTCGCCCGAGCTCCTTGGTCCCTACGTGAGCCTTGACCCACAAGAGGGTCGGTGAAACACTCTGAACATTGCCCCAGGTCTCTTGTTATAAGATATTTATGACATGAGACTTGAAAGGACATAATTTGGATAGTCACGCCATAATGATGAGCGGTCTTGGGAACCCAAGCGGTTTCTTCTCGACTATCGAGCTGGTACACGTTTTTCCAAGACTGGGCTCCACCTACCATAAATAGCCGCCCTTGGAAACCATGCCAGACGTGTTATATAAGTCCCCCAACACCCATCACTGTCACTTTTTCGAACCTTCAATATTTGAAATTTCTCTGAAGCTTTTCCGGCGAGGGCGATTTCCGGCGAACTCACTTCTTTCTCAAATTTGTCTGACTTTCTCGGCTCTATCACACTTTGAACTTCGGTTTCTGCTTATTTCCTTCTCTAGTCATACCAAATGGCTGATTCCAACACTAATCCCCCCTCCGGTGGCTCAATTCCTCCCTTCGTCACCACCGGCGATCTTGTTCCCATTGAGTTGCCGGTGGCTCCTTCCGACGCCACTCCCTCTACGAACCTGCCTACTCCAACTAGCTCCGAGGCTAGGATCTGAAACGCTTATCACTCCCGAGAGGAGTTCTCGCATCTGCACACTCCATCCACCATCACCCCATCTCAATTTTCCGTCGTTCGGATTCTTTACAACATTCCCCCCGAATACAAACTTCGGGTCTCGAAGCCCGACGAGAAGATGTTCTGGAGGCCCGAAGGTGAGTGGGTTGTCGTTCCACTTTACAATCTGAAGTATGGGATCCGATTCCCTCTTCACGAGTTCATTTCATCCTTTCTGAATTTTGCTGGTCTTGGGTTCGCACAACTCGTGCCGAACTCATACATCCATCTAATCTCTTTCATTGCCCTATGCCATGAGGTCGGAATTACTCCTGGTCTCGACTTCTTTTTCGCTCTTTTCACCCTTACCGGCTCGAAAGAGCCCGGTTTGCGACAATTAAATAAACGGCCCAATCGCCCTGTCATCATCAAAACCCCTTCGAGCAACAAGGGATGGCACGACAAATGGATCTTCGTCCGAGGGACCGACCTTCAACTTCTTCCTCGTTGGGCTCACCCTGAGGACCCTATCGCCAAAGTACTTAATTTTCCGAAGGGTCGAACCGACGCCTTCAAGACTTTTTTCAGAAAATGGAGCAAGACTGAGTGGAGCCTGACGGTTCTATCCAGTGAAGGTTGGTTATACAAACATGGATGTAAGTATTTCCCTTCCTACTAATCGATTCCCCTTTACCTTTTTATCATTTGCCTCAAATGCCTCGTATCTTAACTTGTTTTCTTCTGTGCAGTGACAATTTTCAAACCTGAAGGGACCGCTGAGTTCCTAGCTCCTGCTTCAACCGAACCTATCCATCCGCCGGTAACCAATGATGTCCCCGACGAAGAGACCATTCCCATTACCGAGTTGTTCGTGGGGTCCACTTCAAATCCCGATCCCTCATCCACCAAAAAGGTGGCTTTAAAAGATGAGAGGCGGGAGAAGGTGGCCTTTTGAAGAGGTCAAGAAGGTATCTAAACCTCCTTCAAAGGTCCCCACTTGAGGTTGTCCTTCCAACAGTGAGTCTACTCCTCCCCTCTGCTTCAAATCATCAGCACTCGAGGACTCGGAGGATACCGAAGAGGTTCCATTCGAGCCTTGACCAAAAAAGTCGCGACTCACCCGGGACCCCGAGCCATCACCCTCAGAACAACGAGTTGTTGAGGCTGATCCCATCACTGTTGCCACTCCCTCTTCGCGAGCGAGCTCTTCTCAAGGAACGCCGACCACTTGCTGGCCGAAGAGTCCTTCGGACGTGTTTCCTTTCCATCTGTTCGATCAGTTCCAGCTTTCGGGCGATGACGAATGGTTCAGAGGATTCACTTCCGAGGATTATCTGGTGTCGTACATCCGGGCCCAATGCCAGGTGAGTCCCCGGTCTTTTATTTCAAAATTGAGTCTGTGATTTCCCTGGTTGATATGTATGCTTGTTGCAGGCCAATGCCATCCTTGCTCGGGCCATCCCTCCATTAGCCCGAACCACAAAAAAGGAGATTCAAAGAGGAAGCGGAATCATTGCTTGAGGCTAAGGTTTGGGGTCTGACCTCGGATCTGAAGACTGAAAGGGATCGTCATGCGGAGACCCGAAATAAGGTCACACATGCCCAACGTCAGGCCGATGAACTGAAAGAACAATATTCCCTACTTCAACAGGAGTTCGTCAGTCTTGAGGGTCATGCTAAGAAGCTGATCGAGGAAAAGGAGCACCTGGCTTTGGAGGTCAAGGATCGGGAAAAGGCAGTCGACTCCATCGCCGAGAAATATGCTGAGAATCTCACCAAGATGAGGTACATAATGAAGGAGAATACTGCCCTAACAGCCGAAACCGACTCCTTTCCAGAAAAGATCTCAGAGGCCAAGCATCAGGTAATTGCCGAGTATGAGGAGTCCGAAGCTTTGAACGATAAGGTCATAGCCCAATTTGGGGAAGGGTATGAAACTTATCGGGAAAAGACTAAGGCAAATCTAATGGCCGCGGGGCTCGACATCTCCCTTCTCGACTCATCAGACGACGAATCTGAGGCTGAAGCCGAAGACAATCCTCCTCCTGTATAACTTTTGTTTTTAGGACTTATAATTTCTTGCAACTGTTATTTCCCACCCGAATCGTAAGCGATCGGGTTTTGTAAAAATATCCAAGTATGAATGCAATATTATCTTTGTTTGTAATTTTTCTTTTCTCAGTTTTGTAATTTACCCGATCGGTGAGACCGATGCATGAGTTCCTTAGTTGTCATCTCGATTAGTTTTGCTTGTGACTTTTATCGAATAGTTAAGTCATTTCTAAGCGTCTCTGGTCAATTTGTGTATGCGAAGCTTACGGGATCGAGTTATAACTTTATCGATCGATTATACTTGTGGCGTTTATCAATCAGTTAAGTTCTTTCGGACTGTCTGATCGTTTTACGCTCGAAGTTTGTCTGATCGGATGTGTAACTTTGTCAATCAGTTATACTTGTGACTTTCTTTGATCGATTAGGTCCTCGATTTGTCTACGATCGATTAATGTCAGAAAGAGTTTCTGATTGGTAAAGTAGTGCAAATTTAAATGAAGTGCAAGAATTTCTCAAAGAGAAGTGTTTATTACATTGATAAATTGCATAAATTACATAATTGAAGGGAAGAAATAGACATGCATTTACTGGTAATATTTTCTAAGTCTTCCAGCATGCCATGTATTCGTTACCTCGGACCCATCCATTGCTCCGCTTCGGTAAGTCCACGGCTTCAGCGCATCCTTATCTCATAAGGCCCCTCCCGGATAGGCATTACCGCCTGTGTTTTGGGGGTTGATGCCTCGCTTCTCGAAGCACAAAATCTCTACTTGAACCTTACCCTTTCACACTTCCGATTGTAGTGTAAAGTTTGTTCTCTGTTGATAAATGGCCAACATCGGCACGGCCGTAGAGTCTAAGCTTCATCCAAAGTGGGTCCAAATTTGTTTTTAGACCTTTATCGTTGTATAATTCTTTGTCTTGGTGACCGACCAAGAGTGGGGACCCAATCTCCCTTTGGTATGAGTGCATCGGTCCCAAGCAAGTCGGAAAAGAGAGTCCCAGGTGGTTGTTCTCTGAGTTGTCGGTATGCCCACAAAATTTGAGTAGTTCTCTCGGGCCATCGACCCTTCAAATTTCATCCAATCTTCTTTTTAGTCCAGTTGAAGCAAGGTTCGGTTGGTCACTTCTACTTGACCGTTTGATTGAGGGTGGGCAGCTGAAGTCTTCCCGGTCTTTGAATCCCCAATTCTTTTAAAAGCGTCGAATTTTGAACCCACGAATTGTGCGCCATTGTCAAGGAGACTATCGCTACATCGGAATCCGAATCGATACACTACTCCCTCTTTCGTGAATTTTAGGCATTCTTGTTCGGTGATCTTCTGTAGTGGTTTGGCTTCTACCCACTTCGTCATGTAGTCAATAGCCACTATTATAAAACTGACTTGCCCTTTGGACTTCGGTAGAGGTCCCAGGATGTCGATTCTCTATACTGCGAAGGGAATCGGTGATAGGACTGAGTAGAGCTCTTCGGGTGGTTGATGTGGGATATTGCTGTCCAGCTGACACTTGGGACATCTTTTGACGAGTTCCTTGGCTTCTGTGTAGATGGTCGGCCAGTAATACCCTTGCCTCAAAATTTTATGTGCCAGTGACTTGGCCCCCATGTGATCCCCGTAAATCCCTTCGTGTACCTCCCGAAGTGCATAACTCGCTTCTGATGGTGTTAGACACTTGAGTAATGGAGAGCTGAAAGCCCTTCGGTACAGATCTCCATCGATGAGTACAAATTTTGAACTTCTGTGCTTGATCTTCCTTGCTAGAATGCGATCCGAAGGTAGAACCCCATCTGCCAAGTAGAAGATGTAAGGTGTGAGCCAGCAGTCCAGCGGATCCACACATAGTGTCTCTTCTTTCGGAACACTTGGCTGCTCCAATATTTCCAGATACACCGAGCATATTAAAGGAACTTGCTTGATCGTCGCCAATCGAGCAAGGCATCTCACATCTTTGTGTTGTCGGATCGATCCACTCCCGACAAACGGTGGCCCGAAAGTGAAGTATGTCGATTTATTTTTGTTTTGGCTAAATACTTACGTCATTCTTGCCCCGGCCTCATCGTACTCCCCGATATCGTTTGATGACCAAGCTGCGAATCGCTTTATAGATGACCAGATTTTGTACTTGAAGCCGGGCCAATTTTAACCCGGCTTAGAATGGCTTCGTATTCTGCTTCGTTGTTGGTCGCTTTGAATTGAAACCGAATTGCTTGTTGGACTTTGAACCCTTTGGGGCTTGTCAGTATGACCCTAGCACCGCTGATGTCTGATGTTGACAAGCCATCGACATATAGCGTCCATGAAGTCTTTATGTGTTGCGTTTCGGTCACCGATCCCACATCGGGTTCTGAGAACGAACATTCCACGACGAAGTCTGCTAATGCATGCCCTTTGATTGTTGTTCGGGGTTGATACTCCGGTCTGCAAAGCGTATCGGTTCCATTGCCCGCCGCCAATCTTCCCAAACCTCTCCGTCGATGTAAAAAATTTTTCAGCGGTGATCATTGTATATACCACCACCAAGCCACGGAAATAATGCCGAAGTTTCCTGCTTGCTATGATTAAAGCATATGCGAATTTTTCCAAGTTTGGGTATCGAATTTCTGCGTCTCGAAGCACGTGGCTGACGTAGTATACCGGGAACTGATTTCCCACTTTGTTTTGAACCAATGTTGCTCTATCGCCATCGAGCTTCTTTCGCGAAATCTGAGATATAGAGGTTCCGAAGGGATTGGTTTCATCAGTAGTGGTGCCGAAAACAAATATTGTTTGATCCCTTGGAACGCGTCTTTGCATTCCGAAGTCCACTAGAAGCTTTTCTCGTTCTTGGGCCCTTTTAAGGTGTCAAAAAATGGAAGGCATCTCTCAGCCGATTTGGAGACGAACCTTCGAAGAGCCGCGATCCGACCTATCAGTCTCTGCACATCCTTGTAAGACTTCGGAGATCTCATATCCGGGGATCGCCTGGATTTTCTCTGCAGTTTGCTTTATTCCCTTTTCTTGACCAAATATCCGAGGAATTTTCCCGATCCTAAACCAAACGTACATTTAGTCGGGTTCAACCTCAATTTGCGTCTTCCGACCATCTCGAAAGCGATTCTCAGGTCTTCGATATGATCACGGTGACATGCTTTTTACGATCATCAAAATCTCACGTAGAACCTCCATACTCCTCCCCAATTGTTTCGTGAACACAAAATTCATCATCCGCTGATAAGTTGCCCCGGCATTCAGTAGCCCGAAGGTCATTTTCCTGTACGCGTATATTGCCCGATGTGTGATGAAGCTGGTCTTCGGGATATCTTCTTTACTCATTGAAATCTGGTGGTATCCTGAGAATGCATCCACGAAACTTAGCATACCGTATCCCGAGGTGGCGTCGATTAATTGATCTATGTTGGGCAAAGGGTAGAAATCCTTCGGACATGCCCTATTCAAATCCGTGTAGTCGATGCACAACCTCCACTTCCCGTTCTGCTTTTGGACCAACACCACATTGGCCAACCACTCAGGGTAATCAATCTCGAAGATGAAATCGGCCTCCAGAAGTTTGGCAATCTCTTCATCGATTATTTTTTGCCTTTCTGGGGCGAAAATTCTTCGCTTTTGTATAACTGGTTTCTTGCTTGGGTTTATGTGTAGTCTGTGTAGGGCCACCGATTCACTTACCCCTGGCATATCGCTCGGCTCCCATGCGAAGATGTCGGCGTAGACTTGGAGTAACTCTATCAATCCGGTCCTGAAAGGTTCTCCTAACCCTGACCCGATCTTAATCAATTTTTCTCTCTTCCCTGGCACCAGCTCTGTTAGAGTTTATGCCCTAGAGGCCAATTATTTGATATAATTGCTTAACGTTTTGATATTATATTTGATTGAATAAATATATGATTTTATTATGGTTTTATTTACTGCGTAATATAATTGTTAACATAATAAAATTCCTTAGAATAGTGATACAAATTATATAGTTTCAAGTATGTGACTTGAACATGAGATTATATATTACCATTAGTATCAGTGTTCTTAAATGTCCCTAGTCGAGTATCATTGTTGATGGGACAACAATGATGCATTGAGACTAGTATGTGGATGGATTGATGACCAAATCTCATTGGTCATAAATATATGAGATATTAAGTCGATGCAGGTACATGTTATGTAAACGATGTCTTGGGCCGGACCCACCATGAGAATTCTATATGGAGCATTATGCGAAGTGTCATTAGTAATTCTCATAGTGATAATGATGTAATGGTCCTCCAGAGCACGAAATCATTTATATTACTACACGAGAATTTATGTACTTTGATATCATCAAATGTCACCTTTAATAGGTGGACTATAAAGGTGATTATTGGGTTCATCATTAATCGTGTGAGAAATATGAGTGATCTAGATGGAATTTAACCATCCTATATATTATGGGTGATATCCATAGGCCTCTTGATTGAGTAGGACTATGAAATGCATAATGGTCATGCTCAAATAGTGATTTGTTTCATATAGTACACTCATTGATCAAGAAAACTCAGATTAAATTATGAAGAGTATGACACATTCCATGACTCGAGTTTAATCTAGGATATTAAGGTTAAAAAGAATTAAATTACATTGAAACATTGGTCACGAAAAGGTTGCATCGAATCATCGATCTTATTATTACTTGGGTAGCGATGATGCATTACTAGATGTCGCTCACATTTATTTATAATTTTATAATATGATTTTAAAATTATTGCCAACGTAATAATAACCTAAAGGGTCACACACATAGAACGTTATTTAAAAGGGAATTAATTTAAATTTTAAGGATTTAAATATATTAATATGATTAATAGTATTTAAATCACAATTTAAATTAAAAGGATAATTTGTATATATGTATATTAATTAAGTAAGACTTAATTAAAGATATATATATATATAAATCGGATTTTATAAAATTAGGTTTTGATTTGATTAATTTTTTAACTACTATATATATGATATATAGCACTACTACTTAGGTAAAAAGATATCATAATTTTGAAAACCCTAGCCGCTTAGAGAGAGACTAGAGAGAAAGCAGATTGAGAAAATCCATTCCTTTTGGTGGCTAGTCTGCAAGTCCTTCTTATTGCATAATCGTTCGACGGTTAAATGCGGCGTCGATGATGAATCTGTAGAGGCCTTAATCGGTTTGTATTGCGTTGGAGATTGAGGTGTGATCGGTTTGATTCTCGTTTTAGTTTATATCGGTATAATCTCTAAACCTCTGAATTAATTGATTTTCGCATGGATCCTGTTTTAGGGTTTGGAAATTTCTTTAAAATTTTAATTTTATGTTTGCGTTTCGCGTCAAGCCCAACAAGCTCTACATCTTGATTTCTTGGCGGGAAGAAGCGAAGCGGTTTTGTGCTACCCTCCGTGAATGGCTCGATCTCAATGGCCATTATGCATTTACGCCTTCTTGACCCCGACCCCTAAGGAAATCAAACTATTCCGATAGTACCTTCGGGCTAAATCTAAATCTCCTTTTACCTCCCCGATCCCGTTCGGTGTTGGAAACTTGATTTTGAAGTGGGGTATGGATGTTACTGCTTGCAGGGCTGCCAAGGTCGGCCTTCCGAGGATCGCATTGTATGCCGAATCTACTTGTCTGACGAAAAATCGACCATTATTTCGACTGATTGGGTGCGGTGCGAACTTATTTGGTAGTTCAATGGTTTTGACGACACATATACCAGGTCTCCACTAAAACCATACAAGGGTCCTTCACCTCCCAGATCCATCTTCTTTCCTTGTAGGTCCAGCCTCTGGTAGGCATGAATATATAGGATGTCGACTAAGAACCCGTTGTCTATCATCATCCGTTTCATATCAACTATCCCGACCTGAGCCGTTATCACTAGTGCGCCGTCATGTGGCTCGATGAGATTTGTCGGGTAATCCTCGTCCGTGAATGAAATAGACGTTCCCGGATATGCCCGATCTTTTCTGGTAGTCGAGCCCGTAACAGATAGCACTGCTCCCAAATGCCCACTTCTTTTCCTTCCCGTTACCCGTCCGACGGAACCCCCCGAAATGACATCGACTACGCCTCGGGCAAGGAGGGTTTCTGAGGTCGGGTATCTGATCGTGGTCGTTGCTTTCTTCTCTGCAGGCGCCATGCGTTATTCCGGCCATTACATCTTGTATCAATTGTCGATACTCTGATGGTATTTGCAATACTTGTCCCGACCCCTCTTTCCGGGTTTGGTTCGTCTTGGGCAGGGTTCGTAGAAGGGTTGATTCTTCATCTCCTCCAAAATCTTGAGCGACCCGCATGATAAGGGGTATAGACCTTCTTGGACGTTACGGTTGGGCGATGGAGGCGATTATTTCTCGACCCTCCCCATTGTAGTTTTTCTTTTCTAGTCTGTCCGATCTCCACTGGTTGTTGTCCGAACGCTGATAACTTGGTTTGTCTCGGTCCTTTGACTTCTCATACGACTGAGAGTGTGGTTTGAAATTGCCCAAAGCTTCTTCTATCGCGATAAACCCTTCAGCCAGATGGAAGGCCTCGGTCGACGATCTAGGGAGGTTGATCACCAAATCTTTTACCATCTTCTTCGACCTCCGATGTCAGACACTTTGTTGTGAAGAATTCCAAGGCTTGTGGAGAATTCAACTCTGCTATCGATCCCACCGCCTCCCGAAATCTTTTAACATATCGGCTGGCACAAGGTCTCATCGATTCTCATCGGACTGCATGAGGACATTATGATCTTTCCTCGTCTTCGGTTGCTTCCGAACCGAGCATGGAACTTTTCCAACCCTATTGATCCTGCTGCCAAGGTCCCCATCCACTCCCTGACACTCTTCTTGAGGGTTATAGCAAACATGTGACATTTGGCTGCATCCGAATGCCCATAAGACGACATCGGTAGGTCGTATCCATCCGAATGGTCATAAAGGGTCGCCCGATCCGTCATATGTCTCCATCGGGGGCATCTTCTTTTTTGGATCATTTGTCCACTGATTGATTTGAGCGAAAAGGGGATCTCAGCGGTCGAAGACGTCCCCATCGAGTTTTTTGCCCTCAGCAATTTTTCTAGTTCTGCCACTCTTGAGCGAGGGGTGGATCCTTCTTTCGGGGGATGATCGGGTACATCCCTTCCGTAATCGGGAGACGCGTCCCTCTTCATCTCGCCAGATCTGCCTGGATGTTCTGATCTGCGCTCTGTCGAACGGCTTCTTCTCCCCTTGCCATCCAGAGGCGGCTCTCCGTGTGCTCGCTTCTGTTTTTTTCTTGCCTCTCCCGTCGAGGTGGCCGAGATCGGCCGATTCTACGCCTTTCAGAACACGCTTCTTGGTCCCAAACAATGTTGTCCATCTGTTTCTCTAGTTCTTCCTGCTGCGGTAGGAGTGCCAACATAGCATCTTTGTTTCTGCTCCAGTTTCTTCTTCGGGAGAAACTCTCATTTGATCTCATTGCCTCTCCCCTCTTTCATGCCTCACGAGGGGCCCGAGTGACTCTCGTCACTGACTCATTTGGATGAGGCGTGTGTTAACTCTGAGTGGAAGAGCTTTGTAGAAGATCTGAACCAGATTATCTCTACCTCCAGGAATTTTAGACCCCGGTCGATCCTTCACCGAACCCCGCACCTATGTTTATGCGGTGTGATTCTTTGGTCTTCGCGCTTTTCCTAATGGAGACGTTATTTCCTTTACTCGCCATAGTCGTCAGGAAAAATGTTTGTGATTGCGGAAAAAGCCTTTGAAGCCCTCCTTTAAAGCACCTGATGTTAACGCTGAGTTTAGTCCACGCGTCGATCACGGAATCACGCTGGTATTTGAAACACGGACAATAATAGATCACACAAAGCTTGACGGTAGTAGTGCATGGGGATAACTCGGTGTGAGAATAAGTACAGGCCGTTCACAAGGTTTAACAATGGAGGCTTAAGTGTTTAGTGCTCAAAAGTGGGTATTACCTGCTAATTGTAACCTTGGCACGATATTTATAAGTACTCTCACCGCTTTTAGCCCCTTCTATAGAGTTGGAATAGGACTCCTAAATATGGTAGTTACTATATTTGAATCCAACACAATCTCCTTAAAAGGTGCAAGTGGAATCCCTTTCCAACACTACCTTTGGAGAGCCTTGTTGACATATGATTAGTGTTAGAACCCTCAATCACCTAATCCCCTTATTACGCCCAACTCTGCATATGGGCTCGCTTTCGACTTCCCAAGCCCAACCCCAGGTCATCATAGAACACCGGTTTGGGCCTCTCAATTTAAAAGGGTAGAGGACCCGACCCCGATCTCTCTAACCTCCACCAGGCCCCGGCCTAATGGGCTCGAGTTAACCGACCCCGACCTTCCACCACTTTCGCCCCGAGCTCCTTGGTCCCGGCCCAAGCCTTCAGCCCACAAGAGGGTCGGTGAAACACTCTCGAACAAGAATAAATGAAAAAAAAGGGAAATTGAAAATCTTATTCAACAACATATCTACTTGGCCACATTATGTTCTTCAAACATTGAAATTTTAGAAGAGGCAATATAATTCATAATATTAATTATGCTTGAAAAATATGAAGTTGATAAATTCAGTAGGTAATTTCCATCATGCATTATTCATCAAACATTAAATCCAAATCAGTTATATTATTAAGCTTCATCTTTGTTGCAACTAAATCTAGTAATGAGTATATCTCATCAGATTTTGGTTGTGCTTTATCCTCGCACTTCAATGAAACTATGCCCTGCTGCCTTTGTTATTTGGCCGTCTTTCATCAGCTTTCTCAGCTTTGAAACACCATCCCATCGGCCAGCAGTAGCATAAATATTGGAAAAAATTACATAGTTCCCCGGATTCAAAGGCTCCAGCTTAAATAGAGACTCCGCCGCTTTCTCAGCCAGCTCGACATTGCCATGGAAACTGCATGCGCCCAGCAGAGTTCCCCACACCACAGCATCTGGTTTCACTGGCATTCTCTCTATAATATTATAAGCTTCTTGCAGTTCTCCAGCTCGACCTAGGAGATCAACCGTGCATCCATAGTGTTCCAGCTTGGGAGTAAGAGAGAACTTCTGCTCCATTGATTCAAAGAGTTCACGGCCTTTATGAACCATCCCTCCGTGAGTGCATGCTAAGAGAGTGCCCACTAACGTGACATCATCTGGTGCAGTTCCTTCTCTCTGTTTTAGCAAATCAATACAAAGATACAAGCATGTCAGTTAAGAGGGAATCAAATTTCCATCTTTTTTACCAAATTCTATTATATAGACAGCTTACTAGCATTTGATGGAAAAGCTCAAGGGCCTCATTGCATTTTCCATGGACCGCGAAACCCATGATCATGATATTCCAAGAGCACAAATTTCTCTTTATATCAATCTCATCAAATATCCGCTTTGACGTATCGATTCTGCCACATCTTGCATACATTTCCAATATACCATTGCATACAAATATATTCTTGAAGTAGCCATTTGCTCTTGCATAGCCTTCAATTCTCTGCCCAACCTCTAATGCACCAAGATTTGCACAGGCCGGAAGAACACTAGCTAAGGTCACTTCGTTTGGCTTCACTCCTTTCGCTTTCTCCATTTCCAAAAACATTGACAGGGATGTCCCATATCTCCCATTCTGTGAATACCCAGATATCATCGCGGTCCAAGAAATCACATTCCGTGAAGGCATCGCTGCAAACAATTTTGATGCTCCCTCCATATTACCATTCCTTGCATACCCCGCAATCAAAGAATTCCAGGTGGGCACGTCTTTTATTTTCATCTCATTGAATTGTTGGTGTGCCAACGCCAACAAACCCAATTTAGCATACATGTCAACCAAAGAAGTTAAAGCAAAGATGTCATATTCGAAACCAGATTTGACAAAACGAGAGTGAAGCATTTTGCCTTGGTGCAGTGAGGAAAGGGACGCGCATGAAGCAAAGAGGAAGGTGAAGGAGTGCTCATTTGGTGAGCAACCCTGAAGGCACATCTGCTTGTAGAGAGACAAGCATTGATGGCAAGGGCCATGAGAAGAGTAGGCTTGAATGAGTTTGTTGTAGAGAAAGACGGTTGGTTCAGGAATAAGGTCGAACAGTGTATGGGCATATGGGATGTTTGGGATTTCTATAAACTTGGCTATCAGGAATTTGGTGAAGTCTGTACCATTTCTAAGGGTGTGGGCATGTATTTGCTTCAGTTGGTTCTTAACAGAGTCGGCCTATCTACCATCAAGTAACGGATAAGTTGTCACTTCTAACTAGTTAAAAAATTAGAGGAAAAATAAAAGTAGGCCTAGAAAATTATAGCACTGAGCTCACGGTAGGTAATGGAAGAGGATGAAATAAGCCTTTCTTCATGCTACATTAATAAATTAAAAATAAGAAAGCACGTCTTTCATGCATGTTCAAATATAATTAAGTAAAGCACTCCCAAATAATAAATACTGTGCGTTATTTATTTGAATACATTGCTGTAAATATACATGCACATGAATTATGTATAACATCACAACATATAATATTGTGTGTGTGCAAATGCAACTACTATTATATGTATGTATTAACACTTAGTCAAATTCTCCTTCACATTTTTTTAGTTCAGTTCGTTCTATTTTAATTAGAATTATATCTCTAATATTGAAACAGAGGGATATGTAAAACGACGTAATTTTAATAAAAAAATGCTATTTAAAGAGGAATGCTATTTAAGAAGAATGTTCTTGATCCTGACTATATATATATATATATAGAGAGAGAGAGAGAGGAGGAGGAGGAGGAGGAGGGAGGAGGGAGGGGGGGGAGAGCTGAGATTAGAGTAAGATAGATGTCTAGATGACTTGTCTATATAATGGTAGGTAACTATATATGTAGTCATGAAACTCGATCGATCAGTATGAAATATACAAATTGAAATCTTCTCCTTCTCTCTAAATTCTTGTATTTCTCCCTCTATATTTCTAATGAGTAACAAATGGTGTTTTTATTGAGAGAGGATAGGATCTTATCCAACAAGCTGCTTTTGTATTTCTCCCTCTATATTTCCAATTTTGTAGTTGGATTTTGATGGGTTGGTAATAGTATAACAAATATAGTCTAATAATATATATATATATATATATATATATATATATATATATATATATGGGTCCGGATCAGGTAAGGACTACTTCTTACGATCTTAAAACGCGGATTTTTTTTTAAAACAATTTAAAAAAAAGTTTAATATTTTATGGAATCGAATTTTTCCATAATCTGATGTTTTAGGTATGATTTGGATACATATAACAAAAGCAGTGTGTCATGCAGGTATGCATGGGTATCCAAATCACGCCCATAACATTGTATTATGAAAAAATTTTAGTTGCATAAAATATTAATTTTTTTTTTTTAGTTGTTTTAAATAAAAGTCAAAAAAATGGATTATTAGAATTACTACTCTACTTGTTAAATGAAAATCCGTACCAGAATAGTAGTAGTACTAGTAATTGATGATCACACACACTTTTGGACAAAAAAAAAAACAAGGCAGCTTAACTTTTAAGATGAATCCACCAATCATCACCTACTACTACTACTACTACTACTACGAAGCTTAATTTCCCCTGTACTTGCGGCTGGGGTTGCTCCTACTAAATTTTGAACACAAAAGATGCTACTGGATCTGTTTTTAGTTAAGACCATCTGCATATTTCCATACAATTTCAACATATTTATGTTCGCAAAAAATTTGAGGAGTTAGTTAGCATCTACTTAATTTTAATTAATTAATTGATCAGTGTCAATATTCAAATTGGTATTGATGAATTGACAATGTTAATTTCAAGATAACCGACTCCAAACTTTCAAAATCATTCTCATCTACAATTAAATTAACTAAATCATAACCAAAAAACAAGAAGAACTGAAGAAGAAGCTGAATAGTGCAAGTCTGTATACAATCCATCCCCACACTACCCTGTCCAACAAACATGATTTAAAGGTGTTGAACTTGGGGCCTACTAAGTGATCGTATCATCACCGTTCAATCATCGCCGAATCATGATCAGATTTTCTAATGCTCTTCAACCTCAATATACCGTACAACTTTCGAAGCTCCTTCATCGCAGGCGAACTAACATCCTTCCAACTAAGACCGCGCCCTTCCTCCGGAGAAGCTCTCGACGACGCCCTGTCAATCAGCCTCCGTCCGATCTTCCCGGTCGCCCTCGCGTCGCCGTTGCTTTGCAAAGCTGCCATCACCGACTTCAACGCCCGTCTCGGCGAGCTCCGGTTCGTGATCATGATCTCGCCGATCTCGGCCGGACTCATTTTTGCACCGGTCTGGAAAATCTCTTCCACTTGTGGAAATAATTTGTGAGCTTTCATCCCTAAATAACTATTCGCTAGCATTTTGAAGGAGTTGAAATTACAGAGAGGAAAATATATATGAACGTCGATTCGTCCGGGTCTTAACATCGCCGTATCGATTAAATCTTTGCAATTCATTGTAAAAACCATCATTTTCTCGTCACCAGAACACGAATTCACAATTCCGTCCATGAAATTTAACAGGCCTGATAAGCTCACAGCCGCTGAATTGTCCGCCAAAAAGCGATCGAGATCTTCAATAACGATCAAAGACTTCTTTTTGGTTTGTAATAAAAGCATTTTAAGATCCGAATCATCCGAGACTTTCGAGAGATCGATGTCATACACGTCGTAGTTTAAGAATTTCGCCATCGCAGCGACGAAGCTGGATTTTCCGGTACCTGATGGTCCGTAAAGAAGATAACTTCTCTTCCAAACGCGGCCAAGCCGATGATAATACTGCTTGGATTTGAGAAACGACTCCAGATCAGATTTGACCTTGTTTTTAAGATCTGAATCCATTACTATCGTATCCAGAGTCGACGGATGCGCGAACGGAACAGATTTCCATCGTCGATGATCAGAAGCGTTGATGAAAAGCTTGAGCTGTCTCCATCTCTGCTCGATTTCATCGGAAACCGTGTGAATGTGCTGGAGATAAGACTGGAGAATTCTACGCTTATCCTTCTTTTTGATCTTCAGCACAAAAGTCCTCTTTTCTTCAACTTCATTTTTCCACGAGATAGTCGCTCCGAGAAACGTATCGTGAACGACCTGATTATCATCGAGACAGAGGATGATATCGGTTGATTTTTTGCCGGAGTAGAGATTGGTGAAGTCGGAGTCTTCAATGGAGGCCAACGAATTGACGTAAGTGTAAACTTTGCGGTAAAATCGATTCTCCTGAAAGTTTTCATTAAATTCAGGAACTTTATAGAATTGGTGGGAGTGTATTCGATCTTCAAACCAATGCGTCCAATATTTTTTGAGGACATAAATGAAAGAAGTCCGATAGCGTTGAATGATGAATAAGGAGAAAACAAGGGATAGTAGTGACAGAAAAAAGCTGGTAACAGAAAACATGGGTGGCTTTTGTATAGCCTGAATCAATGAATTTGGGTGAAATTAAGTTTATATCTTTAGAATGAAAGGTTCGTCCTTTTTTTTAGCTGCCACATGAATCATCTCTCTTTTTTCCCCCTCCCCTGAAAAGCGAAATTAAAGGAATTAATTATGCGTCTTTATGTATAGATATAAAAAGATAAAATTGCCGGCGACCGGCGAGAGATGATTAGAGGAGAGAGAGAGAAAAAAGAAGGGTGGTTTGTATTTGGGGATGGATTAGGAGGAGATGTATTGGTATTTTTGTTTTGTAATTGGTGGGGGTGGTGGTGGTGGTGATGGAGAGTGTCTCTTGACTCTCCGTCATCTCTAACTACTTTCCAGACAGGACTCTCTCTCTCTCTCAACGTACCAAGATAGATCACTGGGATTACTACAATTCTTTCATCCTTATAAATTGCAATTTGTTTTTATTATTACAAGAAGATTATTAGTATAATGTGTGTTGAAATGTAAGGATCTCTCACTTTCATTTGTTACCCTAGCTCTTCCAAACATATCTTATGAATTTCCTTCTTATAAAAGTTGTAGTACTAATAATAATAACAATAAATTTATAAAACAAATTGAAGTATATATATATATATATATATATATATATATATATATATATATATTCTGTCGTTAGTTAATCAAATATTAAAAATGAAACTCTTTTTTTAGAATAAATTCTCTTAACAAATACTACCTCCGTTCCTAAAAGATTGTCGTTTAAGGTTTTGGCACATAGATTAAGAAAGTACTCCCTCCGTCCCAAATTAATTGCTCAATTTTGACTTTTTAAAATCAAATTGACCATTTTTAAAACTAATCTTTTTACTATTTTTGCTAAAATATAGGTGAAGAGATTATAACCAAAAGAAAGTATATACAATTTATTACTAATCCTAATTTTTATAATTTTAGAAATATATTTATATGTGCTTAATTATTAATTCTAAAAATAGTCACTTTGACTTAAAAAAATCAAAACTGAGCAATTAATTTGGGACGGAGGGAGTATCATTTACCAAGTAAATTTTGTTTGAAATTCCATCACTACCCCTTTGTGGGAAGTTGAAAACTATTAATACAAGAGAGATAATTTATTGGGACAATGAGAGAAGGTAGGGGTAATATAGAAAAGTAAATAATTTATTCTCTTTAAAAGTTATAAACGACAAAATTTTTAAAATAAATTTTTTCTTTTAAAATGATAATTTTTTAGGAACGGAAGGAGTAGTTTCTTTATTTGCTGCCTCTCAGTGGAGGGAGGGAGGGAGAGAGGGAGGGAGGGAGGGAGGAGACTCTAGTTGGGACTGGACAGCGATAGCCGATAGATAGAGTGGTCATCGAAATGAAACTCTTTTAATTTTTGTTTTAGTCAATAAAATAATTACAGACAATTAAGCAATGTCAAAATTGTTGACTCTCAAATCTACACCCATTAACAATTTAATTTAATATTTTATTTTTTGACTCTTCAAACTGGTGTACGTTGATGTCCAGTTTTACTTACTTCATTGTGACACATGCATGTAGTAATTTTATTTACTTAGTTTTACATACATACAGTCATACATTGATACATACATACAAGCTGTTGAGTTGAATGAATGAATTGTTGTTATCATGGCTGTAGGGTTGGGTTGGGTTGGCACTCGACAGTAGCCACTAGGTACGGACCATGGCCTATATAAGTAGTAATAAAATTAAAGCAGGGTGTCTCGTCTCAATTTAGTTAGTTAAATTCATACTAGTATGCTACATTCAAAATTGAAATGCTTTTGCTATATGATTATTATTAAGAGGGAGCAAAAAACGGATAAAATTGAACTATCGAATCGAACTGAACTTTTTTAACCGAATTATTTCGGTTTTTCGGTTTTTTTTTCTTATTTCGGTTATATCCGATTTATTACTCATTATTCGGTTTCGATTTTGGTTTTAAAAAACAGATAATTGAAATTCGAATAAGCAGAATAATAATATTTAAAAATAATAATTTTATATTATTATTATTATCTCAATTCACTTATTCTCTCGATTCACTCATATTTTTACTAGCCACGCCCATTTCGAAAGCGGGACGTCGCTCTTTTGGTAGTAAAGAACAGACGATGACGGAGAAATCGGACGAAAGCGATCGAGGAATCGAAAAATGATGATGAGAGTCTTGTTGATCGAAGAACGAAGAAGTAACACGGAGAACCACCGATCGGACCCTTGAAATTTTTTTCTCCTTGGATCCGAAATGGTTTGTGCGGTCATGTAAAGACTGACAAGAAAAGAAAGAGGCTTACAAGGTGATGGGTTCTCACTGATACGAGGCGTCTTAACTTTGTAGAGTCTAAATTTGGGAATTTTCTTTTTAATTGATTTTGGTTTTGGGTTTTATTTAAAAGCTAGGATTTAAAGATTTTTCTCCTTGGATCGAAAATGGTTTTGGGTTTTCGAATTTGTTGGTGAGCTATGTAATTGTATTGGATTTTCCTTTGTTTTTAGTTTGATTTTGAGCTTTGTTAGGACTATTTGATTTGGTTTGGGGGATTATATTGTAGACATGTATATTGAGGAATTGAAGGAGGGAAGATGGTGTGGAGAAGTTATTTATTTGTCACGATCTTTATTATCGACTTCTGTTGTGATTTGTTACGATTCGATTTTTACGAATTCACAAAATTATAATTGATAATTGGTATTATTCAGAATTCGGTTAATATCAAATTTCGGTTTTTGCTTGGATAGTAAAATTAGCATTACTTCGATTTTTGATTATAACAGAATCATTTTTATTGGTTGATTATATAGCAGAATAATCACTCCTAATTATCATCTTCACATAAATCGCGGCGTGACGTATGCATGCATCCATCATATCATATTTATTGCTAACTTTAAATTTAAGTTTTGAGCTTAAAATTAATTTGTGAATATATATATATATATATATATATATATATATATATATATATATATATATATATCCAGGATCTTCGGGGTTTCAAACTCATCCGAGCTCACCCCCTTTAGGGGTGTATTCAATTAAAATTTTTAAAGACTTTTTTTAAGTGACATACTTTTGTAGAATTTGTGGGATTTTAATGACTTTCAAAGACTTTAAAGACTCTTTTAAAATGACTTTTATAGACTCTATGAAATAAGTAACAGACTTTTATAAACTTTTTATCAAGACTATGATAGACTTTTGTATACTTCTAATATATCCTGCAACTTCTATTAATTGTTAATTAGCCCATGTGTACAACATCTCTCTCTTTTTTCATGAACTAGAGTAAATCTCATTATATTATTGTGGCATGAGATTTTATATATGTTGAAAGCGTTTATATTATTCTACTCATTTTATAATATATTTGGATACTCGGATACCAATAAAATTTTAGAAACTCTGAGCCTTTAATCTAATAATTAAGCTCAATTTTCATTGAAAGCTATATATACTTTACGATATCGTCGACGCTTTTTAAGTCTTCGTGAGTATGTTCTTTTTAGCGACCAAATTTTTGATTAAGAAGCGAGGAAGTATCTTTTCTCAACTGTTTGCTTACTTAACATTCCATTACTATCACGCCATCCATTTAACTATAACATCAACCATGAGTCAGAAGTCATTCGTTCATTCTCTCTTCAATGTCCACGAATTATAAATTCTAACATTTTTTCCTTTTCCTTTGTTATTTCCTTGTTGAGAATCTCCCATTTGTAATTACTATGTCATATATACACATCTATCTTAGTATTTTCTTTAGTAATTTATTAGTTTAAACACATAATCATAATCATATATTATACATACTTGGTACTACATATAATCATATAATCATATATATACTACATAATCATATATTATGTAGTAAGTAGGCCAAAATGTCACATGTTACATTGACATTCATTAGTTTATAAATTTTGTATAATAGCTTCACACAAAAATACAACTATAAAAAGGGAAGAATTTACGTAAAAGTGAATGCATGTCTAAACATCCAGTTAGAGAAATTTGAAACATAAAGGCTACATAATTCAAACACAAAGTGGTTAATAATAAGCACATAAATATTGAATTTCATGTTCCATCAATTAAGATTATTTGAATAACATCAAGAAGACTTACGAGGTAAATAAATTAATTAAAATGTGATATACTTGATATTAAATAATTATATTAAATTCAAATGAACAAAGATTAAGAAAACCTATCTTCTCAAAATACTCATAATTTATTATTTATCTTGTTAATATCGAAATTCAATTCACGAAATTGTACATACATAATCATATTTTATACATACATAATCATATATTTTCATATATATTAGCTGTAATACATAATCATAATTATACATAATCATAATCATACATAATCATATATTTTCGTACATAATCATATATTTTCATATATTATACATACATAATCATAATCATATATTTTCATATATTTTCAAAAATTAATGATAATTTCATATATTATACATACATAATCATATATTAATGAAAGAATACATACACATCATATATTTTCTATTTTCATATATTATACATACATAATCTGTACAATTGATATGAGAGTTTCATGATTTTATATCACCTTTGTTGAACAAATCTCTTTCCTCTTTCTATTGGAAGCTTTCGAACAACTACTTTTTCTCTCACCAATTCAGATTAGGTTTATTTGTTTACTTATTAATATATCTTGTTAATTCTATTATTATAATAAATCAAATTATTTTTATGGCCCAAATTTTACCAAATCATTTATCCATCACATATTAATATTTATTAGCTCATATAAAATAAATAACTAATTTGACCCAATAAAAGATAGTCCAATTAATAACTAGTTTTATCCACCTTTGTGTTTATTTGGAAGTCTTTAGAAATCTTTAGAGATGAGGCAAGACTTTGGATATGGATTGATAGTTATAATTCTTCTTCTAAAAGTGCATCAAACTCTACTTATTTGATAGAAATCTTTAAAATCTATGACTTTTTGAATACCAAAATACTTTTATAGACTTTATAAAAATCTTAATCCAATACCACATAACTTTTAAAGATATTAAAAAAGTTGTAATTAAATACCACTAAACTTTTATAAACTCTTTAAATGTCTTGATTGAATACACCCAAACTTTTAAAGTCTTTAAAAGTCTTTAAAATTCCTAATTGAATACACCCCCCTTAGTGACGGATCTAACGACGATTCGGTCATACAACCATCGTCTATACTTTTAGTGACGCTATATGTTGTTCGTTGCTAAAATTATAGATGACGATTGTATGATCGAACCGTCGTCGGGTCCGTCGCTAAAGGGAGTGAGCTTGGGTGAGAATCAAGGACATACCTTTTTATCAAGCATACCTTGCATATTCCCTTTAGTAACAAGTCAAATGATGGTCTGGTCCGTCGCTATATCAGAGATCTGTCGCTATATTTAGAGAACTATCATCTTACCGGTCTGTCGCTAAAGGAGATATACAAGATATGTATAATAAAAAATATGCTCTTGATATATATATATATATATATATATATATATATATATATATATATATATATATTCGAATTGTGATACTCCTATAGTATACATTTACTTGTCAAGTCTTGGCTTGTGAAATACTATTATACTACTATGATTAGTCAGAGTGACACCAAGTCATCAAAGTAGAAAAGCCTCTAATTTTCCAATTAATCTCATGATGTTTAACCTCATAATCGAACCTAAAATCTAAATACTTGGGTGTTAATCACTAAATTAAGACATCATCGATATGATGTTTAAACTTAATTATTCATTAAACAAGCAATTAGATTAAATAAAGCAAACAAACACGCCTTGGGTCAGTGATTCCCTCCCCCAACTTTACTAATTCATTGCACATTTTAATTAATACTACTATTTTTTAGAGGTTAATGACCTCTTTCCACTTTAATAATTTTATTTTATCAAGTATTTTATGTAATAGTACTAGTTTTTGTCGACTACATTATGAACACTTGATCCCATTCCCACCCATTTAATTATGGAGAATTAATGGTTTATGCGTAGCTAGCTAGCTCATCATCACCAAAACACATTTTACCGGAACTAAGCTAGGGTATATTTATATTCTTGTTTAAATTTTCAACGACTTCCATTACTTATATGGAAGGGGAATCAATCAATTGCGTGCGTATATATCATCATCTCGGAATCTATCACAGGAAATATGTCAATTTCTGCTTTCCTAAATTTTGAACTAAAATCTCTATATATTCACTAAAAGATACTTATAAATAAATAATTAAAATTAAAATGTAAAAATACTAGTATTAATCCACCATTATCCATGTTAAAAAGGGGCTCTCAGTGTCACCTAGATAAAGTGCTTTTATTGCACCTAATACATTACAAAATTGGCATTTAATTTTGACACTAAAAACCAAAAACCAAATTTAGGCAATCTTTTTGGGTAAATAATTAACTCTCATAAATTAATTTCCAAATAGAAAATATTCATCAAATTCTTTAGGGGGATATGATTCTACGTACATCAAACTAAACTAATTAGCCAGCTATTCAAATTCTAGACGGAAAATAAAATAATGAACTAGTAATTAATATCTCTATTTTATTTTTTTTTGTCAAAATGCATGCATATATGCTAGTAAAAAGGTGCTAAAATAATACAGTTGTTGCCAAGGATATGATTAGATTCGTAGGTGCATGCTTACTTCTGAACTTTTCAAATTTAGGCATTTAAATAGAATAAAAGACGTTACATGATAGTCTAAGTATTATTTATATTAATATTGCTATTTAAGTTGATGTATATATAGCATATTAACATAAAATGAAAGATATATATATATATATATATATATATATATATATATATATATATATATATATATATATATATATATATATATATATATATATACGTTAATTTATTCCATGCCATATATTCCTCGTCGACAGATGTGTATAGATATTAGCAATAATATAATATCAAAAACTGCTAGTGCTAACGATCATTCATTTCTCTTTCTTGTCATAATCTCAATAAAAAAGAAATCAATTGTTTTGTTTTTAAATATAAGAAATATATGCAACTGCCGCACATCCAACGTTTAATAGAAGGAATTGAATATCTAGAGATTAGACATGTTAATTGGCATCTTTTAGACCCTGAAAATGAAATCACATATGGTAGTTAATCGCTTCCAAAACAAACACAAAAGGTGGTTAATTTCCATACACACATATATACGTTTGTATCTTTTATTTTATATATATTTTGTTCACTATTTTTAACGATGAACCGGGGTGACGGTTTGTTCCGTCGCAATAGAACAGTTAAACGATTTATATGTTATGACGACGGTTCGATACGTCATTAAAAGTTAAGACGACGGTTACTGCCAATATATATATTTATTTTAACGAAATGTAAATTAAATTAAATTCATCATTAAAAGTGGTGAATAAAGTATGTTAAATAAAAAAAGATGACTTGATAATTTTTCGTGTATATATATATACATACATATATATATATATATATATATATATATATATATATATATATATATATTAGTTGTGGTTGCAAATTCATCTACAACAGCTATCTGCTGATTAGTCTGATAAGAAATCTAATGGTGACATTTTTTGTTTTCTTGCATGCACAAATAAATTTATTAAATGTAATTTTAATATGCTCAATAAATTGATGGGTAGACTATGCGGAGCGTGGCAAACTAGAAACTTGTAGACCCTTAATTATTATATATATCTGTGAACTTTGGTTGTTTGCAAATTAATATATTTATATAATTAGCTATGCATGGTTGCAGTTCTGGTGAGCAGAAACCCTGCTGGCTGGTATTGCTAATGCTGGACCAGCTATATATAAATAGGGACGAAGCTTATGATCACAAGTAAGCCCAAAATATTATAGGAATCGTAAATGTGAGAAGTTCAATCTCCACGTGTTTGCTGTGTTGTGGACACTCAATGCTGTATTCACAGGTTAGGACTCGGGCATGAGCCCAGAGCCCCTAACAATTAACAAATAAATCCCCACTATCTTATGAGTAGTTCTACACGGACAGGACCACTGAATCGAAATATTGGACAGGTCAAAATTTATTTATTTATTTATTTTTTGAATTTTTTGTGACTTTCAAAAAATATAGAATATTTATTTTAATTAAATTTTTTACAGAATACAGTATAATTTAAATACATATATAATACAGTGTTAAACCGTCTGTATTTTTAAGTGTAATTTGGATAAGAATAACTCTTGGCGATCAAGAGACCATACTTGGGCTCGAACCCCTCTGCCGTGACTCGAGGCCGAGGGCTAAATTGAGGTATGCAATCCTAACAGGTCCTCACTTCCTTAACTTATTTATAATAAATGACATGTCAATTTTCTCTTTATTTTCTTTTTCGTTCTTTTAAGAAAGTCACTAAATTTTATTTTATTTTATTTTAAAAACTTATAAAGGTCAATGTGATGAGGACATCCTCCAAACTAACCACCCTTCCCATCCTATCTAAAGAAATCTAGAGAAATCTAGAAATTTTCTTTTTCTATTACATCTCTCTCTCTCTGCCCTACGTTTTTGCGAACCGAAGAAACATCATGGCAGCCACACTCACGCTTCTAAAACTACCCATGATTCCACCCAAACACCACCAACAAATTCTCTCCAAAAGCAACCCAATATTTCCCTCCAACCCCATTATTATCAATAATAATAAGCCACTGCCCCTTTCCAATGACTCCATAATCCACCACCTAAAATCTGCTTCTCTTCCTCTCACAGCAGTCGCATTGCCCTTCTTTCTATATTCCAAGGCAAGCCCACCATTTGCATTACCTTAAAGATTCAATTTTTTTTCCCAGCAAAAATTTTCCCTTACGGTAATTGATTTGAGTTGTGTGATACTGTGATTAAACAGGATGCATTGGCTGCTGGTGGGGAGTTTGGATTACTGGAGGGAAGATCATTTGCCCTTATTCATCCCATCGTAATGGGTGGTTTGTTTTTAAATACGTTGTATGCTGGTTATTTGGGTTGGCAATGGCGCAGAGTTCGGACAATTCAGACTGAGATTAATGAGCTTAAGAAGGAAGTGAAGCCTATTCCAGTTACACCAGATGGTACCCCAGCAGAACCCCCTAAACTTTCCCCTGTTGAAGCCAAAATTCAGCAACTCTCCGAGGTAAACCTGCCTTTCTTATTGTATACCCCTCCCTTTCGCACAAATATACAAACTTTAAGCATATACTTCTGTGGAACTGAAGGAGTGTTTTAATGGAAGATGTTATAATGTGTAGTCGTTTAATTCCTAATGTTAAATGAGACTACATTTGCGAAAGTAATCGAGTTCAATTGGGACAAATATACAAAAGTAAATAATTAAAAGATGGCATTTCTAGGAATGTTCAAACGCAGCCTTGTGTTTTTTAGCATAAGTGAACTAATAAAGTGTTGACTAAATACAGATAGACCCACAAAAATTACTACTGCATATCTGTTGAATTTATTACATTGGCAGATATGATAGTTTTTTTTTAACAAATATATTGGCAAATACGAGAGTTTGATGTTGATATTACTAAAAAGAGTATTATTGCCTTGATGGAAAGTCTTATTACACTGAGCGACCTGTCGCTGCTCTGATTTTATCATTTGGTTTTAGTCTGCTACCAACATCCCTGTCACCAACAATCTATATTCATTATGGTTGAGTGCCTATTATAGTTGGCACATAATTTCTTGTACTGGGTTATTTAAACTAAGAGGATATCTTATAATGCTGACTCGTTCAGTATCTGAACCCCTTATTTTATTTTTTTTCTAAAAATAGGAGAGGAAGGAATTGATTAAAGGGTCATATAGGGATAAGCATTTCAATGCTGGTTCAATACTGCTTGCATTTGGAGTATTTGAGGCGTTTGGTGGAGGAGTCAACACCTGGATTAGGACAGGAAAGCTATTTCCAGGGCCTCATCTGTTTGCAGGGGCAGGTAAACTTATGAGCTTCATTTCTATCATAAAAATGTGAAAGGATATACTAGTTATGTAGCCAATTAAAAGTAGTTCTTACTTGAAAATTCTTCACGCTTGATGTTTTGCATTTGTATGTCTTGATCCTAACTTTATTACTACCTTGGACTTTTGTGGAACAGCGATAACAGTGCTATGGGCAGCAGCAGCCGCTCTTGTACCTGCTATGCAGAAGGGAAATGAAACAGCAAGAAATCTTCACATTGCATTGAATGCCATAAATGTGCTGCTCTTTATATGTCAGATCCCAACCGGATTTGATATAGTTTTGAAAGTCTTTGAATTCACTACATGGCCTTGACTTGCAAACTTTCTAAGAGTGAGCCCGCTTCTTCTCCAGTTAGGTCTCTATCATTTTACAAATTGAATTCTTTTTCATTCACCGCGTTGTTTACATTTTTTTTATCACTAAATATCTAGTATGTACACATTACATGTCAGTAGCTTTGTGAATGAAGAGACATTACCATTCACATATATGTAAATCAGTGTAGTGAATGAGAAAAACAACCTGTTTATCACCATTTATTCCAAAAGTGATTGTGTGGTAAATAGCGTATGATAGTGGAAACTAAACCTGCATGGTTTGTGAGTTGGAGAAAATTTACTCTTACTATATGGTTCGTCACTGCGTGTAACTTTAGCACATTGAATATTGACTGTGTTTCTGTTCCTAAGTTAACAGTTCCTGAGCAAGAAACTTGCATGGTTGCAATACTTTGAAAGATGGACTCTCTCTCTCTATATATATATATATATATATATATATATATATCGTGCAAGGTTTCTTCTTCTTTTTCTTTTATTTTTTTGTAAGAAAGAAGTACTTTTCACTATTCCTATTAGAAAATCTTAAAGCATCCAACTGAAAGAAAATTGAGATAGCACTGAAATGCAAGGCTTATGTTGCCCGTCTTGAAATGTTGTATTCCAAACAGGAAAATTACAAACATTAGTTCTCATTAAGAACTGAGAGAGCCTCAACATTATATCCTCACCAAATCCCAGACTTTTTGGCTTGAACTTTCTTAATTCTCAAAGAAAATAAAACTCTAATTATTGGTCTGAGTTCCGTGTTGGGAGCTCCTTTCCCGAGCGACCTAGCCTCCCTCAAATTACCAGGAAAACAAATAATCTCAAACTAGTTTCTGTATAAAACTTGGTTGTAGCGTTCATTAAACAAGTATTTGTCTCATTGCCTGAGACATTATGAAAAGAACCACTATTTCCAGTGTTGAAAGGCAGATGTATTTTTTTCAGAGAGGTTAGGCCAGTACCTAAGTTTAGCAGCAGTCTGACTAACTAATGTGTTGGTTAGGGTAGAGTGGTATATGCCCTCACTTTGGCGTGTCTTTTCAATATTAACTGCCTGCAGAGCAAATAAGGCTTCCTTATTTCTCCTGGCTTGTTCTTAGTATATAATTTTTGCAAACCTAAAATCATGGTAGTTACAGAAAGGATTGTTATGAATATGTCCATCACCCAATAATTACATTGGCTTACTTCTATCCTACTATACTGATGGCCAAGGAGCTGAGTGAAGTCTTATACAGAACATTTACTATCAAATGGGAACATTTTTGTCTAAGCCGCGGAGTTCTAACGTGTTTTGTACTCTTCCAGTCTTTAACAGTCCAGTAACCTCACTTTTCTGTTTTAGTCTATTTCGCCTTCTGTAGAATGAAGTAATGAACTGGCAGGAGTCGAAGCTAAAGCTCTGGTAGAGCAGAGGTCAACTGATCAGTAATATCATACATGAGCAGAACTAACAGGTTGCTTGAGCACCTTGGAGGGGGAAAAGAAAAACTTTCCACCTTGCATAGTTAGACCTGGGGACGATAAAAGAAACCTCGAGTGTAATTTGTAAGCTGTAAATTAATCTCTAAAGCTTTTTTAAGAAATAATTGTAATCACGTCATCTATAATTTATGAAATTAGTTGGTTAGTTCGAATCCTTGAGTCATGCTGCGTAAGACAGATTTGTTGAATCCCTCCGTTATGTTAGAACTTATGAATCCATTATCTAGTTACTTTGAATTTATTTCAAATTCTAAATGGTGAAGTACTTCCATGGAGCTGATACTGACATGGTCTATTAGCACAAAACTACACCCCCCATCTCCCACCAAAAAACCAACCAGTATAAAGACAAAAAGAATAGGACCCTGTTTGAGTCACAGAAGTGATGCACAAAGAGAGGGAGCATCTGGTGTAGTAGGGACCAAATCTAAGTTTTTTTTCCCTCTTTCACTACAGCGGGTTACACGAATCTCTTTTTTGCCAAATTTGTTTCTGTTAGTTGATTAGTTTACAGAGAAGATGGTAGTCATTTTTAGGCAAAGGGAGAACTGTGTTGGCAGCGGCAAAAAAAACCAGTTAGAGAATATGACTACTCAGAATACAAAAAATAAAATACAAGAATGCTTATGATAAATGTTGATGTGAGGTTGTATATGCAAGAGTCCATCCTTGGGCATGGCCAAATTGAACGGATGAAAAGAATTTGCATACCTTTATGTTGAAACAAATCCAATAAGGTTAAGGGGGGAGAGAATGGAGGGAGAATCACAACTTATCAAGCAAAGTCAGAAGCAAGATAGAGACAACAATATGTAAAGTGAGTATTGAAAACTCTTTTGTGAACTTCAATGCTAGGATCTAGATAAAGTTTTTTATGTGATTAACATGTGTGCCATTGTTAAGCCTCTGATGAATGGATCCGTATGCTTACGACAGAGTATCAGACTAACTCTATGTTGCACCAAAAGCCCTTCATTTTATTGGCCAGCTGCAATTAGCACACTTAAGTCGTGAGAGAGAGGGAGGGGAATCTTGTTAACAGTTGAAAATCTAACTAGTGGAGTTTACTTTAGGAAAAACTAAGCATTATGCATTCTCCTACAAGGTTAATTAGTCCATTAAATTACCCCAGATGGACCCAAAGAGCCAACTCCTTTAGCTTTTGTATGGGTGACCCCAGCTGAGAGTTGATACCAACCGTAACTAGTGAAATTTTGTGAGCTGTATCGCTGCTTTTCTGAATCCGATGCCTTCCTCTCTGTGTGTGGTTATGGCGTTTGTCCCTGTTTACTTGACTTGCTAAGCTTTATATAAGAGCTTTGTCAGCCTTTCATTTGTGTGCTCATTGCATTGTTTTTTACCTGGAATATTGGACAATTACTTCAAGAATTAATTCTTTTTTGAAGTTTTTGATACAATGGCAACCCAACAACCTCCTGTCCGTCCATGGTTCCGGTTAGCTTCTATGGCTCCTCGGACAGCCCAACCCCCTGCTCCTACCCCAACACCACCACAGGCTGAGCCAGTTCCCCAACCAAGGCCAACTTTTATTCGACCTTCATATAGGCCCACAACTCAACCTCAAGAACCTGCACCAACACCACCTGCACCAGCTGTTGTAGCACCATCACCACGACCACAAGTAGCTGCTGCAACACCTACTTCTGTCACAGCTCCAGTGCCACCGCCATTTGTTGCACCAGCTCCAACTCAAGCTCCAAATCCAGCGCCACGATCACCAACTACTGTTCTAGCTCCTGCTCCAACGCCACGATCACCACCTACTGTTGGAGCTCCAGCTCCTGTTCCGGTACCACGATCACCACCTACTGCTGTTGCTCCCGCTCCCGCTCCAGCACCACGTTCACCACCTACAATTGTAGCTCCAGCTCCTGCTCCTGCGCCACGATCACCACCTACTGCTGTTGCTTCTCCTCCTCCTGCTGCAGCGCCAGGAAGACCACGATCAATACCTACTACTGTCATTTCATCTGTAGCCACACCACGATCAGCACTTGCTTCTGTAGCTCCACCTACTCCTCCAACTGGAGAGCGTTTTCCTGCCACCACTACCAATTCACCAGTTCTTACGTCTTCAAATACCCGAACATCACCTACGCCTTTGTTCCCATCCTCTCCAGCACCAAAAGCATCCCCACCTCCCACAATTCCCCCAGTTTTATCCTCTTCTTCAGTCCAAAAGTCTCCTAAAATAAAAGTTTCAGCTCCTTCATCCCCATTACAAAGTCTTGCACCAGCACCAGCACCCTATCAAATATCTACTGCTCGTGCAACAACCCCCACATCCTCCCCAAAATCGATCAATCCCCAACCAAATACTCCCTCACCGTCTCCTAAAATTAGGCCCATATTTCATCCTCCATCCCCACTAACTCTACCTCCTCCTGCACAATTAAAGTCCGACAATGAACGTGAAACCAAGATTCCTCTAGAAGTCGAGCAAAAAACTGTGCTGGTGCAGGAAACAAAAGGAAAACCAAGAATGTCCCCCCAGAATTCCAACAGTGATCCCCTTCCAAAGTACATTGGTGAGTCCCATAGCGGAAAGCGAGAAGGCAGTAAACATGCTCATTCTAAGGACAAAGGTAATCATAAGAATTCTTCCGATTCTGAAGATTTCAGGATGAGGGTTATAACAATTGCAGGGGAAAACAAAGGAGCTATCATGGAGTTGAGTCCTTCCATGAAGAAATATGATTATGGTAACAACCCTCAAAGCCTTAACAAGAATGGCAATTTTAGAACTTGGGGCGAGGGAGAGAAATCGGGCAGCGATAGTAGCAGCAGTAGTGAAGAAGGGAGGTTGAAAACAAAGGACACGAGTCTCAAGGCAACGGCAAAGCAATCACCAACTATGCATGCTTTCATGAACAGCAATGTGCAGGGGGTGAATAATTCTGTCCTCTACAATGTTTCATGCTCCCACCATGACCCTGGTGTGCATCTTTCTCTCTCCAGAAAGGCAAATGGTAGCCGTGGATTCGACGTAAAGACACATGATTAGAGATGATTAAGAAATTACTACAAGGCATCAAACTTTATAATACTGTTTTTTTGTTGCAACGTACTACTTGTAAGGGAATAAATATGTATGATTGATTCATTGACATATATGGATTCTGATTCCTCTTAGTTGCATTCCACTTTCAGTGGAAAGTAAGTAATTAAAGAGCAGCATCCATTATGCCTTGCTTGTTCTATATATATATATGTTCAATTCAATACGAATGAAAAAATTTCATATGTTTGTAATGTAATGTGTCTTGAGAAATTGTTAGATTATTGATCTCTTTTTCATTTCTTTAAATGGCATTTCAATTTTCAACAAATTTTTACATACCAATGCTCAAGGAAGAGAGGCCGAGTTCATAGCAATGCACAAGGAACTAGGAAGAGGCCCAACCTCAATGGGTTGGAAACTCCATGTTTTTCTCACTCTCAGATGTGGGCTGTATTGGCACATAAATAGATACTAATTGTTTGGAATCTTTTATATAGGCTTGCTTGGTTCAGTCCAACAATCATATATTTAGGAGTTGTAAATCTTGTAATTTATAATAAATTTCAAATAATTTATATATATATATATATATATATATATATATATATGGGACCCAATTTGTGGAAGAACTTTTTTTCATTGTTAAAATTAAAAATTCACAGTAGGAAAAGGGTTTCTCCACACAAGAATCTTGTCAAGATTAACCCCTATATATATATATATACGGGCGCGCCATAACTCAAAAAAAATCGTCGTCATTTTGTTTTGCTGTCAGAAGAAAAAGATGTAGATAACTCTATCAAATGTGTCACCCTGTATATATAGCTACTGGCCACAAGGAGACTAACACTAAGATACAGATTCAACTTCTTGTTTGCACATTGCATTTGGAGATATTTTTTCTTGAAAACTTCATCGGCTTAAACGGCCAGACCTTACACCAAGCATGAAGTGGACTTTAAATAGACCTTACAACAAGCATGAAGTGGAGGCCAGACTCTGGGCATGCATAAACACCACATTTTGGTTCATGTATTGTGATTCATGTACAATAATTAAGTTTACTAGTGTCGAGACATGCTGATAAAACTATAAGCTATAGATATAAGGATATTATAAACTATAAGGACAGATATATATATATATATATATATATATATATATATATATATATATATATATATATATATATATATATATATATATATATAACTGATGGATCATCATATTATAAACTCTTTCTTTATTAACTCTATAAAACTGATGGATCATATTAATTACAAACTCTTTCTCTTATATTAATATATATATATATACCCCTATATATTTCCTAAATGATAAGAGTTACATTTGACTTTAATTTTTCGACAATAGACATTTGGACATATATAATTGTTAATAACAAAGATTTGTAGAAGAAAAAAGTTCAATAACTCAAATGAGATTCTCGTTTTTAAACTAATTATCGATAATGATAGATACTCGTCTCTAATCTAACTGAATATATAGTTTTCAAATTAATTGGCTGCACTTGGGTGGAGAATTAGAATTAAGTAGACTTGCAGTAGTGTATAGAGTTTATAATAAAACGGTAGTACGTAACAATATTATTAGAATTTTGTTGTACGTACGTACCAGCTTGTTTAATTCTTTTTTTGGCTAAGGCCTAAGGGATCTCCTTTCTTTTTCCTGGATGTTGTCTAAGCAGAAACCAACGAGGCAGCGTGAAAGATAAATCTCTATCATCATCCATCATACAGCGTGTGATGGGGTCCGTACGTTTTGCCATCCCAGTACGTAGTGCAAGCAACCAATATATATATATATATATATATATATATATATATATATATATATATGTTTATAAGAATTAATAATATCTAGGTACGTAGACATATATATGTATAAATTAGATGTGGCTGACATTTCTTTTCTTTTACCGATCTGTCGATTGATCGTAGCTAGCCATTGTCGCGGTCCAATACAAAAGGAAAAAACGATCTTGCATATAAAGGATGGGGGACATGCCACTTATATATTCCTCCCAAATTATTAGCTGCAATCTTTTTTGAAGCGATAAAAGCTGGTCAACTAATTCAATTCCATCACCATGAAAAATTAAAAGAATTTGTGCAATATAAAAAGTATGTAAATCATGTATATATATATACTTGTTATTTTTTCGCTATATATAATAAATTCAAAGTATATAAATTAAATGATATATGTTAACGCCAGGATCTCCTCCAACGTCCCAATCACGTAAGACGCCCTGATCCTGCACAGTAAACACGATAAACACCACAAGCTTCGATAGGGCCCGGACCGTCGGGATAGCTCAGCGTGAGAGTAAGTATACGTGTTCATGAGGTTAACAATGGAGGATGTAATGCCAGTAGTGTATTGAGAGAGAATAATTCTCGGTTGTGTGTATGTGTGAATATGAATGTGAGCGTGTATGAGAACGCACTGTTTGTGTAGACTTAGTTGATAGGTTATACTCTCTTTGCCCTTGGCCATCGTGCCACCCACTACCCCGACACGCCCCCAGTGATCCGATGGGTCCCGCCACCGCCTGCGCACTCTACTCACTACCTTTGATCATCATTTGTTTACCACGGCTATAATCTCATCCATATTAATGCATGGCGGTGTGTCTTAGTCAATTGTCATTTTTTATCATTACAAGTCAAAGTAATAGATATTAAATGATCCAATGGGTTAGTCCAATGAACCAGGCAGGTTTTATAGGGTTAAATAAGTAATATGGTGATTAGGCCCGGTGACTTTCAAGGTTCAATAATGATGACCCAATAGATTAATTAAACAAGTGAGGCCAACTTTACTCTACCAAAGAGGAAAAATATCATGACCCAACATTGCCCCCTCAGTTTTTTGTTGAGCGAGTAATGTTTAATAGAAAACTATAAACGATCCATGATATTAGAATTTACTAAAGGCCCATAATGAAAGTAATTGAGACATACCCAATTTTGTCCATAAGAGGAGTCGAGGATGGTGAATGTCCGAGTAAAAGGCCCGGTCAATAAAGGATTGAATTTGAACAAGACGATTCTAAAAGCGAAAATCCAACCGGAAGCCCAATCGATAAAATATCTAAAGATTGATCGGGGACGCTTCCCATTCAATTCTCATCATTCTTCGACATTTAATGTGCTTACCAGACATCGTGGTAAATCAGATTAGTATAAAAGATAAACTTTACCAATTTTGGCGGTTTTACCGCCAATTTGAACTTTGAACCTTTGAGCTTTCTTTTCCTTCCCGTAACTTCCTTCTCCTGCTTTTACTGAAATCTCAACAATGGTGACCGTGAACTCTAACCAAAATTCTCCCTTGGCGTGACTCCGTTTGCACCGCTTCCCCAATCCAAACCATAACCAAGAGGGTTCGAGTTCAATCCCCAATCCACAAAGAACCGTGGGGAAGAATCGCCCGATCCCTTCTCCGCCTCCTTCCGAGCTTCTTCAAGGATGGGAATAGTTTTCTCATGCTAATACCCCTCCATCTTTATTTTTAATCGAGATACGTATCCTCCGAACTCATTATCGATTAGGATATGTATGCTATAAGGGCTCCCGCTCCTGAAGAACGCATGTACCATCGACCAGATGGTTGGGTCGCTATGCCAGTTATTTTTCTTGAAAATGGGATTCGTCTACCCCTCCATGCCTTCGTCGTTACCCTCCTAGGGTTTATAGGAGTGGGTTTTGCCCAGTTGGTGCCTAATTCCTACATCCACATTCTGGCATTCATTACCTTCTGTCATGAACTAGGGATTCCTCCCTCTGTCGACATCTTCTTCACCCTCTTCTCAGCCGGTAGGTCCCGAGAACGAGGTTTCAAAATGTTGAGCAAATAGTCTCCTCGACCCAACACCAGATTTGAGAAGAGATCCTTGATGGAGACCCCTTCAAGCAACAAGGGTTGGCATGAAAAATGGTTTTTTGTTACGGGACCCGAAATCTCTTTTCTTCCAGATTGGACTATCTCTGATCGGATCTCTGCTGACTTTGGAGATATCCCCGAAGAGCGTGTGAAGGAAATAACAGATTTTTTGAAGAAGATTCCTCCGAAAGAATGGAGTTTTGCACTTCTGACTAAGCAAGCCTGGCTGTATGACCATAAATATAAGTTTTGAACAACTTTGTAACACAGTTTTTTGAGATATTTAAGTGATATGGGTTCTGATACATGGTTATTTGCGGTGTCTCGATCAAACCAACTTCTTCTAAGAAAAGAATTGGAAGACTTTTTAGCGGGGAAGATTACGGATGCGAGTGAAGAGCCTCCGATGAAGAATCTTCGAAAGTCGATCCCCAATCACCGATCCACTAACTGCTTCTCCTCGAATGATGAACCCCAAAGTGATGAACCCATCATTCACCGAAGAATCTATCGAGACCTCATAGAAGGAAAAGAGCCGCCAAGAAATCCAAATCCAAACCAATAGGAAACAAATCCTGAAAGTGATCCGCAAATAATTCCCGAAGCAATTCCACAAGCAACCCCTTCATCCAACCCTAGTTCTGCACCTTCTGAATCTGTCCCGATTAAGAGAAGCCTGCTTGACATACCTCTACACGAAGAAGAGGATAAGGGTCAAGGTAAAGGCAAAAAAGGTAAAGGTAAAACCTTCTTTAATAGCGAGAGGAAAGGTGAAGTGAAAGAAAAAAAGCAAGGATGTTCTATCGGGGTCCACTTGGTCCACTTCTTGGTGGAAAGAAAATTTCTAAAGCTATACACCGATTTGAACTTAACGAAACTAATCAAGATTAATGATCGTAATTTTTACGCTAAAAGTTGTTATCTTATGTGTAATTTTGACTTGACCTTCCTCATTTATTAAACTCAATCTACCGATGGTTTGCAAGCCCAAAGATGGGTCTATTAAAAGGAGAAATCTGAGACCTGTAGATCAAAATCGTTATATATCGTTATCGGATATCGCAGGGGTTACTTAAAAAGTGCAGACTCAAAATCATGAGAAAGACTTCTCCCATTATATTGCACAAAAGCCCGTACCGAAAAAGGAACTCAAAAAAGGTCGTGGAAAACACAATTCTTTCTCCGAGGGGTAGAGGCCACTTACTATATAATAAAAGAGGCAAGACCCACCAGAGATTAGAATAACCGAACCTTTCCACGAAAAAAGTCGATTCTCTTGTGTGCCTTTAACTATTGAAAGGACGGGATCACTATGACCTCTGGCTCAAGGTGGCCTTCTTCTTTTTAATGCCCTAGGATCGGATTCAATAGTATTGAGTCAATATTTGGGGATTCCTTCTCCTCAAAGCCTATTACGATTTACTTAAGGTCCTCCGTCTTTAAGAAGATAAGGACAAAGATTACCCCTTTGACTGTCGATGAGCTCCGAGTTCCATCGTCTTCGGCTGACATTCCCGCAATAGTCCTAACTGAAATTCAAGTGCCTGATGATGATGGTGGTGGGATCATCCCCATCTTATCTCGAAAAAAAAACAACCATCGAGATAGCCATCCGGTTCATCCTCGGCTCCTCCAGGTCCATGAACCTAATCTCCATTCGATCTCCTTCTCCTAGAAAAATATATGTGGATCCTCGCCAATTCACAATCAATCCATGCCCTCTCCTCCAAGGTAGTCAACCTCTGAATTTCAGCATGACGCTATGGCCTCTCCAACCATGTGGCCTCGATTTAATGCCAACTTTCCTTTTCAACTGTTTGACGCCTTCGTCCGTGAAACCGATGACCATCGATTCGGGAACAGTTCGAACGGGGATTTGCTTAGCGAAGGCATGAGCTACCTGGCGAAGGTAAATGGTTCTCTCCTTTATTTCCGTATTTATCTTCATACTTATACATTTGAAACTGATCGTATAATACTGGATATGCGTAGGCGAATGCTGTGTTCGGACGTCTGCGTCCAAAGTCTATCGAAGCTGAATCCGAAGAAGAGGCAATAAGGAAGGAGAATGCCATCCTGAAGTCTGCTCTGGCTCGGGAAAGGACTCAGCGCGAAAGTGTTCTTCACACGAATGAGGGTCTTCGGAAAGAGTTGGCCCAAGCCAAAGGAGATGCGAAGACATCCAATGAAGAACTGAAGTCAACTAAAGCACAATATGAGGAGATCGTCAAGATGAATGTTGACTTGGTTCAGAGGAGTGAAATAAGGATGGAGAAGATCAAAGAGCTAAAGGCTGATGCTAAGATCTTGACTAAAACGATCCAGAAGCTAGAGCTAGCGAAACTCGTCATCCGAATAAGCGTCGGAAGCTTGAAGAAGAAACCAAGAGAACTCAAGGCTCTTGGGACCTTGGGCCTCCTCTAACCGCAAATGACCTTCGCAAAGCAGATCCGTGAAGAGTATCGGAACTTCGGATGAGATCAACGGAGAGATCATGAAGATATATTCTGAAAGCTATGAGCTCTGCCGGAGTCGTGGCAAGGAGAAGTTGATTACAGCTAACGTGGATCCATCCTTGCTCAACTCTTCAGATGGCGAGGATGATGCCTAAAGTGAATGCTCTTGTTTTTTTTGAGTTTTATTTAAGAATATTTGTGAAAATTTCTGTTTATTTTGGAAATTGTTTAAGGATTTTGTTTTAAAAACTTTTATCAAGACTTCTATTGTTCTGAAATTATGTTAGAATTTATGTTTTCGCACAATGTGTTTGTCAATATGAATGAATAGCTCGAATGGTTCAAATTTCAGCTTTCTTTGTCATGACTTCTGCATGATGCTTTTCGTTTCTTGTCAATAATTCAGTACCAATGGTCTTGAATGAACTGAGCTTAGATTGTGAACTAGTTAAGGCATATGACAGTTAAGAATAAAATGAAGTGAACTGAATTTAATGGATAGAATTTAATGAACTGAATTGAATGAACTGAACTCAACACTTGAACAAAATAAAGTAATATATACTTATCGTTTTCGAAGTGTGAGATCGGTCATGTGTCAGATGAATTCGGCTGATCCTCTTTGCACCATCAGAATTTTTTTTACCACTCGGGGTGAAACAATTATATAGGAACCAAGATATAAGGATCACGGAATTTGTCTACCACACTGGGTCACAAATTCATAGGAACACTCTCAACAATAAGGCTGCCATCGAATGGCCAGAGAGTCCTACCATACCTCCTTACTCCAGTGCATTTTGTTTACCACTCGCGGTAAATCAAAATTAAGAGGATCACGGAATTTGTCTACCACGCAGGGTATAACAAATTCATAGGAACACTCCTGTCGAAGAGGCTACAATCGAATGGTCAGCGAGTCCACCCCGTCCTCCTTACTTCAGTGAACTATTGATTTACCGCCCTCGGTAAAAGCAATATAAAGGAACATATAATTTGTCTACCATGCTGGGCAACAAATAAATGGGCTACCATCGAATGGCCAGCGAGTCTAACCATACCTCCTTACACCATTGTGAACTTAGGACAAATAAGAAGAGGATCAGTTTTGAAAAAGTGAACTTTTATAGATGGTGAGCAATCATGTACAGACTTCTTGGTAAACTGACTCGATCTCTACTGGAAATATTTTCGAAGCTTGCCTGCATGCCAAGTGTTCTTGATCTCGGATCCATCTAATGCTTTTAAACGATAAGTCCCTGGCTTTGGTACTTCGATCACCTCATACGGCCCTTCTCAGTTCGGCATTATTCCTGTGTTTTGAGGCGTAGATGCTTCGGATTCTCTGAGGACAAAGTCTCCTACTTCGAATCTGCGAAGTTTGACCCCTTTGTTGTAATGCTTGGCTACTCTTCGTTGATAAGCAGCCAATTTGAGCAAAGATACCTCTCTGACTTCTTCCAGCAGATCCAAGTTGGCCTTCAGTCCTTCGTCATTGTAGATCTCTTTGAATTGACTGACCCAAAGACTTGGAGATCTGATTTTGACTGGGACTAAGGCATCAGTACCATAGGCCAATCAAAAAGGTGAAATCTTGTGGTGGTCCTCTGTAAAGTCGATAAGCCCACAAGACTGCCGAAAGCGATTCTTTCGGCCATCTTCCTTTAGCTTCATCCAGTCTGCGCTTGATCCCGTTCAGCAGGGTCCTGTTGGTCACCTCGACTTGCCCATTCGACTGTGGATGAGCCACCGAAGTCTTCTTGTGCTGAACCCCTAGCTCTTTCAAAAACCCTTCAAATTTTGATCCCACGAACTGGCGTCCATTGTCTGATATCACCACTTTGGGAATTCCGAAGCGAAATATTACGGACTCTTTCATGAACTTCAAACATTCTCGCTCATATCAACCAAGTGGCTTCGCTTTCTACCCACTGGGTCATATAATCAATGGAAACTATAACAAAACTGACCTGTCCTTTAGCTTTTGGCAATGGACCCAATATATCAACCCCCCAGACAGCAAAGGGTATAGGAGATAGAATCGAGTATAGATCTTCGGTGGTCGATGGGATCGGACCGTTGAGTGACACTTCTCACACTTCTTCACATACTTCGGTAGCTTCTTGAAGATTGTTGGCCAGTAGTACCCTTGCCGAAGAACTTTGTATGCTAATGACTTAGCAGCCATATGATCACCACAAATGCCTTCATAAACTTCCCGAAGGGCATACCCAGCTTCAGATGGAACCAGACACTTTAATAATGGTGACGAAAATGCCCTTCGATAAAGATCCCCATCAATAAGAACGAAGTTGGCACTCTTGTACTTGATCCTTTTTGCCAGCATCTGATCCGAAGGAAGGACGCCATCTGCCAAATATTCGATGTAGGGAGTCATCCAGCAGTTAGATCACTCGATACACATCACCGCTTCATGCTGAACACTCGGCTGCTGCAAAACTTCCAAATAAACCGATCCATTGAAAACATCTGCATCCGTGGTGGCGAGCTTTGACAGGGCATCGACAATGGAATTATCGTTGCGCTCTATGCCCAGAAACTCGTAAGAAACAAAGTACTGAAGTCGGTCTTTCAATTCTGCCAGATACTTGATCATCCTGGTCCCACGAGCTTCATAATCTCCCGACAGTTGTTTGACGACCAACTGAGAGTCACTTTAAATGATCAGCTTCTGGACCTCTAGACTCTTCGCCAGTCGAACACCTGCCAACACTGCTTCATACTCGGCTTCTTGTTCGTCGCTTTAAACCCGAATCTGATGGCCTGCTGCACTTTGAATCCCTCCGGACTCATCAAGATGATACCTGCCCCACTAACAGTCACTGTAGAGGATCCATCTGCGTACAGCGTCCAAGCATTCTGACCCTGTTGAAGAACAACAACTGCTCGATCGGACGTCTCAGCCTCTGGCAACTCAGCATCTGCTTCGGTGAACGAGCACTCCACCATAAAATCGGCCAAGGACTGACCTTTGATAGCGGTTCGGGGATGATACTCAATAAAAAATTAGGACAACTCCATAGTCCATGCTGCTAGTCTCCCTGAAACCTCTGGCTTGCCCATCACCTTCTTCAATGGCTAATCCGTGTAGACGACCAAGAGCCGACCTTGAAAATATTGTCGAAGCTTTCTACTAGCAATTATCAAAGCAAAGGCAAATTTTTCAATATTCGCATTACTGGTTTCAAAGATCTCGTAGGACGTGATCGACATAATAGGCCGGATCTTTCGCTTCCCATCGACCTCCGAACTAAGATCGCTTCTAATCGCTTGTGAACTTGCTGCAAAGGTACAAATATAAGGTCTCTCAATGGGGTGCTTCATCAATAAAGGAGCCGAAGCTAGATATGTCTTTATGCCCTGAAAGGCTTCTTCGCATTCGGCAGTCCACTAGAACGTCTTTGCATTCTTCGGTCCTTTTAGTGTATCAAAGAAAGGAAGGCATCTCTCCGCAGATTTGGCGACGAACCTCCTCAGAACTGCAATCCTGCCAGTCAGACGTTGGACGTCTTTGAACGACTGAGGAGTCTTCATGTCAAGAATGGCCTGGATCTTCTCCGAATTGGCTTCAATACCCCTCTGACTGACCAGATATCCCAGGAACTTCCCTACACCGAGTCCGAAGGTGCATTTGCACTATAAGAAAAAGACCTATCAGCGACCAATTATATCGGTAATCGCGATATCCGGTCCGCTTGCTGATCTTAATAACGACCGATATCACCAACCATATTATATTTCGTGTTGCTATTTATATCCGCGATAGAATCGCGATCGCCGACGGTCGCCATAACAAATTTCCACCCAAAATTGGTAGGAAATGTCATGTAGTTTTTTGCAACCACTTTATAATCAGCGCGACCGCGACGCGGTCGCCGATAAGTCCATGTCATTAAAAATCGATTGATCAAGACGATCATTGATGGCGATCACCGATCTTTTTAATCTAATGAGGTTTCGCTCGACGATAGCTCAAAATCGGAAAGGGAAAAAGAAGAGGAGAAGAATAGGAGACGCGAGGAAGAAGGGGGAAGAGGGAGAAGAAGAAATCTTGTTCTTTGTCGGCATGATTGGGTTGGCTTTCTCCTTCAATTGGTGTTAGGTACCAAATTATATAACAAATATTTGATATATATATATGTGTGTGTGTGTGTGTGTTATGTTATGTTATGTTTGAATATTTGGGTTTTTTTCTTCTTTTTGGCCATCGTAGCTTGTGGGTTTCGATTGAATGCGATTATTTGTTAATTTATGTGGTTCAAATGTTTGATTGAATGTATTAGTCTCAATGTTAGTATAATGGGTTAGTCTCTAATGTTAATATTTTTTGTATAATGTTGGTATTTGTGTTTGGTACTTGGAATTATTTTGTATAATGTTAGTCTCTAATGTTAATATTTTTTTGTATAATGTTAGTTTAATGGGTTAGTCTCTAATGTTAATATTTTTTGTATAATGTTGGTATTTGTGGTTTATGAGTTGGTATTTGTGTTTGGCACTTTGAATTATTTTGTATAATGTTAGTCTCTAATGTTAATATTTTTTTGTATAATGTTAGTTTAATTGGTTATTCTCTAATGTTAATATTTTTTGTATAATGTTGGTATTTGTGGTTCATGAGTTGGTATTTGTGTTTGACACTTGAATTATTATAGATTTCATACCTCTTCGGAGATATCTTTGTGGTCCAAATCTTGTTGGGTAGGGTAGGAGGATAATTGGGATTGACAAAATTTATGCTTAAGCATTTATTTCCCACCCAATGGCTTGTTGATTTCTAATGTAATCGTATTTGGGTTATTCCAGTCACACGCTAGGGGTGAGTTGGTCTATATAATTGTGAGCGCATGAGGACTAATGCTATATACTTTTAAAGAAGAGGAGATGATATCGAATTGAATTAGTTGCACTTACATTAATAAATGTCAAACCACTAACATTGGAGTCTAAGGGTATTTTAGCGATTAGAATCTCTGGTGGTATTGTTCAATGAAACTTTGAATTGTTATCATTTACGATATTATCATTATGTGTTCATTGTGATTGAGTTGAGTCTACTGCATTATAACGTTTTCCTCAATCTGATTTATGTGATGTAATTCGCAGTATAAAGAGGTTCTAGGAAAGGGGGCTTTCAAAAAAGTGTATACTCAACACAACAGTTTATCACTGAGACTCTACGCCAGTAAATTTGTTTGCTCTATTTCTTCTTTTATTTTTAGTCAATTTGTATAGCTATCATATTATAGGTATTGATATTTATAGCAATTATTTGATGTAATAATATTTATAATGGAAGGCTTGGGGATTTGTTAGTATAATTTAGTACTTAATCATGCCTAAAGTACTTGTATGAACCATTTTGGATGTGAAGAAGTTAGTTAAGCGTACAAGCATGATAATGGATATAGGGTAATTTTATTATCATGATTTTAAAATTGTTTGAATGCCTAAAAGTTTCTTTTTCCTACATGTGGATTGTTTATGAAATTATAGTCAAATCTATGCCTATATGAGAACTATTATATCAAATTTTTGCAACTAAAGTTTTAAGACAAGTATGGAGTCCCTATATTGTCTACACATATCATTTAAAAGGTGTTCCTTAACTTAGTTATGGTCGTGTTGTGTATTGACCAAATTTCATGTTTAAAAGCCATGAAAAGTAAGCTTTAAGTTGCAACTAAGACTTAAGTATAGAATTCTCATACTTGGACCATGTGGGCAAGTTTCAATAGTCATAATATGACATAAGTAAGCTACACAAGCTAAAGAAACCAAGCCTAAACTGTTTTGAGCATTAAACTTGTGAAAAGTCACATTTTAAGTCCAAAAGTGGATTGTTTTGGGTGACCTTTAGTGCCTGATCTTATAAGACTATAATGAACTTATATAAAATTGCTAACTCATGCTTGTGATGATTCCTAATCATTGCAATGACCAAAGCTACTAAGAAAATCAAGTTAGGATCTATTAAGGGATGTTGGAGTGATGGGTGGGCTTAAAGACCATGAGGCCACACGAGGCCACACCAAGATTAGCTAAGCCTCACGGGCCAAGCCAAGCTTAGTTGTTAGCATGGTAAGCTATTTAGGGGTCATTAAGCCAAAAATAGCGATCTTTAGGGGAACCGTTAGTGCAAATGCAGAAGGTAACTAGATAGACTTGGTCAATAAAGAGACTATTGAAACTGTTAGAAGTATTCTTAAATGTTAATCATATGCATGCTTACAAGTATGCTCAAGTCATATGGTTACAAGTATGCTCAAGTCATATGTTAACATTTATAATGTTGTCGTAGTAGAGGTACCGTGGAATCATGGACCTCTATTCGCATCAGTAGTTGGATGGCACGACGAAAGTCAAGTGCCCAGATAGTGCTTCAAATTGAATTTAGAGTTAGTTGCCAAGTGTTTTTTGGAGTATGCGATAGTCACCGGAATGTATGAATGGTAAATCGCAGAATACGATGTCCATGTTTGAAGTGTAAGAATGTAAATTATATGGACAGAGACATGGTAAACTATCATTTACTTGTTTCTGGGTTCATGAGAAATTACGAAGAATGCTGGTGGGCACATGGGCAGAGAAGAGATGGTGGCATCACACAAGTACACAATTCAGCAAGTAGTACTCATCATTATGAATGAAGTGGTTCATGATATTGCAGGCCGATTTTGATTGGGAAGCGAAGAGAGCAACCTATGAATTCGATGCCAAAGACTTCTTTAAGTTATTAGACGAGGGTGGCGAGCCATTGTGGCATGGTTGCACCAAACACACTATATTGTCTGCAAGTAGATGGCGACATTACTTAACATCAAGGCCGATCACAACATGAGCCATGAGTGTTTTGAGTCGCTTCTTGAATGCCATTAAGAGTATGTTGCTGACGGTGAGAAATTACAGTAACTTTTACTTTTGTAAGAAAATGGTGAAGAAGTTGGGTCTTGGATACCAAAAGATCGATGCATGTCCCAACGATTGCATGTTGTTTTATAAGGAAAATGAACAGTTGACAAGGTGCACGTTTTGCAGTCATGATCGGTTTAGGCCTAATAAAGAGGGTGTGACTACAAAAATATCAAGTATACCGTTTAAGATTCTAAGGTATTTTCCAATAACACATCGACTAAAAAGATTGTACATGTCTTCAAGAACAGCTGAACATATGAGTTGGCATGCGAAATCTCCAACTAAAGATGGAGAACTAAATCATCCCGCAGATGGGCAGGCTTGGAAAGATTTCAACTTAGCACATCCTAGATTTGCATTGGAACCTAGAAATGTGAGGCTTGGATTGTCCACCGATGGTTTCAATCCGTTTGGCCACTCAAATACATTCCAGACTCATGTTGGCTTTGTGATTGTTACTCCGCATAACTTGCCTCCCTGGATGTGTAATGAAATGTACCCATACTTGTTTTTTTTCACTCGTGGTTCACGGTCCTAAGAGTCCTGGAAAGAACTTAGATGTTTACTTGAGACCTCTTATAGGCGAGTTGAAGGTATTGTGGGAGGATGGAGTATGACTTGGGATGTTGCAACGAAAACAAATTTCAACCTTAACAGCGAGCTTCGATGATTCGAGACATTATTTCGCGTAAGTGCGCGGTCCGTACAAGGATAACTTAAATAAAGAACGACAAAAAGCCATTCACAATGCCGAGATCGACCATCCAGGCCAGGGAGAAGATTATATGCACGAGCATAGCCACGGTGGTGCACCCAATCCATATAATTTGAGATGTGTGCCCAATGGAGAGCCGAGAGTGGGTGAAAAGACGAAAAGACGCCGCCACCAACAATGAGAGCCTCGGGTGTATTCAAGGCGAAAAGGCTAAAAGGAACATACAAGGGCGGCGAGATTTTACATAATAAAGATATCAACTTTGCCGAGTGCGTATTTACAAGTTTTAATATGTTTTCAATCATGAATTGTAGAAAATATATCCCATTTTTACTTAGTAATATTGTGTTATTTTTGTATAGGAGTCTCGGTCTCAAGGTCACCTATCCATTCATTTGGATGTATGCGTGGCCACCCGTGATGGTCTGCCTGAGGCTATCCAGATAGCGGTAATAAATTTTAACAACTTGATCTTTAATTAATGCTTACAAAATTAATTTATTTTTAACTATTTAATTGTTAACATGATGACATGCAGGACACTTATAAGCGTTTATTGAATGGCGCTATCCGAAGGCACTCCACGTCCGTCATCGATCAAGAGTTGTGGGGAGAGGCGTGCATTGTGAAGAAGAACTACGTTAAAGGTCAAGGACAACGACGACGCCCATCCTTGATGGCTCATGCGTCTCTTCTTACCTACCCTACTACAGTCATCTAGCCATCCAAATTGCTCATACTCCTACCGACCGTATGTGAGAGCTATATGTCAAGATCGGGATCTTCAAGATCTTTGGGCGGACATCACAGGGGGCTCTGAGTCTTTGAGTTAGTTAAGCAAGAAGCGATGGCAGCAGCAAAGATCACAACACAGGGGATGGCGGATTTAGGTATAAAATCAATTTGTTGTATATTGTCGTAATATACCAATATTAACATAGTTAGTAAATATTTATAACTTGTTTTATTATTTTGTTAATATTACGGGGGTGATCAAGGAGGCGTTGATGCTTGATTAGTACTGCTTTAGATTAGTTTTATAGTTATAATATAAGTTTGTACTTGTTTCATTCTTAGGATGTTTGTATATTATTACTTAAACAATTTTTAAAATGTTATTATATTTATTCAAAATTATATTGGTTTTGAATGGTTTATATTCTAGTTTAGTGTATGTGTTATATGATGGACTTGGGATGTTTATATTGTTGTGTATGTTTGTTATTGTGTATGTGTGTTGGGATAAAACAGTAACAAAGCAGTATGCAGTTTTTAGGATTTATGCAAAAGCAAAGAAGATTCTGTTATTTTATTTTTTATCAAATAATCGTACGCGTGCGGTCAGCCGATTCCGGCCGCTAACATCGTAAAACACACGTCTACCTTTGGCCATGGCCCATGTCGATTTAACTTAATGAATTGGATTTGCCATTTTTGATGACCGATATCGGCTAAGCAAGATGATGCATTAATAATGGTGGTCACCGATGTGCATTTTAGCGATCAGATTTTGTCTTGACGCCTTTTAGCGACCATGAGCGTCACCGATAAGCGGTCATTTGTTAAGTTTTATTATTATTGTAGTGTTGGTAGAATTGAGCCTCGGTGATGATGTCTGATCACCGAAGCACTCCTCCAGATCGTCCAAATGCGTCTGAACCTGCATGCTCTTCACGATCATGTCATCTACATAGACCTCCATGTTTCTCCCTAATTGCTTGTTGAAGACGAAGTTCATCATTCTCTAGTAAGTGGCTCCAGCATTTATAAGGTCAAAGGTCATCTTCTTGTAAGCGTACACCGAACGGTGTGTAATGAATGCTGTCTTCGGAATGTCCTTCCTGCACATGGAAATTTGATGGTAACCTGAAAAAGTATCCATAAAGCTTAATAATGTATACCCCGAAGTGGCATCGATGAGCTGGTCGATATGGGGCAAAGGATAAAAGTCTTTCGAACAAGCTTTATTCAGATCGGTGTAGTCGATGCAAACCCGCCATTTTTCATTCTTCTTCTGCACCAACACCACATTCGCCATCCACTCCGGGTAATCGATTTCATAGATGAAGTCAGCAGCTAACAGCTTTGCAATCTCTTCATCAATGATCTAATGTCGCTCCGGTGCAAAGATCCGCCTTTTCTACATCTAATCTGTGCTCAGCTATCTTTTGGCTAACTCCAGGCATGTCCTGTGGTTCCCATGAAAAAATGTCCGCATAACAGCGAAGGAGCTCCATGAGGTTTGTCCGAAGAGGTTCTGGCAGACCCGAACCAATCTTTTCTTTGTCTTCTCTCCGGCTTTCCAAGGACTAACTCGATCTCTTCCGTCTCTCCTACAGGAATTACCAATGGCTCCGAGCTACTTTCAGTGAAGGGCTTGATCTCAATTGTCATGGTTTGTTTCATTTATTCACCCCACTCCGGAAGAAATAATCGCATTTCTATAACATCTTGGGCGGATCTAAGTCCCCCGCCACTTTCGACTCCATGTGCCGTGGGGAACTTGATTTTGAAGTGAGGATGGAAGTTATCGCTTGGAGAGTCGTCAACAGTAAGCCTTCCCAATATGACGTTGAAGTCAGAATCTACATATGCACAACATAAAATTTACACATTATTTCTACCGCCGAGGAGTCGTGCCAAGAAGATCACCGGGAGCTCGATAAGGCTCGCAACTTTGATTGGATCATTCTTTGCCATATAAAGGAGCCTCTTCTTCGACCTCCATCTTCCGCCCATCAAGATGCATCCTCCGATAAGCATGGGCATATAAGATGTCTCTGAAGACCCGTTGTTCATCATCATGCGCTTCACATCTACCGAACCCACATTTGTGATCACCAACGCCTCATGCGGACTCGATAGGCTCAAGGATAATCAGATCGGTGAAAGAAATAATAAGTCCACGAAAAAGGTCTCGGCCTTACCGGGAGCACCCGCCACTTTTATATGACTGAATCTAGGTATCCTCTCCTCTTCTTCCCTACCAACTTCCCTGCTGTCCCGCCGGTTATTACATCAATGACGTGCCTTGGCGGTGGTACTGGAATGCTTTGAGCGGGTAGTAGTAAAATCTAACAGCGGTCTGAGCGACGATCAAGATGTTGTTGACCTTGTTGGTCCCTCCCGGCCACGTACTGAACCAGCAAACCATTTTGAATCTTCCTCTTTACGAAATTTTTCAAATTGCAACATTCATTAGTATCGTGACTAGCAGCTTGATGATAGCCACAATATTTTCGGTATTGCCCTGGTCTGGCTTGATGTGGTCACGAGGCAGTTCATAGAATAAATTTGGTTCTCGATCCGGTCCAAAATCACCGACCTATCCGTGTTGTTGACTTGGTGTAAATCTTATTCACCTTCGAAGCGGACGCAGTGGTCGATTACCTCCGTCGCCACAAGTTATTGAACTTCTTCAACCGCCTCCGGCCGATCATTATATCCTCCCCTTCCTCCGATCGCCTCCGCCTTAAGATCATCTCGCATCCTTTAAGCGGGTCCGAAGAAGGACATTTGTGCTATTCATAGCCTCTCTACAACAATATATCTTTCTACTTTGTCAAAAGCTTCGCCAGCTCTTCTTGGATGGTTGAACATCAACTTCTTCACCAACTTCCGGACTTTACCAGATCTAGCCCATTCTGAAACAAACCTACGGCCGAGATCATTGAGGTCCGACACCGACCAATCGCTTCTCCGAACCTCTTCACATATTGACCCAAGGACTCGTTGGTGAAGCTCACGGACTGTCTTTAATGAATGAATGGTGGCTTCCTTTCCTTCGGTTGCTCCCAAAACGGGCATGGAACTTATCGCAAAGCTCGGTTCAAGAGGAAATTGAATCTGATGGCAAAGTCCCCATCCACTGCCTCGCATCTTTCCTCAATGTCGTAATAAATGTGTGGCACTTGGCAGCATCAGTGAAATCATAATAATCCATGAGCCGGTCGAATGCCTGGTTATGGTCGTAAGGGTCCCCGGATCCATCGTAACTCTCCATACGAGGCAACTTCTTGGTGACATCCGCCTTCTCCTTGAGAATATCCGAAGAAAAAGGGGATGACTTCTTTCCCGGAGTGTCCTTCACCTGTTGAACCTCAGCCAACTGCTTTCGGAGCTCTTTCAACTCCTTTACTAAAAAATTAACACCTTCGGGCTGCGAGTAGACCTCTTTCTCCTGAACGACATTCTGCCTCTGAGTGGATCGACCTCCTCCTGCCGATCCCGCCCTTGTGGGGCTTCTGGATCTACTCCAGCGTACAATTTTATCCTCATGATGAGAATATTCACGCTGATGCTCTCTTCTTCTGGTTTCTGGCACGATCTCCCTCGACCTGCTTCTTCGCCTGTCGTCGTCTCGATGCTAAGAACCAACGACCACCAGTGCCTTCTTCGAGGCCACGGGAGTTCTGCTCCTCGATCTCCTCCTACCGTGAGAACGATCCTTAGACACATGTGTAGAATGCTCCGGCTCTTTACCCTCTCGCCGTGGCATCTCCTTATGCTTACTCTACCTTTCGGACTGAACATGGCTAGATGCTTCGTCCCTTAACTCCGCCACCCGAAGCATCTGTTCGGCTATATCTTCTCTCTGCTTTAACAGAACCTCCAAGGCTTTATCTGCTTCGTCTGCCATCATTGCCAATTTGGCAGCTCTGTCTTCCTGACCACTTCGGCGATGGGTCTTGGTCGGTGAGCCTTCCGCCCGCCCTCGACCATGATCACGCTCCTTATTCGCATCGAAAACCAACCTCCGTCTGGCCCCACCATGGATCTTCGGACGGAGATCTCCTGAATTATGCTTAGAGGCCGTGCTCTCGCCTGCCCTTCTGGCGTACCATCTCTACTCCTAACCATCTTCCGAAGTAGGTTAAACGATTGTGATTGAAAATTTCAATGACACTAGAACTCAGCCCTCCTTCTAGCGCCAATGTTAACGCTAGGATCTCCTCCAACGTCCCAATCACGTAAGACGCCCTGATCCTGCACAGTAAACACGATAAACACCACAAGCTTGACGGCCGGACCGTCGAGGGATAGCTCAGGCGTGAGAGTAAGTATACGTGTTCACAAGGTTAACAATGGAGGATGTAATGCCTAGTGTATTGAGAGAGAGAATAATTCTCAGTTGTGTGTATGTGTGAATATGAATGTGAACGTGTATGAGAACGTACCTGTTTGTGTAGACTTAGTTGATAGGTTATACTCTCTTGGGCCGGCCATCGTGCCACCCACTACCGGACACAAATTTGTTGTGATCGATGGGTCCCGCCTCGCACTCGCGATCTATATAAGACCCCAACTTATTATTAATGAAATTTAATTTTTCTATTTATTATTTTGAAATAGTAAGGGTTGATTTGATTAATGTGGATAGTTATGGGTAAAATACACAAATATTTTAAAATAAGCAATTGGTTATAAAATATTCATTGTTGTCGGGAATATTCGTTTGGTCGTGGAATATTCAGATCTTGCTTGGGAATATTAAATGCGACGGTACATGACCATGTGTGGCCCCATAATGGAAAGCGATTGGATGAAGAAAGCGACAAATATAAGTTGTTTAAAAATAACTAGCAGTAGTTATTACTGAATAATCTTGTTAAAATACTCGGTGGTTAAAACACAAGAAGACACGGTATTGCACCAATTATTGATTCTTACGTAGAAAGCCTTTACTCAATAATGGTTACGATAATTTCTTTATCAAAGATTTTATTTTATTGATTTAATAATTGTCATGCGTTGATATTTTATATTGTTGTTGTTTCAATAATTGTCATTACACAAGATTTTTCATTATCGAAGCTAATAATTCATATTATCCGAATAATATTATTAGATAACATTATTGGCAATGTCTAGAAAGTTCTGCATCTAAGGAGAGGTTTGGTCACCTAATTACTTGCCAAGAAGAAAAAATTCTTATTGGAAAGCCCCTCTTTCGTAGGAAGCTGCACCGGTTGTCAATATTGTGATTCTGTAATATTATTTGTGAATAATTAATTATTGATTCATATGATGAGGAAAATATTAATTTTATGTGGATATAGATGGAGAAAATTTTAATGTGACAATTGTTGAAAATTGAAATTTTATCTTTTTCTGATAAAATAATTCATTTAAATATATTATTATATTTTAATAATATAATAATGGTGATATTTTTATAATGAATGTGAGATATATGAGTATACGAGGAGGAAGAGTATTTTTGTTACAATAAATGTTTAAAATATGTTAAACATGTGGGTGGACCCCATTTATTGTTGAAATTTGATTATAGCTATGTAAAATCGCTTAGTTTGTGGATTTGATGGTCAATTTCTATTTGGAATTTGGAAAACTTTCTTCCGTAAAGTTGTAGAGAATTGAATTTCCTATAAAAAATGCGTAGATTGAATTTTACGAAAAAGGGCTATTTATTATGAATTATTGAAGTTCGAAGCTCCAAAATAATTAATTTTTGAAGTTTTAAATATTTTTTTACAAAAAATGTTTTTGCATGTGTGAGGCATGTGTTCAATTCTTTGAATTTCAGATTCAAAGGTGTGCGTGAAGATTATATATATATATATATATATATATATATATATATATATATATATATTAATATTTTATTAAATTTTTCGCTTTGGTGTTCTAAGCATTTTCCTATAAATAGGGTGCTTAGGTTAGAATTGAAAATCACATTTAAATGAAATTTTCTCTCTATATTATCGGCGATTCTTGTGAGTATTTTGAGTATTGCTATACGATTGCAAGTTCAAGTCATAGCCTTTATATCCAGGTGTTTCATTTAGAAAGATCGATCTTTCGAGGTAAGGGATATTTTTTTTTCCGTAATGATATTATTTCTTCAATATCATTATCTTTGAAATATTGATCGAAGTTTTTATCAAATTTGGAACTTTTGGTGTCGGTTCTTATTCACGATATATCGACCTTTATTCACGTATCTGAGATTATTCATTTACGAATACGAAGACTATTCATCGAAAAATAAAAATTTTCTTTTTCGTCAAAATATCTATTGTGGATACTAGCTTTGATTGTATCCATGTTTTGATCATTCTTGAATTTTACACCACTATGATTATTTTTGAGGTATTTTTGGACATGGATAAAAACAAAGTACGAATCCTTAATCCTTGTCATTTTGTTTCACTTTGGATTCGTTTATATAAAAATATTTTTCATCATCCTCGGTCTTAAATGATGATATTATTGAATATCTTTGGCACGTAGTGCAAAGATGAATGATTTCGATGAATATCTTTGGCTCGTAGTGCAAAAGATGAATAAGTGTTTAGATGAACATGATTAATGATGAATATCTTTTGGCCTTGTAGTGCAAAGATGAATATTTGATTCCGAGATATATATTGATTGATGTTACGGGGATAAAAGATAGAGCGATGAACTTTTAAATTCATACATAGAAGATAGTAGTTTGCATTCTCTACTTAACTCTTCTAATGAATTATTATTTGCTATGAATATTGATTTAAAACTTTTTGTCTATTGTATTCTATTAGATTTTTCCCTGTTGAAGACTAATGATAATTTGTTGTATATTATCTTAGTCATAATATTCTTCTTGGGCTAGTTGAGCTCACCCTTTTCCTTTTTGTTCTATTTTTTCTTCTCGGGAGGCGAGAATATAACTTGAGTACGTAGTGGGTATGGAATGAAGGTTCAGAGAGAGTTCTTAGTAGTCCTCACCATTTTTGTAAAATAATGTATCAATAAATATGATAAGGATTTATTTGAGTATAGATATTGTCTAGAAGATAATATTTGTATTCAAACTCACAGTTTCTTGTTGTAATAATAAAGTTGTAGTTGTTTTACATCAGTGTATTGACAACTCGAATGGGTGATGTATACCTATTTTGGGAGCGTCACGATCTACTCACTACCTTTGGTCCTTTTTTTTATGCCACGTCAAATATTTATAATCCCATCCACATTAATGCATGGCGGTGTTTTAGTCAATCATCATGCTTTTTCATCATTCAAGTCAAAGTAATAGATATTAAATGATCCAATGGGTTAGTCCAATGAACCAACCGGTCTTATAGGGTTAAATAAGTAATATGGTGATTAAGTAGGTGACTTTCAAGATTCAATAATGATGGCCCAATAAATTAATTAAACAACAAAATTTCTAACTTACTTTTACTAAAAAGAGGAAAAAAATATCACACCCAACAATATATATTGGATAAATGCAATGCGTGCATGTTTGTTAAGATAATGAGGGATATATATATATATATATATATATATATATATATATATATATATATATATATAATTTTGTATTACTAACGTACGTAACATTATTTAATTCTAACAATTCATTAATCACATATATAAATCATAATTCACTTATATATCTCCAGCTGTTTAAAATGGGCAGTTAAATTTTATCTTACGTTGAATTGGGTGTCATCGTCTTGGGTTGAATTTGATCTGATGATCAAAATGTGGTAGCATGCATTTTATATCTGACATTAATGTTTTGTAGCTATTTGTAATATTTATCCGGGTCCGACATACATAGTGCCCAACAGTGCCGAGTGCCGAGTGCCGAGTGCCTCATAACCTCTACTGTTTTTTTTTCTTTCTCTTAGTTAACTTTATATATGAACCTTTATATATGAACCATAGAATGAAAAGTACTGGCAACCCAAAAGGTTTGGTTGTGATGAAGAGGGACCAGAGAGCTAGAGCATCAATCACTCCAGGCAATCTGCAACCGAGATCAAGACGATGAGATTTAATCATGTGGACGACTATATCTATATCTATATATATTTCTAAGTATCCAAGGCAGCCTACTCTCTCCCTCTCTGCTTTAATAAGCAATGTTTTCAAACCCGGACCGGACCGCCGGTTAAATCGGAAAAAATCGGACCCGGTTCACTTAACGGTCCGGTTTGTATCACTAAACCACTTCTGCTCAAAATCGCGTTGAATCGGTGAATCCGGTGGTTGAACGGTTGACTTGATGAACCGATGGACCGGTTCACGGTGTTTGATCAGTTCTCTCTTAAAGATTAAAAAAAAAATATTACTGATTTTATTTTATTTTAGTAATTTAGTTGAGATTTTGTTTGGTATTTTACATATTTTTGCATTCATTTAATCAAACACTTGAACTTGTGGTTGAATTTCGGAATTTGAATGTATCTTAGAGATATTTAGTTTTTTTTTTTTGTAGATAAATTGATTAATTTTACATATTTACTAAATATTATATACAATATATAATAATAATTAATATAATTAATTATTTATTATTTATTACATATTAATGACGTCATTTGGGTAATAGCGGTCAACCAATTTGGTTGGATCAATTGAACCATCCACCCAGTAATTTTTTCAGTTCGATGACCGGTTCGGGTTTAAAAACCTTGTTAATAAGTATCCAAGGCAACCTTCTCTCTCTCATCATATACTTTCTCTATTTCACTCTCATTAATTAGTCTTTTAAAATTTAATTTATGCAATTTTAAAATAAAAATCTGTGTGATGCATATATGTTTTAAAAATAATAAATTTTATAATGAATAGTACCTTTCTATAGTTTATAATTATAAATAAAAAAAAAAAATTTGTGAGTGGGTGGGTGGGTGGGTGGGTGGGTGGGAGGGAGTATTATATATATACGTAGCTAGGTACAAGTTCTGTATATATGTCATGTTTTTAATCTTAAGGCACGACATTTCTAAGTAAAAAAAAATGTTCTGGATATTAAAACTATTTAAATATAATTAAAGTGAGAGTGTCTACGACATTTCTCCTGACTTTTATTCCGGATAGAAATGAGAAAAAAAAAATCTCTAATCGCTACTGAAAGTAGTGACGAGCAAAAAAATATATTTTGTAGGCGTTACTAAGAGTAGTGCTAAGTAAAAAAAAATAAAATTATTCATATTTGGAGCATTGAATCTTGGGTCCTAGTTCTATACAATTAGGTGTTCAAACTTTGACCAAGTAGGCATGCCACATTGCCACTTGTTGGTGCTTCCATCTAAATTTTGCTCCAACTTTATACATATAAATATACTCCCCCCCACCCTTTACTTAATTCATCTGCTATAGTCTCTGTTTCTCTCATATCGGTCGATTTGGAAGGAAAAGAACATGAAGGTAAACTCTGTAGTTTACCAAATTAATAATAATCACATTTCTAGCTAATTCTTTGGATGCATCTAAATCTCCACCTCCTTAATTCTCTGGCTAGTTCTTTTCTTTTCTCTTTTAATTGTGGACATATTTTTTCTTGGTATCGTGCATGTGTCTTATAATTGGTTGTCTTGGATCCATAGATCTTCAATTGGGTGCACCGGAAATTTCATAGCAAAGGTGATCAAGTAATACCATTATTCATTTTCACTAAAAATAGATAGCTAGAATTACAAGTAGTATATCATATACACAATGTACATACCTGTGTAATATATTGTCACCTTGGAATATTTATTTAATTTTGTGCGTGCGTGCGTGCAGATGGATGGAATGTAGAGGTGACGAAGAAGGCTGAGCATGACACACACACTAGTCTAATTGAACAAGTCGATCTTAGTGGTGTTATTGACAGTTGGAAACAAGGAATTCTGGCTATTGGCACATTTGGTTATGATCCACTCAAAGATTTTACTCAACTCATTGCCAACAATGATCAAGAATTAGAAGACGAGGAGGAAGAAGAAGAATACTATGATGAGCAATTATCTTACGTTGAAAGTTGTAATGACGAGGAAGAATTCGATCGAGATCACAACCCCTTGGTGCTTCATGCATTCAAACATGCTTTCAACACTACTACTAATGCCTCACATTGTGATCAAAATACTACTAATGCTCAGGAATCTGAAATCGTGTTCGCCGTTGCTGACGCCGACGAATCAAACAATTATTTAGCATTTGATGAGAAGAAAAAAGGGAAGAGAATTACCCTTGCAGACTTATTTTCAGCTGATTGTGACGAGTACAATACGAGCACAAAGCAGCCATATGATCATGATGATGATGATGATCATGGCAAAGTAGTCCAGCCGGAACAAATCAAAAAACGGCCAGACGAAAAACATGCAAAGGCCAAACTGTCGTTTGCCAAGAAGCTCATTCCTCGAGTTAAAGAGGATTCTGATTCGCATTCGCGTCCAATAAAGAAAATACACCGAGTGAGTGATTAAAAAAAGTTTATGCTTTTGCAAAAAAAAAAATAGAGAGAAAAGATGATGTTGACTCGTACAGTAATCATGCATTGTGAAAAGTTGCATTAATTAATGTTTTTATTTAATTTGATAAATTAATGTAGATGATGACAAGGATGTTGAAGAGGAAGATCCATCCAGAACTTGAAGGCAAAAATCAGATGAAGCATTCTGAAAATGGAGCCAATGAAATGGTTTCTCTTCTTCAAACTCAAGGTACATACGTAGTATATATGTACGTACATATGCTTATAATTAATTCTTTTATTTTGTAAATTAATTAAGGTTTAGCTAAGTACTGTTTAATATATATATATATATATATATATATATATATATGAACAGTAGGTAGCTAGAACATGCATTAGCATTTCGTAGGTTAGGTTTGGTTAAAAAGATCGAGGAGCGAGGCCGGGGAATTAGGGAAAGTTAAAGACATGGAATTGATTGTGGTACAATTGTCGGTATAAGTAGACGAATAGTTAGGTTTACGTGGCTAGCTAGAGAAGGACTTGCTGCTGTCATTCTCCCTGACACTGACCCTGACCACACTTTGAAAAGTGAGGCCCATATATGGCATGGCATGGCATGGCTTATATATAAGATGATTCCAACAACAAACCTGTCATTTTTTTTAATTTTTTTAATTATAATTAGTATATAACGTATTTTTCTGATCAATCTCCATCAACTATATATATATATATGCATGGTAATGTTCATTTCCCTCTCTCTCTCTCTCTCTCTCTATATCTCACAGATGCAAGTACTGTCTGCGCGTGATCGATGCGATGAGCAGCTTATAAAGGTTTCTTAATTAGAAATTATGTAATTTAATATTGTAATCCTCTTCTCTCTCCGTTTCTTGATGATGGACTCGGTGTTTAGTTTTCATCTGTATGAGTATTTGTACCACCAACCTACCTACAGGCAGTACCATTTTAATTATTTGTGTTATTGTTTGGGCATGCATGTGATCGATCGATGTCTATTAATAACTTTGTTGGACTTGGAACTGTTCTGTATGTAAACATTAATTAATTAATTACGGGATCGATTAATTTGCTGCTCTCTCTCTCTTATGTTTTTGGCATATTGTCCACTTATTATCAGACTAAAAGACAAAATGCATCCTAAATTTTATATCACTATTAATTTTTGCACCTCAAACTGAAAAAAAATGTCTAAATATACCCCAAACTTTATTTATACTAAATAAAAAATACACTTTTATGATTTAACCGATCAAAAATGACCAACTAAAGTACACATGTGAATCACATGAGATCCACATGGTTAGGTTTATGCTGGTCTCTCTCTTATATGTTTTTGGCATATTGTCCACTTATTATTAAAAGGAAGGAAAGACGCCAACCAATCACATGAGAGCTTTTCCCCCTCGCTTTTCAACTAAATAATTTCCACACTCGCATCATTACCTTTATAATGTTACTGATTAATTTGAAATTAGTGAGATGAAGATTTGTCATTGATATGTTAAATTATTAATTCTTCTTACAAAATGATACTCTCTCCCTATGGGAATTTGGAGGAGAGGAGAGGAGAGGAGAGATCAGACTAATTAACAAAAAATATTTTGATCCATCGACCGAGTAAGTTTAGGGGAATTAAGATATGATATGTTCACATCACATCACATCACATCATACCATATCACCATTTAGTTACAAAAATTAATTATTTATAAAATACTGCATGTTATGTTATGCCTCACCTCACTTCTGATAATTGTAATTATAGGCAACCCCACTACGTACAAGAACTATGAGGACGTACGGATCAAATAACTTATTTCAAGATCAAAAAATAGAATTATTAAACGAATAAAAAAGAAATGGTATGAGTTTTATATATATGTTTAGGGGGGAGGCGTAGGGAGGGGAGGGGGGGGGGGGGGTAGCCAAGCCAAATAACATGTCACTACTTATATACTTTATTATTCATCAAACAAACACAGCATATATAATTTGTTAAAAATGAGTAGCAAAAGTATAATAATCATTGCGGCCAAAGGAAAGGCAAAGGCAAAGATGATTCTATCCTATGGGCTGTGGGCTGTGGGCTGTGGCTATCTATTATTAATTCCAAGTCCAATTTGGTGGGCGCGGACTGTTTGATTACCATTCGGAAGGTAACGTACGTAATTGGAAGTAACTAGTAACAAATAATGTCTGATGTATATAATTGGAAGTAGACAAAAAGTGTTATAAAATATTACTAAAATTAAAAAAAACAAAGATGATGATTAAGGGAGAAGAACATTCTCATTTCATATATTGTAATTATATGTCTCTAACTCATTCTCTTAACAATGCTACTATTTATGGTACAAGGATATCAATACTAAGAGGTTACAAAACTCAAAGGTCATGAATTTCAAACCTTAAAAGATATGAGAGTTACAAAGCTTAAAGTTCATTACAATAAAGAGGGGTAGGAATGTATCTAGACATTTGTAAGAATGTATCTAGACATCCACACACTATGTATAATTTTATAACACTCCCCCTTGGATCTCTATTGTATAACCGTACGCATTGAAAGCTGCCTCATTAAAAACTTTACCAGAAAAAATTCAATGGGAAAAAAACCTTGGTTAAGGGAAAAAGAATGGAGCGCGTATTAGCCCCCCTTGAATATATCCTTAAGTCCTTCAGTTGTCGCATTCCAATATTGTGACGCAATCCTTCAAACGTTGCACTTGGTAATGCTATGCTGAACAAATCTGCGAGATTATCTTTTGATCGAATTTGCTAAACATCAATGTTTCCACACTTTTCAAAGTCATGTGTGAAAAAGAATTTCGGTGAGATGTATTTTGTTCTATCTCCTTTGATGTATCCTTTTTTTAATTGAGCTATACATGCAACATTGTCTTTATACAGAATGGATGGAGTTCTTTTGTAGCAATTTTCTAAGAATATGCCTCGTTAAAAACCTTACCAAATAAAAATTCAGTGGGAAAAAAATTTGGCAACGGAAAAGAGTACAATATTCTTGTATTACTTCTAGTACCTTGAGATTGCCTCATTAAAACCTTGAAAAGGAAAATCCAGTGGTAAAAAACCTTAGCGAAAGAAAAAGAGTACAATCAGCACATATCCTTTTTACTCCCCTTCATAAGTACATAGAATTTCCATTATTCATGGTAAAAATATCATTAAGTCGAAGTATGCCAATATTGTGCACCATCTTCTTCAAAATCATAGTTGGTAATGACTTAATGAATATATCAACCAAATTATCACATGATCAATATTGTCATTCTTCTGGGGCTTAAGTGTATAAAATAATTTTGGTGCAATATGCTTAGTTCTATCACTATTTGGAGTAAATAATCCCAAATCAATAGTCTCACGAAGATAACGTAAAATATGTTTAATTTCATTACAATATCTTGAGTTGGTGCATAACTATACATTCTTTAGTAAGTTAATCGCAAATGTTATATCAGGTCTTGTCAAATTTGCAAGATACATCAAAGTACCAATTACATTAAGATATAGTACTTCAGGACCAAAACACAAATTTCACAAAGATATGGTACTTCAAGACCAAAAGTTTATTAATCATTTTTTGTGGTCAAAACGGATATTTCTTGATATCAAGTGACCAACCCATCATTGGAGTACTCAAAAGATTAACATTATCCATGTAAAGTTACTTCAGGACTTTTTCTGTGTATGTTTATGAACAAGAATTTCATAGTTCAATTTGTAGACCAAGACAAAAATTTGGCTTACCAATATCTTTCATCATAAATTAGTTGTTTATAGTTCAATTTGTAGACCAAGACAAAAATTTGGCTTACCAATATCTTTCATCATAAATTAGTTATTTTTGTCGACTCTTCTGGAGCAAGATCTTTCATCAGTAAATACAATAATAATAACAAATCCAGATTATGATCTTTTGATAAAAATGCATGCACAAATTGGATTATTCTCAAATCCTTCTTTCAAAAGATATCCACTTAGACGATTATACCACAATATGAATCTGGATTGCTTTAACCTATATAAAAATCTTTGTAGCTTAATAGAATACATATTTCGAGATATAGAATTATATGCTTCAGGCATTTTATATCCTTCAGGGATTTTCATGTATATATAATTATATAATGATCCATACAGATATGATGTAACAACATCCATTAATTTCTCTTTCTACCAAGCTAATTAAAAATCTGAATGTAATTGTTGTGACGCCCCCAAAATAGGTATACAACACCCATTCTGAGTCGCCAAATACATGGTATAGAAAGCAAACTACAACTTCAATAATGCAATTGTCGTGCAAAATACGACAACACATACTGTGAGTTTAAATACAAATATTTTCTTCTAGAGAATATCCACACTCAAATAAGTCCTCGTTATAATTATTCAAACACTATTTTTACGAAATAGTGAGGATCGCTAAAACATCTTTCTAGAACCATCACTCCGGTACCTCGACTAGTTCCTGCTATATTCTCTCCTCCCGAGAAAAATGGAACAAAAAGGAAAAGGGTGAGCTCAACTAGCCCAAAGTAAAGAATATTATGTCTAAGATAATATACAACAAATTATTGTTAGTCTTCAACAGGAAAAATCGATAAAATATAATAGCCAACAAGTTTTTAGATCAACAAATTGCGGTAACAAAGAATCCATTAGAAGAGTCAGTAGAGAATGAGTTCTACTATTTCTAAGATTTAAAAGTCCATCATCAATATTTTATCCTGTAACAACAATCAATATACATCTTTAATCAAATATTCATCTTTGCACTACTGTGCCAAAGATATTCATTTTGTATCACCAGGTTGGTCAGTGTTCATCTCAACACTGTTCTCATCTTTGCACTACTGGGCAAAGATATTCATCGATTAATCATTTATCTTTGCTACTACTGGTAGAAGATATTTAGTAATATCATCATTTAGGGTGAGGATGATGAAAATATTTTAAAGAAAAGCGAATCCGATTGAAACGGAAGGACAAATAGTAGGGATTCAGTATAACAGGGTTTATCCAAGATCAATAATACTTCATAAATACCAATTTTGAAGCGAATTCAAAAATAAAGATCAAAACATGGATACAATTAAAGATAGTAACCATAATAGACATCTTGGACAAAAGAAGAAAATTTCATTTTTAAATTGAATAGTGGCAGATTCGTGAATAGATCAAGCATCGTGAATAGTAACCCAGACACAAAAAGTTCCAAATTTAAAAAAATTCAGATCAATACTTTAAGATAATGATATTGAAGAAATAATATCATATATGAAGAAAATAGCATCCCCTTACCTCAAAATATCGATCTTTCGATTGGAATATCTAATGTATAAGGTGAAGGAAACTTCAGACCGATGAATAGAAACTCACAAAGTATCTAAATACTCACAAAATACACTCAATAATCTAGAGAGAGAAAGAGAAAACTTGTTTCTGGTGTGATTTTCAATTCTAACTTAGCCCTCTATTTATAGGAAAATGTTAGCAGACTTGACCTGCAACCTGATGGCTTTACCTGCTACTATTCCTACCCACCACATTTAAAATAAAATTCCGCACATTTTTTCACCAACCATAAGTGGGGCCCACCAATTCTAGAATTTTCCACCAAAATCATTTATAAACCTAATTTCTGAATCAGTCACCTCTTAAAATTCATAACAAATCATACGTTCATTTTTAACGGTTCAAAATTTGTGGACATACACTCAACTTATATATGTATAACATATCCAAAAATTACAACGATCCAACAGTCGGATTAAAAATTATACTTACAATATATCTCAAAAAATACTGGTTTAATTTTTAATACTTTCATTCCGACAAAAATACTGATAAAACACCTCAACATTAACTCCTTCATTTTTAACCACAATAAATATATCCAACATTTATATCCACATAAAATAATATTTTCTTATCATATGAATCAATAATTAATTATTCACAAATAATATTACAGAATCACATTTATGACAACCAGGCCGTTCCCAGGAAAGAGGGGGCTTTCAAATAAAAATTTCTCCTTATTGGCGCGCAATTAGGTGACCAAACCTCTCCTTGACAGAATTTTCTAGACATTGTCAATAATGCTATCTAATAATATTATTCAAATAATATGAATTATTATTTCGATAATGGGAAATCATCAAAGGACAATTATTGAAACAACAATAATATAAAATATCAACGCAACAATTATTGAATCAATAAAATAAAATATTGAGCGAAGAATTCACCGTAACAATTATTGAGTAGTGCCTTCTTTACGTAAGGATCAATAATTCATCAACCTTTGTGCATCCACGCCAGACATCGTATTTTAACCAACGGGCATTCCAAAAAGTGTTAATTGGTGAATAACTTCTGCCTGATTATTTATAAAAACTCAAACTTGTTGTTTTCTTCATCCGACAGCTTATTATTACATTATGGGGCCCACAAATGATCGCATGGCAATTCGCATGCGAATATTCCCCGACAACAAGAATATTCCATGAAAACGAATATTCCCCAACAACAATGATTATTTTATAACCACTGCATATTTTGCAAAATTTACACATTTCACCCATAACCAGAGAATTATATCAAATTAATACCTTATTATTCATAAATATAATTAGAGGAAATTTGATTTTATTTATAATAAGTTGGGGTCTTACAACCTCCCCTCCTTATAAAATTTCGTCCTCGAAATTGACATACGTACCTGGTGTTTTGAAAAGGTGAGGATACCTCGCTTTCATTTCTGATTCCAACTCCCAGGTCATTTCTTCAATCGCATGGTTTCTCCACAAAACCTTAACTTGTGGTATAACCTTGGTGCGTAGGACATGCTCTTTCCTATCCAAGATCTTAACAGGTACTTCTTCGTACGTTAAATCTTCGGCTATCTCGTCTGGTTCTAACGCAATGTGAAAAATATTATGAACACGAGACATACTTGGAGGTAATGCGAGTCTATAGGCCACATTTTCTATTCGGTCAAGAATCTCAAATGGACCAACAAATCGTGGATTGAGCTTTCCTCTCTTCCCAAATCTTGTAACTCCCTTCCATGGTGCAACACGTAACAATACATGATCCCCGATATTAAATTCCACGTCTTTTCGATGAAGATTCGCATAACTCTTTTTGTCGATCTTGTGCCGCTTTGTATACATTTTGAATCATTTGGATCTTTTCTCGTAGTCATGCGTATTTAATTACGGTCCCAACAACGTTGCTTCTCCCACTCGTCGCCCCAAAGATAATCTTTGAAGCGACACTTTAAATCCATACAACGCCTCAAATGGAGCCATGCTTATACTTGTTTGATAATCTGTTGTTGTAGGAGAATTCCACAAGTGGCAATACTTATCCCAACTTCCTTTAAAATCTAGGACACAAAGTCTTAATAGATCTTGAGGGTTTGAATAGTCCTCTCTCGATTGTCCGTCCGTTTGAGGATGTGTATGCGAATCAGATCGTAAATCCGTGCCCATAGCTTTTCTCGTAAGCTAACCCAAAATCATGAAGTGAATCTTGGGTCACGATCCAAAACTATGGATAATGGCATGCCATGCAATCTCACAATCTCATTCGTATACGCGAAGCAAGACGTTCAAGGAATAAGTCTCACGTATCGGTAAGAAATGGGCAGACTTGGTTAATCTATCAATAATAACCCAAATCGCATCTATGCCTTGAGAAACTTTGGGAAGACCTGTAACGAAATCCATAGTAATGTATTCCCACTTGCATTTCGGAATCTCAAGTGGTTGTAATGGACCATTTGGCACTTGATGCTCCGCCTTTACACGTTGACAAGTTAAATACCTCGAGATAAACTCCGCGATCTCTCTCTTCATATTGTTCCACCAAAATGTATGTCGAATATCATGATACATTTTGGTACTCCTGAGATGGATCGCAAGCGGGGTGTGTGTGTGCCTCCATCATGATTTTATGCTTCAAGTCGTAATCGTTAGAACACAAAGTGCAGAGTTGAATCTAAGTATTCCTTCTTCATCGATTCTCGCTTCGAATAGCTTCTTTTGACTTTCTTCTTCATACGTGTCGCCTCCGGGTTCGTAGCTTGAACAAACTTTAACTTTATCGATTAAAGTCGGTTCTATCTATATATTCGCCATCATCATGTGGGTCCCTGAGTCTTTAATTCTACCTCCATCCTTTGCAAGTCATACAGAATGGGCCTTTGCATTGACAATATCGCTTTTCGTACTTTCGCGATATGATCTTCTACTCAATGCGTCGCCTTCTACGCTCGCTTTTTCAGGATGGTATTGAATGGTATGATCGTAATCTTTCAATATTTCGAGCCAACGTCGTTTGCAAACATGTTGAGTTCTTTTTGGGTGAAGAAATATTTGAGACTTTTATGGTCCGTATAAATCTCCATTTTCTCCCCATACAAGTAGTGTCTCCAAATTTTCAACTTGAATACGACTGCTGCCAACTCTAGATCATGAGTAGGATAATTCCTCTTATATTCTTTGAGTTGTCGTGAGGCATAGGCTATGACTTTCCCATGTTGCATGAGAACACATCCTAACCCTTTGCCTTAAGCATCGTTGTATATAACAAATCCCTCCGAACCAGATGGTATTGCCAGAACAGGTGCCGAAATGAGTCTCCTCTTGAGCTCTTGGAACTCTTCTCGCATTTCTCGTTCTATACGAATTTTGTATCTTTCCGAGTCAACTGAGTTAACGGATAATGGTCGGATGAAGAAAACGACAAAATTGAATAACCAGCGTAGTTATTCATAATTAAGATCATTGAATACCCGATTGGTTAAAATACAATATCTGGCGTGGTTGCCTAATAAAGCTTGCGGTATTACGCGATATTGTTGAATTATTGATCCTTACGTAAGAAGGCACTATTCAATAATTGTCACGATGAATTCTTTATTCAATATTTTATTTTATTGATTCAATAATTCTTTGCGTTAATATTTTATATTATTGTTGTTCAATAATTGTCATCGCTTAAAGATCTCCATTATCAGATCAATAATTCATATTATTTGAATAATATTATTAGATAGCATTATTGGCAATGTCTAGAAAATTTTGTCACGGAGAGGTTTGGTCACCTAATTGCGCGCCAAGAAGGAGAAATCCTTATCGAAAGCCCCTCTTTCACGAGGAGCGACTGGTTGTCATAAATGTGATTTCGTAATATTATTTGTGAATAATTAATTATTGATTCATATGATAAGGAAATATTTATTTTATGTGGATATAAATGATGGATTTATTTATGTGGTTATTAATGAAGGAATTAATGCTGAGATGTTTTATCAGTATTTTGTCGGATTGGAAGTATTTAAAAATCATCCGTTTGTGGATTTCGGGTATTTTTCTGTTTGGAATTTGGAAAAACTCAAAGCTACAAAGTTGTAGAGAATTTGATTTCGTGTGAAATGGACATAAAATTCATATTTTTCTGATAAACGGGCTATTTTCTATGAATTATTAAAGTTTCTGATTATTGTTTAAATGATAAAATATTTTGAAATATTCTAGAATTGGTTGGTGAGAAATGTGCTCAATTGAATTTCAAATGTGGTGGGTGGCAATAGTAACAGGTAAAGTCATCAGGTAGCAAGTTAGTCTTCTATGGCATTCTAAGCATTTTCCTATAAATAGGGTGCTTAGTTAGAATTGAAAATCACACCAGAATTTATAAGTTTTCTCTCTTTCTATCTCTATATTATCGAGCGTATTCTTGTGGGTATTTTGATACCTTGAGTGTTGCTATACGGTGCAAGTTCCTTCAGCACTATATCCAGTATTCCAGCCAAAAGTATTATCTTTTTGAGGTAAGGATGTTATTTTTTTTGTAAGTGATATTATTTCTTCAATATCATTATGCCGAAATATTAGTCTGAACTTTTTATAAAATGTAGAACTTTTTGTGTCGGGGTTACTATTCACGTATACGGCACTATTCACCGAAAAATGAAATTTTCTGCTTTTTGTCCAAGATGTCTATTATGGTTATTATATTTGATTGTATCCATATTTTGATCTTTATTCTTGAATTTTGTTTCAAAATTGGTTATTATGGAGTATTATTGATCTTGGATAAACTGTGATACGAATCTCTAATATTTGTTATTTTGTTTCACTAGATTCGTTTCTTTAACACATTTTTCATCATCCTCAGTCCTAAATGATGATATTACTGAATATCTTTGGCCTGTAGTGCAAAGATGAATGATTACCTGATGCATATCTTTGGCCTATAGTGCAAAGATGAATGATTATCTGATGAATATCTTTGGTCCGTAGTGCAAAGATGAACAAGTGTTGAGATGAACATGACCAACTGGTGATACAAATGAATATCTTTGGCCTGTAGTGCAAAGATGAATATTTGATTAAAGATGTATATTGATTGTTGTTACAGGGATAAAATATTGATGATGGACTTTTAAATCTTAGAAGATAGTAGAACTCATTCTCTACTTGACTCTTCTAATGGATTCTTTATTTTCATTGCAGTTGTTGATTTAAAACTTGTTATGCTATTATATTTTATCGATTTTTTCCTATTGAAGACTAATGATAATTTATTGTACATTATCTTAGTCATAATATTTTCTTCTTGGGCTAGTTGAGCTCACCCTTTCTTTCACTTTATTCTCTTCGTGAAATGAGAATATATTTGGGACTAGTCGGGGAATGGATCGATGATGACAGATGGTTGCATTAGTAGTCCTCACTATTACGTGAAATAAGCGTATCAATAATTGTAATGAGGACCCCTTTTGAGTTTTTATAATCGCCTACATTAGACAATAGTTGTATCCAAACTCACGATATATGTGTTGTCGTATTTTTGCGACAATTTATTCTTGAAGTTGTATTTATTTTTGTACCATGTATTTGGCGACTCAGAATGGGTTGGATGGAATTGACCTATTTTGAGGTCGTCACACAGAGACTTTAATTAAATTTGATGAATAATCACTACTCTTCAAGAGTCTTCAATTATGTTTGATGAATAATCGCTCTTCTATAGCCTTTAATTAAGTTTGATGAGCTTCTGGCCCATACAACTTCATATATGCAAAATATAAATTTAACTTTATTACTTGAAACATAAATAAAACATATAATAAAAATACTTATGATAATGTCATAATATAATGAAAAAATAATAATTAATTGGTATGAACATTGTTACGCCAAGATCTTTCTCCACGTCCCAATCACGAAAGACGTCCTGATCCTGCACAGTCAACACGACAAACACCACAAGCTTGACAATTTGGATCACGGGGATAGCTCAAGGCGTAAAAGTAAAGTATGTCGTTCACAAAGTTAACTCAAGAGGATAATAGAATTTAGTGTATTGAGAGTGATTATTCTATACATTACGTGAATGTGTATATATGAATAAAACATACCTCCTTGTGAAGACTTACTCACTAAGAAATAATATCCTTGCTTGGATTATCGTGCCGCCCACTATCACCTGACATATCCCCTCGACACGATGGGTTCGACCGAATCGTATGGAGTTCATCCATCGCTTGGCCTTTATTTTGCATTGGCCGTAACTATAATCCCATCCACATTAATGCATGACAAATATCTTGGTCAACTGTCATACTATATCATCATTACAAGTCAAAGTAATAGATATTAAATGACCCAATGGGTTAATCCAACGAACCGACCCGGTCCAATAGGATTAAATAAAGTTGACACAATAAATGGGCTCAAAGAGTCCCATGGCTTAATTATAAAAGCCCAACAGATTAAACTGATAAATGGGCCCAATATACCCGGCCCAAAATAGGAGAAATATCATGACCCAACATTACCCCCTAGTTTTTTAGTTAAACAAGATGTTTAATGGAAAACTATATATGATTCATGATATTTAGAATTTAATAAAGGCCCAAGGATAGGAAATAAGTGAATCATACCCACTTTTAACATACGAAGTGGAATAAGGGAGGGCTGGATAAGCGGATACCCAGAGCAATAAGCCCAATCGATAAAGGATTTGAATTTGAGCAGGATGGGCCAATAAAATAAGAAATCCAACATTCAGGGCCCAATCTGATAAGATATTCAAAGGTCATCCAAACGCATTCCACTTTAATTCTCATCATTATCGACATTAAATGCACCAAATTCGCTCCACGTAGTAAATCACAAGATAAAAGATAAACTTCCACCAAATTTGACGATTTTACCTCATCGATTTGAAATTCAAACCTTTGAGCTTTCTTCCTTCTCTCAGAAAACCTCTCTTTAGCTTTCTAAAACTCAACAATGGTGAATCCAAGCCAAGCCCCTTCAAGTTCTTCTCATTCAAACCCTAATCAAGAGGGTTCAAGTGCAGGTTCACCATCTCCATCTGATTTCTTCAAAGATGGGGAAAAATTTCCTCATGCTAACATCACCTCCACCGTCTCTGAATCTGAACTACGAGCTCTCCGGATTCGATACCATGTTAGGATAACTTTCTTATGAGGGCTCATTCTTTGAGTGAGCGAATATACCAAATGACCAGATTTGGTGGGTCGCTATGCCAACTCACTTTGGAGAAGGGATTCGCCTACCCTCCACGCCTTCATAGTTACCCTCTTTGGGTTTATTGGAGTAGGCTTCGCACAAACTGGTGCCCAACTCCTATATCCATATACTGGCGTTCATCGCTTCCTGCCATGAATTAGGGGTTACCCCTCCGTTGATCTCTTCTTCACCCTCTTCTCTATTTGGCGAGATCCCGAGAACGAGGGTTCAAAATCTCGAGAAAACGGTCCCCACGCCTAAACTCGAAATTCGAGAAGAGGCCCCGATGAGCACCCCTCGAGCAACAAAAGGATGGCACGAGAAATGGTTCTTCGTCATTGGTCCTGGAATCTCCTCCCTTCCTGATTGGACCATTTCTGAGCGTATCTCTGCTGACTTTGGTGACATTCCCGAGGAACGTGTGAGGGAGATGGGTGACTTCTGAATAGGATCCTCCTCAAGAGTGGAGCTTCAATTCTCTCGACCAAGCAAGCATGGTTGTATGACCATAAACGTGAGTCTCGGACCATTCTGTGATATAATTTTTGAAATATTTATGTGGTACGGATTTTAACTTCAAATGATTAAGCATGTCATATAACAGATGAGATAAGTTTAAAGAACGAGGCATTCTGAACTCAACACTTAGAGAAAACTCAGGTAATAAAGTAAAGAGATACTTATCAAGTTACCGAAGTGCGAGACATCTGCTTTATTGGGAGTTTGTTTACCCCGAAAGGCCTAACAGAACTTCAAGATAACATTCGCCTACCACGAAGGGCCTGACGAAGTTTAAAGTGTCGATCATTGCCTACCACGAAGGGCCTGACAATGTCTTAAAGATGACACTTGCCTACCACGAAGGGCCTGACAAGGTCTAAGTGGCGACAATTACCTACCCCGAAGGGCCTGACAATGCCAAATAGTGACCTCCTGCCAAAAAGGCTACCATCGAATGGTCAGCAAGTCCTCATGAACCTCCTATCACCAATGTGGCGACAATTGCCTACCCCGAAAGGCCTGACAATGCCAAATAGTGACCTCCTGCCAAAAAGGCTACCATCGAATGGTCAGCAAGTCCTCCCGAACCTCCTATCACCAATGTGGCGACAATTGCCTACCCCGAAAGGCCTGACAATGCCAAATAGTGACCTCCTGCCAAAAAGGCTACCATCGAATGGTCAGCAAGTCCTCCCGAACCTCCTAACACCAATGTGGCGACAATTGCCTACCCGAAAGGCGACAATGCCAAATAGTGACCTCTGTCAAAAAAGGCTACCATCGAATGGTCAAATAAGTCCTCCGAACCTCCTAACACCAATGTAATCGAAAAAGAACAAAGACAAAATTTGCTTGAGACAAAAAGAGGATCTTTTATTGATGATGATGTAAATATTTGAGACTTTTGATGTCTTCGATTCGAATCTCTTGAAAGTACTTTCTAAGCCTGGCCAGCATGCCAAGTGTTTTTAATTAGTGACCCATTTAATGCTTTCAAACGATAAGTCCTCGCTTCGGAACTTCAGTGATTTCGTAAGGTCCTTCCCAATTTGGCATCATTTACCTGTGTTCTCGGCGTAGATGCTTCGACTTTCTAAGGACAAAATCTCCCACTTCAAATCGAAGCTTCACCCCCTTATTATAATGCTTAGCCACTCTTCGTTGATAGCCGCCAATTTGATTAAGGCTATTTCTCTGACTTCTTCCAACAAATCAAGATTGGCCCTCAGCCCTTCTTCATTATAGACCTCTTGGAAATGACTAACTCGAAGACTTGGAGATCCAATTTCAACTGGGACTAAGGCATCGATTACCATGCTCACCCCCGAAGGTGAATCCCCGTTGTAGTCCTCGGAGTAGTTCGATAAGCCCATAGTACACTTAGCAACTCTTCCGCCATCTCGCCTTTAGCCCGTCCAACCTACGCTGATCCCATTCAAGACGTTGCTCGTTGGTTACTTCAACTCGTCCATTTGATTGAGGATGAGCCATGAAGTCTTCTCTTTGGATCCCCAATTCGGTCAAAAATGCTTCAAACTTGATCCCACAAACCGACGTCCATTATCCGACATTACCACCTCGGGGAATTCCAAAACGGAATACCATTGATTCTTTCACGCAATTTCAAACACTCTCTGTTCGTTATTGACCCAAGTGGCTTTGCTTACCCATTTGGTCATATAGTCTATGGCAACTATAACAAAACCGACCGACCTTTTGCCTTGGAAGTGGACCCGAGATATCAACCCCCAGACAAATGTGAAGGGTATAGGAGATAAGATCGAGTATAGCTCTTGGGTGGGTCGATGGTATTTTATTGTCGGCACTTCGCACCTTTTCACATACTCGATTGCTTCCTTGAAGATAGTAGGCCAAGAGTACCTCGACGAAGTATTTTATAAAGCTAATGACTTAAGACCATATACGGTCGCCACAAATGCCTTCATGAACTTCTCGAGAAAGCATAATCGACTTCGGATGGAGTCAAACATTTTAATAAAGGAGATGAGAAGGCCCTTGAAAGAGATCCCCATCAATCAAAACAAAATTGGCACTCTTGTACTTGATTTTCTTGGCGAGCATCCGATCCAGAAGGTAAGACGCCATCGACCCAAATATTCCAGATAGGTGTCAACCAAAGAATTGGTTCGCTAATGCACATTACCATCTCGTGAATAACACTAGGATGTTGCAAAATTTCCAGATACACCGACCCTCAAAAAACATTAATAAATTAGTAGTGGCTAGTTTGGCGGCAGCAGATCCAAGAATAGAATTGTTATTACGCTCGACCCCAAGCTCGCACGATTGGAAATATTGAAGTTCCTTTACTCGCTAAATACTTGATCATCCTCGGGACCTCGGGCTTCAGATTCTCCGGACAATTGTTTAACAATTAATTGAGAATCATGAAGATGACTATTCTTTGCACTTCGAGACTCTTTCTTCTTAAGTAACCTACTAATATCGCCTCATATTCAACTTCATTGTTTCGTCGCTTTGAATTGAAATCGATGGCTTCATTGTACCTTGAATCCTCCTGATTTGGTCAAGATAATCCCCGCTTTAATCGACGTCCAAAGTAGAAGACCCATCCAGCATCTGGCGTCCATGAACTCTCTCCTCACAACGAAGAATCAAAGAATCGCCTGTCGGATCCTTCACCTATGACTTCACTTCATTGGAGAGAATGAACACTCGACCACAAAATCGCCCAAGGTTTGCCTTTGATGGCGGTTCGGGATTATACTCAATGAAGAATTGGGACAATTCCATCGTCCACGCAGCCTAGCCTCCCGATACCTCCTAAACACCCATAATCTTCTTCAGAGGCTGATCCGTGTATACTATTACCAGTCTACCTTGGAAGTATTGCCTAAGCTTTCGACTAGCAGTTATTAAAGCAAAAGCAAACTTTTCAATGTTCGGGTACCTTGTTTCAGCATCACGAAGGACATGACTTACATAATACACCGGGTGCTGCTTACCCCCAACTTCTCGTACCAAGACCGCTCCAATTGCCAATGAACTAGCTGCTAGAGTACAGATATAAAGGTTCGGCAGGAATGGGCTTCACCAAAGAAAGCGCCAAGACAAATAGACTTGATGCTTTGAAAGGCGTCTTCACACTCGAAGTCAATTGGAACGTTTTTGCATTTTTTCTACTTTCAATGTGTTAAAAAGCGGCAGAACACCTTTCAAAGCAGACTTGGACATGAACCTCCATGAAAGTCGCAATCCTTCCGGTCGAATACGAACATCTTTAAATGACTGAGGAGTCTTCATGCTCAAGATCGCTTGAATCTTCTCTGGATTGGCTTCAATTCCTCTTCGACTGACAAGATACCCCAAGAATTTGCCAAAGACTCTAGACCGAAAGTGCATTTAGTGGGATTTAGCCTCAAGTTGTGATGTCGAATGGTGCGAAAGCACTCTCTAAGTCATCCAAATGTTTGTGCACCAACATCTTTTGACAATCATGTCATCCACATACACCTCGATATTTCTGCCTAACAGATATCTGAAGATATGGTTCATCATTCTCTGGTATGTGGCCCCGGCATTGATAAGGCCGAAAGTCATTTTCTTATAGGCATACACCGAACGATGCGTAATGAACGCCATCTTCGGTATATCCTCTTTACACATAGAGATCTGATGATATCCAGAGAATGCATCCATAAAACTTAATAAAGCATACCCGAAGTGGCATCAATGAGTTGATCATGTGGCAAGGGGGATAGAAATCTTTCTGACAGCCTTGTTCGGATCGATTGTAATCAATGCGCAGACTCGCCATTTGCCATTCGCTTACGGACCAAAGACCACATTAGCCATCCATCTGCGGGTAGTCTATCTCAAGATAAAATCACCGCCAAAAGTTTTGCAATTTCATCATTTATGATTTCGCTAACTGGTGCAAAGATCCTCTCTTCTGCCGAATCCCGGCTTCTTTGTGGGTCCACTTCGATCGATGCTCAAGAATATCCCTGCTATTCTCTCGGATATCCACGAGGTTCCCATGCAAAGATATCAACATAACACCTCAGGAGCTCTACGAGGTTCGTCCGGAGAGGTTCCGGCAAGCCCGAACCTATTTTCACCGTCTTGTCTTCCTTGCCTGGGATGAGCTCTATCTCTTCTGTCTCTCCAGCTGGCATGACCGATGGTTCAGAGCTACTTTCAGTGAAGGGTTCGATCTCTATCGCCATGGCTTGTTTCTGCTTCGATACCCCCACTCCCGAAGAAATAACAGCATTTCTGTAACACCTCCTGGCCAGATCCAAATCTCCTTTGACCTCACCAACCCCATAAGCCGTAGGAAATTTGATTTTAAAATGAGGAATTGATGTTACAGCTTGTAGAGCAATTAAAGTAGGCCTCCCCAAAATAGCATTATAAGCAGAATCTACATGTACAACATAAAATTTGCAAATAATTTGTATCACGAGGGTCAGTCCGAATATGATTTGGGAGCTCAATGGTTCCAGCCCACTTATGGGATCATTCTTTGAAACCATAAAGAGGAGCTTCGTCCAATTTCCATCTTCCGCCCATCCAAATTCATCCTTTGATAAGCGTGGGCATACAAGATGTCTACAGACGATCCATCCGTTATCACCATCATCCTTTTCATATCTATCAAACCCACTTGTGCGGTGAGCACCAATGATCCTTCATGAGGTTCGATAATTTCCGAAGGGTAATCTTCATCAGTGAAAGAGATTACCGTATTCGGATAAGGTCTATCAGTCTTCGGGAAGGTACCCGCCACCGACATGACCGAATCCAAATAGCTTCGGCGCTTTTTTCCAACGAGCTTGCCAGAAGTACCCCCAGTGATGACATCTATCACATGCCTTGGAGGCTGATCCGGAGCCGGCAACGTGATCGATTGGCCGAGCCACGATGTGTACTTTCGGCCCCGTCACGATTAGTTCGGCGACCACATATTGAACTAAAGCTCCACCTTGTACCTTTCTCTCAATGAACTCTTTTAAACTGGCACAATCGTTCGTCTCATGTCCCGACGCTTGATGGTAGTCGCAATACTTGCGGGGATTTCCCTTTCCGGGCTTGATGTTATCTCGTGGTGGCTCGAAAATAGGTTGATTCTTGATCTGATCTAAGATAACAGCCCTATCGGCGTTGAGCAGGTGTAAGTCTGTTACCTCCAAGGGTGGAGCGGACGAACGCCTTCCACCCCGCCTCCAATTGTTATATCTCTTCGCCCCGCCTTCGTGGCGGTCTTTGTGTCCTTCACTCTTCTTCTGGTCTTCATGAGTTTTGTCTCGATCCGTATCTCTGGGCCGATCTAAAGAAGGACGTTTGAGGCTACTCATGGCTTCCTCCACTACGATATAGCCTTCAGCTTTATCAAAGGCTTCGGCCAGACTCTTCGAGTGGTTAAACATAAGTTTTTTCACCAACTTCTCTGACTTGACCAAATCCAGCCCGTTCTGAAATAGTCCCACCGCTTGTAGATCATTCAGCTCCGCCACTCGACCGACTGCTTCCCGGAACCACTTCACATACTGGCCCAAAGATTTATTAGAGGATTTAGAACCCGAGCCAAAGAGCACCGGTTGGCTTTCCCTTCTTGGTTGCTCCCAAAACGCGTATGGAATTTATCGCACATATCTTTGAGGATGAGATAGAATCGAAGGTAAGGTCCTCATCCACCGGCCGCATCCTTTCTAAGAGTTGTGATAAAAGTATGACACTTAGCAAAGATCACTAAAGTCATAATAATCCATGAGTCGATCGAACTACCGACTATGGTCGTAGTGGTCCCCGATCCGTTATAACTTTCTATATGGGGCAACTTCTTCGTGGGGTCAGCTTTTTCTCTGAGAATATCCGCAGAAAAAGGAGATGCCTTCTTTCCCGGAATGTCTTTGGGTTTCTGAACTTCGGCAAGCTGCTTTCGAAGCTCTTTCAGTTCTTTAACCAGATACTCCACGCCTTCTGGTTGAGATGACGCCTCTTTCTCCCAAGTGACCCTTCTTCTTATAAACTAATAGGATTCTTTCACCGTAACCTTTAATTTTAGAGGGCTTCTCCGATAACGAGTGTCTATGGGACGGGATGCCCTCGAAGAGACTCGGGAGACGTCCTCCGGATACACTTCGACTATGAACTCGAAAGCACTATGGTGAGAATGTGCGATAATAAGTGCTTCTCTTTGCATGCTCGAGTACGATCTCCGGATCGACCTCTTCTCTTGCTCTCGCCCCTGTTTCTCCGAGAATTGGCGTAATAACGAGTCCTCTTTGACCTCACGAGGAGTAGGGCTTGGGACCTTCTTCTTCCCTAATTCGACCCAGATTGTCGCCTCGAATGAGCGGAGTTCTTTCCCACTCCGATGCCCTTGCTTCTTGGATTGGGCATACCGAGCTCTTCACCTCTCAACTCGCCATCCAAGCCATCCGCCCGGCTTATATCTTGATCTTCGCTTTAAAAGTACTTCCATGGCCTTATCCGCCTCATCCGCCATTTTAGCCAACCGGAGGCTTTTTTGCGTCCGGTCATCTCGTCAGATCGAGTTAGGCGAGGTGCCTTCTACTCGTTTCCGAACATGGCCAGATCCCTTCTCCGTAGGGTAAACTAGCTTATGCTTTGCTTTGCCTACTGCCTTCGGTCGAGAATGTTCAGGTGACCGTTTAGACGCCGTGGTAGCATGCACACTTATGGTTGGTCCCAAACGATCCTTGGCAGATACTTCAAAGAATGACTCAACGATGACATCTATCGTCCTTGAGTGTAGGTGTTCTACTCTTTCCCATGAAAAATGAATAGAATAAAACACACTCTATGATTGAAAAATACTCAAGACACTAAAACAGCCCTCCTTCTAGCGTCAATGTTAACGCCAAGATCTTTCTCCACGCCCCAATCACGAAAAGACGCCACGATCCTCGCACAAATAACACGACAAACACCATAAGCTTGGATTTTTGGATCACGTAGGGGATAGCTTTCAGCGTAAGAAAGTAAGTATGTATGTTCACAAAGTTAACTCAAGAGGATAATAGAATTTAGTGTATTGAGAGTGATTATTCTATCTGTTGTGTGAATGTGTATATATGAATAAAACATACCTCCTTGTGAAGACTTACTCACTAAGAAATAATATCCTTGCTTGGATTATCGTGCCGCCCACTATCACCTGACATATCCCCCTGACCTGATGGGTTCGACCGACTGCATGGAGTTCATCCATCGCTTGGCCTTCGTTTGCACCGCCGGCCGACTATAATCCCATCCACATTAATGCATGGCAAATATCTTGGTCTGTCATACTATATCATCATTACAAGTCAAAGTAATAGATATTAAATGATCCAATGGGTTAATCCAACGAACCCAGGCCGGTCAATAGGATTAAATAAAGTTGACACAATAAATGGGCTCAAAGAGTCCCGTGGCTTAATTATAAAAGCCCAACAGATTAAATCGATAAATGGGCCCAATATACCCGGCCCAAAATAGGAGAAATATCATGACCCAACAAACATTTATCAACATATCATCAAGGAAACCATAGATATCAAAATTAGTTATATCCACTCCATTTGAAAAGTCAAAATAATTCATGGGATCTTCAGGATCATTCTATTTCCTTTTCTTTTATGGAGTCTTGGTACAAATCTACCAAATGTTTAGGAGTACGACATGTACATTCCCTTTTATATATTGATTGTTCTTTTCAAGTCCACTACCACAACTATAACTATAATTTTCTCTATGATTATCAAATGAGGTTCCATTCACTTCAGGGAATGTAATAGAATCGGTCGAGCGAGATTATTGATTTTTCAGCAAAAACTCATTATTTTATACAGCCACTAGAAGGAATGATATCACTTCTAGGAATATAATTTTCTTTATCGCTTCAGGGAATATATTATGAACTTACACTTACAATATTGCTCCTACAGGAGCATATTCGAGGCATGAAATATATAGTAAATATTTTTTTTCAAACATATCTTTATCAATATATTTTTTTCATGGAGATGATAGCGAATAAAAATAATTAATTTTGCATGATCCTGCAGGGATGCATGATTGTCAACTTTAATTGTATTTCCAAGATTCTTTGTCTTTATATGAATCTTAGCATCAAGATTCCATTACAAATAATTCTTGCTCGATATAAATCAAGGGCAACAAATTCAAATTTATAAAATTTGAATATTAAATAACTAAACTTAATTCAACATCAGTAGTAGTAGTGAAAAGTACGCATAATACAACACTATAAAGTAGTAGCACACTAAATAGTGTGTAACTAGTGAACAATATAATTTATAACAAGACCTTATCAAACATAGATATACACATATGTGTTAAAAGCGATACGACCTTAAACATAATAAAGTACACTCCATTTGTAATGCTTATCCAAGCGTGAAAGCGCGAATAGAAATAAGAAACAAGTTCTAAAAATGAACCAATATATAGTAAAACAACAAAATCTACTAACATATAAATAGATAGTCTAACACACGTTAATAGGACTATATGATAAACTGTGATAAAGTCATTAAACACTAAAACATAACCACACCACACAAAAAGCTAAACACCAGTACACCGAACTATGTAATGTATTGCCTTAGAAAAAAATCTAAAACACTCTTGATGAGACAACCAAAATTAAATAGTTTACATAACAACTGTCAAATAGTTCTGTTATAAATACAAAGATTTGTGAAAAAGTGAAGTAAAAATAAACAACAACTGCATATGAAATTAACCATCATGTTTGTTTGCATGTTTGTTGATTTTTTTCAGAATAATTGAATTATTTGTGATCACATGCATAGAATAATTATCGTAAAAGAAAAAAAAATAGTACATGCATGCATGATGACCATGCAATACTCAAACACACATATATATAGAGAGAGTTATACCTTTTTCTATTTCAAACCAAAAATAATTATCTTCAAGATGAAGGTGATGAGCAACTCGTGCTGATAACGTGTTATAAAATATTACTAAAATAAAAAAAAAACAAAGATGATGATTAAGGGAGAAGAGCATTCTCATTTCATATATTGTAATTGTATGTCTCTAACCCATTCTCTTAACAATGCTACTATTTATGGTACAAGGATATCAATACTAAGATGTTACAAAACTCAAAGGTCATGAGTTTCAAACCTTAAAGGATATGAGAGTTACAAAGCTTAAAGTTCATTACAATAAAGAGGGGTAGGAATGTATCTAGACATTGATAAAAATGTATCTAGACATCCACACACTATGTATTATTTTATAACAAAAAGCAAATATTTCAGTAGTAAGTGACGAACCGGACCGGCCCAAAATATAATATAATATAAGACTATGTAAGAAAGGCCTTGATGTTTTACAAAAACTTTAATGTGCAATACTAATATTAAACACCCGCAGTAGCCCGCCCGCCCGCCCGCCCGCCAGCCAGCCAGAAAATGAAAATGAAAATGAAAATGGGTGTACAGAATTGACCAAGTACGTCTTAAATTACAAGTTGAGCAGACAAATCTTGGATCGAACGAAGCCACCCCCAACTAACCATTCTCCATTCCGAAGAGCTTACTCAGGTACGCTCGTGTTTCTCTCTCTCATGTCTGATTCATTTCTTTTCTCTACACTTAAATTACTAGTCCATTTCCATTGATTGAGCATTCAAACTTGTGGGATTCATTCTCTTTTTACTTTTTGGGGATTTGATTCCAAAGGAAAGGGAAGTGTTTTTGGTGGTGGGAGCAAGATGGGTTCAACACATGACCAGCTTATTACCTTTGAGGAGGTCGCTAAACACAACAAGAAATTTGATTGCTGGCTTATCATCTCTGGCAAGGTCAGCTTTTTCTTCTTCTTTTTTCTTTTCTTTTCTTTTCTTTTCTATTTTTTTGTGTACAGTCTTTTCTTTTCCAAACTTCTTTACTTCTTTTCTGCTTAGTGGGATATTTATTTGAATCTTGTTTTAATTAGCTCATTACCGCTACTTCGTGAAGGATCCCAAAAGCTCTACATTAAGATTATTCTCTTGCTTCTTATTTATTAGTATTATTTGTTTTATAGGTAAAATTTGCCCCTTTTGTTTTAGGAAGTTTGACTCGAGTGAAAAGAAGTTATTACTCACTCCATCCCAAATCAAGACTCTATCTTTACTTTCTGATAGATGAATCTGCACTACAAGTCAAGATATTAGATCTCATATCTTTCAATTAGTGTTTAGTCTTGCACCTCGGTTGTATCGGAGTTAAATTTTCTTAAATGTTTTGACTTTTAATGGGGATCTGGACAAAGGGAGTATTACTAATTACCCGATTGAGAGTAGAATTCCAAAAGAGGAATTTTTTTTTTTGTTGTAAAATTATCTTATGCTAACAATGTTTCATGCCTCTGTCTCAAATGACTTTACGTTGTAATTATATTTTTTTCAATTAATAAAATGATGGTACATTGTTGAAAGCCAAATATATTCCGGAAAGTCTATGCTTAGCATAACCAATGCCCAAGGTTAAAACAAACTTAACTTTTCAAGAAATTCGAGTTTTGAAAGTGGGTTCTCATTTTTGGACATCCCGAAAATGAAGATGGACTAAGGGACGCATAGACATAGAACCCAATTTTGAATCTATCTTTATGAATACACAATTAATCAATTAAACCAACAATCTACCTTGTCTGACCATCACTTTTGTTGTGCTTTGGTATGTTTTGATTGCAATCTTTCGCCTTGAGAAGCTATAAAGAAAGTTATGATATGTCAAGATAGTTAATATGATGCCAACTAAGTGTTTTTATGTTTCAGTTACTCATAAATTGTGTTTTCACGGCAAGTGTTAAAGTTACAGTTAAAACATCCAACATTAAAGCCTATGACAGAGTATAGAGGTCCCTCGAGGCATATACGCTACTTCGGTTGGGTTTTTTCCTAATTGATGCTAGACAAGTGATACTAATGCCTACCCTCACATGGGAACTTGATGTGGAGAACTTAAGAGAGGAGATATAACCGTGATACAATAATGGTAGTTGTTGTGTGTCTTGGTGGTGCAAAATTTCTCCTTTTTCTGTTAGCAGTGAAGTGCACATGGATGGCACCCATATATGTTATGCAGACAAAACATCATTTATATAGGCTTTACAATGAGTTGAGAGCAAGAAAATAAAGCGGAGAGCAGGTGATGTCCGAAAGGTCAATTACGAGTACCAACATATACAATATAGTACAGAGTAGCTATAATTCTTTGTGTAGTCAGATAATAGACAGGACAACTATAACAGTTGACGTACAGGTAGTTTTTTGGTGATACTATGAAGATCAGGAGACTCTCCAATGCTTAAGTGAGTAAGAAATAGCAGAGGAGAGAGAGAGAAGAGTGAACAAAAATGACAATAGAATAGTGAGCCATGCCTAATTGCCTAGCTTTGTACCGACTTTGAATTTGATTGGTATTTGGTAGTCCCAATTATGGTTGACCAAAACTTTATACTTTACGGTTTAGGTTTTGACTGGGTATATGTAATGTCTTCTACTCCACTTTGTGGCATGGTTCTCATAGGACCATAGATTACCAGACATCAATACAATATATAATTTTTTTTTCTCTCTCTCTCTGTGGTTCCATCTCATTGTAAGAGAAAGGAACATATTTGAATTTTTCCTAGGATCTTAATAACATCTCAATATCTTATTTTAAAGTTTGAGGTGGAAAGGTTGGAAAAGGAAATAAATGCTCCTCAGCAGTTCTGTTTCGATGCATAAATGTGTATTGAGAGAGGAATAACGGTTTAGTTCATTTCTATAGAAATGCAAGTCCTTTACTAAATTCATTGCTTTTTGGTTATTGGTTCAGTTTGGTTAAGGTACCTTTAAGTAGCCTATTGGAGCTTTTGTTTTCCCCTCTTTTTTTCTTGGAGGAAGGTTCTTTTTTTGTTTTTGATGTACTACTGCTAGTTGGTCAGTAAGATTCTTTTTGCCTGACACCAGATGGGGAAAACATTAATATACAACTAGTAATGAACAGTAACTCATTGGTTTTTTATAAGTATATGCTGATATATGTTTGTGTGGCTGTATGATATTCTATTATCCATTAATATCTGTGTGCTTGTATAGTATTTGTGAATTCATTTTAGATACTAATATTATTCTAGAATCTAGATTACATCGATCTAGTTATTGAATACTGCTAAAATTCTTCTGGAAACCAAATGCTCAGACCGGAAGTTTGTTTTTATTCATTTGTATATAGGAACATCTCGTAAAAGCATTAACAGCTTGCAAAACAAGTTTGTGAAAAATCCTGTGTTTGCTGGCTGCAGTTGCTCTTTATGTGGGTGATTTTTGTTGTGCATGTATATATAATCGTGTTAACTTGTATGGATAAAATCTTTGCATTAGGTGTACGATGTGACCCCATTTCTTGATGATCATCCTGGTGGTGATGAAATTTTGCTAACAGCAACCGGTAAGATCTTCAGATCTCGTTTTACAAAGCTCAGTAACTATTCTCAATTTGGCGACTTTCTTATTTGTCACATCAGTAAATATTCAATGATATGTCAGGTATGAATGATATTTTATGTGCAATTTTGCAGGAAAAGATGCGACGGATGATTTTGATGATGTTAACCACAGTGAGGAAGCAACAGGCATGTTAAAAAGTTATTACATTGGCGACCTTGATACCTCCACTCTTCCAGGGAAACACCAGTACAATCAAACTTCGGTAGATGGTTCGGCGCCAATACGAACTTCTACTCCAAAATCGTTGGAGATCTTTCAATTCTTGGTACCCTTGTTGATCGTTGCATTAGCTTATGGTCTCTATCACATTTCTAAAAAAGATTAGACACGGACTATTCAAGTAGGGAGCTCGCAACCTAAAGCTTTGAACAGAGACACTCGATTTCTCATTGAACATGACTTGTACTGTTTGTTATGTTGTTGTCTTCAATAAGTAAGAAGCTCAAGCTTATTATATCAGTGATTTTAGTGTTATATGCCATGGAAAGAATTTTGAATTCTTGGTATCCCATTGTTATGTTGTGATTTAATCTTTCAGAATGTTGTGTTGGAGATTAAAAAAGATGAATAGCAGAGCCTTTATGTTCTCAGTGGGCAGTATTCTATATGCATTTGTTAGCTAACAGATAAAAGCAAAAATAAATAAGTAAATAAATAAAATTCCATCTTTGCCTAAGAGCTGCTTTGTCAAGCGCAGATAAGAAGTTAAATTGGCTGTGATTTGAAAGTTAAAAGGCATGCAGGCGTTTTCAGCAAATAGGGTCTTGACGACAGAACTTGAACTTATTTCTGCTTCGTTAAGATGCAATTGAATTTAACTTGAAACACTGAACGAAAGGTTTTGTTTATCAGGAAAACACCAAACCCCAAAACATTGTGAGATAATTTTGCAGTTTCCTGTCTCAAGAACCATATTGAGCAAGCATAAATTAAATCATGCATTACGTGAAATGGAAAAGGTGCAAGAGTAAAGTCGGTGTATGTTCGTCCACTTGCATTTTGTGTGTAGGATTTTTGTTGTGGTACCAAATTTGGGCTTCTGATGGTAGTAAGGTATTACACTTTACACGATTAGTTGGAACTACCATCCTTTTTTAGGTGGATAGCTCAGGAATCAAGGAAGAAGCAGGGAGTTGTGTATACACACAAACAAGCAAAAATAGATTGAAGGTTGAAATCGAATTACTGCTTATTTGTTACAAATCTATGCGTTGTTCTGTAAGCGTACTAAGTTCACTTGTACTTTTGCTCCATTGTAGGTAGTATTGAAACTGTAAAAAGTGGAGATCCAGCAGAAACTAACCACCCAACTCGCATAAGCTCGTTGGCAATCTTGGATGTTCGCATAAACAGCATTCTAGGTTAGTGATAATTTCACTTCTTCACATTTCATCTGTTATGACGTTTCTTTGTTGCATGTTTGATCTGTAATTGCATTTTTTTTGTCCTCTTTTAGGAATAATTCTCATCCATACACACACATGCAGTATATTAAGGAACAATTAAGCTGCAATATTAGTGCAAGAATTATTGATGCAGCTATTAACTGGCCACAAAGATTTTTAGACATTATTGGTTCAGTGATGTTCATGCGGACCCTATTTTTTCAAGCATATATTAATATTCATGTATATAAAGTATAGAGACTGTACACAAAGTCGAAGCAGTTATTACAAGTTTTAGTGTAGGATACTCTTTGACTTGCCTTGATCCAAACTTTTACTTGCATCGGTCTTTTAACAGAACACACTTGTTGCGGAAAAAGACTGAAAGATTTCTTTTGATTTTCTTAATAGTGTATTAAAAAACTAATGCATGTCCTTTGTACAGGTGAGAAAGATAAATAGAATTAACATGTTAATCATGCATGATCTTGTATTAATTAGTATGGATATGTACTCATTCAAATCCTTCTGATAAACAAAGTTGAAAGTTAAACGAATCTGTGTTGTGAAGAGTGAATGATACAGGATGTGGTTGGTAGCATTTTCATCCATCTTAGTACTACGAAATGATTGTAGAGTCCATCCATCCATTGTCTATCGGAACTTTGGTCCCTCTTTTTCATTAGTGGAAGAGTCATTACTAGAACAAAAATAACGATTGGTTGTATCATGCATCGGTGTCTAAATTTTCTTTGCTAATAATGGGGCACAATGAAAAGTAAGTGTATTACCCTGTGTGATTAGTACATCTCAACCGGGCGTGATTTTTGGGATCTTGAAGAGTTTAAATATTATGACAGATAGTGAGGTTTGAAATTCACTTGGCACCTCATAATGCATCCTTATCTACCAAGTACTAAATTAGTAATTAGATGCGGTTATGTTGACGACATGACAGGCCTAGCTACCTGAAATTCTAAACCTGTTGAAACACCATTGAACTAAATGGCTTTTTTTCACCAGTAGCTGCAATATCATTGCTTGCTTTCTAGTGATGGAAACTCTGTTGCGTTTCACATCATTAAACAGAGGGAGATTTCATGTATCTTACTCGATCATATCATATCATATCCTATCCTATCCTAGCCTAACTAGTTACTACTACCAACCAAGCACTTGATCTACAAATTTCTTGACTGCATGCTAACACTTGATTCAGTCAATTCTAAAGTGGTCCTATATATCTCTCTCTTCACAGCATGTTTAATTATAAACATAATTCATTGGTCAATTCAATCGACCAATATAATTTGGTTTTTAATTTGTATTGTCCAGAAGCTTTGTCTCCAAGACTCCATTGTTTAAAAACAAATGAATGCGTCCCAGTAATAGTGACTGAAATGTTATATTGCGCTTCATTGTTCCTTATCCAAACATGGGAAGTCATCCTCCATCATCTTCTTCGCTGTTGGGTCGTTTTTAGATTTTCTTATTTGAGTCGCCATCCCTGTTTTTACAGACAAACTACACGTACCTAGCTCATTTAACTACAGTGCAGTTGGGAGGTCTTTTTCATGTCCTTGTTTAATTTGAGAGAGATATGGAGGGTCTATATATATTGTTGAATTACATCATTGTCACTGCTCTTATGTCTCTGTATTGTCTTAATGGCATTGTCCACGTCTTAACATAAACTAAATGAAATATATACACTTAATTTAATGGACCATATACCTAATAAATTAATTTTTTGGGTCAAAATGTAGTTTCATATAGGTGAGCCGGATATTCCCAATATTGTCAGTATAATATCACAAGTGAGTGAAATGAAGTCTCATATGGGAGAAATTAAGAATGAATGACTAATATACATAAATGAATGGACTAATGACCTAATGACTTGGGCTATTTGCCATTTTTCTCATACAACTAAAAACACATAATTAAAATATGCCGTTAATAATTGTGCACCGACTCATCTTTTTTATCTCTCGTATTTTTACTTTGTTAAAATTTTATTGATTCTTATATAAATAAGTGTACTGCGCTCTTTCTCTCTGGCTATTTATAACTTGAGGGGTTTAGTTTTTTCCAAGTTTCTTCTTTTGGACAATTTAGTATGCTAATCCCTATAATTATTGGGTTGTGTCACTAAATAATTTAGTTTTTGTTGTCAGGTTTATGTTTATGAATATCATTGACGGTGAAGTGTTCATATTACTCCGGTATTTATAAACCTGTTTTATGTTAAAATAATATTATTATGGTAACATAAGAATCACGTACTGCTGACGTGACAGTATATGATTTGTTATTAAGTTAAGTGAGTCATGTCAACAACAAATCACATATTATCATGTCATCAATATATGATCTTTATGTTATCATTTTATGTGATAATAGTATTATTGTTTATGTTATATATAAGACATATAATTTCAGACGCATTTTAAAACATGCAATCGGACAAAAAATGGGTTTAGTGACTTTAGTTTTTTATGTTAGATTATGATTTATCAAAGTCAACCTTCCACTCTTACCTGATGTATACGCGCGGCTACACTATGTATACCGATAAATTATAAATATATGTAGCACCGAACATATAGTAGCTGTTGTTATATATATATATATATATATATATATATATATATATATAATATTGTAATTATAAATTTCAATTAGAGTGATACCTTTGTTAATATTTATTTTCTTGTTTAGGACAAACAGTGTATAACTAACTAGTTGCAATGAAATTTAATATTTTGACTAGGCAGGCAGTCTCCATATGAAAGTGTTACTTAATTCCTTCCCTGAATTATTGAGGAATCGATCATCATAATTAGAAATTAAGAGAAAAAATCACGTGTGAGGGGGAGAACAAATTATTGAGTGAGACTAGGTTGAGATTGGTTTCCTCCAACAAAACAGCCTAACTTAGATTATAAGTATATACTTGCGTAAATGATTTTCTTTTTTTGCAGGACAAATTATTGAGGGTCTGCAAATGAAAGCTAGGTTGAACTTATTTTCATTCAACTAAATTATTAATTAATGCAGCCTAGCTAGCCTAACTTAATAGTAATACTAGTAATTTATTTGTATGATATGATATATATAATTGGTCTTCCAGTTCTTTGATAGTACAGTAGTAGCTATTTCGATTACATTAGGAGTTTGGATGAGGGTTTAATGGTTGGTTAATATTCGGATATTGTCTGTAACCTCCTCTCCCCTCCCCTCCTTAAATGAATTGTGTAGTTGTGACTTGTGAGGTTGTTTGTTTCTCTTCAAAACATAACAGCATCGAGCATAAAATATATACAAATTTTCAATCTAATATTATTATTATTATTATTATTAGAAGTAACGTAGGTCTACCTGTAATTAATAATCCCCAAAAAGGTTGGAACATGATTAATACTCCTACTTAATATATATATTATACTATACTATACTATATAGTCTCATGACTAATCGAAACCCATTTTAGTCGCCAACAAATTAAAACGTGTCTTTCTTTTATACTCCATGTTTTAATTATTACCTCAACATTTAACATGCATTGCATTATTCTACTTAATTTGCATATAAAAGGTAAAAAATTAACTTGGTTGGTTGGTGAAACGTAAGAAATTACATGTTCAAATTTAATTTACTCCTGTTTGGCCTTTATATTCTCCAATTTAAAACATATACTAGTAGTTAGTATTCTTAAAAGAATATATATATCGGTTGCAATGAAGGCTAGCTTTTCTTTGAGAGTGCATGGAGTATGTAAAGTCATACAAGTAGTAGTGGAGTAATATATAAGGATTGAAAAATACTACTACAGAAGTTGCATTTCCAAAATAAATGAGAGAGAGACAAACAGAGAGATTTAAAGAGTAGAATAATGCTAGAGACACAAATTATTCTACAAATATTTTATAAATTGTTAATGTGACATACTCCACCTCAGCATATTGTGTAGAGCCAAAGACTACATTGAAATAATATGTTAATCAATACACTGAGGTGAAGTATGTCACATCAATAATTTATAAAATAGTTTATATATGTAGCATTAATCTAAAGAATATTACTACTACTACTTAATACTCGTAAATATAGTTTGAACATTTATTTTATATACATCAAAGACAAAAGACAAATACAAAAGCAAAAGTATATATGACATATATATTTATATAATAAAGTGGTTAAAAGAGAAATTAAATTAAGATAGGCAACCCCTATCCTGCACATTTGTTCCACTGTTTTACCATATTGTATAATAAGCCTAACACGCTAAACTTGGTGTGCGCCTTGGTTGCACCTTAGCTACGAGTGGGTTAGCCATCTCGCACGAAAGTTTTAGTACCTCCGACAAATCCCCTGAACCACCCCACTTGAACTCCTGCAACAGAGATGCCACCCAGAAGTTGACCGTGGTCAACCCAAGTGCTTTACCAGGACATGTCCGCCTCCCGGCCCCAAATGGTGCCAGCCTAAGGTCAGACCCCATCACTGACAACTCCATCCCCATCCCCATCCCCTCATTCACAAACCTCTCCGGCTTAAATGCCAGTGGGTCCTTCCACACATCTGGGTCCCTTGTAATGGCCCACATGTTCACCATCGCGGTGGTCCCGGCTGGAACATGGTAATCATCCACGGTGGTGTCGGTAATTGCCAGCCGGGCCCACGACAGCAATGGCCCCGGCGGGTGTAGCCTTACTACTTCTTTTACTACTGCCGGTAAATATACCATGGTTGCAATATCGGCCTCCGAGACCGCACGTGACCTCCCAACTATCGTGTCCAATTCGTCATGCACCCTTGATTGAACATCAGGATGAAGCACCATCCTGGCTAGCACCCACTCTACCAAAACCGCCACTGTATCAGTTCCTCTGAATATCATTTCCTGTAAATATATATAATTCATTTAACCAATCAAAAATTCATAAGCCAACCACTTAATTAATAATATAAAGTAAACAACTGCTTACTACTAATATTTCACTTATTATTGACCTGACCAGACCGGACCAAATTAATACTTCTGCCAACTTTCTGATCAACCTTTTAAATATATATATATATATATATATATATATATATATATATATATTTAAAAGGTTGTAACCTTATATTTATCTCAAACTTTGGATACTTAGATGATTTATTGAGTAGCGAAAATTCAAAATCATTTGTATTTTATTAGATATATATATATATATATATATATATATATATATATATATAAAGGAAACTTGCAAGTTGTAACCTTATAGTCATCAAATGTGCTAGCTAGCTACCACTGCGAGCTCAGGTTGCAAGCTTATAACTGATAGTGACCTTATGATAATATCAACTTTATTATGAAATTTTCAAACAAATTACTAATATTAATGCTTACCCAAAGCACAGCAATCATGTCAGAGTCTGATAGTTGTTCACGGCCTTGAAGAGAGAGTAAAACGTCCACAAAATCGCGGTTTAAGTTTAGACCACCACCCGTCTGATCAGCACGATGTTCAGAGATAATCCTACTGACGAACCGGTTCACCTTGGGAACCAGATTGGAGCACCTGACCCGGATTTTCTGAGGGTCAAAATGGGATAACCAAGGAAGGTGGTCGGACCAGTTGAGTGTACCCAAAAGCTCATATCCTTCATCAACTAGCTTCCTTAGCTCTCCAGCATCAGTATTGCAGGAATCAAGATGATATTTTCGTCCAAATACAGAGCACATCATATTATTAAGGGAAGCCGTTTTTAAAGCCTCCCGAACATTGATTGTCGTACCTTTTTCATTGTCACCGCTAAACATTGCCGCCATTTGACGAGCGATATCGAACCTTTGAGCCTCGGAGGCTTTGATTTGCTTGGGACAGAACAAATGAGTGGCGGCAATTCTCCTGAGGGTGCGCCAGTAAACGCCATAAGGAGCGAAACCGATAGCTCTGTTGAACATTAAGCTGTAAGCCGATTCCTTGACGGGTCGATCTGCAAAGACGGAGCTGTTGAGAATCTCTTTAGCTACGTCTGGATTACATGTAACGATGACTCTTGTTTCTCCAAGGCTAAAAGCCATGAGCCGGTTGGCTCCACAAGATTTAGCCATGGCTGCAATCTTGTGGTGGGCTAAACCACCCATGAGACTCATGCTCCCTATAAATGGAACTCCCTTCGGGCCTGGTATGGTGGCCTTATCAGCAAAAAAAGAAGAGGAGGTGGTTTTTCTCCATTTATACTTACCCCAAGCTGGACCACCTGGGTGAGCCCAGTAAATTAAGCTCATGATAAACCAAGCTACACCAGAGATTAAAACAAAGTATATCAAATTTATTGAAATGCAAGATTTGCATTTTGAAGCTAAAGCCAAAACCCATAGGCTTTCTGTATTTGTTCTCATGTTTGATCTGATGAGGTTTTGAGTAGGGGAATTATGAAAACAGATCGATAGACAATACAGGAGCCAGCTATTGCTTTTGAGGATACATTGAAGAGGAGTTGTTTGGGTATTTATAGAATGAGATATAAAAAAATAGGAAACTTATATTTTATTATGTATTTTTGATATTTTTATATTGTTATCCGTATACAATTAATTTCACTTTTATATAAGAAAAAAACATATAAAAATATCAAATATTTATATATGAAAAATAGTACTTCTCCTGTAAAAATAACCGTTACTACAGGAAATTAGTTGGACCAGATATATAAATTATACTCCTATAATACTGTATAACTGAATATTTTCATAAATGTGTTGTGTAGATATATTCTGTATGCTACGAAGTTTTAATTGAAATATTTTGAGCTGCGCCGCCACGAGAGTGGAAAGAGCAAACAATGAAATTGGGGCGCGTGAAATGAAGGCTCCGATTATTGGGGCCCACTATTAGATTTGTTTAGCGTAAAGACCTGTGAGGTCACGATTCTGTCGGCACTATTTGTCATGCGGCAAAGCTTGAGATGCCTACACTAAGAATATATATTCTATATATATATGCTGATTTGGACATTACACTAAGGTGGAGTTTGGTTCGAGTTAAATTAATCTAATAGCTTTATAATACAATTAATTATTACATTGATGTTATATTTATTAAGTTTAATTTACTTATTATATGTATTACTTTATTATGAATGTAATAAATTAATAAATCAATTTTTAAGTTTTTAATTACATTTTTTAATTAATATATTGACGTATTATAACTAATTTATAAAAGACAAAACAATAAGAATTACAACTAATTTGATATTTTTATGTACAATTTACTGCATTAATTGCATGCAATTATATAATTTAATGTACCCGATATAATTTTGAACATAATTAATATAATAATATTACAATAACTTTACAAATATCAAGAAATAAGCAAACAAATAAATTATAATAACATATTATTATTATATAGTATAACTTTGTTATATTACATAGACTATTACATTATATATATCAAATTTCTATTCGATAAATCAAATCCCACCTAAGACCTTTCCGTTCCACTCCATATAATTTGTATAATGGAGAATTTTATTTACAACCTAGCTTTACTTGGCAACTCTCTTTTGTTCGAAACTTTATTTCAGACATTTCAAATTTAGATAAAATTAAATTACTCACATTATATATATATAGTAGAGGTTATAAATGTATAAAACTTTTATAATAAAGGGGTCTAAAATACACCTCTCAACTCTACATAAATTATAACTATTTTTTTATAGACCGTTTATTATAAACTGTTTGGAATCAATCGGATGCCCTTTAGTTAGGAGAGTTTGTGAAATTGAAATGTGTTATTATAAACAAGAGTAAAATACACAGACATCCTTTGTACATAATTAATTATAATAATATTCGTCATTTTTTTAGTTTTTTAAATAACCGTGAGTATCCTTCTAATGTACAATATATAATATTTATTACTCCTAATATATATAGTTGACCAACTAATATTCAAAATATTTTTAATATAATATCCAATACATGCACTCATCAAATTATAATGTTTAATATATACATTAAATATAATTTGTATAGTATAATTTTCAATTAACTTTATCTAATTAATTAAGTTATAAACGTGTGCAATAAATAACATAAATGTCAAAAAAATAACAAATATTCATTTTATCAAGAAAATAAAGTCATATACTTTTTACTAATTAAATTCTTCAAAGATTAAAATTTACGTAATATACATTCAAATATATATTTTTGTAATTAAAAGTAAAACTTTAATATCCCTAAAAGTACAAATTAACGCATAAAATAATAATAATTATTTTTCCCAAATATTACAATTTACGTAAAATTAACAAACTTATTATTATAGAATAAATCTTATTATTCATATGAAAAGTATTAAAAATTATATTAATTATTTTTGTCAAATATTAAACTAAACATAATTCACATTTGGGCATAATTATTTACAATAACAAATGTTGTTATTAAAAAAAAAGAAAAAAATTATTAAAGAAAATCTTTTTACAAGATAGAGGTTGTAATAAATATTATTATATTTTCTTTTATTCAACATTGCACAAAAACAACACTAACTACATACTAAAAAATGTAATCAAAATCATAAACATTCCAAATTTTGACATATACTCAAGAAAATTTAATATATAATAATCATAATATGAAACTAAAAATTTAAATCATATTTTTTTTTTGTTAAGCACCAAAAACTAAACCATCAACATACTCAATCACTCTAATTAGTACATCTCCATTAGTAATTTAATTTAGAATTCTTAATATTAATTTGTATGATCACTTATACAAAAAATATATGTTATGTTGGGTCATGATATTTCACATATTGGGCCTACTTATTTGGTCAATTTGTGGGGTCTTTGCTATTAAGTCCCAAAGTTGTTGGGCTTATTCCTTATATTATCTTTGTTATATCTTTATAATACTGGACTGGGTCAATGGGCTAACCCATTATACATTTAAATATATCCATCTTTGACTTGCAATGATGAAAAAGAGGATGGTTGACTGTTTTTGACTGCAAATCATTAATGTGGATGGGATGATTTTCGACCGGCGGTAGAAAATAGTGAACAAAGGTGATGGAGTGGCAGATGAGTCACCGGACGTAGGGATGGGTGGTGTCAGTAGGTAATGGGTGGCACGGTAAACCGGGCCTGATAGTATATCATAGCAAGGAGGTCTTCTAGGTACAGGTAACTGATATTTTTTCTCTCTCTCAATAAACTAGATTTTCTATCCTCCATTGTTAACCTTGATATAGCCTGTACTAATTCTCACGCATGAGCTATCCCCCGACGGTTGAAGCCGTCAAGCATGTGGTGTTGATCGTGTTTACTGTGCAGGATCAGGACGTCTTACGTGATTGGGACGTGGCAAAAAATCTTGGCGTTAACATTGGCGCTAGAAGGAGGGCTGAGTTCTAGTGTTCAAGAGTTTTCAATCACAAATAGTTATTTGTTCTACGTTATAAGCGATGGGGAAGAGTAGAGCAGAGATACTAAGGTGATGCACGTAGGAATGTGATCCGTCATGCTCAACATATTCTCGCTTAAAAGATCGTATGTGTAAGACCCCAACTTTTATGAATAAAGATGAATTTTCTATAAATGTCATTTTTAAATATTATGGAGTGAATGAATGTGGAATATATGAGTATATGAGGAGGAAGAGTATTTTTGTTGTAAAAGATGTTTAACACATGTTTTGTGTGTCGGTGGACCCCATTTCTTGACTGAAATTTGATTATAGCCTGTAAAATCATCCGTATGTGAATTTCGGTCAATTTTTGTTTGAAATTTGGAAAAACTTTCTTCTGTAAAGTTGTAGAGAATTGAATTTTCTATAAAAATTCACGAGATTTGAATTTTCTGACAAAAGGGCTATTTGTTATGAATTATTGAAGTTCCGAAATAATTGATTTTTTGGAGTTTTAGTTAATTATTTTGAGAAAAACATTTTTTGTGCAATTAGTGGGCTCACATGTGTTATAAATGATCTGAATTCAGATATTCAAAGTTGGGCTAAGGAAATTTTTAATATATGTTAATATTTTATTAAATTTTCTGCTTTGGTGTTCTAAGCATTTTTCTATAAATAGGGTGCTTAGGTTAGAATTGAAAATCACATCGTAAACCCAGTTTTTTCTCTATTTTCTCTCTATAATATCGAGCGTATTTTGTGAGTATTTTAGTATTTTGAGTATTCTATATCTGGTCTGAGTTCTTTCAAAGACTATATCAAAGATTCAAGTCAATCTTATTCTTTACGAGGTAAGAGAGGTTATTTTCTTCTAAAATGATATTATTTCTTCAATATCATTATGCCGAATGTTGGTTGGAAATTTTATCAAATTTGGAACTTTTTCATGTTGAGATTACTTATTCATGAGTTACTTATTCACGAGTTACTATTCATGAGTACTATTCACGAAGCATGATGATATTTTTTGTGAAATTTCTATCTTTTGGTGTCGGAGTTACTATTCACGTATACGGCACTATTCACGTATATGGTACTTATTCACGAATCGACACTTTATTCACGGAAAAATTAAATTTTCTTTTACGTGTCCAAGATTATACATTATGATTCCTATCTTTGATTGGATCTATATTTTGATCTTCATTCTTGAATTTTACTCAAACGGTTATTTATGAAGTATTTTTGAACTTGGATTATTTAAAGTACGAATCATTAATACTTGTTCTTTTGTTTCATTTTGGATTCGTTTTCTTTAAAATATTTTTCATCATCATCGATCCTAAATGATGATATTCTTGAATATCTTTTGGCTGTATTGCAAAGATGAATGATTTTTTGATGAATATCTTTGGCCCGTAGTGCAAAGATGAGCAGTGTTGAGATGAACATGACCGATCGATTAATATCTTTGGCTTTCAGTAGTGCAAAAGATGAGCAGTGTTTAGATGAACATGAATTAATCGATGAATATCTTTGGCTCAGAGTGCAAAGATGAATATTTGATTCGGATATATATTGATTGATGTTACGAGGATAAAATATCGACGATGAACTTTTAAATTCATATATAGAAGATAGTAGTTTGCATTCTCTACTTAACTCTTCTAATGAATTTTTATTTCATATGAAGATTGATTTAAAACCGGTTGTCTATTGTATTCTATTAGATTTTTCCTTGTTGAGGACTAACGATAATTTGTTCTATATTATCTTAGTCATAATGTTCTTTCTTTTGGGCTAGTTTAGCTCACCCTTTTTTCTTGTTGTTCCATTTTTTTTCTCTCGGGGAGGCGAGAATGTAGCGAGTCTTAGGTGGGGTGTGGAATGATGGTTCTAGAAGTTGTTCTAGTAGTCCTCACTATCTCGTAAAATAGTGTATTAATAATTGTAATGAGAACTTATTTGATTGTGGATATTGTCTAGATGACAATATTTGTATTTAAACTCACGCTTTTTATGTTGTATTAATAAAGTTGTAGTTGTTTACATTCATGTATTTGGCGACTCGAGAATGGGTTGTGGAATTGACCTATTTTGGGGGCGTCACAAAAGTTATAAATATATATATATATATATATATATATATATATATATATATATATATATATATATATATATATATATATATATATATTTGACGTGTGTGTGGAGGAGTGTGTGTGTGTGGTAGTGGGTTTTGGTGGAAAAGTGGAATGTTTGATAGATAATGTTGGTTGTTTTATTATAAATTGATTTTGAGTGGTGGAGAATTTGATAGGTGTTGTAATATTATATATATATATATAATATATTTAACATATGAAGATTGACTTAAGGAGAAAGAAGAATTGATTTGTCAGGAGGGATTGGTATGGTATGATTATTATATATATATATATATATATATATATATAATGTTAGTGGGATTATATGTATATAGCTTGCATGCGAATTAATTCATATGTGACCTGCCAAATTGTTCGCCGCTTAGTGAACTTAAATCTTCAATGTTATATATATATAATATATAATATATTATATTTTATTTAAAAGATTTTGCTTTAGATATGGACCGTCCAGATTAAAAGTAAATCAATACGGACCATTCACGAATTAGTTCTTATTAGGTCCATTCTTCATAAATAGAAGCTCATTCCTTCATTATTTCTTACGAATTCTTTGAAACTCTAGAGAGAGAAATTATAGAGGTTTATAGAAAAGTATTATCGCTCCTTCCCTACTCTTATATTCGGTTTCTTTTTACGGTAAGGGATATTATTTATTGTACTCGTTAGGGTATTCCTTCTTTCTTATTAGTGACATACTTACATTATTCCATTCTTTATTATTCTTTGGAATAACCAAAGATATCATGAACTACCCTATACTTGGTGACATTCTTCTAATATTCCGTCTTTATTATTATTACATTGGAATATTACATGCATGCGTTCTGTGGGACTTGGTTCCATCTTTATTATTATTTTGTTGGAATATCACATGCGTGCGTTTCTGGTGGGACACAGTTCCATCTTTATTATTATTACATTGGAACATCGTTGGTGCGAATTTCACCGACACAGTTAGATTATTTATTAATATGTTGGAATAACCTGTCTATGCGAAGTACCGTATGCATGGTGATTTCTTTTGTTATTCCATTCGTTATTATACTCAGTTGGTTAAAGTTTTGACTTCTCTACTCCATGAAATTATTGGAATATCCTTGATATTTCAAGGCTTCATCCGATATCTTTTCATGGAAATATTCTTCTGAGCATTTTTAAATTTTACTCTACAAAGCAGTATCATGTTGACAATTTGGACGTTATCAGTTCCTGGATAAATTAATTCTTGAACTTGTTTTATTGAATTCTTATATCATTGTCATCATCCTCATGTTTATATTATGTTGAAAGTCATCTCGTGTCCTCATGAAGTGCATAGATGGACTTGATATGATTATGACCGAGGATTATTGATTGTAATCATGGACCGTAATGTTACAAATGATGTGGTAAAATTCCTCATTGGCACATGTAAGCGCATTGATGGGCCAGTTGTTGGCATGATCATGACCATTAATGAATACACAAATGTCCTAGGCTGTAGTGTATGGATAATTTGTGGTCGTGATACTAAAGAATATCCTTGGCCGTAGTGCAGGGGTGATTCGATGATGTGGATTATTTATTAAGCTGAGTCTCAGCGATAAAAGTCATGAAAAACCTTTTAAACTATAGAAGATAGTAGATTTTATTCTCTACTTGACTCTTCTAATGGATTGCTTATTTCACTGCAGTTAAACTTGATGTTATATATTGTATCAGTTTAACACTATTTAAGGCTAATGATAATTTATTCTGCGTTATGTTAGTCATAATATTTCTTACTGGGCTAGTTGAGCTCACCCTTTCTTTCACTGTTCTCTTTAGGAAATGAGAATATATTGGGGACGAGTTGGGGAACGGAGTGATGGAGCAGATGATAGTATTAGTAGTCCTCACTATTCTGTTAAATAGTGTGACAATAATTGTAATGAGAACTTCTTTTGAGTTTGTATACTCTCTAGTAGATAATATTTGTATTCAAACTCACAGTTTATGTTTTGTCGGATTGTACACGACAGTTGTATTATTAAGTTGTATTTAAATTCTATACCATGTATCTGGCGACTCAAGATGGGTGATATATACCTATTTTTGGGGGTGTCACAGTTGGTATCAAAGCTTAGGGATATGATCCTTGGCTAAGATGTGAGAATAGAACTAGGAGGGGAGAGACGGGGAATTCCTTCGCTAGTATGACCTACCTAAGTTTAATTGGTATTTAATTGGTCGGTCAGAATATAGGGATGATATGTTACATGTCAATTAACCTTTTGTTTTGTGGCAGTATCTGAAAATGACATCCGAGAATGTTGAGAATAGCAATGGAGCACAGGCGACCGTTGATTCACTACATATCAATAATCAGGATAATGTGCATCAGGAAGGCGACAATCCTCATGCAAACAACAACACTGACCAAATGATGGAATGTTCAGAGGCTTTATACAATTCATGCAACAGCAGACGAGAGCGGCTCCTGTCCAAAATGTAGGTGGAAACACTGGAAACTCTCGAACGATCACCGTTAAACAGTTCAAGGAGCTGGGACCACTGGAGTTTATTGGAGAGCCAAAACCACTTAAGGCGGAAGCATGGATAAAGCAGATCACCAAGATATTTGATGTCTTGGAATGCTCCGAGGAGCAAAGGTTCCTTCACGCCTTTATGTTGCGAGGAGGCGACATTGGTGGGAATCGGAAAGCATACTCAACACGCCGCATTGAAAATGTCTTGGGAGAAGTTCCAAGAACTATTCAACGACAAGTACTTTCCCGAAAGTATTCGTCATATGAAGGAGGTGGAGTTCATTAAGTTGGAATAGAATAATATGACCGTGTTGCAGTACGAAGCAAAGTTTGCCGAGTTGTCCCGGTTTGCGTCCCACTTGGTCGATAATGAAGAGAGAATGACGCGAATATTTTTAAGAGGTTTAAAGCCGGAGATACGTCAACATCTTATTTCTCATAAACCGTGTTTGTATTAGGATGTTGTAAATAGGGCTCGATTAGTAGGCGTGATAACGAGTCAACGCAACTTGACAAAGAAGCGGTGACAAAATGATAATACAAATGAGAAGCGATCATCGAGCGGTGACAACAAGCGTGAAGGGAATCAACGAGGTTAAAAGTGGTAACCACTTGGTGGTAATCGTGGTCAAAATAATAAGAATGGAAATTTCAAGAAGAGGAGATTCAACAATGATGGAAAGACGTCGGCACCAAAGACTAGTTGTTAAGGAAGGAGAAAGACCACTATCATATGCTTCAAATGCGGAAGGAGGGACATATTAGTCCAAAGCAGCGATCTTAGTCAAAGCATGTTATAATTGTGGAAGAGAAGGTCATTTAGCCCGGATTTTTTTCGTTCATAGAAGAGAAGTTCGACTGGATGGAGGCACCAAAAGCCGTCGAGAAAAGTCAAAACCCAGTAGTCTGAGGAGCGTTTGTTGTGACCTCCCGAAAAGGGGAACCCGAATGAGGTCATCACGAGTAAGCTTATCATAAACTCTAGCGAAGTCTATACCTTATTTGATCTGGGTTCTACCCATTCTTTTATTTTCGCCACTTATATTCAACGATTAAATTTGACTCCAGAGAAATAAGACTTTGACTTATCTGTAGAAACTCCGTTGGGAGAAACCTTTATTACATCCACTATTTATAAGTCTTGTTTGGTTCAAATCGGTACCCTCATATTACCTGTCGATCTTATTTCATTGAAAATACTTGCATTTGACGCGATTCTAGGGATTGATTGGTTAACTAATTAACATGCAAAAATTGATTGTTTTCGTAAGGTTGTTAGCATTCATATTCCTAATCAACCTATTATGCGAATTCAAGCGACCAAACCATTAAAATCAATCACGGTCATCTCAAGCCATAAAGCTATTCGTTTATTAAAAAACGGATGTCAAGCTTTCTTAGCTCATATCACGGATATAAACAAAAATAAATCGAGTTTTGAATGATATTTCTATTGTTAATAAATTCCACGATGTATTCAGAAGAAGAACTTCCCAGCCTACCCCGAGGCGTGAAATTGAATTTTCTATCGACCTTGAACCCGTTACAAAACCCATTTCCAAAGCCCCATATCGAATGGCTCCTATTGAACTTCAGGAGTTAAAGACCCAACTGCAGGAATTGTTAGACATACGAAGTAGTTGAAGTTCCGAAACCAGGAACTTATCGGTTAAGGGCATTGGATGGATCCGAGATCAAGAACACTTGGCACGCTGGTAGACTTCGAAAGTATTTTCAGTAGAGATCGAGTCAATGTCCCGGAAGTCTGTAAATGTTTAGATCCTTATCAATAAAAGATTCATTTTCCATAATATTGATCTTCTCTTCATTGGTCGAGAATTCACTATAGTGTAAGGAGGACGGGGTGGACTCGCTGACCATTCGATGGTAGCCTTTTTGGAATGTGTGTCCTTATGAATTTGTTAGGCCCTTCGTGGTAGGCAAACTTCATCGGTGTATGGAGGTTCGGGTGGACTAGCTGACCATTCGATGGCAGTTTTATCGCCAGGTGTGTCCTTATGAATTTATTTTACACTGCGTGGTAAACAAATTCCATGGTCCTTTTAATATTGCTTTTACCGCGAGTGGTAAATCAATATGCACCGAAGTAAGGAGGTATGGTCGGACTCGTTGACCATTCGATGGTAGCCTTTTTGTTAGGAGAGTCCTTATGAATTTGTTCTACCGCGAGTGGTGAACAAATTCCATGGTCCCTATAAAATTGTTCTACCTCGAGTGGTAAACAAATGTCCTTATATACTTGTTCTAACCCGAGTGGTAAACAAGATCTTGATGGTATGAGGAGGATCAGCCGAATTCACCTTGTACACGACCTACCTCACATTTCGAAAACGAAAAGTATACACTACTTTATTTTGTTCAAGTGTTGAGTTCGATTCATTCAGTTCAGTTCATTGAATTCAGCTCATTTCATTTCTTAATTTAACAATTATATGCCTTATCTGATTCATATTTAAGTTAAGCTCATTCAAGATCATTAATTCTGAATTATTGACAAAAAAATGAAGTAAACAGAAGTCATGGTAAAGAAAATTGAAATTTCATTAACATTTAAACAAGTTCACTTAAATTTCTTTACAACAAAATTTTTAAACAATTCCGAAAACAACGAAAGACAGAAGTCCTAAAAACTAAAACGAAACAATATCAGACTCAAGTAGCACCTTCATTTTCGGAGTCAAGAAGGGATGGATCCAATTGAGCTGCAGCCAGTTTTTCCTTGCCTCTACTTTGGTAGGCTTCGTACCCTTCATAGTATACCTTCAAAATTTATGCACCAAGCTCATCAGACGTACGATAGTCCACCTATATTTGTTTACGCATCTCTTCAGTCAAAGGAGGATTTCGATCCCTTAAGGCTTTCAACTTATGACGAAGTTTACGGTGCTTGGATGAATGTTTTTCCTTTTCTTCACGAGCCTTCACCTGAAGACTGTTAACTTGCAGCGTCAGGTTTTGGTTGGCTGCAACCAGTTCTTCAATGTTAGCTTTTAGCGCTTCGGTCTCCTCAACAAAACGGACGTTCATATCAGCCAACTTCTGTTCGCTGGCTTTTGTCGCCTTCATTTCTTCCTTAACCGAGACCAGCTCATCCTGGGACTTCCTCAGACCCTCTTTGGTTTGGGCAAGTTCCCTCTGAAGGCTTTCATTGGTATGAAGAGAATTTTTGTGTTCACTCCTCTCGCGGGCCAACGACGCCTTCAACATGTTATTTTCCCTTCTTCTAGCCTCCTCATCGGACTCAGCATTTATATGTCTGGGACGTAAACGCCCGAAGACTGCATTTGTCTGCATATATTTACAGTATCTAGTCAATTTCAGATATTTAAACAAGAAAATAAATGTATAACCAATAAAACTGTCACTTACCTTTGCCAAATAACGCATGCCTTCATCAAGGAAATTCCCGTTCGAATGATTATCAAATCGGTGATCATCGGTTTCCCGGACGAAGGCATCAAAAAGCTGAAAGGGAAAATTGGCGTTGAACCAAGGCCATAAGGTCGGTGCTCCAATCGCCTCATTCTGAAATTCTTGTGATGAAGGCCTTGGGGGGGGAAGGCATAGGTTGGTCACGGGTTGGAGAAGGATCTATGTATATATTCTCGGGAGAAGGAGATCGGACTGGAGTGGGGTCCTGAACTGGTGAAGGTGCCGGAATTAAGTCTGGATGGCTGCTGGATGGTTGTTTTCTCTTTCGAGATGGTGTTGCAGTGGACTCGAGTTGCTCTTCTTCATTAGCCACTCGAGTATCCAATAGGGTTGAAGAGGGGGGGATCATTGAAGAAGACACTCTGAGGTCGTCAGGAGTCAGAGGAGTAATTTTGGTTCTTAATTTCTTGACTCGGAGGAGCTGTTTACGCTCGTCTACGGATAGATCGAGTAAACTCCTTCGAGCAGGTATTGGGTTGACAATTGGTTCAGGTTCGGAAGAGGCTTTAGAATCTGATGCGATGGAAATTGGTTTGGGTTTTCGGACAGCTCTCATTTTTCGACGAAGCTTAAGAGACTCTTCTGGTAGAAGGTCTTCAACTTCTAGATCGATGGTTTGAGGTCCGACAATGGGTGCTTCAGCAGTTTGCATTTTAGTAGGAGGTTCGGTAGTGGTTTCTGCAGTTTTTCCTGCCAGGTTATCTTCGGATGGGACTTCCTGTTGTGGAGGGTCAGCAGTGACTTCTACAGATTTTCCAGCTAGAAAATCCTCCAAGTCCTTCACCTTCGAAGATGATGGTTTAATCAAAGTTACTACAAAAGATTAACAACTTTACATCAGAATCCGTAATACATCAATTTTAAAATATTTATAAAGTAAATCCGTACTTACATTTGTGGTCATACAACCATGCCTGCTTTGAAAGAAGTCCATAGTTCCATTCCTACTTCGGGAAATTGTCAAAAAGTTCTATCATTTCGGCCTCACGTTCTTCAGGAATGTCTCCGAAGTCAATAGAAGTCTTCTCATCAGTGGCCCAGTTCGGTAAAGAGATGATTTCAGGTCCTTTGACGAAAAACCACCTCTCATGCCATCCCCTATTGCTCGAAGGAGTGTTTACCAACGAACGTCTCTCGAACTTCTCTCCTGTCTTCGAAGGATGCTTGCTTATGGTCTTAAATCCTTTCTCTCTAGATTGGATGATCTTGTACACGGTGAAGAAGAAGTCGAGTGTAGGTTCGACACTTAGCTCGTGGCAAAAGGCAATGAATGCGAGGATATGAATGTAAGAGTTCGGTGCTAATTGGCTGAACCCAACACCCAAAAATCCTAAGATAGTCACTATGAAGGCATAGAGAGGGAACCGAACCCCCTTCTCCAAAATGGTCACCGGAACAGCCGTCCATCCTTTAGGACGTTGATACATTCGTTCTTCAGATCTGGGAGCTCTCACCAAATGGGTATCCGGAATGTGACATCGAGTTCAAATGCTCTTCAAGTCAATCTCTGTAACTATTGATGGAGTGTTGGCATGGAAATATCGTTCCTTACTCCTATAGAAGGCAGAAGGGTTGGGAAGGGGTTTCATTATTGGATACTTAGTAGGAGTTGCAGTTGTCGGGTTAGAGCTTGAAGCTTCCTTGTTAGGGCTTAGGTTTAGAGGAACGACACTAATCGGTGTCACTAGAAGAGGTGAACCTTGTTCAGAATCTTGGGAAGCCATTGATGATGTTTTGCAGAGAATAGAAGAAAAGTTCTCAAGAGAAGAAGAAAGCTCAAAGGTCCGAAATTCAAATTGGCAGGTAAAACTGTTAAATTTGGTAAAGTTTATCTTTTATACTGACGGTTACACAATAATCGAGGGCGGTACATTTAATTAATAGTCATAATCATGAATTTGAAAGGGTTGCGTCCGGATTAAATTTCAAGTACTTAACAGATTGGGCCCTTCAATTGGACTTCCGGTTTTAATCCATCTTTTCAGTTTTATTTTTATTATTATCCTTCACTGGTTGGGCTTTGGTAAAGTTTCATTTTGGGGCCTATTACAATCCTATAATATCATGAATCATTTATAATTTTCTATTAAATATCCTTTTTAATAAAAAAACTAGGGGCAATGTTGGGTCATGATATTTCACCTATTGGGCTTAATGGATTGGGCCTACTTATTTGGTCAATTTGTGGGGTCTTTGCTATTAAGTCCCAAAGTTGTTGGGCTTATTCCTTATATTATCTTTGTTATATCTTTATAATACTGGACCGGGTCAATGGGCTGACTCATTATACATTTAAATATATCCATCTTTGACTTGCAATGATGAAAAAGAGGATGATTGACTGTTTTTGACTGCAAATCATTAATGTGGATGGGATGATTTTCGGCCGGCGATAGAAAACCGTGAACAAAGGTGATGGAGTGGCAGGTGAGTCACCGGACGTGGGGATGGGTGGTGTCAGTAGGTAGTGGGTGGCACGGTAAACCGGGCCTGATAGTATATCATAGCAAGGAGGTCTTACAAGTGCAGTGGCGATATTTTTTCTCTCTCAATACACTAGATTTTTTATCCTCCATTGTTAACCTTGATATAGTCTGTACTAATTCTCACGCCTAAGTTATCTCCCGACGGTCGAAACCGTCAAGTTTGTGGTGTTGATCGTGTTTACTGTGCAGGATCAGGACGTCTTACGTGATTGGGAAGTGACAAAAAATCTTGGCGTTAACATGTTACTTAAACTAAATTAATTTTTTTATAAGTTACTAATAATTTAAATGAGATAAAAAAATCTGTAAGGGTACTAATAATTGTTATTTAAAAAACTAGAGAGAATGTGAATATTATTATGATTACGTAGAAGGATGTGTTAATTAATGTATATGTGTTACTCAATACAGAATTAGTTATCAATTTAATTTTGGGATTGATTATATACTGTAGTATAATATTTCAGCATAGGACTTCTTCACGGGTACGAACGTAAGACTGAATGCAAGTGGAAAACTTTTTAATAAAGGTAGAAACCGGATCAAGGATAAAGGATCTTACCCAAATTCTATAGGATAATGAGAAAAACAAAAGCTGTTAAACGGATTTTTTTTAGTATAAAGTTTATAATTAAGTAGAGTATTATATATCATTACAATTAGAATGTCAATAAACTGATCATAATTGTTAAAAATTATTCATTCAGTTTTAAAATTAATTATTTTTGTCTCTTAATATTTGACGTTTGAGTATTTTAATTAAGCATTAATTATTTAATTTTTAATAGTATCCCAAGTATTAAACTAATATATATAATTTTAGTTCTCTTACTATTTTATGTCCAACAAATAACAGTTTCTTTTTTCAATACAAGAATATTAATATAGACGATTGATAAGTATTATATACTCCATAATATTATATATATAATCATTTCTTTAATACTTGTAGACACTTCTAAAACAATTTATATTTAAAAACGAAAGAATTAAGTAGATGCATGACAGTATATATATATGCTCAATTAAACATGCATAAATGCATGCGGAATGAAATCAATCATTTATTTATAGTATTTCTCTTGCACAAAAAGTTGTTGATTTTTTCGCATAAAGCAAAACTAATTAATTAATGTAGGAAAGAAATACATTATGATATATACTACCTTCGTTCTTAAAAGATTGACGTTTAAGGTTTTGACATATTTCCTCCGTTCCTTAATATAAATCGTTTTAGAAAAATATTTTTGTTCCTTAATATAAGTCGTTTGAGAATTTCAAGTAAATATTAATGATATAGTTTCTAATATTACCTCAAGTATTAAATGTAACTTTGGTTCTCTCACTATTTTTTGTTCAATAAATAACAATCTCTTATTCCAATGCAAGGGTAATATAGACAATTGATATTATAGTTAATGATATACAATCATTACCTTAATACTTATGCACAACCCTAAAACGACTTATATTAAGGAAAGGATGGAGTATGGATTAAGAAAGTATCATTTACCAAATAAAATTTGTTTGAAATTCCATCACTATCCCTTTATTGAAAGTTGAAAACTATTAATACAAATAAGAGAATTTCTTGGGACAATGAGAGAATGTAGAGGTAATATAGAAAAATAAATATTTTTTCTCCTCAAAAGTTATAAATGACAAACATTTTGAAACAATTTTTTTTCTAAAACGACCAACTTTGAACGGCTCAAATAATTTATTGAGTGAGCGAAAAATATATATGTAGCTTTCGATCTCTTCGATCCAAATTCGAAAATAATACTCCCTTCATCCCTATTTAAATAACATTTTAGAGTTTTTTATTTGTCCTTATTTAATTGACGTTTGTTCAAATCTAAGAGAATTAATGATAATTTTTTTTAAAATTATCCCTCATTACTCTACCTATTTTTTTGGTACTTTAAACTCTTGTTGTGACGCCCCCAAAATAGGTATACAACACCCATTCTGAGTCGTCAAAATACATGGTACAGAAACAACTACAACTTTATTAATACAACATAAAAACTGTGAGTTTAAATACAAATATTGTCATCTAGACAATATCCACACTCAAATAAGTCCTCAGTACAATTATTGATACATTATTTTATAAAAATGATGAGGACTACTAAAACATTATTTTACAAAAATCATTAATCTTTGCACTACAGGCCAAAGATATTCAATTATATCATTATTTAGGACGGAGGATGATGAAAAATATTTTAAAGAAAACGAATTCAGTGAAACAAAAGAATAAATATTAAGGATTCGTATTTTAGCTATTCCATGTCCAAAAATACCTCATAAATAATCATAGTGGAGTAAAATTCAAGAATGATCAAAACATGGATACAATCAAAGCTAGTATCCATAATAGATATTTTGGACGAAAAATAAAATTTTAATTTTTCTGTGAATAGTGCCGTATTCGTGAATAGTGTCGTATACGTGAATAGTGCCGTATATGTAAGACTTCAACTTTTAAAAATAAAGATGAATTTTCTATAAATATTATTTTTGAATATTATGGAGTAAATTTGATATAATGTTATAGTTGTAGGTAATATTTATAAATTTTGCAAAGTAAGCAAGTTGTTATAAAATATTCGTTTGGTTGGGAATATTCTTTTGTAGGAGAATATTCATGATGACAAGACAATCATTAGTGGACCCCACAATGGAATTATTATCGGATTGAGAAAATGACAAAAATACTTTATGAAAATAACTTGGCGGAGGTGTTACCGTTAAAAGCTGTTGAAATCTTAGGTAGTAAAAAAGTACACTAATCTGGCGTGGTTGCATAGTAGCACCTGCGGTATTGATTATTGATCTTACGTGAGAAGTCATTCATTTATACTCAATTATTACTACGATAAGAATTTGCATCATATCTCTTATATTATTGATTCAATTATTGTCACGATTATCATCGTATAATATGTTATATTATTAAATCAATAATTGAGGCGACAAGTTATAAATGATTAATAATTATTGAAAGATTAAATATGTGTTGATTAAAAATAAAATGATTTGTGGTAATATTTATTCGATCCTTGATATATATAAAGAGTTTATTATGAGGCGTTTGTGGTAAGTTTGGTTATTTTATGGGGGCCCATATGTCATCATCTAAAAGTCTCTTCGTCGATAGTAATTACCTTCGTCGATAGTAATTACCTTCATCATTAGTAATTACCTTAAATCGATAGTAACTACCTTTACCAGACGTCAAACCACTTGCTTGTTTTTCATATTACGAGCGTCCGAACCAATTGTCGTTTCACATTCTGAGCGTCGAACCACTTTTCTTTTCACATCACCGATTCGTCAAGCCACTTGCCTTTTCACATTTCAAGTGCTAAGCTAGAAATCTTCTATAAATAGAGGCCTAGTGCTTCATTATTTTCACGAATTCATTCAAGCTATAGAGAGAGAAAGTATAGAGAGAATAAGAGGGAAAAAAGAAGAGTATTCATTCTTACACTTCTTGCAGTATTCAATCTACTACTAATGTAAGGAGTGTTATTCTTTCTTATTCATGAAGAAGGCTGTTGTTATTCCATTGCTTATTATTCTATTGTAATAACTTTGTATCGCGATTTACCTATACTTGGTGACATTCTTCTATTATTACATTGGAACATCACATGCGTGTGTGTTTTACAGGGGACTGGTTCCATCTTTATTATTCTGTTGGAACATCACATCGGTGCAAAATTTTGCCTAACTTTGGTTCGTTATTATTATTACATTGGAGTAACTTTGTCTATGCAATACCGCATTCATGGTGATTTCTTTTGTTATTCCATTCTTTATTATACTCGGTTGGTTAAAGTTTTGACTTCTATACTCTATGAAATTAGTAGAATATCCTTGATATTTGCGCTTCATCAAACATCTTTTCACGGAAATATTCTTACGATCATTCTTGAATTTTACTCTCAAAAGCGATTATCATGTTGATAATTTGGACATTATTAGTTCTGGATAAATTAATTCTTGAACTTGTTTTATTGAATTCTTATATCATTGTCATCATCCTCATGTTTATATTATCTTTGAAAGTCATACGTGGCTTTGTAGTGCATAGATGGACTTGGTATGATTATGATCGAGAGGATTATTGATTGTAATCCTTGGTAGTAATGTTACAAATGATGTGGTAAAAGTTATCATTGGCCCGTAGTTCATTGGTGGACAGTTGTTGGCATGATCATGACCATTAATGAATACACGAATGTCCTTGGCTGTAGTGCATGGATAATTTATGGTTGTGATACTAAAGAATATCCTTGGTTGTAGTGCATCGGTGATTCGATGATGTGGATTATTTATTAAGCTGAGTCCCAGCGATAAAAGTCATGAAAAACCTTTTAAATCATAAAAGATAGTAGATTTTATTCTCTACTTGACTCTTTTAATGGATTACTTGTTCCGCTGCAGTTAAACTTGATGTTGTTATATTTTATCAGTTTAACATTGTTGAAGGCAAACGATAATTTATTACGCATTATCTTAGTCATAATATTTCTTTCTTGGGCTAGTTGAGCTCACCATTTCTTTTCTTTATTTCTCTTGAAATGAGAACATAGCGAGGGGACTAGTCGGGGAGCGGAGTGGCGGTCCAGGAAGGATAACATTAGTAGTCCTCACTATTACGTGAAATAGTGTGTTAATAATTGTAATGAGGACTCCTTTTGAGTTTGTATAATCTCTAGTAGGCAATAATTGTATTCAAACTCACAGTTATGTTTTTGTCGTATTATACCACGGCAGTTGTATTAGTAAGTTGTATTTGAATTTTTGTACCATATGTCGGCGACCCAAGATGGGTGATGTATACCTAATTTTGGGGCGTCACGGTTAATATCAAAGCTTAGGATATGATTCTGGCTAAGATGTGAGAATAGTACTAGGAGGGAGAGGCGGGAATTCTTATTAGTATGACCTACCTAAGTTTATGTGGTATTTAATTGGTCGATTCGAATTTAGGGATAATATGTTACATGTCAATTAACCTTTGTTTTGTGGCGATTCTGAAAATGACATCCGAGAATGTTGAGAATAGCAATGGAGCCTGCAGTATTGTTGATTCACCACATATCAATAATCGAGGATAATGTGCATCGGGAAGGCGACAATCCTCATCTACAAACAACAACACCGACTGACCAAATGATGAATGATCAAATGTTCGAGGGCTTTATGTAATTCATGCAACAATGAAAAGCGATGAGGCGTCTCATCCAAAATGCAGTGGAAACACTTGGAAACTCTCGGTGGTCACCGCTAAGCAGATTCAAGGAGCTGGGACCACCGGAGTTTAAGGGAGAGCCAAAACCACTTATGGCGGAAGCATGGATAAAGCAAATCACCAAGATATTTGATGTCTTAGGATGCTCCGAGGAGCAAAAGGTTCCTTGCACGCCTTTATATTTTGCAGCGGAGAGGCGGATTCTTTGGTGGGAATCGGTAAAAGCGTACTCGACTGCCGTCTTGAAGATGTCTTGGGAGAAGTTTCAAGAAATTTGTTTCAACGACAAATACTTTCCGAAAGTATTCGTCACATGAAGAAGGTGGAGTTTATCAAGTTGGAACAAAACAATATGGCCAGTGTCGCATGATACGAGGCTAAATTTGCGGAGTTATCCGGTTTCGCCCCACTTGGTGGATAATGAAGAGAGAATGACACGGATGTTTTAAGAGGTTTGAAGCGGGAGATCGTCAACGTCTTATTTCTCATAAAGCGTGTGTTTATATTGAGATGTTGTAAATAGGGCTCGATTAGTGGAGGTAGCGATAACGAGTCAATATAACTAAAAGAAGCGGTAAACAAAATGATAATACCACCAGAAGCGGTCATCGAAGCGGTGACAACAAGCGTGGAGGAATCAATAGGCGAAATGGTAACCACTTGGTGGTAATCGAGGTCAAAACAATAAGAATGGACATTTCAAGAAGAGGAGATTCAACAATGATGGAAAGGCGTCGGCACAAATTTTGTCGTTAAGGAAGGAGAGCGACCACTATCATATGTTTCAAATCTGGAAGGGAGGGGCACATTAGTCCAATGGCTAGCGATCTTGAGTCAAAGCATGTTATAATTGTGGAAGAGAAGGTCACTTGGCAGGATTTTGTCGTTCATAGAAGACAAATTCATTTAGGATGGAGGCACCAAAGGTAGTCAGGAAAAGTCAAAGCCGGTAGTAGTGAGGAGAGCATTTGTTGTGACTCTCCCAGAAAGCAAGGAACCCGAATGAGGTCATCACGGGTAAGTTTATCATAAACTCTAACGAAATCTATACTTTATTTGATCTGGGTTCTACCCATTCTTTTATTTCTCCTACTTGCGGCTCATCGATTAAATTTGACTCAGGAGAAATTAGACTTTGACTTATCTATGGAAACTCTGTTGGGAGAAACCTTCATTATATCCCTTTGTTTATAAGTCTTGTTTGGTTCAAATTGGTACCTCACATTACGCTTTAGATCTTATTTCATTGAAAATACTTGCATTTGGCGTGATTTACAAGGATTGATTGGTTAACTACTCATCATGCAAAAAATTGATTGTTTACGTAAGGTTGTTAGCTTTCATATTCTTAATCAACCTATTATGCGAATTCAAGCGACCAAACCATTAAAATCAATCACGGTCATCTCAAGCCATAAAGTTATTCGTTTATTGAAAAGCGGATGTCAAGCTTTCTTAGCTCATATCATGATTTAAACAAAAATAAATGCATTTTTGAGCGATATTTCAATTGTTAATAAATTTCAGACGTATTCCTCAAGAAGAACTTACGGCTACCCCCACTGGCGTGAAATTAAATTTTGTATCGACCTTGAACCCAGTCAAAACTGTAAGACCCGACTTTTTATTAATAAAATGAAATTTCCTCTATTTATTATTTTGAAATAGTAAGGGTTGATTTGATTAATGTGGATAGTTATGGGTAAAATCGCAAGTATTTCAAAATAAGCAAATGGTTATAAAATATTCATTATTGCCGGAGAATATTCGTTTGGTGGTGGAATATTAAATGCTTTGTCGAGAGAATATTAAATGCGGCGCCAAGTAGCGTGACCGTGTGTGGGCCCCATAATGGAAAGCGATTGGAGGAAGAAAAGCGACAAAAATAAGTTGTTTAAAAATAACGGCGTAGTTATTCTGCAGTTTACCTTTGTTGGAATACCCGGTGGTTAAAACACGATGTCTGGCGTTGTCAGACAAGCGATAGCTTGCGGTATTGCACCAATTATTGATTCTTACGTAAGAAGGCACTACTCAATAATGGTTTACGGTAATTCTTATTCGATTATTTTATTTTATTGATTCAATAATTCTTTGCGTTAATATTTTATATTCTTTGTTGTTTTGATAATTTTCATTACACGAGTATTTTTCATTATCGAAGCAATAATTCATATTATACGAATAATATTGTTAGATAACATTATTGGCAATGTCTAGAAAGTTTTGTCTAAGGAGAGGTTTGGTCACCTAATTGCTTGCAAGAAGGAGAAATTCTTATTGAAAGCCCCTCTTTCTGTGAGGCGCACGGTTGTCGATATTGTAATTACGTAATATTATTTGTGAATAATTAATTATTGATTCCTATGATGAGGAAAATATTGATTTTATATGGATATAGATGGAGAAAATTTTTTAATGTGACGATTGTTGAAAATTAAAATTTTATTTTTTTCTGATAAAATAATTCATTTAAATATATTATTATATTTTTAATAATATAATAATGGTGATATTTTTACAATAAATGTGTGATATTCGAGTATACGAGGAGAAAGAGTATTTTTGTTGCAATAAATATTTAAAATATGTTAAACATGTCTGTGGACCCATTTATTGACTGAAATTTGATTATAGCCTAAAAAATCGCTCATTTATGGATTTCGGTCATTTTCTGTTGGGAATTTGGAAAAACTTTCTTCTGTAAAGTTGTAGAGAATTGAATTTCCTATAAAAACTCGCGAGATTCGATTTTTCTGACAATAGAGCTATTTATTATGAATTATTGAAGTTAGAAAGGCAGAAATAATTGATTTTGGAAGTTTAAAATATTTAAAATAGGAAAAACGTTTTTGTGTTGATTAGCCTCATTAAACACATACAAGTGGCTGAATTCAGATGATTCAAAGTGTGCGTGAGGAAATTGTAATATATATAATATTATTATATTAAATTTTACGCTTTGGTGTTCTAAGCATTTTCTATAAATAGGTGCTTGGGTTAGAATTAAAAATTACGAAGCCGAAGTTTTCTCTCTATATTATCGGCGTATTCTTGTGAGTATTTTGAGTATACTTTGAGTATTGCTATACGGTGCAAATTCAAGTTATAACCTATATTAAATTATTAGAGTTAAGTATTGCTCTTCCAGAGGTAAGGGATATTATTTTTTTCGTAATGATATTATTTCTTCAATATCATTATCTTTGAAATATTGATCTGAAGTTTTTAATCAAATTTGAAACTTTTAGTGTCGGAGTTCTTATTCACGTATCGGCCTTTATTCACGATATCTGATCTTATTCACGAATATGGTATTTATTCATCTGAAAAATGAAAATTTTTCTTTTAAGTCAAAATATCTATTACGGATACTAGCTTTGATTGTATCCATGTTTTGATCATTCTTGAATTTTACACCACTATGATTATTTTTGAGGTATTTTTTTTGGGCGTGGATAAAACAAAATCACGAATCCTTAATCCTTAATCCTTGTCATTTTGTTTCTTTGGATTCGTTTCTTTAAAAATATTTTTCATCATCCTCGGTCTTAAATGATGATATTATGGAATATCTTTGGCCTATAGTGCAAAGATGAATTATTTCGATGAATATCTTTGGCACATGTAGTGCAAAGATGAATGATTTCGATGAATATCTTTGGCCGTAGTGCAAAGATGAGCAGTGTTTAGATGAACATGACCAATGGTGGATGTCCTTGGCACTTTGTAGTGCAAGGATGAATATATGATTCGAGATATATATTGATTGATGTTACAGGGATAAAAATATTGATGATGGACTGTTAAATTCATAGATATTAGTAGATTTCATCCTCTTCGTAACTCTTCTATGAATTAATATTTTTCGCTGCGAATATTGATTTAAAATTTGTTGTCTATTATATTATATTATATTTTCCCTGTTGAAGACTAACGATAATTTTTGTTATATATTATCTTAGTCATAATATTCTTGACTGGGCTAGTCGAGCTCACCCTTTTCCTTTTTGTTCCATTTTTCTTCTCAGGAGGCGAGAATGTAGCGAGTACGAGTCGGGGTATGGAATGATGGTTATAGAGAAAGTTGTTTAGTAGTCCTCACCATTTTTGTAAAATAATATATCAATAAATGTGATGAGGATTTATTTGGAGTATAGATATTATCAGAAGATAATATTTGTATTCAAACTCACAGCTTTCTTGTTGTAATAATAAAGTTGTAGTTGTTTACGTACCATGTATTGACAACTCGGAATGGGTGATGTATACCTATTTTGGGGTGTCACAAAACCCATTTCAAAGCCCCATATCGAATGGCTCTATTGAACTTCAAGAGTTAAAGACCCAACTGCAGGAATTGTTAGACATTGGCTTTATTCATCCTAGTATTTCTCCTTGGGGTGCTCGTATTCTATTACGTGAAGAAGAAAGATGGGAGTATGCGACTTTTGTATTGATTATCGGGAGTTGAATCATGTCACCATCAAAAATAGGTATCCATTGCCGCGTATTGATGACTGTTTGACCCGATTTGCGAGGAGCCAAATTCTTTTCAAAGATTGATCTTTGTTAGGATATCACCAATTGAAGATTAGAGCAGATGACATTCCAAAGGCGACTTTCGGAACTCGATGCGGGCATTATGAATTCTAGTCATGTCCTTTGGATTGACTAATGCTCCTAACGCCTTCATGGATATGATGAACCAAAGTATTCAAGGAATATTTGGATCACTTTGTGGTCGTCTTTATTGATGACATCCTTATTTATTCCAAAAGCCGTGAAGATCATGAACAACACTTGAGGTCGACACTCAAAGCTTCGTGAATACAAGCTTTATGCCAAGTTGAAGAAATGCGAATTGCGGCGAGGAAGTAGCATTCCTTGGGCACGTAGTATCAAGTCATGGAATATCTGTTGACCCAAAGAAAGATTGAAGTAATTCAAAAGTTGGAAGCAACCTAAATCAGTGATCGAAGTACATAGCTTTCTCGGTTTAGCTGGTTATTATCGGAGATTCGTGGAAGGATTTTCTCGAATCGCTACTCCATTGACTCAGCTGACTCGAAAAGATACAAAGTTCGGTTGGAGCGAAGAATGTGAGAAGAGTTTTCAAGAACTCAAGAGGAGACTCATTTCGGCACCTGTTCTGACAATACCATCTGGCTCGGAGGGATTTGTCATCTACAGTGATGCTTCGGACAAAGGGTTGGGATATTTTCTCATATAACATGGAAAAGTCATAGCCTATGCCTCAAGACAACTCAAAGAATATGAGAGGAATTATCCTACTCATGATCTAGAGTTGGCAGCTGTTGTCTTCGCACTAAAGATTTGGAGGCATTACTTGTATGGGGAGAAGGTGGAGATCTTTACGGATTATAAAAGCCTCAAATATTTCTTTACTCAAAAGGAACTCAACATGTGACAACGACGTTAGCTTGAACTGTTGAAAGATTATGATCATACCATCCAATACCATCTTGGAAAAGCGAATGTGGTAGCTGACGCATTGAGTAGAAGATCATATGCAAGTACGAGTGCGATATTGTCAACGCAAAGGCCCATTTTGTGTGACTTGCAAAGGATGGAGATAGAGTTAAAGACTTTAGGAACCCATGAGATGATGGCGAATATACGAGTAGAGCAGAACTTTAATCGATAAAGTTAAAAGTTGCTCAAGTTACGGACACGGAGGCGATGCGTATGAGGAAGAAAGTGCAAGAAGGGTTTATCTAGGAAGCAAGAATTGATGAAGAAGGAATACTTGAGTAAAATCCGGACTTTGTGTTCTAACGACCTTGATTTAAAGTATAAAATCATGATGGGGCGCACAACACACCGTTTGCAATCCATCACTGGGAGTACCAAAATGTATCATGATATTAAATCATACATTTTGGTGGAAGCAATATATGAAGAGAGAGATAGCGTTGTTTATCTCAAGGTGTCTAACTTGTCAACGAGAGTTAAGCGGAGCATCAAGTACCAAAAGGTCCATTGCAACCACTTGAAATTCCAGAATGGAAGTGGGAGCACATTACCATGGATTTAATTCTTAGGTCTTCCTAAGGTTTCTCAAAGGCATAGATGCGATTTGGGTCATTGTTGATAGATTAACCAAGTCCGCTCATTTCTTACCGAATCTGAGAAACTTATACACTTGAATGTCTTGTTAGTATGTACATAAACAAGATTGTAAGACTGCATGGTATGTCGGTATCCATAGTTTCTGATCGAGACCCAAGATTCACTTCACGATTTTGGGTTAGTTTGCAAAAAGCTATGGGCACAGACTTACGATTTAGCTTTCGGCGTATCATCCTCGAGAGCCGGACGGACAGTCGGAGAGGACTATTCAAAATCTTGAAGATCTATTAAGACTCTGTGTCCTTGATTTCAAGGGAAGTTGGGACAAGTTCTTTCCATTGGTGGAGTTTTCTTACAACAACAATTATCATGCAAGTATTAGCATGGCTCCATTCGAAGCGTTGTATGGAAGAAAGTGTCGTTCTCCAGTATGTTGGGATGAGGTGGGTGAAGCAAGCGTTGTTGGGACGGAGTTGATACGTATGACTACGGAAAAGATTCAAACGATCAAACAACGTATAAAAACCACACAAGATCGACAAAAGAGTTATCTTGATCTTCATCGAAAGGGCGTGGAATTCGATATAGGAGATCATGTGTTGTTGCGTGTTGCTCCATGAAAAGAGTTACGAGATTTGGAAAGAGAGGAAAACTCAATCCTCGATTCATCGGCCCATTTTAATCCTCGATCGAGTAGGAAGCGTGGCCTATAGACTCGCTTTCTGCTTAAGTATGTCTCGTGTTCATAACGTTTTCACATATCCATGTTACGTAAATATGTGAAAGACCCGAACCACATTATTGAGTTAGAACCGGATGAAATAGCGGAAGATTTGACGTATGAAGAGGTTCCTGTTCAAATCTTGGATAAGAAGGAACATATTCTACGCTCCAAGGTTATACCTCAAGTCAAAGTTTTGTGGAGAAACCACGATGTTGAGGAAATGACTTGGGAGTTAGAATATGAAATGAAATCAAGGTATCCTTATCCCTTCGACATACCAGGTACGTACCCTAATTTCGAGGGCGAAATTTCATAAGAAGGGGAGGTTGTAAGACCCCAACTTTTATAAATAAAGATAAATTTTCTATAAATGTTATTTTTGAATATTATGGAGTAAATTTGATATAATGTTATAGTTGTGGGTAATATTTATAAATTTTGCAAAGTAAGCAAGTTGTTATAAAATATTCGTTTGGTCGGGAAATATTAATATGACAATGACACAATCATTGGTGGATCCTGAACGAAATTATTGTTTCGGATTGAAAAGCGACAAAAATACTTTATGAAAATAACTACGGAGGTGTTCTGAATTTAAAGCGTTAAACTACACGGTAGTAAAAGAAATGAATATGTCTGGCGTGGTTGCATAGTAGCACACGGTATTGATTATATGATGCTTACGTGACAAGTCATTCAATTTATACTCAATTATTGCTACGATAATTCTTTGCATCATATCTCTTATATTATTGATTTAATTATTGTCAAGATTATCATCGTATAATATGTTATATTATTAAATCAATAATTGAGAAGACAAGTTATAAATGATTAATAATTGTTGAAAGATTAAATATGTGTTGATTAAAAATAAAATGATTTGTGGTAATATTTATTTAATCCTTGATGTATATAAAAAGTCTATTATGAGGCGTTTATGGTAAGTTTGGTTATTTTATGGGGTGGGCCCATATGTCATCATCTAAGAGTCTCTCTTCGTCGATAGTAATTACCTTCGTCGATAGTAATTACCTTCGTCAATAGTAATTACCTTCATCGATAGTAATTACCTTTGCAGACGTCAAACCACTTGCCGTTTATATTACAAAAGGCGTCGAACCAATTGTCGTTTCACATTACTGGTGCGTCAAACCACTTTTCTTTTCACATCACCAAATCGTCAAGCCACTCGCCTTTTCACATTTCAAGTGCTAAGCTAGAAATCTTCTATAAATAGAGGCTAGTCTTTCATTTATTTTCACGAATTCATTCAAGCTATAGAGAGAGAAAGTATAGAGACAATAAGAGAGAAAAAAGAAGAGTATTACATTTACTACACTACTGCGGTATTCAATCTACTACTAATGTAAGAGTGTTATTCTTTCTTATTCATGAAGAGAAGCATTGTTATTCCATTGCTTATTATTCTATTGGAATAACTTTGTATACTGTGAGTTTACCTATACTTGGTGACATTCTTCTATTATTTTGTTGGAACATCCCACATGCGTGTGTTTTACGGGACCTAATTAAAATCTTTATTATTCTGTTGGAACATCTTGTCGCGTGCAAATTTTGCCTAACTTTGGTTAAGTTATTATTATTCTGTTGAATAACTGCACTATACATCTGAAATCGCATGCATGGTGATTTCTTTTGTTATTTTATTCTTTATTATACTCGGTTGGCTAAAGTTTTGACTTCTATACTCCATGAAATTAGTAGAATATCCTTGATATTTGGCTTCATCCGAGATCTTTTCATGGAAATATTCTTCGATCATTCTTGAATTTTACTCTACAAAGCAAAGATCGTGTTAACAATTTGGACATTATTAGTTCTCGGATAAATTAATTCTTGAACTTGTTTTATTGAATTCTTATATCATTGTCATCTTCCTCATGTTTATATTATGTTGAAAGTCATAAATACGTGGCACGTAGTGCGTAGATGGACTTGGTATGATTATGACCACGGATTATTGATTGTAATCATGATCGTAATGTTATAAATGATGTGATAAAAGTTATCATCCGTAGTGGATTGATGGACAGTTGTTGGCATGATCATGACCATTAATGAATACACGAATGTCCTTGGCTGTAGTGCATGGATAATTTGTGGTCGTGATGCTAAAGAATATCCTTGGCAGTAGTAGTCATGGGTGATTCGATGATGTGGATTATTTATTAAGCTTAGTCCCAAATGATAAAAGTCATGAAAAACCTTTTAAATCATAAAAGATAGTAGATTTTATTCTCTCTTGACTCTTTTAATGGATTGCTTGTTCATTACCGCAGATTAAACTTATGTTGTTATATTTTATCGGTTTAACAACTTTGTTGAAGGCTAACGATAATTTATTCTGCATTATTTTAGTTATAATATTTCTTACTGGGCTAGTTGAGCTCACCCTTTCTTTCACTATTCTCTTCAGGAAATGAGAACATAGCATGGACTAGTCGGGGAACGGAGTGACGGTCCAGAGGATAGCATTAGTAGTCCTCACTATTCTGTGAAATAGTGTGTTAATAATTGTAATGAGAACTCCTTTTGAGTTTGTATAATCTCTAGTAGACAATAATTTTATTCAAACTCACAGTTATGTTTTGTCGTATTGTACACGACAGTTATATTAATAAGTTGTATTTGAATTTTGTACCATATATCTGACGACCCAAGATGGGTGATGTATACCTAATTTTGGGAGGCGTCAAGATATCGATGAATAAGAATTCAAATTAACTAAAAGATAGAAATTTCACAAAAAAAATCATTATGTTTCGTGAATAGTAACTCATGAATAGTAATCCCGACATGAAAAAGTTCCAAATTTGATAAAATTTCCAACCAATATTTCGGCATAATGATATTGAAGAAATAATATCATTTTAAAAAAATAATATCCCTTACCTCAAAAGGATAAGTACTTACATTTGGGTATAGTCTTTGAAAGAACTTGCAGTAGATATAGCAATACTCAAAGTACTAAAATACTTACAAAAATATGCTCAATATATCGAGAGAGAAAGAGAGAGAAATCTTTAGTTTCTGGTGTGATTTTCAATTCTAACCTAAGCACCATATTTATAGGAAAATGCTTAGAACACCAAAGTAGAAAATTTAATAAAATATTAATATATATATTAAATTTTCCTACGCACACTACACCAGACACAAGCATCAGCCAACAACTCACAAAAAATAAAAAAAAACGTTTTTCTTAATCAAAATAATTAAAACTTCCAAAAATAAATTATTTCGGAACTTCGGAACTTCAATAATTCATAATAAATAGTTATTTTATCAGAAAATTCGAATCTTGCAATTTTTATATAGGAAATTCAATTTTCTACAATTTTGCAGAAGAAAGTTTTTCCAAATTCCAAACAGAAATTGACCGAAATTTATAAACGGACGATTTTACAGGCTATAATCAAATTTTAGTCAAGAAATGGGCCCACATACATGTTTAACATGTTTTAAACAACTTTTGCAACAAAAATATTCTTCCTCCTCATATACTTATATATCCTACATTCATTATAAAAATATCATCATTATTATATTATAATAATATAATAAAATATTATTTTATCAGAAAAGATAAAATATCAATTTTCAACAATTGTCACTTTAAAAATTTTCTCCATCTATATCCACATAAAATGAATATTTTCCTCATCATATAAATTAATAATTAATTATTCACAAATAATATTACAGAATCACAATCTGAAATGATCGGTAATTTCACCAGGAAGAGGGCTTTCCAATAAGAATTTCTCCTTACTGGCGCGCAATTAGGTGATCAAACCTCTCATTAGACATAATTTTCTAGACATTGTCAATAATGTTTTTTAATAATATTATTCAGATAATATGAATTATTGCTTCGATAATGGAAAATACTGTGTAGTGACAATTATTGAAACAACAGTAATATAAAATATCAACGCAGCAATTATTGAATCAATAAAATAAAATACTAAACAGTAACTACTGTAACAATTATTGAGTAGTGCCTTCTTACGTAAGAATCAATAATTGGTGCAATACTGGTGTGCTTCTTTTGTGCAACAACAGCAGACATCGTGTTTTTAACCAACGGGTATTTCAACAAGATATTCTTGAATAATCGCTACCAGTTATTTATAAACAACTTATACTTGTCGTTTTCTTCATCCAATCGCTTTCAGATTATGGGGGCATAAAAAGGCTGCTACTAGTCATACGAATATTCCCCGACAGCAAGAATATTCAACGATCAAACGAATATTCCTCGACAACAATGAATATTTTATAACCACCTGCTTATTTAAAATATTTGCGCATTTTACCCATAACTAACCATATTAATCAAATCAACCCTTACTATTTCAAAATAATAAATAGAGGAAAATAAATTTTATTTATTAATAATTTGGGGTCTTATACTTGTGCTATTATAAATTAATGATTTAAGGGTATTATAGACAATTGAGTACTATATTTAATATTTTTTAATCATTATCTTAATTCTTGTGTCCATCTCTAAAACGTCATTTAAATAGGGACGGATGGAGTACTCCCTCCGTTCCTAAAAGATTATCGGTTAAGGTTTTGACACATGGATTAAGGAAGTGTCATTTACCAAATAAAATTTGTTTGAAATTTCATCAATACCCCTTTATGAGAAATTAAAAATTATTAATACCAATAAAAGATAGGGATAACATAAAAAAATAAATAATTTTTTTTTCAAAAGTTATAAATGATAAATTTTTTGAAATAATTTTTTTTTTCGTAAAACGATAATCTTTTAAGAACTAAAGGAGCAGGGAACGGAGGGAGTAGGACTGTAGTACTCCTAATACTTCATACAATTATTGTGAGGCCTAGCTAGCTTTGCCGGCTGTACTGTACTAGCCAAATGGGGACAAGAGTAGTGTTTGATGACTGATCCGTCGTTATTATACCGACACGTGTCAGTTTCATGCGTTGGCTTAGACACCGATGGCGACTACTCCTATGACCCGCAAACCGAAGCTACTGGCGGTTACGAATACTCATATGTACACGTGGCGTCAGAATGACAGCAGACCATTTAATTTGTAGATTCCCCATTTTACCACTTCATGGAGTATAATACTGGGCTGCATTAATTTATATATTTACTACTCCTTAATTCTATATATCTATCTAGAGTGTGTATATTTATTTAACATTTAACATAGGGTTAGGGTTAGGGTTTATATATATATATACACGCACGCTATACAGTATACATGATAAATTGATAATTATACACTTATTTCGTAAATGTAATGCATGATTACATATATGCATGGTATAGTAAATCTTATACTACATGCAGTACTGCAAGTTCATTGGGTAAATGATGAGTCATTGAGATAAAACAAACAATGGTGGTACAATTACTAGGGGTGGGGGGTGGGGGGTGGGGGGTGCGGGAGATAGAGCTGAATGGAAGGTGGACCCATCTGGATTGCCTTGTTTATTTTGTAGGACAGGATGCTTAATTGTTGGTATTTGATCGACGGTTGTGGTTGGTGTGACTGAAAGGGAGGGTTATTGCCTGTCCGGTGATTGGAGTAGTAAGCAGGTGGTCAAATGGGTACAAATACAAAGATCTTGAGAATATATTCTATAAATACATGTCTGTCTACACATATGTCCTCGTCGACCCTCAGAAAGACCACCCATCATCAGGTCAATGACTCTTCTACTTTTCTTCTCTTTCTCTCTCTATGTATATGTAAGACTGCAAACGAATCGGATCGAGCCGAATTTTATCGAACTCAAATACTTTTAATCCAACTCAAATATATTCGAGTAATTTGATTCAAAAAAAAATAAAAAAAAATATACGAATTCGGATCATTTGATAGTATTCGCGAACATGATCGAGTTCGCGAATAAATCGAACACAAATTTGTTCTCGAACACTACGAACATCAAATCTGTTCACGAACACCAAACTTGTTAACGAACACAAATTTGTTCACGAACACAAACTTGTTCATAAACATAAACATAGAAATCTGAAGCAAAAAATAGTTAAATAAATATCAAAAATGTCTTCTCCAAGAGTTAATTCAATAATAAAAATTAGATCAAATATTGTAATCATCATTTTTAGAATATATATATATATATATATATATATATATATTATATTATATTATATTATCATTGATATATAAGTCTTATATCACACTATATAAGACTTATTTAGGAATAAAATATAATATTTATCATATTATCATATATATATATATATATAATATATTAAATTAGTAGTAGTGGATTAGTGTCAATATTATTATTTATTACCAAATTAGTCTAGAATAAATGAGTAATACTCCATCTATTTCATAAAAATAGTATTTTTATAATGAAAATATGAAATTGTAAAATTTTAAGATTTAAAATAATGTGAATTTAGTTGTTTAATTTAGATTAATTCAATATCTAATAGACTAATATTGTTAACCTTGAAAATTTAGAATGTATTAATACCGAATACTTCCTCCATTCCTCCGTTCTGAAATATAAGTAACAAGATCAACTTATCAAATATGAATTTAATTATAAAGTTGATAGGAAATATTTTTAATTCAAAAGGGATGTGATAATTAACTTTTGAATACAATAAATTTTGAGAATTACTTTATAAAAAGTTTTAAAATTTCATAGTTATATTGTTTAAAACTAAACAAATTAACTACGATTCTAAGATCAAAGGCTTAATAGTCAAAGCTATGTAGAAACTTTGTTTCATTTTTTTAAAACTTTTTTACTTATTCTAATTTAAACTAATAACTCATTTAAATTTTATGCAAACAGTACTGTGACATATTGTTTAATTGGATTATTAAACACTACGTTTTACCCTTAATATGATTACTTAATTGCGTAATTAATAAATCAAAGTTAGTCAATCACTCTCTCACTGCATGTCTCACATATACATCGTAAGTTTGTAATTAACACTAAAAAATTCAAAAATTGATAAAATCAAGTTTGCACTTTTAATTATACATAATTGATCGTTGATGTAATATACAATGGTAATTGTACAATTGTAAGACCCCGAATTTTATGAAATAAAAGTATTCAATTTTTCTTATAATTATTATTCAAGTAAATGGTTAAATTGATAAAAGTTTAAAGTTATGGGTGAAATATGCAAATTTTACAAAATACGCAGATGATGCTATAAAATATTCATCATTGTTGTGGAGAATATTCGTTTGGTTGTGGAATATTCTTTACGTGGGGAATATTAAATGACGACAGTAATGACCATTTGTGGGCCCAATAATGAGAATAAGCTGTGGGATGAAGAAAACAAAAAATTAAGTTTTTATAAATAGCAGGCGTAATCGTTCACAATTAACATCTTTGTTGGAACCCGGTTGGTAAAATAAAGTAATGTCTGGCGTTGTCAGACAAGCGATGGCGCGCGGTATTACAGTATTTTGAATTATTGATTCTTACGTGAGAAGGCACTACTCAATAAGCTATTACGAGTAATTCTTGTTTAATATTTTATTTTATTAATTCAATAATTCTTTGCGTTGATATTTTATATTATTGTTATTTCAATAATTATCAACGCATAATATTTCTCATTATCGGATCAATAATTCAGTATTATTTGAATAATATTATTAGATAGCATTATTGGCAATGTCTAGAAAGTTACGTCAAGGAGAGGTTTGGTCACCTAATTGCTTGGCAGGTAAGAAGAAATCCTTATTGGAAGCCCCCTATCCAGGAGGAGCGGCACGGTTGTCGATCTTGTGAGTCTGTAATATTATTTGTGAATAATTAATTATTGATTATTATGATAAAGAAAATATTTATTGTGGATATAGATGGAGAAAATTTTAATGTGACAACTATTGAAAATTAATATTTTATCTTTTACGATAAAATAATTTATTTAAATATATTATTTTAATAATATATTAACGGTAATATTTTACAATGAATGCGGGATATATGAGTATATGAGGAGGAAGAGTATTTTTGTGACATTAAATATTTAACATATGTTTTGGGTGTGTCGGTGGACCTGATTCTTAATCGAAAATTGATTATATCGTAAAATCGCTTCGTTTGTTGATTTTGGTCAATTTACATTTGGAATTTGGAAAAATTTTCTTACGCAAAGTTGTAGAGAATGGAATTTCCCATGGAAAATCGCTAATTTCAATTTTTCTCGATAAGCGGGCTATTTTCTATGAATTATTGAAGTTTGAGAGAAAATAAAATGATTTTTATTAAATTATATGGTGGGACCCACTTTGGTTGGTGTTAATAACATGTGGGTCGCTATATTTTTCGTAATTGGCATGCTTGGATGGCTGGTCTTGGATGGTTGGTGTGTAGAAAAGAAAAATAATATTTTATTATTTTAGTCTCCTTCGCTGGCGTTCTAAAGCATTTTCCTATAAATAGAAGCTTAAGTTAGAATTGAAAATCACACCGTAAACCCAAGTTTTCTCTATTTCTCTCTATATATTATCAAGTGTATTCTTGTATCTTGAGTGTTGCTATATCACGGTGCAAGTTCGTTCGTTATTCCGAATGTAAATAACGCTCTTTTGAGGTAAGGGATATTAAGGGATGCTATATTCTTCATAATGATGTTATTCTTTCAATATCATTATACTGAAATATTGGTATGGATTTTAATGTGGAATTTTTACCTTTTGAGTCGAGATTACTATTCACGATATCGTCCTTTATTCACGATATCGATAATTATTAAATATATATCAGACTATTTACGATATATGACATTATTTACGATACGCAGATTATGTACAAATCTGAGTACTATTCACGAGTTACTATTAATGAGTTACTATTCATGAGTTACCATTCACGAGTTACTATTCATGAGTTACTATTGACGAGTTACTATTCACGAGTTACTATTCACGGCAAAAATTGGTTTCTTTTTCTAACCAAATTATAGTTGATTTATGAATATTACTCTTGAGATTAAATCTAGATGTTTTGATTATATTGATTTTATTATCATATATAACATTTTTATAACCCTGGTGTTGAATTTCTCTTTCACTTGAGTGTAAAGATGGGTAGATTATTGGTATGATCGTGACTATGGGTTTTCTTTGGCTAGTAGTGCAAAGATGAATTGTTAACTGGTATGATCATGACTATTGGATTTATAATTGAATATCTTTAGCTTTAGTGTAAAGATGAATTGATTAACATGGTTATAATTATTGTTTATATAAATTCTGAAATGATTATATATTTCTTTGAGATATGAATATATTTGGCCTGTAGTGCAAATATGAACTATTGATAAATATATTTGGCATGTAGTGCAAATATGAACTGTTGAGGAATATCTTTGGCCTGTAGTGCAAAGATGAATTATTGATGAATATCTTTGGCCCGTAAAAAAAAGATGACTGTTATTGAATATCTTTGGCCTATAGTGCAAAGATGACTGTTGTTGAATATCTTTTTGCCTGTAGTGCAAAGATGAAATGATAATGAATATCTTTAGCCTGTAGTGCAAAGATGAATTATTGATGAATATCTTTGGCTCGTAATGCAAAGATGACTTGTTGTTGAATATCTTTGGCACGTAGTGTAAAAGATGATTTGTTGATGAATATCTTTGGCTCGTAATGCAAAGATGATCTGTTGTTGAATATCTTTGGCCAGTAGTGCAAAGATGAATATGTGTTGAGATGAACATGACCAACTGGTGATACAAATGAATATCTTTGGCCGTAGTGCAAAGATGAAATTATTAGTATGATTATGAACAAGAAATGTGATTTGGTGTAACCATGATCTTTGATGTTTCAGGTAAAGATAGGTGATGAAAATTATCTTCGTCCTGGATGAGAAGAGGAATTTAGAACTACAATTATGATTATGAGTTATACATGTGATTGTGGACAAGAATTGTTGATTGATATTACAGGGATAAAATATTGTTGGTGGACTTTTAACATGGAGAAGATAATAGATTTTATGGTCTATTTGACTCTTCTAATGGATTGCTTCGTTCATTTGCAACTATGGTTGAAATTTTATCATCTACCATATGTTCTAAATCTACGATTTATTATTGATGGAGGCTATTGATAATTTAATTATCTTTAGTTATGATATTCTTTCTTGAAGCTAGTTGTGCTCACCCTTTTGCTTTATAATTCCTTCGTGTAATAAGAGTGTAGGTGGAATCGAAAGGGGGTAGCAGGGGAATAGAGCGGTGGTCATCGTTTAGTAGTTATATTTGGTGAATCTAATAGGGTGACCTTGAACCCAACGTTGGAAGGGTGTTTTGTCACTACTCATCATCAAGATGTCTAAAGACATACAACCTCGTGTCATCATAAGATAGGGTTGTCAGGTGCATCCACTTACCGAGTATATCTACGTGCACTACCTATATGATCTTAGTGTTTGTTTGAAGTATAATTCTCAATTAGAGACAGTGGAGATAATGATATGTCGAGAGAAGACTCACCATTGGGAAGAATATGATAGTAATCTTCTCATTTTTCTTTGGGGTCTATTAGATTGACCAAGGATAATTTTGTGGCCATATGATATCTATCATAACCTGGCCTTGTGGCCTCCCATATACGAAGGTTTCTTGAGCACTTCCCAAAGATTTTAGTTTCTAAAGCGGTCTTTGACTATACCTTTATGTAAGGTGTCTTTGTGAGGTGTTGTCCACGGGTTGGGACATGTGTCACATTTGGTATATATTTGTATCCAAACTCACAGTATATGTGTGGTTGTATTTTGCACGACAATTGTTGTAATAAAGTTGTAGTTGTATTCTGTACCATGTATTTGGCGACTCAGAATGGGTTGGATTGAATGGACCTATTTTGGGATTGTCATAACAATTATTATTACTCTATTACTGAAGTCTCGATATATTGATGACTTGATTTCCCTATTCTCTATCTCGATTTGACAATTTCAATAACTCATGTAAATATGTAATCAATTTTATTGTATCATTCTTTAATTAATATCAAATTGTCATTGCATGATGATTAATGTTTTTTATGTGCTTTATGACATGGGTTATAATTTATTAAATTATTAGGGATGTAAATTATAATAATTCAACAATCAATGCTAAATTTTTAATGAAAATATTAAAATTATTTTAATTAAATTAGAATTTAGAGGTGAAGAAGTACACATTATATTATTTACTAATTATTTAATAAAAATGTTTGCTTATAATAAATTATTAAAAAACAAAAAGATGTTTCGATAATAAAAAAAATTACTACAAATTTAAAAATTATTGATATGATAAACTTTAAAATTGAATATGAAATAACCAATTATTTATATTCAGAATTTTAGAAACAATTTAAACATGTAAGAAATCGAACCGATCTCGAACTTATTGAACCGAACTCGAACTATTTGCGAATAAAGACGAACCGAACTATATAGTTGGTGACCATATAGCGACGGTTTTCTGAGATAGCGACGGTTCGAACCGTCGTCGATGATTTTTTTCCGTCGTTATAGGTGGCTAGAGAACGAGACCATCTATATATGTATGTATTTAAGTTGTAACTAATGGAAAATAAATTAAGATGGGGGTATTTTCAGGAATTGTAGATTGCCCAATCATTCTCCATTACATATTTGGGAAGATAGCAAGGTCGATCACTTAATTGCACTCAATTTTCCACGAGTATTTAATCTAAATATTTGACTCAAGTGCTTTAGAGTCGGTACTCATCCAGCTAGCAGCTATATACACTTCATTGACTATCAAATTAGTATAAGTGATTAACAACCTGACAAACATTTCTCTTGTCTGTAATAAATTAATTATTTGCGCGTGATTAGTTGATACTACATCAATTAACTTCATCGCATGTGTGTATCAGTTAATATCAATAATTAAATTAATACTAGTACTAGTATTTAATATTTGTGCTGCATATATTAGAAACGGACTACTCTATAAAGTGAAAACATATATACCTAGCTAGCTACATTTATATATATTCTTCTGGTTACTTCCTGGGGAAGGCCATCAAACTCCTATGAAACTTAATTCACCCACACACACACACACACACACACACACACACACACATATATATATATAAAAGATTCCATCCATAGCAACCGATTATTGGGAGCAATCCATTTTTGACCAGCCGCTACAGGTTGTAGCGACTTATAAAAAAAAAAAAATTTTGCATAAGGATAGAGATGATGATTTGTGGATTTGGCCAAAAATGGGTTCTTCCCAACAACAATTCTTGTGAATGGAATCTCTCTCTCTCTCTCTCTCTCTATATATATATATATATATATATATGGGATATGATCCATAGCAAGTATTTGCTATGGTTCAAAATTGAGCAAATACCATCATATTCGTCCATTCCATACATTAACGGCGCAGATTAAAAATGAATTATAGCCTTACGCTATTTCGTCTAGCGTATGCTCAAAATATATAAGGCCCATACGCTAGTTCTAGTAGCGTAGCTGAGAAAAAGGAATTTTGTGACAAAATTGCCCCCATCTTTACAACAGTTGATACGTAGCAATAGTCAAACCCATTTCAATTACCAACCTTATTCACACCCATAGCAACTGAGATTCTTCTTCAAACCCATTTCAACTGTGATCGAATGAGCAACAATTTCAGATCCGCTAGACGCTGCGACTTCCCTGCGTGCGTTATCCCCCTGCGACTAATAGGATTTCAGTTCCTAAACCTATAAACTGCTGCGATTTCGAACCCTAAACCCTGCTGCGATTTCGATTTCGAGCAAACACTTTTTATGCAAACCCTTAAAATCAAGCGATTTCTGACAGACTGCGAGCTTCTCATATGTTATTCTCCCGATTCATCTGTCAAATATCTGTGAAATTTGTGATTTCTGCTTCGATATCTGTGATTTCTGGTCAAATATCCCGATTCTCCCGAGCTTCTCATATGCGATTTCTGCTGCGATATATGTGCCTATATTGTAAATTGTTATAAGTTACAAATATATGGAGCCAGTTACAGCACGTTCATGAAAACCGAAAAAGACTGTCAATTCTAATTGATTCAGGCATCAATATTGTTCCAAGGTAAACTAAATCTCATTTATTCAACATTGTGCATCTTTGATTAGCTGCTTATGAAATTATTATGAGACTTTTGATCCCACTTCAGATTATCGGATAATATTTTCTTTGAAATATGTGCAAATTTTTTTATTTTTTCCCGTACGAGTTTTTTTGTTCATTACAAGCTATTGAGAATAAACTTTGAACTTTTATGTCCGGAAATGGATTACAGGTATTGGGAGTGCTGAACATGGTGTATATTCTTCAAACCAGACAAAGAAGTCAGGGATGCTTTGGACATTTTGGGTTTGCTTTCTCATGATTATGTTATTCGATGGTATTATGGAGCAGTCTTTGGGACAATTGAAAAGCAAACTAACACACACATACATTCTTATAGATATATGTTTAAATTCATAGATAAATAAAAAGGAGATGGTTGTTATGTATACATATGAATGTTCGCATGACACACACAGGTTGCTTACTTGAAAACTGGTTAGGAATGAAATGCCCTGTTGTTGTCTTTTTTGGTAAATCACAATTAATAAGCTTTTTCTTTCAAGCAGTCATACCAGATCTCTGTAATGATCTCTCATTGATGTTGTTGGTTAACTAAGATGTTGGTCCAATGAACAGACGTGATTAGTTAACTAGAATTCTCGACAAGGTATTGATTAGTTAACTAATGTTGTCCAGAATGGTTGTTTTTGGTGCGACTAACATTGGACTACCTATAGAATCCCTTTTTCTTTTGACCTTACTACCATCAACTTCATCCACATCTTGTTTCTTTTCTTTCAATTGGTTTTCTAGCTTTTCTTACATGTAAAAAGTCGATTGGACAAATTGTTGGAGTGAGCATATTTATGAGTTGCCCCAATTTTTATTTCAAATCCACAACTACGCGTATATGTTCTATAAAATTCTTCCGCCTCTTGAATATAAGAGAAAAATCAAACCCTCATATGAATTTTTGAAAGCGTTAATATCACGCGATTGGTTCAGTATTATGAACACCAATATTATCCATGTCAATATTATCATCAAAAGAATTTGAAGAACTTGAATTAAACATATCGTCAGCCATAATTGAAAACTTACCAGGATGATTTTCAGATGCAAAACCTTGCTTGATAAATTACGTTGTTTTCTTCACGAGTTATTTTTTTGGGAATATCTAAAAGAAATTATAAGGAATAAATATGATAATAATATAAAGTTTGTATTTTTTTACTATTGATATTTCGTGTTTTTTTTTAGCTTGAAAGCTATTCCATATGTTATTTTCTTCTCTGATATGGAATTTTAAGAAAATTGGACTGTTGCTAAGATTTTATGCGTAGCGATATTACCTTATAGCTAAATACAATTGTCTGGCAAGTTGATATGGAACTGGCAAGTTGATTTAGAATATTGAGACAAATTTGAACTGTTGTTACGCCAGTTGGCATACATCTAAACCCTGCTACGTTGACTGTTGCTACGTATCAACTGTTGTAAAGATGGGGGCAATTGTGTCACAAAATTCCTTTTTCTCAGCTACGCTACTAGAACTAGCGTATGGGCCTTATATATTTTGAGCTTACGCTAGACGAAATAGCGTAGGGCTAAAATTAATTTTTAATCTGCGCCGTTAATGTATGAAATGGACGGATATGATGGTATTTGCCCAATTTTGAACCATAACAAATATTTGTTATGGATCATATCCCTATATATATATATATATATATATATCATGCACTTGATCTTACTAATAGTATTATAGTTTTAATCTTTTCACAAGTACGTAATCTCCCAAATCATATCCCAATTAAGAACAGCTAGCATAACCCTGAATATTTCAAATAAGATGCCCATTTTGTTGCCTTTGGATGAATGTATATATTATTTAATTATTTACAGAGACAATTAAGTTAGTTTTATTGATGCATGCTAGAGATTTAACGACCATTGCAAAGTACGTATGTGCAGGTTTTGGTGTGCTGGCAAACTCAATTTTATGGAGCGAAGAAGCAAACCCAAAGGATGTTTGGGTTATTAACTTGTTGAATAACGCTTAAATTGTTAAGCTTTAATTATTAAGTCCAATAATGTGATGTATGGTTGAGTGTATATATATGTTATAAAAAAAAAACCTTAACATTATAAAATACTGGACCCATTAATATGATGAGATTATATTATATATAATAGTGTATAGAACCCATTAAGTTTAAGATATATGACGAGTGATATACATAACATACACTAGCTAGCATGTTTGATTATGTTCCACAAAATTAAACTACCACATATTAAATTCTTAATTAAACTTTGCATTGCATGCACACCCACGAATACACAAATTAAACACATAAAAGAAATTACATTATGGATGTACCCTTTTACAGTCGCAACTTCCAAAAAAAATAAAACTTGTATTTGTAAATTGATTTTAGGAAGTTGATACATACTAGCTATCTGTATAGTATAAAATACAATTATTAATCCTTATGCAGCAAATTAAAAGATAATGATAAGATAATAAAAGATAAATGTATTTTTATAAATATATAATGTAAAAATAAGATAAGTTTGAATAAAAGATAAATTTATGTATGTTTACATTATAAAAATAAATTTATCTTTTATTCTGAATTTATCTTATCATTATTTTTTATTTTACATTATATATCTTTACATTATCTTTAATTTTTACATTATGTATACATAAAAATAAATTAATTTTTACATTATCTTTTATTTTTACATCATGTATATTTTATCAAATGAACCATAGCCATATGGGTAAGACCCACACTGCCACTATAGCCTGTAGCGGTATGCATGTATTAAATTGTTAGGGACAATAATGTAATAAGTTAACGGACAAAAAAGGAAAAAATTGCCATTATAAGTTCAGAATGTGGCGGGGGAATATTTGATTAATCACGATCTTATTATTCGGATCAGATAAGAATCAAGCTTGGTTCTTTGAGCAGTGTCATAACAAACATTTCTTTATGGATTAAAACTCATATGTGTGTGTGTAGCCGTGCATTGCCTTCCTTTTTTTAGGCTCTTTGGGCAAAAAGTTGGCATATATGGTTTTGGATCTCCCTTTTTTATTGTATGTTACTTGTTCTTTGACTAAAATAGTCGAGAATTTAAGGAGCCCCACCCCTACCTCAACCCCAACCTAGCTAGTAGGTAGAGATGTACATGCATGCATGCATGGAGTTCAACATCTTTCTATTTTGGGAATTGAATTAAACTCTTGGGTTGCACGCGTGATCACTTGGAGCTAACCTTTCATACAGAAGTAAAAAAATATTTCTGTATGAAGATTTATGCATGCGTTTTTTCAATTAATTGTGCTTTAAACATATGGTGATTAATTATTTAGCCAAATTAAATTAATATAAAAATCAGCCGTGATACTCTGAGGAGACTCATGGGAGTCATTTGCTCAACATTATATATATATATATATATATATATATATATATATATATATATATATATATATATATAATTGAAGTCTAATTAAGAATCTAGCTAGCCTACTTATATAATCTACTTACAAAGTATGCATCCAAACTAATTAAATAGAGTTTAATTTAAAGGAGTTTCTTTTTTTGCCATTTTCCCTCAGTACTCTAATTAATTTATAGTTCGCTTACTTATATAATCTCAAGTAGTAATTAATTAAAGAGAGAATTAATCAAGGTCGAATGGCTAAGGGTAACCATGCGTTCATGTGCATATACAAAAGCATACAGTAAAAAAAGCAATAAATTCGATCTGTGAGCTCGTTATATAATATATACTAGTAACTACATATATTCTCTTTCTGGCCTCTCATTAATCAACTTCAAAAGATTTGATTCTATAATCTATATATATATATATATATATATATATATATATATATATATATATATATATATATATATATATATATATATATATATATACAGATTTACTTAAAATAATTACGTACTTTCACTTGCCTTCCATATATAAAGTTTATAACCTATCACCATTCAGCAATATTTAATTTCCCACTCACCAATTATTTTCTTTCCAATTTTTAATTAAAATATTGATTAATTGGTGCATATATATCCAACACCCAAAATATGTATATGTTCTTATCGACACATTGGAGTATCCCATTTTAGCCATAATTCTATTAGCATTAAATAGTTAATTTAGCCACTCTACGTACACTAGTAAATTATGAAATCTAATCGATCTCTCTCTCTCTCTCTATATATATATATATATATATATAATTTAAGATATAATCAACTTTAGAGTCAAAATATCAGTATATAAATGATGAAAGCAAAGATATAATCTTTTCTTTCAGCAAATCATGTCTTCTGTTTCGATATTCTTAATTAAGAATATGTTTAATGATCATCCATATTTTATGAGCTACTGGCCTAAAAAGATAATTTGTTTGATGACGAAGATAGTTTCCTTACTTCTATATATTCCCTCTATTCCAAATTATTTGAACATTGTTAATCTATATATTTTTCATGCCTATATAAAGGTATTTTTTATATCTTTATAAAGCTATATATTAATCTTCATGAATATATTCTACAAAAGGAAATATTGAAATTAATAAAGAAAGATTATCTTACTAAACATAAACAACTTTATCTATACTTTTAAAAAATCTAATAAATATTTTTAAATATATCTTATTCAATTAATTTCTTTTTCTATCTTGTTTCCACTCAAGATCGAAAGTAACAGGAAAAGATGGGAATATATAATTTCTGCGTTTGAACCAGAAGCAAGGAAAATATATATAAATAGTAGCTGAAAAGACTAGGAATTAAGTCAATGGAATAAAAGGAGGGATCAGGTCAACTTGAGAGTTAGTGACTGGCTGGCATAGTTGAAATAATTAACTTTGTTGGCGATTCGGCAGATACATCTTTTTGACGATATTATAATTATATGGAAAACATGAAAAAGTACTGAAACGGTACTGGGTCTGGGATGCATGCATGCATGGTAATTAAAATTAGCAACCAAGTGGGATGCATGCATGCATGGTAATTAAAATTAATAAAGGTCCCTTGTTATATACTCCCTCCGTTTAATATAGATCGTTTTAGATATGTGCACAAGAATTAAAAAAATAATTGAAAAGAATTAATTATATTGTCAATTGTCTATAATACCCTTCACTTCACTTATCTCATAAATATGGATCAAAAAATTAGGTGGAGTAATAAGGGGCAATTTAAAAAAAATAATGATCAATTCTCTTAGATAACCACAAGCGACAAATAATTAAGAATAACAAAAAAAGTCTAAAACGACTTACATATAGGAATGGAGAGAGTATGTGTCAAGGGGTACATATATGCATGAGTGTCTCCAGTAGCGGAATTAGAATATTTTTAGAGCGGAGTCAAAATATATTAATAAAAAAAAATTATTTATTAATGTTTGGAGTACTTTTTTTAAATTTAATTTGCCCAATTATAATATTTCACAACATCATATTCTAACTCTTGTCAACATTTGAGTTCTTGCGAGTCTAATGACTTATATATATATATATATATATATATATATATATATATATATATATATATATATATATATATTACTTTCCCCAAACTATGGGACTATTAATCGGACTTTTAAAATTTTAGTCAATTGATTAGATACTTTTATAGATAAATTATAATATTATATATTTAAAACTTTATATTATGGTTCTGGTCATTTTCGTTGGAGCGAGACAACTGAGAGGAGTCACTCAAAACAAGAAAATAAATTAAGTTATTCTCATTTACAAAAAATTGATATCAAAATATGATTAAGTCAGTAAAACAAATGAGTGCAATATTAATTAATTAATCTTCAAACTTATTTAACATTATTTTATTTTATAGTAATATTGTTAATTTATTATAGGTGGAAGGACATGAGTAAGCTCCCCATCTGTCTGAAAAGGAGAAGAAAAAGTTAGCAAGTAATTCATTGACATAATATTAATTGTTACTTTTTTTTTTATTTTCAATTCTTATTGTTAAACGATTGTTTAATTGTAAATATTTAAACAATCATTTCTTTATTATTTTTAAGTATAAAAATTTAAATAACAATAAAGATAAACATTAATAGAAAAAATATAATAAATTATACTCATCCCAATATTCATAGGCCTTAAGCACACCTATAATATACATCCCAAATTAATAAGATTTATTAAATTATACTCATCTCAATATTCATAGGCATTTGATTCTTAAGTTCGGGTTAGATGACCGCTCCTCGCCCTCATCCCCATCCCCATCCCCATCCCCACGTTTCGCCTCGAGTATATATATATATATATATATATATATATATATATATATATAAATAAATGAATGAGAATATAACTATAGATCTTCCTATAGCTTGAAAGTAGATATTCGTTATAATGTGAGTTGTAATGATATTAATAAGATTTTGTATATATATATATATATATATATATATATATATATAGGACCGCAAATGGCAGCTAGCTCCATGGGAATAATTAATGTTAAGAAGTTGTATGTGCAAACGCTATTTTAAGTTTGGCTTTGTAAAAGTTTAGAATATGAGCTTCCGAAATATTATTCTGGAGCTTTCAAACTTACGTATATATAATAAATTAAAGTGACACTCTTCTTAATTTTTATCTATCACATGTATACACATATGTCGCATGATGCCAGAACGAGATTATTATTTATTATTATAAAGAAACAGCCAATATATATCATGTTTGGTATACCTAAATTGAAATGCATGGATTGGAAAAATAATAGTTTTTATTTATAAACAAAAAGAAGAGATTTCCTTCAAGTAATCATTTGCCGATGAACTTAATTGTCAATAGTGTATAATTAGCCTTTAGGACAATAATATTTGTGTAACCAGCCAGTTAAACCTTCTCTCTCTCTCTCTCTCTCTCTCTCTCTCTCTCTTAGCAAGCCATCAATAATCAATGCAGGATTTTTATGGATATTTATTTTCTTATAAAATAGGTTCTCTCCATTTCATGGTTCAAATTTAAAATGCGTTGGAATGTGATATCATGATGACATGAGAGCTAGAGAAATAATAATGAAAAATATACAAAAAATAGAGAATCTCCATTTCATTTAAAATTAAGAGGATCCTCCTAGTCCACAAAATACTCACAATAAGTTTAGTATTATTAGTAGTAGCACAATTCTACCCATTTTTAGTCTATATTAGTTGATTGATATAGTAGCAGAATAATTTCTCGTCCGATTCACATACTAATCACAAAAGCAAGCCCAATTTTTTTGGCTACATTGGTCTAGTAGCCCAATATGCTATAGCCCAAGAGCCAATTTTCTATCGCTCTGAGGCTATAATGGATATGGTTGCTCCAAAAGCTCTAGCCCAAGCAGGAGCCCATGTCATATACAATCACATGCGCAAAACCCTAATTCCTAGCTCCAGTATATAGTTCTCTGTACAAGCTTTCCTTGCTGCACAGGCTTGCTCATCATAACATAGGTGGAAGCAAGCCAAGCGAATAGAGAGAAAATGCAGATCTTCGTGAAAACCTTGACCGGGAAGACGATCACTCTCGAGGTCGAGTCGAGCGATACCATTGACAATGTTAAGGCTAAGATCCAAGATAAGGAAGGTAATCATTTAAGGTTTGGCATCATTTACTAATTTTAAAAACTTGAGAATTTTGTAATCTTAATGTTTAAAGTAGCAAATTTTATGGATAATTTCTTTAGGTATTCCACCGGATCAGCAGCGATTGATCTTTGCCGGAAAACAGCTTGAAGATGGCCGTACGCTGGCTGATTACAACATCCAGAAAGGTGAATTCGTATGAGCATATATTTATTTTTATACATGTGTTTGTGTGCTGGGAGTGGAAATTAAAGATTTTTAGTTGCAATTCTATGTAGAGTCGACATTGCATTTGGTTCTGAGGCTTCGTGGTGGGATTATTGAGCCTTCATTGATGGCTTTGGCAAGAAAATATAACCAGGAGAAGATGATTTGCCGCAAGTAAGCTATTCTTGAATGTGGAAAAGATTATGTTTTCAAGGTTTTTTATAAACAAATATTATATTTTTAAGGTTTTTAATAGGTAGTAGTATTCTGATGCTAATATTGACATTATTATTATTTTTTCATATGTTATCTTTTCTGATCAGAATTTTGGTCTATTTGTTTCTAAGATGTAGTTTGATTGGGGATTTAGCATTTTCTTTGCCTTGTTCACTGTACTGCATTAAAATGTCATGAAAGGTTCATAGAGTTAGGCAGCCAAGTTAAATTTTGTTCTACTAATTGTATTGCGTTTTTTCTTTCAAAATGTTCAGTAATTGAAGGTGGTAAGACTCAAATTTTAATCTAATTAGAGTGAGCAGATTGGTTGCTATCTTTTCAGCTACATGATAAAAATAGTTTATCTTTATAAAAGTGGTTCTACCTTTATCAATTTAATAAAGGTTTCGAAGCTCTATAATACTTGAAATGAATTTGTTGTTGCGTATTAAGATTGTCTTTTGGTAGCTGATAAAAAAAAAGATTGTCTTTTGTTTAAGTTCTTGTAAAATTTAGTCTCTTACATCTACTATATGGTTTATTTTATATATGCAAATATATTTAGTAGAAAGATAAATAATTAGTATTGCCTAGGAAAATGCCTAGTTGCTAGTTGCACCCTCTACCACCTAGGTCTGCTAAACAATGTCTATCAGAGAGGGAGGTGAGTAGTTTAATAATTTAAGGTAAGAGGGCCGTGGAAGATAACAGTGGAAAAAAATTTAAAATTGTTGGCATGCAAAGAATTTGATTCCTCTAGCATGTTTCCTGTAGCTATACCTATTGGAATATTATGTTGGCTTTTACATTCCCCCGGTGAGCTCGTCTCAAACAGGGAAATGTTTTAGAAATCATGAAACCATAAAAGCCTATTTAGGTGTAGAATAGTCCAAAAACTAACAGCATATTGATATGCAGTTGTTTATGTAGTTTGTTTGGACGTTTTATGATAGTGATGCACGTGTATTATATGTTTTTTGTGCTCAAGCATTCTATTTGCTTATCTTTGTTTTATCTATTTTTAAAAATATATATAAGCGCTTTGAATGTGTGGATTGTTATCTTTTGATTGATTGAACTGCCTCTCATTCTTCTAATCTCTTTTTGGATGTGACGGGTTTCAAGGTGCCAACTATTTGATCAGATTTCCTATCCAAAGAATAGTAGTGACATCCCTGACTATAGTATACTTATTTGTAATTGTAAATTATTGCTCATCTGTAAACTAAATCCCCAATAGTTTAACTATTTTAAGAGCTCACACTACATCTGAATTTCTTTCTTAATTGACATACTTTTTCATCTATGCCTCTGCTTCTCCGCTTAGACTTCACTTTTTTGTTTTCTCCCAGACCTTAGTTAAGTTGGTTGGTGATTGGTAATACTAGTGTATGTCTATGGTCAATGGTGGTGCACTATTTGTATGTCATTGCAAGGGAGTTGTCGATGTGGCATATAGCAGTGATATGTGCATCTAATGTTCTCTTTTCTTGTTTCAGATGTTATGCTCGCCTTCATCCTCGTGCTGTCAACTGCAGGAAGAAAAAGTGTGGCCACAGCAATCAGGTTCTTTGACCGGATATCATCTTTAACTTGGTTTTTGTTTGTTTGATAAATTCTAGCACTCATCTATTTTGCTGGCATTTAATTGCAGTTGAGGCCAAAGAAGAAGATCAAGTAGAGACATGATTTCAAGTTTCTACCAGCTAGTTGCAGCTTAGAGGGTTTATCTATTGCAGCTAGTGATAGGTTCTTGGGAGCTAAATATTTTGAAACCGATATGGCAATAGTTTACCATTGACAATTTATGCTTTATGTTTTGTCTAAAACATGAATGTTGGTTATGTTCTTTTTGTTTTGTTGTTGGTAGTTTTATGAGATTTTGGGTCAATGTTTTGAATTATTGATGAATACATTGGGACGGGGATTTCTTTTCTTATTTATAGTTTGTGCTGAAGTTTTCTTTACTTACATGTGTAAAGAGTGTGCATGTAAACTTAATCAAGGATGCATGTTTAACTTAATTTACGTTTGTTCACTTCCAAGTTTGGGTTAGTGACGAGTTACTGAGAGTGATAGACAGATGGCCAATAAATGCATTCTTCAGTGTCCTAAAGAAATTGTCACAAAGGTAAATATACTCGTATCAGATCATAATAATTAAATAAAGATCCCCTATGCAAAGTTGAGGGAGGGCTTTTGGTATTTTAGAATGTGAAGGTACTTGCCACAATTTAAATCACAAATACAAACACCCCTTTTCGGGCTATCGGCTCATGTCTGGATTTCCCTTGGATTTAGCTCTAGCATTTCCAGATTTCCCTTGGAGCATTGCAATGCAAGTTGAAATATATGTTGTGGGCTTTTCCATAAAAAAGTAGTAACGAGAACCCCCATGACAGAAGAGATGCCGGGCGTTTTCCTGCAGAGAAATGCATGAGCAACAAGATAAGAGAGAACAAAATTTAATTAAACAAAGAGAGAGAATGAAGAAGAAGAAGAAGGCATTGTGGATCAAAATTTCCAGACATACAAAAGATTGACAGCTGTGGGATTTGAACCCACGCCCTTTCGGACCAGAGCCTAAATCTGGCGCCTTAGACCACTCGGCCAAACTGTCTTCTTTGCAAAGTAATACCTTAGTTTCTATTAAACTAATCTAAAGGTTGTATTAGTTTCTGTAAGGAAAAGGAACTCCCCGTCTCTGCTGATCATGTCGAAGAGGCTCCTTGAAGCAGCGGATAGATTGGCTAGTAAGATTTGCATTCTGGGTTTTTACAGCTTCCTTTAATATATTTTCTTTGCCATTTTACCCCCTGTTTGCCTTTCCTACTTACTTTGTTATATCCTTTTGTAGATTGTCATTAGAAATAGAGGAGAAAGGGAATAAACCTCAACTCGACTAGAAGTTGCATTACAGTATTTCATAAAGTTTATAGCTTATAAGATTTTCTGCCTCACAAAAATTAAACAGTATTAGCTTCTATTGTCTCTACTTAATTCTCCTCTGTTTCCTCTTTCCTATATGGTATAGACTCGGTTATGTGTTGTAGTTGAAGTTCTATGAAGAAAAAGATTTAAGAATCACATCGCCCCTTTTCAGAGCTTAGAGAAAAGAGTCAATGTCTAATTTTAATTGTATATTTGTATGACAGAGAATGCTTGGAGAGTTGGAATCACTTTAGTCATATATAACCTATTAAGTTTCTGGGATTGCATTTTAGGTGGAACACACTATATTTCCCATTTAAACTATTCATTGAATATGTCTGATCATTAAACTTGTATTTTGAAGTTGTTGATGAATTTTAGTGGAATAGTGTGCCATGTCCGCTCTTCTTTAGAAAATGCACAACTTTTATTTCGAATTAATGTTTAAGACACTGAGTTGCAACTTGCAATTTGTGTTATACAATATGATATGGTTGTCGTTGAATTTGAATGTTAATATGTAACAAAGGAGCAAGTCTTAAATGAAAAAGGGATTTACCTCTAAAATAGAGTTCTCAAGCATTAAGCTTCTAAAACTGAGAGTATACAATCACTCGGTGAGGTTACTGAAACTTTTTAATAAAAAGCCTGCTATCCAAGATTGTGAATTTGTTAATGTTCCCTAAAATGATAAGCATGCTCCGTATGTGATTAGTTTGTTTGGACTCTAAATAAGGGCTTTATACAAAAGTGAATATTTTTGTTAGTTATTTTGATTCAGCAGTCAAGAATATAAACTGTTGATGAGTACTTTAGTTGGTATGCCCATGTGAAGTAACTGCGTTAACTGCATCCATGTTCAATTTTGATTAATTCTTTCCAAATCATATATCCTATTTTATCTTTAATGGTATTACTTGGGTTCGCCCCCATTTTGTTGCTTCTACTAGATTTATAGTTATTAAAAAATCTATGTGCACAATAATATCAAAAAGTTTTTTTTTTTTTGAAAATGTATTATATAAAGAAGCAAGATAATGTTGGTGTGACAGTCAACTAAAGGAAAATAAGAGGCTATATGTAGTTATTTTTTAAAAATAATTTATAATGTATTCTTATGTTTTTTTGCTTGACATTTATAATCTTCAACTATCTCAATGTGTGTTAGAGGCAGCCTGGTAAACTGTTACTGTTAAAGGTTATCATATTTTTGGTCCTGACTTTGGAGACTATGTGCAGATTAATTTTCCTCTTCACCCTACTTTCCATAACATGTCTTTCGGAACTTCTTGCTGTCCGTTGAGATTTTTCCTGGAGCTTGTACTTGTGAAAGAAGATTTATATTTCTTCTGTAGTGCATTCTTTTTAGTTTGTACTTTTATTGTTGTGCGTACTTCCTGTCTTTCAATGTTTGTTCTGGGATTCTCTCTCAGAATCAGTATAATTTTTTTGATTTATATACAGGTCACAAACTACACCATGGCTTGAAGCCTACAGGCTACATACAGGAATCAAATCCAGATAATGTAGGGTGAATTGCACATTTTCCTTTGCATAGGAATAGTATGGAGGTAGACAATGACTCTATTTTTGAATTATGAGTAGGTTATACAGAAATTGATAATTCTGTTTGTATATGTGGATCTCTAGATTTGTTACTTATGGGCTTTGTAGAACAACTTACAAGAGTTTCATATTTTCTTTTTTTTTTTAAATGATTTGAGCGATGATAATACTTAAGGTAGTGTAGGGGTTGCTACCAGAAAAGGCAGGTCCACAGTTATACATTTGGGAGATCTTAGGTGGTGATGGATAACTCAGGTTATGTGAAAGATATTGTTGCTCTAGATGTATGATACATAAAAATATGAGCAATGCTTTTAAAATCTTGATCACCTCTCGCCCTTGAGGAAAATATGTTTATTACATTTTTATCTCCTGTTCTATCTTGAAACACCTATTCCATGAGAAGCATTATATGTCCTCGATAGAATGATTTGTGTACAATGTTTTCCTCACTAGTCAACATGTAGCCATGTGCTGTTTCAATAAGTGTTTCTCTGACTTGAGTATACAATCATAGTATCCAAGAAATGAAATGTTTGGATTCGAGAGGTAAAAGAATCTGGCATTAAGACACGGCAAGTGGAAAATGTTAAAGGCTTCAGATTCCTTGTTGAGAGATTTAAGAATGTGAAATTGCTTACCAGCTCGAGAATGGTATTGATAAGAATCTCATCAGCTGTTAAAAAATTTATTTGGAATTTTGGATTGAAACACATACGAGTACAAAAATTGTGCATAGGGCCAAGGGAGGGCGATATATGGATACGACACTTAAATATATTTCGATCATTTTGCAATGGGCAATGCCGACGGAAGTTACCCTACTTGTAATTAGATTTAGTGCTGAAACTTGATAATTTATGAAGTGATTGAGTAGGAAATCCTGGCGGTTAAATTAATTTGGGACACAATGTTTTGAGATCTCAGCTTATAAATTCTTAAATTGCGTTTAATCTGTCTAGTTGTATTTAGTTTTTACCATTTGTATGTTTCTATTCAACCATATGCACTATCAAAATGGCTCTATTCAGAATTACGACAATGAAGAATTTATTTCATCTAGATTACGATGCCTACTTTTAAACGCTTCACCAAATGTGTGCTGAAGTGCAATACTTTGATGGAATCTGTGTGGTGTGTGTGTGTGTGCAGTTTCAGGTGAGCATGTGAGCACAACGTTGGCAATCATTTGCATTGAAAAACAGGAGAACTGCCTCATTTCATCTGCAGGTGTTTAAATCCTCAAGCTATACTACTATTTGGCATGTATTGATTCGGTAGATGTACTGATATGTTACACCATGCCATGACCCTGCAAATCCTACCTACGGATGGAAGATTATTTGTATACATTTCTTCCACACTTTCGAGTGATTTATTCATTCAAGACCAGAAATCCCACCATTGATAACTGCTAGTGGACTGGTCCAAAAGACCATCGGATTCCAGAGTGCCCCAGTCTTCAGTGGATGTCAAAGAACCATCTCCAGGTTCTACTTCTACCATGTTCAGAAGATCGGGTTCATCATCCAGCCCAAAATACTCTGCCTTTATGCTGCTATCATCATCCGAAAGCACACCAAAACCGGGTTCAGCTGATCTGTCTAATGACAAGCCGGCCTTCATTTCAGACTCACTCTTTTTGTCTGATTTTCCAGCAGTGCTATTTCTAGCTACTTGTTCCCCAGAATTTTCCATCATATCATGTAGCCTCTGCAACTGTGAAATTTGAAAACAAACTGGTAAGCTTCTAATGAGATTGCATGAGTGCTGTTATGATGACCAATGGATGAAGAAGAACAATTGGTTACCTGTATAACTAAAGATTGCTTCTCTTTCTTCAGGGTGTCGAATTGGGCTGCCAGCGTGTTGTAATTGGACCGTAGTTTGTTGTAGTCTCTCTCGAGCTGCTTTGATTTATATCGAGCTCTCTTATTCTGGAACCAAATTGCAACCTGCCGCGGTTGTAATCCGAGTTCTCTAGCCACCTGCAACTTCTTCCGTGGCTCAAGCTTCGTATCGGACTCAAACATGACCTCTAAGGATTTAATCTGGTCATCGCTGAATCTCCTCTTGTTTTTGTTCTTTTTCTTAGTAGAGAAGGTGTCCAAGCTGGTATAACAATCTGCCTCCGCCACCGCTGCAACTGAGGAAGAGTATTCTCCATCCTCGTACATCTTGTGGTTCAAGCAAGAATGAGTTGCCTAAAAGTACAAGCTTGGGGACAATGAAATTAGTACAAAAATGGTATATTAAGATTGTGAGGTTTGAAGATGATCATGTACTTATTGATCGACTGCCGAGAGAAAAGAGTATCTTATAGTAGTATTTATTTGGACTGGAGTTGGGTTGGGTTTGGTTTTTATATCCAATCTGGATGGGGTCTGATATCGTATGAAGCTTTTCTTCTGGTGCCTTGTGAACATTGTCCATATTAAACGCGGTGAAGTCTTCAAATCCTTCTTCCATGGTCTTTCTTATAGTACACTTCATGTTAATGTGTTCCCTTTTCAATTTGGCATGGCTTGAGCTTGTTTTACGAGCGAGCTAAGCCGTTTATCTGAGCTGTTTAAGTGAGTTGGTTAATTATGAAACAAACACGAAAGCATAACTTAAGGATATAATATTGTTATTATAATATAATATGTTTATTTTCACGGTAGTCATTGTCATCATCATCTTTAGGCGAATGGAATGGTGTGGGTTCGGCCACGACGTGATTCACGTTTTGGCACAAGATGGTCCTCCTCATTCCTCAGCGTAGATATTTTTCAGGTTGTAGAAGCTGTATGTCGTTCTGGCAGTTGATACATTTGATGGTCGGAAAATCACCATGACAAGGCTTGTGGTTCTGTGCATGTAGACAACAATTGGTGGGCCAATTTTTTTGATTTTTGAGACGTGCAACTCATATTTACCGTGCAGGGAAACATAGCAATCAACCAAATACTTTTTGTAAGTCATAACATTACCAAATTTGTTATGTGGGGTGAAGATTGGCTAGGCGTGTGAAAGAAGAACAGCTCGTAAAGCCCTTAGACTTGAGGAGTTAATAAACTTAATATTAACGGTAGTGGTAGATAAGTATTAGTGATATTTTATTTTAGAGAAATGTGTAATAAATGGAATTTTTTTATAATTTTTATGTTTTTAGAGACTTGTGGATTTACTTTACGTTTTTACAGTCGTAGAGTATCAATCAGTGATTACTATACAATCGATCGTAAATTATGTACAACTGTGTAATTCAAGTATTTTGCAGTCTGATCTTAAGCCACAACATATTTCATTAAAAAGAGGTAATATGATCACATACATAATTTTTGAAACAAAAAAGGACACTTTTTTGTGATAAAATTCTCGAAACAGTGACACTATCGGATATATATAGAGAGAGTACTTAGGCTGAGCCGCCAAGTGGTAATTTGTTTGTTTGTTGGAAGGTACGTGCCCGACTTGGATTCTAACATCTTTTTTCATCATGCAAGTATTACTTCCCTTCTCAAAGAAGAGTAGTAGACTAGTAGTATTATTTATTAATAAAAAAAAACTAAAATAATGCTATGTCAAATTAAAAAATTATTAATTAAACTGTAAAATATATATTACAAATGTTTATAAGGGGGGGAGGGGAGTTGTGACACGTAAGGCAGTGTGAGTTTGACAGGTGGGGTTGGTCAACACATTATTATGTGTGTGGGGCTGGGCTGCATGAGTAGGTGGCAGAGCTTAATTTGTTGGAAGGAATTTCATTGGACATTTAATCATCTTTACTTTTAAATCACTCTTTAGGGAGTACTACTGCTTTATCGAGTAGAGTAACAGATAAATTTTTAGGAGACTACTTATTACATGTACGTACGTACATGTGTCTCTCTTGATCTTCTCCTCTCTCCCTGCCACGTTTCCACTCAAATTAACTACTACTACTAATTTATAATTATAATTATAATTACAAGATTGATGTGATATTGTGATGTGCTAACAATTTATCACATGAATTAATTAAGGAGGAGCTCGGAGCTCCACATTCCCTAAATAATAATTTTTATTATCCATTCATAAAATTTGTAGCTAGCTACTGCCTTTAAAATTTTATTTTATTACTTACATATTTTATAATTATCATAATTGTATTGTCAAATTGAGGGAGCTAGCTACTATTATTTATTTTAAAAATTAAACTTTATAAAACTATAGGAAATGTACTTAACAGAAGATAAATTAAACAATATATATATATATATATATATATATATAAATTAGAGAGGAGATTAAATTTCTTGATGAATAATCTCCGTTAGTATATATTAATAATACATATTATTGTTTAATGACTTTTGGGTATAATATGACAATAACTTTGTAGAAGTAGTTTTTGTTTAACATTTATTTATAAGATATTTGTATTTGATTATGAAATTTTTTTCTTTGATTAAATTTATCTTGCATATTTTTATTCTGGGTTCAATAATTATAATTAATAGAATGATAAATTTGTAGAAGTGATAATTTTCATTGGGTCTAGTACATTTATTTGTGACTTTTTTGTCATTCATTTAATTAATTACATTGTGAACCTTAATTTGGACATTCATGTAAACCTAATTTATATTTGGTCGTACATAATTTAACGTAAATCGCAGATTCATTAGATTATTAAATGTGCATATGCATGCATGTATACGGGGCGGGGCTGGGCTGGGCTGGGCATATGATAAAGACTGAAGAGGAGATGAAATGAATTGGCTGTGAAAGCATCACATCGCTTGTTATTTAATTTCATCTTATCTCAGGCAGGCAGGCAGGCAGGCAGGCGGGTCGGGGCCCGGAAATTATCATATAAGTACATGTTCAAAGGTATGTATGCTATTAGCCGGTCCAAGACAAAGAGAGATAGTGGTGGGTGGGTGGGTGATGGCCAAGTGAGCGTTGCCTGGTCAAACAAGCTAGGATCGATGGATTACGTGGCATTACTCATGTATATCCTAACAACCATGATGCATGATGCATGTTTGTTAAATTTTATTGGTGTTTCAAAGTATTATATATATGTAATAAAATTAGATTGTTAATGAAAGTTTATTCGTTAAAATAGAATAAATACATATGTTGTAATTTTAATATTCTGCTTAGCAGATAAGATTTCATTATACAAAAAACTAAGACACGAATAGCTAGCTAATTATAATGCCATACCAGGTTAACACATGGAGCAAGTTTTCATGGGCCTGCTCACTCACCCTGCCTACTGCCTACTGCCTACTGCCTAGCCTCCCCTCCTCAACAGCTAAATTAAGTTTCAGTTCACGTCGAATCCTACTTTGTTGACTTGTTTGCATAACATACACAAATGAGGCCCAAGTCTTGTAAGGATAATTGCATTGTAGGGGAGAATCATTTGGGCCAGATGACATATTATCACTTTGAAATACTTGGGCCAAGCTTAAGCACACATTTGATTATATATATATATATATTCCTTGTACGTATATCCCAAGATATAATTAATCTCAGAATGATCAAGTGTAATTTTTTTAACTGAATTGACAGAATGAAGTAGTTTATATTTTATATTTAATTTTTTTACAATATTAAGTAATTAAATAAATTTACAACAAATTTTAATTTTTTTCAGAAGAGTTAAATAATAAAAACATGTTATTCAGATATTTTAGATATGTCAATTATTAAACAACTTTTATCATTTAATATTCAAAATTTCATTTTATTCAACTCATTTAAATTATTTAAACATTTAAATTATTCCATTCAATTTTATCGAATATACTTTAGAGTTAGAATTAAGCCTTAGTGAGTCAGTGAATCACAAGTTAAATATATATGATTGCTAATTGATTTCTTGTCTTCACTAAACACTAGACCAGTACTAGTACTAGTGGCGTTTTTTTTAGTATATAAAAGTACATTTTGGGCTAGCTCTAGCCTCTAGAAAGGAGCGAGTCAGTCAGTCATTCAAACCATCCATCTATCTGTAATAAGCCTAGGTCAGGAGATAGATATATGTAGCTAGCAAGCTTTACCAAACTAGAGGAGATCTAAGTCAGGAGATACAGACGACAGAGTTGGTTTAATTTGTAAATGAATAAATGAATTATATATATATATATATATATATATATATATATATATATATATGAGAATTCATCAATGACAATCGGTTGTCAAAAATAATCATTATAACAATTTACTTTTGAACCGTTTATCAACTTATTGGAAGACTTGGATTAAATATCAGTTTATCAGTTCATCATTGACAATCGTTTATCAACTGTTATTGGAAGACATTGGTTATAATATTAATATTAATACAATATTAGAATCCGTTTTTTCAAATCCGTTTTTTTATATTTATTTTCTTATTTTTTGATTCAATTATAAATTTAATGTCCAAATTTGAAAAGATTTTAATTTTAAAATATTTTTACTTTTATAATTTTTATAATTTATACTCCCTCCTATTCAGATTAAATGACATTTTAGGGAGTTTAATTTTATTCTATATAAGTGTCGTTTTGGAATCTCAATGCAATATTGCACTATTTTTTCCTAATTTACCCATCTATTTAATATGCTTAGTAAATGTAATTGTGGAGAGAGAAATAATTAATTAGAGACAATTGTGGAAAATGAGAAGAGACAATTGTGGAGAGAAAAATAATTAATTAGGAACACAAAAGATATTTTGTGTTATTTCTTAATAAGTGTGCTTAACTCTAAAAAGTCATTTAATCTGAATAGGAGGGAGTATTATACTTTAAACTATATATTGCATTGCAAGTACCAAAAGTCACAAGTTAGAACCATGCCCATATCAAGATAACAGATCAAATGTAGGATTCAACGTTTTAAAAAATTTAAAATTTATACCATAACTTAAGCAAAACCACAAACACTTAACGAGTATTATTTGCAATTACAGAGTTGAAAAGTTGGATATGTTCTGAACAAGAACTTTCAAATCACAGAGAGAGAAACAAAAAGGCAAGATATCCTAGCGATCAATATCAATTTCTTTATAAACCATAAATCTCATAAACCACAATTGAAAAAAGCATTCACTTCAATTACACAAAAATCTTTAATACAAAGGCCACCCATCTCTCTGTTCTATCCCTACACACTCTGCCAAACAAAAAAAGAAGGGTTAAGTTCAGATGACTTTTGGGGTTTTGGCGATTTCACTTAACCTTTATAGTCGATAAAGGCTACGTTTTAGACCTTTGACTTTTTTGAGTTGAAGTGAAAACGTCATTTTTTCCGTCCAACTTAACCGGGCGTGTATGTCAAACGCCAAAAACGCGTGAGAAAGGACTGCAAGAGTAAAAAAAACCCTAGTAAATATCTGAAATGCCCCTTTCTTCTTCCTCTCTTCTCCTCTTATTCTCCCTTCAACCTTCATGGATCTGATCCCTGTGCCCCACCCATCCCTCTGTCTTAAGAATTGAGGTATTTTTAGTGGCTCCATGGCTTTGATCTCCTTATCTCGCCGAGTAGAGAAAAAGTTGCAGCGGACATCTTCATCGCAGGGGACATCTTCATCGCAGGCGATTATTGATGTGATCAAGCCTTTTTCAGATTATCGCAGGGGATTATTACAGCGGACATCTTCTCCTCAAATTTTTTGGTGGGTTTACATTTAATTTTTTTTAGAGCCATGGAGTTGAATCAGAGAAATTTGAGATTTGGGTTTTAGTTTTTTTGAACTGGGTCACTTTCATAACACAAGAAATGCTCAAGTCAGATTTCCAAAACCCTAACATCTTTTCTATCTCTTATTTTCTGCTACAATCATTGTCTTTTAAGCTTAATTGCTTTTAGATGTTTGGAACTGAAGCCCTTTTCTTGCTGCACCTTATATGGTTACAGATACCATCATTTTCCCTCTCTTTCTATCTCCTTTAATTGAGCTCTATATTTTTATTATATAACTTCAATTGTTTGATCAATTCTTTGATTTTTTTAATTTTAATTTTAATTTTAATATTAATTTTTATTTTCTCTCAATTAGATTGTTGTATGTAGTTCTGTTACTCTTCTCGGTCAAACTTTATCTTTGTGTGAGCTATTTTGTAACCAGAAGCTGCTCTGATTTTCTCCATTCTTTTTGGGAATTCTCTGTAACTTATTTTATAAAGAATAATTTATACCTTGTTTCACTTGTAGGTACTTTTTATACAGCATGAGTACGATTTGGAAGTATAAAAGAACAAAAAACACACACAAATTTCAAGTCACGGCCTTTCTGCAACTTGAATCAGTGAAGCAATAATTATTTGTGTTTTCACTATGGTATCGTATGGGTGCATTTTCAGTCCAACATTCAACAATTCGTCGCAAACAGAGGACTTGGATATACTGCACATATTGTTGATAACTGCAAATTGGTGCTCAAATTCCTTGAAGACACTAAAAATACCTCAATTTTATTTTAGAGTTTTTCAAGCTTATGAATGAAGTTGAAAATGAGGATCTTGTGTTTAGTGGGTAATGATGTTTGTTGCTGCTGAACCCTTTGAAGATCGTGTTGGTCTTAACAAAGATGAAATTTTTGGAAGGGTCACTATACCACTGACCTCTGTTGAGGGTAGCATGTGTTTGACGAGTCAACTCACTACAACAGTGATCTCCGACCAACAGCAAAACAGCTCTGGAAGCCATCGATTGGCTTCCTGGAACTTGGCATTTTGAATGTTGATGATCTCCACCCAATGAAAATGAGAGATGGAAGGGGCACATCAGATACATATTGTGTAGCAAAGTATGGTCACAAATGGATTCGGACACGAACAACTATTGAGAGCTTAAACCCAAAGTATAATGAGCAGTACACTTATGAGGTTTTGTCCTGCAGAATTGTCAGATTAAGGTATTTACTCTGTTTTTAGTTCACTTTGAGAGTGATAAATTTGAGATGCTCAAGAACAGGATTTTATAATTTATACGAGCTCTTGTTGTTTGTTAGAAAAACAGAGAGAGAGAGAGAGATGAACTTAACCTGCTTTATATTTGTTGTGCTTTTCTATTGTTGTTCAACTCTGTTAATTAAATGTCATTTGTAATTTCAAGTCTTTTTGTGATTCTGTGTGTAATTGTTGTTGATTTTGAATTTTATGATGGTGTTTTGATAAATGAGGTTTTGATTTCGTGTTCTAATTCTCTGATAAGTTTAGCAGCTGTTCTTAAATTTTAGTTTGGGGATATACATTCTGTGAATGGTTTTCTCTGTTCTCAAATATGTCCTTTATGTATAAGGAGGGTAATTAAGTCTTTATCCAACTTAAATAACAGAGTTATGACAGAAATGATGTTTTCACTTCAACTCAAAAAGTCGGGTGTCTAAAGGTAGCTTTCTCGACTATATAGGTGGTTAAGTAAAAAAGCCAAACCCTCGTGGCCATTAAATCCGAACTTAACCCAAAAAAGAAACTAACCTACCCATCTCTCTGTTCTATCCCTACACACTCTGCCAAACAAAAAAAATACTAACCTCATGAGAACTTCTGACAAACCAAGTAAAGACTCATGTCTCCCACTTAATAGAATTTGGGAAAATAATTTTTCAACATGAATCGAAATACTGCTTGAAGTTCTTCATTTTCAAAAACTTGATATGCTTCTTCAGGAAATTTATTCAAATCAAAATTACGATCTGCAGGTAAATTCAAATCAAAATCATGAACAATTTTCTTCTTTTTCGAGACAATTTTCTTAATATCTTCTTCATCTATATCCATTGTTTATCAGAAGTTTATGGTTATTGTATATTCTTTTGAATGGAAATAGTAGAAAAAACGCCATTGTTATATGGATAAGCATCGGGAATGGAAGGAATTGGAAAGGTTGTTTGTCTGATCAAGAAGGGTTTTTTCTTTTTTGAGGAAAATGATTAAGAAAGAGAAAGGGTAAAATAGGAAAAAAAAAAGGTTAATTTGCATTGATAAGCTCACAATGTCAATGTTTTAGGAACAAAATTACCGCTCAGAAACGTCGATGTTTTTAGGAGCGGAGGAGTATTTTTTTCCATTTTTCATAAAAAGTTCCCTACAAATCCACATAATCACTGCCACGTCACACAAAGGCGCCACGTCAGCTTTGTAACGGACAACTCAGCAGCTGATGTGTACCGTTTCGTTGAAAGTCAAAGTTTCTAACGGGTTTTTTAACTTTTTGTTAGAAAAGTCGAGTACAATGAGTTGACTGTGACGCCCCCAAAATTAGGTATACATCACTAATGAGTGAGTTTTATACACATGAATTGAGTGCGTTTGAGCTTAATCTTTTGGATGTTTTTAAGTGTTTATGTCTATTCATGCATGTTTTATGTTGTTTTGTAGGAATTGGGACAAAATTTACTTGGATCGACGTTTGGGGTGGTTAGATGTGCGTCATTTAGAACAGAGTCATTTACGATAGTCACTTGAGCCAATTTGAGTATTGCTCGACCTTATTTCAAAAACTCAAAGAATGAAAGTTGTAGATCCGCTTTCTTCTTCCAGGAAAATCTTGAATCATCAAAATCGGATTTCAAAGTGAAGAAGTTATGGCCATTTTCCAAAGCGTCGGAGTAGAAAATGTCGAACATGTGCGGTGGCCGGGCATCAATTTTGGCCTATGCCTGCTTATTTGAAACACTGGGGAGCAGCGATGTTTGAAGCGTTGTGCCATTATTTGAAGTATTGAGGAAGTCTTAGTGCTTGACTGACGCGTTTTGGACTTAATTTTGACACCTTTTGACTCCAAATTGGATTAGGTTTGTTTCTAAGCTAAAAATTGGACTTGTAACCTATAAATACATGATATAAGGCATAAAATAGAGGAGATTACATAGATTAGATTAGAGATACACTCTATTAGATCGGACATTAACCCTAGTTCTTATTAGTTTTGGAGATTAAAGCAACTTGGAGATCATTTGAAGAAGCGAAGAAAAGAGAGGGAGCATCGATTTCTTGACAATAGATTCTATTCTCTTCTCTTATTATACTTTTATCTTTTAATGTCTATTCAGTTGTGGATTCTTGGTTTCAATTCATTAATTATGAACTAACTCTTTTACTAAGATTTCAATTGAACCTTTTATGTCTATAAATTAGTTATTCGATTTATTCCAATTATTTATGTCAAAGTGATTTGTTTATCTTGTCTTGAGCTTATTGATTAATTATCTGATCAGTAATTACTTTGTTACTCTAAAAGGAATTGAAAGATGAATTCTAGGGTTAGAACTGGGCATGATAACATGTGACTTAGTTATTTGCACAGTGAATAATTAGGTTTGTGAATAGAATGGAAATATTTGTTCGCCGCATGTAACACATAAGGAATTGGGATTGGAAAGAGTTTAATTCAATTGTTTTGCATAAGAATATAACAAGATTAATCTGGATTAAATAGAAGGCAATTGATCACTTGGAAAAGGACTTTTGGCATTTGAAAATTCATGTTAACAATTCAGTAGACATAATAATTGGTATAATTGGATAATTGATTTATAGTTCATAATTGGGGATATTGAAGTCTTAATCTTTATTTATTTGAATTCATTTACAAAGCAATTCAGTTTAATTAGTTAATTTAGTTTTCTTAATCAGAGAAATCACGATTTGAGATTGTTTAAATAAAATTAGTTTGGTTAAGAATTAGTACTTGGTGATTTTTATTAAATAATTCCTCGTGGGAACGATACTTTTCTTATCACTTTATTACTTGTTGACCGTGTATACTTGCACGTATTCATTGATTGTGAAATCGTTCAACAAGTTTTTGACGCCGCTGCCGGGGAATTAATTTAATAATTTTTTTTTACCAATATTAATTTCATCCAAATTAGTCTTAATTTAAACATTTTTATTTTTATTTTTCATTCTCTTCTATATTTTCTCTTTTTTAGGTACCATGGATGACTTTGCATGTATCAATGGCCATGTAGGCGAACATGACTCAACCAAGGGGGCGGATATTGTGAGACTTGAGAAACTTTCTCGCATTGTCAAGATGAGATGGAGACACTTTCGAGGATGTTTGAAGCTTTGAAGCTCGATGTCGTCAAAGTGTGTGATTCTTTGTGATTATTGTCTTTGGAAATCATATGAGTCATCAATCGCCATCAATTTTGAAGCAGTCAGATATAGTCGTGATTACCCCAACAGATTATGTCTATCCCAACAACTATCATCAAGATTGGGGGTATCACTGGGATTTTTCATGGAGTAACAATCAAGATCAATTTTATACTCCAAGTCCAACATACCCCTTTGGATTTCGTGTCCACCTCCACTACAATGGGAAGAACATTCAAATTGGGAGGAAGCCTTGGAAAAACTTATCAAGCTACGAAAAAAAAGAACGAGAACAAGACAAAAATTTAATCAAATAGAAATTTGAATATGCAAAGCCAAAGTCGTCGATCAAGAATCGGAAAATCAATTAGGCGGATAACATGCGTTGAAAAATAAATCCTCAATACACTTGGCTCTATGACATGGATGGCGAGAGACCGATGATGAGCCCGAACCAAATCTGCAATCGGATGTGCCAAATGATATAGATGTTGAAAGAGAGGAAAGACTCGGAGACCAACAAAAGGAGATCGGCAAAGATCTAACTTTGAGTACCAATGAAGATGAGCCAATCTTAATAGTGTCCCATGTACCTTCTCCACCAAAATTCAAGAATCAAGGCGGTTTTGCAAAAACCATGCCCAATCGACAATCATGTCGTCGCAAAGCTCTTGGTGACGTAAGAGCTAAAGACATGGGTAATGGAGTCATGATGGGATGAAAAGGAGAAGATAGAGGAAGATTCTATTATGTTTATTAAGCTTGATGCCCCAATCGATCATCGACATAATGGAGGAAACACTAGTGGTTTGCCATACTTAATGGGGATCCTATCAAAAAAGATCATGCTAGGTGACTTAAACTCAATGGCCATTACAATTGGGAACCTCCCAAAAGAGACATTATTCTTGATGGATGGAGGGTTCCTCGATTTTCGTAGGGAATTGGATAGAGAATTGAAGAAGTCATTTGAAACTATAAAACAAACGCTTATTGGGAGGCAACCCAAGTTTAATTTTATTTTTAGTTTTATTAAGTTTTATATTAGTAGTTTTGAATTTGCATTTATTTAGGATTTAATAAAAGTGCTTTATCATGGTTTCTGAGTTATTCAAGTCAAATTCAAGTGTGGTGCCCAATTTGTTCCATGTCTTGCTTTATTCTCCAAACTTAGTGGACAAGGAGGAAGATTGCTATATTTTTCGGGGAAGTCCTCTGTGGCGTCCCCAAAATTAGGTATACATCACCCATCTTGGGTGCGTCGGATACATGGTACAAAATTCAAATACAACTTACTAATACAACTGTATGGTGTACAATACTACAAAACATAAGCGTGAGTTTGAATACAATTATTGTCTACTAGAGATTATACAAACTCAAAAGGAGTCCTCATTACAATTATTAACACTTTATTTCACGAAGAATAGTGAGGACTACTAATCTTATCCTCTAGACCAGTCACTCCGTTCCCACGACTAGTCCTCGCTTTATGTTTTCATTTCACGAAGAGAACAATGAAAGAAAGGGTGAGCTCAACTAGCCCAAAGAAGAAATATTATGACTAAGATAATGCGAGAATAAATTATCGTTAGCCTTCAACAGATGTTAAAAGCGATAAAATATAACAACATCAAGTTTAAGCTGCGGTGAACAAGTAATCCATTAAAAGTGTCAAGTAGAGAATAAAATCTACTATCTTTTATCATTTAAAAGGTTTTTCATGACTTTTATCATTTGGGACTCAACTTAATAAATAATCCACATCATCGAATAACCCATTTTACTACTGCCGAGGATATTCTTTTAGTATCACGACCACAAATTATCCATGCACTATAGCGAGGATATTCGTGTATTCATTAATGGTCATGATCATGCCAACAATCATCCATCAATGCACTACGGGTCAATAATAACTTTTACCATATCATTTGTAACATTACGGTCATGATTACACCGAATAATCCCTGGTCATAATCATACCAAGTCCATCTATGCACTACAGGCCACAGATGACTTTCAACATAATATAAACATGAGGATGATGACAATGATATAAGAATTCAATAAAACAAGTTTCAAGAATTAATTTATCCAGGAACTAATAATGTCCAAATTGTCAACATGATACTGCTTTGTAGAGTAAAATTCAAGACTGATTAAAAGAATATTTTCATGAAAAGATACTAGATGAAGCGCAAATATCAAGGATATTCTACTAATTTCATGGAGTATAGAAGTCAAAACTTTAACCAACTGAGTATAATAAAGAATGGAATAACAAAAGAAATCACCATGCATGCGATACTTGCATAGGCGAGTTATTTCAACGAGATAATAATAAAAGGAACGGTCGAGGCAAAATTTTACGCAAGCTGGGATGTTCCAACGAGAATAATAAAAAGACGGAACCGGTGGGTGTAAAACATCTGAGCAGGATGTTCCAATGAATAATAATAAAGAGCGGAACCGAGTCGGTGTAAAACACATGACAGGATGTTCCAACAGAATAATAATAAAGAGGCGGAACTAGGTAAAGGTGTAAAACACATGACGAGGATGTTCAAATGAATAATAGAAGAATGTCACCAAGTATAGGGTAAAATAAGCATTATACGAGTTATTCCAATGAGAATAATAAGCAATGGAATAACAATAGTTCTCTTCATAAATAAGAAAGAATAACACCCCTTACATTAGTAGTAGATTGAATAACTGCGGTAGTGTAGTAAGAAGAATACTCTTCTTTTTCTCTCTTATTCTCTATACTTTCTCTCTCTATAGCTTGAATGAATTCGTGAAAATAATGAAGCACTAGGCCTCTATTTATAGAAGATTTCTAGCTTAGCACTTGAAATATGAAAAGGCAAGTGGCTTGGACGAATGGTGATGTGAAAAGAAAAGTGGTTTGGCGCTTGTAATGTGAAACTACAATTGGTTCGACGCCTTTGTAATATGAAACGGCAAGTGGTTTGACGTCTGGTAAAAAGGTAATTCTTATTGATGAAGGTAATTACTATTTATGAAGGTAATTACTATTGATGAAGGTAATTCTTATTAGCGAAGGTAATTACTTATTGACGAAGGTAATTACTATTGATGAAGAGACTCTTAGATGATGACATGCCATTTATAAAATAACCAAACTTACCACAAACGTCTCATAATAGACTCTTTATATACATCGAGGATTGAATAAATATTACCACAAATTATTTTATTTTAATCAACACATATTTAATCTTTCAACAATTATTAATCACTTATAACTTGTCGTCTCAATTATTGATTTAATAATATAACATATTATCTGAGATGATCTTGTGACAATAATTGAATCAATAATATAAGAGATATGATGCAACAATTTATCAGTAAGTAATAATTGAGTATAGGTGAGTGACTTCTCACGTAAGCATCAATAATCAATCTTGTGTGCTTCTTATGCAACCACAGCGTTTTCTTTGTACTTTTACTACCGGGTAGTTCAATAGTTTTAATGGTAACACCTCCGTAGTTATTTTCATAAAGTATTTTTTGTCGTTTTCTCAATCCGACAATAATTCCGTTTATGGGGTCCACTAATGATTGTGTCGTAAATCGAATATTCCCCAACAAAAGAATATTCCCCAGACCAAACGAATATTTTATAACAACTTGCTTACTTTGCAAAATTTATAAATATTACCTGTTAACTATAACATTATATCAAATTTACTCCATAATATTCAAAATAATATTTATAAAAATTCATCTTTATTTATAAAAGTTGGGGTCTTACAACCTCCCTTCTTATGAAATTTAGCCCTCAAAATTAGGGTAATGCATGCACTGGTATGTCGAAGAGGTAAGGATACCTTGATTTCATTTGATTCTAACTCCCAAGTCATTTCCTCAACATCGTGGTTTCTCCACAAAACTTTGACTTGAGGTATAACCTTGGGCGTAGAATATGTTCTTTCTTATCAAAATTTGAGAAGGGAACATCTTCATACATCAAATCTTCCGCTATTTCGTCTCGGTTCTAACTCAATAATGTGGTTCGGATCTTTCACATATTTACGTAACATGGATATGTGAAAAGCGTTATGAACACGAGACATACTTGGCGAAAGCGAGTATATAGGCCACGATTCTACTCGATCGAGGATTAAAATGGGTAGATGAATCGAGGATTGAGTTTTCCTCTCTTTCCAAATCTCGTAACTCCTTTCCATGGAGCAACACTTGACAACACATGATCTCCTATATCGAATTCCACGTCCTTTCGATGAAGATCAAGATAACTCTTTTGTCGATCTTGTGAGGTTTTTATACGTTATCGGATCGTTTGAATCTTTTCCGTAGTCATACGTACCAACTCAGGCCCCAACAACGTTGCTTCACCCACCTCATCCCAAAGATCTTTGGAGAAGCGACACTTTCTTCCATACAACGCTTGAATAGAGCCATGCCAATACTTAGCGATAAGCTGTTGTTGTAGGAAAACTCCACTAAAATGTATAGCGAATATTATGATACATTTTGGTACTCCCGAGGATGGATTACCAAGCGGTGTGTTGTGCGCCTCCATCATGATTTTATACTTTAAATCGAGTTCGTTAGGAACACAAAGTCTGGAGTTGACTCAAGTATTCCTTCTTCATCGATTCTTGCTTGGATAGCACCTTCTTGCACTTTCTTCCTCATACGCATCGGCTCAGTGCCGTAGCTTCGAGCGCCTTTAACTTTATCGATTAAAGTCGGTTCTACTCATATATTCACCATCGTCACATGCATCCCTGGAGTCTTTAACTCTATCTCCATCCTTTGCAAGTCACACAAAATGGGCCCTTGCGTTGACAATATCCTTTTTCGTCTTGCGCATATGATCTTCTACTCAATCGTCGCCTACCACATTTGTTTTTCCAGGATGGTATTGGATGGTATGATCATAATCTTTCAACAGTTCAAGCCAACGTCGTTGTCGCATGTTGAGTTCCTTTTGAGTGAAGAAATATTTGAGGCTTTTATGATCCGTAAAGATCTCCACTTTCTCCCCATACAAGTAATGCCTCCAAATTTTAAGTACAAAGACAACAGCTGCCAACTCTAGATCATGAGTAGGATAATTCCTCTCATATTCTTTGAGTTGTCGCGAGGCATAGGCTATGACTTTTCCATGTTGCATGAAAACACATCCCAACCCTTTGCCCGAAGCATCACTGTAGATGACAAATCCCTCCGAGCCAGATGGTATTGTCGGAGCAGATCTTTGAAATGAGTCTCTCTTGAGTTCTTGAAAACTCTTCTCACATTCTTCGCTCCAATAGAACTTTGTATCTTTCAAAGTCAATTTGAGTCGATGGAGTAGCGATTCGAGAAAATCCTTCCACGAATCTCCGATAATAACCAAATTAAACCGAGAAAGCTACGTCTTGATCATCGATTTAGGTTGCTCCCGAACTTTGAATTGCTTCAATCTTTCTTTGGGTCAACAGATATTCCATGACTTGATACTACGTGCCCAAGGAATTCTACTTCCTCGCCCGTAATTCGCATTTCTTCAACTTGGCATAAAACTTGTATTCACGAAGCTTTTTGGAGTGTCGACCTCTCAAGTGTTGCTCATGATCTTCACGGCTTTTGGAATAAATAAAGATGTCATCAATAAAGCGACCACAAAGTGATCCAAATATTCCTTGAATACTCGGTTCATCATATCCATGAAAGGCGGCGAGGAGCATTAGTCAATCCAAAGGACATGACTAGAATTCATAATGCCCGTCATGGGAGTTACGAAAGTCGTCTTTGGAATGTCATCGGTTCTAATCTTCAATTGGTGATATCCGGAACGAAGATCGATCTTTGAAAAGAATTTGGCTCCTTACTGTTGGTCAAGCGAGTCATCAATACGTGGCAATGGATACCTATTTTGATGGTGACATGATTCAACTCCGATAATCAATACAAAGTCGCATACTCCCATCTTTCTTCTTCACGAATAGAGCAGGGGAGCACCCCGAGGAGAAGTACTTAGGGGCGAATAAAGCCGATGTCTAACAATTAAATGCGGTTGGGTCTTTAACTCTTGAAGTTCAATAGGAGCCATTCGATATGGGGCTTTGGAAATGGGTTTTGTCTTAGGGTTCAAGGTCGATACAAAATTCAATTTCACACTCGAGGTAGGCAGGAAGTTCTTTGGGGAATACGTCGGAAATTTATTAACAATAGAAATATCGTTCAAAAGCGGCGTATTTTTGTTTACATCGTGACATGAGCTAAGAAAGCTTGACATCCTGTTTTTTAATAAGCGAATAGCTTTATGGCTTGAGATGACCGTGATTGATTTTAATGGTTTGGTCGCTTAAATTCGCAAGATAATAGGTTGATTAGGAATATGAAAGCTAACAACTTTACGGAAATAATCAATTTTTGCATGATGAGTAGTTAACCAATCAATCCCTAGAATCACGTCAAATGCAAGTATTTTCAATGAAATAAGATCTACTGGTAATGTGAGGTACCAATTTGAACCAAACAAGACTTATAAGCAGTGGATGTAATGAAGGTTTCTCCCAAGCGGAGTTTCCACGAGATAAGCCAAAGTCTAATTTCTCGAGTCAAATTTAATCGATGGCGCAAGTAGGAGAAATAAAAGAATGGGTAGAGCCCGGTATCAAATAAAGTATAGATTTCGTTAGAGTTTATGATAAGCTTACCCATGATGACCTCATTCGGGTTCCTGCTTTTACGGGAGGTCACAACAAACGCTCTCTCCCTTGCATTCACGGTTTTGACTTTTTGGGGCGGCCTTTGGTGCCTCCATCCTATTGAATTTGTCTTGGTGAGCGACAAAATCGGGCTAAATGACCTTCTCTTCCACAATTATAACATGCTTTGGGCTGACATCGCATGTGATTTTGGTGATGTTCTCCTCCCTCCGCATTTGAAACATATGATAGGTGGTCGTTCTCCTTCCTTAACGACAGTCTTTGGTCTTGACGTCTTTCCATCATTGTTGAATCTCTCTTCTTGAAATGTCCATTCTTATTGTTTTTGTACGATTACCACCAAGTGGTTACCATTTCGGCTTTATTGATTCCTCCACGCTTGTTGTCACCGCCGATGATCGCTACTCGGCCGGTATTATCATTTTGTTTTTTGCTCTCTTTTAGTTGCGTTGGCCAGTTATCGCGCTCCACTAAGCGAGCCATATTTACAACATCATCGAATATAAACACGGTTTATGAGAAATAAGATGTTGACGTATCTCCGACGAACCTCTTAAAAACATCCGCGTCATTCTCTTCATTATCCACGAGTGGGATCTGGCCAGGATAACTCATGAATTTAGCCTCGTATTGCGACACGGTCATATTGTTTTGTTCCAACTTGATAAACTCTACCTCCTTCATGTGGCGAATACTTTCGGGAAAGTATTTTTCGTTGAAACGACTCTTGGAACTTCTCCTAAGACATCTTGATCTGGCGGAGTTGAGTATGTTTCTACCGATTCCCACCGATGTCTGCTCTCCGCGCAACATAAAAGCGTGAAAGGAACCTTTTGCTCCTCGGAGCATCCCAAGACATCAAATATCTTGGTGATCTGCTTTATCCATGCTTCCGCCATAAGTGGTTTTGGCTCTCTCCTTAAACTCCGGTGGTCCCAGCTCCTTGCTTATTTAGCGGTGATGACCTTGGGAGTTTTTCGATGTTCTACACTGTATTTTGGGCGAGCCGCGCTCTACTTCTTTGTTGCATGAATTGCATAAAGCCCTTGAACATTTGATCATTCATCATTTGGTCGGTGTTGTTGTTTGCATGAGGATTGTCGCCTTTCGATGCACATTATCGATTATTGATATGTGGTGAATCGGCGGTGCTTTGTGCTCCATTTCTATTCTCAACATTCTCGGATGTCATTTTGAGACATCGCCACAAAACAAAGGTTAATTGACATGTAACATATTATCCCTAAATTTCGACAGACCAATTAAATACCGATAAACTTAGGTAGGTCATACTAAGCGAAGGAATTTCCCGTCTCTCCCCTCCAAGTCTTATTCTCACATCTTAGCCAGGGATCATATCCCTAAGCTTTGATACTAACTGTGACGCCCCCAAAATGAAGTATACATCACCCATCTTGGGTCGTCAGATACATGTTACAAAATTCAAATACAACTTACTAATACAACTGTCGTGTACAATACGACAAAACATAACTGTGAGTTTGAATACAATTATTGTCTACTAGAGATTATACAAACTCAAAAGGAGTCCTCATTACAATTATTAACACACTATTTCACGAATAGTGAGGGACTACTAATGTTATCCTACGGACCGTCACTCGTTCCCCGATTAGTCCTGCTATGTTCTCATTTCACGAAGAGAACGGTGAAAGAAAGGTAAGCTCAACTAGCCCGAAGAAGAAATATTATGACTAAGATAATGCGAGAATAAATTATCGTTAGCCTTCAAATGATGTTAAAGCGATAAAATATAACAACATCAAATTTAATTGCGGTGGAATAAGCAATCAATTAAAAAAGTCAGTAGAGAATAAAATCTACTATCTTTTATGATTTAAAAGGTTTTCATGACTTTTATTCTTTGGGACTCGACAATAAATAATCCACATCATCGAATCACCCATGCACTACTGACGAGGATATTCTTTAGTATCACGACCACAAATTATCCATACTATAGCCGAGGACATTCGTGTATTCATTAATGGTCATGATCATGCCAACAACTATCCATTAATGCACTACAGGCCAATGATAACTTTTACCACATCATTTGTAACATTACGGTCATGCATGATTACAAAGAATAATCCTCAGTCATAATCATACCAAGTCCATCTATGCACTACAGACCCACGAGATGACTTTCAACATAATATAAACATGAGGATGATGATAATGATATAAGAATTCAATAAAACAAGTTCAAGAATTAATTTATCCGAGAACTAATAATGTCCAAATTGTCGACATGATCTTTGCTTTGTAGAGTAAAATTCAAGAATGATCGGAAAAATATTTCCATGAAAAGATCTTTGGATGAAGTGCAAATATCGAGGATATTCTACTAATTTCATGGAGTATAGAAGTCAAAACTTTAACCATTTGAGTATAATAAAGAATGGAATAACAAAAGAAATCACCGTGCATGCGGTACTTGCATGAGGCAGTTATTCAACAGAATAATAATAACGGAACCGGTCGTGCAAAATTTGCACCTCTGAGGATGTTCAATAGAATAATAAAGCGGAACCGGTCGGTGTAAAACACACGCAGACATGATGTTCCAATGAGAATAATAATAAAAGATGAGAACCGGTCCGGGTGTAAAACACCGCAGGCGAGGATGTTCCAAATGAGAATAATAGAAGAATGTCACCAAGTATAGGGTAAACCAGCGTATCTGAGTTATTCCAGCAGAATAATAAGCAATGGAATAACAATAGTTCTCTTTATGAATAAGAAAGAATAACACCCCTTACATTAGTAGTAGATTGAATCTGCGGTAGTGTAGTATGAGAATACTCTTCTTCTTCTCTCTTATCTCTCTATACTTTTCTCTCTATAAGCTTGAATGAATTAAGTGAAAAATAATGAAGCACTAGCTTCTATTTATAGAAGATTTCTAGCTTAGCACTTGAAATGTGAAAAGGTAAAGTGGCTTTTAATTTGGTGATGTGAAAAGAAAAGTGATTTGGCCTTTTGTAATGTGAAATGACAATTGGTTCGACACTGTAATATGAAATGACAAGTGGTTTGACAAACTGGTAAAAGTAGTTCTTATTGGATGAAGGTAATTCTTATTGATGAAGGTAATTCTTATTGTGAAGGTAATTACTATTGTGAAGGTAATTACTATTAACGAAGAGACTCTTAGATGATGACATATGCCCCCCCCATAAAATAACCAAACTTACCACAAAGCGTGTCATACTAGACTCTTTATATACATCGAGAATTTGAATAAATATTACCACAAATCATTTTATTTTTAATCAACATATATTTAATCTTTCAACAATTATTAATCATTTATAACTTGTCGTCTCAATTATTGATTTAATAATATAACATATTATCTGAGATAATCTTGTGATAATAATTGAATCAATAATATAAGAGATATGATCACAAACAATTCTTTGTAGCAATAATTGAGTATAAAGTGAGTGACTTCTCATGTAAGCATCAATAATTAATCTGAGTGTCTTCTTACACGACCACAGCATATTCTTTGTACTTTTACTACCAAGTACTTCATAGTTTTAACGGTAACACCTTCTTAGTTATTTTCATAAAGTATTTTTGTCGTTTTCTCAATCAAGCAATAATTCCGTTAATGGGGTCCACGATAATTGTGTAAATAAATACGAATATTCCCGACAAAAAGAATATTCCCAGACCAAACGAATATTTTATAACAACTTGCTTACTTTGCAAAATTTATAAATATTACCCACAACTATAACATTATATCAAATTTACTCCATAATATTCAAAAATAATATTTATAGAAAATTCATCTTTACTTATAAAAGTTGGGGTCTTACATCCTCTGCTTTACTTTTTTATATTTCATCCATTGAAGACAATGTCTAGTTTAATTTTGGGGGCATTTTAGTGTCATATTGCATATAGTTAGTTATCTGCATAGTAGTTCGTTTTTTTTGTGTTAGCATTGTGTTTTTTTTAGGTTGCATATAATATATGGTAGTTATTTGCATATTCATATATGTGTTGCATTAGTATGTGTTCATGTAGTATAATTGCAAATTTTATTTTTTTTTGCATGAATCTGTGTGATCGGTTGGTGTGGTCTTAGTTCGGCCGATTGGTTTTGCATGTTAACTTGAACAGTGTTGATAATTGATGATGAGTTCTAATTTTAATCATGATGATAATCTGAGCACATCTTAAACTTATGTAATAGGTTAGCACTTAAAGTTTAAACTGTTTTAATCCACTTGGTTCAAGGGTTTCATAATTTGTTTCTAAGGAAAATCTTGGTTAAAATTTAAAGAAATTAGTGGCTGGTGGTAAATGTTGGAATGGCGTAAAAGCTTGAGTTTGGGAGAATCTATGGGATATATATATATATATATATATATATATATATATATATATACAAAATGAAAATGAAAAAAAAAAGAAATGATGAAAAGAAAAAAAAATAGAAAATCCAGAAAAAAAAAAAGTAAATAAACACCGTGGCATGCTTGTCTAGTTTTGTGGCCTTTGCTACTTGAGTAAGTAAGCCCGATGGGATTGTCTTTACACCTAGCGCCCTAAGGTATTAATGGCTTAGGAGTCGTTGGTCGAAAGCTTGTTAAGGTAGCACTGAAAAGCCTAAGGGAATAAGACATTGCACAGCCATGAGAAAATTAAAAAAAAATGAAAAAAACACGAGAAAGAGTAAAAATGCCCTCGTGGTTGAATAAAAGTATAAATAAATCTTGTATTTACCCTTAGACTTGGTAATTGCTTAGTTTTAACTGGAGTTGTCATGTTCACAAAAGTAATTGAATTGGAACTGAAATTTTCCTTCTAAGAAGTTTGTTATGTGATTATCTTGAACTGCGGTTAGTTAGAATAGTTAACAATCACACACACACAACATGGGTGATAACAGGTTTTGATTGATTAATTGGTTAGAGTTATGGAGTTTGACTTGATTGGATATATTGTTTGAGTATCATTGGTATCTTTGAGGCATGTTGTTATATATCATACTGATTTATTACTGGATTCGTAGGTATATTAGGAAGTAGATCATGCATATGCATTCATGTAGTTGAGTTAGTTTGTTTATTTTTAGTTCTTTTGTATTTTTGCTTGAGGACAAACAAATGTTTAAGTTTGGGGGTATTTGATGAGTGAGTTTTATACACATGAATTGAGTGCGTTTGAGCTTAATCTTTTGGATTTTTTTAAGTGTTTATGTCTATTCATGCATGTTTTGTGTTGTTTTGTAGGAATTGGGACAAAAGTTACTTGGATCGACGTTTGGGGTGGCTAGATGCGCGTTTTCGGCTTGCCATTTACACAATAGTCACTTCAGAGCCAATTTTAGTATTGCTCCTGACCTTATTTCGAAAAACTCAAAGAATTAAAGTTGTAAATCTACTTCTCCTATTTCCAGAACATCTTGAATCATCGAAATCGGAGTTCGGACGAAGAAGTTATGGTCATTTTCCCAAAGGACGTCGGACCAGAAAATGTCAGAACATGTGCCAGAGCCGGGGAGCCCATTATTGGCCTATGCCCATCGCTGGGGCATTGGGGAGCAGTGTTTGAGCGTCGTGCCCAGTGCTGGGGCGTTGGGGAAGTGCTTGGTGCGGCCTGGACGTATTTTTAGGCGAATTTTGACACCTTTTTTACTCCAAATTGGATTGGGTTTGTTTCTAAGCTAAAAATTGGACTTGTAACCTATAAATACATGATGTAAGGTATAAAATAGAGGTAGAATACATAGATTAGATTAGAGATACACTCCATTAGATTAGACATTAACCCTAGTTCTTATTAGTTTTGGAGATTGAAACAACTTGGAGATCATTGAAGAGCAAGAGCAAGAGGGGAGCATCAGATTTGCTGACAACAGATTCTATTTTCTTCTCTTATTATACTTTTATCTTTTAATGTCTATTCAGTTGTGGATTCTTGGTTTCAATTCATTAATTATGAACTAACTCTTTTACTAAGATTTCAATTGAACATTTTATGTCTATAAATTAGTTATTCGATTTATTCCAATTATTTATGTCAAAGTGAATTGTTTATCTTGACTTGAGCTTATTGATTAATTATCTGATCAGTAATTACTTTGTTACTCTAAAAGGAATTGAAAGAAGAATTCTAGGGTTAGAACTGGGCATGATAACATATGACTTAGTTATTTGCACAAGTGAATAATTAGGTTTGTGAATAGAATGGAAATATTTGTTCGCGCATGTAACACATAAGGAATTGGGATTGGAAAGAGTTTAATTCAATTGTTTTGCATAGGAATATAGCAAGATTAATCTGGATTAAATAGAAGGCAATTGATCACTTGAAAAATGACTTTTGGCATTTGAGAATTCATGTTAACAATTCAGTAGGCATAATAATTGGTATAATTGGATAATTGGTTTATAGTTCATAATTGGGGATATTGAAGTCTTAATCTTTATTTATTTGAATTCATTTATAAAGCAATTCAGTTTAATTAGTTAATTTAGTTTTCTTAATCAGAGAAATCACGATTTGAGATTGTTTAAATAAAATTAGTTTGGTTAAGAATTAGTACTTGGTGATTTTTATTAAATAATTCCTCGAACGAGCGATACTTTTCTTATCACTTTATTACTTGTTGATAGTGTATACTTTTGCGTATTCATTGATTGCAAAATCGTTCAACAATCACCCATCTTGAGTCTCCGGATACATGGTATGTAATTCAAATACAACTTAATAATACAAACTGCCGTAGGTACAATCGACAAAACATAAAGCGTGAGTTTGAATACAAATATTGTCTCTAGAGAGTATACAAACTCAAAATGAGTCCTCATTACAATTATTATCATACTATTTTTACGAATAGTGAGGACTACTTAATGCACCATCTAGGACCATCACTCTGCTGTTCGACTAGTCCTCGCCACGTTCTCATTTCAAGAGAAACGGTGAAAGAAAGGTGAGCTCAACTAGCCCAAAAAAAATATTATGACTAAGATAATCTTTGAATAAATTATCATTAGCCTTAAATGTTGTTAAACCGATACAATATAACAAACATCAAGTTTAAGCGCAGAATGAAGAACAAGCAATCCATTAAAAGAGTTGAGTAGAGAATAAAATCTACTATCTTTTATGATTTAAAAGGTTTTTCATCACTTTTATCATTTGGGACTCGAACAATAAATAATCCACATCATCGAATCACTCCGCACTACGGCCGAGGATATTCTTTAGTATCCGACCACAATTATCCATGCATTACGGGCCAAGAATGTTTGTGTATTCATTAATGGTCATAATCATTTCAACAACTGTCCATCAATGCACTACGGGCCAATGAGGACCTTTACCACATCATTTGTAACATTACGGTCATGATTACAAGAATAATCCTGGTCATAATCATACCAAGTTCATCTACATGCACTTCGTGCCACAGATGACTTTCAAAAAATATAAATATGAGGATGATGACAATGATATAAGAATTCAATAAAACAAGTTCAAGAATTAATTTGTCAAGAATCAATAACGCCCAAATTGTCAACATGATCTTTGCTTTGTAGAGTAAAATTCAAGAATGCTCGGAAGAATATTTCCATGAAAAGATCTTTGGATGAAGTCTGATTATCGAGGATATTCCACTAATTTCATGAAGTATAGAAGTCAAAATTTTAACCATTTGAGTATAATAAAGAATGGAATAACAAAAGAAATCACCGTGCATGCGGTGCTTGCGATGTAGGCGAGTTATTCGATAGAATACTAAATAATGAAACCGGTCGGTGAAATTATGGCGACGGGATGTTCAATAGAATAATAAAGAATGGAATAACAACATAAATCACCATGCATGCGGTACTTCAGATGTAGACAAAAGTTATTCAACGAGAATACTAATAAAAGCGGAATCAGTAAAGGTGTAAAACGCATTGCAGACAGGATATTTCAATGAGAATATTAATAAAGAGGCGGAACTCCGGTCCGTACAAAACGCATATGAACATGATATTCCAGCAGAATAATAATAAAGGCGGAATAATAGAAGAATGTCACCAAGTATAGGTATCTTGCGTATCTGAGTTATTCCAATGAGAATAATAAAGAATGGAATAACATAAGTTCTCTTCATGAATACAAAAGAATAACACCCTTACGAGTACAACAAATAATATTCCCTACTTTAAGAAGAAGAAAATCTTGGATATATAAGTAGTGAAGTAGCGAGAATACTTTTTTCTTTCTCTCTATAGTTTATCTCTACAGAGTTTTAGGTGAATTCGTAAGAAAATAATGAAGGAATGAACTTATTTATAGAAAAATGGACCTGCATAGTAATTAACTCATGACGGTCAGATTGATTTACTTTAATCGGACGGTCCATATTTAAAGTAAAATCTTTTAAATAAAATATAATATATTCTATTTATAATCTAATAAAACGAATAATTTTATAAAAAATTTCTTGTCAGGCAAAACACTACGCAGTACTTATCATAATAAAATATAATATATTCTTATTATTGTATAATAAAGCAGATAACTTTATAAAAGTATTCTATTTTATATAAAAAGATTTTACTATGCAAAATCTTATCTGGAATCTTATCAACACTATGTATAATAGAATATAATATATTATATTTATAGAATAACTTTATAAAAGTATTTTATTTTATATAAATTTTTTACGTATTATTACATTAATAATACCAACAAAAAGTGAGTGACTTATCACGTAAGCATCGATAATTAATATCGTGTGCTTCTTATGCAACCACAGCGTACATTTCGTACATTTAACACATAAGGGTGTTTCAACAGATTAACAGTAAAACTTCCATAGTTATTTTTATAAAGTATTTTTATCATTTTCTCAATCCAAACAATAATTACATTTGTAGGGTCAAAGAATGATTGTCTTAGTTATACGAATATTTCCTGTTAAAATAAATATTTCCCGACCAATCGAATATTATATAACAATTTGCGTACTTTGCAAAATTTATAAATATTACCCACAACTATAACATTATATCAATTTCACTCCGTAATATTCAAAAATAATATTTATAGAAAATTCATCTTTATTCAAAAAGTTGGGGTTTTACATTGACTGTAAGAAAAAAAAATTCAATTATCCATCTGTAAATTGACCTATAATACAGTGACTGAAAAAATATTTAACCCCACTCTTTGTCTTATATATGAGAGTGAGAGAGAACACGTGATGAAACGCGCATTAGAATATGAGTAGTGTTACGCGGACAGGCGAATGACAGGAAAATTGGACAGGTTTTTCAATATTTTTTTTTATTTTTTTTATTATGACTTTCAAAAATTGTAAAGTATTTATTCCAACAGAAATTTTTATAAAATATAGTGTTTTAGGTGTAATTTGGATAGATATACAAATACAGGGTTATATAGTCTGTATAAACCTGTATTTGTATATGTATCCAAATTACACCTAAAACACTATATTTTATAAAAATTCCTGTTAGAATAAATACTTTACATTTTTTGAAAGTCACAATAAAAAAAATAAAAAAAAATTGGACCGGTCCAATTTTCGATCCAATTCCTATCCCATTAGACTTATTCTAAGAATATACATATATATATAGAGAGGAGAAATAGAGAAATATAATATATATATATATATATATATATATATATATATATATATATATATATTTTATTTCCTTCAAATTATTTTTGACTGCCTAACCTCTACCATATTAATTGAAATAGTGTTTGGAGTTTTAAATTTTAATTTTTGACTGTTGTAATACATGACTAATTGTACTTTCTCCGTTCTTAAAAGTTTGTCGTTTAAGATTTTGGCACATGGATTAAGGAAGTGTCATTTATCAAGTAAAATTTATTTAAAATTCCATCACTACCCCTTTATGAGATATTAAAAACTATTAATACTTACCCCGTTCCTAAAAGATTATCGTTTAAGGTTTTGGCACATGGATTAAGAAAATATCATTTACCAAGTAAAATTTATTTGAAATTCCATTACTACCTCTTTATGGGAAGTTGAGAACTATTAATAAGGGTGATAATTTCTTGGGACAATGAGAGAGGTAGGGGTAATATAGAAAAGTAAATAATTTATTCTCTTCGAGAGTTGTAAACGACAAACTTTTTAGAATAATTTTTTTTTTCTAAAATGACAATCTTTTAGGAATGGAGGGAGTATAAGGGAGAGAATTTATTGGGACAATGAGAGAAGGTAGAGATAATATAGGAAAATAAATAATTTATTTTCCTCGAAAGCTATAAACGACAAACTTTTTAAAATAAATTTTTTCTTCTAAAACGACAATATTTTAAGAAAGGAGGGAGTAACTATTATATCGAGGATGGAGTGAGTTGAGTAGTATATTTTTGATATACTGTATATGTTAAAACGTACTTTACAGTATAAGTAGGTGTATATATGTATATGAGGAGAGGAGTAGCTAGTAATTTTATATATATATATATGTATGTATGTATGTATGTATAGATAGTAGGGAGTATAGACAAGGTGTGTATGAAGATGCAGAGCTGGGATTTGACATTCATGTGTTGTTGCTTTCCCTTACACGACTTGCCAGTACTTTTCCCATCTTGTCTTAATTAATTCCTCCTCCTCCTCCTTTTCTGCACAATTTTCCACGACTCTGTAAAGGTATCGTTGAAATCTGGAGCCTCCTCTCCCTTTATCACTCTATTCTCAAAGGATGAATTCAAAATTAAGTTTATAACTTTATATATAACATATTTATCTAATAAAATATAAATAATTTTAATTTTTTAGTTTATTCAATAAATTATTTGTGTTATTTAAAATATATATATATATAAAGATAGAGCCCTTGTGACAGGTGTGGTCCTTGGAGCCCTTGTGTTTAGGTCTCTTGGATGCCAGAACACTATAACTTTCGGGCACCATAAAATTAATCAACATCCACAGAATATATATATATATGATAACGTAGGTGATAGGTAGGTACTACTACTACTACATCAATCTCCCAATTCAATTTAATTTGCTTTGATCCTACACTTGAATTATCTTCATTTCTTTACCTCGCTCTAGTCGTGTTTGTGTTTCTAATAGGGCACTCAACATTATTATTACGAATTTCCCTGAGTCTCATTCTTAATCAATCATCATGAGTTAATATTAAGAGTAAATCTATACAAACATCTTACTTACTTCTATTTTCCCGATACGCAGATAACAGTGTCGTTTTACTCTATCATTTTTTTTCCTCCCTCTTTTCTTAAATAACTCAGCAGCAAAAGTTCTCCTACGTCACTTTTTTCCCCTCTTTTCTAAAACAAATCATCAGGAGCAAAACAAAGGCCTCTCTTTCTTTCACCTTCTCTCTCTCTCTGAAAATGAAAAATAGGTTAGATAGTTCATAGTAGTTACGACTTTCCATCGTTTTAGTTCGGATCTAGCAAATGATGAGTGGGGCGAGCGTGTGGGTTATTGGGGGAATTTGGGGTGCGAAGGCCACGATTCATTGGACCCGAGATAGCTTGAATGACCTTTCCAATACGAAGAAGCTCGTCCCATTCTCGATTGGCTCTGCTCCAGCCTCCGTCCTTCCAATGTTCATTCCCTTCTGAGCTTTCTCAGTTAAGTCTTTCTCTCTGTGTGTATATATATATATATTACACACATAGGTATATGCCTATTGCTTCTTGATCTGCGATCGTATCCACAATTGTGAACTAATCTAATTTATGAACTGGGTTTTGAATTTTTGGTCGTGGGTTGCAAGTGGTTTTAGGGCTTGTTTTAATTGTTGAATGGGTGATTCACTTAACAAGCTTTTGAAATGGTTTAGTCTGTCGACCAAGTTTGGTGAATTTGAATTTTGGAGTGGGAGTGTAATCTAAATTGGTTCCATGGTGTTTAAAATGTCCCCATATTGACCACTATTTTGTACTTGTTTATCTATTTGATTTTGATAGGTAGTTAGGGAATCATATTTGGAATTTGCTTACACGGATACTCTTTTATGTTCTCTGCATTTATAGTGTGACAAAATTATTATGCTTGTTTATCTACATTTATATCTAAAAGCGCCATGTTTACATCAAGCATAAATGCTCGAAGGTTTCTCTTTAAGTTGATGGAATATCGTGGTCATGATATTGATTATGTTTGATTATAGTGCGACTTGTATATTTGTTATGCGGGACATCTTTGAACTTGAGCCTTGATGAATTCTGTGAATACTACTTGATTTTTTTGTTTGACAAGTTGATGGCCTGCATAAATCTGCTTGTGTTGTTACTTAAGATACTTGAAAGAGACTCAAATAGTTGATTTTAATGCAGATCAACGAAAGCAACAAGTTGATGGCCTGCATAAATCTGCTTGTGTTGTTACTCAAGATACTTGAAAGAGACTCAAATATGCAGATCAAGGGAAGCAAGTCCTGTTGGCAATTTGATATTCAATTAGTTGTCAGATTTTGGTTTTGGCCTAAAAAAATTGAGATGAACCCAAATAAGGAATTATAACTGAGATCAACATACTGCAAACTGAAGAAATTCTTGAAGGTGGCAGGAATAGGACCTCCCATGAAGTTTAAGCTATTGTATCGTCATTTTTTTTAATTACCTGGGGTATGCCCATTGTAAACATGTAAATCGTGATTATAGTGTTTATGAAATGAATTTCAATTATTGTGTTCATCAATTTAGTTTAACATATATTGTGTATGTTTGGTAAATATTTAACGCATGCTAAGAGAAATTACTAAGAACAAAATCAAAATTGAAATTGCAAAACTTGAAGGGATGAAAACAAATGATTAGAATTAAAATACTTTTCGTACATCCACTAAGCCACCTCATTTTTGTTTTCATCGATCATATTGTTGAGCAATGGACTAAAAGAAAAGACAAAAATTGGTCTAACCACTTATATATTCTAGACCAAAACTACAACAAAATCAAGTCAAAAGTCTTTATAGCCAACATTAGAAGTGTCTTCACATATAGACCCAAAATTCCACACATCAGCGTCAAGATTAGAATGCCATCTCCCATATGGATTCCTACAAGTTATCTGAAAACATCAATATTAAGTATTAAGTGAGTTCATACATCTTAAATTTATGATTTATGAAAGGTAAAACTAAAACCAATCTATAAACAACTCTTACCACTTAAACGAGGGCTCTACAATAACATATATGCAATTATCAACATATATGCATCCTTAAAAATGCTCACCAATAAAGTAAAAATAATAACCATAAGAATATGAAGAAAAGATAATAATTACTCACATTCAAGTTAATATTTAGTGACGACTCTCTTGTGTCTCTCATGAAAGCAAATTTAGTCGATTCTAGCTCAAAATGTCTGAAATAAAAGAAGCAATAATTTCTCATTTCACGACTCTACGATCGTAGCATATATATATATAACAAAAAAGAAAAATCATACTTTATTCATATTCTTTGTGTTTCTTGGTTCAAAATTATTTCTACCTTTTTTTTGTCCCTTCTGTTTGAATTTATTCGAAACTTGTTCCACCTTACTTACTTTCCTTTTATTAGGAGGACGCCCCTTGCATCGATTCTTTTTTGGTGAAAGTAATTTCTGACTTTCATTTGGGCCGTCAGATCCACTTGCGGTTGACTTTTGAGTAGGTTGAATTTTTTCATAAATTTCATTCTCCGTACTCCATTCCACCTTTAGTTCAAGAAGTCGATCTACAAGTTGATCACATCTTTTTTGAGTGTCATATGCAATATCCGCAACGTCGAAAAAAATATTGCACAACTTGTCATATCTTTATCCCAGTTCTGTGTCTTTCCAAACATTATAAGTGACTTTAGCTTTAGTATGTCGTCGTTTTATGTCCTTTCTCCACCTCCTCAAAATGTATTTCGTTGGAACGGTAAATATAAACCTTTCAAAATGAAGTACCTTAACTATATGCTTACATAAAATTTCGAAATTGAATAATTTCTGATTATAATTCACATCAAATTCAAATTCATCTTCCCCTTCAATGAAGCAAACTTTGAAGTTCACAATTTTTGGGCGATCTTTTTTTTCTCCAAAGTAACAAAGTTGTTTCACTTCGTAATGGAATATATTATCATGAGATTCGACAAACCTTGAATTGCAATACATTCCGCCATCTGCCACTTCTTTTTGAAATTCTATAAACTTGGAATTGGTATAAACCTCTTGGAATTGTTTTTCAATGGCATGATGTGTAATATGAGCACATGTGAAGTCAAAGAATGAGAGTCTCGTTGCTATTTCTTTTTCCACTTTACTCCTTAACGCATTATCATATTGGTCCACAAATTCTTTCAAGGAAGTTTTTGCATTGACAAATCCATCAAAAAATGCATTCATACTTTCACTTCTTTGTGTCGTAGACATTCCCGCCCAAAAACAATCTTTGACAAAACAAGGAACCCACCGATGTCTTTCATTATACAATCCTTCCAACCACTCATTGTTCTCAAGATCATAATTTTCTATCATTGCCTTCCATTCACATTCAAAATCATATACACTCAAAGAATCATAAACAACGTTATGTAACGTAAATTTAATTGATTCATAATGCGCATACCCTTTTAATTTTTCAGGAACTTTCTTCAGTATATGCCACAAACACCATCGATTGGCGAGCATCGGGAAAAACTATCTCAATCGCATTTTTCATCTCTTTGTCTTGATCAGTGATAATGGCTTGTGGAGCTTTTCTAGACATGGAAGAAAGCCACGCATCAAACAACCAAACAAAAGTGTTAGTATCTTCATTCGATATCAAGCCACAACCAAGTAGTATGGATTGTCCATGGTGGTTAACTCCAACAAAAGGAGCAAACGGCATATCATATTTATTAGTCAAATAAGTGGTGTCAAATGTGATGACATCACCAAACTCCTCATACACAGCTCTAGACCTTGAATTTGCCCAAAACAAATTTCTGATCCGATTTTCCTCATCTGGGTCTATCACATAGAAAAAGTTAGAATCCACTGCTTGAACTTTAGCAAAATAACTTTGAAGTGCACTAGCATCACCCTCAGCAAGCCTTAACTTTTTTAATTTTTCCATATAATTTTCACAATCTTTCTTTAAACAAGGCATTTCATTTTCTCCATACTCAATTCTAAGTGAATTATAACTTTTATTCATTGGTATCCCAGCATCATTGTTTAGCTCAAGTCTCCTCTTTATATAAGGGGTTACATGTCGATTACACCGGTGAAAGCGAGACTTACTTGGACTTAAACCATGATTGTGTGCAAGCTCCAAAGTAGTTATACCCCAGTTTCCATCATTCAATAATCTGGCACAAATCTTAGCCTTACTGACCGCTTTAATTCTTTGGATGCGGTTTTAAAGTAATTTTTGAGTTCTTCTTTGGCTCTCTATACTTGTGACATACAACTGTCAAATATGTAACCACTCCGTCCAATTTTTTAGTACTTCTTTTAGTCATTCCAAATTCTTGTTGCGCACCATATTTTCTATAGTATTCATAAACCTCATCAACATTGTCAAACACCATATGTAATTTGGGCTCTTCCACTATTTGATTATTCCGTTTTCTATTCTCTTCTACTTCATCATCCCTTTCGTTGTTAGATAGATCATCTACGTCAATATTCATATTTGTAGAGCTAATATTTATTTCAGATTCCATTGGTAGAACTTGCATGATCTTATAAAAGCTAAAAAATTTTTTTTAAATATTTGTTAATGTATGTACTTTAAGAAAAACATCAATAACAGATGTATATTTCATATTTAAATATTGAGTATCAACTAGATAAAGCAATTTTTCATCTAAATCTAAAAAAGATGAAAACCAAACACTTTCAATACTTTTGGAGAGGGTGAAAGTGTTGAACTTTTAAAATGTATGTATATCAAATATATATATATATATATATATATATATATATATATATATATATATATATATATATATATAGATTATCTGGTTTGTAAAGGAGGGGTGAAAGTGTTGAACTGCTCAAATCTCCTGCTACTCAAAAGAGGGGGCAAGAACGTGGCCCGAAATTGAAAAGGGGGGTTTTGCTCCTGATGATTTGTTTTAGAAAAGAGGGGAAAAAAAGTGACGTAAGAGAACTTTTGCTGCTGAGTTATTTAAGAAAAGAGGGAGAAAAAAAATGATAGAGTAAAACGACACTGTTATCTGCGTATCGGGAAAATAAAAGTAAGTAAGGTGTTTGTATAGATTTACTCTAATATTAATGTTCAAATGCATGACTCCAGAAGATAATTAGGCCGGCATAGTAATGATCAGTAATTTATTCCTCACTGTCAAATAGTACCAACCATGCATCTCAGCTATTGCTGAACTCGTGCACAAGATATATATGTGCTAGCTACTGCCTACTAGACCTACATGCACCTTGTCATTTGAAAATGTCCAAGAAGTAGTACGTAGTACGAATCCGAATTCTAACAAGTTGTAAAAAGGGGACTCTGCTTGCATGCTTTGCTTTCTAATTAATTCGAATAAACAAGGGCAATGTTGCAACGTTAATTATATATATATGGTCGATCTGTATACCTCCCTAAACCAGGTGGCTCTAGCTAAGAAGTTGTAATATATAGGGGTGTAAGTCGAGCCATATAGTTCGGTACTCGACTCGAGATCAGCTTGAAAATATAATCCAAAGCTCGAATTCGAAGTTGTTTCGAGTCGAATCTGATCCATATTAGTTAAGTAACCAATTTAGTATGCAGTGGTTCAGTTTTAAGTGAAATGGTTCATATTCTAAACTCAATTTGAAATCTCATGAGTAACTCGCTTTATAAACGAATTCAAGACTTACTGGTAAAGAAGTAAGTTCGAAGTAATGATCAAAAATCGAATCTGGTAAAAATATAAACCCTTTATCGAATCCAAAATTAATTCGAATTTCAATTTTTTCAAGTCGAGCCGAATCTGAGCATGAAGGTGTTCCCTGATATTCGACTCGTTTACACCCCTAGTAATATATATAGTACTCTTAACCTAACCGTATATAAATTTACAATTTTTTTTATTACAAAAAATATTATATATTGCATATATGAAAGTTGTAAAAAAAACATCTAGTTAAGGCAGCGGCCCCACTTGACATACCTGGTTAATTCCGTCCATTTATAGGACCACAAAAACCAGATGAAAGATACATAAAAACACATGCAGATGCATGAGTGCTTGAAATCATGCATTGTTAATGGCCTACTGCTGGTTGGATCATTGAATTTGCCTTCCACCGGCCCTCTGGCATGGGCCATCACTTTTAATCTGAATTGCTAAGTCACAATGATAATATTGTCACCTAGCTAGCAGCAAAATTAATGTTGTAGCCCCAAAGGATTGATCAGAACAAAAGATGATGTTCTCACTGGTTGCAGATTGAGTTAATGTCGTTGTAGCTTAATTAATTGTTATAGACCTGCAAGGGAGCACTAAGCGTATGATCCATCTCAACAGGGACGGATTTTTGAAATCTTGAAAAAGTAACACTGATCCAACTTTTTTTTGTATGACTGCATGAAAAAAATATATACAATTCTGATTTTTTATTTCAGTGCCCTATCTTTATCTTTTTAGAGAACACAACTCTCATTGAAACTCACATAAAGGAAAGAGACAGAACTGCGAATAAAAACAATTGGACACAAAATCCAATTTTGGACACAGTTGTATCATTTCATTTGAACACTAAAATCACATGTTCATCCAATATTAACAACCGTTGTACTGATCGATCACCGGAAATCCCCAACCCACAAGGCCATAACAAATTCAAATAAACTATCAAACAAGAAAAAGTCCTAATTAAATAGTTACCTCTTAAGTCCAAAATATAACAAATACATCAAATAAATTAAATTGGGTTTAACCCCAAGTTCTCAACCAACAACAAATTCAAACAAACTACAAAATTTAAATTATCAAACAAAAAAAACCCTAATTTAATTACCTTCTAATTAAGTTTGATTACTCTGATATGCGCAATATATAATGTTGTAATGGAGATGTAGAAGAAGTAGTGGGCTTAATTATGGCGAAGCCGTGAAGATGTAGAAGTAGTAGCGAAGAATGAAGATGTAGAAGAAGTAGTGGCGAAGCCACAAAGGCGGAGATGTAGAAGACAGAAGTAAAATGAATTTACGTCTGTAATTGTATTTAGAATATGAATGATTTTTTTTTTTACTTCCTTTAAATTTAATTCTTCTATTAATTAATTTCTTTAAATTTATTCACTTACATATTATATACCCTACTTCTATACTTATAAAAAAAATTAGTAGAACCAACTGACTATGTTGCCCTTTAACCGATCGATAAGGATAAAGAAAAAATTGGTGGACTTACTAATTTATCATTGGTTCTCCATATAAATATACATATATACATGGGTATGTATATCATATGAGATACTGGGTCCGTGAGGATAACTAAAGTTATAATTCTTTTGTTGTAAATCAAATAAAATAAATATACAAAATGAGAGGTAAATATATCATTTAATAAAATTTATTAATATAATAATATAATATTATAGGATCACTAAAAATATATTTTATTTATCTTTATTTAGGGACGAGCGAGTAGTAAATAGCAAATTAAGGCGAGCGAGGCCGTACGTGAGAATGGACTAGTGAAAAGTAAAGAGTGGAACTGATAGACATGCAGTACTGGAGGGAGGGAGGGAGGGAGGGACGGACCAATGCATGTAAAGATTCTTGGAAGGAATTGAACGTCTTCACGTGGAAAAATGACGACAGTTTCTTTATTATGCCCAGTCTCTATCTTGCCACCAATCCAATCCATGCAAGCAGGCAGGCAGGCAGGCAGGCATATTTACTTAATTAATTTGTACGTGGCTACCTAAATACTGCCCTCCACTAATTATTTGGCATATTCTTATATTTTATTATTACTATTATTAAGAAAATGATATATATATATATATTGATAAATATTTTTTGAAATTAAATTTTGATTAAAATAAAAACATATATGATAAAATTAAATAATTAAAATATAATTTTTTTTAATTCGTACATATCTCATATATAAGCAATCGAAAATTTTGTCGCCTCTCAAATAAAAAAAGAAACTAGACTAGTACAAAATTGTAGTACAACAACAATATATATAGATAGGTAGATATAATTATAAATGAATTAAGAAATAGTAATGTTAACGCCAGGATCTTTCTCCACGTCCCAATCACAAAAAAGCGTCGCGATCTCAAGCAAGAAAACACGACAAACACCACAAGTTTCGACGGTAGGATCACGGGATAGCTCAGGCGTGAAAGTAAGTATGTCTGTTCACAAAGTTAACTCAAGAGGATAATAGAATTTAGTGTATTGAGAGTGATTATTCTATCTGTTGTGTGAATGTGTATATATGAATAAAACATACCTCCTTGTGAAGACCTACTCACTAAGAAATAATATCTTTGCTTGGATCACCGTGCTTGTACCATTATCACCGACATATCCCCACGATCCGATGGGTTTGACCGAATACATGGAGTTTATCCACTCGCTCCCGATCCATTGTTTTGCATGGCCACGGCTATAATCTCATCCACATTAATCGTGGCAGATATCTTGGTCATTTGTCATACTATATCATCATTACAAGTCAAAGTAATAGATATTAAATGACCCGATGGGTTAATCCAACGAACCAACCCCGGTCAATAGGATTAAATAAAGTTGACATGATAAATGGGCTCAAAGAGCCCCATGGCTTAATTATAAAAGCCCAACAGATTAAGCGGATAAATGGGCCCAAAATACCCTACGAAATAGGAGAAATATCATGACCCAACATTTACCCCTAGTTTTTTAGTTAACAGGATGTTTAATGGAAAACTATATATGATTCATGATATTTAGAATTCAATAAAAGCCCCAGGATAGAAATAAGTGAATCATACCCACTTTTAAAATACGAAGTGGAATAAGGAGGGTTGGATAGTGGATACCCGCAGCGATAAGCCCAATCGAAAAAGGATTTGAATTTGAGCAGGATGGGCGATAAAATAGAAACCCAACAAAAAAGCCTAATCGATAAGATATCCAAAGGTCATCCAAACGCATCCCACTTGAATTCTCATCATTACTGACATTAAATGCGCCGACCTCGCTCCACGTGTAACCGTCAGTATAAAAGATAAACCTCATCAAATTTGACGGTTTTACCTACTGATTTGAAATTCGAACCTTTTGAGCTTTCTTCCCTCTCTCAGAAAACCTCTCTCTAGCTTTCGAAAACTCTGCAATGGTGAATCCAAGCCAAACTCCTTCAAGTTCTTCTCATTCAAACCCTAATCAAGCGGGTTCAAGTGCCAATCCACCATCTCCAACTGATTTCTTCAAAGACGGGGAACAATTTCCTCACGCTAACATCACCTCCTCCGTCTCTGAATCTGAACTATGAGTTCTCCGGATTCGATACCATGTTCCGGATAATTTTGCTATGAGGGCTCCAAATTGGCGAGAAGCGAATGTACTGCAAATGACAGGGATTTACGGTCATTATATGCCGACATTTCTCTTTGGAGAAAGGGATTCGCCTACCCCTCCATGCCTTCATAGTTACCCTCCTTGGGTTTATTGGAGTAGGCTTCGCACAACTGGTGCCCAACTCCTATATCCATATCTTGGCGTGCTCATCGCTTTTGCCACTTAATTGGGGTTACCCCTCATTGACCTCTTCTTCACCCTCTTTCTATTTGGCAGATCCCGAGAACGAGGGTTCAAAATCTTGAAAGCAAAGCAGGTCCCCACGCATAAACTCAAAATTCGAGAAGAGGCCCCTGATGAGCACCCCCTCGAGCAACAAAGGATGGCACGAGAAATGGTTCTTCGTCACTGGTCCTGGGATCTCCTCCCTTCCTGATTGGATCATTTGAGCGATCTCCGCTAACGGTGACATTCCCGAGGCGTGTGAGGGAGATGGGTGACTTCTGAATAGGATCCTCCTCAAGAGTGGAGCTTCACTCTACTGACCAAGCAAGCTTGGCTGTATGACCATAAATGTGAGTCTCGGACCATTCTATAATATAACTTTTGAAATATTTATGTGGTATAGATTCTAACTAGTGATTATTTGCAGTGTCTTTGATCAAACCAACTTTCTCGGAAGTAAAAGACTTGGAAGATTTCTTGGCGGGGAGGATTACTGATGCAAATGAAGAACTCCTAACGAGGAGCCTTCCCGAAGGCCGAACCCCCGCCTCGAACCAACAACAACAACCCTCTTGGGATGATGACCTGAAGTCGACAATCCCATCATCCCCGAAGAGGTCCTCCGTCCTCGCCAAGGAAGAAGGCTGCCAAAAAGGCCAGGACTCTTCGCGAGATAAACCCTGAAAGCGACGAGGAGGTCCTTCCTGAGGTAAACCCACAACCAATTCCTCCAACTGAACCCACAACAACAACCTCTGAACCAACCCCACCAACTTCGAACCAACCCCAAAAAGAGAGTCTCCTCGACATTCCTCCACACGATCGGCGAAAGTCCTTCGTGCTAAAAAAATTAAGGAGCAAAATAATTCCCACTATCGGGCCGATTTAACTCAAGGCCCCTCCACCTTCAACAACCAATCCTTCAAATGAAACCCCAACACTTGATGATGGTAAATTCGGCAAGCCGAGCCCTAATTTGTCGAAAAAGCGGCCTTTTCCGGACGGCCCGGCCGGTTCGACCTACGAACCTTCTTCAACTCCCCGAGCCGATACTACTCGATCACCTTCTCCAATGACAAGAATGACGCGGATCTTTCACCGGCTGAGCGACACGCCTCTCCTCCTCAAGGACCGATGACCTCAGAATTTCAGCATGATGTCATGGGTCCACCGACCATGTGGCCTCGGTTTAACCCCAATTTCCCCTTTCAACTGTTCAAGGCCTTCATTTGCGAGACCGATAACCATCAGTTTGGGAACAGTTCGAATGGGGACTTGCTCAGCGAAGGCATGAGCTATTTGGCTAAGGTAAGTGACTCTTTCCTTCCTTTGCTTACTTATTTTCATACTCACACATCTGAAGCTGATTGAATAACACTGAACATGTACATGCAAATGCTGTATTCGGGCGTCTGCGTCCCAGATCTCTCGAAGCTGAATCCGAGGAGGAGGCGCTGAGGAAGGAAAATTCTCTCCTGAAATCTGCCCTGGCTCGGGAAAGGACTCACCGTGAAGGCCTTCTTCATACTAACGAAGGTCTTCAGAAAGAGTTGGCCCAAGCTAAGGAAGAAGTGAAGGCCTCCAAGAAAGAACTAAAGTCGACTAAGGCTTAGCATGCTGAAATTGTCAACATGAATGTCGACTTAGTTCAGAGGAGTGAATTGAGGATGAATAAGATCAAGGAGTTGAAGTCCAACGCCAAAGTCTTGACCAAGACGATCCATAAGCTGGAGCGGGATGAAAAGCTTCAATTGAATATATGGCAAAGAACTCAAGAAATCCGAGAACTCAAGGCTCTTGGGACCTTGGGCCTCCTTTGACCGATGCTCGTGAAAGAAATTTGTGAAGAGTATAGGAACTTCAGACGAGATAAATGGAGAAATCATGAGGATTCACAAAGAAAGCTACGAGCTCTGCTTAGAAGTCTTGGCAAGGAAAAGCTGATCAAGGCTAACTTAGATCCGTACCTGCTGGACTCTTCAGATGATGATGGCGCTGCATGAAGCACCAGCTTTATGGATTGTCTTTGGTCTTATTATGAATATTTGTAAAAATTTTATGTTATTTCCTTATTTGTATATGAACTAAATATTAATGAAAAATAATTTCCTTCCTTATGACTTCAGTGCACTTTTATTTTATGTCAATACTTCAATATGAATTTATATGGACAAGTGTACAAAAAACCCTCCGAGGATTTAACTTCAAATAATTAAGCATGTCATATAATGGATGAAATGAGTTTAAAGAACGAGGCATTAGAACTCAACACTTAGAAAAACTCGGATAATAAAGTAAAGAGATACTTATCAAGTTAGAAGTGTTGAAACATACGCTTTATTGGGAGTTTGTTTTACCTAAAGGCCTAACAGAACTCATAAGATAACATTCGCTTTACCACGGGGGCTGACGAAGTTTAAAGTGTTGATCATTGCCTACCACGAAGGGCCCGACAATGTCTTAAAGATGACACTTGCCACCCGAAGAAGGGCCGACAAGGTCTAAGTGGCGACAAATACCTACCCCGAAGGCCCGACAATGCCAAATAGTGGCGATAATTGCCTACCCCCGAAGGGCCTCGACAATGCCAAATAAAGTGACCTCCGCCAAAAGGCTACCATCGAATGGTCGACAAGTCCTCCCGAACCTCCTAACACCAATGTGGACGACAATTACCTATCCCGAAAAGGCTGACAATGCCAAATAGTGGTGACAATTATTGCCTACCGAAGCGGGCCCGACAATGCAAAATAGTGACTCTCCGCCAAAAAAGGCTACCATCGAATGGTCGCAAGTCCTCCGAACCTCCTAACACCAATGTGGCGACAATTGCCTACCCCGAAAGGCTCGATGATGCCAAATAGTGACCTCCTCGCCAAAAAGGCTACCATCGAATGGTCAAGAAGTCCTCCCGAACCTCCTAACACCAATGTATCGAAAGCAAAGAACAAAGACAAAATTTGCTTGAGACAAAAGAGGATCTTTTATTGATGATGATGTAAATATTTACGAGACTTTTGATGTCCGATTCGAATCTCATCGAAAGTACTTTCTAAGCCCGCCAAAGATGCCAAGTGTTTTTAATTATCGACCCATCTAATGCTTTCAAACGATAAGTCTCTCGGCGGAACGGTGATTTCGTAAGGTCCTTCCCAATTTGGCATCGACCACCTGAGTTACGAGGCGAGATGCTTCGACTTCTCTAAGGACAAAATCTCCCACTTCAAATCTGCAAGCTTCACCCCTTATTATAATGCTTAGCCACTCTTCGTTGATAGTAGCCAATTTGATTAAGGCTATTTCTCGATTTCTTCCAACAAATCAAGATTGGCCTCATTTCTTCTTCATTATGACCTCTTCGAAATGACTAACTCAAGACTTGGAGATCCAATTTCAATCGGGACTAAGGCATCGATACCATAACCCGATCACCGAAAGGTGAATCCCCGTTGTAGTCCTTGGAGTAGTTCGATAAGCCCATAGTACACTTAGCAACTCTTACGGCCATCTCGCCTTTAGCTTAAATCCAACCCACGCCGATCCCATTTCGGCGATCATTGGTTACTTCAACGGTCGTTTGATTGAGGATGAGCCAATGAAGTCTTTTCGTCTTTGGATCCCCAATTCGATCAAAAATGCTTCAAACTTCGATCCCACAAACCGACTTTCATTATCCGATACTACCACCTTAGAATTCCAAAAGCGGAATATAACCGATTCTTTCATTTAATTTCAAACACTCTGTTAGTTATTGACCTAAGTGGCTTTGTTTCTACCCATTTGGTCATATAGTCTATGGCCACTATAACAAAACTGACCTGACCTTTTGCCTTCGGTAGTGGACCCAGTATATCAACCCCCCAGACAGCGAAGGGTATAGGAGATAAGATCGAGTATAGCTCTTCCGGTGGCTGATGCGGTATTGGACTGTTAAGCTGGCACTTCTCGCACCTCTTCACATACTCAGTTGCTTCCTTGAAGATAGTAGGCCAATAGTACCCCTGACGAAGTACTTTATATAATTTAATAACTTAGCGACCTATATGGTCGCATACAAATGCCTTCATGTCTTCTGAGAAGCATAATCAGCTTCGGATGGAGTCAAACATTTTAATAATGGAGACGAGAAGGCCCTTCGAAAGAGATCCCCATCAATCAAAACAAAATTGGCACTCTTGTACTTGATTTTCTTGGCGAGCATCCGATCCGAAGGTAAGACGCCATCAGCCAAATATTCCAGATAGGGCGTCAACCAGCAATTGGTTCTATTCGATGCACATTACCATCTCGTGAAGAACACTAGGATGTTGCAAAATTTCCAGATACACCGACCCCTCAAAAACATTAACATCCGTAGTGGCTAGTTTGGCGAGTGCATCGGCAATAGAATTGTTGTTACGCTCGACCCCTTGAAATTCGTACGATTGGAAATATTGAAGCCGTTCCTTTACTTCTGCCAAATACTTGATCATCCTCGGACCTCGGCCAGATTCTCCGCACAATTGTTTAACAATTAAGCGAGAATCATCTTGAAGATGACTATTCTTTCAGACTTCAAGACTCTTTTTCATAACCGTAAGCGCTTAATATCGCTTCATATTCAAAACCGTTGTTCGTCGCTTTGAATTGAAATCTGATGGCTTGCTGCACTCTGAATCCGTCCGGACTAGTCAAGATAATCCCTGCTCCACTGACGTCCAAAGTAGAAGACCCATCTGCATGCAATACCCACGAACTCGCTCCTTTGAAGAACTGCGCAGCGGCTTTTCGGACTCTCACCATTACTTTCCATCCGGAGTCGCAACTTTAGAGGATTTCGAAGACAAGTGTCCATGGCGGTGTGCCCTTAATGGACTCGGGAGTGTGATTTCGGATCTACTTGGTGAAACTTTACATCCGTGGTGAGCCTTCGTCTGCTGCGACCATAATCCCAAAGACCGATAGGCGGAATACCCTTCTCGGTCAATCAATCGGGAAAATGGTTGTTGGGTCTTCATCTACTCGCTTCGACCATAATTAGAAGACCAATAGGCGGAATACCCCTTCTCGGTCAATCAATCGGGAAAATGGTCATTGGGTCTTCATCTACTCGCTTCCAACCATAATCCGAAGACCCGATAGGGCGGAATGCCCTTCCTCAACCAATCAATCGGGAAAATGGTTGTTGGGTCGCTTCGATCCCAGGAAGGCCTCGAGACATGTCTTTAAAGTGTAGACTTCTTTTCTAACTTGACGGCCTCGTCGACCGACCACCCGGTATAGATTCTAAGCGGTATGCCTTTCTACCCTTTTCCGACCATGGTCGTATTCTCAGGCGAAAAAAAATCAATCTTCTTCAACATCATCACGGGCTCGAACGAGAACCCTCGAAACCCGCTTGGAAGCGATCAAAGACGTGAGCATTCTTTGAAGGACCCAATCAATCCTCGACAGATACTCATGTGTAGGCGAAGTCATAGCCATCGGGTATCCTTTAGAGGTAATCGCTTCTACTCTTCTTCACCATGGATTAGACGTAGAAGCAGCCTACAATTTGTGATTGAAAACTTCAAGAACACTAGAACACCCTCCTTCCTGGCGTACCAATGTTAACGCCGGGATCTTTCTCCACGCCCCAATCACAAAAGACGCCCCGATCCTGCAGCGACAAGAACACGACAAACACCACAAGTTTCGACTACACGGGCCACGGGGATAGCTCAGGCGTGAGAGTAAGTATGTCTGTTCACAAAGTTAACTCAAGAGGATAATAGAATTTAGTATATTGAGAGTGATTATTTTATCTGTTGTGTGAATGTGTATATATGAATAAAACATACCTCCTTATGAAGACCTCTACTCACTAAGAAATAATATCTTTCTTTGGATCATTTGTCACCACTATCACCGACATATCCCCGATCCGATGGGTTCGATTCGACTACATGGAGTTTATCCACCGCTTCCCGATCATTTTTTGCACCGCCACGGGCTTATAATCTCATCCACATTAATGCATGGCAGATATATTGGTCAATTGTCATCTTATATCATCATTCTGAGTCAAAGTAATAGATATTAAATGACCTAATGGGTTAATCCAACGAATCAGGCCGGTCCAATAGGATTAAATAAAATTGACATAATAAATGAAATTAAAGATGCTATGGCTTAATTATAAAAGCCCAACAGATTAAACGGATAAATGAACCCAAAATACCCGACCCAAAATAAGAGAAATATGATGACCCAACAAGTAACAAAACTTTCAAGTGTACGTCCCGTATTTATAAATAGCAGAAGAACTGAAGAGCGCATATTAGTCGCCGAGGAAATTGGAAGGTAAAGAAAGGAAGAAAAAAAACAGAGAGATTGATAGATACATCATACATAGTCTAGAATCTAGATAGATATATACCGAGAGATGTGGAGCCCCTGACGCTATCTGTCGGTCGTCTTCTCAAAATCATACTATATGTTTTCTGAGTATAAAGGTGGAGGAGCCACAAACGAGGGTTCTGGGACACATTTTTCTTTCTACTCAACGAGGGTGGGACCCATTTTTCTTTCTATATATATATATATATCGATTTTTGTCCAACGAACCGAAAGTAACGAATTAAGAACAATTCAACTATAATAAATTATTTTTATACATACATATGAACGCGAGTTATAGTAAAATACTACTACTATACTAGTAGTAGTGGTTTAATTGTGGGTAGATATAATTAATACATGAGATAGTAGGAGTGTTTGTATTTATATTTCATATTCATTTTTGTATTTATGGGGCATCACAATAACTTAACTCAACGACTCCTCTGACTCACTTGTATGGTCTTATTAATTTTCTCTGTTGAGTAGTACTAGTATGTTTTAAATAATTATGCAGTGATCATAACATTACTGATTAGTGTCATCATTATTATTTATCCACCATTCTTCATCATTGATTTTGTTTGGATGGTACTTACTGATGATCCATCGATCATGAAACCTTAATTTTTCTATTCTATTCTAGGAACTAACTTCCACTATATATTAGTCTATCTATGACTCAATAGGTTTTCACATTGTCTAACTAGCAGTGAGTAGTAGTACAAATACGCATGCATGCTAGCAAAAATAAACATTTTTTGTTTAAACAAATATGATAATTATTAACAGTAACACATTGATACTTATTAAGTGTACTACTATACAAGTCATGAAAGCGTCGTCTAAATAGAAATAGTTTATATGTATATATATGTGTGTGTGTGTGGCCAGCTGGTAGGGGCAGACAGGTAATTGTGCCTAACTAATGAGATGAGGGAAGAAAAGGGATTTGTCGTTTTATAAAGTTAATAACGTTACGTTGGGGGGCCGGTGTACCAGTAGAGTAGTGTAGTGTTGTAGCCTCCCCAGGCCCAACCTCTCAAACAAACAAATCATTTTCTTCATCATCATATTCATATCACCTACTCAGCTTCTCTCTCCGAGTCTCTTAATTTCTTCCCCCTTGAAGAAAGGCGAAACTTTTTTGGGGGGGGGGGGATAAATAAATTAAGAGATATAAGAAGAGGGTCAGCTAGAGATATATACATCACTGGGCGACTCTTGAAGAGAGAGAGTGTGTGTGTGTGTGTGTGTATCATACAAAGTAGAGAAGGGATAGAGATCCATGGACAGATGATCGATGTTAAAGAAATGGAATTAGGAAGGTAGAGGGTGCTGGAGGAGCTAGCTAGCATGGGTTTTTTTGAGGGGAATGTTGTCTGGCTCGAGGACCCTTTTATTCCTATTCCTGGTCATCATTTTATTTCATTTCATTTCATTTATCAGATCTTTTTTCCTCGCATATATATATATATATATATATATATATATATATATATATATATATATATCTTAATTTTTAATTAGATGGTTAATTCCGTACATAAATATATATAGATTGAAGTTGGTATGGTATGGGTTATGTTCAAGTGTTGTCGGACCAGGCTTCATTCCCCTTAATTACTTACTGCTTAATTCATATTTCAATTGCCGTACGTGCGAGCTTTGTGTAAATTATCATACGTACGTACCTACCTCTTCATTTCATCATCATCTTCTTCATCTACAACAGGTATGTACGTGGGAGCTTTAATTTCTTCTAATTTCTTTTTCACTTAATGTATACATAATTACTCTCCTTATACTAGTATATATATATATATATATATATATATATATATATATATATATATATGTTTCTTTCTTTCTTTTTCTTAATTTGTTTGTAGCTACTAGATCTTTTTTAGAGAGAGAGAGAGTTTACTACTGCTACTACGTAGTACTTATTATAATACATTTGAGTTTTGTTTGTTCGTTTGTTTATCTATTTGTTTGTTAGTAGAAGTAGTAGTATGCAGATTGGTGTGATGATGAAGGATCTTGACTACTCTATCTATGGCCAGGCCGGGTGAATATATATGGCAATGGCAATGGGGCATGCCTGCAGGCGGAGTAGGCTGTAATTTTTATGAGATGGAATTAAATCAATGAATAAAAGTTTCATCATGACACTCTTTATGGCCTTTTTCTTGTTTATATATATATATATATATATATATATATATATATATATATATATATATATATATATATAAATTTGCTAGCTCATCCTCAGGTCATCGATCATTGTGTTTTCTTTTTGTTTGTACATGTCAGTACAACTGCTGCTGCTACTCGATAGATATAAATTCCTTGTCCCTCTTGTGTCCCTTCATTTAAATCTTAACACATGTCCTTTTATTTAATTTTAAAATTAATTAATGTTAAATAAGAGATTATATGTCAATATTTAAGTGGAGGAACACAAAATTTGAGGACAGAGGATCTGCTCACCTCACTGCATCTCTCTTTCTTGATTCTCTATATACATACATATAGTCATCATCTGATTTTCTTAATGTACAACGTACTAACGTTCCACTACATTCTCATCACCCCTCTCTCTCTCTCTTTCTCTGCATATCTTCTCCTTTTATTTATTAATTATAACTCCATTTCCAGGCTACTAACTTCCATGTATGTTCTATTCTACTCCATTGTTTTCGGTTGTAATAGTTTATTGTTTTATATACACACATTCTACTAATAATTTCACTCTTTGTTTTGTTCCTAATTCTGACCTCGAATGCTACCTAACCACTGGATTCCACCAACCTTTATTCACCACCAACCACTTGTACTAGTACTTTTATCATCTAATATATATTAACATTCAGTTTCGGGCCGGTATACATAATTGTAAGGACATAAACCTTAGAAATTAATACATTAATATTTTTTGCAGGCTTTAAGGCTTTACTCCATAATTAATTATTTATCCCTATTATATACAAAATATATATATGATCCTTTTTTGGTTCTACATTTAGTACTATTATTGTAAATGCTCATTGATTGTCGTGATATATCTAGTCTAGAGGCCTCTATTTTGACAATATTAAGTATACGTTGTATATTTACATACATACGTACATATATTGGGTTAATGGAGTTATACAGTTGTGCAAACTTTCAAATGTACACGCTCTACGATCGTAGAGTTAAGTCAATGTACGTAGAGTAGTCACTCTACTATGAGAATTCATTCTACGTTTTTACAGTAGTAGAGTGACTACTTTAGTATCGGTCAGTGACTGTGTATATTTAAAATTTACACAATTGTGTACCTCCATTTTTTTCAATAAATATATAACCTTAATGATATGTATATCCCATCTCTTAATTAATTTTTTCATGTTGTTATTTCTTACTATTTCTATAAATTAATAAAGTTAATCATGAATGTTGGAAGTTCAAAGTTTATATGTACCATTTTCTTTTCTTTTTTACATGTATGTATTTCTCTTTTAATTATTCAATATGCCCATTATTCATTGAATTTTATATGAGTAATTAAATATGCAAGTGATCACGACCAACTCGAACAATATATTTCTAGTTCATTGTCGAGATATAAAATTTCACACCAGGCAATTAAGACTTGAAGACTCAATATATAATTGAGGAAATTACTCCACTCATTGGGTTTTGAGTTGGATACTTCAAATATGATACTATTGAACAATGGATACACACACAACGAACTAATTAAATATTTTTTTGATATTACTACATGGTTCATTCTCGCATGAAAGTGGGTTTCATTTTTTTGATATTACTACATGGTTCCTTCTCACATGAAAGTGGAATTCGTTGTATGTTCATTTGAGAGAGGAACATGTGAAAATATTAAAAACTAGATGTGTTCCGTGCCTCCGGCACTACATGGACAATGTGACTTTAGACGGCCCAGATGATTTATTAGAGTGAACGAAAAATTCAAAATCAATTGTATTTTGTTAGATAGATACATGTGAAAATTGTTAGGAAAAGATTGAACAATGGATACACACAATGAACTAATTAAATGGTCTGAACTCTCACAAATATACTACGAATATGAAATGAATGACGTGAATTGAATTTGGAATATATCATTTGGTTGTCCCCACATGATATTTATTCCGTGCTTACCTCTTTCTATTTTACAAACCTTTTAAATTTTGTATTTACACTTGTAAACCTAATTGTCACAAAATCCTTTAATCAATTAATTATGATGCGTCATGTGTCAGCCTTTGGGAAAATATAAATTAGTTATGCATTTATAGGAGTATTAGTTATTTAACAGAATTATACTTTATTTAACAGCTAGCTTTATAATCTGAAGAAAACTGGCCGACTGACCGACTCTACGTACTTCCTTCGACTCGAGCCCAGCCGAGAAGAGCAATACTATTTTACTACAGTATATCCAAATTTGGCTAGCATGCATATGATTGGTGCTACACTGACACTGCTGGCTGCTACTCCACCAAATAAGTTGAAAACGAATGATATCTAATTATTATCTATCACCAAAATAAATAAAAAAAAAAAGTCAATACACCAATAAACAATAACTTCTAAACAAATCTCAAGATTTAAGCCCAAACCACAACGGTTTTAGGAGCTGCTTATAGCTAGGTAGGTAGGTAGGACGGACTGAACAAGGAAAATTTTCTACCAACTTAAAATGGCCCCAATGCCGCATTCCCTATCAACTCTTTCTATATTCATTTCTACACAATTTTCTTTTCCCACCTCTAAGGGAAAAAGGAACTACCACCAAATCATTTGATGAATAGTTGGATACCATGAATAATCAATTGCTAAACATATGCCAAATTCTAGAAGGAGAACAAAAAAATAAACCTACTAATGTCTTGTATTTGAGCTGCGGAGAGTCACGCCATGCAAAAATTTGGTATACCCAAGCAAACCGAGTTTCCCGTCGTTTCTGATCCAGTCTTTAAGAATTGAATGCGCTGTTGGGCCAACATTCAGTTCCTACATCATTAAGATCCATGAAAGACAATGTTTAGGGACTAGTATAAATATAAAGAGAAAACGGCTAAAGAAAACAAGAAATAATTCTCAAGCCCAGAAAGTATATACCCGAGCCAATTCTTCAACTGAGATGACTCTGTTACCCTCCTGTTCAAAATGCTCGAATGCTGTAGATGCAATATTTTCCCACCCTTCAAGAGCTTCGAGTTGATATGTGCTGATTGCAGCTGCACAGAATTCCTCAAAGTCCATCTTACGATAAGCGAGAGGTGCCATCTAATAAAAAGGCGACCCAGTTTGTTATGAGCTGATAAATTAAGTCAACCCTAAATATATAAACTACATCATCTTCTGTCATTCCAAGGATTGAAAAAGATATGATTATAGTTGGTTATATACATTGCAGTTGTTGCTAGCTTCCCAGATCCCGGATATGTTTCACTTGATAGCAACATTCCAAACTAAAATATTTCAGTTAACCAAATAGGTAATCCATAAGGTCATGGATAACCTAAATATAAAACATATTAATTACTATCCCAAAATAAGAATCCACTTTTAATTTGGGGTGACCCAAAATGAGTATCCACTTTTAGAATCAATTTACCACATTGCATTAAGCATTATAATTAAGTTCAATCTTGGCCACTAATTATGCTGGAGTAGAACTTCCTTAACAAATTACTTTCAAAAGGGGCTCAAATTTTGGGACAGTGATTTTTAAATATCTAAAGCTTATAGTAAAAGAAATATCAGATACACTAGTCCTATACGTTAAAGATGATGCCTCACCGCATTTAAAATATCAGGAACCCTTGACTCCTTCATTGCATCAGTTGCGTTTCGCATAAGAGCCTGCAAGTTCAATTCCAATTTAACATTATATTGCCTTTCTAAGCAAAAAGATGAAATATGACGTACAATATACAGATTTCTTCAGACATGAGATATCTTACACATATAATCATTCAAATTCAAAGAACAAGTTAAAAGGGTATATAGCAAAGGAGTTTAAAAGGGAAAGTGTTGGTGAATACCATTCGAAAGTTATCAAGGGAAACACGACCATCGTTATTAGACTCCATGAGTATGAATTGAGCTCTAAGGTAAACCAACTCATCCTCCGTTAACGCTTTTGAGAGAGCCTGCAATTATTATATAACAAACAACAAAACAAGCATTATAACTTAAACCGGAATAAACAACTATAAAATTCATGGCAATACTTACTAGACTAGGTAAGTTCTAATCATTTATGGTAATATCATTCTTAAACAAAAAAAATACCAAGCCTCTCAGTCCTGTGTCCACAGATACGAATCCCGCTAAGAAACCAACAAAGACTTTTATTATTAAATATGTTGAAAGCAAGTACGACATTAATTACAGAAGAATACTCCCTATAAGGTGGCATGCGACTTACCATGCATGCTTAGGTTAAAGCAACCAAGTAAAAGTGTAAAACAATGATATACAAATTATCTAGTCCGTCTCACTTCTTATAAAAAGTAAATGTATATTATATACCTCAAGTAACTAATTTGTGGTGTTAAAAATTTGAATTATGAAATACGTATCTGAAGCAGCTAGCGAATGTCTATCTAGTAAGTAATTTTTTCACATAATTGTTAATTTGACTTTATGTATATATGCAATATAATCACATAATGTATTATTTTATTAGTGATGCTTGTAGTTACCATTTTCCCAACTTTGCTTCAACGTTTGATTTTTTTCATTTGATCCAGTGTAAAGTAATATTAGCATATTTCGTAAAATTAGCATATGTCGTACACAATAGCTAGACGTTTTCTTACGCGGAGCCTAGGTGTTTTCCAAGGTGGCGCCTAGGCATCTTCCTAAACTATCTTAATTACGTATCTTTCTATTGTATATATTTATTTGTATATACTATATAAACATATGGTAGATGTAAAGATTCCAGAGTTTTACATGAATAGTTACCAGGGAAAGAAGAAAAAACACAATCTTAGAAGACAACAAATTCATTTCAAGCACACAGAACTTCAAAGTCTTCATTCAATCGATGCAGTAGAGAACTAATTCCTCCTAGGCGCCCAACTAAATCAAGGTGGTAGAGGACCGCCTAGAACCTAGGTGGAGATTATTTTTATATCACTACAACTCGATCTTAGGCTCAATTCGTTGCAATTGGAATTTCGAAGTTTCTGAGTTGCAAGAGGAGCAGACCAATCTCATGCAAGGCAAACTTTGCTACACCTCACGCATGGCTAGCAGCAATTGGTTGATATGTAAATATACCAACTTGAGACTGACCAATCAGATTGTGGATTTGAACAGGTCAATCCGTGAACATAAATGAACTTTGATCTCAACTCGCTGATTCATGAGTTGAGAGGCAGAGAGTACACAAATAGTCGGATCTGGTCACTCAGATATGTACATAGATATTAGCAATTCTAAACAACTAAACTCAATCATGTCCAGAAAAATTAATCTGTCAAATTTGTGTGAAGGAATTTTAGTTTATAGAGTACCTTTAGTGCTGCACGTTTGAAAGGTGTGGCATGAAGGTATGTCTTCACCAACTTATACATCAATATATCTAAAGGAATATTATCGTTTTCACTCCGCAACCATGGGTGACCTGTAACAACATATAGTACATTTAAAGGTAAGAACCACAAAATACTATCATCATTACACAGCAGTACCTGATAAATCTGAAAATGCATCAATTTGTGATTGCTTCAAGAGCAATAATGTAGGTCAACTGATGCACATTTCATGTAAATTATGATGGAAAGAGGAAATGAACAAATATGCCAATAGCCCACAGGCCCGAATCAAAAGATATTGTATTCATTGTACTGTATGTCAAGTTTATTTCTTTTCTGAATTTTTTATTGTACTGCAATGTTATCGAGCAATCCAAACCATTATAACAATTGAAATAGTTGGCAAACAAATGCACTGCATATAAAGGTGTAAAAGTTGGCAACATCAAGGGGATACATTGGGAGCAGTTGAAAACTTACTAAGAGCTTGAGCAGCGGTCATCCTTTTCCTGTAGTCCTTGTTTAGAAGCCTTTTCACAAAGTCCTTGGCTTCTGGTGATACAGAAGGCCAAGGTATATCATCAAAGTTAGGATCAGCTCTTAGTACCGCGCGAAAAATTCCTGATTCTGATCTCGCCCAGAATGGTCTGCTTCCACATAATAAAATATAAGTAATAACACCAATACTCCAAATATCTCCTTCCAGACTATAGGACCTATGTAGGACTTCTGGTGCCACATAATATGCACTTCCAACAATGTCATTAAGCCTTTCGTCTGCAGAAACAAACAAGAAAAATGTAAAGTTTACAACAGTAAAGAGTGGGGTAGACTTGTGGGTTATCTTCTTACTAATCTAATTATAGAAAAATTAAGTGTCCTACTTTGATTAGGAAGGGTGAGTGAGTTGGCCTTAGACAAACTCCACCCCTCCTCTAAAATTTATGTACCTTATCATCTACATATGTCACAACGCCACGGTGAGATGTGGTGGTAGTTGACCTTCAGGACGCCTAGGCGATTAGGCGCCCACCATAGCGTCCGTATGGCAACAAGTTGTTAACAATATACAATTTATACATTTTTTTATTTTACTTCAAAAGTATATTTGAACAATAAAATTTTATATACATTAAAACTCAAAACATCATAACTAATACTATAGAATCCAATTAAAAACATAATTATATGAATACTTCACAAATTCAAAAATAAAACAATTAACATTGAAAACTAGTAGAACAAGTCAACAAACACTACGTAAAAAATAAAGAATCAACCAAGTCAACACCTATTACACATTACAAGTCTAATAAGTAATAAAATTATACCACATAGCAAGTTCATGGGTTATAATGAGTTATGGGTACAAAATGACTTGATCACTTATAACTTGGGCCAAGTACCAAGGCGTGATCCTTGGCAGCTAGGCGTCCAAGGTGTCACCTTTTCCTTCTCTAGAGCCAGGACGCCTAATCGTCGCCTAGGTGACGCCATGAAACCTATGCTTATGGACTTGGTGTGTACGTTATGTTCTAACTAGTATTAGACGAAAAAAATGCCAAAATGTTTACATAAAGCTGAGTTAAAAGGATGATTGCTTACAGTCTATGTCATGTATTGAGAACTTAATTGAGGCAATAATGACCATTGCCCCTAAAATTTTGATTGCAACGTCGAAGTTGTCCATTTGACATTAGTTAGATAGAGCCAAATTGATGAATAACAAGACCTTTGTAATAAAAACATAGAAAAAAAAATTAACCAACAAGTAATAGGCTCTCCAAAAAATCTAATTTATCTACAAATGGTAACAAGAGAATAACCCTGTAGTCTGTACACGAACACTAAATAGTCTTAAATCTTAGCATATAGAATGTAACTGCATTTTGATCTACTAATCAGTAAACACATGTGTCAACTGTTAAGCAATAAAACCCCACAAGGCACTAAACAATCAGTTACTAGCAACCAGAGATGCATGGCTTTTCAGATTTAGGTTTTGCAGATAAAAAAAGCAAAGTATTAACAACGGATCTTGTTTTAAAGATCTTTGAGACCTTTTTAACGATATATAGATTAAAAATTTTGGATTTGTAACAAAAATGTTAATGAATTTTAAAGTTTTGAGTGAAGAAAGAGAAAAAATTGAGTTAGGAGAGAGAATGAGTGTTCTTACCTTTTTTGAATTTTTTAACGTACAAATTATCCGCAAGAAGTTGCTACGGATACTAATTAGTCTCCGAACTTCTTGCGGATACTAATAATCTCCTTTTAATCTCAGCCGTGCATAATTGAAATGAGCGGCCACAGATCAGCTGGCAGGAATGTGCCAGCGGTGGCTATGGATCATTCCCCATATATATATATATATATATATATATATATATATATATATACTCCTTCCATCCTCAAAAAGATGAGCAAAGTACAAATTTCACAGACTCAGAAAAGCAGAAGTAGATGAATGAGAGTGAATAAAATTCCAAATTTATCCTCAGTGGCCCACAAGATTCATAAAGTAATGAGCACTTTTATTTTTTTATAATAATGGACCCTACTAAATGATATGATTACCATTCATTTTATAACAAAAATAATTGTACCCTAGTCATCCTTTGAGGAGGCAATATATATATATATGCAATGAACATTTATTTATCAATTTAAAAGATTACTACACAGATGAATTAATAACAATCAGAACTACTCGCAAACACTTCTTTCCAATATTCTGTTAAGCTTTATCAAGAAGATATGCTGGTCTAACAAGACAGAACTAAGAAACATATGATCCATCTGAGCAAAATAAGAATAAGTAACATATATCTCAAAGGACAGTGAACAGAAAATCAATATCACTCAGAACTGGGATGGTGTGTTTCAATATTTTTTTAATCCTTTTCATATGATGTTTGTATTTGGACCTTCAGTTGAGATGGTCTCTCTATATTCTCGAGTGTTTTTACCAACTAAACAAAAAGAAAAGCAGAAAAAATCATACCCGTGGAAATCAATCAAGAAAACAAGATGAGAAAGAATGATATGCTAGTGAAGTCTGCTAACTGTTAAGCTTGAAAGTAATATATTAGATACTATCCATCAGCAGATTAAGAGTGATGGATAGCAGGTATCAGATTAGAGAACAAGCTCAGTGATCTGCAATAATTACCTGGTCTGATAAAATCGGAAAGACCAAAATCAATAAGCTTCATATCAGCATCTTTGTTTCTAGAGGTGAAAAGAAAATTCTGTAACACAGGAAATGGAGACAAGATTAGTAAGAAAGAAAAAGGACAAAGGAGCAACCATCTGAAAAAGGTTATATATTAAGATTTCAACATCGAAAATCGACAACCTCCGGCTTTAAGTCACGGTGCACAACTCCTTGAAGATGACAGAAAGCAACCACACTTAAAATTTGAATAACAATAAATTTTGCATCCTCTTCTGTGTACCTTCCACCTCTGCTTTGGAGTAGAATTAAGTTATTAGTACAAACTCAATTATGGAACAATAATATGTGTCCAAAGAGAAAAGAATTCCAGGTTACCTTGACAATATTCTGTCAAGTAGTTCTCCGCCTTCGCACAATCTGATTATAGGGTATAACAAAAGCTTCATCAGGCATTTAATTCAGCGGGAAACCCACATAAAATGGTTACGGAAAACCTTTCAGAAAAGCCGCTGAATATTGAAATCAACCTACCGATGGCAGCCAACAACTCGAATATTATAAAGTAAATCCAACAAAGCATCATAAGTAATATTTTTATTTTTGAAAAGTAATAAAAGCATATAAAAGACATTGATTGAAGCAATAAATTACATAATCTCGATCATGATACTGAACTGCAGCAAGCATAAAGATAGAATTCAAACAGACAAGAGAAAACTGCAAAACATGTCCCCCAAAGAAAAAGGTAAGGTTTATTCAGTCATCAACCACATTTTTCATAATAATGTTCCATGAAAAGATTAATGGAGACAAGAAAAGACTTACTCCATGATTATGTACACATTGTTGGCATCCTCACAGGCATCATAATATTTGACCAAATGCTTATGCCCAGATAAAGCTTTCAATATTTTCACTTCTCTACGAACATCTTCAATTGATATTGCTGTTGTCATCTGCAAAGACAAAACTTGTTAAGATACATAGACTGCATGATAAATAGATAAAGTACATAATAAGGTAAGGAAATAATCAAGGATAATGGATTCATCAAACAAGAGAAACATCAATAACTATGTTTTAAACCTTTAACAGAAGTAGATGATATAACTTGTGGTGATATCTTCTATTCCTATCCAAGTTGGGACCTAACAATCATGCACCAGCTACAGTTTACTTTGGAAAATTTAGAGCCTTAGTCCATGGAGGGTGAGCAATGGGCTACAGACACAACCTGATTCTACTATGTTTTGTCCCGAACCAATTAGTTTATATATGAAGAGGTTTACGGCTAAGGTTTCATTAGTCTCCAAGACTAAGCTTGCGCATATTTCCAGGTACAAGAGATATTTAATTTATTAAAAAAATGAAATCCTTATCTTCAATTTCATTGTGAAATTTCTGAATCGCCCTCATCGTGTTCTTCTTGTTCATTCATTCTGACTTCTCTTGACCTCATTTTCCAAACGATTTTGGGGGATATTATTATTTGCATATAATAAAACTTCCACTCTTCACCGTGTCACTTATCTCGATTCTCGACCATGACAATTAGCTAAACTTGCATTATATGCATCTTAACACAGTTAAGACTCGATACATTATTATTTTTTAATTAGTATAAATCACTAATATTAAAAATCAAATCATAGAGATTCCTTTGGTCTATTCATGGTATATTTTATGATTCAATAAGTTAGAGGTGTATTACTGATGCCACACTATACTCCCCTATTAAGAGAGGGATCCGCATTTTATTACTTCAATTATAACAAATAAAACATTTTCTAGATCATAAACAAATATACATATATACACACACACACACCATTGATCCAATGGAAACAAAACAATGATGATAATGTTACCAGATTTCTCTTAAATTCATCAATGCTTTTATGAGAAATCACATTCTGAGAATAACAACCAAAATAAGATCAATTATTGATTTAATACGTTACTTGTTAAAGATATACTCCTCGTGTGTTTGTATTCGTGTCTCCGTGAGTATGAAAGAGATAGAGAAGGATAGAGAGAGAGGTTATTTGCTTAGATTAAAAGAATACTACAATTGGGACAAAAGAAATTCCAGTAGATAATACATATAAGATCCATGATTCATCTACTGTTGAGTTACCATGTATGATCTAGACAATGACAAAAGCTAAGATTCAATTTCAAAAAGTTTGGATATTATTCATGAATGATTTTCATGTAAAGCATGATTAAAATATAAATAAAGGTTATAGAAGGGCATTCAAAATCACAACTAAGATTAGTCTTTCACCATGATTCTAAAAAATTATACAACAAGGAAATGTTACATTCTTGCTTAACTAGTATGAAAATCTTGCCCATCTGAAATCTTTCTAGTTTTAATTATTCCGACAGTTACACGTCTTTATTGGTCCTTGTCAAAGGAAACATGTAGAGAAAACCCTACTGATCTAAGAGAGATACGTAGGTTAAAGGAGTTTAGGTCCAACAACAGAGTATTAATTTAAGAAATAAATTAATAGCCCTTCTTATCTTGCAATTAAAACACAAGTGTCACTTGCACATGTACTTACGTCATTTTGTTGTTTCTAGCGGTGGACATTTAAGTACTTAGACATATAACGACAAGTCGACAAGTTCATGCAATTACATTCCAATTTAGTTCACGTACTCATTTTGAAGAGAAAACATATTCAACTGATCAAGCATATACATGTATGCATGCAGTCAACAAATGTGGAAAATTTGTTCACCTAAAATTATAGGGAGGGGGTTTGGGTGGGAGAATATTGTGTGTCCTTATTAAGCTCCACAAAATTTCAGAAATAGCTATTGATCATTCTCCACAGGAAAATAGCCAAATCACACCTCTAAGTTTGCACGATCAAACAAACCACCACTTAGAGGCCGACAAATCCCATAATTAAACACAACTACATTATGTTCTTTCTTCAAAAGACAAGGTGGTACAATGTAATGTGATCCATCAAAAGGAAAATAGGCAGCTTACAAGATTTTATTCAATACACATTGTTCAACTCAATATCACCGGCTAAGACTAAGTCATGACTAGCCTGTAGTTGGTGCTCAAACTGGGCTCATTTCAGAAGCTCCAAAATGAAAGCTTGAATTAGCTCAATAGCTGCCTTGAATGAGCTCTAGTCAAGTTTATCCACTGAGCTTATTGTACTTGTTTCTTACAGCTTATTAAGCCAATGTTAGCATCTATAGGAAAAGCTTCTAATAAAACCAACCATGAGTCAATGACAAGGTTATTGGTAAAATATATAGTCAATAATTATCTATACTGTCCATTTTGTTGAAAAAAACAGAAAGATTAAAAAACTATTGAGAGTTTTGGCCATCTTACCGGATTCCTAACATATGATAGAGTTATTGAGTGAAACACAGTAAAATTTAAATCTTTATCAAGTGTATAATCAAATTGCCTATAAAAATTCAATCTTTCAATCAGATAAGCCAGTAAGTAAACCTAATTTTTTGTTTTCTACTTTAATGTCCTAAATACATTTGATGTTTATGAATTGGGAATTAATTTCCAAGTGATCAAAAACAGGATTCAAATAGATAAACGAACAATTCAGAGGAAGAAGAAAGAAAGGACCTTTGACTTGGAGATGATTTTCACAGCAACAGGATGATCCTTGAGCTCGCCTTTTCTACCCTTAGCATGGCAAGTATGACCAAAATGCCCTCGGCCAATCTCCTTCCCCAATTCATACTTGGCACCAAAATTCTTATTGTAGCCGAAGTTCTTATCAAGCAAGCGATCAGGCTCCGTGGCTCCATCTTCGGGAATCGGACCTTCACGGGGCTTGGCATGGCCAAAGCGCTTGGCTAGGGAAGCTTTGATGTGCTTGGCCGGCGACGGCGGAGGGAACGGTCGCTTGAAGAACCTCCGCGGGGTGGACCTTGCCGGAGACGGCGAAACTCCGAGCGGAAGCGGACTGGCACCGCCACCTTGAGGATACGGACTCGGCCAGAAATTTGTTGCCGAGGATCGAGTCGGAGTGTTATTAGCGTTGACGGAAGAGGAGGGGAGCGGTGACTGGGGAGCGAGATCGCCGGCCCCCGGTCCGTCGGAGGTAGGTAAGGTCTTTCCGTAACACTGGCCCATGGAGGGAATGAGTGTTTGTTTTGTGTGTATGGAGTGTTGGGAGCGAGCGAGTGAAGAAAGAGAAAGTCAATGGTGAGAAGGTGGGAATTGTCTCTCTCTCCGTACGAGATCTAAAAAGATCAGCTCCGGAGACGGAGAGAAGAAAGAGAGGAGGAGATCTACGGCGAGAAAACGATAAAGAAAGAGAATGAGGTTGAGTCAGTCGTCAGTCAGAGAGGTAACAGAGAGGGAGGGAGGGAGGCGAGTAGAGTAATTATGTATATTTATAGAGAGAGAGAGAGGTGGATACAGACACACACACGGTGGGTTTGGTAATAAAAATCCCAAAATGAGGGTGACAGAAAGGATTTAGGAGAGAGAAACAGATGAGAGTAGAAATGTAAAAAAGGAAGGACAAGAAAATACTACTACTTGAAATTAATACTCCAATAAGAAGAAGATGGGGGAAAGGAAATTGATTGAGTTTAGTAGGAAATAGGAATAGAAAGAAGATCTGGAAATGGAAACAACAAAGGTGTGCGTGTGTGTGTGTGTGTGTGTGTGTGTGTGTTGAGAATCAAAAATGGTATGAAACCGAAACTGAATCCTCCACTGCAACAAAACGCGGGATTTTCTAATCTAAATATAGTTACTAAGGTTGCTTTTGTTTGTAAAAATTATAAGTTTGCTTGAAATAATATTAATTTTAAATGTCTTGATATTATAATTTTAAGATTAATTATAATCACATGAATTATAATTACCGAATTATAATCCTTGCAAGCTACTAATAGTATTAAATATTAATCACGCCCATCCCAACTCAAAACAGTTATTCAGTGCGTTTGTTCCGGAAAAAAAATTTGAATAGATCAGTCATTCAGACGATTTGGGTTGAATGGTTAAGTCCATTTTTTTGGCTGAATGATTTTTTTTTATAATATTAACTATTATATTAAATAAATTTACAAAAATTTTGAATTTTTTTCAGAAGGGTAAAATAATAAAAACATGTTATTCGGGATGTTTTGGTATGTCAAATATCAAATGAGTAGCTTTTTTTATTTATTTTTTATCAAACACCCTCTTAGTATAAGAAAAAATGATATTTTTACAAAAAAAAAAAAGAAGAATAATTTTACAAGTAAAATTGATAATTCTATAAATTTTCTCTCATATAAATAATAAAGAAGTGAGTCCCACAACAATTATGTGAGAGGATAAGTTATAAAACTATCATATATGTGAAAATATGGAGTAATTCAGTACGAAAATATGGCATCGAATATTACTTTTTTCTAATTTAATTTATTTATTGGAGGACTGATTCTTCCACCTTCTCTCTCTCTCTCTATTTATATTTTCTCGTCATAAACTCATACTAAACCAAGGCAGTGGCATGGATTGATCAGAAAAGTCAAGTAACTTGCCAAAAAAAAAAAAGAAAAAAAAAAGAGAAGATAATAGTACTAAGGAAAATGATATTTTCACAATAATTTTTAATATTTTCACACGAAAAATGTCGTTATAGATTCTATAGCGACGATTTTTACATCTACAACGATATTTTATATGTAAAAATATTAAAAACTATTGTGAAAATATCATTTTCCTAGTACTAATAGTATTATACTATTTACTAATTAAAGAAAGAAGTTATCGTCCCATCTGCCATGTGGCGCTACTCTCACCATACCATTCAACTCTAACATCTCCAACTTATTTGATGACATACTGCATCTGTCAATTAATACTTTCTGGCTCAGCATAAAATTTATTTTTGAATAAATTAGTTAATTAATTAATAAATACAAATATATATGTAGCCTCGTGATAATGCGTGTGACTCTTTATTACCAATCGATTAACTTACTTCTTTAAAAATAAACTTTATGCTAACCACTTTCATACTCTCTCTATCTATCGTGTCTGTCACCCCATCATCAAATTTTCTTTCCAATATATTCATCATTTGAATTATAACTGATGTTAATACATTAAAATTTTATAATTTGCATGTAATTAATGGACTATATGTATATACACAACTGTTTAGTACACAGTCATTTATGATAACGATTTTTTTGTGCTATACACCGTCGCCATATACCAGAATAACTATACCGATAGGTGAATCGTCGCTATAACTCAAAAAAAAAATGCGTTATAGACGATCATGTTGAATAATATATGTATGCCAGATATACATTTTTCTTATTAATTAAAAACAAAATAAACTAATTACTATTTAATATTTATTTAACCCCTTCCTCCCCTAAGCTATGATTGTTTATAAAAAGTATATTTAAAATTAAATTATTTATTTTAATTTAATACTATTGGATAAAATAGTCCCTCGTGTAATAAATTCTTAATAGTACCAAAAAGAAGAAAAATATAGTAGTAATTATAAATTCTTTCTATCTCTATCTATAAACACGTAGATAAGTTGAAATCAGTTATATAATATTACACACATGTCTTATTTGACCCATTTTGAATCTCAACACGCCTCTACATGGGATAACGTAACTAAAAATAATAATTCATGTAAAGAAAAAGAAAGATGAATCGACTTTATATAGGCATAATTTTAGGTGCAAATCAAACAATTTGATGGTAAAAAAAAGAACCTAATACAAAATATACCTAATATTAATTATACATCTATTCAAAAAAATCATTTCTAATATTTATTCATCTAACTAATAATCAAATAGTCAACTTAAATACTTGCAATATATATTTATATATTTCTATATCCTAACATAAATTTGTTAAAATTCAAAGTATCTAAGAAAATTTGATTTTCATAACTCAGGTATAATGATATCCAAATATACCAAATTGGATTTTAAATATATTTAGACTGAAATACAGATTAGACCCCATATTTCTTTACATGCCCTTAGTGATTAGCACCCTAACTTTTAAAAAAAATATCAACTATTTAATTTATTTTTGATGTGACTGACAGGTGTCAAAAATAAAAAAATAAAAAAAAATTATTTGTTCTTCCTCTTTTCTCTCTCTCATCTCCTAATTCCATTTTTTTCATCTACGCCATACGAAACTTCCATGATAAAACATACCCCAAATCAAAACCCGGCCACTAATTAAGATTTGTATAAAAATCAAAGCCACATCAGTCTTTCCTCGCTTATTCCTCATCACCTGAATTGATGAAGAAATTGGATAAAAATTACCTCCGCGATACGAAGTTCGCTATCATACTTTTGAAGTGAGATTTGATCATTATTTTGAGCTTTTTGTTACTGATTTTGGTCTAATCTACTTGAAATTTGTTGGGAAATAAAGTCTAGTCATTTGCGAGCTCTAATGGAATGATCTGAAGCAAGATTTTAGTTTTTTTTAGTTTCGCAATTTAGCAGAATTTTTGAATTTTGGAGTTGATTTTGAGATGATTTGATGAGCTAGGTTTGAGCTACTAATCTTTTCGAAATTTCTGTTTGGTTCTCTTTCCGAACTTAATTTTAATCGGTTGATGTCATTTTATGTGTGGGTGTGATGAAGATTATGCAGATCGTTTTGCTTTTTGCATTTCTTTGTTTTTTGGGAATGGAGGGAGTCTATAATTCTATAAGGTTGTGATGATGAATGGTATGAGTATATTGTCCAATTATTCTTCATTTTTTATCACCTGAAGTTGGAATTAACAGCAAAGTGCAGTGCAATTCAGATGTTAAATTCATAATACTCTGTTAAATACAAATTGATGATATTCACAACAGTCCCATGACGAGTGAATACGAAAGACCCAAATGAAAATTGAGTAACAGTTGTGTATGTTGTCCTTGACCATATGTAATTAATGGCTGATTGATTCATTTCCAAATTAGATCTCCTTATGATTATTGATATATATCTATCAATTGTGCTTACTCTAATATTAGATCCGGTAATACTCCGGTAATTTCCAAATTAGATCCCACCAACCACGTGTAATTAATGGCCAAAATTAGATCTCCACCAAATAAGAAAACACAATTTTACTTTAGTAAGAACTCGAACAAACGGTCAAAATAAATACATATATTTTTTGAATTACATAAATTGTTTATAAATGAATAATATTTTCAAGTGCGTTTAAATGTCGAAAACCAAACGAGTGTTAAATAATACATTATCCCATTACTCGTATTCCATCATAAATGTTTTTGTGTTGGTACTAAGTAATTATTCGCAATGGGCTTGAACTAAGGTCAAAAGTTTTTGTAAATGGACCTTTGCTAATTGAGCTATCCTCATGGTTATGGATATGTATCTATCAATTGTGCTTACTCTTGGTGCTTTTTCCTTTTGCATATGTTTGGAACTACGGCTTAATTAGTTAAAGCTTATTGGGTCATATCTCTCCGGGTTGAAGAGTACCGAACCTACCATATATTATTAATACCATTCACATCGCATCGCATCCATTTCCATGCATGTGATACAAGTACGACACAGTACATGTTAGGCTAAGTAAACGTTATCTCAAACCATGCAGTAGTTGGGCTTTCTTTATGGAGTCTCTAAAAGATCGAATGTTTGTATTTCAGCTAAAATTATATATTAGCTAGGCGGAGCCGCCGCTGCTGCATAGTGGGCACCCAACAAAGTTTCGAGCTCAACTAAAAGACAATGCAAGTCCAGCATGACCAAGCCCATGAACAATCAAAACAATTATTAATGGCATGGCTGCATATGAGATATGTCGATCTACTGCATGTATATTGTATATTAACTAGCAACATTAACTAGCAACAGTCTCGTGCCTCTGCACTATGGACGGTGAGATTTATCTCAAACTTTGGACAGTCTAGATGATTTATTAAGATGAGCGGAAAATTCAAAATCATCATTTGTATTTTGTTATATAGATTGTATATACACCGGTCGGGCGCGGCGCATTGGGATAGATAGATAGATAATAGCTAGTAATGATCATAATGTAGTCGATCGATCCTAATTCCTAGCTAGGCAGCTAGCCTGTGAGCCGTGATGCCATAATATATATATGGCCTTCACCACCAGTGGTGGTTGGCGGGCGGCACATGTGAAACAACTTGGGACTGCATGCGTTTGCATATATTGTAGGATTTAGGATTGGGACCATTTTGGTACTGCATTTGCATGGCATGGTCAAGTGAAAATACTTACTAGCTAGCTAGGGAGTATATCTTATCTTATCTTTCAATTGTACAGCTCATTGCATTGAATATTGATTGATTCAGATGTTGAAAGAATTAAATAATAACTGTAGTACTTGTTTTATCATATATATGTATATAAACTTTATTAATCATCTGTACTTTTCCCCTTAATACTCGAGTCATTAATTCTTATATACTATATATACAACTGCATGTACAAGGTTGTACGTAGATTCATGTATTAATTATGTATACATCAACGACTAATATCTTCACCTAGCTCTTGATTAATAAACAAGAGTACTACTACCCCGTATTCCTTTATATATATATATATATATATATATATATATATATATATATATATATATATATATATATACGTGCATTAGCATACCTCCACTAAAATGAGTAATTAATTAAACATTACGTTCTCTCTAAATTATGATATCATTATTAATTTTAAAAAAATAATTTGAAACATTCTTAAATTCAAAATGGATTATTATGTATGTATAATAGTACTAAAGGTCCCTTGGCCTTTATACTGTGCACATATATGAATGAATGAGGGGAATGAGTATCCAACTCAAAAGAAATGGAAAGGAATATATGGACTAATCTTCAAGTTTTACCCTAAATTTTAATTTTAAAATCGATTTGTAACTTAAATTTTATTTTAAATTAAATGCACTATAAATTTGAGTTTTAAAACCATTTGCACCCTCCGCACCCGTTACAGTAAAATAATTTGCATCCTAAATTTTTGTGCAAGATGTGTAAATTGTATTAATTGAAATTCAAACTTTATGGTAGGATGCAAATTAATTTTAAAGTTAATTTAGCGTTCAATTTAAAATTTATTAGCTGAATATATGGTTCGAATCACACTAAGACCCTGTTTAGGAATAATTAATTAATAATATAAGTTGATTCTTACTGTTTTAGTGTTTGGGAGTGACTTTTTCTTTTACTTATTTTTGGATGTATAAATCATTTTTCTGATGTAACAAATTTTAATTTCTTAAAAAATAACTTATAAATCATTTTATAAACAACTTTGACCAAATGTAATAACAACTTTACTCTCCATTATTTTTGAAAATGACAACTTTACCCACAAAAACCTTTCTCCTCATCTACGAAACAAAAACAAACACATAAAATCCCAAATGCTCATCAAAATAAACACAAATATAAATGATTTTAGAGATTTTTTATATATATATATATATATATATATATATATATATATATATTATAGATGTAGGGAGAAAGGAATTTTTTCTAAGATTTTATATACCTTTGGCATATGGTTGCGGGTTGAAATTGAGGGCATAATTTGGTGTGGGGTTAGCCGTAAGTTATATGAGCTGGCGGTTTGGTTGCCCAAAGAGGAGAGAGTAAGGGTAGTGGATTTATTTTAATAGAGAGAAAAAGAGAAAAAGGTAAAGAATACAGAAGAATGGTTTGGTGGTATTTTAGGTTTTATTTAGAACGAGATTAGATACAAATCCGCGCTTTGCGGCGGAATTATTTAATTTTTTAATAATAAATATGTATGTATAATTAATAAATTAAAATATAATAAGAAGATATATTATTGTACGATAATAAAATTTTACACAGAAAAACAAATGAATATACATTATAGGGGGTAGTGGTGAGAGTTTATCGGTTTCTACATTACACTTTAAGTATGTGATTATTGCTTTTAAGCTAGTGGCAAAGTAAGTGACCTCAACTTGTGGACAAATCATTTTTCTACTCTTCCTTTTTTTCTATTTTTTTCCCAGTTTTTCTTGACCAAAGTGTAGCCAACTAATTTATATTATAAATTTAAGGAAACGTATTGCAAATAACTGCTATGTTATTTGTTTGCTTTCTTCCTCTAATTTGATGTCAACGATATCTATAAGCATGAGAATATAATAATTTTATTAAATCAAATTTCTGTATCTTCCTTGGATACACTTGAACTTGCAGGGGAATACATAAAATACAGGGAGAATACATAAAAAATTATGTTCATAGTATTTACCTCAGTATGTCTAGCAGTCAAAAATGCTAACATTAATCTGCATAATAGGATTTTCTAAAAAATAAAGCGCATCACTTGCTGGAATGGTGTGCTTTATTTCTTTTGGACTGGTTAATTGAAGGTCGCAGAGGATATCTGGAAACAAACCTATAAACATCTCCTGAACATATGTAATAGAGTCTGGTATTAATGTTCAACAAAAACTACCCACGAAGTTAAATATGAAATTCCAAGTGATTACACAACCAGCATATACCCAGTAGCTGAACTATAACATTAACATATTGATAAAAATAAATAAAAATATGTATCACACGTATATATATACTGAATCTTTAACAAATTATACAACCAAAGATATACCCAAGAAATGATGTTGGTTCCCTGATATTATCAAGTTAGTATGGTTTCACCACTAAGCATCACACGATCACCCCATCAATAACTCCATTGGCAACATCGGGTTGCTTCATTCTAAAGAGTAGTGGAGATTTGGTCATGGACTCAAAGATCTCGAGTCGCATCACTACTGGTTTCTACCTACATGTTGCACTTGTATATCATCATTTTCCGCGCTTACAAATATCTTATCTATCGGTATTTCCATTCCCAAGTTACCCCGAGCAACCATAAATGTAAGACCCCAAAATTTTTTTTAATAAAAAGGAATTTCCTTTATTTATTATTTTGAAATAAGTAAGGGTGGATTTGATTAATGTGGTTAGTTATGGGTAAAATGCGTAAATATTTTAAATAAGTGGTGATATAATATTCATTATTCATTTGAGAATATTCGTTTGGTCGTGGAATATTCTGCACGCGTCGGGAATATTAAATACCACTGTTAAATTGACCATGTGTGGCCCCATAATCTGAAAGCGATTGGAGGAAGAAAACGACAAGAATAAGTTGTTTATAAATAATTGGCGTAGTTGTTACTGGATTTTAATCGTTGGAATACTGGGTGGTTAAAAACACGAATACACGTTATCGCACAAGAAGATGGCATTTGCAGTATTGCACCAATTATTGATTCTTACGTAAGAAGCGCACTACTCAATAATGGTTACAGTAATTATCGCTCAAAGATTTTATTTTATTGATTCAATAAATTCTTTGCGTTGATATTTTATATTGTTTGTTGTTTCAATAATTGTCATTACACAAAGATTTTTTTTCATTGTCGAAGCAATAATTCATATTATCCGAATAATATTATTAGATAACATTATTGGCAATGTCTAGAAAGTTCGCTTCAAGGAGAGGTTTGGTCACCTAATTGTGCGCCAAGAAGGAGAAATTCTTATTGGAAAGCCCCTCTTTCCAGGAACCGCACTCGTTGTCAATATTGTGATTCTCGTAATATTATTTGTGAATAATTAATTATTGATTCATATGATGAGGAAAATATTGATTTTATGTGGATATAGATGGAGAAAATTTTTAATGTGACAATTGTTGAAAATTGAAATTTTATCTTTTTTGATAAAATAAGTCATTTAAATATATATAATATTATATTTTAATAATATAATAATGATGATATTTTATAATGAATGTAGGATATATGAGTATATGAGGAGGAAGAATATTTTGTGGCATTAAATGTTTAACACATATTTTGTGTGTTAGTGGACACAATTATTAATCGAAATTTGATTATAAATTGTAAAATCGTCTGCGTTTGTGAATTTTGGTCAATTTTTGTTTGGAATTTGGAAAAACTTTCTTACGCAAAGTTGTAGAGAATTGAATTTCCTATAAAAACTCGCATGAGATTCAAATTTTCTAGCAAAAGGGCTATTTATTATAAATTATTGAAGTTCAAGTTCAAATAATTGATTTTGGAAGTTTAAATTATTTTAAATTAGAAAAACGTTTTTTATTTTTTTCTAGAAGGTTGGCATGTGTGAATTCTTTGAGATTAAGATTTCAAGGAATACGTATAATATTTTTATATATATTAATATTATATTAAATTTTCTAACTTTGGTGTTCTAGCAATTTCCTATAAATAAAGTCTTAGGTTAGAATTGAAAATCACACCGTAAGCTGAAGTTTTCTCTCTATATTATCGAAATTATTCTTGTGAGTATTTTGAGTATACTTTGAGTATTGCTATACTGGTGCAAGTTCAAGTCATAGCCTATATCCAGGTGTTTGTTAGAAATCATGCTCTTCGAGGTAAGGGATGTTATTTTCTTCTCAAATGATATTATTTCTTCAATATCATTATCTTTGAAATATTGGTTGGAACTTTTTATCAAATTTGGAACTTTTTCATGCTCTGAGTTACTATTCATGAGTTACTATTCATGAGTTACTATTCATGAGTTACTATTCACGAAGTTCTATTATTCACGAGTACTTATTCACGCGAAGCGTGAAGATGTTTTTTTATGAAATTTCTATCTTTTGGTGTCTGAGTTACTATTCACGATAACGACATTATTCACGATATCTGACCTTTATTCACAAATACTAAGACTATTCAATAGAAAAATGAAATTTCTTCTTTTGTCCAAAATATCTATTCGGACACTAGCTTTGATTGTATCCATGTTTTGATCATTCTTGAATTTTACACCACTATGATTATTTTTGAGGTATTTTTGGACGTGGATAAAATAAAGTACTTAATCCTTAATCCTTAATCCTTAATCCTTGTCATTATTCATTTGGATTCGTTTCTTTAAAAAATATTTTCATCATCCTCGGCCTTAAATGATGATATTATGGAATATCTTTGGCCCAGTAGTGCAAAGATGAATGATTTCGATGAATATCTTTGGCCTGTAGTGCAAAGATGAATGATTTTCGATGAATATCTTTGGCTGTAGTGCAAAGATGAATGATTTCGATGAATATCTTTGGCCCAGAAGTGCAAAGATGAGCAGTGTTTAGATGAACATGACTAATGGTGAATGTCCTCGGCCCGTAGTGCAAGGATGAATATTTGATCTCGGATATATATTGATTGATGTTACAGGATAAAAATAGACGATGAACTTTAAAATTCATACATGTAGGAGATAGTAGTTTGCATTCTCTACTTAACTCTTCTAATGAATTATTATTATTTCCGCGAATATTGATTTAAAACTTGTTGTCTATTGTATTCTATTAAATTTTTTCCTGTTGAAGACTAACGATAATTTGTTATGTATTATCTTAGTCATAATATTCTTTCTTGGGCTAATGAGAGCTCACCCTTTTCCTTTTTGTTCCATTTTTTTCTTCTCAGGAGGCGAGAATAGTGGCGAGTACTAGTGGGGTATGGAATAAAGGTTCTAGAAAGAGTTGTTTAGTAGTCCTCATCATTTTTGTAAAATAATGTATAAATAATTGTGATGAGGATTTATTTGGGTATGTATATTGCCTGTAAGACAATAATTGTTTTTTAAAACTCATGAGATATATATGTTGTCGTATTTTGCACGACAAATGTATTAATAAAGTTGTAGTTATTTCGCATCATGTATTTGGCGACTCGAGAATGGGTTGGATGGAATGGACCTATTTTGGGGGCGCCACGGTTGGTATCGAGCTTAGGATATGATCTCTGGCGGAGATCGGGGAATAGAACTCAGAGGGGAGAGACGAGTAAATCCTTCGCTAAAGTGTGTCCTACCTAAGCTTATTTGTTAGTTGGTTAAGATATAGGGATATTATGTGATATATTGATTTTCTTAATTAACCCTTGTTTTATGGTGACAAAGATTTGAGAATGTCGATCGAGAATATTAATAGTGGAGTGAATGAGATCATGGAGACACCTCTAATCGCCAACCGAGGATAATGTGATGTCAAAGCGAAGAAGGAATTAGAGATATCCATGTGGTGAGTGAAGAATTGATAGTTGCACCGAGATAGTTCTTGCAGAGGTAACGGTGAGAGTGAGGAAGAAGAGGTACACGAGGAGAGTTTATTAGAGGTATTTTATGATCAAAATGTAGAATTGCAAAATCGATTTATGAGTTAGAAGAAAGCGGTCAAGAATCATAGCAATGTGGGAGCAAAAGGATGCAACGATTCAAGCTTGTGTTACCCGATATGTGATCTTGAATGAAGCACTCTTCAAGCGAGTATAAGATGATAAAGTCGAATCGAAAGTGAAAGAAGAAATAATCGAACGAGTGAGAATGAGTGATGATGGGTGAAAGCCGACGACGCGTTGATATTATGGAAAGAGATGTCCAATCTAAAAAGAAAGATTTAACGATGACGGAAGACGCTTCAGCTAAGAAAGATCAAGACCAAAGAACAAATTCTAGGGAAGAGAACAATCGCCAGTTAGAGATGCTACGGATGCGGGAGGAGGACATATAAGGTCAAACCTGTTCAAAGCCTTCCAAGGTATGTTTTAGTTGTGGAAAAGACGGTACCACATAGCTCGATTTTGTCCTATAACTAAATCAAGTCCAGTTGGGGACGTTGGCACCAGAAAGCGGATCTGTAAAAGTCAAAGTCAACGATTCGGAAGAGAGCGTTTTTCGTGACTTTTCAAAAGCGAAAGTAACCCGAAGTTAGACGCAGGTTAGTTAATTATAAATTTTGCGAAGTTTATACCTTATTGATCATCGGTTCTACCCATTCTTTTATCTCTCTTCGTCTTTGCGCTTTCGGCGTTTGAACTTGACTACGGAGAAATTAGACTTTGATTTATTTATGGAGACTCAGTTAGAGAAACTTTTATTACATCCGTTGTTTAGAAATCTTGCTTGATTCAGGGTTGGCACTTATCACATTACCCGTTAACCTTATTTCTATAGAGATATTTGTTTTTGATGTGATTTTAAGGTTAACTACTCATCATGCCAAAATTGATTGCTTTCGTAAGGTTGTTAGTTTTCATATTCTTAAGCAACTTTGTTATTCAATTCAAGCAACCAAACCATGAAGTCAAACTCTTTCATATTAAATTATAAAGCCATTTGTTTATTGAAAAACGAATGTCAAGCTTTCTTAGTCCATGTTATGGATTTGAATAAAGACACGTCGATTTGAATAATATTCTGTTGTTATTGATTTTTCCCGACGTATTTCTGAAGAATTTCTTGGCTTACTCCCAAAGCTCGATATTAAATTTTGTATCGACTTTGAACCCTAAGACAAAACCCATTTCTAAAATCTCATATCGAATGGCTCTATTGAACTTCGAGGAGTTAAAACCCAACTGTAGAAGTTGATACCGAGCCTCTATCCGGTGACTTCCTTTGTGGAATGCACCGACTGCCGACTCTCCGTAGGGGACACCATATTCGATGCGATAGTAAACTAATAGGTGTCATTGTAACGCTTATCCAAGATTGGGATGTGAGTCACAATTGAGAACAACCTAAGTCAGTAATCAAAATATGTAGCTTTCAGGCTTAGTTGGTTATTATCTGAGATTCGTTCAAGGATATTCTCGAATAGCTATTCCATTAACGCAATTGACTCAGAGAGATACAAAATTCGAATGGAGCAAAGAATGTGGGAAGAGCTTCGAAGAACTCAAGAGGAGACTCATTTCAAAGACATGTTCTAACCATGCCATCCTCGAAAAGTTTAACGTGGTAGCCGACGTGTTGAGTAGAAGATCGTATAAGAAAGACGAGTGCGATATTGTCAAAAACTAATTTCATTATAATTTACAAATAATAGAGATGGAGATGAAAACTCCAGTACCCACGTGATGATATACGAGTATAATCGACTTTAATCGATAAAGTTAAAGTCGCTCAAGCTACACACCGGAATGATGAATTTGAAGAAGGAGGTCAAGAAGTTGTTATTTCAAAAGCGAGAATCGGTGAGGTGAGGAAAACTCAAACCTTCGATTTATTAATCCATTTGAAATTCTCGATCGAATAGAACCGTGGCCTATAGACTCGCTTTTTACCGCTAAGTACGACGCGTGTTCATAACGTTTTTCACGATCGATGTTACGTAAATATGTGGATGACCGAACCACGCTATTGAAGTTAGAACCAGGACAAGAAGATACCAAGACTTAACGTCACGAGGAGGTACCTGTCAAGATCTTGGATAGGAAAGAACATGTCTTATCTACCGAGGTTATACCACAAGTTAAAGTTTTGTGGAGAAACCATGCTATTGAGGAAATGACCTGAGAGTTGGAAATGAAAATGAAAGCGAGGTATTCTCATCTTTTTGAAACACCAGGTACGTACGTCAATTTCGAGGACGAAATTTCATAAGGAGGGGAGGTTGTAAGACCCCAAAAATTTTTTTAATAAAAAGGAATTTCCTTTATTTATTATTTTGAAATAGTAAGGGTGGATTTGATTAATGTGGTTAGTTATGGGTAAAATGCTAAATATTTTAAATAAGCAAGTGGTGATATAATATTCATTATTGCCGGAGAATATTCGTTTTGGTCGTGGAATATTCAGATCGCATTGGGAATATTCGTGCATTTACACAAGCATGACCATGTGTGGGCCCCATAACGAAAAGCGATTGGAGGAAGAAAAACAAGAATAAGTTGTTTATAAATAACCACAGTAGTTGTTACCGGATTTACATCGTTGGAATACCCGGTGGTTAAAACACGTGAATACGCGTTATTGACAAGAATATTACCTCGGATTGCACCAATTATTGATTTACGTACGTGAAGGCACTACTCAATAATGGTTACGATAATTATCGCTCAAGATTTTATTTTATTGATTCAATAATTCTTTCGCGTTGATATTTTATATATCGTTGTTTCAATAATTGTCATTACACAAAGATTTTTCATCGTCAAGCAATAATTCATATTATCGGAATAATATTATTAGATAACATTATTGGCAATGTCTCAGAAAGTTACATTCAAGGAGAGGTTTGGTCACCTAATTGCGCGCCAAGAAGAGAGAAATTTTTATTGGAAAGCCCCTCTTTCCAGGAACCGCCTGGTTGTCAATATTGTGGATTCTCGTAATATTATTTGTGAATAATTAATTATTGATTCATATGATGAGAAAAATATTGATTTTATGTGGATATAGATAGAGAAAAATTTTAATGTGACAATTGTTGAAAATTGAAATTTTATCTTTTTCGATAAAATAATTCATTTAAATATATATAATATTATATTTTAATAATATAATAATGATGATATTTTATAATGAATGTAGGATATATGAGTATATGAGGAGGAAGAATATTTTTGTGGCATTAAATGTTTAACACATATTTTGTGTGTTAGTGGACACAATTATTAACCGAAATTTGATTATAGCCTGTAAAATCGTCCGTTTGTGGATTTTGGTCAATTTTTGTTTGGAATTTGGAAAAACTTTCTTCTGCAAAGTTGTAGAGAATTGAATTTCCTATAAAAACTCGCGAGATTCGAATTTTCTAGCAAAAGGGCTATTTATTATAAATTATTGAAGTTCAAGCTTCAAATAATTGATTTTGGAAGTTTAAATTATTTTAAATTAGAAAACGTTTTTTTTTTTTTTCTAGAAGGTTGGCATGTGTGAATCTTTGAGATTAAGATTTCAAGGAATACGTATAATATTTTTATATATATTAATATTATATTAAATTTTCTGCTTTGGTGTTCTAAGCAATTTCTATAAATAAAGTGCTTTAGGTTAGAATTGAAAATCACACCGTAAGCTCAAGTTTTCTCTTTATATTATCGAGTTTATTCTTGTGAGTATTTTGAGTATACTTTGAGTATTGCTATATACGGTGCAAGTTCAAGTCATAGCCTATATCCGGTGTTTCAACTAGAAGTCTTTGCTTTCGAGGTAAGGGATGTTATTTTCTTCTCAAATGATATTATTTCTTCAATATCATTATGTTTGAAATATTGGTTGGAACTTTTATCAAATTTGGAACTTTTTCATGTCTTGAAAGTTCTTATTCATGAGTTACTATTCATGAGTTACTATTCACGAGTTATTATTCACGAGTACTATTCACGAAGCGTGAAGATGTTTTTTGTGAAATTTCTATCTTTTGGTGTCGAGTTCTTTATTCACGATACGACACTATTCACGATACAACACTATTCACAAATCTGCAAGACTATTCACCTAAAAATGAAATTTCTTCTTTTGTCCAAAATATCTATTCGGACACTAACTTTGATTGTATCCATGTTTTGATCATTCTTGAATTTTACACCACTATGATTATTTTTGAGGTATTTTTGGACGTGGATAAAACAAAGTACTAATCCTTAATCCTTAATCCTTAATCCTTGTCATTATTCAATTGGATTCGCTTTTTAAAAATATTTTCATCATCCCCGGCCTTAAATGATGATATTATGGAATATCTTTGGCCTGTAGTCAAAGATGAATGATTTCGATGAATATCTTTGGCACGTAAAGTAAAAGATGAATGATTTCAGATGAATATCTTTGGCCCGTGAAAGTAAAAGATGAAGCAGATGTTTAGATGAACATGACCAATGGTGAATGTCCTTGGCTCGTAGAAGCAAAGGATGAATATTTGGTCTCGTATATATATTGATTGATGTTACGAGGATAAAAATAGGCGATGAACTTTAAAATTCATACATAGAAGATAGTAGTTTGCATTCTCTACTTAACTCTTCTAATGAATTATTATTTCATGAATATTGATTTAAAACTTGTTGTCTATTGTATTCTATTAAATTTTTCCTGTTGAAGACTAACGATAATTTGTTCTCAGTATTATCTTAGTCATAATATTCTTTATCGGGCTAATCGAGCTCACCTTTTCCTTTTTGTTCCATTTTTCTTCTCGGGAGGCGAGAATGTAGCGAATCTTAGTCGGGGTATGGAATAAAGGTTCTAGAAAGAGTTGTTTAGTAGTCCTCACCATTTTTGTAAAATAATGTATAAATAATTGTGATGAGGATTTATTTGGGTATGTATATTGTCTAGAAGACAATAATTGTTTTTTTAAACTCACAGTATATATGTTGTCGTATTTTGCACGACAAATGTATTAATAAAGTTGTAGTTATTTCTGTACCATGTATTTGGCGACTCAGAATGGGTTGGATGGAATGGACCTATTTTGGGGGCGTCACAATAAAAGCATATGTATTTGCAAGAATATCATCAAAATAAGTGGTTACCCCTTCTTGATTTTAACCTACAATTTAACCAAAACAAACGAAAAATCATATGCCAGGTAATATACGAACGAAACATATTTCCAATGTTTTTCTTTACCAAAATATAAAAAACACAATCAAGATCAAGATCAAACCTTTGACATCAGTGGAATATACTTTACATGATCACCGAGCAGCTTCCTAACCTCTTTAAGGTCAGAACCTTTGCGAACAAATGACAAAGCAATTATGTCAATCTTGTTGGCAATCCCCCACCCCAAGATATCATCTTGTATGCATCTCGATTAAGGTTGGAGATCAACAACATCAACGGAAGATTGACATTCTTTTTTTCATCCAAAGTCATGGAGTTTTCACAACGACATCGGACCAAGCCCTTTTCCTTGTCACAAAAAATGTAATAGTGAGTGATATTGTTCCATCAAGACAAAGAATCACACTTAGTGGCTTCACATCCTCACCACGACTTCTTGAAAGCTCATAGAAATCGTATTCTCATCACCTCGTATCTCAGAAGTCGGTGGAAATGGTGATCACTTGACCTTGTTTGAGATCTATTTTCTTCCCATCCTTTAAGAAACTAGTTCTAATCTCTTGAATTTCGTAAAACTAAAAAAAAGTTTACTCTTAGAAAAGCCAAAAATTAGGTATACATCACCCATCTTGGGTCGCCGATACATGGTATGTAATTCAAATACAACTTACTAATACAAACTGTCGTGGTACAATACGACAAAACATAAATCGTGAGTTTGAATACAAATATTATCTACTAGAGATTATACAAACTCAAAAGGAGTCCTCATTATAATTATTATCACACTATTTCATGTAATAGTGAGGACTACTAATGCTATCCTCTCGACCATCACTCCGCTCCCCGACTCGTCCCGCTATATTCTCATTTCCTCAAGAGAATAAAGGAAAGAAAGGGTGAGCTCAACTAGCCCCCAAGAAGAAATATTATGACTAAGATAATGCGTAATAAATTATCATTAGTCTCCAACAATGTTAAACCGATAAAATATAATGTACATCAAGTTTAATCGCAATGAACAAGCAATCCATTAAAAGAGTCAAGTAGAAAATAAAATCTACTATCTTTTATGATTTAAAAGGTTTTTCATCACTTTTATCACGAGACTCAAATTTTAATAAATAATCCACATCATCGAATCACCCCCGCTACTACGGCCAAGGATATTCTTTAGATCGCACCACAATTATCCATGCACTACGCCAAGAATATTTGTGTATTCATTAATGGTCATGATCATGCCAACAATCGCCCATCAATGCACTACGCCAATGAGAACTTTTACCACATCATTTGTAATATTACTGGCCATGATTACAATCAATAATCCTCGGTCATAATCATACCAAGTCCATCTATGCACCACAAAAGCCATGTATGACTTTTCAAAAAAATATAAATATGAGGATGATGACAATGATATAAGAATTCAATAAAACAAGTTCAAGAATTATTTTATCCAGAATTATTAACGTCCAAATTGTCAACATGATATCGCTTTTGTAGAGTAAAATTCAAGAATGATCAAGAATATTTCCATGAAAAGATATCGATGAAGCGCAAATATCAAGGATATTCTACTAATTTCATGGAGTATATAAGTCAAAACTTTAACCAACCGAGTATAATAAAGAATGGAATAACAAAAGAAATCACCATGCATGCAGATCAGATGATGATAAAAGTTATTCCAATGTAATAATAATAACTTAACTGTGTCGTGCAAAATTTGCACCGCATGTGATGTTCCAATAATAATAAAGAATGGAATAACAAAAGAATCACCAGTCCCATGTAAAACACATGCATGTGATATTCCAAATGTAATAATAATAAGATTTAATCAGTCCTGTAAAACACATGCATGTGATATTCCAATGTAATAATAATAAAGATTTTAACCAGTCCAAAAAAAACACATGCAATGATATCCCAAATGTAATAATAAAGAAAAAGTAATATGTAAGAATGTCACCAAGTAATAATAAGAAATATAAATAAACACAATGTACAAAAGTATTCCAATGTAATAATTAGAAATGGAATAATAAAAGTTCTCTTCATGAATAAAAAAAGAATAACACCCCTTACTTAGTACAACAAAAATATTCCCTACCCTATAATAAGAACGATATAAGAAAGAAGAAAAGTAATCTTTTTTCTTCTCTCTATCTTCTCTCTCTATAGTTTTTCTCTCAAAGTTTCAAAGAATTCGTAAGAAAAAAATAATGAAGGAATGAGCTTCTATTTATAGAAAAATGGAATGCATAAGAATTAATCCATGAACTATCTGAGATTGATTTATTTTAATCTGACTATCCATATTTAAAGCAAAATCTTTTAAAAAAAAATATAATATATTCTATTTATAATCTAATAAAACTAATAACTTTATAAAAGATTTTACTACGCAAACACTACGCAGCACTATGCAAACACTATGCATAATAAAATATAATATATTCTAATTATTGTCTAATAAAAAATATATACTTTATAAAAGTATTCTTTTATATAAAAAGATTTTACTATGCAAAACACTACGCATACATACGCAACACTATGCATAATATAATATAATATATTCTATTTATGTAATAACTTTATAAAAGTATTCTTTTTATATAAAAAAGATTTTTCAGATTATTACATTAATAATACCAACAAAACCGAAAGTGACTTATCACGTAAGATCAATAATCAATAATACAATAATCAATGCTACTACGCAACCACGCCAGACATCGCATTTTTTTAACACCGGTGTTTCAACAAGCTAACTCAGAAACTTCCGCCGTTATTTTCATAAAGTATTTTTGTCATTTTTCAATCCGATAATAATTCCGCTGGGGTCCACCAATGATTGTGTCTGCAGTACTAATATTCCTCGTTAAAACGAATATTTCCCCCAACCAATCTAATATTATATAACAACTTCATGATTTTGCAAAATTTATAAATATTACCCACAACTATTATATCAATTTCACTCCATAATATTCAAAAATAATATTTATAGAAAATTCATCTTTATTCAAAAAGTGGGGTTTTACAATCTCCCCTTCTTATGAAATTTTTCCTCAAATTAGGGTACGTGACGGTATGTCAAGAGGTAAGGATACCTTGATTTCATTTCAGATTCTAACTCCCAAGTCATTTCCTCAACATCGTGGTTTCTCCACAAAACTTCGACTTGAGGTATAACTCGTGCGTAGAATATGTTCCTTCTTATCCAAGATTTGAACAGAACCTCTTCATACGCCAAATCTTCCGCTATTTCGTCCGGCTCCAACTCAATAATGTGGTTCGGTCTTCCACATATTTACGTAATATGGATATGTGAAAACGTTATGAACACGAGACATACTCAAGCAGAAAGTCGAGTCTATAGCCACAGCTCCTACTCGATCAAGGATTAAAATGGGCCGATGAATCGAGGATCGAGCTTTTCTCTCTTTCCAAATCTCAGAACTCCTTTCCATGGAGCAACACGTAACAACACATGATCTCCTATATCGAATTCCACGCCCTTTCGATGAAGATCAAGATAACTCTTTTGTCGATCTTGTGAGGTTTTTATACGCTCACGGATCGTTTCAATCTTTTTCCGTAGTCATACGCATCAACTCCCGGTCCCAACAACGTTGTTTCACCCACCTCATCCCAAAGATATCGAGAACTATACACTTTCTTCCATACAACGCTCGAATGGAGCCATGCCAATACTTGTTTGATAATCGTTGTTGTAGGAAAACTCCACCAATGGTAAGAACTTGTCCCAACTTCCTTGAAATCAAGGACACGTAGTCTTAATAGATCTTCAAGAGTTTGAATAGTCCTCTCCGATCGTCCGTCCGTCTCGAGGATGATATGCCGAGCTAAATCAGAATCTGCGCCCATAGCTTTTTTGTAAACTAACCCAAAATCGTGAAGTGAATCTTGGGTCTCGATCGTAAACTATGGATACCGCATACCATGCAATCTTACAACCTCATTTATGTACATACGAAAGCAAGACGTTTCAAGTGTATAAGTTTCTCGATTCGGCAGAAGAAATGAGCAGATTTGGTCAATCTATCAACAATGACCCAAATCGCATCTACGCCGAGAAACTTTGGGAAGACCAAGAACTAAATCCATGGTAATGTGCTCCCACTTCCATTCTCGAATTTCAAGTGGTTGCAATGGACCTTTTGGTACTTGATGTCCCGACCGACTCATTGACACGTTAGACACCTCGAGATAAAAAAATATATCTCTCTCTTCATATTGCCCCACCAAAATGTATGTCAAGATCATGATACATTTTGGTACCCTGTGATGGATTGCAAAAATGTGTGTGTGCGCGCCCATCATGATTTTATACTTTAAATCGTGGTCGTTAGAACACAAAGTCCGGAGTCGACTCAAGTATTCCTTCTTCATCGATTTCGCTTCTTCCAGATCGCACCCTTCTTGCACTTTCTTCCTCATACGATCGCCTCCCGGATTCAGAATTTGAAAATTTTTAATTTTATCAATTAAAGTTCTGGCTCTACTCAGATATTTGCCATCACACGGGTCCCCTGAGTCTTTATCTCTATCTCCATCCTTTGCAAGTCATACAAAATGGGCCTCATATGAATAATATTGCACTCGCATTCGCATATGATCTTCTACTCAACGCGCCACCTACCACGCTCGCTTTTCCAGATGGTATCGATAGTATGATCATAATCTTCAACAGCTTTTCAAGCCAACGTCGTTGTCGCATGTCGAGTTCCTTTTGAGTGAAGAAATATTTCGAGGCTTTTTTATGATCCGTAAAGATCTCCACTTTCTCCCCATACAAGTAATGCCTCCAAATTTTAAGTGCGAAGAAGACAACAACCGCTAACTCTAGATCATGAGTAGGATAATTCCTCTCATATTCTTTTGAGTTGTCAGGAGGCATAGGCTATGACTTTCCCATGTTGCATGAGAACACATCCTAACCCTTTTGCTCAAGCATCATCAGAGATGACAAATCCTCCGAACCAGATGGTATATGTCGTAACAAAAAAATAAATGAGTCTCCTCGAAGTTCTTGAAAACTCTTCTCACATTCCTCGCTTCCAACCGAAACTTCAGATCTTTCCGAGTCACCGAAGTTAGTGGAGAAGCGATTCGAGAAAACCCTTCATTTAATCTCCGATAATAACCAGTTAAGCCGAGAAAGCTACGATTTTGGCCATCGATTTAGGTTGCTCCCATTTGAAATAGCTTCAATCTTTGCCGGGTCAACAGATATTCCATGACTTGATACCACGTGCCCAAGGAATGCTACTTCCTCAAGCCGTAACTCGATTTCTTCAACTCGCATAAAGCTTATATTCACGTAAGCTTTTGGAGTATCAAATTTCAAGTGTTGTTTCATGATCTTCACGGGTTTTGGAATATATGAGGATGTCATCAATAAAGACGACCACAAAGTGATCCAAATATTCCTGAATACTGGCTCATCATATCCATGAAGGCAAAGAGAGCATTAGTCAATCCAAAGGATATGACTAGAATTCATAATGCCCGCATCGAAGTTCTCGAAAAGCCGCCTTTGAATGTCATCTGCTCTAATCTTCAATTGGTGATATCCTAACTAAGATCAATCTTTGAAAAGAATTTGGCCTCAAATCGGGTCAAACAGTCATCAATACGCGGGTAAATGGGTACCTATTTTTGATGGTGACATGATTCAACTCCCGATAATCAATAATACAAAGTCGATACTCCCATCTTTCTTCTTCACTTAATGTAACAGAGCACCCCAAGGAGAAGTACTAGATTTAATAAAGCCAATGTCTAACAATTCCTCGCAATTGAAGTTTTTAACTCCTCAAGTTCAATAGAGCCATTCGACATGGGATTTAGAAATGGGTTTTGTACGGTTCAAGGTCGATACAAAATTCAATTTCACGCCTGGGGTAGCCAGAAGTTCTTCGTGGAATACGCCAGAAATTCATTAACAATAGAAATATTATTCAAAATCGACGATTTTTGTTTAGATCGTGATATGAGCTAAGAAAGCTTGACATCCGCTTTTTCAATAAACTAATAGCCTTTTATGGCTTCGAGATGACAAAGTGATTGATTTTAATGGTTTGGTTGTTTGAATTCGCATAATAGGTCGATTAGAATATGAAAGCTAACAACCTTATTTAAAACAATCAATTTTTGTACGATGATGAGAAGTTAACCAATCAATCCCTAGAATTACATCAAAATGCAAGTATTTTTAATGCAATAAGATCGATGTGTAATGTGTGGGTACCAACTTGAACCAAACAAGACTTATAAACCGTGGATGTAATGAAGGTTTCTCCCAACTGAGTTTCCACAGATAAGTCAAAGTCTAATTTCTCCTGAGTCAAATTTAATCGCTGAGCGCAAGTAGAGAAATAAAAGAATGGGTAGAACCCCAGATCAAATAAAGTGTAGACTTCGCCAGAGTTTATGATGATGTTTTACCCGTGATGACCTCATTCGTTCTTGCTTTTTCGGGAGGTCACAACAAACGCTCTCCTCAGACTACCGGATTTTGATTTTTTCGGGACAAATTTTGGTGCTCCATCCTAGTCGAATTTGTCTTCTGTGAACGACAAAAACGCAAGCCAAGTTGACCTTCTTCCACAATTATAACATGCTTTGACAAGCATCGCGCTAATTTGACCGATGTGTCCCTCCCTCCGCATTTGAAGCATACGATAGTGGTCTTTCTCCTTCCTTAACAACGGGTGTTGCCGACGACGCCTTTCCATCATTGTTGAATCTCTCTTCTTGAAATGTCCATTCTTATTGTTTTTGGCCCCGACACCACCAAGTGGTTACTTATTTCGCCCGTTGATTCCTCCACGCTTGTTGTCACCGCTCGACGATCGCTTCTCACCGGTATTATCATTTTTTTTACCGCTTCTTTTCGTCATATTGACTCGCTATCGCGCTTCCACCAATCGAGCCCTATTTACAACATCCAATACAAACACACGCTTTTATGAGAAATAAGATGTCGACGATTCCCGCTTCAAACCTCTTAAAACATTCGCCATTCTCTCTTCATTATCCACCAAGTGGGACGCAAACCGGATAACTCCGCAAATTTTGCCTCAGATCATGTATACACTGGCCATATTGTTTTTGCTCCAATTTGATAAACTCCACCTCCTTCATGTGATTTAATACTTTCGGAAAGTATTTGTCGTTGAATGCTCTCGAACTTCTCCCAAGACATCTTCAAGAAGCAGTCGAGTACGCTTTTACCGATTCCCACCAAGAATCGCTCTCTCCGCAAGCAACATAAAGGCAAGAAAGGGAACCTTTGCTTCCTGAGCATCCCAAGACATCAAATATCTTGGTGATCTCGCTTTATCCATGCTTCCGCCATAAGTGGTTTTTGCTCTCCCTTAAACTCCCGGTGGTCCCAGCCTCGAATCTGCTTAATGGTGATCGCCCGAGAGTTTCCAAAGTGTTTCCACCTACATTTTGGACAGAGCCGCCTCGCCTCATTGTTGCATGAATTGATAAAGCCTCCGAACAATCCATCATTCATCATTTGGTGGTTGTTGTTGTTGTTTGCATGAGGATTGTCGCCTCGATGCACATTCTCCCCGATTATCGATATGGAGACTCAACGGCCTCTTGTGCTCCATTGCTATTCTCAACATTTTTGATGTCATTTTCAGACATCGCCACAAAACAAAGGTTAATCGACATGTAACATAATATTCTCTAAACTCCGACCAACCAATTTAAATACAAAATAAATTTAAGAGGTCATACTAACAAGGAATTTCGCCTCTCCCTCCTAGTTCTAGTCTCACATCTTAGCTGTGGATCATATCCCTAAGCTTTGATATTAACCGTGACGCCCCCAAAATTAGGTATACATCACCCATCTTGGGTCGCCGACATACATGGTACAAAAATTCAAATACAACTTACTAATACAACTGTCGTGGTATAATACGACAAAACATAAATCGTGAGTTTGAATACAAATATTATCTCTACTAGAGATTATACAAACTCAAAAGGAGTCCTCATTATAATTATTATCACACTATTTCACGTAATAAGTGAGGACTACTAATGCTATCCTCTCGACCATCACTCCGCTCCCCGACTCGTCCCTCGCTATATTCTCATTTTCAAAGAGAATAAAGGAAAGAAAGGGTGAGCTCAACTAGCCCAAGAAGAAATATTATGACTAAGATAATGCGTAATAAATTATCATTAGTCTCCAACAATGTTAAACCGATAAAATATAATAGACATCAAGTTTAATCGCAATGAACAAGCAATCCATTAAAAGAGTCAAGTAGAAAATAAAATCTACTATCTTTTATGATTTAAAAGGTTTTTCATCACTTTTATCGCCGAGACTCAATTTTAATAAATATTCCACATCATCGAATCACCCCCGCACTACTACGGCCAAGGATATTCTTTAGTATCACGCACCACAATTATCCATGCACTACGCCAAGAATATTTGTGTATTCATTAATGGTCATGATCATGCCAACAATCGGCCCATCAATGCACTACGGCCAATGAGAACTTTTACCACATCATTTGTAATATTACTACCATGATTACACCAATAATCCTCGGTCATAATCATACCAAGTCCATCTATGCACCACAGTGTGTGCCATGATGACTTTTCAACAAAATATAAATACATGAGGATGATGACAATGATATAAGAATTCAATAAAACAAGTTCAAGAATTAATTTATCCAGAATTATTAACGCCCAAATTGTCAACATGATATCGCTTTTGTAGAGTAAAATTCAAGAATGATCGTAAGAATATTTCCATGAAAAGATATCGATGAAGCGCAAATATCAAGGATATTCTACTAATTTCATGGAGTATATAAGTCAAAACTTTAACCAACCGAGTATAATAAAGAATGGAATAACAAAAAATCATCACATGCATGCAGATTCAGACACAAAGTTATTCCAATGTAATAATAAATAAAAGTGTGTCAAAGCAAAATTGAACAATGATGTTCCAATGTAATAATAAAGAATGGAATAACAATGTAAATCACCATGCATGCAAACGATGTAATGTGATATTCCAATGTAATAATAATAAAGATTTTAATCAGTCCTGTAAAACACATGCATGTGATATTCCAATGTAATAATAATAAAAAGATTTTAACCAGTCCTGTAAAAAACACATGCATGTGATGTTCCAATCCAATAATAATAATAAAGATTTTAAACCAGTCCTGCAAAAAACACATGCATGTGATGTTCAAATGTAATAATAATAAATAATAATGTCACCAATGTCACCAGTATAGGTAGATCACAGATACAAAAGTTATTCCAATGTAATAATAAGAAATGGAATAACAACAGCTTCTTCTTCATGAAAAAGAAAGAATAACACCCCTTACCGTACAAAAAAATAAATCCCCTAATATAAAAAGTATCGATATATAAGTAGAACTTTTCTTAATCTTTCTTTCTTCTCTCTCTATAGTTTATCTCTCTAGTAGTTTCAAAGTGAATTCGTAAGAAAATAATGAAGGAATGAGCTTCTATTTATAGAAAAATGGAATGCATAAGAATTAACTCCATGAACGGCCAGATTGATTTATTTTTAACTGACTTTTATCCATATTTAAAGCAAAATCTTTAAAATAAAATATAATATATTCTATTTATAATCTAATAAAACTAATAACTTTATAAAAGATTTTACTACGCAAACACTACGCAGCACTACAAAAACACTATGCATAATAAAATATAATATATTCTAATTATTGTCTAATAAAAAATGTATAACTTTATAAAAGTATTCTGCTTTTATATAAAAAGATTTTTTACTACAAAAAACACTATGCATACTATTACGCAACACTATGCATAATAGAATATAATATATTCTATTTATGTAATAACTTTATAAAAGTATTCTGCTTTTATATAAAAGATTTTCAGATTATTACATTAATAATACCAACAAAACCGAGTGACTTATCACGTAAAGATCAATAATCAATACCGCGTGCTACTACGCAACCACGCCAGACATCGTATTTTTTTAACACCGTGTGTTTCAACAGCTAACTTCAGAAACTTCCGCCGTTATTTTCATAAAGTATTTTTGTCGCTTTTTCAATCCGATAATAATTCCGCTAGGGTCCACCAATGATTGTGTCATTGTACTAATATTCCTCGTTAAAACGAATATTCCCCACCAATCTAATATTATATAACAACTCATGATTTTGCAAAATTTATAAATATTACCCACAACTATTATATCAATTTCACTCCATAATATTCAAAAATAATATTTATAGAAAATTCATCTTTATTCAAAAGCCATACAATACAATCATTGTATATCCAAACACGTAAGTATAATTACTTTCACAAATTTCTTGAGTAAGTTAATGACTTTGGTCCACATACAATTTTGTTGACTACCACATACAATTTCGTTGATTAACACCTAAATGAGAATCACAATGAAAGTAAAAATTACATAACCCATATTAGGCAAAATATGAAATCATGACCCCAAATTAAAAGGTTATATATCACTTAAATTTTAAAACAGAGATTTCTTCCATTTGGGGGACCGAAAATCAACCAGAGCTCTAGCAAAAAGAAATAAAAACTGTCTTCAATTAGCCACAGTTATCCACAATTTATTCATAACTATCCAGATTGTTTTCTAAGACAACCAAGAAAAGAAAATAAAAAATTCACACAAACTGAGATCCGAAGAAGATGATCGTAGACCAACAATGCACCAACAAAACTTACTTCACTAAAACAAAAATCAATGTTCATACCATCTCATTCAGAATTTCTTCTATACCGGCCACCGTCATTTATCACTTCACTAAAACAAAACAAAACCGAAGGAAAACTTACTTAGGGTATTTTTGTCAAGGGCAATTAGGAGCATTAAATAGGATAGACATGTGTTGAATTTGTAGAAGGATATATGTCAATTTATTGTATCATGTATTGTGATTTAGAATAGATAATAGATTATGTACTTAATAGTTCATTTTCCTCCTAAAAAATAAAACTCTAACATGTGCCCACATATGGCAACAAATAAATGATTTATGGTTTTCAATTTTTTTTAACTAATATCACAAGTGAAAGCTGATAAAGAAAAACATCACAAATGCATGTTAGGTCTTCCCACTTTAAATATAAAACTGGTCTTCAACACACTTCAATAAGGACATCAAACCGGGAAGAAAAAGTATCAAAGGGATATTATTGTTATCTAACCGTACCTTTTTCGATTTGCCAAAGAGATTTGTACGATCACATAATTAGTAATAGTAGATCAAAAGGACACCAAATTCTGATCTGCAAAAATGGGATGAAAGAAAGAGACAGTGAGAGTAGTGAACATCCTTAATCACATATATGAAGAAAATTAGTTATTCACAGTAAAGTGACAAATAAGTATACATACATAGATCTCAGTGTCATTCGATTTTCAAGTAAAAAAGGATTCTTCCATCAGAAAGAACCTAAAATTAGACAAAACGAATGCACATGTCAAGTTGTATTGTTAAAATTTCTAATTGAAATAAATGAAAAAGACAAAAATTTTACACTAATAACGATCATTATATCCAAATAATTTCAGGAGATGTAATAATAAAATAATTACGAAAACATTAAGGAAAATTAAAATTGAAAGGATTGAAAACATAAATGACATGCCTCCGGTTTCTTAATCATCACAGTCGCATTGTAGAGCTCTTCGACGGTTAGTTTCTTGCGGTTTACCATCGCCGAAATCTACTGACAATGGATCAAACATTAACTTGTTTTGGATTTCAACCTCTCTCCCACGATTTCAAACCACACTAATAAATTTATTAAAAATATCCCCAAATTCATCTCTACACATCTCTAATTATGAAAAAGAACTGAAATTATGGAAAATTAAACAGTGGCAGTATAATGCACTGGGGCTGACTCACATGTCCTCCTTTCCCCCCTCCTATATTAGAACCAGCTGAAAGTAACGCAACTCCTACAGATTTTGTCACAACCCAAAATTCCAATTAAAGCAAACAATAAATATCAAAGATCCTCTGATCGTCGATGATGAGTCAATGGAGTAATAAATGATCACATCATCTCCATATTTGTTGTATATAAAGCATGTAAATCTTCCTTTACCTCCTGGTTCCTTAAGTTATCCCTTGTCAAGATCGTGGCCTTTGCCACCTTGCAAGTAAAAAACACTCCCTTAAGTGGAGTTATAATTTTTCCATCCTGCTTTCCGAGAAAAGGAATGAGAACAGCCCTGAGATCTCAACCAGACATATGAATTCACAGAAATTTACCTACTTCTCTCCTGCCTGACTACTATGTCTTCGTTATACCTCTCAACTTCATCTAAAAGTATTTAAAACAATTTGCTGCTCTCGCAATTCAAAATCAAGAAATACTCTTCAAAGAATGGAATTCCATGTTGCTTCCGCCAGCAGGACTGAACATATTAGTTAAAGTCCAGAGTATTTGAGATATCAGTGAACATCTACTAACAATGGATCAAACATTAACTTATCTCCACCAACCTAACCAATCTGTTTTTCAGTTAATTTCATGATTAAACACACAGTTAATTACAATAATAATATAAAAATGCTAACAAAAAGAATGAACACAACATAAAATTAAAAGAACTAAATGACTCACAGCAGCAACTCATTTACTCTGAGGATTTTTTCTTTAAACTGTACTCTGAAACCCTCCCTGCAACAAAATTAATTCAGCAAATATATCAAAATCAATAATTTAAAAAAAAACTATAATTAATGTTTAAATTGATAAAGGAAAAAAAATAGCATACATGAAAACGAAGAAAGCACTGGACAGCCTCATATGGGCAATGGTACAACCGCATCTTCAAAGAGGCCGCTTGGATTTTCAACGAATACGAAATGAATACAATAAACCAACCTGACGAAGGCTGTTCGGCCTTTCTGCTCTTTTTCTCTGTCATCAAAAGCGTAAATCAGGTCTTTCAATTGGGCCCCTCGGAGTTGACCGGTACGGACGCCGAGGACGAAGCTATTAGCGTCCATGAGGTTGGATTTTCTGGCACCATTTGGACCAATAATGGCTGTGAAGTCGAAGAATGGACCGATTGTTTGGAATCCTTTATAGGATTTGAAGTTTTCGAGTTCGAGCCGGTGAATTTTGCCCGGCGATGATAGAGAAGGCATGGTACTGAGTTTGAAACCCTAGAACTGTTTGGAATTGGTGGTACTGAGAAGGGTTTATCCCGAGTGAGATATATATTATAGAGAGAGAGAGAGAGAATTTTTGAGATTGGGAATTTGAACCAACACGAAATTAATGTATGATTACAGATTAGGGGATTAGGATTTTTAAAATCTTAGTTGTTATTTGTATGATTACAGATTAGGGGATTAGGATTTTTAAAATCTTAGTTGTTATTTTAGACGCGCAGGTTTGTTAAGGGTATTTTTGTCAAGGTCAATATGGAGCATTAAATAGGATGGACAGGTGTTAAAATTATAGAAGGACAGATGTCAATTTATTAGGTAAATAGGAGCATTAATTAGGATTGACAGGTGTTTAATTTGTAGAAGGACAGATGTCAAAATAATGTGTCATGTACTGTGTTTTAGTATATATAGATAGATTTGGATGGAAAAAAAAAGTATGTATGAGCTTTGAACGGGAGAAATTTTGAATGAGCTTATATATATGCTAAAATATTTTTAAGATTTACATTGATAATTAATTTTAATTTTCAGTAAATAATGCAAATTAATTTTCAAATTAGATTTACATTAATGATAATTAGAATATTTACATTGATATTATTTAAAATCATTTCAAATGAGAATTCACTTAATAATTTAGTTAAAAAATATGAAAATATTTGATTTAAGATTGTAAATCAGTAATATTATAATAGTGTAAAATAAAAATATTAAATATTGATCGATACTCTCTTATTCACACTAACCCGGCAGTTAGTGGCAGTTTATCTCGCTAAGAACTTAGTCGCTTCCTAATTACTACTACTCCATTAGTTATAAATATGTGAGTTTCGTTCGACCCCAACAAAGACATAGATGCCAATGTGACCTTTGAAATAACCTGCCTCACTTACCTCCCAATTTTTGGGAAAAAAATCACTCCTATTATCCCTCCATTCTCTCTCTCCTCTCCTCTGTATCACGACCTGACTTGGCATTTCTCTCTCTCTCTCTCTCTATATATATATATATAGATATATATAGATACGGACATTAGCAGCAGAGCAAGAATACAAAAAGAAATAATGTCTCCGTCGTAGTCGTCATCAATCTCACCACCACCACTAGCATATCTAAGTAACCCCTCCCTCGCCTATCACCAATTCTTTTAATCTAATTAATTTGTCTCAATTCCTAAAATCCAATTATTCATAATTCTTCGCACACCACTCCCTTTTCTCCACCTCCTCGATCTGTTGTTGTAAATTCAACCATGAGTCGCCTCTTCCCGTCCAAATCTTCCGGACTCGGTCGCACCACAATTGACTCACTTCTCCAACAAGAAGAAGAAGAAGAAGAAGAAGAAGAGTATTATTTTCCATTTACTATAAGCCCCCACGAACGTGGACTTCGTCTTCATCGACATGATGAGCAGCAGCAGGTGCAGGCGGGTAAACATGATCACTTTCATCCACCTAATAGTATAGTAGCCATTTTGGCGGCGGCCTTGAGAAAGTCTTTGTTAGTGACCTGCAGCGTGGAAACAGAGGATTTTTCCTCCATGGACATTGGATATCCCACAGATGTTCGCCACGTGTCTCACGTCACTTTTGATCGTTTCAATGGCTTTCTTGGGTTGCCTGTGGAGCTCCAGCCTCAACTTCCCACCAAAGTTCCAAGCGCAAGGTCTCATATTTTTCCACTCCTCTTTCCTTCCTCGTACGTACACTCACGGCCTCTGTATATATATATATATATATATATATATATATATATATATATATATATATGCGTTTCTTTACTAATTAATTCTTGGATTTCCATTTGGCTCTGACTGCCGACCTCTATAATTAATTACATCCAAAATCCTAATGTTTTTTTTTGTCTATACAATTAGAAAATATTGGAATCTTGTTGGATATCATGTGCAAGAGCACTAAGGAAGATAATATTGAATTGAACAAGCTAGCTTTACAAATATGATGGGGAAAATTTTGAGTGTGCCGGTTAAAACATGGAAAAAGGAAAAGAGGTTTGATGAATTCATTCTACTTGAGAAAATTGTTTTGTGCTCTATTGTGACCTCGATCGGCAGTTACTAGTCGAATGGGTAGGTAGGTAGGTAGGTTGGGTTTACCGGAATCTTCGGGATAAGATTTATGAACCATGTGCCTCTCGGTTTTGAATGGATTATCTTCTCATGGTTTGCAGCTTCAGGTCTTACTCAAATTAATGACACCATGTCAAAACAACAGATCTGACCTGGCTACCTTTAGTAATGGAAAGTGGGGGTGGGGCTAGTAGAAAATGAGGTATCAATAACTGCTTCCTACAATTGGAATTTAATGGCATAATTACTCTTAGCCTATTTTAAGGAGGAGCTAGGAGTTCTTCTTCTATTTGGAAAGATCGGTACTCTGTGATTAGTTCATGAATTGTCATGGGGTTGAACTTCATAAGAAGATAAAATTTAAACGGAAATTGAGCCAGAAAATTTTGAAAAAATGAATGAGGTTGTGATATGAATTTTTCAACTTCTTTTTTATTGTTTATTCCTCTTTAAGAAAGTTCAACACCAAATGTTACTCTCTCTCTCTCTCATAGTATTTGTTTGGAATTCTTTTGTGAGACTAACTGGTCCTCACCATCATGACTTTATTGAGTAACTAATTTTCTGATAGGTGAAATATGAATGTATGATCTCGAATTAATTCATAAATTTTTTAATGCTTCAAGAACAGTAAGTAGTATCATATAGACTGGAAGGATAGAAATTAAGCGCTTACTATTGTTCCCTTGTGCATTTAATAGTTACGTACCACCAATGCATGGTTCAAAGAAAATAAGCTATACAATATCCAAGGACAGAGAACTAGTCTTTCAAACAGGATATCCTGTTTGATGTGGTCTTATCTCATCTCAGTCTAGCAACCAAGTTTTCTATATAGCAATAAATCAATTAATGCTATTAATTAACTTATGAGGAATTTAATCTTTTGCCTTTGTCACCCCAAATGATTTTCATGATATCATTCCCGGTAACTTGTTTTTACCTAGTGCCCTTGAACTATTACTTGCATGTTCTAGTGATGAGTCGTTTGAAAAAAGAAACACGACATGCATGGAAGTTTTGTGTGATCTAAAAAGCGTGTTTTGTAGTGCTCCCTAGGTTATTTCCAATCTAAATCAATGTATAGGAGTGATGCTCAACATATGTCAATATCATCTGCTTGCAGAGCAAAATTTGCAAAGGTGAAAATTGTTGAAATTATCATGTTTCATGCTCGTCAGTACAATCTTGTTTGTTAGGTATCTAAAAGATGGAAAATGTTCTTGGTGCTACTTTCTGGAATGCTGTCTTTTGGGTATGACCGTATGGGAGGGTGTAAATTTATATATATAATTCTGTAAGCAGTACCGAGAAATGCTAATTTTTCATTACTTATTTGAAGAGCTGGCGTTGAATAAACAAGTACAAAGAATCATCCCGTTCATTTGCTTACATCTTCACCTTGGATTACTGAAGTATAACTGATATATTCTATTAATTCTGCATTTTTCTGTGGGATCTTTTTTATTGTTAATTCAGTGTAAGCGTTTTTGGAGTTTCTGCCAACTCAATGCAGTGTTCTTATGATCAAAGGGGGAATAGCTTGCCAACTATTCTTCTTATGATGCAGAAGCGTTTGTATTCAGAAGGAGGCCTTCAAGTATGCATTTCTTATATATTCTACTTGTATAGTTGTTGTTGACTGTTACCACAACGAGACTGTTGGCATTCATTTCATGTGTCTTGCTTGAAGGCGGAAGGAATATTCCGGGTAAATGCTGAAAATAGTAGAGAAGAACAAGTTCGGAACCAGCTGAACAAAGGTCTTGTGCCACGTGGAATCGATGTTCATTGTTTAGCAGGGTTGATAAAGGTAGGTATTCAAGGCTTTAATTATTTCACTCTATCTGTACCATGTAACCATGTTACTTGTACAAAAACATTCAATTTTTAAAATTTAGAAGCCCAATGCGGTTACTTGTGAACTGCACAGACTCAGTCGACTAGCTAGGTCACTTTTTTATATTAATTGTGCTTTAAGACATGAAATGTCTACTTAATTCGGTTATATTTTACGAGGCATACTCCCTTCTAACCGTGGAAGAGTCCGATCTAGATCACTAGAGTGGATGAGGATGAGTACGTTATGGTGATGAATTTATATATGTTCGTATTGTAAACTACATTGACTAGCATTTTTGCTTTATTGGTTGTCAATGAACTGCTATAAATTTCATTTCCTTCAACTAAAGTCTGATCCTTTCCAGCTCACGTGTCGAAATGAAATGGCACATATTTTAGTTCTATGGACACTTTCTATTATGTATTAGCATAAGAGTGAGATCCTAGCTAGACTCTTAGTCATGCTAAAGGGATCCTATAGCAAATACTAATTGGTACAGAAATGTGGCAACAGTTCATGATTTCATGCATCTATCTTTAAACCGAGTCCAGTCGATCACCAAAAAGGTCTAGGATCCAATTACATGTGTTCACTGGCATGGCCAAGATTTTATCAGTTTGGCGGTATACAAAAATATCCTATATCAAAAGTTACTTATTTATAGTAGCACAACTAATTTACGTCTTTCTAATTCTTAAAACACAAATATCCTTTAATTTACAACAAATTCATATTGCATGAGGAGGCACTTGATGAGTTCTAGCTATTAAATCTACAAATGGCCATAAGTAAGGTACTTGTTGGTGTGATGGTCAAATGTTCACTTGTTGAATACTTGGTCAAAGATTCAGATTTTGGAAACAGTCTAATCTGTCAATAGAGGCAATGTTGCGTACTATTGATCTTCCCCAACCCTACTATGTAGCCATGGTTACGAATCGTTCAATATTTAACCTATCATGTAGGCATGCATGTAGTCCGTAAATGTAAGTTAGCATTATTGTTAGAATTATAGGATCACACACACTCACCCAAACGATAGAGAATTAAGAAGTACACAAGAGATTTACGTGGTTCCCCAATTTGGGTACTCCACAGGCGGCGGCTTATTCTTTATTGATGATTCCTTAGTTACATAGGGCTTTACAATAGATAGTATATATACCTACTAATCCTATTCCAACCCTACTTCATATTATGGTCAATTACCCATAATACCCTTTCCAATTAACAATTATCATAAACATAGCATCCTTGAAGAATCAAAATTTAAAGGCATCATCATAACATCACCAAATCGGGGCCAATATATTTCACACTTGCCTTGCACATACAGCTCCAGGCAATGCATTGCCCATCCAAGTGCAGCTATAGTCTTGATTCTACAAAATAAAACCATTATATAACTACCCTGAAATGAGATTGAACCCGAAAAGATAAAGAGAATAACACTGTTCTGTTTCAAAATATAATAGCAATTTTCACCTTTTAAAATCAATTTGAGACGACATTTTAGAATTCAAACATGATGTGATCCAGTTTTGTGTTATCATTTCATGTTCTAAACCCACAATCTTCTGATAACATGCAGGCATGGTTCAGAGAACTTCCTACTGGAGTGCTTGATTCGCTGACTGCAGAACAGGTGATGAATTGCAACACGGAAGAGGAGTGCACACAACTTGTCAAAGAACTTCCTCCATCTGAAGTTGCACTGCTTGACTGGGCAATCAATTTGATGGCAGATGTTGTGCAGAATGAACATATAAACAAAATGAATGCACGAAATATTGCCATGGTTTTTGCACCCAACATGACTCAGGTATGCGATCATTTATATAGTTTCCTAAATAGATCTTGTTAGACCACTTTTAAAGTTTTTGACTTTATAACCTTGCTACAAATAAACACAACCTCGACAGTTGAAGTCTCAAAATTATTAGCGCTACAAATCTTACATGAACTTCCTTTTTTTTTGTGCTAATTTTGTTTGCCAAGTCGAACTCCAACCTCGTGGTTAACATGAGTTGTGTAATAACACTCGGGCCAAAGCCTTTGGTATCTTGCATGAACTTCCTAAAGTGGGAAACCAGAAGTTACTACAATGTTGTTCTGTGTTTGTTATCGTCGGCTAGAGGATATTAAGGAGATAAACGTACTGCGTTGTGACTCATTTAATTACCTAATTTTTAATGGGTTTTGTCTATATGTACCCACGGTTAGAGGGGTTTGTCTCTGTTGGCGCACGCACAATGTCTTTGTAGTGACTAATCTAAGGAATCTCCTGGTTTACAAACTTATTCAACATTAGTTACCGTATATATTAATAACCGGATATTATTCCTATTTGATGCAGATGGCAGATCCTTTGACCGCATTGATTCATGCTGTTCAAGTAATGAATTTGCTCAAAACACTGATCATAAAAACCCTTCGAGATAGAGAAGAATCAAGTACAACAGTATGGCTGCTCTCATCATGTGAGGATTCCCCTAGTAGTAAGGGTGCACCCCATTTAAAAAATTCAAACATATTGGCATCAAATAATGAGAAATCCTTGGATAGCTGTGTGCCTGATCAGGAGCCTGGGCCTGGGCCTGGGCCTGGTAACCTTTTGCGGAGTGACACTTTAGACAGACTGGAATCTGAGTCGGAGGAGAAATTTTGGAGCTTTAAGAGCAAGAATGGTACCGAAGAGGATTATGATTCTACGTCAGGTAGGAGATCACCTGTTACATGCACGAAGGGCAACTCAGAAAATGGTTTCGAAACTGAAGGGGGGATTCTTAACAGACTAAGTTTCGCAAAAGGAGTGAGAAGGCTATGTAGGCATCCTGTTTTTCGATTGAGCAAGACGGTTAAGAAGAGTGGAAGCCTAGGGATTAATAATGTAAATACTAGGGGAGGAGGTGGAGAATCTTGTGCATGAGTTGGATGAAATATTGTTGTAGATTTTGGTTACTTGAGATTCTGCTTGTGAAAATCTTTGTAATGGTATAGCTTTTAGCCATTAGTTAGTGTTGCTTAGTTAATATCTTAGCGAGAAGGGGGATGAAATATATATATATACGTGTAACATGCACATACACTTTTCACTTCACTTGAGCTATTATGACCTGCAGCTTTATTCCTGAAAAGTAGTAGTAGCAGAGTGTTATGATCGATCTTTGCTTTTGAAATTTTCTTCTAAAGACATTATTATATTCACATCTTTCTAATTCTCACATTAATTATTTACTCTGTGTATTCACATTTTCATTCTCTAGTTGACCTTCCAAAAATTCAAATTATGGTTGATAGTGTGTTCAGTAGTATTCACTATTTTTGATCCATACAAAAACTTTTCTAGTCTTAATTGTGCCCTGTACGTCTATTATGAATTAAGAAGTTGATTAAAAATTAGCAAACATATTAAATTTAGTCATGTAACTTAATTGCTATATTTATTTAATTCCGTTGAATTGAGAAGAAGTTATTAAAACATAACTTGAGCCTGATCATGTCTGGGCATTCGTAAAGCTAGGGATAACAATGTAGCCATGCATGCTGGGCGGCCAAGAATGGTTACAAGGTGCATGATAGGAGGGGACCAATGGTTATATATGGGTGGATGTTTGGAGAGATAAATATTAAGATGGTGTGGGAGAAGTTCATCTCAAATCCTAATCCTAATCTCTTCCTCTCTTTACCCGTGAAAGAATGGATTCATAAAAATATGACCTCAAATTTCATATCCCTTACCAAAGGTAATTAAAAAAGACGCTACCCTTCTGTCCTTTACACAATTTAGAAATTTAGGAACAAAGAATCTATTCAAGCTGTCCATACCAGTCCCTTTCAAACAGACCGGGAGTCCGAGTGTCCGGGAGTCCGGACCTGATCCTCATCCGAGAGTCTAGTATGGCCACTGGCCAGTCCCTTTGAATCTATTTTAATCTGTATTTTAATCAGGTCCGAGAGTCTGTATATATATATATATATATATATATATATATATATATATATATATATATTCTGTAATAAATTCTGAATGTGATTACTGTCACATATGCTCTCATCCAACAATTACAACGTACCATGCAAGCATGCATGTATGCATACACATACATACATACATACATATATATATATATATATACTTGCTGCTCATAAACCATTGACGACAAGCCAAATTCAGGGAAAGGACCACCAATAATTAATGAAACACGCGGTCTATATATAGATATGCACATCATTGTATTGGAAGGTCTGATAATTGAAGGGAGAGGGGAAGAATGAAAGTCCAATATAATAAAATAAAGATTGTATATACATGTGGACTTCAAATGCCAGTTATTATATGGTTAAATTAAAAAACCAACCCCAATACTCCAAGTTTAATTGGTAGCTACAATTATTATTATTAATCAATTTATTAGTAGAGCAAGAAATAAAATGCATCAGAAAAAGTCAATCATGCTGAATTACGGATTCGATTAAATTGTTCAATTCACTGACACTTAAAAAAAAAAATTACTTTCCGACTTACGTATCTAAAATTAATGAATCAAAATTAACCTTTAGGCTAACCACTCCTAAAATTTAGGTTCAAAATCATATAGGAGTAGGACCCCCACCCCCACGTGACCTTTGTCTTTCCTTTCACTTGGACCTTTTGTCTTTTTTGTCCTTTGTTTGATCCAAAATTTGTATATTTTATATTTGTCATTAACAAAAAAAGAAAACTTTGTATCCTTTCTGTCTTTCACTTTCCCCTGACCTCATTCAATGGACCACAGGGTCCACGAGAATCACCCCCTCAATCTTTTTCATTTAATATTATATTATTTCCATTTAAAATTTTAATTAATTAAAACTTAATGTATGCATGGGTTCGACTCAGGAGCGTATTCAGAAATTTTGTCCAACAAGAGCGAATTTTAATTAATTTTTTCGTTAATATTAAATAATATTTTATTGAACTAATCATAATATTAAGTAATTATAATAATGTTTATAAATTATAATAAATATTCATAATTCAAACTAAAAAAAGAATTTCAAATAAAAAACATTTAGATACAATATATTTAAAAATTTATTTCAGTTACTTGTTATAGTTCAATAATGATTCTACAAATGCTCAAACTCTAAAACCAAATTTTCTTTCTATATTCAAACAAAAGCCTGAATTAATTTCAAAGTATAAACTAGTTTTGATATCTTTTTATAAGTTTCAAATAAATTTTACTTGTATTTAAAATTAGTTTATGAATTTTTTTCACCCCTCTAAATTTAATTTTTTTATTAATCTGTCCTCTTAAATTTATTGATTTACATATTTGTCTTATCCCTGTACCCATATAAAAACCACAGTTCGACTCATTATGTAAACTTGAGTGGTTCTTTAAAAATACATTACATTCATATCATAATTTGAATTTTAAAATTTTATAAACAAAGTAATTAAGTTTTTTTTTTTTTTTTTTGTGAATTGAAGGGAATAATTAATACTGACAACATAATTGTGTTTTTGTTTGCTTGCTTGTTTGTTGGTTGTGATGTGGTCCATCCAATAATCATGGACGTTCCTTATTCAACGATTGCGGATCACAAGAAAATCTGATGACCAATGAGGATGCGAACAAAGGCAGTAGACAATTATTACACACGTTGTACATATTCACCTCACTACTCACTTTTAATTGAAATAGACCGTATATACTTCAATAGTACTAGACCCATATAATATACTGGAGTAATAATTTACCAATGAATTTTGTCTACTCCAAACATGTTGGAGTTTGGACCTCATTTAAGTATATTTTTCAAGATAATTTAATTTATCTATTTTTAGACATCATTAAGACAAAAAAAAAATTACTCCATAATTTATGTTTGAAGTCATGCTTTTCAGGATTGTGAAAGTATATATATATATATATATATATATATATATATATATATATATATATATATATATATATACGTAAATGATCAAGTAAGGGATTCTTTATTTTCTTAAAATGAGGACTTTTTTTATTTTTTTTTTAAAATAAAAAAAAAGTTTAATATTTTATGGAACTGAAATTTTCCATAATATAATATTTTGGGCGTGTTTTGAATACCTATACAAAAGTGGTGGTACAATCTGCTTTGGGATGTATATACATGTTTTGTTATATGCACTCAAATCACACCCAAAACACTATTATGAAAAATTTCAGTTCCATAAATATTAAACTTTTTTTAGTTGTTTTAAAAAAAAAAAAAAAAAAAAGCCCTCATTTTAAGAAATCGAGATCAAGAAAGATTCTCCTTAAATAGCATTCCACCTTAAATATCATTCTTTTATTAAAACGACGTAGTTTTGGAGGGACGCGGTGACATTTTTATAAATACAATGCCACCGCGTATTTACAAAAATACATTTCATACATTTTTGTAAATATATATAGTATTTCCTCCATTCATTTTTAATTTACGTTTCAGGAGAAAACATAAAAATTAAAAAAATATAACAAATATTTTATTTGATTGACTAAAATGAGTATAAAATCTTAATATAACATTTCATAAATTATTTTAAAAAATGAAAGATAAATAAATTAATATTTAATATAAAAATAACATGGTAAATAGAATTATTAATACTTTGATGACAAATAAATCTTACAAAATAATGTGGCTGACTATTATCACTACGGTCTCTAAGAAATTTGTTGGGTCTTTTTTGTTCAAATTCAACACCTTCAGTTTCTATTAGTGAAGATTTCGACGTCAAATTGGGGCGTATATTATCGTTGTTGTCAAAATAAATACAATATAAAATTAGAGACCACCTGTAGCGCCATCAATTAATTGAAGTGATTATGGATTTGGGACGCTCAGTTTCCCTCCGATGATGTGTTATCTAATCATCAAATTACTATGGAAGATATTGAACATGTCACTTCTTTGGTAAACATAATTCTTGCTCACCACATGTTTGATAAGTTGCAAAATGATATTTTAGACATTACATTACAAGTAGTAAAGAGGCTAATTCCGACGGAATTATTTACGTCAAAAATAATTCGGTCGAGAATAGTATTTTGTCGACAGAATATTCTCTCGGAAACATTAATTTTATCGAATATCCGTTGAAAATGATTACCATTTTTAGGCGTCACAGTTCTTGCTAACACATAATCAATTATCGACGGAATGACACCTGTTTCCGACGGAAAGTCTGTTAGGAATAACTTATAACCGAGGGAATTATTTCTGATAGAATTCCGTCTGAAATAAATTAAAATCCTATTTTGCTTATTCATCTAGCTAGCATACAAACTTAAGCTTGGAGGACCGGTGCAATATTAATGGATGTATACTTTTGAGAAGTAATATCATATATATATATATATATATATATATATATATATATATATATATATATATTCATTTTGATGATATTTATAACTCATATTCTTAATTAATCATGTTCAGTCATCGTATTTAAGGTATATGCGTCGATTAAAGTAGAAAGTAAAAAAACAAAACTCGTGTAGAAGGTTCTAGTGTTGAATGTTCTACGTACGGAAGAAGTTTGTCAACTTCTGTTCCTTATACTTTTAAAATATTGTCTCAACGAAGCAAAATCGTTTAAGTTGGAAAGAGTTTATTGGACTCCAATATCGTTGATGACTTAGTTGTATTTATCTATCCAGCTAAAATATTTGACCATGAGACGATGACATACTTAAGTGACAAAAATTTGATTATGTATTGCCATGTTAGAAAATTCCTCCACGTGGGATAGACCACACCTAAACCACCAGGCTTATAAAACTATGCCCTAACAGTGAATATGTGGATTAATAAGCAATTTTCTTTGTACATAGAGTGGGTGATTTCAAGATGTACTTCAGGTGTTTGATTGAATGTCTAATATATGATGTTTTCTTTCTTATACTTTTTACTTTAATCTGTTTTAAGAAAGAAGAGGTTGGTCATATTAGAAACTACCTTCTCAGTTGTCTCCATAACCATTTACATATAGAGTTCTATTTTGTGGATTGTCAGGTTTATTTACATGTTACACATTCATATCAATTTATTGTTATTACCCAAGAGTGGTTCATTTTGCATTTCAAACTAATTAGTTCAAGTTATACTCCATGTAGATATGAATTGCATCTTTACCATTGTTAGTTTTCGGAGGCACAAAAGTTATCTAGAAGGGGGAGGGTTGAATAGATATTTTATAAATTTTATTTAAAGAGTACCTTATCAATTTTGTTAATTAAATAATTGATTTAGCACAGCGGAATATATAATTTAGTTACCCCCTTAAGATAAAATCAAGGTTATAAATCAAACAACAGTTATAACAGATATAACAGTTAAAGAGACTGAAAGTAAATGACACTGTATTTAAAGTGTTTCTGGGCACTAAAGACTTCTACTCCACGAGTAGTGTGACGCCCCCAAAATAGGTCCATTCCATCCAACCCATTTTGAGTCGCCAAATACATGGTACAAAAACAAATACAACTTCAGTAATACAATTGTCGTGCAAAATACGACAACACATATACTGTGAGTTTAAATACAACTATTGTCTAATAGACAATATAAAAACTCAAAAGGGATCCTCATTACAATTATTGATACGCTATTTCACAGAATAGTGATGACTACTAATGCAACCATCTGGACCGTCAATCCATTCCCCGACTAGTCCCAGCTATATTCTCATTTTCTGAAGAGAACAGTGAAAGAAAGGGTGAGTTCAACTAGCCCAGTAAGAAAATATTATGACTAAGATAATATACAACAAATTATCATTAGTCTTCAATAGGAAAAAATTTGATAAAATATAATAGAAAACAAGTTTTAGATCAATAACTGCAGCGGAATAAGCAATCCATTAGAAGAGTCAAGTAGAGAAAGAATTCTACTATCTTCTAAGATTTAAAAGTTCATCATCAATATTTTATCCCAGTAACAACAATCAATATACATCTTTAATAAAATATTCATCTTTTGCATCATGGCCAAAGATATTCATTAAATATCACCGGTTGGTCATGTTCATCTCAACACTGTTCTTCTTTTCGCACTATGGGCCAAAGATATTCATTAGGTAATCATTCATCTCAGACATGTGCCAAAAGATATTCATCGATTAATCATTCATCTTTGCACTACAGGCCAAAGATATTCAGTAATATCATCATTTAGGACTGAGGATGATGAAAAATATATTAAAGAAAACGAATCTAGTGAAACAAAATAACAAATATTAGAGATTCGTATTACAGTTTATCCAAGATCAATAATACTCCATAATAACCAATTTTGAAGCAAAATTCAAGAATAAAGATCAAAACATGGATACAATCAAAGATAGTAGCCATAATAGACAACTTGGACAAAAAGAAGAAAAATTCATTTTTCGGTGAATAGTGTCGTATTCGTGAATAGTGCCGTATACGTGAATAGTAACTCCTACACCAAAAGATAGAAATTTCACAAGAAAAATCATCATGCTTCGTGAATAGTACTTGTGAATAGTAACTCGTGAATAGTAACTCATGAATAGTAACTCGTGAATAGTAACCCCGATATGAAAAGTTCCAAATTTGATAAAAAGTTTTAACCAATATTTCAGCATAATGATATTGAAGAAATAATATCACTTACGAAGAAAATAACATCCCTTACCTCAAAAAGATAATACTTACTGGTGGAATCTGGATATAGTCTTTCAAGGAACTTGCACCGTATAGCAACACTCAAAGTATCAAAATACTCACAAGAATATGCTCGATAATATAGAGAGAGAAAGAGAGAAACTTATGAATTCTGGTGTTATTTTCAATTCTAACTAAGCACCCTATTTATAGGAAAATGTTTAGAACGCCATAGAAGACTAACTCTACTACGATGGCTTTACTTGTTACTATTGCCACCCACCACATTTGAAATTCAATTGAGCACATTTCTCACCAAACAATTCTAGAATTTTCCAAAATGTTTTATCATTTAAACAATAATCAGAAACTTTAATAATTCATAGAAAATAGCCTGCTTATCGGAAAAATACTAATTTTATGTCCATTCCACATATAAATCGAATTCTCTACAACTTTGTAGTTTTGAGTTTTCCAAATTCCAAACAAAAAAATACTCGAAATCCACAAACGGATGATTTTTAAATACTTCCAATCTGACAAAATACGGATAAAACATCTCAGCATTAATTCCTTCATTAATAACCACATAAATAAATTCATCATTTATATCCACATAAAATAAATATTTCCTTATCATATGAATCAATAATTAATTATTCACAAATAATATTACAGAATCACATTTATGACAACCAGTTTGTCTCCTGGGAAAGGGGTTTTCCGATAAGGATTTTTCCTTACTGGCGCGCAATTAGGTGACCAAACCACTCCTTGACAGAACTTTCTAGACATTGCCAATAATGCTATCTAATAATATTATTCAAATAATATGAATTATTGATCTGATAATGGAGATATTGTGGCAAATGACAATTATTGAGCAATAATAATATAAAATATCAATGCGTGAATTATTGAATCAATAAAATAAAATATTGAACAATAACTCATCGTAACAATTATTGAGTAGTGCTTCTTCACGTAAGGATCAATAATTCAACAACACTGCATAATACCGTGTCTTTCATTGTGCAAGAACCACGCGTAGACATCAGTATTTTAACCATCGAAGTATTCAACAGATCTTACTTCAGAATAACAACTACGCCATTATTCACTTTATCGTTTTCTTCATTCGACTGTTATCCATTATGGGGCCCACAAATGGATCGCTCAGTCGCATTTAATATATACCCGGACAGAAAGAATATTCCACGACCAAACGAATATTCTCCGACAATTGAATATTTTATAACCACTTATTTATTTTGCAAAATTTGCACATTTCACCCATAACCAAAATATTATATCAAATTAATACCTTATTATTCACCATAATAAATAGAGGAAATTCAATTTTATTCATTAAAAAGTTGGGGTCTTACAAGTAGGAAATACACTAAGGATGTTGATACAATCTTCGAATAACTGAGATTCTTTCAAGACCAGCAGTCTTGGAAAACTAGTTCACAAAGAACTCTTCAAGCCCAGCACACTAGGAAAGATAGTACACTAAGTACTCTTCAAACCTAGCAGGTTTGGCAGCTCTACAATGAGTGTAGTTGATCGAGGTTGTTGTTGTTGTGCTACTAAGTTGCCTTAAACCCAAGTTATGATAAACTTAGTAGCGAAACAAGATATAGCTGAATCGTGGAGTGAAGATTTGTCAGATGTTCTTGTGATCTTCTTTTTCGTTCTTGTTCGTTGCTTACTTGACATCTTCAATTTGTTGGCCTTATATATGTGCCTTTGAAATCTTCCCATTGAGAGGCTTCCGTTTGAGCATTTAATGATTTGGGTATTCTGAGCGCTTTGATGTTGACATCCTGATGATGTGAAAGCTTCTTTTTGACTTGCCTGACACATCAGTCTACTTTCTCACCTAACACATCTGAAACGTCACTATCAGCAAACTATTTGGTAGACACGTTTCTTCTTACTTTTTGATTCTTCGATTCAACCAAGGTTATTGGTGAGGGTATTGGGTTTCTCAATCATAACAACGTTCAAATGTTAGTTGATGATGTCAAACATTTTTATTCATCAAACTTGATCTTCAACAATTTTGATGCTTACTGATGAGCACTACGATCGTGGTATGATGATAAGTACTTGTAGGCAATTTATACTCGTCAGCCTCTGATGGGAATCATATAGCACTCTATGATTTTGCCTTAGCTTTGACAACGCTTGACTAACTACAATCTTGATGGTTTGAGGACTCCACGATTTAGAGCAGTGCCTACAATTTTGACTTGACTTGACTGGCATTTGTTGGCCGATTTAGCTATTGCCAAATCGCGCGCAAGCATACGCGGTCCACAAGTAATATATGTAAGTAGAGTGTCGAACCCACGAGGACGAAGTCTTAACAAAAAACAACTACTAAGGTAAAGTCGTTACTAAACTTATCTAAACGAGTTAAACAAATGGTTGGTTAAGCTATTTCAACAAGATTATAAAATTTAGAGAAGTAGTTGTGCTAGGAAGTTAAGAAAGGATTACAAATCCCCTAATGATTCACCTAATCTTCTAATTCTCCATAATATAAACGAATCAAGGAATGGCCAACCGAGAACATTAATAGGCTTAAGCTTCTGTCGAAGGTTAAATGCACATCCCTAACCAGTTAAAACACAATATGTCTATTAGTGACACTAACTCGGTTAAGGTTCATTAAGCTAAATCTCAAGGTCACATAAGGCAAATAAGGATATGTCTATCCTATTAGCACATTAAGCACACATTCCAATGTCATGGTGATAACAGGTGTTGTTGTATTTAAAGATAGACATTTATGTTCATTTATCAATTTCCATCACTATCAATACCAATTTCTTTATCAACCAATCAGACATTAAATACAAAATACAACCCATTCCAAAATGATTCATTATATAAAATGAGAGAGAAAGTTGATTAAGTTAATCAGAAGGTTACATTGCAATCCTAAAAATGGAGTTAGTTCATAGCTATGGTACTAACACACATTTTTAATACATTACACATTATCAGACAAATACAAGGAATGGGAGATTTGGAATAAAAAAACCCCTGGTTGAAGTGTTCTTCCACCAAATCTTCTCTTCGCGTGTAGAACACTGAGTTGTATGTTGGGTGCAATGTGATGCCCCCAAAATTAGGTATACATCACCCATCTTGAGTCGCCAGATAAATGGTACAGAATTCAAATACAACTTAATAATACAACTGTCGTGTACAATACGACAAAACATAAACTGTGAGTTTGAATACAAATATTGTCTACTAGAGATTATACAAACTCAAAAGGAGTCCTCATTACAATTATTATTATACTATTTCACAAAATAGTGAGGCCTACTAATGCACCATCTAGGACCATCACTGTTCCCGACTAGTCCAATTTACGTTTCTCATTTCACAAGAGAATAAAGTGAAAGAAAGGGTGAGCTCAACTAGCCCAGTAAGAAATATTATGACTAAGATAATGCAGAATAATTTATTGTTAGCCTTCAACAATATTAAACTGATAAAATATAATAAATATCAAGTTTAACTGCAGCGGAACAACCAATCCATTAAAAGAGTCAAGTAGAGAATGATATCTACTATCTTTTATGATTTTAAATTTTTTTATCACTTTTATCGCTGAGACTCAGTTTAATAAATATTCCACATCATCGAATCACCCCTGCACTACGGCCAAGGATATTCTTTAGTATCACGACCACAAATTATCCATGCTCTACGGGCCAAAGATAATAGTGTTTTCATCAACGGTCCTGATCATGCCATAAAACAATTCATCTTTGCACCCTTGGCTAAAGAGAATCCATAACCATAATCATACCAAAAACTGTCCATCAATGCACTACGGGCCAATGAGGACTTTTAATTTTCACATCATTTATAACATTACGGTCATGATTATACCGAATAATCCTTGGTCATAATCATACCAAGTCCATCTATGCACTACAGGTCACAGATGACTTTCAATAAATATAAACATGAGGATGATGACAATGATATAAGAATTCAATTAAACAAGTTCAAGAATTAATTTGTCCAAGAACCAATAACGTCCAAATTTTTAACATGATACTGCTTTGTAGAGTAAAATTCAAGAATGCTCAGAAGAATATTTCCATGAAAAGATACTGGAGGAAGCGCAAATATCAAGGATATTCCACTAATTTCATGGAGTATAGAAGTCAAAATTTTAATCAACTGAGTATAATACCGAATGGAATAACAAAAGAAATCACCATGCATGCGGTATTCAGATAGGCAAAGTTATTCCAACAGAATAATAATAACGGAACCAGTCAAAGTTAAATTCACACCGAATTGGATGTTCCAAATGAGAATAATAAATGCGAAATAATAAATGATGGAACCAGTCCGGCAGATAAGATGCAGATGAGGATATTAAACGAGAATAATAAAGACGGAATAATAAAAATGGAACCAGTCCCACAGATATACTTACAGACGCAGGATATTCCGACAAGACAGAATAATAGAAGAATGTCACCAGTATAGGGGGCAGCAGATACAAAGTTATTCCAACGAACAATAAAGAAATGGAATAATGAAGTTCTCTTCTTAAATACAAAAGAATAATATCCCTCATAGTAAAATAATACTTGATATAAGAGTAGTGAAGTAGCAAAAAACTTTTATTCTATCTCTCTATAGTCTCTCTCTCTATAGTTTCTCTCTCTAGAGTTCAGTGAATTCGTAAGAAAATAATGAAGAAATGAGCTTCTATTTATAGGAAAATGGAATGCATAGTAACTAATCCATGAACGGTCCAGATTGATTTACTTTAATCTGACGGTCCATATTTAAAGAAAAATATTTTAAATAAAATATAATATATTCTATTTTATATAAAAAGATTTTTACTATGCAAACACTATCGCAGCACTATGTAAACATTATGCATAATAAAATATAATATATTTTATTTATAGAATAACTTTACTAAAGTATTACATTTTATATAAAAAATATTTTACTATGCAAAATACTATGCATAATAGAATATAATATATTCTATTTATAGAATAACTTTAATAAAGTATTCATTTTATATAAAAAGATGTTTCTATTTTATTACGTGAATAAAACAAAACTTCTAAATCAACAATAATTGAATCAAATAATGTGAGATACTACGCAAAGAACTATTGTAGCAATAATTGAACAAAAACCGGTGACTTCTCACATAAATATCAATAATCAATAATGCAGGTGTCTACTATATCAACAAACGCTTTTCTTTGTACTTTTACTACCGATTAGTTCAAAGATCAACCGGTAAAACTAAAACCGTTATTTTCAATAAAATATTTTTTGTTGTTTTCTCAATCCGATAATAATTCCGTTGTGGGGTCCACCAATGATTGTGTCTTCGTACGAATATTTCCTGTTTAAAATGAATATTCCCCGACCAATCGAATATAATATGACAACTTGCATACTTTGTAAAATTTATAAATATTACCCACAACTATAACATTATCTCAAATTCACACCATAATATATAAAAAAATTATTTCGAGAAAATTAATTCTTTATTCATAAAATCTGGGATATCATAATCTCCCCTCCTTATGGAATTTCGCCCTTGAAATTTTATTACACATTCTGGTATCTTAACACGGTGAGGATACCTTGACTTCACTTCAAATTCTAACTCTTGAGGTATAACCTTTCAGGCGTCGAATATGATCCTTTTTATCCAAGATGTTAACACGTATCTCCTCATACGTTAAATCTTTTGCTATCTCGTCCGGTTCTAAATTAATAATGAGGTTCGGGTCGTCCACATATTTACGTAACATTGATACATTAAAAACGTTATGAACACGCAACATATTTGGCGGTAAAACGAGTCTATAAGCCACAACTCCTACTTAATCGAGGATTTCAAATGAGCCAATTAAATCGAGGGTTGAAATTTCCTCTCTTCGTCGATTCTTACTTCTAGAATAACGCCCTCTTGAACCTTCTTCTTCACTTTCATCAGCTCCGGGTGTGTAGCTTGAGCGGCTTTAACTTTATCGATTAAAGTCGATTCTACTCGTATATTCGTTATATGTGGGTCCCTAGATTCTTTCACTCTTTCTTCATCATGTGTAAGTTATACGAAATGAGTCTTTGTTTTAACAACATCGCACTCGTAAACGTATACGATCTTCTACTCAACACGTCAGCTACCACGTTTGCTCTTCCACGATGATATTGAATGGTACAATCGTAATCTTCAATAGCTCGAGTCAACGTCTTTGGCGCATTATACGTTCTTTTTGGTTGAAGAAATATTTGAGGGTTTAAGAAATGGGTTTTGTACTGGTGTCAATACAAAATTCGATTTCACGCTCTGGGGTAGGCTAAGAAGTCTTCAGGAATACGTCAAGAGATTTATTAATGATAGAAATATCATTCAAAACTGTTACTCTCATCAAAGAGACTTGGATAAGACGTCACATTGATACCAACTGTGACTTCTATCCCTTAACCTAAATAGCACCTCACAATGATACCTATCAACTTGTCATCGTCATTCATGACGTCATTTCTGAAAGTCCGGCTTTGCATTCCACACCAGGAAGTCATCAATAAAAGGATCGGGGCTCTTTACTTATGTCTTGATATGACAATGATTGAATTTAGTGGTTTGGTTGCTTGAATTCTCATAATAGATTGGTTAGGAATATTAAAGATAACAACCTTACGAAAAACATGATGAGTAGTTAACCAATCGTTTCAAAAAAAAATCACATCAAAGGCAAGTATTTTCAAAGAGATAAGATCGTGTGTAACGTGAAAGTGTCGATTTGAATCAAACAAGATTTATAAGCGGTGTGGAGGTAACGAAGGTTTCTCCCAATGGAGTTTCAATAGATAAATCAAAGTTTAACTTCTCCTAGGAGTAAAGTACAAACATTGAACACAACTAGGTGAAATAAAAGAGTAGTAGAATCAAATTATTCAACACGGTATAGACTTCGTGAAGAGCTTATGATTAACTTACCCGTGATAATTTTATTCGGGTTCCTCGTCACGAGAAAAAAAACGCCTCTTAAACTACGGCTTTGGACATTCGGGACATCCTTTGGCATCACTATCCCGGTTGGACTTGACTTCACCATACGAAAAAATCGAGCTAGGTGACATTCTCTTCCGCAATTAAAACATGCTTTGGATTGTTGCATACAGTTTGGACGGATGTGTCCCTCTTGTCCGCATTTGAAACATACAACCGATGGGCGTTCTTCTTCCTTTGAAACGGGTGCTGGTGCCGACGTCTTCTTGTCATTGTTGAACCTTCTCTTCTTAAAATGTCCATTCTTATTATCTTGACCATGATTACCACCGAAATGGTTACCATTCTTGGCATGATAAAATCCCCCACGATGGTTATCGTTGTTCCGATGACCGTTGCCACCGGTATGATTATTATCATGTTGTTGGTCGTTGCCTTTTGGTTATACTGACTCATTATCGCGCTCCAATAACTGAGCCATATTCACAACATCTGAATATAAACAAAGTTTGTGAGAAATGTGGTATTGACGTATATCGGGTTTCAAACCTCGCAAAAACATTCGCGTTATTCGTTCCTCATTATCGACCAAATGGGATGCAAACCGGGAAAACTCCACAAACTTAGCCTCGTACTGCGACACGGTCATATTGTTTTGCTCCAGCTTGATGAATTCTACCTCCTTCATGTGATGAATACTTTCAGGAAAGTACTTGTCGTTGAATAATTCTTGGAACTTCTTCCAAGACATCTTGAGAATAAGTCAGTCGGTAATGCTTTTTCTGATTCCCACCAATGATCTCCTTCTTCACGCAACATAAAGGTGGCGAATGGAACCTTTTGCTCCTCTGAGCATTCCAAGACATCAAATATCTTGGTAATCTGCTTTATCCATGTCTCCGCCTTAAGTGGTTCTGGCTTTCCCAAAAACTCCGGTGGTCCCAGCTCCTTGAACTGCTTAGCGGTGACCAACCGTGGGTTACCGTTGTTTCCACCTGCATTATGGACAGGAGCTGCCTTCACCTGTTGTTGCATGAATTGCATAAAACCTCTGACCATCCCATCATTCACCATTTCATCGGTGTTATTATTTTCATGAGGAGTATTGTCCTCCAGGTTGCACATTATCCCGATTATTGATGCGTGGAGACTCAGCGGTCTCGTGTGCTCCATTGATAATCTCAACATTCTCGGATGCTATTTTCAAACACCGCCACAAAACAAGGGTTAATTAAGATATCACATATTATCCCTATACTTTCTTTGACCACCAATTAAATACCAAATAAACTTAGGTAGGTCATACTAGCAAGGAATTCCCGCTCTCCCTCCTAGTTCTTATTTCACATCTCACCAGGATCATATCCCAAGCTCGATACCAATTGTGACTCCTCCAAAATTAGGTATACATCACCCATCTTGAGTCGCCAGATACATGATGCTATGTAATTCAAATACAACTTAATAATACAACTGTCGTGTAAGACCCCGAATTTTATGAAATAAAAGTATTCAATTTTCTTATAATTACTATTCAGTAAATGGTTAAATTGATAAAAGTTAAAGTTAAGGGTGATATATGAAATTTTTTTCAAAATATGCAAGTGGTTATAAAATACTCATTTCTATTGGGGAATATTCGTTTGGTCGTGAAATATTCTTTACGTTTGGGAATATTAAATGCGACGGCACGACCATTTGTGGGCCCCATAATGAGATAAACAATCGGATGAAGAAAACGAAAAAGGAGTTTTTATAAATAACGGCGTAGTTATTCTGAATTAACAATCGTTGGAATACCCGGTGGTTAAAATACGATGAATACGCGTTGTTGCACAAAAGATGACGCTGCGGTATTGCATGTATTTTTGAATTATTGATTCTTACGTAAAAAGACACTACTCAATAATTATACAAAGAATTACTTTATTCAATATTTTATTTTGATTCAATAATTGCTACGTTGATATTTTATATTAATGTTGTTTCAATAATTGTCTCTACACAGTATTTTCTATTATCGGAGCAATAATTCATATTATCTGAATAATATTATTAGATAACATTATTGGCAAAGTCTAGAAAGTTCTGTCTAAGGAGAGGTTTGGTCACCTAATTGCGCGCCAGTAAGGAGAAATTCTTATTGGAAAGCCTCCTCTTTCCTGAGGCCGTGCAGTTGTCATTATTGTGATTACGTAATATTATTTGTGAATAATTAATTATTGATTTTTATTATGAGAAAAATATTTATTTTATGTGGATAGATGGAGAAAATTTTTAAAGTGACAATTGTTGAAAATTGATATTTTATCTTTTCTGATAAAATAATATTTTATTATATTATTATAATATAATAATGGTGATATTTTTACAATGAATGTGGGATATATGAGTATATGAGGAGGAAGAGTATTTTTGTTGTAAAAGTTGTTTAAAACATGTTAAATATGTTGGTGGACCAATTTCTTGACTGAAATTTGATTATAGCTTGTAAAATCGTCCGTATGTGGATTTGATCAATTTCATTTGAAATTTGGAAAACTTTCTTCTGCAAAGTTGTAGAGAATTGACTTTCCTATATAAATTCGCTAGATTCAATTTTACGATAAAAGGTTATTTATTATGAATTATTGAAGTTAGTGGTTCAAATAATTGATTTTTTGAAAGTTTTAATTAATTTTAATAACAAAAACTTTTTTTTGTTATGTTTAGGGGCCCTTTGGTGGTTGAAATTAATTGAAATCGGTTGTTAAAGTGTGTGTAAGAAAATTTTATAAATATAATATTATTATATTCAATTTTTCGCTTTGATGTTCTAAGCAATTTCTATAAATAGGTGTTTATGTTAGAATTAAAAATCACACGTAAACGAAGTTTTTCTCTATTTTTCTCTATATTATCGAGTGTATTCTTGTGAGTATTTTGATATCTTGAATGTTGCTATACGGTGCAAGTTCGTTCAGCGTTATTCCAGTCAGAAGTACTGCTCTTTTGAGGTAGGGGATAGTAAGGAATTGTAAGGGATGTTATTTTCTTCGTAAATGATATTATTTCTTCAATATCATTATGCCGAAATATTGGTTTGAATTTTTTTTATCAAATTTGGAACTTTTTCATGTCGGGATTACTACTCATGAGTTACTATTCACGAGTTACTATTCATGAGTTACTATTCATCAGTTACTATTCATGAGTTATTATTTACGATTTACTATTCATGAGTTACTATTCACAATGGGTTACTATTCATGAGTTACTATTCACAAGTTACTATTCACGGGTACTATTCACGGGTACTATTCACTACAAAATTGGTTTTTTTTTCTAACCAAATTATAGTTGATTTATGAATATTACTCTGGAGATTAAAATTATGTATTGATTATATTGATTTTATTATCATATATAACATTTTATAACCACGATGTTGAAATTCTCTTTCACTTGGAGTGTAAAGATGGGTAGATTATTGGTATGATCATGACTAGGGTTCTCTTTTGGCGATAGTGAAAAGTTGAATGTGTGGACCTGTATGATCATGACCATTGAATTTATAATTGAATATCTTTAGCTTAAGTGCAAAGGTGAATTGATCAACATGGTTATAATTATTGTTTATATAAATTCGAAATGATTATATATTTCTTTGAGATATGAATATCTTTGGCCCATAAGACAAAGATGACTTATTGATGAATATCTTTGGCCCGTAGTGCAAAGATGAATTATTGATGAATATCTTTGGCATGTAGTGCAAAGATGATATGTTGATGAATATCTTTGGCCAGTAGTGCAAAGATGAATTTATTATTATGATTATGAACATGAACTGTGATTTGGTATAACCATAATCTTTGATGTTTCAGGTAAAGACAGGTTATGAAAATTATCTTTGTCTTGGATGAGAAGAGGAATTTAGAACCACAATTACGATTATGAATTATACATGTGATTGTGGACAGGAATTGTTGATTGATGTTACAGGGATAAAACATTGTTGGTGGACTTTTAACATGGAGAAGATAATAGACTTTATGGTCTATTTGACTCTTCTAATGGATTGCTCGTTCCGCTGCAACTATGGTTAAAAAGTTTTATCATCTACCATATGTTCTAAATCTCTGTTTTTTTTACTGATGAAGGCTATTGATAATTTAATTATTTTTAGTCATGATATTCTTTTTCTTGAAGTTAGTTGTGTTTCACCCTTTTGCTTCACAATTCCTTTCGTGTATTTAAAGTGTAATTTGGGTCGGCGCGGGGATAAGCGAGGAATAGAATGGTGGTCTATAGATGTTGAGGGTGAGGTGAATTTAACTTGGAAGGGTGTTTTGCCACTATCATACAAGATGTCTAATGACATACAACCTCGTGTCATCATAAGGCGAGGTTGTACTCATCCACTTCTTGAGTATATTACCAAGACTACCTATATATAATCTTGGTATTTATTTGGAGTATAATACCCAATTAGAGAGCAGTGGAGATAATGATATGTCAAGAGAAGACTCACCATTGGGAAGAATATGATAGTAATCTTCTCGTTTTTCTTTGGAATCTATTGGGTCAACCAAGGATAATTGCATGGCCATATGATATCTACCATAACCTGAAGCATGGCCTCCCATATACGAAGGTTTCTTGAGCACTTCCCAAAGATTCTAATTTCTAAAGCAGGTTTTTGACTATACCTTTATGTAAGGTGTCATTGTGACGTCTTATCCAAAGTTGGTGTCCGAGATTTGAGTTGGTATATATTTGTATCCAAACTCACAAAGATATATGTGTTGTTGTATTTTGCACGATAATTGTTGTAATAAAGTTGTAGTTGTTTTTACGTACCATGTATTTGGCGACTCGAGAATGGGTTGGATGGAATGGACCTATTTTGGGGTTGTTATACGTCGGTACAATCTGACAAAACATAAAGCTGTGAGTTTGAATACAAATATTGTCTACTAGAGATTATACAAACTCAAAAGGAGTCCTCATTATAATTATTATCACACTATTTCACGAGAATAGTGAGGATTACTAATGCACCATCTAGGACCATCACTCTGTTCCCGACTAGTACCAATTTACGTTCTCATTTCCTGAAGAGAACGATGAAAGAAAGGCGGCGAGCTTAACTAGCCCCAAGAAGAAATATTATGACTAAGATAATGTAGAATAATTTATCGTTAGCCTTCAACAATGTTAAACCGATAAAATATAATAAATATCAAGTTTAATTGCGGCAAAGAAAAAGCAATCCATTAAAAGAGTCAAGAGAGAATGAAATCTACTATCTTTTATGATTTAAAAAGTTTTCATCACTTTTATCACGAGACTCAAATTTTAATAAATATTCCACATCATCGAATCACCCCTGCACTACGGCCAAGGATATTCTTTAGTATCACGACCACAAATTATCCATCTTTCTACGGTCAAAGATAATCGTGTTTTCATCAACGGTCCTGATCATGCCATAAAACAATTCATCTTTGCACCCTTGGCTAAAGAGAATCCATAACCATAATCATACCAAAAACTGTCCATCAATGCACTACGGGCCAATGAGGACTTTTAATTTTCACATCATTTATAACATTACGGTCATGATTATACCGAATAATCCTTGGTCATAATCATACCAAGTCCATCTATGCACCTTGGTGCCATGAGATGACTTTCAATAAATATAAACATGAGGATGATGACAATGATATAAGAATTCAATTAAACAAGTTCAAGAATTAATTTGTCCAAGAACCAATAACGTCCAAATTGTCAACATGATACTGCTTTGTAGAGTAAAATTCAAGAATGCTCAGAAGAATATTTCCATAAAAAGATACTGGAGGAAGCACAAATATCAAGAATATTCCACTAATTTCATGGAGTATAGAAGTCAAAATTTTAATCAACTGAGTATAATACCGAATGGAATAACAAAAGAAATCACCATGCATGTGGTACTTCGCATAGACAGGTTATTCCAACAGAATAATAATAACGGAACCAGGTCAGGTTAAATTCACACCGACTGGATGTTCCAACAGAATAATAAATGCGAAATAATAAATGATGGAACCGGTCCAAGCATATAACACGAGACGAGGATATTCTTAATGAATAATAAAGGCGGAATAATAAAAAATGGAACCGGTCGGTACAGATATACATGCATGCAGGATATTAAAACAAGACATAATAATAGAAGAATGTCACCAAGTATAGGGTAGCAGCGATCTGAGTTATTCTAATAGAACAATAAAGAAATGGAATAATGAAGTTCTTCTTAAATACAAAAGAATAATATCCCTTAAGTAAAATAATACTTGATATAAGAGTAGTGAAGTAAGAAAAAAAACTTTCTTCTATCTCTCTATAGTCTCTCTCTATAGTTTCTCTCTCTAGAGTTCAATTGAATTCGTAAGAAAATAATGAAGAAATGAGCTTTATTTATAGGAAAATGGAATGCGTAGTAACTAATCCATGAAAGCGGTCAGATTGATTTACTTTAATCGGCGTTCCATATTTAAAGCAAAATCTTTTAAATAAAATATAATATATTCTATTTTATATAAAAAGATTTTACTATGCAAACACTATGCATAATAAAATATAATATATTCTATTTATAGAATAACTTTAATAAAGTATTACATTTTATATATAAAATATTTTACTATGCAAAATACTATGCATAATAGAATATAATATATTCTATTTATAGAATAACTTTAATAAAGTATTACATTTTATATAAAAGATGTTTCTATTTTATTACGTGAATAAAACAAAACTTCTAAATCAACAATAATTGAATCAAATAATGTGAGATCTTACGCGTGAACTATTGTAGCAATAATTGAACAAAACCGAGTGACTTCTCACATAAATATCAATAATCGATGCAGGTGTACTATGCACAACAACGCGTTTTCTTTGTATTTTTTACTACCGAGTAGTTCAACAGTATCAACGGTAAAACTTCCGCCGTTATTTTCAATAAAATATTTTTGTCGTTTTCTCAATCCGACAATAATTCCGTTGTGGGGTCCACCAATGATTGTGCCGTCGTACGAATATTTTCTGTTTAAAACGAATATTCCCCGACCAATCGAATATAATATGACAACTTGCATACTTTGCAAAATTTATAAATATTACCCACAACTATAACATTATCTCAAATTCACACCATAATATATAAAAAAATTATTTCGAGAAAATTAATTTTTATTCATAAAATCTGGGGTTTCACATGCAATAACTCTTCTTCCTTTTTACGAGCTTCTTTCTCTTCTAGAAAAACATAATAAAATCCTACTCTAAGCTGTCTTAAAGTTTTGCTGCCTGTGTCTATCTGCTCTCCTTTCTTAAATGTGGCTCGCTTTCTATTTATACGGCCCCCCTTATCTAGGTCATTTAAAGAGTTTCTCGTTTGGGAGCAGGAGATCATGTGCGCAACATGAAAGCCTAAGCTGACCAATTGGCTCCGGTATGCCAAGGATAGTGTTAGTCGCAGTGGATGGCGTAGAAGTATGTAAGCTCTCTGGCGCGACATAGAGACCAAGCAAAGTTTAAAAAGCGAAGAGGCTTTGCTTCAGTATTGGTATTTGGGGCAAGTGGATGGCGTCGGTGGCGAAAAGTGGCGTTAGGGCCGCGACATAGAGAGGCCAAAAGCCTTGAAAAAAACAGAGGCTTTGCCTGGCATTGGCGTTGGGGCGCCGGGGCGCGAACACAGGAAAATAACCAACTGCAAAACCATCCTGCAGATACTTTAAACCTTCAAGAACTAAAATAAACATAGAAAAACTACATAAAAGATTAAAAACAGGCAACAACCTAAGCAAGAAAAGGGACTAATTCGTGGGTATAAATCTCACTCATCAGCATTCACTAAATTGCTTCACGATTCTGATAGGCTTGCTCAGCAGACTACGATTTTGGCTTCTACAATTTCCATGATTTTGTTCCGCCTATCTATTACAACTCATAAGATCAACCTAATAATTTTGATCTTTCTATTACAAGAAATTTTAAAAAAAAAATAAGCATTAAACTCAGATCAACTTAACAACCTTGATCTTTAAGGATTTTACAACTTTTGAATACGTATGATCATATATTTATTCCAACATCAAATAACCATTACTTCGATATTGCTTAACATTGACTTTGAAATTAAATTTATTTGTTCACTTCCTATAAGTAATACTTTTAGTGTGCTTCATACTAGAATTGTCCTACTGAATGGATTGACCACTGTAAAGTATGAGAAGTTACGTGCTGGAAATAAGAGTATATCTAAGGAAGAATTTGAGGGAATGCTCGATAAAGTATTAGTTTTGTTTAGATTTATACAGGTAATTTGAATGCATTTAAATAGAAAAAGAAGTAATCTCTTGCATTATTTGATCAGGGAGTTGATTGTAATCAGATTAATAATTTAAGTTGTATTATTTATATGGTTTTGATTTTGGGTATGGATGTATTTAAAACCTTCTATAAGATGGACCTTGCTAAAAGGTTACTGTTAAGAAAGAGTGCTTCTATTGACACAAAAAATCAATGATTTCTAAGGTAAAGAATGTGAAAATTACTAAACTTATTGACTATATTTTTTTACAAAAGAAGAAAAAGATGTGACGTCCCCAAATTCAGGTTTATACCACCCAATTTGAGTCGTCAAAATACATATTACAAATACCAATTCTCTTATTTAAAATGTGACGCTCCCAAAATAGGTATACATCACCCATCTTGAGTCGCCAAATACATGGTACTGAATACAAATACAAACTTAATTATACAATACAACAAAAATGTAGCTGAGAGTTTTTACACGAATATTATTTAGTAGACATTATTTAAACTCAAATGGAGTACTTATTACAATTATTATCACATTATTCTTATAGAATAGTGAGGACTACTATAGCAATCATCTTGGACCATCACTCTATTTCCTGACTAGTTCCAGCTATATTCTCATTTTCTGAAGTGAACAATGAAATAAAAAGATGAGCTCAACTAGTCCAGTAAGAAATATTATGAATAAGATAATAAATAATAAATTATCATTAGTCTTTGTGATGTTCCCAAATTCGAATCTCCACTTGGTCACTCGAATTCGGTTCATCACATATTTATAATATACTTTTATTTCTTTTTTAATATAAATGTATGACAAACTATTAAATTCGATAAATTACTAAATTCATTATTCAAATTTGCGATCAACTAGTTTATTTAAAAGGGAGTCCACTGTCCACACAGCTTTAAATGAAAAACCCACGTGGATCACTACATTCTATTATATATAGAAATAATTTCAACAAATTATAACCACATTCACGGATATACACACTGTTAACGCCAAGATCTTTCTCCACGTCCCAATCACATAAGACGTCCACGATCCCGCGATAAAACACGATCAACACTGAAAGCTTTGGCGGTTCCGTCGGGGGATAGCTCAGGCGTGAGAATTAGTACGTGTTCACAAGGTTAACAATGGAGGAATATATGGTCTAGTGTATTGAGAGAATTAAAATCTCAGTCGTGTGTATGGGAGAATATGAGTAATCAATATATGAGAGAACATACCTCCATACGATGGCTTCCTTGCTAAGTTATATTACTTTTGCTTGGATTATTGTGCCACCCACTACTACCTGACACCCCCTCTGATCTGATGGACCCTGCCGACTATATCAGGTTTATCTACTGCTTTTGGCCACTGTTTTCTCCACCGTGGGGTTATGATCCCATCCACATTAATGCATGGCGGGAGGATTGGTCAACTGTCATGCTTTTTCATCATCACAAGTCAAAGTAACAGATATTAAAATATCTAATGGGTCGATCCATTGGACTGACCCGGTCCAACAGGATTAAATAAAGTTGACACAATAAATGGGCTCAAAGAGTCCCATGGTTTAATAATAAAAGCCCAACAGATTATACTGATAAATGGGCCCAATTTATAAACCCAGAGAGGAGAAATATTATGACCCAACATTACCCCTAGTTTTTAGTTAAACAAAATGTTTAATGGAAAACTATATAAGATTCATGATATTTAGAATTTAATAAAGGCTCAAAAATAGGAAATAAGTGGATCATACCCACTTTTATCATATGAAGTGGAATAAGGGAGGATTGGATAGTGGATACCCGAGCAATAAGCCCAATTTGATAAAGGATCGAATACGAGCGGCATGGGCCAATAAGATAGAGATCCAACGGTCAAAGCCAATCGATAAGATATTCAAAGGTCATCCAAACGTATTCCACTTTAATTCCCATTATTATCGACATTAAATCATGCGGCGCTCGCGCGTAGTGTATGCGTCGATATAAAAGGTAAACCTCACCAAAATTGGCGGTTTTACCTCTCGATTTGAAATTGAACCTTTGAGCTTTCTTCCTTCTCTCGGAAAAACCTCTCTTTAGCTTTCACAAACTTAACAATGGTGAATCCAAGCCAAAACCCTTCAAGTTCTTCTCGTTCAAACCCCAACCAGGGGTTCAAGTGCCAATCCACCATCTCCCACCGATTTCTTCAAGGATGGGGAACAATTTCCTCATGCCAACATCACCTCCACCGTTTACGAATCAGGCTGCGAACTCTAGGATTCGGTATCATGTTCCGGATAACTTTGCTATGAGGGCTCCATCTGCTGAGGAGCGAATGTACCAGCGACCAGACGGATGGGTCGCCATGCCGACTACTCTGCTGGAAAAGGGGGTTCGCCTACCCCTCCACGCCTTCATAGTTACCCTCCTAGGGTTTATTGGAGTAGGCTTCATGCAAGAATGGTGCCCAACTCCTATATCCATATCTTTGGCGTTCATCGCCTATACATCATGAACTAGGGGTTACCCCCTCCGTTGATCTCTTCTTTTTACCTCTTCTCTATTTGGCGAGATCCGAGAACGAGGTTTCAAAATGCTGAGCAAACAGTCCCCACGCCCAAACTCGAAATTCGAGAAGAGGCCCCTGATGAGCACCCCCTCGAGCAACAAAGGATGGCACGAGAAATGGTTCTTCGTCACTGGTCCTGGAATCTCTTCCCTTCCCGATTGGACCACTTCGGAGCGTATCTCTGCTGACTTCGGTGACATCCCCGAGGGGCGCGTGAGGGAGATGGGCGACTTCATGAATAAAATCCCTTCTCAAGAGTGGAGCTTCACTCTATTGACCAAGCAAGCATGGTTGTATGACCATAAACGTAAGTCTTGGACCATTCTGTGATATAATTTTTTGAAATGTTTATGTGGTACGGATTTTAACTTGTGATTATTTGCAGTGTCTTTGATCAAACCAACTTCCTCGGAGGTAAAAGACTTGGAAGATTTCTTGGCGGGGAGGATTGCTGATGCAAATGAAGAACTCCCTAATGAGGAGCCTTCCCGAACTGAACCCCCTGCCCCCGAGCCAACACTAACTCCCCTTCGGGATGATGACCTGAAGTCGACAATCCTATCATCCCCCGGCGGTCCTCAGAAACCTCATGCCAGAAGGAAGAAGGCGCCAAAAGGGCGAGGACTCCTCATGAGATAAATCACGAGAGCGGACGAGGAGGTACTTCTTGAGGTAAACCCACAAACAATTCCTTCAACTGAACCCACAACAACCTCTCGAACCAACTCCACCAACCTCGAACCAAATCTAAGAAAGAGGAGTCTCTTGACATTCCTCCACACGATCGCAGGCGAAAGTCCTTCGTCTTAAAAATTGAGAAGCAAAATAATTCCTCATCGCCGATTTAAGCGAACTCAGCGTTCCCCTCCTTGACATCCGGCCCATTAAATGAAACCCCAACACCTAGCTATTTGGCGGGTCGGGCCAAACCCTTCTCCGTCCAAAAAAAAACGACCTTGGACGGTCGGCTCGATTCGACTTGAACCTTCTTCAACTCCTCGAGCCGATGCCGCCCTACCGACCACCTTCTCCGGAGAGGCAATGCATGCGGATCCTTCACCGGTTTGCGATCGACTATGCCTCCTCCTCAAGGACTAATGACATCCGAATTTGAAAGATGATGCCATGGGTTCACCGACTATGTGGCCTCGGTTCAATGCCAATTTCCCTTTCAACTGTTTTGAGGCCTTTGTTCGTGAGGCCGATGACCATCGGTTCGAGGAACAGATTCAACGGGGATTTGCTCGTGAAGGCATGAGCTACTTGGCTAAAGGTAAATGACTCTTCTCTTCCTTTGCTTACTTACTTTCATATTCATACATCCGAAGCGGATTGAATAACATTGAACATGAGCAGCAAATCTTTGTCTTGGACGTCTGCGTCCCTGCAGATCTCTCAAATTGAATCCCAGGAGAAGCGTTGAAGAAGGAAAATTCCCTCCCGAAATCACTTGCCTGGCTCGGGAAAGGACTCATCGTGAAGGCCTTCTTCATACTAATGAAGGTCTTGAGAAGAGTTGGCCCAGCTAAGAGAAGTGAAGGCCTCAAGGAAGAACTAAAGTCGACTAAGGCTCAAGATCTTTGAAATTGTCAACATGAACGTCGACTTAGTTCAGGAGGTGAAGCGAGGATGAATAAGATAAAGGAGTTGAAGTCCCACACCAAAATCTTGACGGAGACGATCCATAAGTTGGAGCGGGATGAAAAGCTTGAATATCTGAATATACTGGCACGGCTCGAAGCAAGAGATCCGAGAACTCAAGGCTCTTGGGACCTTGGGCCTCCTCTAAGCGATGCTCTTTCTTGAAAGAAATTTGTGAAGAGTATAGAACTTCAGACGAAATAAATGAAGAAATCATGAGAATTCACAAAGAAAGCTACGAGCTCTCTTAGAAGTCTTGGCAAAGAAAGGTTGATCAAGGCTAACTTAGATCCTTACTCTTTGGACTCTTGGATGATGATGGAGCTACCAAGCACCGAATTTTATGGGTTGTCTTAGGTCTTATTATGAATATTTGTAGAAATTTTATGTTACTTTCCTTATTTGTAAATGAACTTAAATATTAATGAGAAATGATTTTCTTCCTTATGACTTGATTGTACTTTTTATTTTATGTCAATACTTGATATGAATTTATATGGACAAGTATACAAAAAACCCTTTCGAGAATTTAACTTCAAATGATTAAGCATGTCATATAACAGATAAGCATGTCATGTAACAGATAAAGTGATGTTAAGGGACGAGGCATTCAGAACTCAATACTTAAATAAAATAAAGTACCAAATACTCACTTGACTCAAAAGTGTGAGATCGGTCATTTGTTTACCACTCGGGATGAAACAATTATACGAAAACCAAGATATAAGGATCAAGACATAAGGACCAAGATATAAGGATCGAGACTTAAGGACCAAGATATAAGGATCGAGACTTAAGGACCAAGATATAAGGATCGAGATATAAGGACCAATTGTGACCATTGACTTACCACCCTGGTAAAATCAATATAGGATCCTTCGCTACACCGCTTTCGGGGTAGAGAACGACAAATGGGTCGCCATCGAATGGCCGGTGAGTCCTACCATACCTCCTTACACCATAGTGACCATAGGACAAAATAGGACCGAGGACAATAGTGACCATTGATTTACGCCTACTGGTAAAATCAATATAGGATCCTTCGCTCACCACTCGGGGGTAGAAACGACAAATGGGTTGCCATCGAATGGCACAATGAGTCCTACCATACCTCCTTACACCCATAGTGACCATAGGGCAAAATAGGACCGGGACCAATAGTGACCATTGATTTACATACCGGTAAAATCAATATAGGATCCTTCGCTCACCACTCGGGGTAGAACGACAAATGGGCCGCCATCGAATGGCCGGTGAGTCCTACCATACCTCCTTACACACCATAGTGACCATAGGGCAAAATAGGACCAGGATCAATAGTGAAAAAGTGTCTTTTATTGATAATGAACAATAATATCTGAGACTTAGATGAATTAACTTGATCTTTATTGAAAGTATTTCAGAAACTGCCGGCGTGCCAAGTGTTTTTGATTTGGAACCATCTAATGCCCTTAACCAGGTAAGTGCCTTGTTTGGATACTTGATCACCTCATATGGTCCTTCCCGGTTTGGCATTAACTTTCCCGTATTTTGAGGTGTAGAAGCTTGAGCTTCTCGAGGATCTAAGTCTCTACTTGAATCTGCTGAAGTTTGACTCCTTTGTTGTAATGCTTCGCATTCTCTTCGTTGATAAGCGACCAATTTAAGTAGAAAGCAACCTCTCTAACTTCTTCTAGTAGATCTAAATTGGCCTTGATCCCTTCGTCATTGTATATTTCTTTGTATTGATGACGACGAAGACTTGGAGATCCGATTTCGACAGGGGACTAAGGCATCGATTACCATAGGCGATCGAAAGGGTGAATCCCAGTGGTAGTCCTTGGTGTAGTCCGGTAAGCCCACAACCTGTTGACAGACTCCTCTCGCCATCTTCCTTTAGCTTCATCTATCTGCGCTTGATCCCGATTCAAGCAGGTGACGTCTGTTGGTCACCTCAACTTGGCCATTTGTTGTGGATGAGCCACCGAAGTCCTCTTATGTTGAATCCCCAACTCCTTTAAAAATGCTTCAAATTTTGATCCCATAAAACCGACGTCCAGTTGTCCGATATTAATACTCTAGGGATCCCGGCGAAACACTACTGATTCTTTTATGAACTTCAAACATTCTTGCTCGTAATTAACAAGGCGGCCGCTTTCTACCCACTTAGTCATGTAATCAATAGCAACTATGACAAAGCTAACTTGACCTTTAGCTTTAGGCAATGGACCCAATATATCTACCCCAGCACAACGAAGGGTATAGGAGATAAAATCGAGTATAGCTTCTTAAAATTAAATGTGAGATCGGATCATTGAGTTGGCACTTTTCACATTTCTTGACATACTCTCTGTAGCTTCCTTGAAAATTGTAGGCCAATAGTATCCTTGTCGAAGTACTTTGTAAGCCAAAGATTTAGCGACCATATGATCACCGCAAATGCCCTCGTAAACTTCCCCGAAGAGCATATTCCTACTCAGATGGGACCAGCACTTCTTGATAATGGTGAAGAAAAGGCCAATCGGTAAAGATCTCCATCAATAAGAGTAAAGTTAGGCGCTCTTGTATTTGATCTTCTTTCTAACATCCGATCCAGAAGGAAGGACGCCATCGCGCCAAATATTCGATGTAGGGGTCATCCCAGATTAAATCGTTCGATACACATCACGACTTCATCTTTGAACACTCATTATTCAGAACTTCCAAGTAAATCGATCCGTTAAAAACATACGCATCCGTAGTAGCCAATTTCGATAATGCATCGGCGATAGAATTGTCATTACGCTCTATGCCCTGAAATTAAATCGAAGCGAAATCTTTGAAGTCGGTCCTTTAACTCCGCAAATACTTGATCATTCGATTCCCACGAGCTTCATAGTCCCTCGATGCAATGCTTGACAACCAAGCGAGAGTCATTGTAGATGATAAGGTTAGGACCTCTAGACTCTTTGCCAATCGAACATTTGCTAGCACTGCTTCATACAAAGCCGTTGTTTGTCGCTTTAAATCCAAATCGATGGCTGTTGAACTTTGAACCCGTCCGGGACTCGTCAAGATAATTCACCCTACTAACGGTTAGGGTAGAAGAACCATCTGCATATAGGGTCCAAACATTCGATCTATTTGAAGAAGAATCAGAATCGCCGATCGGAGGATTCAGCTTAGGTAACTTTCAAGATCGGCATACTGTACGTGAGCGAACATTCTACTATGAAATCGGCCAAAGCTTGGCCTTTGATAGCGATTCGTGGATGATATTCGATGAAAAGCTGTGATAACTCCATTGTCCACGCCGCTAATCTTCCCGAAACTTCGGCTTGCCCATCACCTTCTTCAATGGTTGATCGGTGTATAAACTGTGAGGCCGACCTTTGAAAATCTTTGCCAAGCTTCCTACTAGCAATTATCAAAGCGAAAGCAAATTTTTCAATATTTGGATACCTGGTTTGACATCTCGCATGGACGTGACTAACATAATAGATCGGATCTTTGTCTTCCATCGATCTCCGAACCAATCTCGCTTCCAACCGCCTTACTTGAACTTGCCGCCAGATCTGAGATATAAGGTCTCTTTGGAATGGGTTTCACCAATAAAGGGCGAGGAAAGATACGCCTTTATGCTCGGAATGCGTCTTCACACTCTGAAGTCCACTGGAACGTCTTCGCATTCTTCGGCCCTTTTAAAGTATCAAAGAAAGGAAGGCACCTCTCTGCAGATTTGGCGACGAACCTCCTTAATCTTTGCCAATCTCGCGATCAGGACGTTGGGCGTCTTTGAATGATCGAGAGTCTTCATATCAAGAATGGCTCGAATCTTCTCTCGGGTTGGCCTCGATACCCCTTTGACTAATAAGATAACCCGAAACTTCCACGCACCGAAGCCGAAAGTGCATTTGGCCGGATTAAGTTTTAGTTGACGATGACGATGACGATACCGAAAGCATTCCTCTAGATCGTCCAAATGACTCTGAACGTGCATACTTTTTCACAATCATGTCATCAACGTATACCTCCATGTTCCTTCCCAGCTGCCTATCGAAGATGAAGTTCATCATTCTCTGGTAAGTGGCTCCAGCATTTATAAGGCCAAAAGTCATCTTCTTGTAGGCGTACCGAACGGTGTGTAATAAACGCGTGTCTTTGGGATGTCCTCTTTACGCATGGATATTTGGTGATAACTCGAAAAAGCATCCATAAAGCTTAAGTAATGCATACCGAAGTGGCATCGATAAATTCGATCAATATGGGGCGGAGGATAAAGTCCTTGGACAAGCTTTATTGAGGTCGGTGTAGTCGATGCAAACCCGCCATTTTCCATTCGCTTCGCACCAACACCACATTCGCCATCCACTCGGGATAATCAATTTCATAGATGAAGTCGATGACCAATGACTTCTTTATTTCCTCATCAATGATTTTCGTCGCTCGAGGCGCAAAGATCCGCCTTTTCTCTTTAACCGGCTTCTTCGAGGATCTACATTCAGTGTGCTCACTTATCTTCCTATTAACTCTGCATGTCCTTCTGGTTCCCATGCAAAATATCCGCATAGCAGCTTAATGACTCTATAAGGTTTGTCGAAGAGGTTCGGTAAACCCGAACCGATCTTCACGCAGTCTTGTCAGACTTTCCAATGATCAACTCGACCTCCTCCTCTCTCCTAAGAGAATCACCATCGGTTCGGAACTACTTTCGGTAAAGGCTCAATCTCAATTGCCATCGCCGCTTTGCTTGTGACCCCACTCCGGAGGAAATACTTGAAGATTCCGATAGCATCGTCGGGCGGATCCAAGTCCCCGCCACCTCTCCTACTCCATGAGTAGTGGGAACTTGATTTTGAAATGAGGATGGAGGTCACATCTTGGAGAAGCGATTAAAGTAGGTCTTCCGAAGATAAGCGTTGTAAGTGAATCAATGTGCACAACATAGAATTTACACACTATTTCGATTTTCTTTGGGTATTGTGTGCAAGACAACCGGAGTTCAATAGTGCACTTTACTTTTACGGGATCATTCTTTGAAGCCAGTATAAAGGAGCTTCTGCCCGACCTCCATTTTACGCCCGTCGAGGTGCATCCTCCGATAGGCATGGGCATACTGGATATCTCATCAAGATCCATTGTCTATCATCATGCGCTTCATGTCCACCGTGCCCACTCATTTGTGATCACCAAGGCCCCTCATGCGGCTCGATGGGCTCGAAAGGAGAGTCGTTGTCGGTGAATGATATGATGATACCCGGGGAATGGTCTATCTGCTTTCAGGGGAGTATCTGTCGCTAGTAGTCATGACCGAATTCGTAGTAGCCCTTCTCTTCTTCCCTATCAATTTTCGCGGACCCACCGGTTATCACATCGATAACATGCCTGGGGGAAGCGTCTTGGAGCCCCTTGAACCGCAAACAAAATCGGTTAACGTTTCATTGATTATTTACTACCACATCATCGCACCAACAAGCCATCTTTAATCTTCTCTCCACAAAGTCTTTCAAATTGCAACACTCGTTAGTGTCGTGGCGGTGCTTGATGATATACAATACTTACGAGAGTTACCCTGCCCAGTTCGGTAATTATCACGGGGTGGCTCAAAGAAAGGTTGGTTTCTGATCTGATCCAAAATTATCGATCTATCAGTGTTTAGTTTGGTGTAGATCTTATTCACCTTCGGGGCCGGAACGGAGGGATGACTGCTTCCCTGCCGCCAGGAATTGTTGTACTTTTTTGAACTGCCCTCTGTCCGATCATTATACCCCCCCGTTCTCCTCTGTTCAACTTCGGGCTTAGGAGCCACCGACTCTTTCCCCTGACCCGAAAGAGGATTTTTCAGGCTGTTCATAGCTTCTTCCCAACAACGTGTATTCGCTTTGTCAAAGGCTTCGGCCAAGCTCTTCGGATGATTGAACATCAACTTCTTCACCAACTTTTCGGACTTGACCAGATCCAATCCATTCTGGAACAAACCTACAGCCTGGAGGTCATTAAGATCGGACACCTGACCGACTGCTTCTCTGAACCTCTTTACATACTGGCCCAAAGATTCGCTGGCAAACTGCCGAATCTGTGCCAAAGAACCCGTGGGCTTTCCTCTTCTTCGGTTGCTCCCGAAACGAGCATGGAACTTATCACAAAGTTCGGTCCATGAGGATATGGAATCTGAAGGCAAAGTTCCCAACCACTGTCTCGCATCTTTTCTGAGCGTTGCAACAAAGGTGTGGCACTTGGCAAAGATCGGTGAAGTCGTAATAGTCCATTAGTCGGCCGAACGCTGGCTATGGTATATAGCGTAGGATCTCCGGTGCCCATCGTAACTTTCCATGCGAGGCATTTTTTTTTTAGTGATATCGCCTTTTCTTTGAGAATAGGCCGAGGAAAAAGGGATGCTTTCTTTCCGGAGCGTCCTTCACTGCTTTGGACCTCGGCCGGTTGTTTTCTAAGCTCTTTAAGCTCCTTTACTAGAAAATCAGCGCCTTCAGGTATGGAGAAGCCTCTTTCTCATGAACAATATTATGTCTCCGAGAGGATCGACCCTCTCCGCCGATCCCACCGCCCTAGAGGACTTCTTGATCCGCTTGGCAGACCTGACTCTTTCCTTGTGGTGAGAATGATCACGTTGATAGTCCATTACCCGGACTTCGGGTATGACCTCCTTCGACCTACTCCTTTGTTGATGATCATCTCGATCTTCGAGAAATAATTGGCCATTATCGCCTTCTTCGAGGCCATGGAGTTCTCGCTTCTCGATCTTCTCCTACTTCAAGAATGATCCCTAGAAACCCATGGGGACCTCTTGACTCCTTACCCCTTCGTCGAGTCTCCTTCTTATGCCTTGCTTCGTCTTTCGTATTGATCACATTTGGATGCTTCGTCTTGTAATTCCGCCACCAAGCATCATTGGTATATATATCTTCTCTTTGCTTTAATAGACCGCCATGGCTCTCGCTCGCTTCGTCGCCATCTTCGCCAACTTGGCGACTCTATCTCTTGGCTACTTCTATGATGAATCTTGGTGGCGAGCCTTCCACCGCTCCTTGACCATGACCTCGCTCCTCATTCGCGATCGAAACCAATCTTCGTCTGCCCCGCCCTTGAATCTTGGACGGAGATCCCACGAATTATGCTTAGAAAGCCGTCTTCGTGAGCACTCTTGGAAGGACCAGCACGATCCTTCATCAAACACACGAGGCGATGAGCTAACTTGACCCATCGCCATCACCGCCTTTTACGGTGTACCATCCCTACTCCTCCTCATCTTGAAGTAGGTTAAACGATTGTGATTGAAAATTTTTATGACCTTTAGAACTCAAACGCCTCCTTCTTAGCGCTTGATGTTAACGCCAAGATCTTTCTCCACGTCCCAATCACATAAGACGTCACGATCCTTGACAATAAACACAAATAACATGAAAGCTCGGCCGGCGGTTCCGTCGGGGATAGCTCAAAGCGTGAGAATTGAAGACGTGTTCACAAGGTTAACAATGGAGGAATATATGGTCTAGTGTATTGAGAGAATTAAAATCTCGATCGTGTGTGTGGGAGAATATGAGTAATCAATATATGAGAGAACATACCTCCATAACGATGGCTTCTTCTTTAAGTTATATTACTTTTGCTTGGATTATTGTGCCACCCACTACTACTTACGACACCCCTACGATCGATGGACCCGCTGACTATATCAGGTTTATCTATCGCTTTTGGCCAATGTTTTCTCTCGCGTACGTAGGTTATGATCCCATCCACATTAATCGTGGCGGGAGGATTGGTCATTGTCATGCTTTTTTTCATCATCACAAGTCAAAGTAACAGATATTAAAATATCTAATGGGTCGATCCATTGGAATGACTCGTCCAATGAGGATTAAATAAAGTTGACATGATAAATGGGCTCAAAGAGTCCCATGGTTTAATAATAAAAGCCCAATAGATTATACTGATAAATGGGCCCAATTTATCCGGCCCAAGAGAGGAGAAATATTATGACCCAACACACACCTTCCCCACCTTTTTTTTATATGAAAATTATTAAATTCATAATAGAAATTATTATTTTCACAATAAAAGTGTTACTATAGATCTTATAACGACGATTTTTACGGTCGCTATACATCTATAGCGACACTTTTGTTGTGAAAATAATAAAAAGTGGTGTGAATTTAACAATTACTTTTTTATATATCTAAAAGTTGATGCGTAATGACATTATTATATTATATAAAGCTAATTCAATTATTTACAAGAGAATATAACGTGTTTTAGTGAATTTGTTCAACAAATTTATAAAGTAAACTATAAGAATCAGCAACTTTTGAATGTTAATTGCATATATCGAGCAAATAATTTTTTTCAAGTTAATTATAGGAGAAATGAAGAACGTCTATATATATATATATATATATATATATAGAATGAGGATCCATCCCTTGATTTGGTCCTAAAATCGGACCAAATTTTTTTTTTTTTTTTTTTTTTGAAACAACTAAAAAAAATAAAAATTATGGAATGAAATTTTTCCACAATCTGATGTTTTTTGGGTGTGTGTTTTAATACCTATACCAATCAATGTATATACGATCATCGCATCGCATGCAGAAATATTTTAGTATAGGCATCCAAATCATATTAAAAAAACATCAGATTATGTAAAATTCCAATTTCATAAATTTTTTTTTTTTTTTTAGTTGTTTCAAAAAAAAAAAAGCAAAAAAATCATTTATCACAAACTTTGGAATAACCTATATGATTTATTGAGTGAAATGAGAAATTCAAAATCATTTGTATTTTATTATATATATATATATATATATATATATATATATATATATATATATATTTTGTTTAAAATAAGCGAATAAACAGATCATAAAAGTATTAATTACTACGTCTTATCTTGACAATTAAAATTGTGATTGTACAACGTCCAATTAATTACATGTTTATTTTTATTTATTTTTTTATTAAAACCCTTTAAAATTGATCATGAAATGTATCCGTCCCAAATTAATTGCTCAGTTTTAATTTTTTAAAATCAAATTGACAATTTTTAAAACTAATCTTTTTACTAATTTTGCTAAAATATAGGTGAAGAGATTATAACCAAAAGAAAGTATATACAATTTATTACTAACCTCAATTTTTATAATTTTAGAAATATATTTATATATGCTTAATTATTAATTTTAATAATAGTCCGTTTGACTTTAAAAAATTAAAACTGAGCAATTAATTTGAAACGTACTTATTTTTGTATAAAATAGAGATTTCAAAAAAGAAAAAGAAAGAGGCATAGGTTTTTTCGACGTAGATAAAAATTAAATGAAGTGGCCACATAATTCACCGTTATAACCGATCCAGGGAGAAAGCCACTTTTCATCACACACCAAGTGTTTATTATTCTATCCCTATCTCTCTCTCGCTCTCTCTACAGATCTATTGATCTTTAATCAATACTGTAGTGATGGAGGAGTTGCTGGCTTCCTCATCTTCATCGTCTTCTCTTGTCTCACTGACGTCTCAAGAACAATATCCCCCGCCATTACCCTTACCCTTACCATTATCGAGTACCACCCTTCAACACAGGCTCCAATATTTAGTTGAAACCCAGCCAGCTGATCACTCTTGGTCTTATGCCATTTTCTGGCAAGCTTCCTCTAATGACCAACTCGTCTTATCTTGGGGAGACGGCCATCTCCGTGGTACAACCAAGAACACACCGGTACCTCTCAAAGAGAGTAGTAAAAAACCCGTCAGAGGACTATTTCTTCATGCTCTCTTGAATGATAACCCCGACGCCTCCATCGTCGACAGTGATGTCACCGACGCCCAATGGTTTTACGTCTCCTCCATGGCCCGAACTTTTCCCGGAAACTCCTCTTTTGGAGGGGTTCCTTGGAAGGCTTTTAGTTCGGGCGCCCACATTTGGCTAAGTGGACCTGATCAACTTGGCTCTTTCGAGTGTGAGAGAGCTCAAGAAGCTCAGATCCACGGGATTAAGACTTTGGTTTGCATTCCAACTTCTAGCGGAGTTGTTGAAATGGGCTCAACTGTTCCCCTTAAAGAAAACTGGAACTTGGTGCAGCAAGCTAAGTCACTGTTCGGATCAGATCTCGCTGGATTAATCTATAAAAAATATGTCGACGACCCCAGCAACAATAATATGAATGGGTTTGAGTTTGACCGGAGTATTTGTTTTTCGGATATTAATGGCCTTTTTACTAGCTTACAAGATCAAGAGGACAGCATAAACCTACTAGACGCCAAACTACTAGACTCGGAGCATTCCGATTCCGAGTTTCAGTTTGCTGCTGCTTCTGCTGCTGGTGGTGTTGCCACTAGTATTGAGAAAAGAGCTCCCAAGAAAAGAGGGCGAAAGCCGTGCCCGGGGCGCGACACGCCGGCGAACCACGTGGAGGCGGAGAGGCAGCGGCGGGAGAAGCTGAACAACCGCTTCTACGCGCTACGGTCGGTGGTTCCGAACGTGTCACGGATGGACAAGGCATCCCTGCTGGCGGACGCAGTCAGCTACATCAATGACTTGAAGATCAAAGTGGAGGAATTGGAGTCGCAACTCCAAAATGAATCCAAGAAACTCAAAGTAGAAGCAGCAGCAGCAGCCGCGGGAGCAGCGTCTACGGACACGGCTGATAACAACAATAGCACCACCACATCTGTTGACCAAGCAACCCCTAATTCTAATACAACGTCGGTGCCCCTAGAAATTGAAGTGAAGATGGTGGGTCCGGACGCCATGATCCGGGTACAATCGGAGAATTCCAACTACCCGGGTGCAAAATTGATGGAGGCGTTACGTGAGCTGGAATTACAAGTGCACCATGCAAGCATGTCAAGTGTGAAAGAGTTGATGCTTCAAGATGTGGTGATTAGGGTTCCTGATGCCTTGAGAACTGAGGATGCACTCAAAGCTGCTCTTCTTAGGGTGTTGGACCACTGACTACATTAATTCCATCAGAATAGTAAATCAATTAATGGTTCCCAATCCGGCAGGCATGCACGTTTGTTATTTTGAATTCCTTCTTAATGTCTTCCTTTGTCCTTTTTTCTTTTATTGACCTCAGTAGTTTCTGTAGAGCTATACATAATAAGTGCACGAAGGTTGTCTTGTAACCCAGTAATTTGGAGGCTGGCCTGGCCTAAAATCCTTCACGTAGATAAATTTACTGATGAAATTTGGACACGTGACGACACCTTTTTAACAGTAAAAAACCAGAATCATGTCTCAATTAAAATAAAAAATAACAAATTGACATCTCTGCCAAATGGGCCTTTTTTTCAATTTTTTTAAGAAGATTTGATCAAGGTTAAAAACTGAAAAACTCCATTGATTACTCACTATTACGTATCTTCTTGCAAATCAGTCCAAAAAATTCAATCAAATTATTGCCGAGGATGAAGATTGTATAAAGTAAGCCTCTGTTTCCGGTTGTTCATATGATGATATCGATCTAATAAACTATATTTCTATAGATTCAGGTTATAATTACCCACATGAGATCGAGAAGTTCAGTTCCAAATTAATCTCAGATGATGTAATGCAGCATCTTCAACTGAAATAGTAATTTCACCTTCATCAAATAGATCGATCTTCTGAAAAAAAGAAACATATTGTTAATTTAGTATATCATTTTTTAAGTTCCTTTAACCAGCACCTTTTTCTTTCTCAAATTGTGTGCAAGGATTTTTATTGACAAACTAATACTAGTAACGTGTAAGAAAACACTTTAAAGGAATTGAAAAGGTTGAATGTACATGTTGCAATATAAAAAAACATGTAAAAGGATAGATGACCAACTACATCTACATATATATATATATATATATATAAAATTATAAAACTAGTCTAGTGTCTAGCGACAAAACACACATACACACGCAGACAGCTTGTAGCAGAAATAATAAATTATGGTCTCAACTTCCACATGTAATGTAGTATAAACTTAAAGTTGATAGACAGACAGACACGAATACTAAGAAAATTTCCCATTGTACTATTCTAGTAGCTCCAAATACTCTCTCTAGAATACTAAGAAATTTTCCTCATCGGACATGATTAAAAATTTTGAACCATTATTCCCCCCATACTGTAACAAATTTTTGAATAATCAAGGTGTAAAAATTTTAGGCATCGTATCATTATTATTCTATAAAAAAAAATTGACTCATCAATAAATTTAAAAAATTGATATTTTCACAAATAAAAATAATAATTTCACAAAACTTCTCTCATATAACAAATAGATAAATCCTACAATCACGTAAAAAAAATCTTTGTAAAAATATTAATTTCCTAAATAGTCTACACATGTCTGAAATTTATAATAATGTATACCACTGCCATGCAATTAGCGAGGGAGTAGTAATAGTGGAGTGGGCACATACATTTTATCATATGTCAAAATGTATCATCCTCACAATTGAAAAAATCCCAGGACAGGGTTTGGAATTAGTATGGGACCGGACAATTAATATTAACTGGCCCCACCTAATTATTTCTCCGGATATAAATAGACATTTTTTTATCCTTCTAAGTTTTACCAACCATACATATACTATATACTGACTCCATTGGCTCCAAGTTTATTTGTTCTAGTTTAAAAATATATGTTTATTAAGGAAAAAAAATTATCTATCTTAAATACTTTATTGTTATTTTTTTTATTTTAATTAATCTCTCGAATAATAAAATAGAGATGATAATAAGGAGAAAAAAAAGAGTATGATAATGTGAAACTTAATACTAGTGTTTATTTTTTCAATGTATAGCATATAGGAGTAATTTTTTATGTATGTTAAATGAGGGGAGTATTGGAAAAATAAAGGGAAAAGAGTGGAGTATATTTTTTGGATCCTCATTAGTATCTTTTGTTAAAAGTGTTCTATTGGGAGCACGTTGATAGTGGTTTAGACGCGGGAGTCGGGACTGACTGAATTATCAGACTTTTCCCCTCCCCTCCCCTCCCCTCCCGGCCCGGCCCGGCCAGTGGCCTCCCCTACTTTAATGCTTCAAAGCAAAACACTAGTCCTGGCCTACAACATGAGTGGTAAGTATATATATATATATATGTGTGTGTATGTATATGTCCGATATGTATGAACAATCAATAAATACTGGGCAGGCATTATTGCCTAATTAAGGCTGTACCGTTCCATTCACGTGACGTGACCATAGACGACTCACCTGTCACCTCCCTTGTCATTAGGCAAAAGATGTAGCCCACCCAGCTTACATTCATTACATACCTCCATTTGATTTTCAGCCAGCCAGCCTTCCTGCCTTTATTTTAGGACACTAAAAGAAAAGAATCAAATGGACACCTCTGCACTCTGCAGTCTCCATAAATAAGGATGTGGATATATTTTGGCATTGTTGATTTCTTTCCTTTTCTAACGACGCATCTCCAATAGTCTTTTTAATCACTTTAGAATACACTCAAATAGGTGAGTCGCATCAAAAAAATTCTCTCCAACAACCTCTTCAAACTTAGTCATCAAATCTGCAACCTCATTCTCACTCTTCAAATCTACTATTAAAGGCTAAAAATATTTATTACGCTTGATGGGATGGGTTTGATGTAAAACGAATTGAATAGACTGATAAGACACAAAATATGAAAGTAGTAAATAATACTCTTCAAATTGTCACGTAGAGTTTTTTTTACAACTACTCTTAGACATGTTATAACAGATGCAGACCATCATATTCATTATGTTTGTCCTGAAAAAAGAAAGAAAGAGTAGTATCATCTTTCATAATAAAAATATACTCCACTAGTAAAATTACTCTAGTACTACTATTACTATGTATGTATGTATTGTTTCTGATGCAATAATTAATATGCACAACCACCACCACCATATATAAAAACTAAAAAGGTTATCGGGTTTTCAGCATTTCATTTTATTTTATACGGCCAGAACATTACACAAATGGTGAAAGTAACTCTCTTTCACACAACCAACTACCCGCAAACAAACGCTCATTATTTAATAATAATGCATGCCCGCCGGACACCTCCCAGTTTTTTCTTTTAAGCATTGATTATGAAATTCGTTTTTGTACTGATTCTGGGGGCATTCAAAAGAAAAGGAAAATAATAAGAAAACGAATAATTCTTCCAGATAAACACGTACAAATTCTACTAGTTTATACGACACTGACCAATATCAACCCTGAAACTTCATACATTTTATCCTCTAAATTACAACACAAGTGGACTAGAAAAGGAACAAACATCAACCCTCTTGGCACATATTACTACTAAAACACACAATACCTACCTGCTCTCTAAATAACCAACTACAAACTCTCTTGGACCTTGTTTAGCGTCCCAAATAAACCCACCCGATAAATACTAGTCCTAAAGTAAGAGGCCTACTATCAACATCCACATGCAGACTAGTGGGGCTTGCTAAAGAGGCCAGAGTTCATTTGGCTTCTGCATCTCCACTGCCTTTTCCAGTAGCGGAGATTCCCCGGCCATCAGCACCAGAGGCCCCAGCCTCGGGGGCATCTTGCTTATTTCCTCCACGTACATCACTCGGGGCTTTAGTTTCAGGTGGTGCGGTATTGCTGCCACCTCCACGACTGACCTCAGCATGGATGGGATTCATGCTGTTGTTGGCCCCTACTGGTCTCATACCCATTTGCCCTGGGAATCCCTGTGGGTGGTGTTGGTGCATTTGCTGTTGCTGCTGCAGTTCCTGCATTGGATGTGGGTTATTAAATTGTAAAGGCCCCTTTGGAGTAAAAACAGGCTGCTGCGGCACTGCTGCTGCTTGAGGATGTTGCATGTAAAACCCTCCTTGCTGCATCACAGGATGTGGAGCCATCTGCACATGCCAACACACAGATGAGCAAGAATTCCACAACATTTTCAGTCCAAATGTAAACCACTTTGAGTTTGTACGCACCTGCGAAGACATCATTGGTCCCTGTGGTTGGGCATCAGCAATGGCAGCTAAATACATCAAATTCTTTTGAAGTAGAGCCTGGTAACTACATCATTACATAAACATATTTCATGAACCCCAAAAAAATATGCAACGGAACACTGGAATGCAGCACCTCCAAGCTCTAGTTATATCCTAACAACACTACATGCTTCTGCGGATGTACGCATGCACATTCATCACCCACTTCAGCAAACCAGAACCGCAACAACAGGGTGGGGAGAGAGAGAGTTTTCATAAACTTGACTCATTACGCTCTACATATATTTAGATACAGACTGAAAGCTAAGTTGCACATCATAAATCTGTCTTAGAGATAACACACGTATACAAAACCCAATCAGGACTACAAGTCTGTCTTTAATAACCGAAGATCAATTTCAAAGAACTAAACACAAAACCAACAATCAACTTCTTCCGTTAAGCTCCAATAAAACAAGCATCATGCTTATCACAGTCATGTGCCAAAACTTTTGTTTTCTATGAGAAACAATTTCACAAATATCAGACATGACCTATAACTTGCACAGTTTTATATGAGAAACATCATGCTCAAGTGTGAGTGGACAGAAGGTAGAGGCTTGAAACCCTGACCACTCCCATGCAGTGTTCTAAAAATCCTTCGACCAGCGCCTAGGCCACACTTAGATCAAGGTTGTTAAAATAGGGATCCCATGCAAGATCGTTTTGATAGGATCGTAAAATTGAATCCTAGAATCGTAAGATTTTATAAAAAAAGAAATATAAATTATTTTAATATGAAAATGTAGTTCCAATAAGCAACACTTACCATAATAATATTTTATATTTATATCATCTCATATTTAAATTGTTAAGAAGATAAAAGGGTAAATTCTCACATTACTTGCTACATTTCTAATAGAATTCGGTGATAAACTTCACATAAAATAAAGTTTTTATTACATTTACAAACATATATCGTCAATTAACTCAATATTTGTAAAAATCAATTACTTATTTCACATATATTAAGTGATAAGTATCAACCAATTAACTTGAACACCAATTATGTACTATGAACTTATTGAACTAATGAAAGAGGTATCTAGTAGCAATATTCAAAGATAAAATGCATTTCATCTATAATTTATACATATTAAATTAAAAGTTTAAAGTTGTATTTGGGCTTTAAAGCTTTAGAAATTAAGAGTTTAAAAGTTGACTAGAGTACACTTTGCACCCCAAACTTTACACCATTGTTGATGTTTGCACTCCACACTCGAAAAGGTACCCAAGTACACCCCAAACTTCATTTCATATAAACAAAACACATTTTTTGGACTTAACCGACCAAAAGTGACCGGCTAAGCCTGTAACCCTTATTATAGAGGGGTAATTTGGGTACATGACTTTGGAGTTAAAGGAGTAATTCAACCAATCTTCACTCGTGTGGCCTAAAATAGCAAATATATTAGAGAAATGGAAAAGTCAGGTTGGGTGGTCTACCTTTGTGGTCAGGTGGTGGTGGTAGGTTTACAGTCACTATGACTTCTAGGGGTTATTCATTTGTAGTGGATTTGGGAAGAAAAACTTGTAGTTGTAGGAGGTGAGATCTATCTGGGATACCCTGTCAACATGTTGGGTCATGCATCAACAAAATAGGACATGATCCAGGCATCCAACTACATATGTACATGAATGCACAGAAATGAGTGGGATCCTATTGGGATTGAGCCACCTTTGCCACTGGTTAAATATACCTCAGTAGGTAAGCCTAAACTAGTTAGGAGGAAGACTAATGATATTCCATCAGCTAATCTTGATACAACAAAGTTGAAGAGGAAAGGTACATCATTGACGTGGATTTTGTAAGGAATGGAGTCACAATTCAAGAAGTTGTCCTAAAGTAAGTTAAGTTTATGTTTGTATTTATGTTTTTTTTATGTTCCTATTTATGTGGTTGTTTACTACTAGGATTGACATGTTTCTGTTTGTCTTTGTTTTAGAAACTGAATAAGCAACCTTACATGGATCATGGAGGGGCTATACTAGATGTGATTTCACAATCTTCCCAGGATCCACAAAGTCAATCCTCTCAACCTCCTACAAAGGCTAAGAGGGCTAAGAAGGTTACAAAGACTAGGAATGTTGCAGAGGAAGGTCAAGGAATGACTGCTGCAAAAGGAGAAAGGACTGCAACACAAGAAGGTCATGGCATAAATGTTGATAAGGGGCAAGCAGGAGGTTCTACAAGGTGGCAAGGTGGTATCCATTATGAGGATAGTCAAAGAAATGACTCAGTTGATATATTACAAGCCAAAGACTACATATGGAAGGAAAAACAATGTACAACACTAAGATCACTACAAGTTGCAACAAGATACAAAAGAGACTCCAGTTTAGGAAACCAACAGGTGGAGGGCCTATTGCAGATAAATAATGTTGGGAATTTAGTTTAGGGACCTTTTTGACCTTTTTGGGTAGAAAATTGCATACTAAGGTCTGGTTATGGTAAGGTGTTTATTGCCTAGTACTATGAATTGGCTGGGATTGATAATGTTTATGTACAAGGTCAAGGTGGCAAGGTGTTTATAGCCTACTATGTATGTTGGGTGTATTAATGTTGTTTGGTGTGCATTTAAGTTTTGTTGAACTTTAAACAGGTTGGTGTGTGTGTTGTTGCTAATGGATTTAACTGCACCTGTTGTGTTTGATTATGGTTAAAGGGTCTAAATTATTATACTATTTTGATGATAAAAATCTTTAGAAAAGTAGGATAGAATCCTCTCCATATGATTTATTTTACTTTCTTATTTTCCTATGACACAAATTTTTTAATTAGTCCAAAAGGAACTATAATTCAATGATTTAGTAATTGGACTAAAACTATTTTTTCAAACAAATTAACTCTACAATTTTGGTCTTCTGACTTTCAATGTAGAAACGTAGAGTGAATCTTCAGATTGTAGAATGACTTAGCTCTACGATACCAGTAACTCTGCTATATGACTCTTAAGATTTTGGTAGTTGTTTTCAATGTAGAAACGTAGAGTGAATCCTCAGATCGTAGAATGACTTAACTTTACTATACTAGTAACTCTGCTATATGACTCTACGATTTTGGACATTTTGGCTTTCAATGTAGAAACATAGAGTGAATCTTCATATCGTAGAATGACTTAACTCTACTAGACTTTACGATTTGCAGTAGCTCTACGATAGTAGAGTGACTTCAGCCTTGACTCTACGAACTGGTATTCCGCTCAATGATTTTAGAGTTACCTTTAAGTACTTTACTTCTTCACTCTACGATAGTAGAGTGATTTCAACCTTAACTCCACGAACTTATATTTCACTCAACAATCTTAGAGTGATAGTTGTTGTTTAACATTCAATTTGAACAAAACTAAATCATCTTGGCTAGATATCATAAAGAAGCCCAAAAATTACATCCATCACATCAAAGATTCCAGCAATTACATCATCTTCATTCATACAAATTGCCCAGAACTCTAATCACAAAAGCTGCCCAGAAATCTAATTTCTACCATTACATAGATAGCCTAGAAAATTACAATTAAGGAATTTCATCCTTTGTTGAGATAAACATGTAATTAAAAATAAAAATCCAAGTTACAATCAAGAGACCCCATGCACACCTTGCCCTATCTTTGCACTCCTTCAATTCATCTTTCAGACCTTTGATTTCAGCATCTACATTCTCTAATCTCCTAATTAATCCAAGTATTACTACCCTTGAACACTTATACATTGGAGGATCAACCCAAGTGAAGAAATTACAATCATTGTGCCCATCTTCAAACCAATCTAGACAACCACGAAATCTTCTTCCGACATTGTTTGAGCTTCTACAAGCTGTCTTCATCACTGAATTCTTCATACTAGAGCAATTTCGATCCATCAACCCTATTTTTTCTATTTTTCTTGAGCGAATTTGGTGGATTTAGATCCCAATCGAGCTGCATTGATGCTATTAATGAAATTAGGGCTTTAATAAGTTGTTCCACAGGCGGAAAGGAGAAGAAGAGATGGAAAAGACAAACATACCCCATCAAATCCACACGTACGAGTCGCGGTCACTTTTGGCCAGTTAAGTCCAAAAAGTGTGCGTTTTGTTTAGATGAAATGAAGTTTGGGGTGTACTTAATCACCTTTTCGAGTTTGGGGTGAAAAAATCAACAATGGTGTAAAGTTTGGGGTGCAAAATGTACTTTAGTCTTTAAAAGTTTTTGATTTAGTTGAGCCACTTGTACAAGTCATAAAAAAGCCAAAATACATACTTTTAGTTTGCTTTGATAGGATCGTACGATCACACACTGATCCTTCGATTCTATGCAATCCTATGTGATTCTAAGCAATCCTATGCATATTTGCGACCCTACTCCGATCCGGATCATTTTCCGGATCGAAACTTTAACAACCAAGACTTAGATGGGTCGGGCAAAGAATAAAACTCAAAATAATTGTCTAAGAAATGATTAAATATATGAATTTAAAATAATAGCTAATAATGATGTTTAATGAAGGATTTGAAGCTTTGCAATACGCTTTTTAGTATATGAAAATGTAAAATAATAATTAATAAATAAGTAGACCGCTTTAGATGCTAGGCTTCCCCTCAGATTGCCTAGTTTTGCTACTACAAAATGTTAAGACATTGCTCCCATGTAGGGGAAGGTTTGCTTTTCCTTGATATACATATGAAAATACCTTATTTTTTCATAAAAAGAGTCGCAATTGACTTTTTAATGTCAATTTGCAACATTTTCGAATTCAAAATAGGTATCAATATATTTTATTTTAGTCAATACATTTGTGAATACTATGAATTATCTAAAAATTACTATTATTATAAAATTTGTTGGTTTTTAAAATCTAAATGAATTCGAATCAATTTAAATTTAAGGGTTTTTGTGAATTGACTTCTTAAAGTCGAAATGGAAGTCTTCTTATTTTTTTAATTTTTTTTGAACGGGGGTATATATTTGTTCTAGGTCCTTAGTGTGTCCTCTTTTGGTGCTCCTAATTTCTTTTGGTTTTCCTAAACCAGTTTCGAGGGGGCTGAGCTGGGTTTGAGCAAGGGATTTTTTTTCTTTCCCATTTCTCTAAGTCTTTTGTATACATCGTGTACATGGCACTGTCCCTGTTTGGCGGCTTGTTTAGTTAAACAGAAATATGTGTATATGACTTAATATGATACATCATAATATGATGGGAAATATCCAAATGAGGATTCAGATTTACCCAAAAGAAGGGCCAACACAAAATACAAAAAAGGGACACTAATTAGAGTAGGGTGAATGCTTGAAGTTTGAACAGAGGATTCAACCGCACAACACTTGCGTGCATGCACAGGTACTGCCGCAAACAGAGAGAGTCAATATGCAACTTACTGAGCACAGTCGGCAAGTTTTCCAAGATTTTGATTGTCCATGATTGCCAAGATTAATTTCTTGTTGTCATCAAGGTACTGCATCATAAAGAACAACATTTACATCAGTTTATAGACCATGGCATAGGACCTGACAATACAAAAACTAATATGTCGTGGAGATCCAAAGCTAGGATTAGATTTTAAAGGACTAAACGTAGGATTAAATTTTAAAGGACTAAAAAAAGTTCTATCCCCTCCTTAATCTTCGATAACAAACAAAGGTTTAAAGTAATCCAATAATATATAATATGGGGTCCATAATCTTTCCAACTCTATTTTCTAACTTCCAAACTTAACAGGAATAGTCAAACTGAACAATTAATGCACTGATGTGGATTAGGGAGACTTAACTTGAAACATCCCAAAATAGAGAGAACGTCCCCTTAATTGGAATTGAGATAGTATCACTTATCTATGAACATTAATGAATTGTCCACAAATACCAAAAAATAAAAATGATAATAATAATAAAGGAGGAAAAAAAGGGTATAGAAGAGCCTGGACTGGAAAAAGCATCATCCAGCCAAAAATACAGTGAAGGTCACAAGGAAGACTCTCCTCTTAACAAGAAAAGATTTTGCATGTAGTTGCTTCAGCTTCACACCCTGCATTGCATGATGCACTTACAAACAAGCAATAAAATTGGTGATGCTTTAAGTTTTCCATCAAGAAAGTGAAAAATTCAAAGAATGCCACTAAATACCGGGTCAAAGATCAATAGACCATATACAAAGTAACAAATGCCAGTGGGAGAGGTTCCAGTTTGGAATTATTCATAAGATACAAAAAACAAGATGAAAGAAATCGCCTAGCATAAGCTACAATGCATGGTAGAACCTGAGACACAATACAAAAACTAATATGTCGTGGAGATCCAAAGCTAGGATTAGATTTTAAAGGACTAAACGTAGGATTAAATTTTAAAGGACTAAAAAAAGTTCTATCCCCTCCTTAATCTTCGATAACAAACAAAGGTTTAAAGTAATCCAATAATATATAATATGGGGTCCATAATCTTTCCAACTCTATTTTCTAACTTCCAAACTTAACAGGAATAGTCAAACTGAACAATTAATGCACTGATGTGGATTAGGGAGACTTAACTTGAAACATCCCAAAATAGAGAGAACGTCCCTTAATTGGAATTGAGATAGTATCACTTATCTATGAACATTAATGAATTGTCCACAAATACCAAAAATAAAAATGATAATAATAATAAAGGAGGAAAAAAAAAGGGTATAGAAGAGCCTGGACTGGAAAAAGCATCATCCAGCCAAAAATACAGTGAAGGTCACAAGGAAGACTCTCCTCTTAACAAGAAAAGATTTTGCATGTAGTTGCTTCAGCTTCACACCCTGCATTGCATGATGCACTTACAAACAAGCAATAAAATTGGTGATGCTTTAAGTTTTCCATCAAGAAAGTGAAAAATTCAAAGAATGCCACTAAATACCGGGTCAAAGATCAATAGACCATATACAAAGTAACAAATGCCAGTGGGAGAGGTTCCAGTTTGGAATTATTCATAAGATACAAAAAACAAGATGAAAGAAATCGCCTAGCATAAGCTACAATGCATGGTAGAACCTGAGACTGCTGCCTATAACCTTCAGCACACAGTCCAATAACAAATCGAAGCCTTTCAAGAGATTCATTATCCTTTTTTATCTTGTCATTCATATAAGGGAAGAAGCCCGTGGACTTGGACTGAAAACAAATATAACAACTAGTTTCAACTCTCAACACACAGAAAAGAAATGTTATCCTCACTCAATCCATAACGTGACTTTACAAACCACAACGCATCTAACTATTCATTAGTTACGCGGATAGTTCAGTTGGTAGAGTTGTCAGACTGAAGATCTCAAAGTCACATGTTCGATCCACGCTCACCCCCAACTTTTTTCCCTTTCTCATCTCCGAAAAAGACATATCTAGCAGGATTAAGCATTACTCATTAAATCAGAAAGCAAGTGGAAGAAAAAGTAACTTAATTCTCAGGCAATCCCAAGTCAAAAAATTTCGCAACTAAATTTAATTTTGTACAAAATAGTAATGAACACTAATTACTAACCTATCTGAATGTCCAAGTACCAAGTTACCAACTGACAGGAGTCTTCTAATTCTTGAAAATTGCTTGCTAAAACTAGATAAATGTGCATTGGCTATGAAACCAAAACGTACATGAGAAGAAGACACAATGCTATATTTGTGACACTTGTAGAAGTTATAATAAAGGATTTATCATAATAATTGACCGGCCTAATAGGTTTCATTAATAAGGTTGTTAACTGGAATATCATTAAATGGGTGAAAGAGTAGGTGCAGAAGGGGGAGAGAGAGAGAGAGAGAGAGAGAGAGAGAAATAAGGTTCCGCAAAACAATTTGATGGATGATTTAACATGTGATTGAAAAATGGCATTATTGTAAAAGACTGTTCCGCTAAAATGTTTGGAGGCCGGATTTATGTAAATAATGGCTGTTTAGATCAGAGCGTGGACAGTTATAGATGGGTTGACCGAGGAGAAGGACATAGCTGGCTATGGATCACTCCCAAATATAACTAAGATATATTCAAAAGGGTGCTAAATGGGGCACCATCCTAGCAAATGTTATGTATAAAAAAGGGAGGTGAAAGAAAAAACACAACCTGCATTAAAGAAACCCATATATATCAACTACACTAAAGCCCTCAAAGAGAACTTCCCCAAAAAAATAATTAATGACACCACACAGACCTGGGAAAGACCTAGCATTGTTTAAAAATGTGATTTCACTTCAGCGCCAATAAAAAAGTAATCATAATTCATATGTAAATGGAAATTGAATAATCCTCACACGTAAGTTGCTCATTAGAAACTATTGATTCGTAGGTGACTGTTAACACAGAGCTTCATTCCCCTTTTGTCTTTAAAGGCTCATTTGCATATGGCCTTGATGAGTGGGTTGGAGACCTACGAATTCAGTGTCTTTTAACTTGATATGTTGTGAGTTTTGGGTATTGTTCATTTTACTTTTTACGGTTTTGTGTTACTTTGCAGGAAAATGGGCATGGATGGGCTAAAAAGCTGAAGAGGGAAAGAAATCAAGAAGAATTGAACAATCTGTCAGGATGGCGTGGGGCGCGCCACATTTGCACTAAGGAAGGCGTGGGCTCACGAAATGGAATAGAATCTTGCATATCAAGCTTGAGCCACTGCTAGACTTATTAAAGGAAGCGCGCACAGGGGTGCCGGTCGATGGATTCTGTGCTGATTTGTTTCATTAATGTTAGAAGTTGACTCAAATATGGATTTGGACTTCCTTATGTAATAGGGTTTTGCTCGGATTATAAGTATTATTTGTTTACCTAGTTTTGGGAGACTTTTGACTACAATTCATTGAGAGGCACTTCTATTGGAGCTTGGAGATTTCATTGGAGAACACTGAAGGCAAAGATTAAAGCTTGGAATTTGGAGATTACTCGACATAGTTTTTCTTCTTCTCTTAATTTCATTATCTGTACTTATGATGTTATTTAATTTTGATCTTCTTGTTTCTATTATGATGATGAACTAATTTCTTAATTAGGAATACAATTGAACCTTTTGCAAAGTTTTAATTCAATTATCATTATTTTCACTTGTTGATCCTTTTGAGTTGATTATTATATTTTGTGTTGAATCTATTAATTGTCTAGCTAGCAGTTAATCTGACATCTTAGATGGAATTGAAAGAGGAAATCTTAGATTAGATCTGAATATAATAACATATGAACTTGTTGATCCCTTTTAGAATAACATAATAGTGTATGAGACGAAAATACTTGTATGACATGCGTAACTTTGTTAGGAGTTTGTGCTTAATGAATTTGTTTCAAGTGTCTTGCACGAAAATAGTAAAATAACTAAAATAGGTCTTTTTATTAATCATTGAAAGATGTTAGTAAATTGATAGGCAATCCTAATTATCAATTCATTGGAAAAATCAAGTGGGAATAAGGTAAGGGGATTATTGCAAAGCAATTGGGGAAATTGTATTTCTATGTCTTAATCATCTGGTAATCAATATTTGTTAGTTTAATCAATGTTCGAAAAAGCTAAAAGCGGTACGAAGCGTTTTTCTCTGGACGAGGCGAGGCGTAAGCCTCGATTTGAAAACATATGTTATTAATAAATATTGAATATATACAAATTTTGTGGAGATGAATAATTTAGAGAAAAAGATTCAGTTATCAACACTTGACTCCGTCGAGTTATCAACACAAGAAATGTTTGTTTTTTTCGCTCTAGGGACTTGAGTGCAAGAAATATAAAGAAATAAGGACTGAACTGAAACTTCAGAGGTTGAAATGAAAGAAAATGAAACTATAGGGGCTGATATGTAAAATTTTAAGGGCTATTTTGAAATTTAAGAAAACTTTTGGGACTAAACTAGAAATTTATAAAGACTATGGGGTACCTAACTGTAATTATCCATAAGATATTTACTCAAACGGTAGATCTGATACTTGATACTACTTTCCTTTCCTTTTCCAAAAATTGAGAGACGAAGAGAGAGAAAGAGAAGAAGAAGAAGAAGAGAGAAAGAGAAGAAGAAGAACTGAACCTGTCACCAAGAAGAATAAGAACTGAAGTCAAGGCGTAAGCCTTGAAACACCTCGAGGCGCAAGGCTATAAGGCGTCTCAACTGAATAAAGCCCAAGCCTCTCGATTTCTCTGTGAGGCGTAAGCATTGCTACAGTTTACTCCCGCCTCGTCACGTGGCGCGACTCGAGGCGCACGCTCCGATCGTTTTTTCGATCATTGAGTTTAATTAGTTCTTAATTACTTTTATCAACTCTCACAAATCAATTGGAGTGACTGTTTAAATGGATTAAATTGGTAGAAGCTTGATAATTAAAATAATTATTAGTAACTGTTCTCTGTGGGTTCGACACTCTTCTTACTTCTTTATTACTTGATTGTCCGTGTGCACTTATAAATCGGACAAGTTTTTGGCGCCGTTGCCGGGGAACGGTTCTAATAATTATTTCGTTATTAGTTTTTATCAATTTAGCTTATTTAAACATTTTTAATTTTTTCTATTTTAATTTTTTTTTCTTTTACGAGGTACATCATGGCTAACTATAATTATCAATGGCCTTATACAAGAATGACTCAGCCAAGCGCAACATGGATTTATGAACTTGATGAGTCGTTAGCACAGATGGAGACTACCCCAACAATATAGTATGGTGGAAACTTCTGTGACTACCCCAACAATTATGTTTATCCCAACAACTATCATCAGGATTAGGAGTATCACCCGAATATTTTGTGGCAAGATAATCAAGCCCAACCTCAAGCGTCACGACAAACTCAGCCACCCAGATTTCAGGCTTGCCAACAACCACCCCCACAACAAGAAAAGAAACCAGAACTGGAGGAGCTTCTGATTAAGTACATAAAAGAGAATGAGACGTAGAAAAACAGTCAGGAAGTGATCCTTAGAAATATAGAGAATCAGATTGGGCAGTTGGTAAATGTCATTAACAATCGCTCTCAATGTAAATTGTCAAGTAATATGGTTCCTGAAACTGATGGAGTACCCAAGCCAATCATGGACGCTGAAAAGGAGGGATACACGTGGGGAGCAGGAAAAGGAGGCCGGAGAAGATCTAGTCTTGAGTTCCAATGTTGTTAACCTAATTTCGATAGTGCCCCATGAGCCTCCTCCAACAAAACTCAAGGATCTGGGTAGTTTTGCAAACTCGTGTACAAATGGTAGTCATTCCGTAGGCAGAACTCTGTGACATGGGATCCAGTATAACTTTGCAGCCATGGTGGGGTCCATGAGAAGATAGATGAAGACCTAGTTGTGTTCAAGAAGCTTCAATTCAATATTCCGTTCACAGACACAACGAAGCAAACGCCTAGCTATTTACAGTTCAAAAAGAAAATTTTAGCGAAGCCCTCAAATGTTACATTGTTATTGATGGATGGAGGGTTCCTCAATTTTCGAAAGGGGAATTGGATAAGAGAGTTGAAGAAGTCAGGCTGACGACTCTAAAACAAGCACTTATTGGGAGGCAACCCAAGTTTAATATTTAATTTTTAGTTTTTGGTTTTGTTTTTATTTCATAGGGTTTCATTGTAGTTAATAAATTTGCATTTAGTAGGATTTAATAAACTTGCTCCTATTACAGGTTATTCGAGTCCAATTCAAGTGTGGTGCCTATTCCTCATGTCTTGCCTGCATATCCCCCTTCGGACGATGATGAAAATAACGACAAGTCTTGACTCGCCACTCAGGGAAGTCCTCGGTCTTAATTTTTCTTCTTTTAATGTAATGAGGACATTACTTGCTTTAAGTTGGGGGGGGGATTGTTATTTATTCTATCGTGTTATCTGTGAAGTGTTTGCATGGTTAGGTTGAATGAGTAGTTTAGGATTTATTTATTCATTCATTTTTACATAAAAAAAATAAAAATTCACATCATTCATTCACTTAGGATTTGTGTTAGTAGAGGCATGCATATAGCATCTTACATTGAGTTGAGCATTAAGCCTTGGTAGTTTAGATAATGGTCAATGATGAGCTTGGTTTATTTTTATTTGCAGAAAATTGAGTATCATGTACTGATTAGTCTTGATCATAGGAACCACATTGCACTATTCATATCTTTTTTCACATTCAAGCACACCAGTTGACCATCAGTTGCGATTAGAAACTATGTGTGATAGGACATGAACACTTATTTGATCACTGATTAAAGCTGAACATCGGTTGATACATAAGTTTGGGGAATCTTGGTTTCATATAACATTAAAAAAAATGAAAATTGAAAAAAATATATATATACATAAGGAATAAAAGTTGGCTTAGTTCAACTTCGTGGTCTCTGTTACTCGAACAAGTACGCCCTAGGGGATGTCTCTGCACCCAGCGCCCTAAAGCCATCTGGTTTGGGAGTTGTTGGTCGAAAGTCCGCTACACGGGTAACTTTGAAAAAACTAAGGGGGTTGGACATTGCACAAGTCAGACAAAAAATAATTGGTGGGATGGAGCATTAAAATGCACCTGCGAAGCATGAGCACTTTATAATTTACATTTAACTGCTTAAAAACCTTATTCCTTTATTTCTTATGTGGATGTTGGGATCAGTTGCATATTTGTGAAAAGGGTGAATGTGTACATGAATTTGATCATATAAATAACTTTGAAACGGATGATACGATATTGGACACACACACACACACGAAAAGGGACTAGAGTGGTGTCAATGAGGTGAGGATGTAAGAGGCTATAACTTTACATGTCGCAATATTTACTGCGAGCTTAGTGTTTATCTTTGAGGCATACGCATTGTCTAACTATTGTGGTTTTTGCTCGATCTCATTTTTTGCATTCATTTTGTTTAGTTTGTGTTAGAGTAGTTGTGTTAGACTGCTTGAGGACAAGCAATAGCTTAACGACAAGTAATAGCTTAAGTTTGGGGGTATTTGATGAGTGAGTTGGAAACCTACGAATTCAGTGCCTTTTAACTTGATATTTTGTGAGTTTTTGGGTATTGTTCATGTTACCTTTTACGGTTTTGTGTTACTTTGCAGGAAAATGGGCATGAATGGGCTAAAAAGCTGAAGAAGGAAAGAAATCAAGAAGAATTGAACAATCTGTCGAGGATGGTATGAAGGGTGTAGCTGAAATGGAATAGAGATCTCGCATATCAAAGCGTCTTTCTTTGCTTACTAAAAGAAGCTCGGCGGTAGCGTCAATCTGACGGATTCTGTGCTAATTTGTTTCCTTAATGTAATACCCAATAAAATAATAAAATAATAATAAAATATTTATGTGAGCTTTAAAATAATTAATTGGGCTTTCCTTATGGTTGGGTCAGATTCTATTTAATTAATGTGGACCATAATAAGTAAAGGATTGTATTAATTGGGTCTTTTAATTAATTGGGTCTAAACTATATTTGTGTAATTTTAAATCCTAATAAAATTAAAAGAACTAATAAAACATATTAATTAATAATAAATAAGTAAAACCTAGTTTTACCTCTTTACGCCTGATGAGTTGTGGGAATAACGTGAGAACAAAAGAAAGAGGCGGAAGAAGAACGAGATAACGTGACTTGAATTACAAAAGGGTTTGAGAGCAAAATCTTAGAATTTTATTCACCATATTCTTCTTCTCAAAAAGGTAATTATTGTATTTGTTATGGTATACAAATATGTTTTTATTATTCTGATTTCAATATGTATTATAGCAATTTGTTGTGTCGCCTGATTAATCATCCAGCATGATGCTATAATTTTAAATCGAAACTGACAATATGAGATTTGTTTATATATTGGATAAGAAATAAATTTATTAATATGAATTTGGTTCATAAACAGTTTATATTTTATGTACAGTGTCGGCACAATTGAATAAGAGAAGTGGAGATTTCTCCTACTTTTTGTGGTCCATAGGTTATTCGGATGATCAAATGATTACACTAATTTATATAATAATATAAGTTTCATCCATATATATGTTATATATCAATAGGTTAGTAGTCTGCAGGTTCATATATGTAATAAGTTAATAAGTTAGTAGTCAGTAGGGTTACATATGTAGAGTGTTAATAGGTTTGAATTACAAAAAATGCATTAGCAGTCCATCGAAATAAGGAAATGATAATATTAATTAATATTTTATTATTTGTTCTAGAATATGTAATATTATATATATATATATTATATCAAAACATAATTATTTAATTTTACAGAATGTTCATGTACTAATATTGAAGTTTTTAAAATTTATAAATTAATAAAATTTACAATTTAGTAATTTAATTTAAGGTATTGCATTAATTTGGTGATTATATAGATCGGATTGAGGAGGTATAGCAGTGTGAAATTTGGCATTCAGTGAATTATCTCAGAACTATATTAAGGTACGGATTCCGTACTTTTCAGCGATACTCCTTTAAATTTAATTCGTTCGTTTTGTACTCGTTTAGAAATTTGGTATTGCCTCTCAGGATTATTCCTTCTTGTTAAAATTATTGAGATAGTTTCGTTTTGGCGTTGATATTAGAATTCGTATTCGTACTCTTTGAACTAGTTAATCGTGTCAATATATTTTGGAGACTTTATTCGTTTGTACCATTGTTCGTATATTTTCGTTCACATTCAGAAGTTATTTTGATCAGTGATATATTGTGATAATTAATAATGTTCGTATTTGATAATTCGATTTCATTTGAAAATGGTCATGTAAGCCTTGTGATTTGAACCCCTTTTTGGCTTGCATTTTGTAATTTGATCCTTAGGGTATACTTGAGCTAACCACCTGTGGGGGTACCACAGGCATGTCCTCTTGACACAAGGGCATGACACCTTCCGTGGCGGTGTGATCGATCCTGGCGTATCCTTTTGTATGCTCCGAGTATGAGCTTTGGCCATTTGATATATTTGTTCAGGATACATATGGGTCGACCCAGTATTTGATTTGATTCGATTTGTTTGGCGGATTAGTGATGTATGTGTCGTGCGTACTATCCGATTTGATTTGTATACATCATGGTACCGATGTATTTTATTAGCCTTTGGCTATTTGTATTTGAGCTTAGTATGAAATTGTTACCTTATAACCATTTGATTCAGCCTTATTTTGTTTGGAATTTTTTTACTATAGTTGTCAGTTCAACAGTGTTAATCATTTGTACCTTGTCTCACCAATTTCGATATATTCATGTTTGGTTAGTAGTTGTAATTGTTCGTTCATTCAGTTCTTTCAGTACATATATATATTGTTTATATATATGCATTTTTATATCCGTACTGGGCAATTGGCTCACGTTGTGTTCTTTTTCCGACAGGTAATCAAGGGTGATCAGGATTTGTGGGATGAGAGCTACCTTTGATTCAAATGAGTAGATTAGTTTTGAGACTTATAATTAGACTTGGTTTTCCTAATATTTTGGTATATGGATGTTTGGGCCATTTTGGCATTTATTACATATTAGTAGAGATTATGTAAGTGTGGAGTTCCTTCTATTTAAATTGGAGTATGTGACAATTAGTGTTCAATTTCATTGGAGATATTTTGAGATTTTATTTGAGGTTTGTATTTATTATGCTTGTGCGTGACATTCCTTTTCTTTTTTGGGAAAGGGGGTGTTACACTTAATGTTAGAAGTTGGCTCAAATATGGATTTGGACTTCCCTTATGTAATAGGGTTTTGCTAGGACTATAAGTATTAGTTGTTTACCTAGTTTTGAGAGACTTTTGACTACAATTCATTGAGAGCCACTTCTATTGGAGCTTGGAGATTTCATCGGAGAACATTGAAGGCAAAGATTGAAGCTTAGAGATTGGAGATTACTCGACAGAGTTTTTCTTCTTCTCTTAATTTCATTATCTGTACTTATGATGCTATTTAATTTTGATCTTCTTGTTTCTATTATGATGATGAACTAATTTTTTAATTAGGATAACAATGGAACCTTTTGCAAAGTTTTAATTCAATTATTATTATTTTCACTTGTTGATCCTATTGAGTTGATTATTATATTTTGTGTTTAATCTATTAATTGTCTAGCTAGCAGTTAATCTGATATCGTTGATGGAATTGAAAGAGAAAATCTTAAATTATATCTGAATATAATAACGCATGTACTTGTTGATCCCTTTTAGGATAACATAATAGTGTATGAAACGAAAGTACTTGTATGTCATGCGTAACTTTGTTAGGAGTTTGTGCTTAATGAATTTGTTTGAAGTGTCTTGCACGAAAGTAGCAAAATAACTGAAATAGGTCTTCTAATTAATCATTAAAAGATGTTAGTACATTGATAGGCAATCCTAGTTATCAATTCATTGGAAAAATCAAGTGGTAATAAGGTAAGGGGATTATTGCAAAGCAATTGGGAAAGTTGTATTCCTATGTCTTAACTATCTGGTAATTTGTTAGTTTAATTAGTTCTTAATTACTTTATCAACTTTCACAAATCAATTGGAGTGACTGTTTTAGTGGGTTAAATTGGTAGAAGCTTGATAATTAGAATAATTGTTAGTAACTGTTCTCTGTGGGTTCGACATTCTTCTTACTTCTTTATTACTTGATTGACACTGTGCACTTGTGCGTATTTGTCATTATATAAATCGGACAACAAGCCTCATCTATAAACATCTATCCTTTTTACACCCCTTAATTCAAGGACAGCCTTTTTATTTCAAAGTATGTCATCTCTTTATAATTTTTTATTTTTGTTTTTTTGATTGGCATCTCTTTACAATATTCCTTTACAGTTTGGTGGCTATTAGACTTTGTCCTGTTTATCATTTCCTGAATGTTCCACAAGCATGAAATGATTTGTTTGATGTAATGTTAACAAGGTTACCAAATTACCCTTTCAAGATTGAATTTTTTTTTATGTATCGATATCACTGAGTTTCATATATGATTGGCTACATATGTAAACAAGATCAAACTTAACTTACCGAAATTATACAACTTTAAAAAAACTAAAAATAATTGTCCCTTGGATATTAACTCACTAAACTATACTGAAGAGATTATTATCTTTAATGGTCACAACCAAACATAAAAAGCTTTCAAGCTATGAATTAAAGAATGTCCTGAATCAAAACAAAAACTATTGTCCAGCAAAAAGTGTAAGAAAGTTGCAGAATATAGACAGTAAAATGGGAAGAAGTAGTGGGGTATTATTAATTACCTTTTGGATCTGTTCGGTGGTTATATTTGATGGGGGAAATGAAGGCATCATCGGCATCATTGGCTGTGGTTGCTGCATATTTTTTTCCTGCTTAAAACTCCAACCCTAATAATATCCAAAACCCAAAATTAGAGGAAGTTTCCCTAATTCGAAAAAGATAAAGATGGGTATACTTCACCTTATGTATTTGGTTTTGCGGAGAGAGAGAATATCAGCGTGGAGGGCTGTTGAATTTGGGACAAGAATAGTACTAGTGTCAAGTGTGAACTTGAGTTGTAATTTATCAAGCTGTAAAAATGGTGGGTGGGGAACGGCAATGAGGATGGGTAACAGGGCAACTAACTGGTTTTGGCCTCAAAACTGACAAACACGACTCTAGTGTACGGAGCGAATTTATAGTGTCCCTAGGATATGTCTAGTTTGGATCCTACCCGGTTAGGATGAGTTAGCACTAACGTAGCAAGTTTTATACTCTCTGTTTACAAACATTGATTTAAGTATTTTTTTTTTATTTTAACTTACTATCATATTTTACTTTCAATCAATCACATCAGTAATTCTCTCTACCTAAAATTCAATTAAATACTATATTAACTCATACAAATATCAACTCAATAACTCATCACACCAGAACAATGGTAGATTGAAAAAAAAAATACTATATACTCTCTCATAATTTTTAGTACCTTAATTTGTGTGAAATTATACTTTCGACATCATTTTGGGGACTGAAAGAGTAATTTTTTTATTGTATGGGTTATAAAAAATGTTGCTTTGATAAATTTTATAACTTTTTTATTACACCGAGTAATGTAACAATTTTTTATAACCCATATAATGAAAAATTATACTCCCTCCGTTCATAAGTAATTTTAGAATTGTGCACAAATATTAAAAAAATGATTGTATAACATTAAATATAATATCAATTGTCTATTTTGCTCTTGTATTGAAAGAAAAAAGTGTTATTTATTGGGCAAAAAATAGTGAGAGAATCAAAATTATATTTATTACTTGGGATAATATTATAAACTAAATAATTAATGTTTATTTGAAATTCTCAAACGACATATATTTAGAAACAAAAACAATTCTCTAAAACGATTTATTATGAAATATGAATTTAATGAAATTGGTGTCATTTTCCTACCCATTTTAGTGAGGTGACTTTTTTTATGTGTAGCACCACACTGTCCTAAAACTGCTTTCATCATTAAGCAACAACATGCTATTTCAGTGATAAATCAACAAACTTTATTGCATTCATTAACCTTTTTCTAAAAATCGATTAATGCAATCAAACTCCTTCCTTTTAACTTCAAATTTAAATTTACATGTTGTAGGCTAACACTTTTAATAATATAACAAAATTGGAGGGATAGCACATACAAATGAAATAATCAACTCATAGATATAACTTATTTAAATTTACAAATAAGAAAGAGAGAAAAATCTCATTTAGGCAAGAGTCTAAAACCTCGTTTAGTTTTTTTCTCCTTAAATAATATTGTCTTAGTTCCTTAATACAAATCGTTTTAGAATTGTGCATAACTATTAATGAAATGATTGTATAATATTAAATATAATATCAATTGTCAATATTATCCTTGTATAGGAAAAAGAGAGTGTTATTTAAGAATAAAAAATTAAAATTATATTTAATATTTGGGTTAATATTAAAAATTACTCCATGTCATTGATATTTAATTAAGTTATATTAAGAGCCAAAAACATTTCTTTAAAACAAGGAGTCAGTGAGTAATTGAAGAACTAATATACAGACTCTAGTATAAAAGTTTGAACCTGAGGGTGAAAAAGACACTAGTATAAAAGTACCACTTACAAATAAACTCAATTGGTCCCATAGGAGTAGGTAGCAAGAAACTGGTCGTGCAGAATTGGGTGAAAATTTTCAACTCGGTGTGAAGAAGAATCGCTAAACCTGGCTTCCGACATCTGGAAACGTTTATTTTCATCTCGAACAAGAAGGTCAAGTTATTCTGCGATTGTGATAGGGGGAAGATTCAGATTCAGATCCAGTCCCAGTCCTGGAATGGACTTGAATCCGTTCAAGTTATGCTCTAGCCTCAAAGTTCTGGGATACTTAATGATCCTTCTCGTCGCTGCAATTATCGCCGTTTCCTATTATGCCGTCATCATCATCACTTGGGCTCCCCGTCTCCTTCACGGTGGCTTCGATTCCTTCTTATCCTCCATCAAAATCGCCAGTTTTCATATCCTGGTATTTATTTATTTTTCTTTCTCTAATTCTACAACTGTTAATTCTTTATAGTATGTATCCAAGGTTGGTTGTAGGTGTAGCTACAACTGTTATTATGGTAATTTTGATTCTTTCCCATGAACAAGATTAAATTTTTCACCGGTTTTACTTCATTTGAGTTAATTTTAAGTACCTGTGTAAGTTTATTATAATAGCGGGAAGTATGTTTCCTTTGGATGCTACTCCTCTCCTTTTAAATTTATTTGGTTTTAGTACAAACAACTATTATATAAAAGGTACTACTTATGGCCATATTTGTTGCTTTCAAACCTGAAATGAACTGTATCGATTTTGAATTTTATGATTTTGCAAATTATCTAACAAAAGTCATAATTTATCTCCAATTTTGGAATGGAGGGAGTTTAATATTCATCACCTTCTAATTGAGTTGTTTGATTTTGTTTTGCAGCTTGTGTTATTAACATGGAGCTATTTCATGGTAGTTTCTCGAGACCCTGGTTCTGTTCCCGCTAACTGGAAACCAGCATCTGAAAATAATATAGAGGGTGGTTCCAGGACACTTTCAGTGACTGTAACACCTGATGAGATGGAGAGAAGGCCAGTTGTGGCCTACTGTAGTCAATGCCAAAATGGCAAGCCACCACGCTGCCATCATTGCTCTGTTTGTAAGCTATATCCATTTATTTTATTTTTTACTGGTTACTCAAGTATTGTGCTTTCCTTTCTCCTAATATTTGACTGTTTCTGGCTAGTTATAACAATTATAGTTATTCTTGTTCTCTTTCCCTGTCCTTTTTCTAAAATTAATTTTTTCTTAATCGTTATAGTAGTAAGTAATTCCTGAATTCTGAATTCACTGGGGCATGAACTTGCACTGACGTTCGTTCATCATCCCGATAGATTATTTCAAAGAGATTTAAAAATTTATTTGCTTTATGTTTGCTGATACCAGTTTGATTACAGTTAGATGCCTGAATGGCTAGAGATGAATATTATGTTTATTATTATCTTTCTGTTTTCCAGGCCAAAAATGCGTGCTTAAAATGGATCACCACTGCGTATGGGTGGTGAACTGTGTTGGGGCATGCAACTACAAATTCTTCCTCCTTTTCGTGGTAATTTATATTCTTTACCATGATAGTTCAATAAACACGTTCAACTTTAGGTATAAATCAAGAAACACTTTCACCAGTTGGTTTAGTGGAAATATATTTCCGTTTTTATAGTTGTAGTCACAACTTCCTGTTTAATGATTGGCTTATAGTAATCCCTACAGTGCTCGCTTAATAAACTAGTAGCAGCGATGGATTGAAATAAGAAAACTTTATATGGTCAGTGGAACCAGCTGCTTGTTGCCTGTGAGATGTCTTACATGAGACTCTGTCTTCAAACTTAACCATAAGTTTACAGCATTGATATTGGAATCATTTGAATTTGCAAAGTAATCCTTTTCATTGAACTTGAGTAAATGCTTAAGGTACCATATGCTTGATGAAATGATCCAATACGGTTCCTCTTAAAGTTTGCGTATTGAATGTGTGTAATGGCTACCAGAAGGTTCAAATTGAAATGGATGGTTAGTAATGCATCCCACTTCAGCTAAAGTAGCTAACTAATTTCAGAAAAGATGTCCTATTAGTCATGTTCTCCTAGAAGATTTTCATTCTGTTGTTTTTGTTGGCATATACTCCCTCTGCACATTTGGATGCCGGAGCATAGGTGGCACATGGTATAAGAAATACAAGAACTTCTTATTTTCTTCCAATTTTCTTCCTTTTCTTAATTTACAACCGAAAGATGTGGGACTATTAACTTTTTTCATCATTTAGAGGGATAAAGGCGGTCCATATAATTATTAGTTATTACTGTCCTGAAAATCTCACTGTGAATTTTCTCAATTTTGCAATACAGAGTGTATGACTTTTAAAAGTGTGACAGAGAGAGCATATATTTACATGTACGTGATTCAAATTTGGAGATGTGTTTTTTTATAAAAAAAAAACAAAAACAACTTTGTTTTCCTTCTATCTGCTTCATCAACTTTGTGAACGGGAATTTGGAAACTATGCTAAACTATTCTTAACCATTGCCCTATGAGTACGTCCTATAAGTTTATAACAATCTTATGTCTTAGGAGTGGAATCACTTATAAAGCTTCTCTATTTCTTTTGGTTCTTTTTCTTTTTTAATCCATATACTTTTAATAAATTTATTGATGCATTGGTTTGTTTTTTAGCTGTACCCATTTTTGGAGACAACACTGGATACTCTTGTATTGCTACCTAGTTTCATAGAGTTCTTTCAAGAAGCTAAACGCCGTTCCGTCTCGCCCAGCAATCTTGCTGTCACATTTTTGGCTTTTGGTATACTTTCTATCATATCCTACACAAATTGTTCATAATTACCATCTCTGCATACTTATTATCTCCCTCTTTCTTACAGATTTTGTGCCTTGATGCAGTTTTAAACTTGGCTTTTGCACTGAGTCTTCTTTGTTTCATAATTATGCATGCATCTCTTATCTCAAGCAACACCACTTCGGTTGAGGTAATTAAACACGGACAAACGTTGTGCTTCTTATCATTTCTGTTTTCCATTGCTCTTTATCTGTAATGGATGGCGTATATTATTTCTCATCAGGTTTATGAGAAGAAAGGAGCTGCGCAGTGGAAATATGACTTGGGTCGGAAGAAAAATTTTGAGCAGGTAGGACATTTCTGAATCTTTCTTTTTAAAATTTATTCCTATTTTCTTTTAGTTAAATGGGTGAAATTTGAGGATAAAAAGATAATCAGCTGACAATTTTGACACCTTATTTTGACGCACGTACTTTCTTTTAGGTAAGATATTATTAACAACAATTATTTGCAAGAATTTATGAAGGGGCATTCCCCCCAACCCAAAGCTGCAACAAACACTAAACAATCACAAAATAACCTGGACTATATAACTCTGCCAAAACCCTGCCAGACGCCCAACAAACAACTAACAAAACAACCAGCAAGGAAAAATCATCCCTTCTCTCCACACCCGGCTACATATTATGTATAGGCACACAACGTAGACAGTAAATTTGTCATGTAGTATCTTCTGGTCTATATTCCATTCCAAACACAACATCCAATTACCATAGCTGTCTAGCACCTTTTCCTCCTCCTTGTTTGGCCTCAATGTCTTCGTGAATCGCATTCAGGTTCTGTTATTATGTATGAATCTGTTGTGTTCCTGCTAAATGCAGTATATAGACACCTGAAGTTTGCACTCTTAATTGTTCCCATGATATTATACACAATAGATTTTATATACTCAAGTTATTACAGGAAGAAAATAAGATATCTCCATGATTTGGAAATTATCTTATTTCCAAGGTTAAAAAGGTAAACCTTAAGAACATCATTTCTTCGATACTAAGGTTATCTAATGTTCATCATCGGATTTTAACTAGATTATGGTGAGCTATAGGATTTAGAAACTATTATTCTTTTGCTTAGTTATTTGCATCTTGTGATTACATACTTATGTTTATGTCTCCTCTAAGGTTTTTGGAACTAGAAAAGCATTATGGTTCTTTCCATTGTTCTCAAAAGAAGATACGGAGAATATACCTGCACTTGGTGGACTGGATTTTCCAACCCGTTCAGATGTTGATTGAAGGGTGATTTCACCTTGTTGTTGTGTCTGGTACAGTGTAATTTTATTTTATTTTTGTTTCACTTTCTACTACTTGAAATTTGCATTTCTCAATTCATAGATCTTTTTTCTATATATCTAACTTTTGAAGATATGTATGTATTAATTTTTTTGCCAAAGTTGTCCTCTTTCTTTTGTATATTATTTGGATATTTATCAGAAAATGGAACAGATAGTGGAACTATCATTTGGTTGTGGAAATATGAATTCCCTAATCTAATATGTTAATAGCTAAATTAGATGAGTAAGCTGTATATGGGTAAAATTTTATAGAACATGCTTTAGCCAAGTGCTCTTTGCTCCATCAAATGAATTTGGTCTTCTTTAAATTTGGTTTGTTTCCTCTACCCTTGATATCATATTATTATTTAAATTAGTTGGCTGCAACAAAACAAAAGATCTACCTAATAAAATATAAATGATTTTGAATTTTTCGCTCATTCAATAAATCATTTGGGTCGTCTAAAGTTTGGGATAAATCTCACTGTCCATATAGTGCCGGAGTCACGGGACACAACTAGTTAATAGATATGAAATCATATATAGTTCCATCCGCAAGTAGTAATTGCTAAATACGGATTGTTTGGATAAGAAAGGGATGTTTTATTTGTGTACTGCTGCAGTCTGCAGCCAACCTTTGTTTTTCCTCTCTTTTCTTTTAGTCCTTTTTTCTTTCTATCAAATTTTCACTAATGAATTGATTAACACTTGGGCTCTTGGTAACGATTATATAAGTAGTCCACAATTTCAGAGATAGTATAAGTTTTGAAAAGTCCAATAAATAAATTTATCAAAGGAAAGTTTAATTCCACAACCTTTTTGTAAATGGAATGCACATAAACTAATCTTCTTGTTGAGATGAGATGGTACCAGTTTAAAATCCACAAAATGCAATTTTTTTTTGATAAATTTTGTATACAATAATTTGTACCAAAATTAAATTAATACAGCTAGCTGCTAGCTAGCAGTATTTATAATTATTACAAATAAGACGGATAAGGTGAAGTGAAAATGGAAATGGTAACGGTAATACCTTCCAATATACCGTCCGTACTAAAATTGTCCGATTGGAAGGAAGGAAGTGGGCACACATCACGTCTCTGAAAGGCGATAGCAATAGGATAGGATAGTCTGCCTAATGATATTTAGGATTAGCCCTGTAATATTATCTTCTTCTCCTCCTCTCTCTTTCTGTGCAACTAGTAAATTAATCTGCTTATTAATTAGGGAAAAGGGAAAATGAGCGGGTTGAAGAAGACGGCTCTGGCAGCGCGCACACGTATTGGGAAATACGAGATCGGAAAAACACTTGGGGAAGGCAGCTTCGCCAAGGTCAAATACGCCCGTGACATTCACACCGGTCACAGTTTCGCCATCAAAGTCATCCCCCGTGACCTTGTCCTCCACCACGAGTTGGCCGAACAGGTACCCAACCTCCCTACCTCAATTCAATAACATTTTCTTCTCTCTGTTAGGAGTATTAAATTAATCTAACTAGTGACTACTATTTTTATCTCTTAATCTTTTAATATATTTTTTTGTACTTGGGGTTGATGTAGTGCTTGTGGTTGACAGATCAAAAGAGAAATTTCAACAATGAAGTTGATCCAACACCCCAATGTTTTAAATCTCATTGAGGTACTGTACCTTCTGTCCAATTGCGTTAACTTGTTATTAAGAGTGTTTAGTTTCTACATTTTAATTACCTAGGCCTACTTTTTTAATAAATAGATATATGCGGTGTTTGAATAGAGACTTTACTCTTCAAGGAAGGGTAGAGGAAAATTAAAGATGAACTAGAGGAAAAAGGATACTTGATAATTGTTGTTAGGGAATTGTTAAATCCACAACACTTTTTGTTATTTCCACAACAAAAGTGTCGTTGTAGATGTATAGCGACGGTGAAAACCGCCGCTATAGGATCTATAGCTACACTTTTGTTGTGGAAATAACATTTTCTGTTGTGGATTTAACAATTCCCTTGTTGTTACTTGAACACCTACCTACTACCTTCCTTTCATCCAATGTGATATGTGGAATCAAAACTCTGGAATCCCTATTAGGGATGTTTTCATTGCCTCAGGCTGTACATGGTAATTTAATGTTACTCTTTCTACTTGCGAATAGGTAATGGCAAGCAAAACCAAGATCTACATTGTGCTCGAATATGTTGACGGAGGAGAGCTCTTCGACAAAATAGTAAGATTTTTATTATTTCAGCTTGTATATTATGCGCTCTTAGCTCTATTATATTAAGAGAATATAGTTTTTTATAGTCACGTACATGGTAAGGTAACCGTATCAATAGTTTTGTGCTGTTTCGTGTTGATGCTTGTTCTGTTCATAGTTCATTGCTGTCGGTAACTATCAAATTTCTCATATTTTCAAAAATCATTTTGTAATTGTTCTTTTATTCTTAGGCTCAACAAGGGAGACTTAGTGAAGATGAGGCTAGGGGATATTTCCAGCAGCTCATTAATGCTGTGGATTACTGTCACAGTAGAGGTGTCTACCATCGAGACTTGAAGGTTGACACATTTTCTTACTCGCTTTATTCTTTAATGCGTTTAATGGAGATTTTGGCTATTACTGGCTATCGGTTGATTAAATCTCTTAATATGTGTTGCCGTGCATTTATTGCAGCCTGAGAACCTGCTCCTGGACTCATTTGGCACTCTTAAAGTTTCAGACTTTGGATTGAGTGCATTGTCACAGCAACTACGGGTAAATGTCATGTAATTGTGTAACAAATTTCAGGTCCACATCATAGAAATTAATCTGTGATGATGCCAATAACTTCCTCAAACTTGAAAGTTACAGTATCGCCCAACGACCCTAGTTGACCAGCTCTGTAACAAATTGATTTCCAATATCAGCTGTCCAAAAGCTAATCTATTAACCAGTACCTGAAGTGGAGCTTTGTTCTCTGAGGAATTTTTATAATATTGGGTGGCCATTTGTACTTATGCACTTTCTGTCTTTGTGGATTTCCCATTTCTTATTTTTTCTATTTTCCTGTAAAAGGACTTTTCTTTGTTTTATGCTCTAAATTTCTGTAGTTTCTTAGACAAATGTGGCTGATTAGCTTTTAAATAGCTAACATGTTTGTACAGTAACGCATTATCGCATCAATTCTCTAAGATTAATTTTCTGGGAGTATGTTATATAACATTAATTTGCATGGATTGAGAACTATCTGCTCAATGTGGGACATACCCCGGATAAGTATGAACATCAAATGGTATAAGTGATGGGTAAAAGAAGTTCATGGACTATAATTGTGCAAACAAACCTGCAACTCAAATATTGTTTTGATCTGTTTGTGGTTAATTTTCTAAGAGAAACATGAATAATCTTTTCATTATTCTTCTTAATCAATGAGTGTTTGGCGGACCTTGATTCTATTTGATTTTTGCATAAAGTCTTGCTCTTTTTCCCATAATAATATTGATAACTGTCTGACTTTACTTTCCAAGAGTTAAATGCGAGTTGAGTTCTTGAGTTACAAACTAGTGATTTTGATTTCCGGTTGTGAATGAGATTTAGTTGCCATCATAGGATAACAGTTTTCCATTATTTCCTCCCGTAATCTCTATTAATTGTATCTGTTTAAGATAAAGTTGGTTATAGTTTTAATTGTCTGAATGGGGGATATTTCCATCCCCCTAATATGCACATGGAACTCATGATTTAGTTTTGGAAGTGGAAATTCCTTGCATTGTAGAAATTCTTCGGCACATTATAAGACAAAGGAAAATCTTATCATCATTCTATTTATCTTAGGGAGATGGGCTGCTTCACACCGCCTGCGGGACTCCAAACTATGTTGCACCTGAGGTATATGCAATGGCCGTATGGGAGGCAAAGGAATTCAATTCTAAATTTAGTTTCTTTTTCAGTTGAGATGATTTTTGCTATCAGGTGCTCACTGACAGAGGCTATGATGGTACATCATCTGATGTATGGTCTTGTGGTGTCATTCTCTTTGTTCTTATGGCTGGATATTTGCCATTTGATGAGCCTAGCCTCCCTGCTTTGTATAGGATGGTATGTTTCAAGAATTTTGAATGGTTTTGGGGGTTTAATTGTCGGCGGAGACATTTCTTCGATTGATGAATTTCAGTTGGAACATTAATTAATAGATTAATTTTTCAGATCCAAAAGGCTGATTTCACATGTCCGCCATGGTTTTCATCTAGTGTAAAGGAACTGATTAAGCATATTCTTGTGCCAGATCCACGCATTGTGAGTTGCAAGGCTTCATTTAACTGAATTATGACCGTCTTTAATCAGATTCTTCATCGCCATGACATTATTTTCTTGTTATAAAGTAACAGTCAGAAATGTGGTATGCTGAGAGATGATGGTTTTATATTTTTATTGCAGCGAATGACAATTCCAGAAATCTTAGAAAGTGATTGGTTCAAAAAAGGGTACAAGCCACCACAGTTCGAGCAGGAAAATAATGTAAATCTAGACGACATAGATGCTATTTTCGATGATTCGGAGGTGATTTTTTTTATTTATTCTTTTCCGGTAATATGAACCTGAGATTATTTACTTTGCAATAATGTGTTTTGGACAACTGACAGAATGTTTGAAAGTCTTCTTGTTTGATGATCAAAGTGTATGACTCAGTTTTGGTGCTAAGAAAATATACTGTTAACCAGAAGCAAAACATGAATTTATGTCCAACTTCAAGTCATTATCTCATTTGTTATGTTTGATTGCAGAAACATCTTTTCACAGTAAAAAAAGAAAAGCCTGAATCCTTGAATGCTTTTGAGCTCATTTCCAAATCCCAGGGTTTCAGTCTTGAAAATTTGTTCGAAAAGCAAATGGTATGTTAAATGAGGTTTCTTCTTTTGTGTAAGTGAATGTTTTAGTGTAGCTAAACTTAGCCTACACTATCATATACATATCTAGTATTTTTATATTTTAAGGGCTCAATGAAGATTAAGAGTTAAAATTAAAGTGTCAAGGGTTATCTCGTTTATGTCTTATCCATTGTTATTGAATCTGGAAATTTATAATGTAACTTCAACTATTCCTAACTCAAATATAACTCCAATGGTTGTTTGGATACCAACAACAGGGTCTTGTTAAGAGAGAAACAAGTTTTGCTTCGAAGCGTCCTCCAAATGAGATCATGTTCAAAATCGAGGAAGCTGCAAAGCCTCTAGGATTTAATGTTCACAAGAGAAACTATAAGGTAACACTTATATTTTGATTGTCGCACTCTTGATCTGCTTTGCTGACTTTATCGAACATACCCAGTGGGGCAGCAGCACATAGTCCGGGGTGGGCCATGGCCCCACCCTGATTTTTAATTTTTTTTAGCTAGTATATTGTCAAACATCTGTTTCTTAATTTCCAAACAGGCAAACCCTCCTTTAGTCTTAGGTTGGTTTGTTTTTTTTAAAACAAGTTTTAAGTGTTTAGTCGTTATTTATATCTTTTGCCTAAATATCATCTACGGCACATTCTTTTCATTATGGACTCTCTCTCCACCACTCTAACTTCTTGTTGATTCTAGTAATCTTTAAAGTAAAGAATAACAATGAGTATATTATTATTTGAGTTTATGAATTTTTTGTGTACGTTGATATTTTTCTTATCGCATCTCTTGCGAAAATATATGAAATTAATTAGGATTTTACAATATATATTAAAAATTATTAATTAGGTCCTTACAATTATTTATTTGTATGTAATACAATTTCTAAGAGTGAGCTTGTGGTTTTATAATATTTCACGTATAGGTATAGGTTTGACACTTCCTAGTTCTTACCCTCCTTTAAGGTGTTATGTATAAATGAAAAATATTTTTTGATGGTCTTTTATGTAATTTATATAAAAAAAACTTAGCACTCTTTGATGTTGTACATTAAAATAAATTACTTATAATTTCATTATGAATTCAATTAAAAGATAAATTTTGTGATTTAAATGGGTGTTTATATAAAATATGGTATTTTCATATAGTGTATATGATTTTTTATATTTCTTATTTAAATAATATTAACTATATATTAAATTGATTCCTAAATTTGGCCCCTCCCAAATCAAAATCCCAGCGACGCCATTGATCACACCTGTTTTATTTCATTGTCTTATCCAAAAAAAAGGGTGATAAGATGGATCGGGATCCCCTTCATTACATCTACCCTCTAGCATCTCCTAATACAAATTTAACGACACAAAAATGTTGCTTTTGGCGACAGTACCAACAACACAATTGGTTGTGATAAATTTTATTGTGTCGCTAACTATTTACGATGATTTTTATTGTGCCGCTAAATGTAATATGTGTCGCTGAATGTGTGTTGGGAGATACTGGAGATTATGTGTAATGGAGGGGATCATAATCCGTTATAAGATGTACTTCAATTTAGTCCGAGTAAAATGTTTAGAAATCTCATTTACATTAGTACCTCATAGTTTAAATCAAAACTATTGCAGATGAAGCTGAAAGGTGATAAGACTGGAAGGAAGGGCCACCTTGCTGTAGCTACTGAGGTACTGACTTGATATTGGGTGAATATTAGATTTATTCATTTTCTTCTAAGTTAACCTTCAGAAGAACGAAGATATACATTATTCCACTTAGTTGTTTACATTTGGGTATGTTTGGGATGCAGCATTTGGAACTTTTATATACTATGGTTTTGGGTATCACCTCATCTGATGCTATTATTTGCATTTAAGGATTATCCCCTTAAAGAATTGATGAACTTATGTTAGGAAAAGTTTTCACTATATATATCGTCTATCCAACTGTTTAACAGACTCTTGGCTACAACCAACGTTGGTTGTGGATCTTTTTCCTATATATAAACACACACACACATATATATTAAAGGAGTTTTTATTGCATTTGTGGTGTGTTTATAGGATTTTATGAATCACGCAATATTATTATTTCCATTATTTGTTGTGAACTTTCTGTTGATCCCCTTTTTCTTTGTATCTATTCATATTGTGCTTCTTTTGTAGCAGTTTGCTCTCATTCGAGAAGAAAAGTAATGAAGGGATATTTACTTGCATGGAATAAAAGCAAACTTTTCTATAATCTTCCCAATTGAGTTCATTATTTATTCTTTCCCACTATGTAGATATTATTGGACTTAGGCTATGTTTGTTTGCAATGATTACACTTGGGATAATACTATTAATCCCAAGTGTCTTGTTTACATTTGAACTTGGGACTATTAGTCCTAGGATTATAAAATAGTTTAAGATGAAGGATTATTTAATACCATGTTCTACCTAGTATTATAATCCCTAGCATTTGGGATTAAAAATTGCTAGACAAAATTAACCTCAATCTTTTTCTAAAATGACTATCATGTCCTGCAATTTTTATTATTATTACTGACAACTTAAACTTACTGGTACAAAAACTAAATATATTTTTTTGAGGAGGGGGGTTGAGGTTGGGGGTGGGCGGGGTGGGGGTGAGGTGTATATATAATTATTATTTTTTTGGGGGGGGGAAGGGGTGGGGGATAGGGGCGTGGGGTGTATACATAATCACTGAATATTATTTTTTTTGAGAGGGTGAGGGGGTGAAGGGGTGAAGGGGTGGGCAGGTGGGGGATGGGCGAGTGGAGGTGTATACATAATTAGTAAATATTATTTTTTGGGAGGAGGTGAGGGGGGTATTTGGGGGTGAAATTTGGGGTTGTATATATAATCAGTAAATATTATTTTTTTGGGGGGTTAAATAATCTTTCCCCACTTTACTCGACCTCGGTTTACAAATGCATTATTGAACTGATTTTTTTTACAATCGAGTTGGTGAACTACAAATATTTATCAAATCGTTACAAATTCCGTTAAATGAGTTGACTTTTAACAGAAATATGTGACATCAGACAAGGATGACCCCACATACAATTACATGTCGCCTATTTCACGTGGGTTAATCCTAGTCATTGCCACGGTTGAATCGAGTCTTGGTGATATAAGGAGATAGATGATCTGAAGTAATTGAATACACATTGAATCAGAGAGATTCAAAGAGAAAGCGACTAGGTCACCAATATCTTAGAGAAAGCAACCCCATTTCTTCATGGCAGCTTCAATTTCAGGTCTAAAACTAAATTTAAATTCAACTAGATGTCTTGACTCTATGAGATGTGGTGCTGCACGTAACAACAAATTTCAAAGGAACACAAATGAGAGAGAAGCAAATGATGGAGATGATAAAGAGCAAAGTAATGGAAGCGATGGAGGCGTGTGATGGTGATCGAAGCTCAAACGAGTGTATGGTAGCATGAGACGAAGTTGAAGATGTGAGTCAGGCTAAAGTCGATCTGCGACTCAAGTTAGAGAGAGAAGAAGATCCTCTAGAATCCTTCTGTCAAGATAATCCCCAAATCGACGAGTATTGCGTCTACTACGATGAAACCCATGGCGGATGTGCTTGACCTGGGGATTACGAATCACAGTGGTGCGAGAGAGATTAGGATTTTGTCATTTACATGGATGGATTAATGGTCTGCAATTAGCTGTGTGATAGAGGATTTCATGTTTTGTTATTTGATGTGTGAAATTTAATTTGCTAATTTAATAAAACTTTCTTCAATTTAAGCTCCATTGTTGTGCAATAGAGAGAAAAGATGAGTATTTTTTTTTACAGAGTTGGGATAACGGGGAAAGGGAAAAACCTTTTCTACGCTGATAATCAATTTAAATATTTATCTAACATTAAAAGATACATTTAAAAATATAAATTGTCTTCAAAAATATTTCTTTTTATTTTTGAAAGGAGTGAAGTTTTTCTAGGGAGTAATTTTAAGAAATTAGAAGGGAAGAAAACCAGATGTTTCCGATTTGTTTTGTAAAATATAGTAGTAGTTTTGATAGTAATTTGTTTTTAAATATTATAATTATAATAGTAATAATAATTAAAACTTTAATAATAATAATAATAATAATAATAATACATAATCGAGAAAATATTATTTTTTTGGGGGTTCAGGGGTGGGTGGGGTGGGGTGGGGGTGGGCATGGGAGGTGTATATATAATCAGTAAATATTATTTTTTTTTTGGGGGGTTTAAATACATTTTTTCCCACTTTACTCGACCTCGGTTTACAAATGCATTATTGAACTGATTTTTTTTATAATCGAGTCGGTGAACTACAAATATTTATCAAATCGTTACAAATTCCGTTAAATGAGTTGACTTTTAACAGAAATCTATGACATCAGACAAGGATGACCCTACATACAATTACATGTCGCCTATTTCACGTGGGTTAATCCTAGTCATTGCCATGGTGGAATCGAGTGTTGGTGATATAAGGAGATAGATGTAATTGAATACACATTGAATCAGAGAGATTCAAAGAGAAAGCGACTAGGTCACCAATTTCTCAGAGAAAGCAACCGCATTTCTTCATAGCAGCTTCAATTTCAGGTCTGAAACTAAATTTAAATTCAACTAGATGTCTTGACTCTATGAGATCTGGTGCTGCAAGTAACAACAAATTTCAAAGGAACACAAATGAGAGAGAAGCAAATGATGGAGATGATAAAGAGCAAAGTAATGGAAGCGATGGAGGCGTGTGACGGTGAAAGGAGGCGTGTGATGGTGAAAGGAGGCGTGTGACGGTGATCGAAGCTCAAACGAGTGTATGGTAGCTGTTGGTCGATTTAGCAATCGATAAACACGCTTGTATGATATCTGTGATCCACAAGTAATATATGTAAGTAGAGTGTCGAACCCACGAGGACGAAGTCTTAATGAGAAAACAAATACTAAGGTAAAGTCGTTACAAATCTTATCTAAGCGAGTGAAAGAAATGGTTGGTTAATCTATTGCGATAAGAAAATCTAATTAAGAGAAGTAGTTAAGATAGGATTACAACTCCCTAAGGCTTCGCTTTAATCTCCTAACTCTACAAGATACAAACGCAATCAAGGAATGGCCAACCGAGGATAAATCTGAGCAAAAGCTTACGTCAAGAAGGACAAATGCACATCTCTAACCAGCTAGAACACATCATGTCTATTGGTGATGCTAACTAGGTCAAGGTCATTAAGCTCATCCCCAAGGTCACACAAGGCAAATAAGAATATGTCTATCCTATTAGCACATTAAGCCCACATTCCAATGTCATGGTCATAACAGGTGATGTTGTATTTAAAGAATAACAGTAATATCCATTCATCAATGTCCATCACTATCAATACTAATTTCTTTATCAAGCAATCAGACAGTAAGTACAAAATACAACAACCCATTCCAAAATGATTCATTCTATAAAATAAGAGAGAAAGTTGATTAAGCTAAACAAAAGGTTACATTGCAATCCTAAAAATGGAATTAGTTCATAACTATGGTACTAACACACATTTTAATACACACTACACATTCTCAGATAAATCGAAGGGCAGGGAGATTTGGAATAAGAAAACCCCTGTATGAAGAAGTGTTCTTCCGCCAAATCTACTCTTCACAAACAAACTCTGAATGTTGGTGCAAAAACCTTTGTTCCCTTTACAAGCTTCTTCTCTTTTTAGAAAGATAAAAGACAGAAAAGAAACTAAAAACAAGCTGTAATAAATTAAATCTCTGTGTATCCGATATCCCCCTCTTTTAAATCACGGGTAACCATTAAATATTTATCTTTGTCTTCCCATCGAACTAGGTCTTAAATACAAATTCTTGTCTGAACCGGAGCTCATAGACTGTACATGATTAGCATTAATCGGGCGTGGTAGGGTAGTTGGTGTATTGGTAAGTAAATAGATGGCGCCGGGCGGTATTGTGACTCCTAAGCATGCCGTGGTATTTGGTATTCTGCAGTCAATTAAAAAGGTCGGAAGGTTTGCTTGATGTTGGTAGCAAGGCGACATGGCTGTGGGCGCCACTTTACGCTTAAGACAAACCTGAAAAGAACTAAACGGGATACAGTAAAAATAACTAAGCAACTTAATCAAAAGATTGAACATAGGCATCAACATTAAGCAACAAAAAGGGCTAAATCGTGGGTACGAATCCCCCTCATCAAATACCCCCAAACTTAAGCGTTTGCTTGCCCTCAAGCAAACTATCAAACAAATATACATATTTTCATAAGAACAGGGCAAAAAGAATGCGATTTAGGGCCACGCGTCTAAAGCAAAAACAAAAGACTGTAAATGATCCACTTAGTGCGTGTGTGCAGGCCACATATCTAAGCTAGCCTTAACCCATAAAAAGATCATACTGTTGACCGTGCTAAATAATAAGCACCCAAGCAACTCACGCACAAAACAAGAGATAAAGACAAGACCCAGAAACATAAAAGGCTCGAAAGTTCTAGAATAGCTAAGAAAAATTTAAGTTAGACAGAACTTGATTACTTTGAGGCAAAACAGAGTACTCATTAGCAAGCTTTTGATCAATGACTCCCAAGCCAGAAGACTTTAAGGCACTAGGTGTAAAACACCCCTAAGAATCTAATAACTCAAGCACAAAGGCCATGTAAATAACATAAGTCCAAAATAGATTTCACGAGCCTACGTTTATGGGCGAGTGCGTTTCCACGCTCCATCTCAACCCACCGTAGGATACATATTTTTTTTTTTTTTTCAAAACAATAGAGCCGAGAATGCTAAAGCACCTAAACCTTTAAGAACTTGAAATCACAATGCATAAACTAGAGTACACTATTATCAACGCGGAAGATGACAATCATCCATGGAAAACTACTAGAGAGACAATAGGCTAGTGCTCGCTAAACGGATGGATCCAAGACAGTCTCGAGTTAACTAACACAGACCCCAGAACCGCATAACTATTGCCACAAACCAAGGAAAAAATATATATATAAATGCAGGACAGTCCGCCGAAGGCCAAAAACAACACTTAAGGCTAACTACCCTCTCCCAACAAATGGACAATTACCGAAACAAGGCTAGGGCAAGACAAAATATAATACGACAAAATTTTACCTATAGAGTGCCCTTATCATCACAGGGCACAGTCATATCACATGGCAAGAGTATACCAATTAAATCAGTGAAAGACCCAAAACAAATAGGCTTAAGGCAAGACAATACCTGACTTAGTCAAGGCATTCTCAAACAAAAGATATACAACCAAAAGCATATAAAAGAAACATAAAATACTACTAAGTAGAGACATGAATCCAAGATAAATTAAAGCATGCATCCAAACCAAAAGATATTAGATGATAATAACACAATAGATAGATAATAATTTAAACAAGAGTCTGGGGCTATCGATCCCAAAAACCAACTAACTTAACACAATAATAGAAATATGATAGTCATAACACAATTCATATATTAATAAAATACTAGCAGAAATTCTCCCCCAAACTTGAACATGAGCGATTGCCTCACCGCCATCATCGCTGGTCGAGCATTGGCATCCTCGCCGTAATCACCCCCAAGGCCAAAGTCTTCATCAGCACCGAACAACTCCAAGTCGTCATCATCATCGTCCTCCACATTTAAGCGGTTGGTACCCGGGTCCTCTTGACGATGGCGGAGGCTGCGATGGATAAGGAGCATAGAGTGGAGGCGCTGGAAATGGGAATGGCATGAAGTCCGCGTCCTCGCCACCTTGAGTAGCATAGATATTGGCTAGTGTATCGGCGAATTCGGCGTGATAGTGATGCGGCTGCGCTCGCCATTTGGGCAACCGTGTCGATCTTGCGATGCATAAAATTAAGGCTATTCATTATCTGAGCAAGGGCCCCCGAATCAATGGTATCGGCAGAAGGGGGAATTGGCGCCTGATTGGAGGTTCCTGCTGCAAATGAGGGCTGTGGGTCAGCAGAAGGCGGCGGCGGCAGCGCTGGCAGAAAGCCCTCACCGCGGGGATGCGATGAAGCATCATCCCAAACGGCGTAACGACTAATCAGCTGATGATCGATGACTGACATGGGCGGGAGGATAACATCTTTCGCCTCCCACTGGACACCCGCCCTTTTGCAAAGCCTTGTAATAAGAGGATGGGGAAGGCTAGACATAATCTTGCTTTTAATGGCCGCCTTGATGGATTCGTTGATCAAAGCTCCCACATCAATTTTTAGCCCCATCACAATGGCATAGAGGAGAGTTGCCGCTCTAAGGTGACATCACTCACGACGCGCGTCGGCTGAAGATTTGCACAGATAAAGGCATACCAAGCCTTACCATAACGACTGAGAGCCTGCGAAGGAAAGGACGTGCGTTCGGCAGTGTAGTCGTTGGTTTTCCAAACAGTACCAGGCTTGCAAAGCTTGCTAATAAGTTCATCAGATTGATAACTCCGAATCCCGTTCTCCCTGTAGTCCTTTTTGTCGAAATTGGGAGTACCATACACTTCATTAATGGCTTTGACGTCGAATGGGATAAGCTTTCCCCTAACAGGTACAGCCGGCGGACCATCCGGAATAGCATTAGCATAAAACTCCTTGACCACCGCCACCACAGCAGACTCTGGCGGTTTTGTGAAGTGTACCCACTTCATGGCACTAATCATGGAATGCATCTGGCCATCCAATTTGTCATCGGGAGGCCTTGAGCGCACGCCTCGCACAAGACTTCTAGACTTGAAATTTTGGGTGTAGCGTTTGTACGCTTCTTCGGATGGAAATTTGACGGGGTCCCATGGGGTAATCTGACTGCGGGAAGAGGGAGGAGGAGGAGGACCAATACTGGTTCTAGGACGCTTGGAAGCCATTGTAGAAGGAGAAACAAAAAGTAATGAGATGCAAGTCAAAGAGCGTGGCCAAATCACCACACCTGCTATTGCTTTTATAGGTGAACCTCGGTGAAGAATGAACTGTAGAGTCGGTTGGTTGCCCAAACGGCAGGAAACGGCTGAATGTTGGTTGAACGGTCGGAATTTTTAGCAGTTGCGTCGCTTGGGCAGAGAGAGAATAAGAGAAATACGAAACCACAGAGACCAAAACGCCTCAATTAATACTAGAACTGAATGTGGCGCTAGGGCGCGGCCTCAAATTGCATGGTCTTTGGCCGAGCGAGAGCAAGAGAAACTTATGGTATTTGGGCGTGGAAAGAGACTTAGCGGTGGCGCGATCTTAGCCAAGGCGCGGATCTGTTATGTAAGGTGCGAATTCTTGATGCTAGGACCTTTCTGGCGCCGGGCCGCGATAAGCCATGGCCATGATGGCGGATGGCGCCAGAAGAAGAAGAATGGAAGAAGCGCGACCATAGCAATCCTACACACAAGCATACAGAACAGTGAGAACACATATCAACAAATCAACTATAACAACTAAAACACAAACTACAGCAAAACCAACTGAAACACAGACTCCAGAGGGATGACATGAACCAAGGAACATAAACTAAACAGACTACAGAATAAAACTGCTAAACAGAGTGAAATATCAAGAAAAGACAAATAAAACAATTTGTTGATACTGAGATGGGGATGCCTCCCATCAAGCGCTTGATTTAGAGTCGTCGGCTTGACTTTCATCCCGTTTTACACCGGGTCTTCAAGTGTAATGGAGGTATTCTACCGGTCAACTGCGCTGCCCCAAAAGTGCTTCAATCTCTGCCCATTGACCTTAAAGGTTGCGTTCGAATTTGGGTCCTCAACCTCTATAGCCCCGTGCGGATAAACCTTGGCGACTGTGAAGGGGCCCGACCATCGAGACTTAAGCTTTCCCGGAAATAATTTTAGCCGAGAATTGAAAAGAAGAACCTTCTGGCCCGGTTTGAAATGCCTCTCGAGAATTTTCTTGTCATGCCACCTCTTGGTCTTTTCCTTGTATAACTTGGCGTTTTCATACGCTTGCAGACGAAATTCATCCGATTCATTCAGTTGCAACAACCGCTTTTCCCCGGCTGTTTCTAGATCAAAGTTAAGCTTTTGAATCGCCCAGTAAGCGTTGTGCTCCAATTCAACTGGGAGATGACATGCCTTGCCATAAACAAGCCTATAAGGAGACATTAGATAGGGCGTTTTATAAAGTTGTCTTGATGAGCCCATAATGCATCGTTAAGCTTCTTAGACCGGTCTTTACGGTTTGGGTTAACGATCTTTTCAAGATCGTTTCACCTCCAGATTCGAAATTTCGGCAATGGTTTAGTGCATGGGTGGTAGCGAGTGGCAATCTTATGAGTTACCCATATTTGGCTAGAAGGGCTTCAAAGTATTTATTGCGAAGTGTGACCCTTCATCGCCGATGATGGCCCGAGATGTGCCAAACGGGTGAAAATGTTCTTTTTAGGGCTGAAGCACCACCTTAAGCATCATTAGTCGGTGAAGGCATTGCTTCCACCCACTTTGAAACATAATCCACTGCCACTAAGATGTAAAGATTGTTGAAGGATGACGGGAACTGTCCCATGAAGTCGATGCCCCATACATCAAATAGCTTCACTTCCAGGATATTGGCAGGAGTAATTCATGCCGTCTTGATATGGTGCCCACCCTTTGACATCTGTCGCAGTTCATAACATAAGCGTGGGCATCCTTGAATAGGGTGGGCCAGTAAAATCCCGAGTGAAGCACCTTAGCAGCAGTTCGTTGGCCTCCAAAATAACCGCCATAGTTAGAAGAATGGCAATGATGTAGCACACCTTCAACTTCCTCTTCAGGCAAACATCTACGCAGAATTTGATCGGAACACTGCTTGAATAGGAAGGGCTCATCCCAAAGATATTGCTTGGCATCCTTGAGGAATTTCTTCCTTTGTTGATAGCTCAGGTTATTGGGAAGAACTTGACAAGCAACATAATTGGCAAAGTCCGCATACTACGGAACCTTGCCATTGACCACAAAAAGTTGTTCGTCCGGGAAAAAGTCATTTATGGCCCTTTCAGCGTCTTTCGAAGGCGTGGTGTTTTCCAATCTCGACAAGTGATCGTGACTTTGATTTTTACATCCCTTTCTTATCTCGGATTTCCAAATCAAACTCTTGAAGAAGCAGAACCCACCTTATCAATCTAAACCAAGCATCCTTCTTTTCTTTCAAATACTTGATGGCCTAGTGATCGATTGTATAAAATCACCTTCGTTCGATGAGGTAGGAGCGGAACTTGTCAGCGTAAACCACCGCCTTGCTGACTCCTCGGTAGTGGTGTAATTTAAGCGAGCATCGATCGATGTCTTCTTGGCATAATAAATGGTGTGAAAGACCTTCTCCCCTCTCGACCCAACAACGCCCCTATAGCAAAGTCATTTGGCGTCACGCACATCACTCAAAAGGATAGGCCCGATCTGGAGCTACCACAATAGAGTCTTAGAGACAAGCCTTTTCTTTAATAACTCAAAAGCGCTTAAGCGGTGACATCGAGCGAAAAGGTGATCCTTTTCGGAAAGAGTGCACAATGGTTTGGTGATGCACGAGAAGTCTGAATAAACCTTACAGTAGAATCCGGTGTGCAGAAAACTCCTTACCCCTTTTACTGAGGTGGGCGGTGGAAGGTTATTGATCACATCTATCTTTGCCTTATCAACCTCAATTCCGTGACCTGAAACCCGATGACCCAAAATAATGCCCTCTTCGACCATGAAGTGACATTTCTCCCAATTTAGCACCAGGTTGGTTTCGACACATCGATGGAGAACGACAGTTAAATTCGTCAAGCAGTTGTCAAACGAGCTCCCAAAAACGGAGAAGTCGTCCATGAAGACCTCCAAGGTCTTTTCAACCATGTCGAGAGAAGATTGACATCATACACCGCTGGAATGTTGCGGGAGCATTACATAGCCCGGAAGACATTTTCCGGAAGGCAAAGGTCTCATAAGGGCATGTGAATGTCGTCTTCTCCTGATCTTCAGGAGCAATGGAAATCTGATTGTACCCCGAGTACCCATCAAGCAAACAATAGTATTCGTGCCCTGCCAACCGGTCAAGCATCTGATCAATGAATGGAAGGGGAAAATGATCCTTACACGTTGATTTGTTCAATTTCTTGTAATCCATGCACACTCTCCACCCGGTCACTGTCCTTGTGGGAATCAGTTCGTTGTTCTCATTGGACACAACTGTCATCCCGCCCTTCTTTGGCACACAGTGGATAGGACTAACCCAAGGGCTATCGGAGATGGGGTAGATAATGCCCGCATCTAGCAACTTAATGATCTCTTTTCGGACGACCTCTTTCATAATGGGATTCAGCCGTCTCTGATGCTCTATAGATGGCTTTGAACCTTCCTCGAGAAGAATTTTGTGCATGCATAGAGTTGGGCTGATCCCTTTTATATCAGCAATAGACCACCCCAATGCTGTCTTGTACCTCTTGAGCACAAACAATGACTTTTCTTCGACATTTTGTTAGAGAAGCGAAATTATCACGAGTAATGAAGATGAATTTCCTAAATAAGCATATCTCGGTGAGCGGAGCAAGGGTTTAAGCTCAAGGACGGGAGGCTCGATGATTGTGGTAGAGCACAGGAAATAGATGCCTCATTATCATTCAAAGACTCGAATGGCGGTGGAATTGCTTTGATCTTTGAGGTTCATCGAGCCACGTGGCACATTCCACATGTGATGGTTCTTCCGTAGTACTAGCCCGGTCAAAGTAGCTTCAAAGGATCTTGAATGCAAGTTTCTGAGAATACCCCCTTCACTGAATTATCAATTGTATTTATCTGGAAGCAATCCTCAGGTGTATTAGGATATTTCATTGATCGGAAGACATTGAAAGTCACTTCCTGATCATGAACTCTCATTGTTAGCTCCCCTTTTTGGACATCAATCAAGGTCCTCTCAGTTGCCAAGAACGGCCTTCCCAATATTATCGGGACCTCCCTATCCTCCTCAAAATCAAGGACTATGAAATCCGCCGGAAATATGAACTTGTCCACCTTCACTAACACATCCTCTACAATTCCCTTCGGGTATGTCGAGGAGATCGTTTACGATTGAAGGGTGACACTTGTCGGCTTGGCTTCATTTAGGCCCAGCTTTTTATAAATGGAGAGGGGCATCAAGTTGATGCTAGCCCCTAAATCACATAGAGCCTTCCCAATAAACTGGTCCCCAATGGTGCACAAGATTGTTAAACTTCCCGGATCTTTTAGCTTCGGCGGAAGCTTGTTTTGAAGGATGGCACTACACTCTTCTGTCAGTGCCACCGTCTCATAGTCCCCCATTTTTCGTTTCTTGGATAGAATGTCCTTCATGAACTTGACGTAACTGGGCATTCCCTCCAATGCCTCTGCAAATGGGATATTTATGTGCAGTCTTTTGAACACCTCCAAGAATTTGGAAAACTGCTTATCCAGTTTCTGTTTCTGCTCCCGCTGGGGGAAAGGCAACTGAGGGAGAGGTTGGTTGACCAAAATCGTTGGAGGAGATGGTGTTGGAGGTCTATCTTGACCACTTTCTTCACCCCCACTTGTCTCAGCACTCTCATTCACAGGAGGTTCCTCTTCTAGCACTACCTCATCTTCCCCAGGAATACTCTCTCCACTTTGCACTTTGGTGGTTCTCCCACTTCTGAGGGTTACTGCTTTACACTGCTCCTTGCCTTCCCGTTTCAGATTGACATCAGTGTCACTAGGCAATGCGCCTGGTGGGCGACTGTTTAAAGCAGTAACCAACTGTCCCATCTGCACCTCAAGATTCCTAATGGAGGCCTCTTGATTGTTACTTCTGGGCTATGTACCTAGACAAAAGATCTTCTAAACTGGGTTTCCTTTCCTGTTGAGGTGGAGGATGGTGAAACTGGTGCTGAGTGCTCTGTGGCTGTGGGTTGAACTGAGTCTAAGGTTGGAATCCTGGAGGATTAGCATAATTCTGTCTGGTAGATGAAGGTTGAGGCGGGTTGGGGTTTGGGCCCCATTGTTGTTGTTGTTGCTTCCCATGAGAAGTTTGGATGATTTCTTAAACCGGGTGGTAATGAGTGGAAAGGCGGTATTTTGTTGCCACCGTAGTTGAAACAAATTGGCCCGACTCGGCGCTTATCGCATTGATCGGTTGGGTGGCTCCTTGACATAATTCACATTGAACCACGACACTCTTGCGTTGTGAACATTGAAGGTCCCATGGTGTCTAGCCTTTTCGTTAGCTTTGCTACTGAGCCATAACGAAGTGAAAGAGTCCACTTCATAAACCCCCATTTGCACGCTTCTTGGGGCTTGCCTATCATTCGACCATTGGTAATTATTGGCGCCATTGTCTCCACCGGCTCATATCCCATTTGTGTGATGTTTTGCCATGAATGCCCCTCCAGAAGCGGCATCGATACTCGAATGAGTAGATCCAGACAACCCATTGTAAAAGGTCTGGATGGGAAGCCACTCTAGCAGACCATGGTGTGGGCATTTCCTCAACAGATCCTTGAACCGCTCCCACGAGTCATACAAGGATTCGGATTCAAACTGAACAAAGGACGTGATGTCATGTCTGAGCCTAGCTGTTTTGGCAGACGGAAAGAATTTTGCCACAAATTTCTGTGCCAAGTCGGCCCATGTAGTGATGGAGCCAGACGGAAGTGAATGAAGCCAGCTCTTGGCTTTGTCCCTTAACGTAAATGGAAACAACCGGAGTCTGATGGTATCATCAGACACTCCGTTGCATTTAAATGTATCACAGATCTCCAGAAAATTTATCAGGTGATCATTGGGGTTGTCATTCGGCAGTCCCCCAAACTGAATGTTGGTGCACATTTGAATGGTGCCCGGCTTGATCTCAAAATTATTGGCTTGGATGGCGGGCCTTTGAATACTCGGCTGGAGATCATCAATTCGAGACATAGCATACTCCCTCAGAGATTTCTGAATTTCTTCAGCCATAATGATAGGAGCAGGTGGTTCCCTCGATTCTTCTCTCTCTCCGATTAAATCAGACGTCCTTAGATTCTTGTCAACCTCGGGATCGAGAGGCGTTGTGCTTCGACCCTTCCGAGGTGGCATAAACAGAGAAGACTACCTGAAAAGAGAATTAAACAGAAAAATCAGTTTAAAGTAAGATCGTAAAGACTCAGTTTTAATATTGAGAAACGATTAATACTAAGTCCCCGGCAGCGGCGCCAAAAACTTGTTGGTCGATTTAGCAATCGATAAACACGCGCAAGTATACGCGGTCCACAAGTAATATATGTAAGTAGAGTGTCGAACCCACGAGGACAAAGTCTTAACAGAAAACAAATACTAAGGTAAAGTCGTTACAAATCTTATCTAAACGAGTGAAAGAAATGGTTGGTTAATCTATTGCAATAAGAAAATCTAATTAAGAGAAGTAGTTAAGATAGGATTACAACTCCCCTAAGGCTTCGCCTAATCTCCTAACTCTCTAAGATACAAACGAATCAAGGAATGGCCAACCGAGGATAAATACAAGCAAAAGCTTCTGGCGAAGGACAAATGCACATCCCTAACCAGCTAGAACACAACATGTCTATTGATGATGCTAACTAGGTCAAGGTCATTAAGCTCATCCCCAAGGTCACACAAGGCAAATAAGAATATGTCTATCCTATTAGCACATTAAGCCCACATTCCAATGTCATGGTCATAACAGGTGATGTTGTATTTAAAGAATAACAGTAATATCCATTCATCAATGTCCATCACTATCAATACTACTTTCTTTATCAAGCAATCAGACAGTAAGTACAAAATACAACAACCCATTCCAAAATGATTCATTCTATAAAATAAGAGAGAAAGTTGATTAAGCTAAACAAAAGGTTACATTGCAATCCTAAAAATGGAATTAGTTCATAACTATGGTACTAACACACATTTTTAATACACTACACATTCTCAGATAAATCCAAGGAACAGGAGATTTGGAATAAGAAAACCCCTGTATGAAGAAGTGTTCTTCCGCCAAATCTACTCTTCACAAACAAACTCTGAATGTTGGTGCAAAAACCTTTGTTCCCTTTACAAGCTTCTTTCTCTTTTTAGAAAGGTAAAAGACAGAAAAGAAACTAAAAACAAGCTATAATAAATTCGTCTACTATGTATCTGATATCCCCCCTCTTTTAAATGCGGCAGCTTCGCTAAGTATTTATACTGTCTTCCCACTGAACTAGGTCTTAAATACAAGTTGTCTGAGAACCAAGACTCATGTTTGCTATATGAACATTAAATCGATGGCATCGGGCGCCGTTGGTGGTATTTGGCGTAAATAGATGGCGCTGGCGTGCGTGACTCTGGCAGCTAGCCATGGTATTGGGCTACACGCCTAGTCAAGTCAAGCAAAGCAATAAAAGGTGGGAAGGTTAGCTTGATGTTGGCGGGCGCGACTCTCTGGTATTTGAGGCGTAAGTTTAGTATTTGGGCGCCACTTTACGCTTAAGACAAACTTGAAAAGAACTAAACGGGATACAGTAAAATAACTAAACAACTTAATCAAAAGATTGAACATAGGCATCAACATTAAGCAACAAAAAGGGCTAAATCGTGGGTACGAATCCCCGTCATCAGTAGCATGAGACGAAGTTGAAGATGTGTGTCAGGCTAAAGTCGATCTGCGACTCAAGTTAGAGTGAGAAGAAGATCCTCTAGAATCCTTCTGTCAAGATAATCCCCAAATCGACGAGTGTTGCGTCTTCTACGATGAAACCCGTGGCGGATGTGCTTGACCTGGGGATTACGAATCACAGCTGTGCGAAAGAGATTAGGATTTTGTCATTTACAAGGATGGGTTAATGGTCTGCAATTAGCTGTGTGATAGAGGATTTCATGTTTTGTAATTTGATGTGTGCAATTTAATTTGCTAATTTAATAAAACTTTCTTCAATTTAAGCTCCATTGTTGTGCAATAGAGAGAAAAGATGAGTATTTTTTTTACAGAGTTGGGATAACGGGGAAAGGGAAAAACCTTTTCTACGCTGATAATCAATTTAAATATTTATCTAACATTAAAAGATACATTTAAAAATATAAATTGTCTTCAAAAATATTTCTTTTAATTTTGAAGGGAGTGAAGTTTTTCTAGGGAGTAATTTTAAGAAATTAGAAGGGAAGAAAACCAGATGTTTTCGATTTGTTTTGTAAAATATAATGGTTGTTTTGATAGTAATTTGTTTTTAATTATTAATTATAATTATAATAGTAATAATAATTAAAACTATAATAATAATAATAATAATAATAATAATCAGAAAATATTATTTTTTGGGGGTTGGGGGGGGGGGTTGGGGTGGGCGTGGGAGGTGTGTATATAATCAGTAAATATTTTTTTTTTGATGTATAAATAAGTTTAAAATATGCTATTATTGGTAAAGGTATAATAGTCCAAACCATATTTTTTAATCCAATACTTTAATTAATCATGAAAAAAACAAACATAACATGGAATTATTTTAAGTTATCCGGTGAATAATCCAATAAAATATAAACACGTGACTTGGACTATTTAATCCTAGGATTAATAGTCTTGGGATTATAATCCATCCCGAGATTATAATCCTTACAAACAAACATGGTCTTAGGGTCTTGTCATGAATTTGATAATTGTGATCTTTTTGGTATTCTGATTTATTTATTTTCCCTTTCATTGATGGGTGCGATGGATATATTTTTTTGCTTCATATATAAATATTCTCTCTTTTCTCTTGTACACACACACACACACACACACACACACACACACACACACACACACACACACACACACATATATATATATATATATGTATATGTTAGGTAATTTCCATCTCAATCATCTGCTTCCGTTAGTGAAGATATATATAAATCACCTTAATTGTCATTTACTCCGAGGTCTTCATATATGCATTCAGTATGATGAAAGGTCTGCATATGTTGTATGAAGCAGTTTTTATATTATTACCTCCTTACCACAAGACATCCTTTGAATTATAGTAAGATATCTCAATCTATTGGTATTATAAATAGCCGTTGATATTTTCAGAGCAAAAATAATGTTGTCAGCAAATATATATATTTAGCGACATTTTTATAACTGTTCTCGGGACACCAAACACTTTAAGTGACACTTTATTGCTTTGGCAATATCAATCGCCTTATGAATATGTATATTTACTTGGATCTTATTTATGATGTCATCACTCATCAATATGGGCATTCATTTTTACCCCATGCTATGAGATATGGATGTTGCACATTGCTACTCAGTCATCCTATATCATGATTGGCAGTCTAAGTTGCACAGCTTGTGTTTCAGCTTTGCGATTGCAAGATGATTTCCTTAGCTATCAAACATTTAGTTGTATCTATGTTTTGCTTAACAATTTTGGGACGCTTTGCTCAGACATATATATTGCAAAGAATTAATGCTTTGTATAATGTTATTCATACTCCCTCTGTTCCAAAATATAATATCATTATTGACTTTTTGAAGTCAATGTAAGACATTTTCAAACTCAAAATTGATATAGATTCCTTTAATTTTAGTCAATCCAATGATGAATATTATAAATTATGTAAAAAGTTACTCATTGTAAGATTTATTGTTTCATCTTAATTTTGAGTTTGAAAATATCTCAAATTGACTTTCAAAAGTCAATAATTATGTTATAATTTGGAGCAGAGGTAGTATTATTTAGGTTAGACATAAGCCAGGAAGCTATATATATTGAAGGAGTATAAGAGGCTCGTGCTTCTGGATGACCATGTTTAAGCTAGCCAAGTTAACTCTTACAGTCTGTAAGGGTAATAATTTACCATTGGTGGTAGGATTGTGGTATTCTTACTGAAACTCTTATTAATACCACACTTAAAACTAAAAGGTTAAAAGTACAACTGCATTGCGATATTCAAACTGTGGCTTTCAACTTCAGGTATTTGAAGTGGCTCCCTCTGTGCACATGGTGGAGCTCCGGAAAACAGGTGGCGACACACTAGAGTTTCACAAGGTATGTCAGAAACTTTAGTATTGAACTACTTGCTAATTCCTTATGTGAAGGGAGACTTTTACTTTGTCAAGGGCCAAGTTTATCATAGAACTGATTAGCTTCCCAACTTTTCTTTAATCAAATGGCAGTTCTACAAGAGCTTCTCATCAGGGCTGAAAGATATTGTCTGGACCACCGAACCAAATAATGAAGAAAAGAAGTGACTTGTATACCTGAGCCCTTGCATGCATAGTTTCCTTTATGGGAAGGGGAGGGCAGTGGATATGTGTCATATTCGTTTGCTCCTGCAGGGCCTGAACAACTATCTGCCTACTTATCCCAATATAGGTGCAGATCTTAAGTCAGAATTAATTATACTGGCGGGTAGCAGTTTGTGGAATTAAGTCATGGATGTAGAAGAAAATGCCGTGTGTTGGCTTTTAGTTTCTTAGGTTATGTTGGAGGGAGACAAGAATAGAAATCCTGTATGTTTTAAGTGTTAATCTTTTGTTTTGTTTTTTCCTAAGAAATTTTGGGAGTTCTTACAAATAGAGATAGATGGTTCATGGTTTAGAAGAACCTTTACTCCAAGAAGGTACGTTATGGTTGTGCTTCAATTCTAATTTGCAGCAAACTGTAGTTTACTTACAATTACATATTGTAACATCTTCCATATATAAGTTTTGTACTATGAGTATCTCCAGTGGATGTGGTATGCTATATGTAGTCTCTTTATATAGTCATATCGATGCTTGTAAGTGGGTATTTGGTAGGATAAAAATCCCTATATCTGATAAGGAGATTTCCTACTGATTTGTTGACCCTGGGTTTGGTTTGGACTAAAACTTGAGCAGAAATTATTGAAAAATCTATGCTAATGGTAATGTGTAATAGTCCTAGTTATAGTCCTGAATTGTTATACACTATACCGCAGCGCAGCGCAGTGCATATAAATACACAAAAGATAAGATTGATCCGTAAGATCTTATTAACCCCAAAAAATAATTAATAATAACAAAACAGATGTTTATATATAAACTAGTTTCCTTTTGCTATAATCTATGTTATGTTTGGATTGAAGGAATGGAATAGTGAATGAAATGATCCATTCCATTCTAGTTGGAATGAGTTATTCTATACTCTTTCTCCCAAAAAATAAAATTCATAAATTTGAGAGAAATAAGAATGGTTTAATCAATTCAATCGCAATCAAACATAATTTTTTTTATTCTATAGGAATAAGTCATTTCATTCCTACATTTATTACTTTAATCCAAACGTAGCATAAGTTTATGAATGATGCATGGTTAGCTTAGTTAAAACATCATGACTACAGTCGTAGGAAAAAAATAAATGAAACAGAAGGAGAGGATAGGAGGCACGATCATTAACTTCAATGACAGAGAATTAGTGACATTAATACAAACAGCACAGAGGCCCCATCCCATCCCATCATTAAGTTTTTGACAGACAGACAGACAGTACAAACCGACAGACGACGACGTTGGGGAGAGAGGGAGGGAGGGAGGGAGGGAGGGAGGGAGGGAGGGTTGCTTATCAATTCAATTCAATGTCAATAGCCATCAAATTAAGTCACCGAATTAACCCTGACATTATTTGATAATTTTTAATTTGATTTGATCCTAAGTGAAGTATACTACTTTAATTCGTAGCTAGCTAGCAAGCAAGCTTGGATATACTACAAGTCACAAGTAATTAATTACACTTGACTAGATAATATAGACATTTAGAATGGTGTTAATCTGAAAGACAAATGTGTTAATTGGCCTGCCCTCCCAACTTAAAAATTACTACTAGTAAAACCAACGTGTGTGTATATATATATATATATATATATATATAGTTGTATAAATTCCTCAAACTTAATTAACTATGGAATTTTTTGGGTCATTGTCAACGTTTTAATAGCAAGAGGTGGTAATGTCATGTCGGCTAAACTAGAATATGGAGCTAGCTTGCTTGCTTGCTAGTAGCTTGGACACTCGAAATGATTCATGTTGGGCGGGCGGGCGGGCGGGCGGGCGACATGGGTTGACAAGTAAAAATGAATAAATTTTAATAAACTACTACTACTACTTTTTAATTAAATATATTTAGATAAATGGAGCGTTTTGGCAGAGTTATAACATTTTTAGAGGGGAGTCAAAATATATCAGTTAAAAAAAATTATTTATTGACGTTTGGAGTGCTTCTTTCAAATTCGTTTTGCTCAATTATACTCCCTATGTTCCTAAAATATTGTCGTTTAAGGTTAATGCACACAGATTAAGGAATATAATTAATACCTAGCGAAAATACTATACTACCCTTATTAATTGTCTCAACCAATTATTCCATTTCCAATGTTTTTTATTCAATTCAACCAATTACTTCTTATTCAACCAATTACTACTTAGATTATATAGCATTGAATTGAATAAGAATCATTGGGAAGGGAAGAAAGCTTTAAATAAGAGAAAACTTTAAATAAGGGTAAAGAAGGAAAAAAATAGCTAATGTGTATTGATAAACTCAAAACGACAATCTTTTTGGAACAAAAAATACTTCTTAATACGACAATCTGTTAGGAATGGAGGGAGTAGTATTTAACATCCTATTCCAACCCTTATCAACCTTTGAGTTGTGAGTCTAATGTCTTTAAATACACAGCGCGCGCGCATACACACACACACACACACACACACATATATATATATATAAATTTCTCCCGAACTATGAGACTATTAATCAAACTTTGAAGTTTTTAGTCAATGATTAGCTACTTTTATAGATAAATTATAAATTATAATATTATATGTAAAACCCCAACTTTTTGAATAAAGATGAATTTTCTATAAATATTATTTTTGAATATTATGGAGTGAAATTGATATAATGTTATAGTTATGGGTAATATTTATAAATTTTGCAAAATCATGAAGTTGTTATATAATATTCGATTGGTGGGGAATATTCGTTTTAACAGGGAATATTAAATACAACGACACAATCATTAGTGACCCCATAACGGAATTATTGTCGGATGAGAAAAGCGACAAAAATACTTTATGAAAATAACGGCGGAAGTTTTACAGTTAAGCATTGAAACACCGGTGTTAAAAAACAATGAATACGATGTCTGGCGTGGTAATAGCAGCACGGTATTAATTATTGATGCTTACGTGATAAGTCACTTTCGGTTTTGTTGGTATTATTAATGTAATAATCGAGAAAATCTTTTTATATAAAAGAATACTTTTATAAAGTTATCCTATAAATAGAATATATTATATTCTATTATGCATAGTGTTGCATAGTATCTGCATAGTATTTTGCATAGTAAAATTTTTTTATATAAAGCAGAATACTTTTATAAAGTTATCATTTTATTAGACAATAATTAGAATATATTATATTTTATTATGCATAGTGTTTTGCATAAGTAGTACTGCATAGTGTTTGCATAGTAAAATCTTTTATAAAGTTATTCATTTTATTAGATTATAAATAGAATATATTATATTTTATTTAAAAGATTTTGCTTTAAATATGGACCGTCAGATTAAAGTAAATCAACTGGATAGTTCATGAGTTAGTTACTATCTGATCCATTTTCTATAAATAGAAGCTCATTCCTTCATTATTTTCTTACTTAATTCTTTGAAACTCTAGAGAGATAAACTATAGAGAGAAAGAAGAAAGTATTATTCTACTTCACTACTTATATATCCGATCTTTCTTCTTCTTAAGGTAGGGAATATTATTTGTTGTACTCGTAAGGGTGTTATTCTTTTGTATTCATGAAGAAAACTTATGTTATTCCGGTCTTTATTATTTTGTTGGAATAACTTGTATATCGCGAGCTACCTATACTTGGTGACATTCTCTTATTATTCCGTCTTTACTATTACATTGGAATATCACATGCATGCGCTTTTACTTGGGACTGATTAAAATCTTTATTATTACATTGGAATATCGCATCACATGCATGCGTTTTCGTCGGTTCAGTTACATCTTTATTATTATTACATTTGGAATATCACATGCATGCGTTTTCTGTAGAACTTGATTAAAATCCTTATTAGTATTACATTGGAATAACTTTGTTATACATGCAAAGTCGCATGCATGGTGATTTCTTTTGTTATTCCATTCTTTATTATTACATTAGAACATCCCGTCGGTCATGTAATTTTACTTTGACACGGTTCCGTTATTTAGTATTACATTGGAATAACTTTGTCTACATCTGCAATCCGCATGCATGGTGATTTCTTTTGTTATTCCATTCTTTATTATACTCAGTTGGTTAAAGTTTTGACTTCTATACTCCATGAAATTAGTAGAATATCCTTGATAATTGCGCTTCATCTAGTATCATTTCATGGAAATATTCTTCTGAGCATTCTTGAATTTTACTCTACAAAGCAGTATCATGTTGACAATTTGGACGTTATTGGTTCTTGGACAAATTAATTCTTGAACTTGTTTTATTGAATTCTTATATCATTGTCATCATCCTCATATTTATATTTTTTGAAAGTCATCGTGTATTTTGTAGTGCATAGATGGACTTGGTATGATTATGACGAGGGATTATTGATTGTAATCATGGTAGTAATGTTACAAATGATGTGGTAAAATCCTCATTGGCCCGTAGTGCATTGTGGATGAGTTGTTGTCATGATCATGACCATTAATGAATACACAAATATTCTTGGCGTAGTGCATGGATAATTGTGGTCGTGATACTAAAGAATATCCTTGGTAGTAGTGCAGGGGGTGATTCGATGATGTGGATTATTTATTAAGTTGAGTCTCGTGATAAAAGTCATGAAAAACCTTTTAAATCATTGAAGATAGTAGATTTTATTCTCTACTTGACTCTTCTAATGGATTGCTTGTTTGCGCTACAGTTAAACTTGATGTTTGTTATATTGTATCAGTTTAACACTGTTCAAGGCTAATGATAATTTATTCTGCATTATCTTAGTCGTAATATTTCGTCTTTGGGTTAGTTGAGCTCACCCTTTCTTTCACTATTCTCTTGAGGAAATGAGAAGCGTAAATTTGGGACGAGTCGAGGAGCGGAGTGATGGTGGGATGATAGTATTAGCTAGTAGTCCTCACTATTACATTAAATAGTGTGACAATAATTGTAATGAGGACTCCTTTTGAGTTTGTATACTCTCTAGAAAGCGATATTTGTATTCAAACTCACGGTTTATGTTTTGTCGTATTGTACCACGACGGTTGTATTATTAAGTTGTATTTGATTTACGTACCATGTATCCGCAACTCAAGATGGGTGATGTATACCTAATTTTGGGGGCGTCACGGTTGGTATCAAAGCTTAGGGATATGATCCCGGCTAAGATGTGAGACTAGAACTAGGAGGGAAAGACGGGAATTCCTTCATTTAGTATGACCTACCTAAGTTTATTTGGTATTTAATTGTTCGGTCAGAGTATAGGGTTAATATGTTATATGTTAATTAACCTTTATTTTGTGGCAGTATCTGAAAATGACATCCGAGAATGTTGAAAATAGCAATGGAGCACAGGAGACCGTTGAGTCTCCACATATCAATAATCAGGAGAATATGCATCAGGAAGGCGACAATTCTCATGCAAACAACAACACTGACCAAATGATGAATGATGGAATGTTCAGAGGCTTTATGCAATTCATGCAACATCAGGCGAGAGCGGCTCGTGTCCAAAATGTAGGTGAAAATATTGGAAACTCTCGGACGGTCACCGCTAAACAGTTCAAGGAGTTGGGACCACCGGAGTTTATTGGAGAGCCAAAACCACTTAAGGCGGAAGCATGTATAAAGCAGATCACCAAGATATTTGATGTCTTGGGATGTTCCGAGGAGCAAAAGGTTCCCTTCGCCACCTTCATGTTGCGTGAAGAGGCAAATTACTGGTGGGAATCTGTAAAACCTACCCAGCCTTACGCACTCAAGATGTCTTGGGAGAAGTTCCAAGAGCTATTCAACGATAAGTACTTTCCCGAGAGTATTCGTCACATGAAAGAGGTGGAGTTTATCAAGTTGGAACAAAACAATATGACCGTATCGCAATATCTGAGGCTAAATTTACTGAGTTATCCGGTTTGCATCCCATTTGGTCGATAATGAGGAGGCGAATGACGCGAATGTTTTAAGAGGTTTGAAAGCAGGAGATACGTCAATATCTTATTTCTCATAAACTATGTTTGTACTCGGATGTTGTAAATAGGGCTCGATTATTGGAGCCTTGAGAACGAGTCAACGCAACCAAGAGAAAGCGGTAACGCAAGATGAAAATACCGGTGGTATCGATCATCGAAGCGGTGACAACAAAGCGTGGAGGAATCAACATGCGAAATGGTAACCACGCCGGTGGTAATCATGACCAAGACATTAAAATGGACATTTCAAGAAAAGGAGATTCAACAATGATGAAAAGACGTCCAAGACCAAAGAACGAAGTGGTTAAGGAAGGAGAAACGACCAAATTATCATATGCTTCAAATGTGGAGGAGAGGAACATATCGGTCAAGCTAGCGATGCCATCCAAAGCGTGTTATAATTGTGGAAGAGAAGGTCACCTAGCCCGATTTTGTCGTTCACCGAAGACAAGTTCAGCTAGGATGGAGGCACCAAAGGCCATCCCAGAAAAGTCAAAGCCGGTGGTGCAAGGGAGAGCATTTGTCGTTGTGACACCCCCAAATCCTGGTACTTCAATTCCATGGGATTTGGTGTTCATTGTACAAATATCATCTATCTATCTACCCATAATAAATGCAAGCCATGCAATAGATATAATAAAAATCTTCCCCTTAAGGGTTACAACATCTGAATAATAATAATACAATCCAAGGTTAAACTAACCTTAAACATTTGTGCGGAATCATAAACAAATAAGTATAAAACAACATCATTAACTCAAGTCTTAAACATAAATACATCATCTAATAAAAATAACAAGTCTTCATCACTTGCTAACTTTGCCTTTTGCCTTTTTAGTGGAAGGTTCATCGGTTCTTTTCGTTCTTAATCGCAATGTTATTATTAAGCAAGAGTGAGCACTATTGCCCACAAGTATAACAATGAAATAACAATTATAATAACATGCGAGTAAATCAAAGACATCGAATAAAAGCTCAACTTTTGAATCAAGAATGAATAATAAGAATCAAAAGAATTACGAGGGTCATAAGACCTTGAACTATGTCCTAGGTTATCAAGGGTTATACTTGAAACCTTTAATGATCATAAGACTATGGACCTTCTACTCGTACTTGGGGGATCAACCTTTAGTACCATCATCGTGCACAATATCTTAGCGTTAACACATAAGTAAATCCCTTTGCAGGGTTGTTCATCTCAGTTTGACATTCGAGTCCATACCAAAGGAAGTTTGGTTTGGATAATTCAATAAGGGTTCTGAAATTTAGAACGTTCATCAACTAAGGACTAGTTGAATCAATAAAGTTCACTAGTCTAATAAGGTTCAACAATAATGATATTCAATTCGAATAATAATCTCAAGAAGTATACAATAGAACAATTATTGTATAACTGAATCATGCTTTGAAAAGATAATAAATCTTTAATATAACATTTGAACTTGAATAATAGCAATGATAATTTACTTGGGGTAATTAATAAACTTGAACAAATAATGACAAGTAGGGTTAGAAAACTTGCCTCGTGCGTAGATTACACTTTAACTAAGCACGTTCTTTGAATTTAATCCTACATACCATTCACATTCACAATACCAGTTAATTATAACTTAACTAATCATCAATGATTATTCTTTTTGTTTACACTTTGGTTATTAACTATACTTAGTTAATTTACTACTTTGTCACATAATTTACACATCATGAATAACAAGCTAATTATGTATTCAATAATTCAATCCACATGTAATTATGTTATTTACATGTTAAACAACTATTTTAACATCTCATTATACTTTTAACATGTTTACATGTTCATTAAATTAATTTACTAACACATTGTTAGACTTAAACATTTTTAAAAAATTACATTTCGAACTTTACGGAGAGTATATTATGACGCCACTTTTATCTTGATTTCTCGTTACTGATACGTTCATACGTATTCTTGACTTTGGTCGATATAATGACTATGGGTGGCTCGCGCAACGATGCAACTCTTATGCACATGGCCGTATATACTATGCTGGCGTACCAGACACAGAAAAGGCAGTTCACGAAAAATCACAGAACATGCCAATTTCTTCTAATTTCTTATTTCCTACTCGTAATTAGACATACCCACATGATATAATTCATATAAAACATTACTCAACATCTAAAGACTGATTTTAACCCATTAAAACACATAATTACTGAATTAAAATATGCAAATTGTACTGTTCTTTGTGTTCTTGAAGATTTTGAACAAAAAACATAAAATTTAACACTACTGATTCGTTATAACACCGAATTCGTTCATTTAAGGTTTGGTCTCTTCGTATCAACATGAATAATAATAAACGAGTGTAAAATTTAGGGATAATATACGATCAATACATGAAATATCACGTATAAGGCCATATGGCCAAAACCCATACTCTGTAAATTTTTGAAATAGCAAATCATCATTTACTGAAACTTATGATAAGGAATCATATAAAATATATATAAAACATTTTATGCTACTCGAATTATTACATATATTCCTAACTCAATTTCCCAATTTACAGAAATTCCACAGAACTTGATTGAAAGCCATTTTCATAAAAAAAAAGAAAATGACGTAAAAGTAGAATTTGGGTTGGAGAGAATTACTCACAGATTAGTGTAGATAGGAGGGATTGAATTTTCTCAATCAATCAAACAACTCACAATTCTCTCAATTTCTTAATTCTCTCTCTCTCTGTGATAATTCTCTAGACTTAGCAATAATGGAATGAATGAAGAAGAAGACGTCGTATATAATAATTAAACTGACGTAGTTGTGGTCAATTAACCAATTCGTGGTTAATTGCCCTCAAACACTACTAAGGCCTTGTTTGGCTATTCAATATAATTCATTCTCATTTAATTTGATAAACTTCTTATACTATAGTTTAATTAATGTCACACTCCTTATAAAATAACTCCAATATTTTATTTAATATATTTTAAATAAAATATAATAATTTCTCATAAATTCACATAGTCACATAAATAATTTTCTCATTAATAAATAATGTCAAATTATTAACTCTCTAATTAATAATTAAATTAATTAAATAACATCATGCTTAATTAAAAATATTTTTTTAATAAGCTGGACATTCATATAATTACATATTTGAATAATCTCAACACTGTTCATCTTTTGCACTACGGGCCAAAGATATTCATCGATTAACCATTTATCTTTTGCACTTCTGGTAGAAGATATTTAGTAATATCATCATTTAGGACCGAGGATGGTGAAAAATATTTTAAAGAAAATGAATCCGGTGAAAGCGGAAGGACAAATAGTAGGGATTAAAGTATAGCGGTTTATCCAAGATCAATAATACTTCATAAATACTAATTTTGAAGCGAGAATTCAAAATAAAGATCAAAACATGGATACAATCAAAGATAGTAACCATAATAGACATCTTGGACAAAAGAAGAAAATTTCATTTTTGGGTGAATAGTCTTGTATTAAGTGAATAGTCTTGAGTATCGTGAATAGTAATCCAGACACAAAAAGTTCTAAATTTGATAAAAATTGAGATCAATACTTGGCATAATGATATTGAAGAAATAATATCATATATGAAGAAAATAACATCCTTACCTCAAAATATCAAATCTTACGATCGGAATATCGGTATAAAATTTGAAGGAAAACTTGCGATCAATAGAAACTCACAAAGTATCTAAATACTCACAAAATACACTCAATAATCTAGAGAGAGAAAGAGAAAACTTGTTTACGGTGTGATTTTCAATTCTAACTTAGCCCTCATTTATAGGAAAATGTTAGCGAGACTTGACTGCTGACGATGGCTTTACTCGCTACTATTCCCATCCACCACATTTGAAATAAATTCAAGACATTTCTTCACCAACCACAAGTGGGGCCCACTCAATTCTAGAATTTTCCACCAAAATCATTTATAAACCTAATTTACGAATCAGTCACCTCTTAAAATTCATAACAAATCATCGTTCATTTTAACGGTTCAAAATTTGTGGACATATACTCAACTTATATATGTATAACATATCCAAAAAATTACAACGATCCAACGGTAGGATTAAAAATTATAACTCACGCAATATATCTCAAAAATAGTGGTTTAATTTTAATACCTCCATTCAAACAAAAATCTTGATAAAACACCTCAACATTAACTCCTTCCTTTTTAACCACAATAAATATATCCAACATTTATATCCACATAAAATAAATATTTTCTTATCATATGAATCAATAATTAATTATTCACAAATAATATTCTGAGAATCACATTTATGACAACGGTAGTTTCGAGAAAGAGGGGCTTTCAATAAATTTCTCTCTTCTTGGCGCGCAATTAGATGACCAAACCTCTTCTTGTGAGAACTTTCTAGACATTGCCAATAATGCTATCTAATAATATTATTCAAATAATATGAATTATTGATGCGATAATGGAAAATCTTGTGCGGTGACAATTATTGAAACAACAATAATATAAAATATCAACGCGATAATTATTGAATCAATAAAATAAAATATTGAGCGTAATTCTTTGTAACAATTATTGAGTAGTGCCTTCTTTACGTAAGGATCAATAATTCATCAATCTTTTGTGCATCCACGCATATTCACGTATTTTAACCACCGGGTATTCCAGCGGTGTTACTTCAGTAACAACTACTGTAGATTATTTATAAAACTCAAACTTGTCGTCATCAATTTCTCACGACCCTTTCTACTTAAGTCGTTAAGCAACCACATTTGCTTTTCCGGATGGTATAAAATCTCACGATCGTAATCCTTAATTAATTCCAACCATCTTCTTTGACGATATTCAAATCATACTGCGTGAAAATATATTTGAGACTCTTATGGTTCGTATATATTTCACACTTCTCCCCGTAGAGTAGTGCCTCCAAATTTTCAAAGCAAAAAATAACTTATGACTAACTTTCTAAGTCATGGGTGGATATCCCTTCTCGTAATCTTTCAATTCTTGGTGATGCATCTGTGATGACTTTTGCCATTTTGCATCAGGACACAACCAAGTCCTTTATGCGACGCATCACTATAAACAACAAAATTTCATGTATCATCCGGAAGGGATAACACAGGTGCCGTACTCAATCTCTTCTTCAATTCTTGAAAGCTCTCCTCACACTTCTCCGTCCAAACAAATTTCACAACTTTATGAGTTAAATTCGTTAACGGAGTTGCGATCTTGGAAAAGTATTGTATGAATCTTTTATAATATCCTGCTAATCCAAGGAAACTTCTTACTTACACGATGGCGTTCTCGGTGATCCCGATTAATCACGGCCGACTTTTGATGGATCTACAAGAAATTCCATTTTATCAATCACATGACCAAGAAATTTCACTCGCTTCGATCCCGAATTCGCATTTGAAAATTTAGCGTCATGACTTTTTCCCTTCTCAATACTTCAGCGTTAACCTCAAATGTTCTTCGTGTTCTTCTTTGGTTTTGGAATATACCAAAATGTCATCTATAAATACCACCACAATTTGTCCAAAAACGGCTTGAACACACCATTCATTAGTCCCATAAATGATGAGCATTTGTTAGACCAAACGATATTACTAAAAATTCGTAGTGACCGTATCGCGTTCTGAACGCTGTCTTCGGTACATCCTCTGGCCTCACCTTCAGTTGATGATAACCGCTTCTCAAGTCTATCTTGGAAAAGTATCTCGCTCCCTTCAATTGATCAAACAGGTCGTCGATCCTCGATAATGGATATCTGTTCTTAATCATGACCTTATTCAGTTCTCTGTAGTCAATGCAGAGCCGCATCGATCGGTCCTTCTTTTTCACAAACAACATCGGCGCTCCCCACGGTGATACGCTCGGTTGAATGTACTTCTTGTCCAACAATTCTTGTAGTTGTACCATTAATTCTTTCATCTCTACCGGTGCCATTCGGTATGGTGCCTTCGATATTGGAAGCGATTCAGCGCCAAATCGATGACGAAGTCAACCTCTCTATCCTGTGGAAGTCCTGGAAAATCTTCTGGAAGTGCGTCGACGAAGTCCCTCACAATCGGTATCTCTTCTACTTTTGGATTCTCTTTTCGACTGTCGACTGTGTAAGCTAAGTATCCTACACAGCCTTGTCTTAACAACTTCTGTCCAACATCATCGTCGGACAACTCGACTTGTCAGGCGACTTCTTTATCATAAATACAACCTTTGGCGAAGTCATAAGGTTATCACGCTTCTTTGGCAATCAATTCTGACCAAAATTGAATAACCGGTCCATTCCCAAAATAACGTCAAATTCCCCAAGTCGAATAAGGATAAGATCTACGTTCATGATATTACCCTTAATATCCACTCTACGATTCTTATGTACATACTTAACAAGGATTATTTCTCTATTCGCAATTTCTATGTTCATGGGATAATCAATTCATTCTTAGGCAAATCTAAATTCTTGGCAAAATCATCGGATATAAAGGAACAAGTAGCAGACCGGATCAAATAATACGTAAGCATTAACTTTATTGATCGGAATGATACGACACCACATCACGGGATTAAAGCGCATCTTGTCCAAATCGTATGTTGAAAGTCCGGCGATTTGGTCGGTTTATTCTTTATTGGTCGGTGATGGTTAAGGCATTTCCTTTATTATTTCCCTAGTTTCCTCCCCGATCCCGACCCTCCAGATCCTTTAGGGGACGAGTCTCTTGCCAGATGGTCCTTGAACCACAAGTAAAACAAGCACCCTTCTTTGGGTTTGGGCAGTTTGGTGCTATGTGGCCTTCGACCACAATTGTAGCACACTCTTTTCCTTTCATACAAACTCCCGGATGGGCTTTCCATAGTCGGGCATGCTTCGATTCTCTTCTACGACTACTTCTTGATTCCCAGATGATGAGTTGTCAATCCATCTTTTCTTCTGATGGAAATTTCCACATCCTGTGCGACTTCCACTGGCCTTGTTATTTCCTTCACCTTCACTCTTCTTCTTCTTCTGATCTTGATTGTATTTGGTCACCGCATCGCTCCCACCTTCAGCGAGGATGTTCTTTTCCAGAACTCCGACAAATGTGTTTATCTGAAACATTGATACCTTGCTGTACACCCAAGGTTTTAGTCCTTGTTCGAATCTTCTGGCTTTTCTTTCGTAGGTGTGTACTTGATACAGGCGAACCTCGCTAACTTCGTTGAATTTAGCGTAGTCGGTCAGTGCGCTCATGTTTTCCTGCGTCAACTCTAGAAATTGAACCTCCATTTGGTTCTGTGAACTAGTTAGGAAATACATTTCGAAGAACATCTCTTTAAACCTCTCCCACGTAATTACACCTTCACCTCCTCGCACTTTGTTTGCTTGCCACGATGCTAGCCTCGAGACTTGACATAAGCGTTGCAAAAGCGGTCTTCTGATCTTCTTTAACCCTAGCAACGTCGAAAACCTTCTCCATTTCCATAACCCACGTTTGAGCCTTGATTGAGTTCATGGAACCTTTGAACTCTGGTTGTCCCACCGCCTTGAAGTCTTTAAACGTTGTGTTTGGTGGAGCTTGAGGTTGATTGTTCATTGCTCCAGTCAGTAAGTTAACTAACTGTTGAACATGATTAGCATTGGCGTTATTGTTATTATTGGTTGACTCTTCCTAAGTTGGTTGACGTAGTTGTCTTCTCCTTGGCGGCATATTTCTGTTAAATAAACGCCTATTAGAACTTTATTTATTTCTCTAAATAGTTAAGGCATTACTCAACAATTTAACATATCACTTAACACATCATCTCAAACAACTTGATATATTTGCATTCAAATCAAAAGTTTTAACATTAAACGATAGCATAATTGCTATTTACATCAACTATCCTGGAATAAAGAATCCACAGGATTTAAAACATTCAAATATTCTTTCGATCATAAACACGTCAAAATTTACATCTAAAAACTAATTAAGTTCTTCACATAATTAAACAAATCATATCACTTTGTCTAAATCGAGGTGGTGATTAGCCTTCTTCTGACTCCTCTTCTAAGATGCGATGCATTGTCCTGCGATCCATCATGTACAATGGTAGTCCCTCGAGCTGGACTGGGTACCTCAAAACTCGATCTTGAGTCTCATTCATTGCCTTGTTAAGTGTAGAGTATGTTTCCCCAATATTCGCTTTCTTTACGATTATCATCCTGCGTATGATCATTTCGACGTGATTCTCTTTTTGACCTTCCTCTCTATGTTCATCCTTTTGGAGGTTTCCTTGATTCTTTCTTGATTTCTCTCTCCTCTAGGGTGAGCATTCGGTTAATAGCTTGAGGCAGAACCATCATTTGGTTATAGCGAAACTTAAAAATACTACTGTTTTATTTATCCAAGACAAGTAATCGAATTTTTACTAACCGAATTAAAAAACAAAAGACAGGAGTATAAACAAAACCCAAATCGATATCAAACTCATCCAATCGAACAACTACGAACAAATCGAGAATCAAACTCATAAACCCATTTCACAAAATCAGCAGATAAGCAAAACCCAAATCATATCAAGCGCCGAGATGACTTTATAATCAATATGCATACTTTATAATCAATAATTCAATATGCATACTTTATAATAACCCATTTCACAAAATCAGCAGATAAACAAAACCCAAATCGATTATCAAACTCGGTTGATCGAATAACTCGGAAAAAATCGAATCAAACTCATAAACAAAACTCAAATCGGATCGAAGGCCGGATCCATCGAGCTCATCACCGGATTTTGACTCGAAATCGCCGAACTTCGTCCCAATCGGAGTTGAAGGCGTTGGAAACTTCGGAATCGGGAAAGGGAATCGGTGGCGGTGGGTCTTTAAGGTTTTCTGCGAGAGAACTGACGACGAATGGAGCGAGAGAGAGAGTTTTGGACGGTGAAGAAGAAGAAAAGGAAGAGAGAGAGAAATTTGGTGGTAGCGGTAGGAAAGCAGAGAGAGAGAGTTTTGGTCGTAGTCTTGAGTCCGCTTACATTTTATTCTCTCTATGTATATGCACAACACAAAAATCGTTTAAAAAAAGTGAGGAGTGTTATTCGGTTATTCGGTTAAACTGAATAACCCAAAAGTAATACTCGTACAAACTAACCGAAAACCATACAAAAATTCGGATATAACCGAAATAGTAAAAATAACCGAATTGTCAGAATATTTTGGTTATATTATTTTGGTTGCGTTCGGTTTTTTGGTTATATTTGTTTTTTGCTCAGTCCTAATCTCCTCGGTTTTATCTTCAGTTTAACCCTTCTCATGGACCAAATCCCATTCTACATTTGCCAGTCGAGAGTGAAGAGTCGATATCTCCCTCTCCTTCTGCTCTAGAGTAATATGCTAAATAACCGCTCGCTTAGTCAAATCTTGCACCTCATCTCGTAACTCCACGTTACGGTCGTATAATGTGTCATACATCTCAGCATCAACGGTGTACCATGGTAACTCCTCTTATTCCTCTTCCTCAACAAATTCCTCCTCAGGATCAATCTCAGGTTCATGCTCCTGACCAACAACGGTGATCAATGGAGATGATTCCCTCTGTACCAGCTGCTCCCTAACGACATGAGTGTCTCGGGGCTCCTCCTGTCGCTGTCTATTTTCACAGTACGAGGTTCCTCCTCGATTGATATTATAGGTACACGAGGTTCTTCCTCCCGACTTGACTAACTTCTCCAACATTCGACATCCCCGACAACAAAATTTTAAGTTTTAGTTACTAAGTCGTATCATCTAGCATACTTTAACACATAAACACATAAGGTCTTTTATTATCTTCAATGAATTACATAAATTCATTTCTTATAACTCGATAAGAGTTTTCCATCACTATCTTCTTTCTATAAGGCTACTACTAAGGTTGTTCCCCACCACAAGGTTCATAACCTCTGACTCTGATACCAACTTGTGACACCCCCAAATCCGGGTACTTCAATTCCACGGGATTTGGTGTTCCTTCATACAAATATCATCTATCTATCTACCCATAATAAATGCAAGCCATGCGATAGATAGAATAAAAATCTTCCCTTAAGGGTTGACATCGAATAATAATAATACAATCCCGAGTTAAACTAACCTCAAACATACATGCGGAATCATAAACAAATAAGTCTAAAACAACATCATTAACTCAAGTCTTAAACATAAATACATCATCTAATAAAAATAACAAGTCTTCATCACTTTTTAACTTTGCCTTGCCTTTTCTTAGTGGAAGGTTCATCAGGTTCTTTCGTTCTTAAGCGCAATGTTATTATTAAGCAAGAGTGAGCACTATTGCTTACAAGTATAACAATGAAATAACGGTATAATAACATGCGAGTAAATCAAAGACATATCGAATAAAAGCTCAACTTTTGAATCAAGAATGAATAACAAGAATCAAAAGAATTACGAGGGTCATAAGACCTTGAACTATATCCTAGGTTATCAAGGGTTATACTTGAAACCTTTAATGATCGTAAGAATATGGACCTTTCTACTTTCGTCTTTGGGGATCACCCTTAGTACCCATCTTGTGCACAATATCTTAACGCTAACGCATAAGTAAATCCCTTAGCAAGGTTGTTCATCTCGGTTTGACATTGAGTCCGTACAAAAGGAAGTTTGGTTTGGATAATTCAATAAGGGTTTCGAAATTTAGAGCGTTCATCAACTAAGGACTAGTTGAATCAATAAAGTTCACTAGTCTAATAAGGTTCAACAATAATGATATTCAATTGAATAATAATCTCAAGAAGTATACAATAGAACAATTATTATATAAACTGAATCATGCTTTGAAAAGATAATAAATCTTTAATATAACATTTGAACTTGAATAATAGCAATGATAATTTACTAAGGGGTAATTAATAAACTTGAACAAATAATGGCAAGTAGGGTTAGAAAACTTGCCTCGTGCGTAGATTACACTTTAACTAAGCACGTTCTTTGTATTTAATCCTACATACCATTCACATTCACAATACCAGTTAATTATAACTTAACTAATCATCAATGATTATTCTTTTTGTTTACACTTAGGTTATTAAATATACTTAGTTAATTTACTACTTTGTCACATAATTTACACATCATGAATATCAAGCTAATTATGTATTCAATAATTCAATCTACATGTAATTATGTTATTTATATGTTAAACAACTATTTTAACATCTCATTATACTTCTAACATGTTTACATGTTCATTAAATTAATTTACTACCACATTGTTAGACTTAAACATTTTTAAAAAATTACATTTCTGAACTTTCTGGAGAGTGGTATTGTATTTTCACTTTTATCTTGATTCTCGTATTTGCGGCTTTGGTCGATGGAGTCATGCGTGGCTCATGTATGCAATATAACTCTTATGCTCAGAGTGTATTGTGGTATGGCGTACCAGAACACGTAAATGGCGAGTTCACGAAAAATCACAGAACATGCCAATTTCTTCTAATTTCTTATTTCCTACATGTAATTAGACATACCCACATGATATAATTCATATAAAAACATTACTCAACATCTAAAGACTGATTTTAACCCATTAAAACACATAATTACTGAATTAAAATATGCAAATTGTACTGTTCTTTGTGTTCTTGAAGATTTTGAACAAAAACATAAAATTTAACACTCTGATTCGTTATAATATAGAATACATTCATTTAAGGTTTGGTCTCTTAGTATCAACATGCATAATAATAAGCAGTGTAAAATTTAGGGATAATATCGATCGATATATGAAATATCACGTATAAGGCCATATGGCCAAAACCCATACTCTGTTAATTTTTGAAATAGCAAGTCATCATTTACTGAAACTTATGATAAGGAATCATATAAAATATATATAAAACATGTTATCTACTCGAATTATTACATATATTCTAACTCGATTTCCCAATTTACAAAAATTCCACGAGAACTTGATTGAAAGCCATTTTCATAAAAAAACTAAATGGCGTAAAAGTAGAATTTGGGTTGGAGAGAATTACTCATGATTAGTGTAGATGGGAGGATTAAACTTTCTCAATCAATCAAACAACTCACAATTCTCTCAATTTCTTAATTCTCTCTCTCTGTGATAATTATCTAGACTTAGCAATAATGGAATGAATTAAGAAGAAGGCGTCAGCATATAATAATTAAAGCGGCGTAGTTGTAGTGGATTAACCAATTCGTGGTTAACTGCCTTCAACCACTACTAAGGCCTTGTTTGGCTATTCAATATAATTCATTCTCATTTAATTTGATAAACTTCTTATACTATAGTTTAATTAATGTCACACTCCTTATAAAATAACTCCAATATTTTATTTAATATATTTTAAATAAAATATAATAATTTTCATAAATTCATATAGTCACATAAATAATTTTCTCATTAATAAATAATGTCAAATTATTAAATCTCTAATTAATAATTAAATTAATTAAATAACATTATGCTTAATTAAATATTTCTTTTAATACATTAAGCTCACATAATTACATATTTGAATAAGTCTTTCTCAAAATGCGAGGGTTCAGTATTCAATTAAATGTTTGTAATCGGCTTTGTATGGTCGTAATCTGTAAACGTGGAAAACATTGTGGACATTCTCAGTCTTTGGAGGTAAGGCTATCTCGTCATTTAACTTCTCCGATTCTTCTCGATGCTTCAAAGGTCCAATGAATCTTGGGCTCAATTTTCCTTTCTTTCCGAACCTAATTTTCCCCTTCTAGGGAGAGACCTTCAAGAAAACATAACTACCTGATTCAAACTCGATATTTTTACGATGTGGTTCAACGTATTTCTTCTGTGACGCCCCCAAAATAGGTATACAACACCCATTCTGAGTCGTCAAATACATGGTACAGAAAGCAAACTACAACTTCAATAATACAATTGTCGTGCAAAATACGACAACACATACTGTGAGTTTAAATACAAATATTGTCTTCTAGACAATATCCACACTCAAATAAGTCCTCGTTACAATTATTCAAACACTATTTTACAGAAATAGTGAGGACTGCTAAAATATCTTTCTAGAACCATCACTCCGTTACTCCCATTAGTACTGCTTATGTTCTCACCTCCCGAGAAAATAGAACAAAAAAGAAAAGGGTGAGCTCAACTAGCCCGGTAAAAATATTATGACTAAGATAATATACAACAAATTATCGTTAGTCTTCAACGAGGAAAAATCGATAAAATATAATAGCCAACAAGTTTTAGATCAACAAGCTGCGGTGGAAGCAACAATCCATTAGAAGAGTCAAGTAGAGAATGAGTTCTACTATCTTCTAAGATTTAAAAGTCCATCATCAATTTTATCCTGTAACAACAATCAATATACATCTTTAATCAAATATTCATCTTTGCACTACTGAGCCAAAGATATTCATTTGTATCACTGGTTGGTCATGTTCATCTCAACACTGCTCATCTTTTGCACTACGGGCCAAAGATATTCATCGATTAACCATTTATCTTTGCACTACTGGTAGAAGATATTTAGTAATATCATCATTTAGGGGTGAGGATGGTGAAAAATATTTTAAAGAAAATGAATCCGATTGAAACGGAAGGACAAATAGTAGGGATTCAGTATAACGGTTTATCCAAGATCAATAATACTTCATAAATACTAATTTTGAAGCGAATTCAAAAATAAAGATCAAAACATGGATACAATCAAAGATAGTAACCATAATAGACATCTTGGACAAAAGAAGAAAATTTCATTTTTCTATGAATAGTCAGATTCGTGAATAGTGCAGTATCGTGAATAGTAATCCAGACACAAAAAGTTCTAAATTTGATAAAATTCAGATCAATACTTGAAGATAATGATATTGAAGAAATAATATCATATATGAAGAAAATAACATCCCTTACCTCAAAATATCAAGATTACGATCGGAATATCGGTATAAAGTGAAGGAAACTTGCAATCGATCAATAGAAACTCACAAAGTATCTAAATACTCACAAAATACACTCAATAATCTAGAGAGAAAGAGAGAAAACTTGTTTACGGTGTGATTTTCAATTCTAACTTAGCCCTCTATTTATAGGAAAATGTTAGCAGACTTGACCTGCAACCTGATGGTTTTACCTGCTACTATTCCCATCCACCACATTTGAAATAAATTCAGCACATTTCTTCACCAACCACAAGTGGGGCCCACTCAATTCTAGAATTTTCCACCAAAATCATTTATAAACCTAATTTACGAATCGGTCACCTCTTAAAATTCATAACAAATCATCGTTCATTTTTAACGGTTCAAAATTTGTGGACATATACTCAACTTATATATGTATAACATATCCAAAAATTACAACGATCAGCGATCGATTAAAAATTATAACTCACTTAATATATCTCAAAAATAGTGGTTTAATTTTTAATACCTCCATTCAAACAAAAATCTTGATAAAACACCTCAACATTAACTCCTTCCTTTTTAACCACAATAAATATATCCAACATTTATATCCACATAAAATAAATATTTTCTTATCATATGAATCAATAATTAATTATTCACAAATAATATTACAGAATCACATTTATGACAACCCAGTAGTTCAGGAAAGGGGCTTTCAATAAGAATTTCTCCTTCTTTGGCGTTGCAATTAGATGACCAAAACCTCTTCTTGACAGAACTTTCTAGACATTGCCAATAATGCTATCTAATAATATTATTCAAATAATATGAATTATTGATCTGATAATGGAAAATACTGTGCAGTGACAATTATTGAAACAACAATAATATAAAATATCAACGCAGTAATTATTGAATCAATAAAATAAAATATTGAATCTGTAACTCACTTTGTAACAATTATTGAGTAGTGCCTTCTTACGTAAGGATCAATAATTCATCAATACTGTGCATCCACGCATATTACTGTATTTTAACCACCGGGTATTCCAACAGTGTTAACGGTAACAACTACGCCGTTATTTATAAAAACTCAAACTTGTCGTCATCAATTTCTCACGACCCTTTCTACTTAAGGCGTCGGCAACCACATTTGCTTTTCCCGGATGGTATAAAATCTCACAGTCGTAATCCTTAATTAATTCCAACCATCTTCTTTGACGCATATTCAAATCCTTCTGCGTGAAAATATATTTCAGACTCTTATGGTTCGTATATATTTCACACTTCTCCCCGTAGAGGTAGTGCCTCCAAATTTTCAAAGCAAAAATAACTGCAGCTAACTCTAAGTCATGGGTCGGATATCCCTTCTCGTAATCTTTCAATTGCCGTGATGCATACGCAATGACTTTGCCATTTTGCATCAGCACACAACCAAGTCCTTTATGCGACGCATCACTATAAACAACAAAATTTCATGTATCATCCGGAAGGGATAACACAGGTGCCGTACTCAATCTCTTCTTCAATTCTTGAAAGCTCTCCTCACACTTCTCCGTCCAAACAAATTTCACAACTTTATGAGTTAAATTCGTTAACGGAGTTGCGATCTTGGAAAAGTATTGTATGAATCTTTTATAATATCCTGCTAATCCAAGGAAACTTCTTACTTCTGACGGCGTTCTCAGCTGATCCCAGTTAATCACGGCTTCGACTTTTGATGGATCTACCGAAATTCCATTTTTATCAATCACATGACCAAGAAATTTCACTCGCTCGATCCAGAATTCGCATTTCGAAAATTTAGCGTACAACTTTTCCCTTCTCAATACTTCCAACGTTAACCTCAAATGTTCTTCGTGTTCTTCTTTGGTTTTGGAATATACCAAAATGTCATCTATAAATACCACCACGAATTTGTCCAAAAACGGCTTGAACACACCATTCATTAGTCCCATAAATGATGAGCATTTGTTAGACCAAACGATATTACTAAAAATTCGTAGTGACCGTATCGCGTTCTGAACGCTGTCTTCGGTACATCCTCTGGCCTCACCTTCAGTTGATGATAACCGCTTCTCAAGTCTATCTTGGAAAAGTATCTCGCTCCCTTCAATTGATCAAACAGGTCGTCGATCCTCGATAATGGATATCTATTCTTAATCATGACCTTATTCAGTTCTCTTGTAGTCGTCAACGCAGAGCCGCATCGATCGGTCCTTCTTTTCACAAACAACATCGTAGGCGCTCCCCACGGTGATACGCTTCGGTTGAATGTACTTCTTGTCCAACAATTCTTGTAGTTGTACCATTAATTCCTTCATCTCTACTAGGGTGCCATTCAAGTATGGTGCCTTCGATATTGGAGGCGATTCAGCGCCAAATCGATGGCGAAGTCAACCTCTCTATCTGTGGAAGTCTGGAAAATCTTACGGAAGTGCGTCGACGAAGTCCCTCACAATCGGTATCTCTTCTACTTTTGGATTCTCTTTTCGATTGTCATTTGTGTAAGCTAAGTATCTACACACAACCTTTGTCTTAACAACTTCACCGTCAACATCATCGTCAGACAACTCTCTTTGTTTCAGGCGACTTCTTATCATAAAATACAACCTTTTTTGAGTCATAAGGTTATACGCTTCTTTTGGCAATCAATTACAGCACCGAAATTGAATAACCAGTCCATTCCCAAAATAACGTCAAATTCCCCAAGTCGAATAGGGATAAGATCTACGTTCATGATATTACCCTTAATATCCACTCTACAGTTCTTATGTACATACTTAACAGGGATTATTTCTCTATTCGCAATTTCTATGTTCATGGGGTAATCCAATTCATTCTTAGGCAAATCTAAATTCTTGGCAAAATCATCGGATATAAAGGAACAAGTAGCACCCGAATCAAATAATACGTAAGCATTAACTTTATTGATCGGAATGATACCTGACACCACATCACGGGATTAAACTGCATCTTGCACCGTCATGTTGAAAGTCCGGTGGTTGGTCGGTTATTCTTTGTTGGTCCGGTGATGGTTAAGGCATTTCCTTTGTTATTTTCTGGTTTCCTCCTCGATCCCCGACCTCCCGATCCCTTCTTGGGACGATCTCTTCGCCAGATGGTCCTTGAACCACAAGTAAAACAAGCACCCTTCTTTGGGTTTGGGCGGTTTGGTCTTTATGTGGCCTTCCGACCACAATTGTAGCACACTCTTTTTCCTTTCATACAAACTCCCAGATGGGCTTTCCCAAGTCGGGGCATGCTTCGATTCTCTTCTTCCGACTACCTTCACCTTTGATTCCCGATGATGAGTTGTCAATCCATCTTTTTCTTACGATGGAAATTTCCACATCTGTCGACTTCCTTTGGCCTTGTTATTTCCTTCACCTTCACTCTTCTTCTTCTTACGATCTTGATTGTATTTGGTCACCGCATCGCTCCCACCTTGGCGAGGATGTCCTTTTCGAACTCAAACAAATGTGTTTATCTGAAACATTGATACCTTCTTTGTACACCCAAGGTTTTAGTCCTTGTTGAATCTTCGGCTTTTCTTTCGTCAGTGTGTGTGTACTTGATACGGGGCGAACCTCGCTAACTCGTTGAATTTAGCCGCGTAGTCAGGTGCGCTCATGTTTTCCTGCGTCAACTCTAGAAATTGAACCTCCATTTGGTTCTGTGAACTAGTTAGGAAATACATTTCGAAGAACATCTCTTTAAACCTCTCCCACGTAATTACACCTTCACCTCCTCGCACTTTGTTTGCTTGCCACCAGTAGCTAGCCTCAGACTTCAGCATAAACGTTGCAAAAGCGGTCTTCTGATCTTCTTTAACCCTAGCAACGTCGAAAACCTTCTCCATTTCCATAACCCACGTTTGAGCCTTGATTGAGTTCATGGAACCTTTGAACTCTGGTTGTCCCACCGCCTTGAAGTCTTTAAACGTTGTGTTTGGTGGAGCTTGAGGTTGATTGTTCATTGCTCCAGTCAGTAAGTTAACTAACTGTTGAACATGATTAGCATTGGCGTTATTGTTATTATTGGTTGACTCTTCCTAAGTTGGTTGACGTAGTTGTCTTCTCCTTGGCGGCATATTTCTGTTAAATAAACGCCTATTAGAACTTTATTTATTTCTCTAAATAGTTAAGGCATTACTCAACAATTTAACATATCACTTAACACATCATCTCAAACAACTTGATATATTTGCATTCAAATCAAAAGTTTTAACATTAAACGATAGCATAATTGCTATTTACATCAACTATCCTGGAATAAAGAATCCACAGGATTTAAAACATTCAAATATTCTTTCGATCATAAACACGTCAAAATTTACATCTAAAAACTAATTAAGTTCTTCACATAATTAAACAAATCATATCACTGTCGGTCAAGGTAGTGATTAGCCTTGCTACGCTCCTCTTCTAAGATGCGATGCATTGTCCTGCGATCCATCATGTACAATGGTAGTCCCTCGAACTGGACTGGGTACCTCAAAACTCGATCTTGAGTCTCATTCATTGCCTTGTTAAGTGTAGAGTATGTTTCCCCAATATTCGCTTTCTTTGCACGATTATCATCCTCTGCATGATCAGCTCGACGTGATTCTCTTACCCAGCCTTCCTCTGCTATGTTCATCCTTTTGGAGGTTTCCTTCAGTTCTTTCTTCAGTTTCTCTATCTCCTCTAGGACTGAGCATTCGGTTAATAACCGAACCGAACCATCATTTCGGTTATAACCGAAACCCGAAAATACCCTGTTTTAGCTATCCGAACAAGTAATCGAATTTTTTACTAACCGAATTAAAAAACAAAGACAGGAGTATAAACAAAACCCAAATCAGTATCAAACTCATCCAATCAGAACAACTCTGAACAAATCAGAATCAAACTCATAAACCCATTTCACAAAATCAACAGATAAGCAAAACCCAAATCATATCAAACGCCAGATGACTTTATAATCAATATGCATACTTTATAATCAATAATTCAATATGCATACTTTATAATAACCCATTTCACAAAATCAACAGATAAACAAAACCCAAATCAGTATCAAACTCAGCCAATCAGAATAACTCAGAAAAAATCAGAATCAAACTCATAAACAAAACTCAAATCAGATCGGGCGCCAGATCCATCGAGCTCATCACCGGATTTTGACTCGAAGTCGCCGAACTCGTCCCAATCGGAGTTGAAGGCGTTGGAAACTCGGAATCGGGGGAAAGGGAATCGGCCGGCAGTGGGTCTTTAAGGTTTTCCTGCGAGAGGACGACGACGAATGGAACAGAGAGAGAGTTTTGGACAGTGAAGAAGAAGAAAAGGAACAGAGAGAGAGAGAAATTTGGTGGTAGCCGGTAGGAAAACAGAGAGAGAGAGTTTTGGTCTGACCGTCTTGAGTCTGCTTCTGTTTTATTCTCTCTATGTATATGCACAACACAAAAATCGTTTAAAAAAAGTGAGGAGTGTTATTCGGTTATTCGGTTAAACTGAATAACCCAAAATTAATACTCGTACAAACTAACCGAAAACCATACAAAAATTCGGATATAACCGAAATAGTAAAAATAACCGAATTGTCAGAATATTTTGGTTATATTATTTTGGTTGCGTTCGGTTTTTTGGTTATATTTGTTTTTTGCTCAGTCCTAATCTCCTCGGTTTTATCTTCAGTTTAACCCTTCTCATGGACCAAATCCCATTCTACATTTGCCAGTCGAGAGTGAAGAGTCGATATCTCCCTCTCCTTCTGCTCTAGAGTAATATGCTAAATAACCGCTCGCTTAGTCAAATCTTGCACCTCATCTCGTAACTCCACGTTACGGTCGTATAATGTGTCATACATCTCAGCATCAACGGTGTACCATGGTAACTCCTCTTATTCCTCTTCCTCAACAAATTCCTCCTCAGGATCAATCTCAGGTTCATGCTCCTGACCAACAACGGTGATCAATGGAGATGATTCCCTCTGTACCAGCTGCTCCCTAACGACATGAGTGTCTCGGGGCTCCTCCTCTGTCGGTACTACAGGTACACAGGGTTCCTCCTCAGTTGATATTATAGGTACACGAGGTTCTTCCTCCCCAGCTTGACTAACTTCTCCAACATTCGACATCCTGACAACAAAATTTTAAGTTTTAGTTACTAAGTCGTATCATCTAACGCATACTTTAACACATAAACACATAAGGTCTTTTATTATCTTCAATGAATTACATAAATTCATTTCTTATAACTCGATAAGAGTTTTCCATCACTATCTTCTTTCTATAAGGCTACTACCTAAGGTTGTTCCCCCACCTAAGGTTCATAACCTCTGACTCACGATACTAACTTGTGACACCCCCAAATCCGGGTACTTCAATTCCACGGATTTGGTGTTCATATATAAATATCATCTATCTATCTACCCATAATAAATGCAAGCCATGCAATAGATAGAATAAAAATCTTCCCCTTAAGGGTCAACATCTGAATAATAATAATACAATCCCAGGTTAAACTAACCTCAAACATCTGTGCGGAATCATAAACAAATAAGTCTAAAACAACATCATTAACTCAAGTCTTAAACATAAATACATCATCTAATAAAAATAACAAGTCTTCATCACTTGCTTAACTTTGCCTTGCCTTTACTTAGTGGAAGGTTCATCGATTCTTTCGTTCTTAATCGCAATGTTATTATTAAGCAAGAGTGAGCACTATTGCCCACAAGTATAACAATGAAATAACGATTATAATAACATGCGAGTAAATCAAAGACATCTGAATAAAAGCTCAACTTTTGAATCAAGAATGAATAACAAGAATCAAAAGAATTACGAGGGTCATAAGACCTTGAACTATGTCCTAGGTTATCAAGGGTTATACTTGAAACCTTTAATGATCATAAGAATATGGACCTTTCTACTCGCACTTGGGGGATCACCCTTAGTACCATCATGCACAATATCTTAACGCTTAACGCATAAGTAAATCCCTTTGCAAGGTTGTTCATCTCGGTTTGACATTTGAGTCCGTATCAAAAGGAAGTTTGGTTTGGATAATTCAATAAGGGTTACGAAATTTAGAGCGTTCATCAACTAAGGACTAGTTGAATCAATAAAGTTCACTAGTCTAATAAGGTTCAACAATAATGATATTCAATTCGAATAATAATCTCAAGAAGTATACAATAGAACAATTATTATATAACTGAATCATGCTTTGAAAAGATAATAAATCTTTAATATAACATTTGAACTTGAATAATAGCAATGATAATTTACTCGGGGTAATTAATAAACTTGAACAAATAATGGCAAGTAGGGTTAGAAAACTTGCCTCGTGCGTAGATTACACTTTAACTAAGCACGTTCTTTGTATTTAATCCTACATACCATTCACATTCACAATACCAGTTAATTATAACTTAACTAATCATCAATGATTATTCTTTTTGTTTACACTTAGGTTATTAAATATACTTAGTTAATTTACTACTTTGTCACATAATTTACACATCATGAATATCAAGCTAATTATGTATTCAATAATTCAATCTACATGTAATTATGTTATTTATATGTTAAACAACTATTTTAACATCTCATTATACTTCTAACATGTTTACATGTTCATTAAATTAATTTACTACCACATTGTTAGACTTAAACATTTTAAAAAATTACATTTACGAACTTTTACGGAGTGGTATATACATGTATTTCACTTTTATCTTGATTCTCATTGCGGCTGAGCTCAATGAATTGATGGATTTGCTTGGCGTGGCTCATGTAATGACGTAACTCTTATGCTCAGAATATACACATATTGCGGTATGGCGTACCAGACACAGAAATGGCAGTTCACGAAAAATCACAGAACATGCCAATTTCTTCTAATTTCTTATTTCCTACATGTAATTAGACATACCCACATGATATAATTCATATAAAAACATTACTCAACATCTAAAGACTGATTTTAACCCATTAAAACACATAATTACTGAATTAAAATATGCAAATTGTACTGTTCTTTGTGTTCTTGAAGATTTTGAACAAAAAACATAAAATTTAACACTACAGATTCGTTATAACACCGAATCTGTTCATTTAAGGTTTGGTCTCTTCGTATCAACATGCATAATAATAAACGAGTGTAAAATTTAGGGATAATATACGATCAATATATGAAATATCACGTATAAGGCCATATGGCCAAAACCCATACTCTGTTAATTTTTGAAATAGCAAGTCATCATTTACTGAAACTTATGATAAGGAATCATATAAAATATATATAAAACATGTTATGCTACTCGAATTATTACATATATTCCTAACTCAATTTCCCAATTTACAAAAATTCCACAGAACTTGATTGAAAGCCATTTTATGAAAAAAACTAAATGACGTAAAAGTAGAATTTGGGTTGGAGAGAATTACTCACAGATTAGTGTAGATAGGAGGGATTAAACTTTCTCAATCAATCAAACAACTCACAATTCTCTCAATTTCTTAATTCTCTCTCTCTCTGTGATAATTATCTAGACTTAGCAATAATGGAATGAATTAAGAAGGCGGCGTCGCATATAATAATTAAAGCGGCGTAGTTGTGGTCATTGATTAACCAATTCGTGGTTAAGCGCCTTGACTACTAAGGCCTTGTTTGGCTATTCAATATAATTCATTCTCATTTAATTTGATAAACTTCTTATACTATAGTTTAATTAATGTCACACTCCTTATAAAATAACTCCAATATTTTATTTAATATATTTTAAATAAAATATAATAATTTTTCATAAATTCACATAGTCACATAAATAATTTTCTCATTAATAAATAATGTCAAATTATTAAATCTCTAATTAATAATTAAATTAATTAAATAACATCATGCTTAATTAAATATTTCTTTTAATACATTAAGCTCACATAATTACATATTTGAATAAGTCTTTCTCAAAATGCAGGGGTTCGTATTCAATTAAATGTTTGTAATCGGCTTTGTATGATCGTAATACAGAAACGTGGAAAACATTGTGGACATTCTCGAGTGCTGGAGGTAAGGCTATCTCGTACGCAACTTCTCCGATTCTTCTCAGTACTTCAAAGGGTCCAATGAATCTTGGGCTCAATTTTCCTTTCTTTCCGAACCTAATTTTCCCCTTCTAGGGAGAGACCTTCAAGAAAACATAACTACCTGATTCAAACTCGATATTTTTACGATGTGGTTCAACGTATTTCTTCTGTGACGCCCCCAAAATAGGTATACAACACCCATTCTGAGTCGTCAAATACATGGTACAGAAAGCAAACTACAACTTCAATAATACAATTGTCGTGCAAAATACGACAACACATAATGTGAGTTTAAATACAAATATTGTCTTACAGACAATATCCACACTCAAATAAGTCCTCGTTACAATTATTCAAACACTATTTTACAGAAATAGTGAGGACTGCTAGAATATCTTTCTAGAACCATCACTCCGTACCTCGACTAGTAGACTGCTATGTTCTCACCTCACGAGAAAATAGAACAAAAAAGAAAAGGTGAGCTCAATTAGCCCGGTAAAAAAATATTATGACTAAGATAATATACAACAAATTATCGTTAGTCTTCAACGAGGAAAAATCGATAAAATATAATAGCCAACAAGTTTTAGATCAACAAGCTGCGGTGGAAGCAACAATCCATTAGAAGAGTCAAGTAGAGAATGAGTTCTACTATCTTCTAAGATTTAAAAGTCCATCATCAATTTTATCCTGTAACAACAATCAATATACATCTTTAATCAAATATTCATCTTTGCACTCACTGGGCCAAAGATATTCATTTGTATCACCAGTTGGTCATGTTCATCTCAACACTGTTCATCTTTGCACTACTGGGCCAAAGATATTCATCGATTAACCATTTATCTTTTGCACTTCTGAGTAGAAGATATTTAGTAATATCATCATTTAGGGTGAGGATGGTGAAAAATATTTTAAAGAAAATGAATCCGATTGAAGCGGAAGGACAAATAGTAGGGATTCAGTATAACGGTTTATCCAAGATCAATAATACTTCATAAATACTAATTTTGAAGCGGAATTCAAAAATAAAGATCAAAACATGGATACAATCAAAGATAGTAACCATAATAGACATCTTGGACAAAAAGAAGAAAATTTCATTTTTCTATTGAATAGTGTTAGATTCGTGAATGAATAGTGTCAGTATCGTGAATAGTAACCCAGACACAAAAAGTTCTAAATTTGATAAAATTCAGATCAATACTTGGCATAATGATATTGAAGAAATAATATCATATATGAAGAAAATAACATCCCTTACCTCAAAATATCGATTATTTACGATCGGAATATCGGTATAAAAGGTGAAGGAAACTTGCATCGATCAATAGAAACTCACAAAGTATCTAAATACTCACAAAATACACTCAATAATCTAGAGAGAAAAAGAGAAAACTTGTTTCTGGTGTGATTTTCAATTCTAACTTAGCCCTCTATTTATAGGAAAATGTTAGCAGACTTGACCTGCAACCTGATGGCTTTACCTGCTACTATTCCCATCCACCACATTTGAAATAAATTCAGCACATTTCTTCACCAACCACAAGTGGGGCCCACTCAATTCTAGAATTTTCCACCAAAATCATTTATAAACCTAATTTACGAATCGGGTCACCTCTTAAAATTCATAACAAATCATATCGTTCATTTTTAACGGTTCAAAATTTGTGGACATATACTCAACTTATATATGTATAACATATCCAAAAATTACAACGATCCAAGCAATCGGATTAAAAATTATAACTCACGCAATATATCTCAAAAATAGTGGTTTAATTTTTAATACCTCCATTCCGACAAAAATACTGATAAAACACCTCAACATTAACTCCTTCCTTTTTAACCACAATAAATATATCCAACATTTATATCCACATAAAATAAATATTTTCTTATCATATGAATCAATAATTAATTATTCACAAATAATATTACGAATCACATTTATGACAACCAGTAGTTCTCGGAAAGAGGGGCTTTCAATAAGAATTTCTCCTTCTTGGTAGCGCAATTAGATGACCAAACCTCTTCTTGATGAACTTTCTAGACATTGCCAATAATGATATCTAATAATATTATTCAAATAATATGAATTATTGATCCGATAATGGAAAATCTTGTGCGGTGACAATTATTGAAACAACAATAATATAAAATATCAACGCGAGAATTATTGAATCAATAAAATAAAATATTGAATCAGTAACACTGTAACAATTATTGAGTAGTGCCTTCTTACGTAAGGATCAATAATTCATCAATCTTTGTGCATCCACGCATATTCTTTGTATTTTAACCACATGGGTATATTCAATAAAGTGTTACTTGATAACAACTACACGTTATTTATAAAAACTCAAACTTGTCGTTTTCTTCATCCGAGCATTTATTACATTATGGGGCCCTGAAAATGATTCGCGCCATCGTACGAATATTCCCCACAACAAGAATATTCCACGACCAAACGAATATTTCCCGACAACAATGATTATTTTATAACCACTTGCATATTTTGCAAAATTTGCACATTTCACCCATAACCAGAGAATTATATCAAATTAATACCTTATTATTCACAATAATAATTAGAGGAAATTAGATTTTATTCATAATAAGTTGGGGTCTTATAACCTCCCCTCCTTATGAAATTTCGTCCTCAAAATTGACATACGTACCTAGTGTTTCGAAAAGGTGAGGATACCTCGCTTTCATTTCTAATTCCAACTCCCAGGTCATTTCTTCAATAACATGGTTTCTCCACAAAACCTTAACTTGTGGTATAACCTTGGTGCGTGGGACATGCTTTCTTTCTATCCAAGATCTTAACAGGTACTTCTTCCCGTCGTTAAATCTTTGGCTATCTCGTCTGGTTCTAACGTTAATAATATGGTTCGGGTCTTTCACATATTTCTGAAGCATGGATATGTGAAAAACATTATGAACACGAGACATACTTGGAAGTAATGCGAGTCTATAGGCCACATTTCTATTCGGTCAAGAATCTCAAATGGACCAACAAATCGTGGATTGAGCTTTCTTTCTCTTCCTAAATCTTGTAACTCCCTTCCATGGTGCAACACGCGTAATACATGATCCCCAATATTAAATTCCACGTCTTTTCGATGAAGATCCGCATAACTCTTTTTGTCGATCTTGTGCCATTTATATCGTTGTCGAATCATTTGGATCTTTTACGTAGTCATGCCGTACTAATTACGGTCCTAACAACGTTGCTTCTCCCACCTCGCCCCAAAGATCTTTGAAGAACGACACTTTCGTCCATACAACGCCTCAAATGGATCCATGCCTATACTTGCTTGATAACTGTTGTTGTAGGAGAATTCCACCAGTGGCAAGTACTTATCCCAACTTCCTTTAAAATCTAGGACACAAAGTCTTAATAGATCTTGAGGTTTTGAATAGTCCTCTCGATTGTCCGTCTGGTTTGAGGATGGTATCGAATCGAATCATAAATCCGTGCCCATAGCTTTTTGCAAGCTAACCCAAATTCGTGAAGTGAATCTTGGGTCACGATCCAAAACTATGGATCTTTGGCATGCCATGCAATCTCACAATCTCATTCACGTACATGCGAGCAAGGCGTTCGAGGAATAAGTCTCACATATCGGTAAGAAATGGGCGGACTTGGTTAATCTATCAACAATAACCCAAATCGCATCTATGCCTTGAGAAACTTTGGGAAGACACATGCTTGAAATCCATAGTAATGTGTTCCCACTTCATTTGGAATCTCAAGTGGTTGTAATGGACCCTTTGGCACTTAATGCTCCGCCTTTACACGTTGACAAGTTAAACACCTCGAGATAAACTCCGCAATCTCTCTCTTTATATTGTTCCACTAAAATGTATGTCGAATATCATGATACATTTTGGTACTCCCAGGATGGATTACAAACGGGGTGTTGTGTGCCTCCATCATGATTCTATGCTTCAAGTCAGAATCGTTAGGAACACAAAGTCTGGAGTTGAATCTAAGTATTCCTTCTTCATCGATTCTCGCTTCTGAAATAGCTCATTCTTGCACTTTTTTCTTCATACGTATCAGCTCCAGGTCCGTAGCTTGAGCAGCTTTAACTTTATCGATTAAAGTCGGTTCTACTCGTATATTTGCCATCATCATGTGGGTCCCTGGAGTCTTTAATTCTACCTCTATCATTTGCAAGTCATACAGAATGGGCCTTTGCATTAAAAATATCGCACTCGTACTCGCATATGATCTTCTACTCAATGCATCAGCTACTACGTTCGCTTTTCCAGAATGATATTGAATAGTGTGATCGTAATCTTTCAATAGTTCAAGCCAACGTCGTTGCCGCATGTTGAGTTCTTTTTGGGTGAAGAAATATTTGAGGCTTTTATGGTCCAGTATAAATCTCCACTTTCTCCCCATACAAGTAGTGTCTCCAAATTTTCAACACGAATCATTTATCGCCGCTGACTCTATATCATGAGTAGGATAATTCCTCTCATATTCTTTGAGTTGTCGTGAGGCAAAGGCTATGACTTTCCCATGTTGCATGAGAAGCGCATCCTAACCCTTTGCCTGAAGCATCGCTGTATATAACAAATCCATCAAGTACCGGATGGTATTGCGAACAAGTGCGAAATGAGTCTCCTCTTGAGCTCTTGGAAACTCTTCTCGCATTCCTCGCTCCATACAAATTTTGTATCTTTTAAAGTCAATCGAGTTAGCAGAGTAGCGATTCGAGAAAATCCTTCCACGAATCTCCGATAATAACCAACTAAGCCCGAAAGCTACATACTTGGTCATCGACTTTGGTTGCTCCCAACTTTGTCTTTGCTTCAATCTTGGCCAAGATTCGACGGATACTCCATGTTTTGACACCACGTGCCCAAGGAATGCTACTTCCTCAAGCCGAACTTCGCATTTCTTCAGCTTAGCATAAATTTTGTTTTCACGAAGCCTTTCAAGTATCAGCTTCAAATGGTGCTCATGATCTTCACGGCTTTTGGAATAGATGAGGATGTCATCTATAAAGACAACAACAAACTGATGCAAATATTCCTTGAATACACGGTTCATCATATCCATGAAAGCAAGAGGAGCATTAGTCAATCCAAAAGACATGACTAAGAATTCATAATGCCCGTAACGAGTTCTGAAGGCAGTCTTTGGAATATCCTCAGTTTTAATCTTCAGCTGATGATATCCAGAACGAAGATCGATCTTTGAAAAGAATTGTGCTCTTTGCAACTGGTCGAACATGTCATCAATGCGAGGTAGCGGATACCTATTCTTGATGGTGATATGGTTTAATTCTCGGTAGTCAATACAAAGTCACATACTCCCGTCTTTCTTCTTTACGAATAAAACAGGAGCACCCCAAGGAGATGTACTTGGGACGAATGAAACCTATGTCTAACAATTCTGCAGTTGGACTTTTAACTCCACGAAGTTCAATAGGAGCCATTCGATATGGGGTTTTAGAAATGGGTTTTGTACACTACCAAGGCCAATAAAGAATTCAACATCACGTTACGGGGTAGGCAGGGAAGTTCTTCAGGAAATACATCAGAAAATTCTCTAACAACAAAAATATTATTCAAATCTGACTTGTCTTTGTTCAAATCCATAACATGGGCTAATAAAGCTTGACATCCGTTTTTCAATAAACGAATAGCTTTATGGCTTGATATGATAGTGGTGATTTTAGTGGTTTAGTTGTTTGAATTCAGTATAACGAGTTGGTTAGGAATATGAAAACTAACAACCTTACGAAAACAATCAATTTTGGCATGATGAGTGGTTAACCAATCAATTTCTAAAATCACATCAAAAGCAAGTATCTTTAAAGATATAAGATCAACAGGTAATGTGATAGTGCCAACTTGGATCATGCAAGATTTATAAACTATAGATGTAACGAAGGTTTCACCCAACGGAGTTTCAACAGATAAGTCAAAGTCCAATTTCTCCGGAGTCAAGTTTAAACATTGGGCACAAGCAGAAGAGATAAAAGAATGGGTAGAACCGGTATCTAGTAAGGTATAAACTTTGCAAGAGTTCAAGATTAGCTTACCCGTAATCACCTCGTTCGGGTTCCTCGCGTTTTGGCCAGTCACGACAAACGCTCTTCTAGGAACTGCTGATTTTGACTTATCCGGGACAGCCCTTGGAGTCACCATCCTCTTTGAACTTGGTTTTGCTACAGAACAATCCCGAGCTATGTGGAAAGTTTGGGCTGATATGTCCCTCTTTCCCGCATTTGTAACATCTAATTGGCGGTCGTTCTCCTCCCTAGAATTTTTTTGTTGGTCTTTGGTCTTCTTTGTTGATGTCTTCCGTCATTATTGAATCTCCTCTTTACGAAATTTCCACTTGACTCACCTCTCCTATTATCATGGCCACGATGACCACCCAGAGTGGTTCCGCTTTGTTAAGTATTTTTCCTTCCTCGTTGGTTATCATCGCTCGATGATCTAACATTCCTTAGATATGACCCTAGTTGTGGTCCCTCGGTTGAACATACTCATTATCTCGCTCTAATAATTGAGCCCTGTTTACAACATCCGAATATAAAGAAAATTTATGAGATATAAGATATTGTCGAATCTCGGGCTTTAGATGTAAGACCCCAACTTTTTATAAATAAAGATTTAATTTCTCTAATTATCATTTTGAAATAGTAAGGGTTGATTTGATTAATGTGGTTAGTTATGGGTAAAATGCTAAATATTTCAAATAAGCAAGTAGTTATAAAATATTCATTGTTGTCGGGGAATATTCGTTTGGTCGTGGAATATTAAATCTTGTTTGGGGATATTAAATACATTTGGTATGACCATGTGTGGGCCCCATGCTGAATGCGATTGGAGGAAGAAAATGACAAGAATAAGTTGTTATTCAAGTTATTCTAATCTTTGTTGGAATACCCCCGGTGGTTAAAAACACGATGTCTGGCGTTGTTGACACAAGATGATTGCGGTATTGCACCAATTATTGATTCTTACGTGAAAGGCCACTACTCAATAATTGTTACAATAATTCTTTATTCAATATTTTATTTTATTGATTCAATAATTTACTGCGTTGATATTTTATATTCTTTGTTGTTTCAATAATTGTCACTACACAATATTTTCCATTATCGGAGAAATAATTCATATTATCCGAATAATATTATTAGAAAACATTATTGGAAATGTCTAGAAAGTTACATCTAAGGAGAGGTTTGGTCACTAATAATTGCGCCTTGAAAGGAGAAATCTTTATCGAAAGCCCCTCTCTCTGAAGCCGCACAGTTGTCAATAATGTGATTCTGTAATATTATTTATGAATAATTAATTATTGATATATATGATGAGGAAAATATTGATTTTATGAGGATATAGAAGGAGGAAAATTTTAATGTGACAATTATTGAAAATTAATATTTTATCTTTTTCTGATAAAATAATTCTTTGAAATATATTATTTTTACAATGAATGTGGGATATATGAGTATATGAGGAAGAAGAGTATTTTGTGGCATTAAATGTTTAACACATGTTTTGTGTGTTTGTGGACACAATTATTGACCGAAATTTGATTATAGCTTGTAAAATTGCCCGTTTGTGGATTTCGGTCAATTTTTGTTTGGAATTTGGAAAAACTTTCTTCTGCAAAGTTGTAGAGAATTGAATTTCCTATAAAAAGACGCGAGATTCAAATTTTCTGATAAAAGAGCTATTTATTGTGAATTATTGAAGTTTTGGTATATCGGGTGTGAATTGATTTTTGGAGTTTAAATTATTTTTGTTAGAAAAATGTTTTTTGTATTTTTTTGGACATCATTAACATGTGTGGCTGGTGTTTTTGACCAAAAGGTGGGCTAAGGAAAATTTGTATAATTATATTAATATTATATTCAATTTTCTACTTTGGTGTTCTAAGCAATTTCCTATAAATAGGGTGCTTAGGTTAGAATTGAAAATCACACCAGAAACTAAAGTTTTCTTTCTATTTCTCTCTCGATATATTGAGCGTATTCTTGTGAGTATACTTTGAGTGTTGCTATACTGATTGCAAGTTCAAGTCATAGCCTATATCCAGGTGTTTCAACTAGAAATCTTTGTCTTTGTGAGGTAAGGGATGTTATTTTCTTTCGTAAATGATATTATTTCTTCAATATCATTATGCCGAAATATTGGTTGGAACTTTTTATCAAATTTAGAACTTTTTCATGTCGGAGTTACTATTCATGAGTTACTATTCATGAGTTACTATTCACGAGTACTATTCACGCGAAGCGTGATGATGTTTTTGTGAAATTTCTATCTTTTGGTGTAGAGTTCTTATTCACGATATCGACATTTATTCACATATCGACCTTATTCATGAATACGACATTATTCATAGAAAAATAAAATTTCTTCTTTTTGTCCAAAATATCTATTTTGGATACTAGCTTTGATTGTATCCATGTTTTGATAATTCTTGAATTTTACCCCACTCTGGTTGGTTATGAAGTATTTTTGAATGGAAATTGTTTAAAGTGTGAATCCTTAATATTTGTTCTTTTCCTTCACTGGATTTGTTTTCTTTAAAATATATTTTTTTATCATCCTCGGTCTAAATGATGATATAATGAATATCTTTGGCACAGTAGTGCAAAGATGAATGATTTCTTGATGAATATCTTTGGCCGTAGTGCAAAGATGAGCAGTGTTTAGATGAACATGATTGGTGATGAATATCTTTGGCCTGTAATGCAAGGATGAATATTTGATTCAAGATGAATATTGATTGATGTTACAGGGATAAAATAATGATGATGGACTGTTAAATTCATAGATATTAGTAGATTTCATCCTCTACGTAACTCTTCTTTGAATTATTATTTTCCGCTGCGAATATTGATATAAAACTTGTTGTTTAATGTATTCTCTCAGATTTTTCCCTGTTGAAGACTAACGATAATTTGTTATATATTATCTTAGTTATAATATTCTTTACTGGGCTAGTTGAGCTCACCCTTTTCCTTTTTGTTCCATTTTTCTTCTCAGGAGGCGAGAATGTAGCGAGTACTAAGTAAGGGGTATGGAATGAAGGTTCTAGAGAGAGTTGTTTAGTAGTCCTCATAATTTTGTAAAATAATGTATCAATAATTATGATGGGGATTTATTTGCGTGTGGATATTGTCTAGATGGCAATATTTGTATTTAAACTCACAGTTTATATGTTGTAATAATAAAGTTGTAGTTATTTCTGTACCATGTATTTGACAACTCAGAATGGGTGATGTATACCTATTTTGGGGGCGTCACATTTGACCTCTAAGAAATATCCTCGTCATTCGTTCCTCATTTTTGACCAAATGAGGTGCAAACCTAGATAACTCTGCAAACTTCGCCTCGTATTGGGACACCGTCATGTTATTTTGTTCCATTCTGATAAACTCCACCTTCTTCATATGACGAATACTTTCAGGAAAGTACTTGTCATTGAATAGTTTCTGAAATGTTTCCCAAGATATGTTGAATGAACTAATTTGGTGGAGTACGCTTTCATTGAATAGACTCACCAAGTGAGTGCGCCTCACTGATGCATGGAACATAAAGGTGGCGAATGGAACCTTCTATTCCTCCGTGCATCCCAAGACATCGAATATCTTGGTAATTTGCTTGACCCACGTTTCTGCCATGATCGGATCCGGCTTTCCCTTAAATTTTGGTGGTCCCAACTCCTTGAACTGCTAGGCTGTGACAAGCCGCGCATTGCTATCATTTCCACCCGTATTTGTGCACGAGTCTCCCTCGTCTAGTTTTGCATGAACTGCAAAAAGCTCCTAAACATTCCATCATTCATCGTTTGCTCGGTAGTGTTGTTTATAGGAGGAATATTGCCTTCCTGTTGCACGTTCTCCTGGTTTGTAACTAAAGGTTGTTCCACAGTCTCATACACTCCATTGTTAATGTTCTCAGCGGCCATTCTTAAATATTGCCATAAAACAAGGGTTAATTAAACAAATTAACATATCACATAATATCCCTATATTATGACTGACCAACAAATAAGCTTAGATAATACACACTAGCGAAGGATTTAATCATCTCTCCCCACCTAGTTTTATTCCCCGATCTCCATGGAGACCATATCCTAAGCTCGATACCAACTGTGGCGCCCCAAAATAGGTATACAACACCCATTACGAGTCGCCAAATACATGGTCTGAAAGCAAACTACAACTTCAATAATACAATTGTCGTGCAAAATACGACAACACATCTTTGTGAGTTTAAATACAAATATTGTCTTCTAGACAATATCCACACTCAAATAAGTCCTCGTTACAATTATTCAAACACTATTTTACGTGAAATAGTGAGGTACGCTAAAATATCTTTCTAGAACCATCACTCCGTACCCATTAGTACTGCTTATGTTCTCACCTCCTGAGAAAAATAGAACAAAAAAGAAAAGGGTGAGTTCAACTAGCCCAGTAAAAAATATTATGACTAAGATAATATACAACAAATTATCGTTAGTCTTCAATAGGGAAAAATCTGATAAAATATAATAGCCAACAAGTTTTAGATCAACAAGCTGCAATGTGAAAGCTTGACAATCCATTAGAAGAGTCAAGTAGAGAATGAGTTCTACTATCTTCTAAGATTTAAAAGTCCATCATCAATTTTATCCCTGTAACAACAATCAATATACATCTTTAATCAAATATTCATCTTTGCACTACAGGCCAAAGATATTCATTTGTATCACCAGTTGGTCATGTTCATCTCAACACCTGTTCATCTTTGCACTACGGGCCAAAGATATTCATCAGTTAACCATTTATCTTTGCACTACAGGCCGAAGATATTTAGTAATATCATCATTTAGGACTGAGGATGGTGAAAAATATTTTAAAGAAAAGCGAATCCAAATTGAAGCGGAAGGACAAATAGTAGGAATTAAGTAAAAGCAGTTTATCAAGATCAATAATACTTCATAAATACCAATTTTGAAGCGAGAATTCAAAAATAAAGATCAAAACATGGATACAATCAAAGATAGTAACCATAATAGACATCTTGGACAAAAAGAAGAAAATTTCATTTTTTAGGTGAATAGTCAGATTCGTGTGAATAGTGCCGTGATATCGTGAATAGTAACCCAGACACAAAATGTTCCAAATTTGATAAAATTCAGATCAATACTACTCGGCATAATGATATTGAAGAAATAATATCATATATGAAGAAAATAACATCCTTACCTCAAAATATCGATGCTTACGATCGGAATATCGGTATAAGGTGAAGGAAACTTGCAACCGATCAATAGAAACTCACAAAGTATCTAAATACTCACAAAATACACTCAATAATCTAGAGAGAGAAAGAGAAAACTTGTTTACGGTGTGATTTTCAATTCTAACTTAGCCCTCTATTTATAGGAAAATGTTAGCAGACTTGACTGCAACACGATGGCTTTTACTCGCTACTATTCCCATCCACCACATTTGAAATAAATTCAGCACATTTCTTCACCAACCACAAGTGGGGCCCACTCAATTCTAGAATTTTCCACCAAAATCATTTATAAACCTAATTTACGAATGGGTCACCTCTTAAAATTCATAACAAATCATCGTTCATTTTAACGGTTCAAAATTTGTGGACATATACTCAACTTATATATGTATAACATATCCAAAAATTACAACGATCCAACGGTCAGATTAAAAATTATAACTCACGCAATATATCTCAAAAATAGTGGTTTAATTTTTAATACCTCCATTCCGACAAAAATACTGATAAAACACCTCAACATTAACTCCTTCCTTTTTAACCACAATAAATATATCCAACATTTATATCCACATAAAATAAATATTTTCTTATCATATGAATCAATAATTAATTATTCACAAATAATATTACAGAATTACATTTATGACAACCAGTAGTTCCGGAAAGAGGGCTTTCAATAAGAATTTCTCTCATCTTGGCGTGCAATTAGGTGACCAAACCTCTCCTTGATGAGAACTTTCTAGACATTGCCAATAATTCTATCTAATAATATTATTCAAATAATATGAATTATTGATCTGATAATGGGAAATACTGTGCAGTGACAATTATTGAAACAACAATAATATAAAATATCAACGCAACAATTATTGAATCAATAAAATAAAATATTGAAAAGTAATTACTGTAACAATTATTGAGTAGTGCCTTCTTACGTAAGGATCAATAATTCATTAATACTGTGCATCCACGCGTATTGTTGTATCGTAACCACCGGGTATTCCAACAGTGTTAACGGTAACAACTACGTTGTTATTTATAAAATCTCAAACTTCTCGTTTTCTTCATCCGACAGTTATTCTGTTATGGGGCCCATAAATGACTGCGTCGTCGTACGAATATTCCCCGACAACAAGAATATTCCACGACCAAACGAATATTTCCCGACAACAATGATTATTTTATAACCACTTACATATTTTACAAAATTTGCACATTTCACCCAACCAGAGAATTATATCAAATTAATACCTTATTATTCACAATAATAATTAGAGGAAATTAGATTTTATTTATAATAAGTTGGGGTCTTACATCTTCTCGATCTTGAGCCGCTACCAGTCGTGCTCGGATCACTTTGACTATTTCTGCCGTCTGCTTTACCAATTCTGGGCCTAACAATTGTCTCTCACCAACTTCATCCTAGTAAAGCGAAGTTCTGCACTTTCTGCCGTATAATGCTTCGTAAGGCGGCATTGCCAATACTAGCGTGGTAACTGTTGTTGTATCCGAACTCTACTAATGGTAGGTGATCATCCCAATTTCCTTGAAAATCCATCACACAGGCTCTTAGCATATCTTCTAATGTCTGAATCATTCTTTCACTCTATCCGTCTGTTTGAGGATGGTATGATATACTCATTCGTAATTGCGTACCCATGCATTCCTGAAGACGCTTCCAGAAATTCGATGTGAAGCGCGGATCTCTATCAGAAACAATTGACACCAGAACTCCGTGTCTCGAAACAATCTCTTTTACGTATAGCCTCACCAACTGATCTAAGTTGAATCTTATTTTGATCGGAAGGAAGTGTGCAGATTTCGTCAGTCAATCAACGATAACCCATATTGCGTTGTAGCCTTTCTGAGTCGTCGAAAGGCCAACCATGAAGTCCATTATAATATGTTCCCATTCCCATCCTGGGATTTCTAACGGTTGTAGCAACCCACTTGGTCTTTGATGTTCTGCTTTCCCTTTCTGACAAGTAAGACACTTGGCAACACATTCTGCAACATCTCGTTTTAAATTTGGCCACTAGAAATGTTGTCGAAGATCTTGGTACATTTTGGTACTACCAGGGTGAATCGAATATCGTGAACTATGAGCCTCGCTCAAAATTTCTTCCTTAATCTCTTGTACTGGCGGAACCCAAATTCTACTCTCAAATCTCAGTATTCCTTCCTTATCCATCTTAAATCTCGGTTCAGTTCCTTCAGATATCTTCTTTGTCACCTTTTTACATTCTTCCTCCTAAAGCTGAGCCTCCTTAACTTTATCCAGTAGGGTTGTACCAGATTGCATCTGAAACAGCTTCTCATCAATTTCCATAGGATATTTCAGCTCTAACTCCAGTTTCTCCATTTCTGAAATTAGCTCCTCCTGAGCAGTTATCATCATCAATTTCTCACGACCCTTTCTACTTAAGGCGTCGGCAACCACATTTGCTTTTCCCGGATGGTATAAAATCTCACGGTCGTAATCCTTAATTAATTCCAACCATCTTCTTTCGACGATATTCAAATCTGTCTGCGTGAAAATATATTTCAGACTCTTATGGTCCGTATATATTTCACACTTCTCCCCGTAGAGGTAGTGACTCTAAATTTTCAAAGCAAAAAACAACTGCAGCTAACTCTAAGTCATGGGTCGGATATCCCTTCTCGTAATCTTTCAATTACCGTGATGTATACGCAATGACTTTGCCATTTTGCATCAGCACACAACCAAGTCCTTTATGCGACGCATCACTATAAACAACAAATTTCCTGTATCATCCGGAAGGGATAACACAGGTGCCGTACTCAATCTCTTCTTCAATTCTTGAAAGCTCTCCTCACACTTCTCCGTCCAAACAAATTTCACAGCTTTATGAGTTAAATTCGTTAACGGAGTTGCGATCTTGGAAAAGTATTGTATGAATCTTCTATAATATCCTGCTAATCCAAGGAAACTTCTTACTTCTGACGGCGTTCTCGGCTAATCCCAGTTAATCACGGCTTTGACTTTTGATGGATCTACCTAAATTCCATTTTTATCAATCACATGACCAAGAAATTGCACTCGTTCGATCCAGAATTCACATTTCAAAAATTTAGCGTACAACTTTTCCCTTCTCAATACTTCCAATGTTAACCTCAAATGTTCTTCGTGTTCTTCTTTGGTTTTGGAATATACCAAAATGTCATCTATAAATACCACCACGAATTTGTCCAAAAACGGCTTGAACACACCATTCATTAGTCCCATAAATGCTGAGCATTTGTTAGACTAAACGACATTACGAAAAATTCGTAGTGATCGTATCGCGCTTACGAACGCCTTTGTCTGTGACATCCTCCGCCTCACCTTTGATTGATGATAACCGCTTCTCAAGTCTATCTTGGAAAAGTATCTCGCTCCCTTCAATTGATCAAACAGGTCGTCGATCCTCGATAATGGATATCTGTTCTTAATCATGACCTTATTCAGTTCTCTGTAGTCAATGCAGAGCCGCATCGATCGGTCCTTCTTTTCATTAAACAACATCGGCAAGGCTCCCCACGGTGATACGCTCGGTTGAATGTACTTCTTGTCCAATAATTCTTGTAGTTGTACCATTAATTCCTTCATCTCTACCGGTGCCATTCGGTATGGTGCCTTCGATATTGGAGCAGTTCCAGGCGCCAAATCGATGACGAAGTCAACCTCTCTATCCTGTGGAAGTCCTGGAAAATCTTCTGGAAGTGCGTCGACGAAGTCCCTCACAATCGGTATCTCTTCTACTTTTGGATTCTCTTTTCGACTGTCGACTATGTAAGCTAAGTATCCTACACAGCCTTGTCTTAACAACTTCCTGTCCAACATCATCGTCAGACAACTCGCTTGTCTAGGCGACTTGCTATCATAAAATACAACCTTTGACGGAGTCATAAGGTTAATACGCTTCTTTTGGCAATCAATTACAGCACCGAAATTGAATAACCAGTCCATTCCCAAAATAACGTCAAATTCCCCAAGTCGAATAGGGATAAGATCTACGTTCATGATATTACCCTTAATATCCACTCTACAGTTCTTATGTACATACTTAACAAGGATTATTTCTCTATTCGCAATTTCTATGTTCATGGGATAATCCAATTCATTCTTAGGCAAATCTAAATTCTTGGCAAAATCATCGGATATAAAGGAACAAGTAGCACCCGGATCAAATAATACGTAAGCATTAACTTTATTGATCGGAATGATACCTGACACCACATCACGGGATTAAACTGCATCTTGCACCGTCATGTTGAAAGTCCGGGCGGTTGGTCGGTTTGTTGCTATTGGTCCGGTGATGGTTAAGGCATTTCCATTGTTATTTCCCCAGTTTCCTCCTGATCCTGACCCTCCCGATCCCTTCGTGGGACAGTCTCTTGCCAGATGGTCCTTCGAACCACAAGTAAAACAAGCACCCTTCTTTGGGTTTGGACAGTTTGGTGCTATGTGGCTTTCCTGACCACAATTGTAGCACACTATTTTTCCTTTCATACAAACTCCCAGATGGGCTTTCCCGCAAGTCGGGCATGCTTCGATTCTCTTCTTCTGACTACCTTGCTGATTCCCCGATGATGAGTTGTCAATCCATCTTTTCTTCTGATGGAAATTTCCACCTCCTGTGCGACTTCCACTGGCCTTGTTATTTCCTTCACCATCACTTTTCTTCTTCTTCTTCTTCTGATCTTGATTGTATTTGGTCACCGCATCGCTCCCACCTTCAGCGAGGATAGCCTTTTCCGTAACTCCCAAGAAATGTGTTTATCTCAAACATTGATACCTTCTGTTGTACACCCAAGGCTTTAGTCCTTGTTCGAATCTTCGGCTTTTCTTTAAATTCGTGTGTACTTGATATGGGGCGAACCTCGCTAACTCGTTGAATTTAGCCGAGTCGAAAAAGCGCCATGTTTCTCGCTTCAACTCTAGAAATTGAACCTCCATCTGGTTCTGTGAACTAGTTGGGAAATACATTTCGAAGAACATCTCTTTAAACCTCTCCCACGTAATTACACCTTCACCTCCTCGCACTTTGTTTGCTTGCCACCAGTAGCTAGCCTCAGACTTCAGGATAAACGTTGCAAAAGCGGTCTTCTGATATTCTCTAACCTTCTCCATTTCCATAACCCACGTTTGAGCCTCGATTGGGTTCATGAAACCTTTGAACTCTGGCGGTCCCACCGCCTTGAAGTCTTTAAACGTTGTGTTTGGTGGAGCTTGAGGTTGATTGTTCATTGTTCCAGTCAGTAAGTTAACTAACTGTTGAACAGGATTAGCATTGGTGTTATTGTTATTATTTGTTGACTCTTCCTGAGTTGGTTGACGTGGTTGTCTTCTCCTTGGCTGCATATTTCTGTAAATAAACGCTTATTAGAACTTTATTTATTTCTCTAAATAGTTAAGGCATTACTCAACAATTTAACATATCACTTAACACATCATCTCAAACAACTTGATATATTTGCATTCAAATCAAAAGTTTTAACATTAAACGATAGCATAACTGCTATTTACATCAACTATCTCGGAATAAAGAATCCACATGTGATTTAAAACATTCAAATAGTCTTTCGATCATAAACACGCCGAATTTACATCTAAAAACTAATTAAGTTCTTCACATAATTAAACAAATCATATCACTGTCGGTCAAGGTAGTGATTAGCCTTGCTACGCTCCTCTTCTAAGATGCGATGCATTGTCCTGCGATCCATCATGTACAATGGTAGTCCTCTAATCGGACTGGGTACCTCAAAACTCGATCTTGAGTCTCATTCATTGCCTTGTTAAGTGTAGAGTACGTTTCCCCAATATTCGCTTTCTTTGCACGACTATCATCCTCTGCACGATCAGCTCGACGTGATTCTCTTACCCAGCCTTCCTCTGCTATGTTCATCCTTTCGGAGGTTTCCTTCAGTTCTTTCTTCAGTTTCTCTATCTCCTCTAGGACTGAGCATTCGGTTAATAACCGAACCGAACCATCATTTCGGTTATAACCGAAACCCGAAAATACCCTGTTTTAGCTATCCGAACAAGTAACCGAATTTTGTACTAACCGAATTAAAAAACAAAGACAGGAGTATAAACAAAACCCAAATCAGTATCAAACTCATCCAATCAGAACAACTCAGAACAAATCAGAATCAAACTCATAAACCCATTTCACAAAATCAACAGATAAACAAAACCCAAATCATATCAGACGCCAGATGACTTTATAATCAATATGCATACTTTATAATCAATAATTCAATATGCATACTTTATAATAACCCATTTCACAAAATCAACAGATAAACAAAACCCAAATCAGTATCAAACTCAGCCAATCAGAATAACTCAGAAAAAATCAGAATCAAACTCATAAACAAAACTCAAATCAGATCGGGCGCCAGATCCATTGGGCTTATCATCGGATTTCAACTCGAAGTCACCGAACTCGTCCCAATCGGAGTTGAAGGCGTCGGAAACTCGGAATTGAGGGAGAGGGAATCGGCCGACGGTGGGTCCTTAAGGTCGTCCTGCAAGAGGACGACGACGAATGGAACAGAGAGAGAGTTTTGGACAGTGAAGAAGAAGAAAAGGAACAAAGAGAGAGAGAAATTTGGTGGTAGCCGGTAGGAAAACAGAGAGAGAGAGAGTTTTGGTTTGACCGTCTTGAGTCTGCTTCTATTTTATTCTCTCTATGTATATGCACAGCACGAAAATCGTTTAAAAAAAGTGAGGAGTGTTATTCGGTGAAACCGAATAACCCAAAAGTAATACCCGTACAAACTAACCGAAAACCGTACAAAAATTCGGATATAACCAAAATAGTAAAAATAACCGAATTGTCAGAATATTTCGGTTAAATTATTTTGATTGCGTTAGGTTTTTCGGTTATATCCATTTTTTGCTCAGTCCTAATCTCCTCGGTCTTATCTTCAGTTTGACCCTTCTCATAGACCAAATCCCATTCTACATTTGTCAGCCGAGAGTGAAGAGTCGAAATCTCCTCTCCTTCTCGCTTTCTAGAAGTAATATCTTTGAATAACCGCCGCTTCGCTCAGTCAAATCTTGACCTCATCTCGTAACTCCACGTTACGATCAGATAATGTGTCATACATCTCAGCATCAACGGTGTACCGTGGTAACTCCTCTTATTCCTCTTCCTCAACAAATTCCTCCTCAGGATCAATCTCAGGTTCATGCTCCTGACCAACAACGGTGATCAATGGAGATGATTCCTCTCTCATACCAACCGCTCCCCTAACGACATATGAATGTCTCTGGGGCTCCTCCTCTGTCGATATTTCACAGTACACTGGATTCCTCCTCAAGAGGTATTATAGGTACACGAGGTTCTTCCTCCCCAGCTTGACTAGCTTCTCCAACATTCGACATCCTGACAACAAAATTTTAAGTTTTAGTTACTAAGTCATATCATCTAACGCATACTTTAACACATAAACACATAAGGTCTTTTATTATCTTCAATGAATTACATAAATTCATTTCTTATAACTCGATATGAGTTTTCGATCACTATCTTCTTTCTATAAGGCTACTACCTAAGGTTGTTCCCCACCTAAGGTTCATAACCCATACTCGATACCAACTTGTGACACCCCAAATCCGGGTACTTCAATTCCACGGGATTTGGTGTTCACTGTACAAATATCATCTATCTATCTACCCATAATAAATGCAAGTCATGCAATAGATAGAATAAAAATCTTCCCCTTAAGGGTCAACATCTGAATAATAATAATACAATCACAGGTTAAAATAACCTCAAACATCTGTGCGGAATCATAAACAAATAAGTCTAAAACAACATCATTAACTCAAGTCTTAAACATAAATACATCATCTAATAAAAATAACAAGTCTTCATCACTTGCTAACTTTGCCCTTGCCTTTACTAGTGGAAGGTTCATCAGTTCTTTCGTTCTTAACTGCAATGTTATTATTAAGCAAGAGTGAGCACTATTGCCCACAAGTATAACAATGAAATAACAGTATAATAACATGCGAGTAAATCAAAGACATTTGAATAAAAGCTCAACTTTTGAATCAAGAATGAATAACAAGAATCAAAAGAATTCTGAGGGTCATAAGACCTTGAACTATGTCCTAGGTTATCAAGGGTTATACTTGAAACCATTAATGATCATAAGACTATGGACCTTTCTACACTCGATTTGGGGGGATCAAATCTTTAGTACCACATCATGCGCACAATATCTTAACGCTTAACGATAAGTAAATCCCTTTGCAAGGTTGCTCATCTCGGTTTGACATTCGAGTCCGTACCAAAGGAAGTTTGGTTTGGATAATTCAATAAGGGTTCTGAAATTTAGAACGTTCATCAACTAAGGACTAGTTGAATCAATAAAGTTCACTAGTCTAATAAGGTTCAACAATAATGATATTCAATTCGAATAATAATCTCAAGAAGTATACAATAGAACAATTATTGTATTACTGAATCATGCTTTGAAAAGATAATAAATCTTTAATATAACATTTGAACTTGAATAATAGCAATGATAATTTACTTGGGGTAATTAATAAACTTGAACAAATGATGACAAGTAGGGTTAGGAAACTTGCCTCATGCGTAGATTACACTTTAACTAAACACGTTCTTTGAATTTAATCCTACATACCATTCACATTCACAATACCAGTTAATTATAACTTAACTAATCATCAATGATTATTCTTTTTGTTTACACTTAGGTTATTAACTATACTTAGTTAATTTAATACTTTGTCACATAATTTACACATCATGAATAACAAGCTAATTATGTATTCAATAATTCAATCCACATGTAATTAAACAACTATTTTAACATCTCATTATACTTCTAATATGTTTACATGTTCATTAAATTAATTTACTAACACATTGTTAGACTTAAACATTTTTAAAAAATTACATTTCGAACTTTTACGGAGAGTATGCATGGCACCACTTTTGTATCTTGATTTTCGATCATGTCGCGTCGGTCAATGGCGCCATGCATGCGTGGCTCAGATAAATACACAATAACTCTTATGCCTATAGATAGGTTTGACATGTACATGCAGGATTTCAGACATAGAAATGGCGTCATTAAAAATCGCAGAACATGCCAATTTCTTATTTCCTACTTGTAATTAGACATACCCACATGATATAATTCGTATACAAACATTACTCAACATCTAAAGACTGATTTTAACCCATTAAAACACATAATTAATGAATTAAAATATGCAAATTGTACTGTTCTTTGTGTTCTTGAAGATTTTGAACAAAAAACATAAAATTTAACACTACAGATTCGTTATAACAATCAACTACATTTCATTTAAGGTTTGGTCTCTTCGTATCAACATGCATAATAATAAACGAGTGTAAAATTTAGGGATAATATACGATCAATACATGAAATATCACGTATAAGGCCATATGGCCAAAACCCATACTCTGTTAATTTTTGAAATAGCAAGTCATCATTTACTGAAACTTATGATAAGGAATCATATAAAATATATATAAAACATGTTATGCTACTCAATTATTACATATATTCCTAACTTAATTTCCCAATTTACGTAAATTCCACAGTAACTTGATTGAAAGCCATTTTCATAAAAAAACTAAATGACGTAAAAGTAGAATTTGGGTTGGAGAGAATTACTCATGCATTAGTGTAGATAGGAGGATTAAACTTTCTCAATCAATCAAACAACTCACAATTCTCTCAATTTCTTAATTCTCTCTCGTGATAATTATCTAGACTTAGCAATAATGGAATGAATGAAGAAGAAGACGTCAGATATAATAATTTAAAGCGACGTAGTTGTGGTGATTAACCAATTCGTGGTTAATCGCCTCAACCACTACTAAGGCCTTGTTTGGCTATTCAATATAATTCATTCTCATTTAATTTGATAAACTTCTTATACTATAGTTTAATTAATGTCACACTCCTTATAAAATAACTCCAATATTTTATTTAATATATTTTAAATAAAATATAATAATTTTTCATAAATTCACATAGTCACATAAATAATTTTCTCATTAATAAATAATGTCAAATTATTAACTCTCTAATTAATAATTAAATTAATTAAATAACATCATGCTTAATTAAATATTTCTTTTAATACAATAAGCTCACATAATTACATATTTGAATAATAATTATTCTCTATATTAATTTAATAAATGTAACACATATAATTAAATTAATCTACCACAATTGCATCAATTAATTATTTAATCTAATAATTAAATCATCGAAAATATTTATTTAATCCAATAAATATTAAAATTAATTACAAATTCTCGCTCATATACCGTGACCTCCCAAAAAGCAAGGAACCCTTAACGAGGTCATCACGTAAGCTTATCATAAACTCTAAATAAGTCTATACCTTATTTGATACCGCTTTACCCATTCTTTTATTTCTCCTACTTGTGCTCAACGATTAAATTTGACTCTGGAGAAATTAGACTTTGACTTATCTCGTGAAAACTCCGTTAGAGAAACCTTCATTACATCCACGGTTTATAAGTCTTGTTTGGTTCAAGTTGGTACCCACACATTACTTGTCGATCTTATTGCATTAAAAATACTTGCATTTGATGTAATTTAGGGATTGATTGGTTAACTACTCATCATGCAAAAATTGATTATTTTCGTAAGGTTGTTAGCTTTCATATTCCTAATCGACCTATTATGCTAATTCAAGCAACCAAACCATTAAAATCAATCATCGTCATCTCAAGCCATAAAGCTATTCGCTTATTGAAAACGGATGTCAAGCTTTCTTAGCTCATGCCACGATCTAAACAAAAATACATCGCTTTTGAATAATATTTCTATTGTTAATGAATTTCGACGTATTCTCTAAAGAACTTCCCTGCCTACCCCCAGAGCGTGAAATTGAATTTTGTATCGACCTTGAACCCAGACAAAACCCATTTCCAAAGCCCCATATCGAATGGCTCTATTGAACTTCAGAGTTAAAGACTCAACCGCAGGAATTGTTAGACATTGGCTTTATTTGTCCCTAGTATTTCTCCTTGGGGTGCTCCTGTTATTCGTGAAGAAGAAAGATGGGAGTATGCGATTTTGAATTGATTATCTGGAGTTGAATCATGTCACCATCAAAAATAGGTATCCATTGCCACGTATTGATGACCGTTTGACCATTGCAAGGAGCCAAATTCTTTTCAAAGATTGATCTTCGTTTGGATATCACCAATTCAAGATTGTAACCGATGACATTCCAAAGACGGCTTTCGAAACCCTCGACGGAATTATGAATTCCTAGTCATGTCCTTTAGATTGACTAATGCTCCTGCTGCCTTCATGGATATGATGAACCGAGTATTTAAGGAATATTTGGATCACTTTGTGGTCGTTTTTATTGATGACATCCTTATTTATTCCAGAAGCCGTGAAGATCATGAGCAACACTTGAGACTGATACTCCAAAAGCTTCGTGAATACAAGCTTTACGCCAAGTTAAAGAAATACGAGTTCTGGCTTGAGGAAGTAGCATTCCTTGGGCACGTGGTATCAAGTCATGGAATATCTGTTGACCCAGCAAAGATTGAAGCTATGCAAAGCTGGGAGTAACCTAAATCAAATGATCAAGTACGTAGCTTTCTCGGCTTAGTTGGTTATTATCTGAGATTCATAGAAGGGTTTTCTCGAATCGCTACTCCACTAACTCAAAACTAACCCTTGAAAGATACAAAGTTCTATTGGAGCGAGGAATGTGAGAAGAGTTTTCAAGAACTCAAGAGAGACTTATTTCAAAGACTGCTTTGACAATACCATCCGTTCGGAGGGATTTGTCATCTACAAAGTGATGCTTGAGTAAAAGGGTTAGGATGTGTTCTAATGTAACATGGGAAATTCATAGCCTATGCCTCACGACAACTCAAAGAATATGAGAGGAATTATCATACTCATGATCTAGAGTTGGCAGCTGTTGTCTTCGCACTAAAGATTTGGAGGCATTACTTGTATGCGAAAAAAGTGGAGATCTTTACGGATCATAAAAGCCTCAAATATTTCTTCACTCAAAAGGAACTCAACATGCGACAACGACGTTGGCTTGAATCGCTGAAAGATTATGATCATACCATCCAATACCATCCTCGAAAACGAACGTGGTAGCCGATTTATTGAGTAGTAAGATCATATGCTGCACGAAAAGTAATATTGACAACGCAAAGGCCCATTTTGTGTGACTTGCAAAGGATGGAAATAGAGTTAAAGACCAGGACCTATGATGATGATGGCGAATATCTGAGTAGAACCGACTTTAATTAATAAAGTTAAAAAGTCGCCAAGCTACTGCACTGGAGCCGATGCATTATGAGGAAGAAAGTGCAAGAAGGTGCTATCACGGAAGCAAGAATCGATGAAGAAGGAATACTTGAGTTAACTCTAGACTTTGTGTTCCTAACGACCTCGATTTAAAGTATAAAATCATGATGGAGGCGCACAACACACCGCTTTCAATCCATCTTGGGAGTACCAAATGTATCATGATCTTGACATACATTTTGGTGGGGCACATGAAGAGAGAGAGATACTATTTATCTCAAGGTGTCTAACGTGTCAACGAGTCAAGATAAGTGAGCATCAAGTACCAAAAGGTCCATTACAACCACTTGAAATTCCGGAATGGAAGTGGGAGCATATTACCATGGATTTTGCACGGCCTTCCAAAGGTTTCTCAAGGTATAGATGCGATTTTGGTCATTGTTGATAGATTGACCAAGTCCGCTCATTTCTTACCGACACGAGAAACTTATACACTTGAAACGTCTTGCTCAGATATGTACATAAACGAGATTGTAAGATCAAGATGGTATGCCGATTTCCATAGTTTTCGATCGAGACCCAAGATTCACTTCACGATTTTGGGTTAGTTTGCGTAAAGCTATGGGCACAGATTTACTGATTTAGCTCGGCATATCATCCTCGGGATTTGACGGATAGTGGAGAGGACTATTCAAACTCTTGAAGATCTATTAAGACTCTGTGTCCTTGATTTCAAGAGAAGTTGGGACAAGTTCTTACCATTGGTGGAGTTTTCCTACAACAGCAGCTTATCAAACAAGTATTGGCATGGCTCCATTCAAGCGTTGTATGGAAGAAAGTGTCGATTTCTCCAAAGATGTGGGATGAGGTGGGTGAAGCAACGTTGTTGGGACCGAAGTTGGTTCGTATGACTACGGAAAAGATTCAAACGATCCCAAGAACGTATAAAACCTCACAAGATCGATAAAAGAGTTATGCCGATCTTCATCGAAAGGATGTGGAATTCAATATAGGAGATCATGTGTTGTTACGAGTTGCTTTCCGTGTGGAAAGGAGTTACTTAGATTTGGAAAAGAGAAAAGCTCAATCCTCGATTTATCGCCCATTTTAATCCTCGATCGAGTAGGAATCGTGGGCCTATAGACTCGCTTTTACCGCCAAGATGTCTCTCGTGTTCATAACGCTTTTCATATATCCATGTTACGTAAATATTTGGAAGACCAACCACATTATTGAGTTAGAATCGGACGAAATAAATGGAAGATTTGACGTATGAAGAGGTTCCTGCTCAAATCTTGGATAAGAAGGAACATATTCTACGCTCCAAGGTTATACCTCAAGTCAAAGTTTTGTGGAGAAACCACGATGTTGAGGAAATGACTTGGGAGTTAGAATCAAATGAAATCAAGGTATCCTACCTCTTCAATATACTGTATCGTAATTCTAATTTCGAGGGCTTAAATTTCATAAGTAAGGGGAGATTGTAAAACCCCAACTTTTGAATAAAGATGAATTTTCTATAAATATTATTTTGAATATTATGGAGTGAAATTGATATAATGTTATAGTTGTGGGTAATATTTATAAATTTTGCAAAGTAATGCAAGTTGTTATATAATATTCGATTGGTCTGGGAATATTCGTTTTAACAGGAATATTCGCATAACGGCATAATCATTCAGTGGACCCCACAACGGAATTATTGCCGGATTGAGAAAATGACAAAAATACTTTTATGAAAATAATGGCGGAAGTTTTACCGTTAACTGTTGAAACACCCTTGTTAAAAGTACGAGAATACACGTGGTCGCATAAGAAGACACAAGATTAATTATTGATGCTTACGTGATAAGTCACTCGGTTTTGTTGGTATTATTAATGTAATAATACTGTAAAATCTTTTTATATAAAATGTAATACTTTTATAAAGTTATTCTATAAATAGAATATATTATATTCTATTATGCATAGTGTTGCATAAGATTCGCATAGTGTTTTGCATAGTAAAATCTTTTTATATAAAATGTAATACTTTTATAAAATTATATGTTTTATTAGACAATAATTAGAATATATTATATATTATTATGCATAGTGTTTGCATAGTACCAGATAGTGTTTGCGTAGTAAAATCTTTTATAAAGTTATTCGTTTTATTAGATTATAAATAGAATATATTATATTTTATTTAAAAGATTTTGCTTTAAATATGGACCGCCGATTAAGGTAAATCAATCGGGACCGTTCATGAGTTAGTTCTTATGCAATCCATTTTCTATAAATAAAAGCTCATTCCTTCATTATTTTTTATTTAATTCAATTGAAACTCTAGAGAGATAAACTATAGAGAGAAAGAAGAAAGTATTCTGCTACTTTACTACTTATATAAGAAATGAGATTAAATAATCTTGATAGGATATAATTATGGTACTGTACTTATGGTCACTATAGTGGGATCCAAAAATAATTATTTTATTTATTTAGCTATTTATTTTTAATTAGTTTACTGAGAGAATTGCTACCACCTTTTTTGCCCCAATTTGATGAAAAAGCAAAAACAAGAGAAAAGTAAAGGAGAAAATAAAATACAATAAAAAAAGAAAGGAAGATAAAGCAAATAAGCCCCGGAGATTCTAGGGTGGGGGGTCATATGACCCCCCGAACTCCCTGGTTCCGCCTCTGCGTTTAATTAAGGTATATATTTTGATGTGTAAGTTGAAATGTACGTAAAGGGAGATTGCATGTGAAGGAAAAACTCAAGGAGTAACTTACAATAATATTCCAATCAACTTAATTATAATAACTGATCAGTTCTCAATTATATTCATTTGCATCAATGGTGTTGTAAGAACATCTCCAACAGTCTCTCCAAGTTTAGTTATCAAATCTGCAACCACCACTACAACAAAAAGCTTATCGTGATCGCCTATCAATGATCGAAGTGTGGTCGCCGATATCTATCTCATGATCGATCATAGCCGCTATAAGGCGTCAAGACAAAATCTGGTCGCTAAAATGTACATCAGCGACCACTATTAGCGTAATCGATTCTAAATAATCGATATCGCAACAATCGAAATGGCAAAATCCGGTCGCTAAGTCGAAGGTGAAACAAGATAATATGTCCAAAGTCGACGTGTTTCACGTGTCAATGATCGAATCAAATGAATCGACGCACGCGGTCGCTAATATTAAAAATAAAATAATGAGAATCTTCGCTATTTTTGCATAAATCCTAAAAACTGCACATTTTGTACTGCTTTTATCCCAACACACATACACAATAACAAAGCATACACAACAATATAAACATCCATCGTCCATCATATAACACATACACTAAACTAGAATATAAACCATTCAAAACCAATATGATTTTGAATAAATATAATAATATTTTAAAAATTGTTTAAGTAACAATATACAAACATCCTAAAAATGAAACAAGTACAAACTTATATTATAACTATAAAACTAATCTAAAGCGTGTACTAATCAAGCATCACCGCCTCCTCGATCACCCCGTAATATTAACAAAATAATAAAACAAGTTATAAATATTTACTAACTATGTTAATATTGGTATATTACGACAATATACAACAAATTGATTTTATACTCGTCGTCATCCCCAGTGTAGGATGTTGTCTTTCTTGCCGCCATCGCTTTCTTTGCTTTAACTCCTCAAAGACTCAGAGCCCCAGGATGTCCGCCCAAGATCTTCGAAGATCCCGATCTTGACATATAGCTCTCACACAACCGGTAGGAGTATGAGCAAATTTGGATGGCTAGATGACCGTAGATCGGGTAGAAGAGCAAAGATGAGCCATCGAAGGATGGGCGTCGTGCGTTGTCCTTGACCTTTAACGTAGTTCTTCTTCACAATGACGCCTCTCTCCCACAACTCTTGATCGATAGACGGACGTGGAGTGCCTTTGGTGATAGCGCCATTCAATAAACGCTTATGTTGTCTCCGCATGTCATCATGTTAACAATTAAATAGTTAAAAATAAATTAATTTTGTAAGCATTAATTAAAGATCAAGTTGTTAAAATTTATTATCGCTTATCCGGATAGCCTCAAAGTGTACCATCACGGTGGTACGCATACATCCAAACCAATGGATAGGTGACCTTGAGACCGAGACTCTATACAAAAATAACACAATATTACTAAGTAAAATGGGATATATTTTCACAATTCATGATTGAAAACATATTAAAACTTGTAAATACGCACTCGGCAAAGTTGATATCTTTGAATCGTGAAAAATACCGCCACTTGTATGTTCCTTTTAGCCTTTTCGCCGGATACACCCGAGGCTCATTGATGTGGCGGAGTCTTTTCGTCTTTTAACCCAGCCTCTCGGCTCTCCATTGGGCACACATCTCAAATTTATATGGATGGGTGCACCACTGTGGGCTATGCTCGTGCATATAATCTTCTCCCCGGCCCGGATGGTCGATCTCTAAGATTGTGAATGGCTTTTTTGTCGTTCTTTATTTAAGTTATCCTTGGTACGGATCATGCACTTACGCTGTAATAATGTCTCAATCACTCAAGCCTGCAAGCGTCCTCCCATCTATACCTTTTCTCGCAAATAAAACAACAATAATAACATTACTAAAAATTATCCTTTGAATATTATATTAATATAATCATCATAATTAATAAAAACATACCAAATTCAAATTAAATCGATCCTTATGGGCGTAGAGGTGTGCTCGCCCATGTAATCATAGCGTGGGCCGATTTCAGAAGCATAATTGTGAAATGCACTTCACAATTTTACTATCTTGAAAATCACTACAATATATGATAATTTACATTAAAATATATTTATAACAATGAAAATATTAAACCCTTATATATACACGATGTTTAACTTACGTGCTTTACGGAGGAGGACGGATCTCAGATAAGAATGCGATCATCCGGATTAGCTTGGGCCTTCTAAGGCACATGATTAGGGTCCCACCCAACCCAAGGCTTTTCGTATGCAGCAGTTCGGAAGACATCTATAAATAAAAAAATTAGGATGTTAGTATGAAATTATGAATGACAATTAATTGTATGAAATAGTTAACTACGATTATCATACGTGAAAGATACAAAAACATGACTGCAAAATAGTTAACTACAACAACTACAAATGATATAGTTAAGGATATAGAGAACATTCCTATATAGAGAACATAAATGAAAGGTACATAATTATGAACTAAACATGAACATGAACATGAACATGAACATGAACATAAACATACATTTTGTACAATTATAACTAAACAACTACAAATGATATAGTTAAGGATATAGAGAACATTCCTATATAGAGAACATAAATGAAAGGTACATAATTATGAACTAAACATAAACATGAACATGAACATGAACATAAACATACATTTTGTACAATTATAACTACACATACATTTTAATGAAAATCGTTGTCTGATGAGTCAGAATCATTTTGTACAAGTATCGGAGATTCATAACCATCTTCTTCAGATTCGTGTCGTTGTCACCAATAACTCTTCCTCAATATCACCGCTATCCGCACAATAATCGTCTCGGGATCCAATTCATCGTGTTCATCTCCACCTCTAGCTGGATTACATCATTATTGTCCTCTATATTTATTATAGGAGGTCTCAAGCATTCCTCTTGGTAGAAATCCTCGCCTATTACTTGGACATGACTACGCGGGAGTATGAATTACAACTTCCCAATCAGAGGCGGTCTATCCCTTTTCCTAACGGGACTAGGAGTATAGTAAACTTGTAATCGCTTGAGTTGGTAAAACAAACAGCCTCGTTGGAGTACGCAGACTCTATGGAGGTCAATATCGACGATTCCATGTTTGTCAACACGCATCCCTTTTTCTCGAATCAAACCAACGACACTTGAACAAGTGAATATAACCCCATACACGTTCTCTTGCACGACAACTCCACGATTTCCTCCAACTCCCCATAAAAGGCACCACCAAGCTCATCAGAATAATCTCCTTGGACACACACTCCGAGTTCGTTGTTCTTTTACCATACCATATGCGCTTTGTGTGAAATTCACAACCATTTATTTTGTAACCATTATGGGTGACTTGGTCCTCGTTGGTCCCATAGCTAGGACTTGTACATTAAATTGGAATCGTTGATCCTCGGTCAAAACCTACAAAAACTCCATCTTATTAAATGAAGTCATAGTTAACATGGATATATATATATATATATATATATATATATATATATATATATATATATATATATATATATATATATATATATATATATATATATACTACGTCTTTAAAATTGAACTTACTTTGTCCTTTAGCCAAAATGCAAAAGTTTTATCCCGATTGATTTGAATATCTTTATCGTTTATGCCGGATGCTTCACTTTTAACTCATCATCGCACAATCTATACCATGTTATAAACATTAACATATTGGAATAAATTTTCAACTTAAAAGATAAATTATCAAGTTTACATGTGTACCTCACAAATTAAATCAATTTCTCGCAATTGAGAAGAATGTAAGTATGCAAAAGATGTAATTCTTTTGCTCGAGAGAGGAATACGCGCTTCCCTTTTCTATAAGCGCCTACCGATAGTAGCCCAAATACTGAGATAAGCCCACCATTTAGTTCAACATTTCCCCATCATCATGTCTCGATACTCGATTGGCCTTTGACAAGACTTCGTCCGAAAAATAGTCTGAGACAAACGTAGATATCTCATCGAAACTGTATGCCTCACATATCGACCCCTCAATATAAGCTCTATTCTTCACCTTCCCCTTAGAATCTTAAACGGTATACTTGATATTTTTGTAGTCACACCCTCTTTATTAGGCCTAAACCGATCATGACTGCAAAACGTGCACCTTGTCAACTGTTCATTTTCCTTATAAAACAACATGCAATCGTTGGGACATGCATCGATCTTTTGGTATCCAAGACCCAACTTCTTCACCATTTTCTTACAAAAGTAATAGTTACCGGGTAATTTCTCATCTTCAGGCAACATACTCTTAATGGCATTCAAGAGCGACTCAAAACACTCATGGCTCATGTTGTGATCACTTGATGTTAAGTAATGTCGCCATCGCAGCATAATATAGTGTGTTTGGTGCAACCATGCCACAATGGCTCGCTACCCTCGCCTAACAACTTAAAGAAGTCTTTGGCATCGAGAATTCATAGGTTGCTCTCTCGCTTGCTCCCAATCAAAATCTCGCCCCGCAATATCATGAACCATTTCATTCATAACGATGAAAGTACTTATCGCTGAATTGTGTACTTGTGTGATGCCACCATCTCTCTCTCCGCCCATGTGCCCACCAAAGATTCTTCGTAATTTCTCATGAACCCGAAACAAGTAAATGATAGTTTACCATGTCTCCATCCATATAATTTACATTCTTACACTTCAAACATGGACATCGATTCTGCGACTTACCATTCATACATTCGGGTGACTATACGCATACTCCAAAAACACTTGGCAACCAGCTCTAAATTCACCAGAAGACTCTATTCTGGGCACTTGACTTTCGTCGTGCCATCCAACTACGGTCTGAATAGAGGTCCATGATTCCACGATACCTATGTTGACATGAATTATTGTATTCCCTTGTTAGAGATTTACTATTCATTTCAATCCCATTTATGATGCTTATAAATACATATAGATGTATATGTACATATATAACATGAGTGTGCATCATATATGATTATTCGGGAATTGAATAAGGATAAATACCAAAACAACCTAAAGACAATAGATTCCTAGGGGTAAAATATGAATCATTGCATCATGTATGCTCAATATATGCATTGGGACAAGTCTAAATTACTCGATTAATGAAAAATTTTGACGATCTCCTTTATAATATAGACTATCCACACGCACGAGGACATGCATACTTGACTATTTGTAGGTATATAAGAGCAACAAGAATGTATAAGAATCTCTTGAACCTTCTTCTTGATTGAATTATGGATAAAATTAATTCCTAGTTATGTTTTATGTCATACTCATGTTCAAGTTATTGGATTGGTATAAGTATGATCATATATTGTAACCAAGGTTTTGGGTTAAGCCCTAATGTTCAAGTTATATAGCCATTTGACTTATATATGAAAAAAATTTACAGAGTCTCCCTATAATATGGACTATCCACATGCACGAGGGCATGCATACTTGACCAATTTCGGGGGCATAATTTAGGAGAATCCAATATTAGTAACAACAATAAGAAGCCCAAAATTGTCCCAATTTCAAAGAATATCAACAACAATTTATCTAAATTTCAAAGAACAATATATTCATTGAAGATAATGTTATATTCATATAGTTCAACACTCTTTTATTAGATTAGTATATGAATGTCATTCATATAGTTCTCATCTCTAGCAATTGAACAACGATTCTATAAATATCCTTTTTCATAGGTGTAAGACATGATGGGACTCATGCAGGTTTCATTCTCTAGTTTGTAAAAGGGTGATATAGTCTTGCATTGATTTTAAAGTAACAAACATATTAGAATACACAATCTGCTTGACTAGAGTAAGTGCATCATGCGATTACATATGTGTTAAGTAATTTAGAAGTAACACTTTAAAGGAAATTCGACCAAATTTAGAAATTCATTTCAATTTCGAATGGAGCGGCGAAGTTACACAAACTTGGACAACTAGCCTTGAAATAAAATTGAAAACTCAAAACAAAGTTAAATTTGGATATCCGCCCTGAATCCTCAAATGAATACAAGACTCCATAATTACTTTAGTATAAAATAATGACCCATGGAACAACAAGTAATTGAAAGTTGTTACTTGATGTTAGAAACCTAGTTTTGGTAAAATACCAAGGAAAGTTAATTTGAACAATAAATAAGATAAAAACCAATTCTGCAGCTATACTTTTTCTAGCAAGTGCAATCAACACTTACTACTACTACTACTCTAAACCAAACTTGATATGAAAACTAAGCTCTGATTGTTCAACAGGAAAACTGCTGAAGAAGAAATTACACAGTTGAGGAACTTGGATGCAATTATGTTAACCTCAGAAATAGACATTGATTTGAAGTAAAATCAAACATGGCCATGTAATTATCATAAACGTATATACTTACTAGCAATTCCTGTAATTTTCGTATCTAATTTTATTGATTCTAGATAAGGGACTGTCAATTGTCAAGGCTATTTTTTATATTCCTATCCTATTTGGGAATAACAAAAAAAATAAAGAAAAGGTTGTTTCTTTAACTTATCTCGTCCAAAAGACCACTCCCTTTCCTAATTGCTAATGCCAATATGCCACTGCAATACAATTCTTAATTAAGTGGTAAATAAATTAGATTCGATTATTGAGTTTTTCACATTTAATTTATAAAATTTATTAAATATAAATAAGATTTGATTGATTCACGTTTAGTTAGTTGAGCACAATCTCATATCGAATTTGAACTTTTCGAACGAATATAATTTGAGTATCAAATAAAAACTTATAACTTAAAAAAATCGAGTAAAATTTTAAAATTTATTCAAATTTAAATCATTTATATTTTAAATCAAAACAAGTTTGCCCATTTTATGCATTATTCTTAATATTAATAATTGTTGGTATTTGCGTGTTGGTCACAATTCATATTTTTTCAAACAAAAATATTTTCTGAGAGTTTCTTCACTTTACCAAAACATGCACGGTTCCTCTTCTCTTCTTCCCAAAACAATTAAGTGAATAAACATTCAATTGTTCAAGGAGCACGAGGTCGAAGCTTGAAATCTTGCTTAAAATACAATAGATATTCAACTTTGCCTTTTCGATGATTTGCAGATTCTCTCTCTCACTTTCTTTCTTTTCTACTCAGATATAAAAAAAAGAAATGAAAAGAGAGTGGTTAATTTTAAATGGGTTACCTTTGTGGAGGCGGTGGCGGTGGTAGGAGGGAGGCGGCGCATGCATGCAACTGCTGAACTTCTTTCCTTCTTCTCTTCTCCCCCCTTTCTCCTCTTCTCCTCTTTCCTTTCTCTCGTGTTTCAGGTCGGCCGAATCTTTGGATACCGATAACATTTAGTTTGATCAATGATCATTTATCCGCTGATCGCACGCGATTCGCACGATTTTTAATGACATGGACTTATCGGTGACCGTGACGCGATCATTTGATGTAAAGTGGTCGTGACAAAACCTTGGCGCCAACATTTCCAAACCAAAATTTTGGTGGCAAATTTATACTAATGATTGATCAAATAATCGCATGCGGTCGCTATTAAAAATTTAGCGACTAGATTACATATTGGTCGCAGAAGACGGTCGTTGTGACTAATATCAGCGACCGATAGTGCGGTCGCTGATAGTGTTGGTCGCTGTTAGGCCTTTTTCTTGTAGTGCACGTCATTCTCTCTCTTCAAAACTGGTAAGTTGACATTGCATATTCAAAATATTTACACCATTTTGTTAATTTAAATTGGTAATCAAGGGTAAAATTGATAAAACAACTTTTATTCTACATTGAAACAAAACAAATCAAATTCTCCATATCAGATCTGGTTCTTTTGGTTGGAGGCTGCATTTAGATCTGTTCTATACTAACCAGATCTAGTTCTTATCTCTTTCTTACTTCTCGATCTGATCAGATTATGGGTGTTTTTAGTCCTTTCCGGAATCCTCCATCCCACCCTCGGACATCATTTTCCCTATCATCCTTATCTACCGGCCCACCCAATCTTGGATCTGGTTTGGAGCTTTGGCGTTTGGGTTTGTGATAGGCTGATGTGGTTGTGTTGGATCTGGGCTTGGATTTGTGCATGGGTTTTTCTGGAGGTCTATTATAGTTTAGGTTTCTTGTGACGCCCCCAACATTAGGTATACATCACCCATCTTGGGTCGTCAGATACATAGTACAAAATTCAAATACAACTTACTAATACAACTGTCATGTACAATACGACAAAACATAACTGTGAGTTTAAATACAATTATTGTCTACTAGAGATTATACAAACTCAAAAGGAGTCCTCATTACAATTATTAAAACACTATTTCACAGAATAGTGAAGACTACTAATGCTATCCTCTGGACCGTCACTCCGTTCCCCGACTAGTCCCTGCTATGTTCTCATTTCCTGAAGAGAATAGTGAAAGAAAGGGTGAGCTCAACTAGCCCAGTAAGAAATACTATGACTAAGATAATGCGAATAAATTATCATTAGTCTCCAACAATGTTAAAGCGATAAAATATAATAGACATCAAGTTTAAGCTGCAAATAAACAAACAATCCATTAAAAGAGTCAAGTAGAAAATAAAATCTACTATCTTTTATGATTAAAAAAGTTTTTTCATGTTCGTTATTTGGGACTCGACTTAATAAATAATCCACATCATCGAATCACCCCGCACTACGGCCAAGGATATTCTTTAGTATCACGACCACAATTATCCATGCACTACGGGCCAAGAATATTTGTGTATTCATTAATGGTCATGATCATGCCAACAACTCGTCCATTAATGCACTACGGGCCAATGAGAACTTTTACCATATCATTTGTAACATTACAAATCATGATTACAATCGAATAATCCTCGTCATAATCATACCAAGTCCATCTATGCACCTGACAGCCACATATGACTTTCAACAAAATATAAACATGAGGATGATGACAATGATATAAGAATTCAATAAAACAAGTTCAAGAATTATTTTATCCAGTGAATTATTAACGTCAAATTGTCAACATGATCTTGTTTTGTAGAGTAAAATTCAAGAATGATCGGAAGAATATTTTCATAAAAAGATCTTTGGATGAAGCGCAAATATCAATGATATTCTACTAATTTCATGGAGTATAGAAGTCAAAACTTTAACCAACTGAGTATAATAAAGAATGGAATAACAAAAGAAATTACCATGCATGCGGTACTTGCGATAGATGCAAAAAGTTATTCCAATGAGAATAATAATAATGGAACCAGGTCAGGCAAAATTTGCACCGATAGGATGTTCCAACAGAATAATAAAGACGGAACCAGGTCCGGTGTAAAACACATGCATGTGATGTTCCAACAAAAAATAATAATAAGGCGGAACCGAAGGTAAAGGTGTAAAACACACACGAGGATGTTCCAACGGAATAATAATAAAAGGCGGAATCAGTCGGTGTAAAAAACACGCATGACGAGGATGTTCCAACAGAATAATAGAAGAATGTCACCAAGTATAGGGTAGACCGCGTATACAGGTTATTCCAACAGAATAATAAGAATTGGAATAACAACAGTTCTCTTCATGAATAAGAAAGAATAACACTCCTTACGAGTACAACAAATAATATTCCCTACCTTAAGAAGAAGAGTACTGGATATATAAGTAGTGAAGTAGCAGAATACTTTCTTCTTTCTCTCTATAGTTTATCTCTCTAGAGTTTCAGTGAATTCGTAAGAAAATAATGAATGAATGAGCTTCTATTTATAGAAAAATGGAATGCATAGTAACTAACTCATGAACGGTCGAGATTGATTTACTTTAATCTGACGGTCCATATTTAAAGCAAAATAAAATATAATATATTCTATTTATAATCTAATAAAACGAATAACTTTATAAAAGATTTTACTATACAAACACTATGCAGGCACTATGCAAATACTATGCATAATAAAATATAATATATTCTAATTATTGTCTAATAAAACAGATAGCTTTATAAAAGTATTACATTTTTTATAAAAAGATTTTATTATGCAAAACACTATGCGAGACCTTTATGCAACACTATGCATAATAGAATATAATATATTCTATTTATAGAATAACTTTATAAAAGTATTCTGTTTTATATAAAAAGATTTTCTATATTATTACATTAATAATACCAACAAAACTGAGTGACTTATCACTTAAGCATCAATAATTAATATCGTGGTGCTACTACGCAACTAACGCCAGTATTCTTGTACTTTTAAAAAACCGGCAGTGTTTTCAGCAGTTAACAGCAAAACTTTCGTAGTTATTTTCATAAAAAATATTTTTGTCGTTTTCTCAATCCGACAATAATTCCGTTGTGGGGTCCACCAATGATTTTGCCGTTGTACTAATATTCCCTGTTAAAATGAATATTCCCCAACCAATCGAATATTATATAACAACTTGCATACTTTGCAAAATTTATAAATATTACCCACAACTATTATATCAATTTCACTCCATAATATTCAAAAATAATATTTATAGAAAATTCATCTTTATTCAAAAAGTTGGGGTTTTACATTTCTAGTCTTACGACCTGCTTCAGTTATCGGTCTGAACTCATGTTCTTTTACCGATTATCTTTGTACATGGCCAGATGGGTTTTTTATTTTAGTTTGATGAATGATTTGGCTGTTTTAGGTCTATTTTCCATTGTGTTTAGATCTGTTGTGTGATTGTCGTTGTTTGTTGGAACTGAAAATGGATTTCTGGTGCATCTTGTTCCCGGAAACTTTGTTTGGGCCTTCTTCTTGCTTTACTGGTAGGTTCTTTGCTGCGCTTCATTGAGAATTGTTCTACCTGATAATTTGTTTTGTTTTTATTTTAATGTAGAATAAAAGTTGTTTTGTTAAATTTACCCCTGATTAAACAATTTAAATTAACAAATGGTGGAAAATATTGGTTTTAAAATACACATCAGCTGGACATGGCCCCACTCAGGGGGCCACATCAGCAATTTTTGACGTGTCAACTTAATTTGGACAAAAGTGAAAAAAAAATCAATAATTCAATCATTTAATTGAAAAAATTTAAAGGTGAATCACTTAAGTAGAAAATGTCAAATAATTTAGGGTACCGAAACATATTTAGGCCTTTTATATACTCTAACCGATCAACTAGAATTGGACCTTTTCCAGATAAAAATTGAGGACTTACTTTTCCCCAACATAGAGTGACACCTAGGCTACCTAGCCACCTACATAGGGCTAATTACACTCCTGTTACACGAAGTACTATCAAATTCATAATTCGTCTCCACAAAGAATTTGGGCTTACAATTTACTACATCAAGTGTTTAATTTGATACTCCCTCAGACCCATATTAAATGTGACAACCCCAAAATAGGTCCATACCATCCAACCTATTCTGAGTCGCCAAATACATGGTACAGAAAACAACTACAACTTTATTACAACAATTGTCGTACAAAATACAACAAACACATATCTTTGTGAGTTTGGATACAAATATATACCAAATGTGACACATGTCCCAACCGTGACAAGACCTCACAAATGACACCTTACATAAAGGTATAGTCAAAAACTATTTTAGAAATTAAAATCTTTGGGAAGTGCTCAAGGAAACCTTCGTAAAGGGAGGCCATGCGTCTCAGGTTATGATAGATATCATATGGCCCACGAATTATCCTTGGTTGACCCAATAGACCCCAAAGAAAAACAAGAAGATTACTATCATATTCTTCCTAATGGTAAGTCTTCTCTAGACATATCATTATCTCCACTGTCTCTAATTGAGAATTATACTTCAAACAAACACCAAGATTATATAGGTAGTGCTCGTATATATACTCAGCAAGTGGATGAACACATCCTTGTCTTATGATGATACGAGGATTTATGTCATTAGACATCTTGTATGATAGTGACAAAACACCCTTCCAACGTTGGGTTAGATCACCTCAACAATTTATAGACCACCGCTCTATTCTCCTGTTATCCCCCACTCGACCCAGCCTACACTTTTATTACACGAAAGGAATTGTGAAGCAAAAAGGGCGAGCACAACTAGCTTCGATAAAGAATATCATGACTAAAGATAATTAAATTATCAATAGCCTTCATCAAGAATAAATCGTAGATTTAGAACATATGGTAGATGATAAAAATTTTCAACCATAGTTGCAGCGGAACGAGAAATCCATTAGAAGAGTCAAATAGACCATAAAGTATCTTCTCCATGTTAAAAATCCACCAACAATGTTTTAACCCTGTAACATCACTCAACAGTTCCTTTCTACAATCATATGAATAACTCATAATCATAATTGTGGTTCTAAATTCCTCTTCTCATCCAGGACGAAGATAATTTTCATAACCTATCTTCACCTGAAACATCAAAGATCATGGTTATACCAAATCACATTTCCTGTTCATAATCATACTGATAAATTCATCTTTGCACTACGAGCCAAAGATATTCGTCAACAGACCATCTTTGCACTACGGCCAAAGATATTCATCAACAAACCATCTTTGCACTACAGGCCAAAGATATTCCTCAATAGTTCATATTTGCACTACAGGCCAAATATATTCATCAACAGTTCATATTTGTACTACAAGCCAAATATATTCATCAATAGTTCATATTTGCACTACAGGCCAAATATATTAATATCTCAAAGAAATATATAATCATTTCAGAATTTATATAAACAATAATTATAACCATGTTGATTATTTCACCTTTGCACTTAAGCTAAAGATATTCAATTATAAATTCAATGGTCATGATCATACCAGTCACAATTCAACTTTTCTTCTCATGGCCAAAGAGAACCCTAGTGTCGTGATCATACCAATAATCTACCCATCTTTATACTCAAGGAAAGAGAATTTCAACATCGGGGTTTAAAAAATGTTATATATGATAATAAAAATAATATGATCAACAAGCGCACTTAATCTCAAGAGCAATATTCATAAATCAACGATAATTTGGTCAGAAAAAGAAACCAACTTTGTCGTGAATAGTACCCGTAAATAGTAACTCATGAATAGTAACTCGTGAATAGTAACTCATGAATAGTAACTCGTAAATAGTAACCCTGACTCAAAAAGGTAGAAATTCCACAATAAAATACATACCAATATTTCGGTATAATGATATTGAAAGAATAACATTTCTTAAACTTATAAACAATTTATTTTAATTATTTACACTTTACTAAATAATGCATTTAATCATCCTAAAATGCCAAACTCATAAGTTTTCATCACCAATAACCAAAACCCTCATAAAAAATCTGCATATACCTCATATAGGATTATCAAGCCATAAAATCCTATTTTCCAATTTTCTTTCTTCACATAACATATTTAATTCATTTATTCATAACTAGTCCATTTTCATAAAAAATTTCTTTTCTGGGATTTAGTAGAATATAGTCCCATATTGAACATATATTTTTCTCAGAATTTTTAAAATTCATTTACTATTTTTAATATGGCTAGAACCGCCGAATATTTAGACATTTATCATAAATTATACTTTTATCTAAAAATTCCGAAATTCATAGAGTACACTAATATTATATAGATGTACTCCCAATAAAAATTTCATTAATTTTAGAGTTAACCACAAGGAATTATAAGCGGTTACTTTTAAAATAGTCTTTTCTCATAAAATTCATAACTCTTAATCTATACATCCAAAAATCACCATTTTTGGACACAATCAATAAAACTCATCAAAATATCATTTCAAATTTTTCCAGAATTTTTGAAGGTCATAAAAATTACGAAACTAAAAAATATAACAACCCTTAAAATCCCTTACTATCCCTTACCTCAAAAAAAGCAACACTTCTGACTGGATATCGGATATGACGTGAAGGAAACTTGCCACTGATGAATATCAACTCACCAAGTATCTAAATACTCACAAAATACACTCAATAATCTAGAGAGAAAAGAGAAAACTTATGAATTACGGTGTGATTTTCAATTCTAACTTAGCCCTCTATTTATAGGAAAATGTTAGACATCAAGGCAGACTTGACTTCTTTACCGATGGCTTTACTCGCTACTATTTCACCCACCAAAAATCAGCCATCTCCCCAACAACCAAGAGTGGGGCCCACTCAATTCTAGAATTTTCTACCAAAACCTAATTTAGAATCGGTTACCTCTTAAAATTCATAACAAATTATACGCTCATTTTAAGCGGCTCAAAATTTGTGGACATATACTCAAACTTATATATGTATAACATATCCAAAAATTACAATGATCCAACGGTCGGATTAAATATTATAACTCACAATAAATAAAGTCAAGAAATAACAGATTTGATCTTTTAATACCTCAATCCGGCAAAATAATCGATAAAATACCTCAATATTAATTCCTTCATTTATAACCACATAAATAAATCCATCATTTATATCCACATCAAACAAATATTTCCTTATCATATAAATCAATAATTAATTATTCACAAATAATATTGCAGAATCACAATAATGACAACGAAGACGGTTCCTGGGAAAAGGGGCTTTTCGATAAGGATTTCTCCTCATCATTGCGCGCAATTAGGTGACCAAACCTCTCCTGATGAGAACTTTCTAGACATTGCCAATAATGCTATCTAATAATATTATTCAAATAATATGAATTATTGATCTGATAATGGAGATACTGTGCAATACCGTGTGCTACTGTGCAACAACGCGTATTACTTTATTTTACCAACCGGGTATTCCAACAGTGTTAACGGTAATGATTACGCCGTTATTTATAAAAACTCAATTTATCGTTTTTCTTCGTCCACGCTATTATTACATTATGGGGCCCGAGAAAATGGCTGCTTGGCAAAGTAAATGCACGAATATTCCCTATTGTAAAGAAGAATATTCCACGACAACAATGAATATTTTATAACCACTTGTGTATTTTGAAAAAAAAATTCATATATCACCCTTAACTTTAACTTTTATCAATTTAACCATTTACTGAATAGTAATTATAAGAAAAATTGAATACTTTTATTTCATAAAATTCGGGGTCTTACAATCTCCCCTCCTTATGAAATTTCGTCCCCGAAATTTATGTATTTGGTATTTCAAAAAGTTAAGAATACCTTGCTTCCATTTCAGATTCTATCTCCTCGGTCATCATGATTTCTCCATTGCTCATCTCCTGTGATAACTTCATTTGGGTTCCTCACTTGTTGGGAAGTTATGACAACCGTTATCCCTTGAACTACTCGGTTTTGACTTATGCAGGGGCAAGATTGGCGTCATCACTCTTGTTGGAATATACTTTTCTATAGGACATATTCCTCCTCAATCGCCTCGTCGTACTCACGATTCATGATTTGAATCATCAATCTTCGATCCATATCAAATTCAGTTGACCGCCTTCATCTGAGGTAATTCAAAACTTCGATGTTGGGTTCTCCCAATTGCTTTCCAAAAGAGAAATTCATATCATCTATTTTAGCCTTCTTAGATCGGACATCTCTTTCCACAATATCCACGTGTCGTGTGGCTTTTACCCATGCATCACTTATTCTTACTCGTTCGGCTTTTTTTTCTTCTTTCATTTCGATTCCATCTTTATCATTTTATACTCGCCAATGAATGCTTACATTCAAGCATCACATATCGGCTAAACACAAGCTTGAATTGTTGCATCCTTTTGTTCCACGACCTTTATGGATTCTTGACCGCTTCTTCTAACTCATGAATAAGATTTTGAAATTCTACATTTTGATCATATAATACCTCTAATAAACTCTCCTCGGTACCTCTTCTTCCTCTTCTTCCTCACTCTCATTTGTTACCTCTGCGACTATCTCTAAAAGTAACTATCAATTCTTCACTCACCACATGGATATCTCTAATTTCTTCTTCGATCGTCGACATCACATTATCATGGTTAGTGATTAGAGGTATCCCCACAGTCTCATTCACTCCATTGTTAGCATTCTCAGCTGCCATTCTCAAATACTGCAATAAAACAAGGGTTAATTAAACAAATTAACATATCGCATAATATCACGATATTATGACTAACCAACAAATAAGCTTAGGTAGGACACTAGCGAAGGATTTACTCATCTCCCCCCTCCTAGTTATATTCCCCGATCTCCGCCAAAGACCATATCCCTAAGCTCTGATACCAACTGTGACAACCCCAAAATAGGTACATACCATCCAACTTATTCTGAGTCGTCAAATACATGGTACAGAAAACAACTACAACTTTATTACAACAATTGTCGTAAAAATACAATAACACATATGCTGTGAGTTTGGATACAAATATATACCAAATGTGACACATGTCCCAATAGTGACAAAGACCTCACAAATTGACACCTTACATAAAAGTATAGTCAAAAACTATTTTAGAAATTAAAATCTTTGGGAAGTGCTTAAGGAAACCTTCGTAAATGGGAGTCCATGCGTCTATGTTATGATAGATATCATATGGCCACAGAATTATCCTTGGTTGACCCAATAGACCCCAAAGAAAAACAAGAAGATTATTATCATATTCTTCCTAGTGGTAAGTCTTCTCTTGACATATCATTATCTCCACTGTCTCTAATTGAGAATTATACTTCAAACAAACACCAAGATTATATAGGTAGTGTCATTATATATACTCGCAAAGTGGATGAGCACATCCCTGTCTTATGATGATACAAGGTTGTATGTCATTAGACATCTTGTATGATAGTGACAAAACACCCTTCCAACGTTGGGTTCCCCGACAGAAAGAATATTCCACGACCAAACGAATATTCCCCGACAACAATGAATATTTTATAACCACTTGTGTATTTTGAAAAAAAATCATATATCACCCTTAACTTTAACTTTTATCAATTTAACCATTTACTGAATAGTAATTATAAGAAAAATTGAATACTTTTATTTCATAAAATTCGGGGTCTTACATTAAATGTCCTAATTATTTTCAGCACGCTAATTAATAATATTTTTTTACCTAAATTACCCTTCTAAATTACTTATTAATTGAAGTATCTATGTCTCTAACATTAATTATTTCTTACTTGTTCCCACATGAATCAATTCTCTAAATCATTTTTATTATTATTCTTACATTCTAATAAGTATATTTTTCTCTCCAAATTAAACCCACCCACTAATTACATGCATACCATACATGCAAACCGTCCACATTTGTTGGTAACTTGGTATTAATTTCTAGCTACTTTATCAATATTTTTGTTTTTATTCTCACATTCCAACAAGTATATATGAACAATATATCATTTCCCAATGTAAACATTTTATTATTTCTCAAGTTTCCAACAAAAGTTGACTAAAAGATTATGAGGGTATAAGTGGAAAAATAAGATAAAAATAGTTACTAATATAGAATTAAATAGAACATTTATTTAGGAACATCCTAAAAAGGAAATTAGGAAGTTTAATACGGGACGGAGAGAGTACAATTTAGCCCCCAATTTTAGAATACGACCAAAATTGGCCAGAATACCCGACCCGCCCAAGATTTCGATCGAATCTTTTGTATTTAATACCATTTGACTGTATAAATATACAGTTTGACTTAATTTAAAAAATGGCTATTTACAGTTCTATTACATCAAGTACCACCATATTCATAATTCGACCCCAAAAAATTAAAATTATAAATATAATATTTTTAGCCCTTTAAAAAAAGTAACTAGTACCGTAAAAATATGGTATAAAATTATAAATACAATTTGAAATTATAAATATTTATAAATAAAATTATAAAATTATAAATAAAATTTATAAAATTGAAGTTGCGATATAATTTGTAAAATTTAAGACGTAAAATTTATAATTTATGATATAATTTATAATTTGCGAGATTAATTGTCTAATCACATATGGATAATGATAATTAATAAATGATTACTGTAAGACCCCGAATTTTATGAAATAAAAATATTCAATTTTCTTATAATTACTATTCAGTAAATGGTTAAATTGATAAAAGTTTAAAGTTAAGGGTGATATATAAATTTTTTTTAAAATAAGTAAGTGGTTATAAAATATTCTTTCTGTCGGGGAATATTCGTTTGGTCGTGGATTATTCTTCTACGTCTCGAATATTCAATCTGAAGACACGACCATTTGTGGGCTCCATAATGAATAAACTCGTCGGATGAAGAAAGCGACAAAAAGGAGTTTTTAAATAACTGGCAGTAGTTATTCTCAATTAACACTTTGTTGGAATACCCGATTGGTTAAAATACGAATAATACGTTGTTGCACAAGAAGACACCGGTATTGCACTAATTATTGATTCTTACGTAAAAGGCACTACTCAATAATAATTATTAAAGTAATTCTCGTCAAAGATATTTTATTGATTCAATAATTGCTGCGTTGATATTTTATATTATCGTTGTTTTAATAATTGTCATTACTACACGGTATTTTCCATTATCGAAGCAATAATTCATATTATCCGAATAATATTATTAGATAACATTATTGGCAATGTCTAGAAAGTTACATCTAAGGAGAGGTTTGGTCACCTAATTGCTGCGCCAATAAGGAGAAATCCTTATTGGAAAGCCCCTCTTTCCAACCGGCCTCTCGTTGTCATTATTGATTGATGTAATATTATTTATGAATAATTAATTATTGATTTATATGATGAGGAAAATATTAATTTTATGTGGATATAGATGGAGAAAAATTTTTAATGTGACAATTGTTGAAAATTAATATTTTATCTTTTTCTAATAAAATAATTTATTTAAATATATTATTATATTTTAATAATATAATTATGGTGATATTTTTTATAATGAATGTGTGATATATGAGTATATGAGGAGGAAGAGTATTTTTATTGCAAAAGTTGTTTAAAACATGTTAAACATGTTGGTGGACCCATTTCTTGACTGAAATTTGATTATAGCTTGTAAAATCGTCCGTTTGTGGATTTCGGTCAATTTCTGTTTGGAATTTGGAAAATATTTCTTCTGCAAAGTTGTAGAGAATTGAATTTCCTATAAAAACTCGCGAGATTCGAATTTTCTGATAAAAGGGATATTTATTATGAATTATTGAAGTTCCGTAGTTCCAAAATAATTGGTTTTTGAAAGTTTTAATTATTTTTAATAACAAAAACATTTTTTTTTGTTTTTTTCATTATTGGATGCTGAATTCAGATGTCTTTGATGTGCGTAGGAAATTTAATAAATAATATTAATATTTTATTAAATTTTCTGCTTTGATGTTCTAAGCAATTTCCTATAAATAGGTGCTTAGGTTAGAATTGAAAATCACACCAGAAACTGAAGTTTTCTCTCTATTTCTCTCTCTATATTATCGAGTGGATTCTTGTGAGTATTTTGATATCTTGAGTGTTTCTATACGGTGAAAGTTCGATTCGGCGTTATCCGATCAATCTTCGCTTCTTTTTGAGGTAAGGGATTGAAAGGATGTTATTTTCTTCATAAGTGATATTATTTCTTCAATATCATTATGTTGAAATATTGGTTTGAACTTTTATCAAATTTGGAACTTTTTTCATGCTCAAGTTACTTATTCATGAGTTACTATTCACGAGTTACTATTCACGATTTACTATTCACGACGGAGTTCTATTATTAGAGTTTCTTATTCATGAGTTCTTATTCACGAGTTACTTATTCATGAGTTACTATTCATTTCGGTACTATTCACTACAAAATTGGTTTCTTTTCCTAACCAAATTATAGTTGATTTATGAATATTACTCGGAGATTAAAACTATGTATTGATTATATTGATTATATTATCATATATAACATTTTATAACCACGATGTTGAAATTCTCTTTCACTTTGGAGTGTAAAGATGGGTAGATTATTGGTATGATCATGACTAGGGTTCTCTTTTGGCCAAGTAGTAAAAAGTTGAATTGTATTTGGTAAGATCATGACCATGAATTTATAATTGAATATCTTTAGCTTAAGTGCAAAGGTGAATTGATCAACATGGTTATAATTATGGTTTATATAAATTCTGAAATGATTATATATTTCTTTGAGATATTAATATATTTGGCCTGTAGTGCAAATATGAACTGTTGATGAATATATTTGGTCTGTAGTGCAAATATGAATTGTTGATGAATATCTTTGGCCGTAGTGCAAAGATAACCTGTTGTTGAATATCTTTGGCCTGTAGTGCAAAGATGACATGTTGTTGAATATCTTTGGCCCGTAGTGCAAAGATGAATTTATTATTATGATTATGAACAGGAACTGTGATTTGGTATAACCATGATCTTTGATGTTTCAGGTAAAGACAGGTGATAAAAATTATCTTTGTCCTGGATGAGAAGAGGAATTTAGAACCACAATTATGATTATGAGTAATTCATATGAATGTGGACAGGAACTGTTGATTGATGTTACTGGGTTAAAACATAGTTGGTGGACTTTTAACATGGAAAAGATAATAGACTTTATGGTCTATTTGACTCTTCTAATGGATTGCTCGTTCCGCTGCAACTATGGTTGAAAAGTTTTATCATCTACCATATGTTCTAAATCTCTGATTTATTACTGTTGAAGGCTATTGATAATGTAATTATCTTTAGTCATAATATTCTTTAATGAGCTAGTTGTGCTCACCCTTTTGCTTCACAATTCCTTTCAGGTAATAAAAGTGTAGCTGGGTCGAGTGGGGGATAACAGGGGAATAAGCGGTGGTCTATATTTGTTGAGGTGTGAGCGAACCCAACGTTGGAAGGTGTTTTGTCACCATCATATAAGATGTCTAATGACATACATCCTCGTATCATCATAAGACAGGGATGTGCTCATCCACTTGCTGAGTATATATACGAGCACTACCTATATAATCTTGGTGTTTGTTTGAAGTATAATTCTCAATTAGAGACAGTGAAGATAATGATATGTCAAGAGAAGACTTACCATTGGGAAGAATATGATAGTAATCTTCTTGTTTTTCTTTGGGGTCTATTGGGTCAACCAAGGATAATTCTGTGGCCATATGATATCTATCCTAACTTAGACGCATAGTCTCCCATGTACAAAGGTTTCCTTGAGCACTTCCCAAAGATTTTAATTTCTAAAACAGTTTTCAACTATACCTTTATGTAAGGTGTCATTATGAGGTGTTGTCCACGATTGGGACATGAGTCACAGTTGGTATATATTTATATTTAAACTCACAGTTTAAGTGTTGTCGTATCTTGCACGACAATTGTATTAATAAAGTTGTAATTGTTTTCTGTACCATGTATTTGGCGACTCAGAATGGGTTGAATGGAATGAACCTATTTTGGGGTTGTCACAATTACACTGATAAACTTATAATTAAAATCATATTAATTATGTATCTTCAAATAGTTTTAAATTTGACTCATTTACATTGTGTTATTTGCCACAAATTGTATGTAAATTAATCTTCAAATTGATTATTTTTTTAATTATTAATAGTTTAACATATCACCTTTAATGTTAATATGATTTTTTTTTGAAATCAAAATGACGATTAACTTGCCTGTGAAATAATTCAAATTTCTTATAATTATCATCGTATATAGTTCGGTACAAGATTTTAAACTTAGGAGTTAAGTTGTAAAATTTATATATACAATTTGTTAAATTATAGATACAATTTTAAAATTAATTTTTTTTTATAAATACAATATATGTATTAACTACTGCTTGTTTGAAGAATAAAATAGAAAACGGGCAGAAAAAAAATGTTGTTGAATAAACTAATTAACTACTATATATTTGTTTGAAAAATCTTTTTAACTAAATAAAAACAACTCACTTTCCAAATCCAAGGCGCTGAAATTTCCAAATTTGAAGGCATAAAACAATTTGAAGGATTAGGGAGGAGGGAGAGAGGAGAGAGAGCAAATGTGTCATTTTTCTTCTTCAATTTTTTCCTTCTCCTTTTGTTTGCTCTTCCAATATAAAAAGGGTATTATTTAATTAATTAAATTTTGGACACTTTTGTCAATTGTTTAAAAGTTTAATGTTATTCGTGTGTTAAAAATATAATTTGCATGTTTAAAAGTTTATTGATTTTTTGATAATTAAGTCTTTTTTTAAAATTTTAAAATAAAAATATTATATTTAGTAATCTTTGTATTAATATTTAATTTTAATAATTTAACATAAAATATTTATTTATAAGGATTTATACATATTTAATACTTCAAATTAAATAAGGACGAATTAGGTACTTGATGTAATAAATTATGAATTTGGTGGTACTTGATGTAATATAAGTGTTATTAGCCCGTATTCTATACGGTCAAACCGTATACAATTTTTATCTGGCCGAAAAAATAGGTATTCCGACTAATTTTGGCCGAATTCAGAAATTGGGGACTAAATTCTATCAAATTAAACACTTGATGTAGTAAAGTATAAACTCAAATTCATGGGGGCCTAATCATAAATATAATGATACTTTATATAATAAAGCTGTATGTAGCCCTCCCCACACACACACACACACACACACACACACACACACATATATATATATATATATATATATATATATATATATATATATATATATATATATATATATATGTTGGAATCCATCCATGGCAATAGGTTGCCATGGATATTTATCTAACAACCTCTTTTCAGACGGTTAATCAACTTATTGGAAAGCTGAGATTGGGATATATTAATACCAAGCCGTGACAAACTCTATCGGCTTCTATTTAAATAAGAGAGGCCCACATTTCAACATATTGTCCGTATAGTTAAACAAAATGAATATTTAATATTAAAATATTATTAAAGTAGAAGACGACTTGTATAAAACATTTTTTTTCTTCTTTTTTTTTACGCGTTTCTCCATTATATATCATGACTCAGCAAATTAAAATAGAATAAAAAATTAAAATTAATATTAAAATATTTTACGGTAAACTTTACTTCTAGAACACTTTTAAAAAAAAAGCGCCATTAGCTTCTATATTAACAATAATAACAATAATATTTAAATAGTTACTCTTTTAAAAAAAAATCATTTGGTAATATTTTAATTTAATTTATAAATATAAATATAAAGTTTATTTATATTAACAATAATAACAATAATATTACCAATAATAACAATAAATATAAATAAAATATTAAATAACAATAATAACAAAATAATATAACAATAAATAACAATATAAACAATAAAAATAAACAATATTTATATTTGTTATTATAAAGTTTATTTATAATAACAATAATATAAAGTTTATTTATATTAACAATAATTTCTTTATATTTATATTTATAATTAAATTAAAATATTACCTACCAATTTTTTTTTAACGCATTATATAATATAAAAATTATTAAAAAATTATATCATTTATAAATATAAACTTTATATAAGTCTTTAATAAAATATAAAGTGTATATTATGTAAGACCTTAATTTTTTATAAATAAAATGGAATTTCCTTTATTTATTATTTTGAAATAGTAAGGGTTGATTTGATTAATGTTAGTTAGTTATGGGTAAAATGCTAAATTTTACAAAATAAGCAAGTGGTTATAAAATATTCATTGTTGTTTGGAATATTCGTTTGGTCGTGGAATATTCAGATCGCGTCGGGGAATATTCGTGACGACAGTAGCGACCATGTGTGGGCCCCATAACGGAAAGCGATTGGAGGAAGAAAACGACAAATATAAGTTGTTTAAAAATAACTACAGTAGTTGTTATCGCTTTAATCGTTGGAATACCCCGTGGTTAAAACACAAGAATACGCGTTGTTGCAGCACAAGAAGACACTCAGATTGCACCAATTATCGACTCTTACGTAAGAACGCACTACTCAATAATGGTTATGTAATTATCGCTCAAAGATTTTATTGGTTCAATAATTGTCATATTGATATTTTATATATCGTTGTTTCAATAATTGTCATTACACAAGATTTTTCATTATCGAAGCAATAATTCATATTATCTGAATAATATTATTAGATAACATTATTGGCAATGTCTAGAAAGTTCTCGCTCTAAGGAGAGGTTTGGTCACCTAATTGCGCCGCCAAGAAGGAGAAATTTTATCGAAAGCCCCTCTTTCCTGAACCGCTCGATTGTCATTAATATTGTGATTCTCGTAATATTATTTGTGAATAATTAATTATTGATTCATATGATGAGGAAAATATTGATTTTATGTGGATATAGATGGAGAAAATTTTTAATGTGACAATTGTTGAAAATTGAAATTTTATCTTTTTCTCGATAAAATAATTCATTTAAATATATTATTATATTTTAATAATATAATAATGATGATATTTTTTACGATGAATGTGGGATATATGAGTATATGTGGAGGAGGAGTATTTTTGTTACCAAAAATATTTAAAACATGTTTTTTCATGTCGGTGGACCCCATTTCTCGATCGAAATTTGATTATAAATTTGTAAAAATCGTCTGCTTATGGATTTTTTACCAATTTATGTTTGGAATTTGGAAAAACTTCCTTTCTCGTAAAGTTGTAGATAATGGAATTTCCTATGAAAAGTCGTGAGTTTGAATTTTTCCGACAAAAGAGCTATTTATTATGAATTATTGAAGTCTTGATTAATTAATTATTATTTTTTGGAGTTTTAAATTAAATAATTATGAAAAACGTTTTTTTTGATGTAGTTGACTATTGGTGGCTAAATGATATTTGAATCTCATTTTGTGTGCGTAAAAATATATATATATATATATTATTATTATATTAAATTTTCGCTTTTGTGTTCTAAGCAATTTCCTATAAATAGGTGCTTAGGTTAGAATTGAAAATCACACTTTAAATCAAGTTTTTCTCTATATTGTCGAGTTTATTCTTGTGAGTATTTTGAGTATATTTTGAGTATTGCTATACTTGCAAGTTCAAGTCATAGCCAGATCCTGTTTCAAATTTATAAGTAAGATCGATCTTTCGAGGTAAGTGGATATTATTTTTTTCAGAATGATATTATTTCTTCAATATCATTATGTCAAATATTGATCCAAGTTTTATCAAATTTGAAACTTTTGGTGTCTGAGTTACTTATTCACGATAGACTATTCACGATACTCGTGAAGATTATTCACTTAATCACTTCAAGACTATTCATCTAAAAATGAAAATTTTCTTTTCGTTCAAAATATCTATTCGGATACTAGCTTTTGATTGTATCCATGTTTTGATCATTCTTGAATTTTTTACACCACTATGATTATTTTTGAGGTATTTTGGACATGGATAAAACAAAGTACTAATCCTTAATCCTTAATCCTTGTCATTTTGTTTCATCGGATTCGCTTTCTTTAAAAAAATATATTTTTCATCATTCTCGCTTTTAAATGATGATATTATTGAATATCTTTGGGCCCAGTAGTGCAAAGATGAATGATTTTCGATGAATATCTTTATTCAGTAGTGCAAAGATGAATGATTTCTAATGAATATATCTTTGGCCAGTAGTGCAAAGATGAACAGTGTTTAGATGAACATGACTAATCGATGAATATCCTCGGCTCAGAAGTGCAAAGGATGAATATATGATTTCGTATATATATTGATTGATGTTACAGGATAAAATATTGATGATGGACTGTTAAATTCATAGATATTAGTAGATTTCATCCTCTACGTAACTCTTCTATGAATTAATATTTTTCGTCATGAGTATTGATTTTAAAACTTGTTGTCTATTGTATTCTATTAGATTTTTTCCTCGTTGAAGACTAACGATAATTTGTTCTCGTATTATCTTAGTCATAATATTCTTTATCGGGCTAGTTGAGCTCACCCTTTTCTTTTTGTTCCATTTTTTTCTTCGTGGAGGCGAGAATGTAGCTTAGTATTTAGCCTGGGGTATGGAATGATGGTTTTAGAAAGTTGTTTAGTAGTCCTCACCATTTTTGTAAAATAATGTATCAATAATTATGATGAGGATTTATTTGTATGTGGATATTGTCTAGATGGCAATATCTCGATTTAAACTCACGCTTTATATGTTGTAACAATAAAGTTGTAGTTATTTATTGCATCATGTTATCAATGCACTCGTAATGGGTGATGTATACCTATTTTGGGGGCCGCCATTGGTATCGTAGCTTAGGGATATGATTTCGCATGAGATCGGGGAATAGAACTAGAGGGGAGAGACGAGTAAATCCTTCGCTAGTGTGTCCTACCTAAGCTTATTTGTTACTTCATTCATAATATAGGGATATTATGTGATATGTTAATTTGTTTAATTAACCCTTGTTTTGTGGGCAAGATTTTAAAATGGCATCCAAAATGTTGAGATAAGAATGGAGCATGTGAGAGACCGCTGAGTCTCCATGCATCAATAATCGTGGATAATATGCAACCTGAGGACAATAATCCTCATGAAAATAATAACACCGATGAAATGGTGAATGATGGGATGGTCGAGGTTTTATGCAATTCATGCAACAACAAAGTAAGGCGCCTCGCCCAAAATGCGTAGAAACATTGATAACTCTTGGACGGCCACCGCTAAGCGCTTTAAGGAGCAATTCATGCAACAACGAGCTTAAGTAGCCCCTATCCATAATACGGTGGAAATGATAAGAACGCGCTGGTTCATCACAAATCAAGCAATTCAAGGAGTTGGGACCACCAGATTTCCATGGAAAGCCGGATCCGATCAAGGCGTAAACGTGGGTCAAGCAAATTACCAAGATATTCGATGTCTTGGGATGCACGGAGAATGAAGGTTCCATTCGCCACCTTTATGTTCCGTGGCGAGGCGACATCATGGTGGGAATTCGTGAAGGCGTACCCATCCAATCAAGGCCAAAGATGTCTTGGGAGACGTTTCAGAAATATTTAATGACAAATACTTTCCCGAAAGTGTTCGCTATATGAAGGAAGTGGAGTTTATTAGACTGGAGCAGAACAACATGATGGTGTCTCAATACGAGGCGAAGTTTCCGGAGTTGTCTAGGTTTGCACCTCATTTGGTGGAAAATGAGGAACGAATGACGCGTATGTTTCTGAGGGGTCTAAAACTCGAGATTCGACAATATCTTATCTCTCATAAATTTTCTTTATATTCAGATGTTGTAAATGTGGCTCAAATATTAGAGCGTGATAACGAGTATGTTCAACCGAGGGACCACAACTGTGGGTTATATCTATGACAGCTAGCCATCAAAACGATGATAACCAATGGGAGGAAAGAATACGGACAAAGGCAGAACCACTCGGGTGGTAATCGTGGCCATGATAATAGGAGAGGTGACTCAAGTGGACATTTCAAGAAAAGAAGGTTCAACAACGACCATGTGAAGACGCCGTACAAAGAAGAATCGGTTCCAAGGGAGGGAACCACCACCCATTATATGCTACAAATGCGGAAAGAAGGATATATCACCAAACCGCCCACAACAAAGCTCAAGGTATGCTATAATTGTGGAAATGAGGGACATATCGTCATGATCAGACGCAGTAGCAAAACATAGTTCAATGGGGACGGTGACTCAAAAGGATGTCCTGCATAAGCCAAAGCTTAGAGTTTAAAGAGAGCATTTTTTTTTTGTGACGAGGAACCCGAATAAAATTATCACGGGTAAGTTAATCATAAGTTCTCATAAGTCTATACCGTGTTAGATACACGGGTTCTACTCACTCTTTATTTCACCTAGTTGTGTTCAACGCTTAAATTTGACCGAGAAGTTAAACTTTGACTTATTGGTTGAAACTTCGTTAGTAGGAGCCTTCGTTACCTCTACTATTTATAAATCTTGTTTGATTCAAATCAACACTTTCACGCTAATTCGTCGATCTTATCTCTTTGAAAATATTTGCATGGATGTGATTTTTGGAATCGATTGGTTAACTACTCATCATGCTTTTTTGTAAGGTTTTTAGCTTTCATACTCCTAACCAACCTATTATGCTAATTCAAAATAACCAAACCACTAAAGTCAATCATTGTCATATCAAGCCATAAGTAAAGAGCCCCGAGCCTTTCGTTGTCGACTTCCTTGTGTGGAATGCACAAGTTTTACTTTTCGTAGGAGACGCCAGAATGACGATGGCAAGTTGTTAGGTATCAATGTGACGTGTTATCCAAGTTTTGGATGAGAGTCACATTTTGAATGATATTTCTATCGTTAATAAATTTTCGACGTAATCCTCGATGACTTCCTAGCCTACCCTAGAGCGAGAAATCGAATTTTGTATTGAACCTAAGACAAAACCTATTTCCTAAACCCTCGATATTTCTTTAACTAAATGAACGATCACGCGCCAAAGACGTTGGCTCGAAAGCCGTTGAAGATTATGATCGCATTCATTCAATATTATCGTAGAAGAAATTAACGTGGTAGCCAAGGGTTGAGTAGAAGATCGTATGCATTTACAAGTGCGATGTTGATAACACAAAGACTCATTTCAGATAACTTACAAATGATGAAGATAGAGTTAAAGACTCTAGGACTCACGGGATGATATACTTGAGTAGAATCGACTTTAATCGATAATGTTAAAGCCGCCAAGCTACTGCACTGGAGTCGATGAATATAAAGAAGAAGGTGCAAGAAGGCGTTATTCTAGAAGTAAGAGTCAATGAAGAGAAGAAAGCTCAAACCTTCGATTTATTAATTCATTCTCGATCGAGTAGAAATCGTGGCCTATAGACTCGCTTTTACTACCAAGTATGTCGCATGTTTATAACATTTTTTTTTACGCATCGATGTTACGTAAATATGTGGACTAATCTTAATAACATCATTGAAAGTTAGAACCAGACGAGATAGTCAAGACTTAACGCATTTAAGAGGTACCGCCAAGATCTTGGATATGAAGGAGTATGTCCTACGCCAGAAAGGTCATACCACATGTTAAAGTTTTGTGGAGAAACCATGCTATAGAGGAAATGACCGAGAGTTGGAAATGGAAATGAAAGCGAGGTATCTTCATCTTTTCAAACACTAGTACGCACGCCAATTTCGAGGACTTAAATTTCATAAGGAGGGAGGTTATAAGACCTCAATTTTTTTATAAATAAAATGGAATTTCCTTTATTTATTATTTTGAAATAGTAAGGGTTGATTTGATTAATGTGGTTAGTTATGGGTAAAATGCTAAAAATTTTACAAAATAAGCAAGTGGTTATAAAATATTCATTGTTATTGGAATATTCGTTTGGTCGTGGAATATTCAGATCGCTTTTGAGAATATTTATTTACGACGTACGCAGCCCATGTGTGGGCCCCATAACGAAAAGTTTATGGAGGAAGAAAACGACAAATATAAGTTGTTTAAAAAAATAATTACAGTAGTTGTTACCAATTTAATCGTTGGAATACCCGGTGGTTAAAAAACACGAAGAATGCGCGTTGTTGCACAAGAAGACACCAGATTGCACCAATTATTGACTCTTACGTAAGAACGCACTACTCAATAATGGTTATGTAATTATCGCTCAAAGATTTTATTGGTTCAATAATTGTTGCGTTGATATTTTATATTGTTGTTGTTTCAATAATTGTCATTACACAATATTTTTCATTATCGGCTAATAATTCATATTATCTGAATAATATTATTAGATAACATTATTGGCAATGTCTAGAAAGTTCGCATCTAAGGAGAGGTTTGGTCACCTAATCGCGGCGCCAAGAAGGAGAAATTTTATCGAAAGCCCCTCTTTCCTGTGAACCGCTCGATTGTTAATATGTGATTTCGTAATATTATTTGTGAATAATTAATTATTGATTCATATGATGAGGAAAATATTGATTTTATGTGGATATAGATGGAGAAAATTTTAATGTGACAATTGTTGAAAATTGAAATTTTATCTTTTTCTCGATAAAATAATTCATTTAAATATATTATTATATTTTAATAATATAATAATGATGATATTTTTTACGATGAATGTGGGATATATGAGTATATGTGGAGGAGGAGTATTTTTGTTACCAAAAATATTTAAAACATGTTTTTCATGTTCATGGACCCCATTTCTTGACCGAAATTTGATTATACTTTGTAAAATCGTCTGCTTATGAATTTTTTTATCAATTTATGTTTGGAATTTGGAAAAACTTCCTTCTCAGAAGTTGTAGATAATGGAATTTCCTATGAAAAAGTCGCGAGTTTCAATTTTTTCGACAAAAGAGCTATTTATTATGAATTATTGAAGTTAGGATTAATTAATTATTATTTTTTTGGAGTTTTAAATTAAATAATTATGAAAAAATTTTTTTTGATGTAGTTGACTATTGGTGGCTAAATGATATTTGAATCTCATTTAGTGTATGTAAGAAAATTTTATATATATATATATATATATATATTAAATTTTTTCGCTTTGGTGTTCTAAGCAATTTTCTATAAATAGGTGCTTAGGTTAGAATTGAAAATCACACCGTAAACTCAAGTTTTCTCTCTATATTGTCGTTTATTCTTGTGAGTATTTTGAGTATATTTTGAGTATTGCTATACTTATGGCAAGTTCAAGTCATAGCTTTATGATCCCTGTTTCAAATTTATAAGTAATCGATCTTCGAGGTAAAGGATATTATTTTTTTTCAGAATGATATTATTTCTTCAATATCATTATGTCAAATATTGATCCAAGTTTTATCAAATTTGAAACTTTTGGTGTCTGAGTTACTATTCACGATACTCAAGACTATTCACGATACTGAGATTATTCACTTAATCTTGACTATTCATCGAAAAAAAAAAATTTTCTTTTCAAAATAAAATATCGGATACTAGCTTTGATTGTATCCATGTTTTGATCATTCTTGAATTTTACACCACTATGATTATTTTTGAGGTATTTTTGGACATGGATAAAACAAAGTACTAATCCTTAATCCTTAATCCTTGTCATTTTGTTTCATCGGATTCGTTTCTTTAAAAAAAAATATTTTCATCATTCTCCTCAATTTTAAATGATGATATTATTGAATATCTTTGGCCCGTAGTAAAAAAGATGAATGATTTTGATGAATATCTTTGGCCTCAGTAGTAAAAGATGAATGATTTCGATGAATATCTTTGGTCCAGTAGTGCAAAAGATGAACATGTGTTTAGATGAAACATGACTAATCGATGAATATCCTCGCCTCAGAAAGCAAGGATGAATATATGATTTCAGATATATATTGATTGATGTTACATGGATAAAAATATTGATGATGGACTTTTAAATTCATAGATATTAGTATATTTCATCATCTACGTAACTCTTCTATGAATTAATATTTTCCGCTGCGAGTATTGATTTTAAAACTTATTGTCTATTGTATTCTATTAGATTTTTCCCTGTTGAAGACTAACGATAATTTGTTCTGTATTATCTTAGTCATAATATTCTTTACTGGGCTAGTTGAGCTCACCCTTTTCCTTTTTGTTCCATTTTTCTTCTCGTGAGGCGTAGAATGTAGCGAAATATTTAGTCGGGGTATGGAATGATGGTTTTAGAAAGTTGTTTAGTAGTCCTCACCATTTTGTAAAATAATGTATCAATAATTATGATGAGGATTTATTTGTATGTGGATATTGTCTAGATGGCAATATCTCGTATTTAAACTCACAGCTTTATATGTTGTAACAATAAAGTTGTAGTTATTTCGTATCATGTTATTGGCGCACTCAGAATGGGTGATGTATACCTATTTTGGGGCGTCACAGTTTAGACATTTTATATTGTACGGTAAGTAATATTTTAATATTAAATATTCATTTTGTTTAACTATACCGACAATATGTTGAAATATGGGCCCTTCTTATTTAAATAGAAATGGGAGAGAAACATCACTACAGGTATTAATATATCCCAATCTCAGTCTTTCAATAAGTTGATCAACTGATTCGAAAAGAGGTTGTTACAGACAAATATTCATGGCACGATCGGTTGCCATGGATGAATTTATATATATATATATATATATATATATATATATATATATATATATATATATATATATACCCGTTTGAAATAGTGAGATATTCATACATACATATATTATGATATATACTTCGTAATTTGTGAGGGAAAAGGTGTTATTGAAGTTAATAAGTGCTCACCTATAAATATATTTGTAAACAAAACCAAAAATTTTGTGGAGTGTAGAACTCTAATGTTTCGATGAGGTCATATATATATATATATATATATATATATATATATATATATATATCAATTACTAGGTCTATAGGTTAGCTACTACGAATTGAAGGAGAAGGAAGATGCATCTATATATTTGGGGTTGCGGGGTGTACGTCTGGGACAGGTTAGCGTCCAACCGTCTACCTTGATTGCCCAATGCCAACCCATTTATTGTTTCTTCAAGACTCTCACCTAAACTCACCGGCCTCCATTATACTACTAGTTTAATTGTTTGTTAGTTTACCCTAAACCAACTGATCCTTTCTCTCTCCCTCTCTAAAAGTAGTAGTAGTAGTACGTATTTCCCTTGTCCTGATGAACCAACTTAACTAATGTTAGCATTGTCCCAAAAAAAAACAGTGGGTCTGTGAATTTATATACATTCACGTTGAAACAGGCAGTGGAAAGTGATTGAGAGAGAGATCAGAAGCTCCTAGCTATTTATATTGGAGATTACTTGAACGAAATCATCCATTTTCACATGCCTAGCTACCCGCCCCACATGCACGCTCATATGTAATTCAGTCAATATATACTTAAACCCTTACACCTGCATGGATATACACACATATATATTTTAATTAATTTTCCTTCACCAACAACGTACACATCCTAAATATGAACATATATAGTTACCTTTACAAAATTTAAATTATCAAATTTTATATCAAAAAAGATATATTGAGTTTTATTTATTTTGATGATAATATAAAAATCACATGACTTCAAGTTTACTATCACAATTTTATTATTAATTGCTATAATTTAAATAAGTAACAAAAAGTAATTCTTGAAAATACTACTACTATTTTGATGAACAGCTAGAGCAATTAAACCGAACACATATTGCATTGATCTAGCTAGTCCATGTGATTTGAGTCAGTGTGGCAGTAGTATATGCGTATACATCTTGGTATGGTAGTTGAGCTATCTTAGCAATACTAGTATATCCTTGGTTTTATGGGGATGGAAGCAGTCAACATTAAATGAACATGACTAACCATTCCCCATTCCTCCAACATGCCTAGTGTGTATTTGCTGTTTATATATCTCTCCGCCCTTTTCGTATTCTTCACACCCAACTAGTACTTGCTCAAAGCGTGTTGGCTTTATTATCCAATTATCTACCCAACTAGATATACTAGTAGTACTATTATTTTCTTGGAGGTTTTAATTTAAATAGCCCAGCTTCTCATACACTCCTCCCGTGAACATATATTATTTCCTCCCGTACGTACACAATAATATAGCTATCTATCTATCTATCTATCTATCTATCTATCTATCTTAAGCACGCACTAGCTAAATTTCTTTTTATAAGAACCAAACACACACACATATAAATATATATATACACACACGAACGAACGAGGGAGGGAGGGAATTATTATTAAGTGTATATATATATATATATATAGAAAATATTGAATATCCATCGATCGAGAATGGGTAGTAGTAGTATAGAGATGGATAAAGAGAGACTAACAGCGGAGATGGCCATGAAGGACTCCTCTTCCGTGGTCATCAAAATCCGCCAACGCCTGCCCGACTTTTTGCAGTCTGTTAAGCTCAAATATGTCAAGTTAGGTTATGGCTATTCTTGCAACCCCGCCACTCTTCTCTTGTTCCTAGTCGTCTTCCCTTTGTTCCTTGCCACCCTCACTCAACTCACCGCTCTACCTTTCCAACATATTTGGACTAGTCCGGCCGTTTTTCTCGACACGGCCACTGCTCTAACCGGTTCAATACTTCTCTTATTCCTCCTGGGCGTCTACTGGGCCAAGCGCCCCCGTCCCATCTACCTCGTCGACTTTGCTTGTTATAAACCCGAAGACCAACGAAAGATGTCTAACGAATCTTTCATACAGATGACCGAAGACAGCGGCGGATTCGGGGACGAAATGGTTCACTTCCAGAGGCGGCTCGCCACCCGGTCCGGTCTAGGGGACGAAACATATTTACCTAGAGGGATCACATCTAGACCACCAAACTTGAACATGAAGGAAGCCCGGGCCGAGGCCGAGGCAGTTATGTTCGGTGCGCTCGACTCGCTCTTCACAAAAACTGGAGTCAAACCTGATGATATTGGGATTCTGATAGTGAACTGCAGCTTGTTCAATCCAACTCCTTCTCTCACCTCCATGATCGTCAACCATTACAAGCTCCGGCCCGATATCAAGAGCTTTAATCTCGGGGGAATGGGCTGCAGCGCCGGCCTTATATCCATCGATCTAGCCAAACAGCTATTGAGAGCAAACCCTAACTCATACGCTGTTGTTGTGAGCACCGAAAACATCACCCTCAATTGGTATTTCGGAAATGATAAATCCATGCTTTTGTGCAACTGTCTGTTCCGCATGGGTGGCGCCGCCGTGCTGCTGTCTAACAAGTCTCGGGACCGGGTCCTGTCCAAGTACGAGCTCCTCCATACTGTCCGAACCCACAAAGGGGCGGACGACCGTTGCTACAACTGTGTGTACCAAAGAGAGGATGAGAAGGGCACAATTGGTGTGTCTCTTGCCCGTGAACTGATGGCGGTTGCGGGGGACGCGCTTAAGACTAATATCACTACGTTAGGGCCATTGGTGCTGCCATTTACAGAACAATTTATGTTTTTTGTCACTTTGGTTAGAAAAAAGGTGTTAAAAGCAAAGGTGAAGCCGTATATACCGGACTTTAAGCTTGCATTCGAGCATTTTTGCATTCATGCGGGAGGTAGGGCTGTGCTGGATGAGGTGCAGAAGAACTTGCAGCTTGCGGATTGGCATATGGAGCCGTCGAGGATGACGCTCCATCGCTTTGGGAACACGTCGAGCAGTTCGTTGTGGTACGAATTGGCCTACTCCGAGGCCAAGGGAAGAGTTTTGGGAGGTGATCGCGTTTGGCAGATTGCGTTTGGGTCCGGTTTCAAGTGTAATAGTGCTGTTTGGAAGGCCTTGAGGGAAATTCCGGCCGGCGAGAGCAAGGATAACCCTTGGGCTGACTTCATCGAACGGTATCCGGTAAAAGTTGACGTTCCCGTGGTTGTATAGACGACGACATAACGGTGGTTAGGTTAACTTGGTTCTTAATTTCAGAGGACAAAGGGCCGGCGCCATGGATTAATTAAAGATGATTGCGTATGGATATTGGATGTTACTCCATCTTATTACTACTATTTCTTTTAAAATGACGGATGTAATATTTATTTTTTCCGTTTAATGATCTCATGGATTGATCAAAGGTCATTAATACATACACGTGAGAGGCAAAAAAATTATCTAAGTGTTATAGTATTCATTACTCTTATGTTAATTATTGGTGATTTGTAGTGAAATGTTGTTCATTTTTTTATATATAGAAATAATAATATATAATTAAACAATAATGATAAATAATACTAATAAAACAATAATGTAAATAATCAATTGGGGTCTGCATGTGGATGGATCGGATTAATTAATGTATCTGGTTGAAATCGAAATTATGAAAAATAGTTGGATGGATGTTTAGAGTTGAGATAATGAGATTAGAGTTGATTAAATTAAATATAATGGGATAACATTATCTCGGTTGGTATGTATCGTGAGATTGTAAGAACTGTTGGTTATAATGTAGAAACATTCACACATAATTTTAGCAAGGTACACTAAGAATCAAGTATGATATATATATATATATATATATATATATATATATATATATATATATATAGCGATCCATAAAGATCTATATCTTTATGGGTTAAAAAAGTGACATATAAATTTGTATTCCGTCCGTTTTATAGATGAAGGGTTGGGATCAGAAGTTCTAACTCCTCGTCCGCTAGTATTATTAGCGAAAAAGTTCTAACTCTTCGTCCGCTAGTATTACTAGCGGACGTTTAAAGTAAAAGTTCCGGACAATTTTGCCCCTCCTGATTGAAAGTATAGGCTACATGACTTAAAAACAGCATGGTCCGCTAGTATTACTAGCGGATGGAAAACAGTAGGCTCATATTGACCAAGACAGAGACACAAGACAGAGACAAAAAGTACCGTAACAGTAGGCTCATGGTCCGCTAGTAATACTAGCGGATGGAAGACAGTAGCAATATGGTCATTCCTGTTATAAATAGATTACACAAGAATATGGCAATATTTGATAACTTAATTCATGAACTAAGCTTTTTGTCTGGACTTTTGGTTGATGATCGGTGGTTTCATTGGATCCAATTATTTTTAATATGCTTGCACAGCCTGAGCAATTGAGAGTATATTGCTTTCAATGTATCCGCATTAAATTAAATTATATTGTGAAATTCATGTAGTTTGTCTTTCATTATGATTACAAGCCAAAACACTTATGTATTTTGACTATCTTGCCTAAAGGAAAAAAGTATTAAGTATCTTTCACCGCCTTACATGTTACGTCCGGTTTCTTATTTTTACTTTTTAATTTAGGAGTTGCTTCATCTCTGTGGCCACCTTGGAGTTTTCGGATGGGAGAAAGCAGAGATAAGAAGTATCAAAATGTGTAAAGCGATGTGAGTGTTTGTAAATATTAGTTTGATGTGCAAGATGATTCTTCTTCCGCTTCCTGTAAGCTTCTCCTAATTTGTCATTTGGGTGTATAGTGCATGAAAGGCATCTTGATCTCATCTAAATATCTTCAATATGTGATCCCATTTATTATTTTGTTCATTTGAAACTCATTGGTGAAAAAGTGTGCACACTTAAATATATAGGTGGTAAAATTTTGAATAGAAGTGATAAAGCTATATAGCATAATGCAGAAAGCGAGATATATATTTAATTGATGATCTTTTTCCTTAAAAGTTCTATTAAATTATACACCAATGACTTCAGATATGGCACTAGATTGGTGTTGGTCGATTGTATTGCATCATGTTTTATTTCATTTTCCTATTATTCTTTATCAAACAAATAAAAACTTCTACATAGTTTCCTATAGTTAACATATCAACTTTATTTTTAAAATTTGAGACTAACGAAAAGGAAACTATTGATAGGGTTATAGAATTTATTTTGTTGCTGGTAAATTGAAGATGGGTTCTGACCATTTTACAAATTGCCTACTGTTTTCTATCCGCTAGTAATACTAGCGGACCATGCTGTTTAACTTTTACTTTAAACGTCCGCTAGTAATACTAGTGGACGAGGAGTTAGAACTTCTGATCCAAGCCCTTCATCTATAAAACGGACGGAATACAACCTATATGCCACTTTTTAACCCATAGCATATAAATGCTATGGATCGCCCCCATATATATATATATATATATATATATATATATATATATATAGTAAGACTTTCAATAGTGTTAACGCTGAATCTTTCTCACGCCTCAATCACGAAGACGTCTTGATCCCGCACGAAGAAACACAATAACGACAAAAGCTTGGACTTTTAGGACCGATTGGGGATAGCTCCCGTGAGTGAGAGTCGCAAGACAGCGATCACAAGGTTAACAATGGAGGAATAAATATCTAGTGACTTGAGAGCAATAATTTATGAGTTACCTTTCACCGTGTGTCATCCTTGCTTTATATCCCCAAAGTCCGGTTATTGTCTCAGATGAATCGACTTTTTCGCCCACTTTTCAAACCGACTAAGCCCGTCCAATCCTCATTAAATGCAATGCAGAGATGACGATCAAAGTTCTATCCCCAATCTACACCCGGCCAAAGCCCAAGTGGAACCATACTCATCTAGTAATTCTACCTTAATTTTGCATCCCAGGAACGATAGGCAAGAATAATCATAACCCCAGGGAGGAGCCCATTAAGTCTCGCCCAATAAAGAAAAGGATCATGGCCCAACATTGCCCCCTAGTCTTTTATTAAACAGGAGGTTTAATGAAAGAGTATAAATGGAATCGGTCCAGAATAAAAGGAATTATAATGAGATCAACAAAGGCCCAAGATATAACTTACCGAGGCCCATCTGGTGAACATCAAATAGCAGCATAAATTAAGATCGAAAGTCCAATTGAAGAACCTGCTCCAGCCGGACATACAACAACAAATATTTCACCGCCTCCCAAACGACTCAGACCTTCGCCACAAAAACCATTTTCTTATTTAATCTAGGCTCGAAAGTCATGTGGCGACACCGATGATCATCGGTTCGGCAATAATTCCATCATGGAATTGATGGGTGAAGGAGTGAAATACCAGACTAAAGGAAGTTGAGATTCAACCATCAATCTGAACTGATCGATTAATATTAGTCATCTGCAAGTAAACACTGTCTCCGGGTACCTCCGTCTCAAATATAAAGAAGTCGAAGAAGATACCGAAGAGAATGCCGAAAAGATAACGCCATCCGGAAGTCTGTGTTGGCAAAAGAAAGAAAAAATCTTGATATTGCTCTCTTCAACAATGAATGCCTTCGGAAGGATATCGACAAGATCAAAGAAGAACTGAAAACGACCAAGGCCACTCATCAGATCATCACTGATATAAATGTCGATCTGTCAATCTAAAGGATCAAAGCATCTGGCACATCGTCAGAAGCTCGAAGAAGAGCTCAAAGAGCTTCGGGCCCTTAAGAATTTGAGTCCGCCACTGACCGAAGAATTTCGTAGGGATATCCAGGCAAAATACAGAAAATCCGCCAAGCTGAACAATAAGATCGTCCATATGTATGCGAAAGGATATGAAATCTGCCGAAGTAAAGGCAAGAAAAAGCTCGGGCCAAGGTAGATCCATCTCTTCTAGACTCTTTAGATGGTGACGATGACAAGGAAGAAGCCTGAAGATGACCTCTCCTTATCTCTAGTTGTAGAACTTTCTGTGAAAATTCTAACTTTATGTAAACAGTTAATATTTAATGAAATATCAACTTCATGCCTTATTACTTCTGTGTGAACATTTCTTGTCAATAATGAATCATCAATCAACTTGAAAATTGTGCAAGTGCCTCTTATTTTAAACTGTTAGTCAATAATTAAGCAAACTATATAACAGTTAAGAACAATGATAATATAATCCGAACTCAACACTTGAACAAAATAAAGTAATGCATACTTATAAATTCATCAAGTGTGAGATCGGTCATATGTGAAGTGAATTTATTTGATCCTCCTTGTATTATCAAGATCTTGTTCACCACTCGGGGTAGAACAAGTATATAAGGACCAAGATATAAGGACCAATTGTGACCATTGACTTACCACCCTGGTAAAATCAATATAGGATCCTTTGTCTACCACTCGGGGTAGAACAACAAATGGGCTGCCATCGAATGGCCAGCGAGTCCTACCATACCTCCTTACACCGTAGTGACCATAGGACAAATAGGACCAGGACCAATAGTGACCATTGATTTACCACCCTAGTAAAATCAATATAGGATCCTTTGTCTACCACTCGGGGTAGAATAACAAATGGGCTGCCATCGAATGGTCAGCGAGTCCTCCCGAACCTCCTATCGAAACCAAAAGATGACATTTGCCTACCACGAAGGGCCTGACGAAGTCTAAGTGACGACAATTTCCTACCCCGAAGGGCCTGACAATGCCAAAGTGACCTCCTGCCGAAGAGGCTACCATCGAATGGTCAGCGAGTCCTCCCGAACCTCCTAACTCCGAGGTGGCATTTGCTGTGCCTGTCAGAATATGGATGAGCTACGGAAGTTCTTTATGAATGTTTTAAACTTCGATCCCATGAGCTGGCGTTTGTTAACCTGATCCCTAGGCAATAGACCCAGTACGACTACCCCCCAGACAGCAAGAGGTATAGGAGATAAAATCGAAATATAGCCTTTTGGTGGCTGATGTGGGATCGAACCATTTGGCTGAAAAATATCCACATGAACCCTCCAAACAACATTTACATCTTCGGACGGCACCCGAAATTCCTCAATAGTGGGAGATAGGTCCAAAGTAGAATACCCGAAGTCTTTCTGTGCTGAATCCCCAGTTCTTTCAAGAATATCGCTGCTGAAGTGCTTTGTAGGTCAACAACTTCGGGTCAAATAATTGTCACGAATATCTTTATGAACTTCAAGAAGAACACACCTCGCCCGGATGGAACCAAATGTTTAAGTAATGATGACGAAAAAGGTCCTTCGATAAAGATTCTCATCAATGAGAACAAAATGGACACTCTTGTACTTGGTCTTCTTTCACAAGATCTCGATTCAAGAAATGACGCCATCCGTCATCAAAGTTATAAGATCTCAGAAGGGCCTACCGATAATGCATCACGGTGGAATTGTTATTGTGATCGACTCCTTGATAATTTCTTTATTAGGGGTGATCATTCAGTTATAACTGAAACCGAATAAGCTTTTAGGTTATAACCGCAAAACCAAAATAATGATGATTTTGCTATCCAGAACTAATAACAGAAATTTAATAATAACCAATTCATCAATAAGAATTACCTAATTGTAATTTTGGTAATTGGAAAAACCAATTATGTTATTATTATTATTATTATTATTATTATTATTATTATTAATTATTATTATTATTATTATTATTATTATTATTATTATTATAAAATTAATTTTTTAATAAGTAAGGTTCTTGTTATTCGATACCGAATAACTCGCTTTTTCAAACCTAAAACCCTAACAAGAATAAGTGAATAATAATTGGATATAACCGAAATTGTAAAAAAACCGAAAACCAAAAAATAATTTGGTTAAAAAATTTTAGTTGGTTCAGATATTTGCTTTTATCCGTTTTTGCTCACTCCTACCCTTTATATCGATGTCAGAAATAGAATATCCATCCAGTATGCAATATCCACGAAGCTCGCTTATGTCAAGTCCCCAGAACGGCTTTATCGGACTCTCACCGCTTTTTATCTGAGCGCAACTTTAGATGGATTTCAGAAGACAAGTGCCCATGCAGGCGGTGTGCCCTTAATGGACTCTCGGGAGTGTGATTTCGGATCTACTTGGTGAAACTTTACACTTTGTGGTGAGCTTTCGTCTGCTGCGACCATAATCCCAAGACCAATAGAAGTGAATACCCTTCTCGACCAATCAATCAGAAAATGGTCATTGGGTCTTCATCTACTCGCTTCGACCATAATCCCGAAGACCAATAGGCGGAATACCCTTCTCACCAATCAATCAGGAAAATGGTCATTGGGTCTTCATCTACTCGCTTCGACCATAATCCAGAAGACGATATAGGCGGAATACCCTTCTCGGTCAATCAATCAGAAAATGGTTGTTGGTCTCGCTTCGATCCAGGAAGGCCTCGAGACATGTCTTTAAAGTGTAGACTTCATTCTAACTTGATCGATTCTCGTCGATTCGACCACTTTAAGATAGGATTCTAAGCAAGATGCCTTCTACCCTTTTCCACCATGGTCGGTATTCTCCGGCAAAGCAAAAATCAATCTTCTTCCAAAGATCATCCCGGGCTCGAACGAGAACCTCTCGTAAACTCGCTTGGAAGCGAGATGCAGCGATGAGCATTCTTTGAAGGACCCAATCAATCCTTGACAGATACTCATTGTGTAGACGAAGTCATAGCCATCGGGTATCCTTTAGAGGTAACTGTTCTACTCTTCTTCACCATGGATTAGGCGTGAAGCATTACTACAATTTGTGATTGAAAACTTCAAGAACACTAGAACACAGCCCTCCTTCTAGCGCCAATGTTAACGTCAGAATCTTTCTCCACGTCCCAATCACGTAAGACGTCCTGATCCTGCACAGTAAACACAGTCAACACCAAAAGCTTGACGGCTAGGACCGTCGGGGGATAGCTCCGGCGTGAGAGTCAGTACAGGCGATCACAAGGTTAACAATGGAGGAATAAATATCTAGTGACTTGAGAGCAATAATTTATGAGTTACCTTTCACCGTGTGTCATCCTTGCTTTATATCCCCAAAGTCCGGTTTGTCTCAGATGCAATCGATTTTTTGCCCACTGACTTTTCGGTAACCGACTAAGCCTCGGTCCAATCCTCATTAAATGCAATGCAGAGATGACAGTCAAAGTTCTATCCCTAATCTACACCCCACAAAAAGCCTCAAGTGGGAACCATACTCATCTAAGTAATTCTTTTTACATCATCGTGATCCTAACCAATAGGGCAAGAATAATCATAACCCCAGGGAGGAGCCCATTAAATCTGACCCAATAAAAAAAAGGATCATGGCCCAACAAATAATATAGTAAAATTTATTGCACATAAAATTTTAACTAAAAATCTACAGTAACAGGTTGGTTGGTTGGCATATTAAAATTAAATTCATCAGCTATCCACATGCATATGCTAGCTATTGCAAATAAAAGAATTCCAAAACAATACTACTAATACAAATGAATTAGCTAGCTAGGTTCAACTATAACAATCCAATTAATAACGCAATAAACAAACGAACAAACAAACTTACCCATTTACTTGATGTTGGGATATATATCAAAGCCCGAGCTCAGTAATCTTAAGGTCCAAATTCACAAGCCCAATCGACGACATCTCAAAGGAACAACTCTAGAGCAGCCACGTACCCATGACTGAAACCACGGAACCTATCCAACACGTGAACGACTGGGGCTGGCTATCAACTATAGTAGTTCATACTACAAATAATTAAACACCCACCTGGCTTCATTTAGCAGAACGATATACTATCAATCATGTTAAAGTCGCACCGTACGTTATGAGTTTGGGCACGTATATAACTAGAGTATTTACTTTCACTTATAGAAAACCCTAGCTAGATTAACAACTTTATAGTCTGTCTCTATCTAAACAGTATTTATGTAACACCCCAGTCCCACATCGAAAGATAGGAAAAAAATTTGTCTGCATATAAAAAAATAAGTTACTACCAATAGTACCTTCAAGTCATGACATTTTGGGAACTTGTCGTGGGCTAAGATGACCCAAGAAGATACTATTGAGTTAGTAGTTGAAGCCTTATTTTGATTGATTCGATTCGGACTCGGGATTTGACCCGGGTTGTTTCATATGGTATCAAAGCCGACTCTCGAAAGCTCGGGTCGGGTCATCCAATCTGGTTGCCGGAGGTGAGGACACGAAGGTCGGTGGTGTATTATCCCACAATGGAGAGATGGAGGTCCCGAGAGGTGGGGACACGGTAGTAGGTATTATCCCACAATGGCTAGAGAGACAAAGATCTTTGGTAGTGTGTGTGATCGATTCTGCTCGGGACGTCGAGAAATTTAAGTGGGGGAGTTTGTAACACCCAAGTCCCACATCGAAAGATAGAGAAAAAAATTTATCTGCATATAAGAAAATAATTTACTACCAATAGTACCTTCAAGTCATGACATTTTGGGAGCTTGTGGTGGGCTAAGATGACCCAAGAAGATACTATTGAGTTAGTAGTTGAAGCCTTATTTTGATGGATTTGATTCGATTCGGACTTGGGATTTGACCCGAAATTTATTTCGGACTCGGAATTTGACCCGTGTTGTTTCAACTTATGTACATATAGGTGGGAGTAACCACTAATCTACCTAATATCATGTTGTAATGAAATATATATATATATATATATATATATATATATATATATATATCTAATAAAATACAAATGATTTTAAATTTTCGGCTCACTTAATAAATCATCTGGGCCGTCCAAAATTTGAGATAAATCCCACCGTCTACACAGTGCCGGAGGCACGGGACACAACTAGTATATATATATTGAGGAATGTATGATAAAGATAATTAGTATATGTAACAAGCGCCATTCAAAATGAAATTTGAATTACCCGACACGCCCTCCTTGAAGGATGAAGGTACACACACACACACACACACATATATATATATAGGGATTCCATCCACAACAACCGGTTGTTAGGAGCAACCCATTTTGCATCAAATTGCCTGACTACCATAGCGCTTTATAAAAAAAAAAATTTACATAAGTAAGGACATATACAGTTTGTGGTACTGGCCAAAATATGGTTCTTCCCCAACACCGGTTACGTGGATTTAATCCCATATATATATATATATATATATATATATATATATATATATATAAGCCAAAACTGAATATATATCGATTGTTGTGGTCTTGTGGAATAACCACAACAACCGGATGTCAATTGTTTGTACGTACACCATTAATGTGATTTGATGATACTTTGTGTGTTGTCTTCTGTGATTTGTATCCGCGCGACTTGATTCATTCATGTGCGTGCATTGCCATCGATAATCTAATATTGTGATCACCATATATGCGCGCCCTTTTGCTCCAGCTAAAATTTCAACATGTCAAAAAAAGAGTTATTCCACAAGACCACAACAATCGGTTGTTGGGAGCACTCATCCCAATATACGGCACTCGTCCTCACGGTCTATCTATCCTACTGCAGAGTGCACATAATGCAAGCTGTTGTTTACTATTTCTCACCCAATACGATTATACATGAATCAAAGCCGAATGGGACGGGTTTGGCTTCCAAGAAATTATGTTTCCTAGTACACCACCCTCAAGAGAATGCATAAATATACGGACACTCCAATCATAATGACGAATGCACAAACTTTATCAACTCAACGGACCAACCCCACGAGTCCATGCAACCATGATAGTATAACTTCAAATTTTAGGTAATTCTTGTAACAAAAGTTTACTTTATGCTCTCGGATCAAAAAACAATTAATTCCAGAGAAGGTTAACATAAAGTGAGAAGCAAGCAACTACAAAACTATCTCCGGGCAGCACTGGGGCGGTTACAATAAATTATACCTTGCTACCATATGGTCCTATGCTATTTCCTTTGGGTGAAGAGTGCCGCTCAGGCAAGGCAGGAGACAGGGTTGTTTTTCATTAACGATAGCTAACTATCCAAATACAACGTGCCACTGATCCTCTAAGCTAGTAGGGTCGATATCGTCGACCACGACTGCCATCGTCACTGCTACCACTAGGTCCTCCTCTTCCTTGAGGTCCACCACTTCCATTGGTCCAATCGTTCCTCCGGGGTCGCATGGGTGGCATCTGTACACCAGGCTGCTGACTGTGTGTTTTCAAAATCAGTAAAAGCAGAAGCTGAAGAATTAACTTTAACAAGTGAATGAAGAAGTTCAAGAATTATTACTTTATCAGGTGAAAGTACAATGCAAAATGACAACTTACAGAACATAGCCAATTCGACCATCTGGTAGAACCATGGGTACCATCTGCATCCCTGCTGGCATTGGTCCCCTTCCGTATATCATAGGCTGTTTTAATATGTGCAAGTCCGTGTGAAACTTAATCAATGGTAAATAAAGAAACAACATCAAGTAACATGAGGACTTAAAATTGTTTAATAATAATATACCTGCTGAAATCCGGCAGCGACACCATATCCTGCCCCCCCTACAGGGCCATAGGGATTACCAGGAAAACCACTATACCCGGGGTTGGGAATATAATTTGGATGAGGCCCAGAATTGTGGGGACTAGCCCCGTCCGACTTCTTATCACTCTGAGGCCTGGCAAGGACCACTTCCAACAACTGACCTGCAGATAACATTCTTTGTCATGCTGCTAGAATTGAAGCCAGGTCTTCTAGACGACTTTACAATAAATCAATTAATCATCATAATTTCTGAATTTTGATCTAAATTAGAGAAATGTCAAAATAACACAGAACGCTAACCTCTCCCTACAGCTTCTATAATGATGGCGAATTGAAACTGTTTTCAATCAAAGGATAGTTGTCCAAATCAAACTAATGACAACACTAGAGTTTGAATTAGTGTTATATTTGGTGATTGTAATGCAACCTTGTGAAGCAGCTTCAACAATTTGTATTAAACCTCGTCATTTCATCTTTTGGAATATGATACTAGGAAAAAAAAATTTACTTGTAGACATCACTCTACCAACATCATGAACACAGAAATCAGGCAATAACAGTTGATCGTAAATCCATAATTAACCCAACATACTCAATTAATACTTTCAGTTTCATTATTTACTGCTAGTTTGCTACTCCCTCCGTCCCTAATTATTTGCGTTTTAGAGTTTTTCATTTGTTCCTAATTATTTGACGTTTGTTCAAATCTAGGAGAATTAATGATAATTTTTCCAATATTACCCCTCATTACTCTGCCTATTTTTTTGATACTTTAAACGTTCTCTCTCCTTATCCCAACAAAACTCTTCTTATCCCAACAAAAGATTTAAGGGTATTATAGACAATTGAGTACTATATTTAATGCTTTCCAATTATTATCTTAATTCTTGTGTCCACCTCTAAAATGTCAAATAATTAGGGACGGAGTATCATATTTTATGACTAGGTACATTGACGTGATGAAAATGTTGGAATAGTACCATTGACTTCATACTTCTCTGCATCGTTGACAGCCTTCAATGCACTTGACCTTTCAGCAAAATGAACAAATCCAAAGTCACGTTTGCCGCCACTTTTGGCTGGCGGCATGACAACTTTTGTAACTTCTCCATGGCGCTGGAACAGTTCCTTCAGTTGCTCTGACAACGTGTTCTCAGGTATGTTCTTCACATAAAGAGCCTTGACCTGGTACACCAAACACAAACTAAACATAAAATCTGAAAATTAACTGCAATACATTATGATGACAACACGAAGGACTGATATGAGATCTCTACTACAGGCACAAATTTTTTAGCATTCATTACATAGCATCATTTCACTTAATAGTTCTCTCCTTCACATAGTTTCTGCACCTTAACAAGGTGCATATTTTCTTCTCAAGTTCTACAAGAGTACCACTTGGAATGATATATAGACCTCAAGAACCATTTCAAGACGAATAATTTTGAGAAGACTAAATTGCTGCTGAAGGTCATTAATAGCCTAACAGGTGGGTTTAAAGGGCAAGACAGAGTACAACTACATATGTTGCATCAATTTTTTAATTGCCGAAGCAACTGTTCAATGGAAAGTTTCATTAATAAACTCAGCAATGAGCAAACAGACGCACAGGAAAAAAATCACATGTGCAAGCGGTATCTATATATAAAGCCAGAGCACTCCTTTTGATATCTGGCCTGTTCACCCTCTGCTAATTTTGCTTTCTATCTTATCCCAATTTTTACTCGCTCATTTTTTCTTCAAGAAAACTGTACCCTTCCTAATAAATCCAATGTAAATATTTGGTTTAGAACTATCACATGATTGTGGTAGTCTTTTTTTTTTGCACACATGCAGTGTTGCGTCCGGGTGACAAGTGTATTTGAAAGGAACGCTACTTAGCTTTCTCCAGGATTAGCCTGGAACTGTTGCTCAAACCTACAAGACGTGTTTAGGAGGACACTATTGAAGGGGTTCCACCTCTAATATACTACTGCGCAACAAATAAATATGGAGTACTCTTACTATTTGATGAACTAGTTTTTCAATGTCACACAATTCTATTTTGTCATTGTATTTACAGATGGTGATGGTTTATACTGATAATATGATCTATGACCACATAAATTTCAATGCTGAAAATCTGTAAGCAGCCAACAACTGAATCTTATCTTCAACCTGTGTTATTTCACAACTTTAATAAGAAAACGTAACAAGATTGAGATGGTTTTATAAGACCCAACAGCAGTCAGCAAACCTTTCAAACAAAGGTTGCTTGTGAGGTACACTGCTTAGCCCTGTGTGGAAATCTATCTATATATATATGTGTGTGTGTGTGAGCGCGCGCGCTATGTGTATATGTATAGTAACATATAATATTCCAGCATAATAGCTAAAATACGGCCTAATCCAGGCATATCAAGATTCAATAGTCGGCCATAATGTCAGATGTACAACAATATACAAAAATCACATGAAATGAAGGACAATCACCAATATAAAATGCTTTGGAAGCCCAAGCCAAAAGGGTCATAGGATCCAAGATATTATATTTAATAGTGTTTTTATCATTTGGTTAGGTAATTATGCATTTTGATTTTTTTTCGAAATTATGATAGGGAAAAGATATATAGATAAACACCTAAAGTTGTGAGGCATGGTTCAAAGTCGCGGTAGCGACCTATGTTTCAGAACTCGGAAGGTCATTTTTTGACTCGGTATCGGACGATATGCACAGTTAGCTAGTTAAAAGCTTCAAAAAAAAGGTAAAAATAATTATGAAAAGATTTTAAATGACATGATCAAGAAGATGGATCAATTAAATTCACAAAAAAATATTATCTAGTATACACAACATTGTCTAAATGATAAAACAGACATCACACAGATATGTTTAACCAATTTTACGTTTAAACAAAATTGATATGGATGTTGTCTTAACTCAAATAGTTGAACACGTGTTCTGTATAATTGAAGTACAATTTAACTTAACTAAGTATATTTAAGTGCAATTTTCAAGTTGTACTTAAATAGGTACCATATAGGTAGAATTTAATTATAATTTTAGTACAATTTCACTTGCTACTTATATATTAAGAAAAACAGAAGAAGTAAAATAGAGTCTTTTACTGTTTCTTACCTCATAAACTCATGTGGGTTGTCTCCAGTAGTTGTTATCTCTAGAGCCCGTATGGTAAAGTTTCAATCTTCAGATAGACCCAACCCTGTTTTGGCCCTTCTAAAAGACCATGGATTTGACAAGACTCAGATTACTAAATTTGTTACCAAACGGCCAATATTCCTAATATCAGACCCTGAGAAAATCCTTTTGCCTAAACTAGAATTCTACTGTTCTATTGGATTTTGCCTAAATCCTTTACCTGGCGATTTAGGAACTGCCGGACTGGGGTTTTGACTTTTGAGTTAGGGCACTAAGGCAGGGAGGGAGAAATCTGAGGGGCGATGGTTGAGGGATGAGATCGATTTGGTGAGAGAAGATGAGAGATGAGAGTAGACAGTCGATTGTCGAAATAGTCTTCTGAGTTTTGAGATAAGAGAGAGTGAGACTGCGAGAGACAGTCAGACGAGAGAGTAGAGACGAGAGTATGATGCTATTAAGACTTCAATTGTTTTTTCTATTTCGGTTATTCGGTTAACCAAATAACTAAAAATTGAAAACCAAACCCGAAAAGCTTATGGTGTTCCTCATATTTGATCTAAAACCTCATGTCTAAGGTTTTGGCTATGAGACCACCGAAGCACCATGGGCAAGGAATAAATTATATATATACTAAATCAATTTATAGCATTATTGTTATAATTTAAATTTTAATAAAATAAGATAAAAAAATTCAAATACAATAATATAAAATTAATGTTAAAGTGAAATAAAATAAATGTTCAAATACTATAATATAAATTTTAATAAAATAAGATAATTAAATAACATTTTTTACTTTCAAAAATGATTGTAGTTCCAACTAAATAATTAATTATATTTTTCCAAATAACATTAAAACTAAAATTAAAAGGCCAAAAAAAGAAAAAGTAAAACATCAGTCTACCTACGCCGCCATCATCTTCCACACAACACCATCCATGGCCGATCCTCATTTGCAATCACCGCCTTCACAACCTCCATGTTGGCGGTTGCCAGAGGACGGGGGACAGAGGGATGGGGTACGGTAGACGGGGATGGGGGAGAGGGGAAAGGAGAAAGGAGAAAGGGGGAAGGGGAACAAAGGAGAGAGAGAGCACCTGGGTTTCTTTTTTTATTTTGTTTTTTTTGCTAAATAAAATGATCATTTCTTAAATTTGATTAAATTAATTTATAAAATTTAACTTTTGTTACAAATTTATATATAATTTTAAATTTATATACAAAGAAACCATAAGTTGAAAATTCAACCATGGGCCCCCATGTGCAACATGGACCAGCCCACGTGAATCAGCAAATGGAGCTCAAACCAATTCCAAAAGCCAGCTGTAGTGCACAAGCGAAACTCTGCCCAAAGCTAAAAATCAGAAACCATGTGCAGCCATCAACCCACGTGTTGGCCCCAACCAGCTGAAGCACCGGCAGACCGCCATGGATGCCGACAATCCAGACCAGCAACAACAGAAGCAAATCGTCACCGGCACAACTTTCGACCAAGCATAAATGAAAAGCAAGAAAGGGCAACACAATCTAATCCAAGTTGGGGATATACAATAAGCACAAAACTAGCTTAGATTGAAAAGTTTAACAAAACAATAAAAAAAAACACCACCACAATCTAACAATTGGAATTAACAAGAAGCACAAGTTAGATTTGATTGCAAACTTATTAATAGTCAGCAACCTAGCGTTCCAAAAGAGGAGCACGGTACCACCAACAACTCAAATCTGATTTATGGACTAGATGAGCAATAAGCACACAATACCAGATCTGAAACACAACATGGATGCTCCGAGGAAGAGACATCCGAAGTGGTGGAAGAGGAAGAGTTGGTGGGCCGAAGCGGAGGAAGAGGAAGGAAAGGGAGGTGGACCGGATGTGAAACAAGGTGGCCAAGATGGAAGATGGAAGATGGAAGATGGAAGATGTATATAATTTATTTTTTGGCTAATCTAAGTAGCTAGGTCGTGAAGGCATGCACAACAGGCCGACCTGGCCTAGACTTGCCAGGCCTTGGGCTTTGATCAGGACAGGCCAGGTCGTTGACTTTAGGCCTTCAGGCTAGGCCAGGTCAGGCCTTGGTCGTTGGGTTGGTGGCACTGGCTGAGCTAAGAGAGAGCCAGCCCCCTACTGGTCTGGTTTTTTTTTTTAAATGTTACATATTAAATATTAAAAATATAAATTAATAAATTTTGTAAAAAAAATGCAAGATTTTTGAGATTTATTTTATTTTAACATTTTACTACACACCAATATAAGTTGAATGATTAGAACAAAAATAAATATATTCATCTTAAATTACGGTAAAATGTAATTTAGATGTAACTAGAATATAAAACAAATTGATTTCTTAAATATGTCTAATTGTCTACTATGCACTTCGTAGAAAATATTATAGATTACACTTTTATTTTTTGAATATAAAGTTAAGTTTTGATTTTATTTTCTTATAGTACTAGGATCGATTGGACATATTTTATAAAATTTAAACACACATATATCTTTTCATTTGTGGTTATTAAACTCTAACATAGTTATATTTCAAGTATTAATTCCAATTAGTTTTCTAATTACTTTATGGAATTTTTATTTAAATTGGTACAACAGAATACCTAAAAAATAACCAAAATCATAAATCCCCCAAAAATTTAGCATATCCAAATTAATGAAGAACTTAAGTATTTACAAGAAACTAACTTATTATTAATATTTAATATTAAAAATTAGTTTATTGATGTATTAATTAATGTTAATATTTAACATTAAAGTAACAAAGAATATTAATAAAATTTTATTGTTAAATATTAGTAATTTAGTATTTACAATAAATTAACGTATTATTAATATTTAATCAACTAACTAGTTATATTCATTGAAGATGTATATTAATTAAATGTATCTACAAGTAATCAGGAATGAATAATTAAAATTTAAAATTTTATTGATGTATTAATTAAAACTAATGTATTATAATTTATAAATTATAATAATGATAAGTAAAAATTTATACTTTAATGAGGAATAATTATAAATTTAAAGTTCAAAAATTACAAATAATTGAATAAAAAATCATGAAGGTCAATTTAGGCAAGGCTAGGCAGTGCCTCATGCCGTGCCTAGCCTGAGCTAGGCTGGACCCATTCCAAATTTCTGTGCCAGCTGACCCCATTCCAAATTTTGTGCCAAAGCCAGACCGGGCATTTTTGTAGGGCAGGCCATATTTTTGTCTAAAAATAGCAGCCAAACACCATATTTTTGGGATTTAATTTCGCTCAAGTACACATCAACAGTACCACGTAGGCAAATCAATGCACATGTGGCACCTAAGAGTTAAATATCCAAATTTTTTAACAGAAAGGGGCTCGTTGACTAACAGAACGGGCTCGATACACAAAAACACCTAAAGTTCAGGTGTCACATTTGCATTTTACTCCATATTTGATTATGGAATATATATATATATATATATATATATATATATATAGTTGTTATATATGAACATAATTATATCCTCCCTCAATTCCAAACAGGATGACTTAAGTACACTTTTCACGCAAATTAAGAAACACGAAATAGAGAAATATCAAATAATTTTCATTTTTACCCATAGTGGACCCTACATATAGTACACTACAAATTTTTTCTTTCTTTAAATTAATGGACCCCACCTAAGTAATTTTCACAACAAAGTAGTTTTTGTATAGCATTTTAGCTGTCGTGGAACTACAGTATTTCCGGGGGAGGCCATACCCAATTTTTCTAAAGTTTCACTAACTCAATCTTTTTCTAAAAAATTTAACTCAAAACCTTCACAAGAGTCCTTTAATATTTTATATTAAATAGTTAAGAAGAAAACGTATATATATACAAATAATATGATGGTGAATCCATTCCGAAATATAATACTTACTAATTTTTCAGCTATTTGTCATTTACTAAAAAATGAATCTTTATTTTTTATGACTTTTGAATTTATTCTTTTGTAAGTATTTATTTATTACTAATTATATTGGATAGACTCATTGATTTTGTACATGAGAAAACAATAGTTTAGACTTTCAGTGCATTCAATCAAAAATAAATTTTATGAATCCTAAAAAAATATTAGTGTCATTTTAATAGAGATATTAATCTCAATATGTATATTGTATACACATATTTCCTTTCTGTACTTTTGCATGCATAAATATTATATTAACATTATATGCCGCTCCCAATGTGAATTTTTGATTCTGCCCCTACATAATTGTAACACCAAGTCCCACATCAAAAGATATAAGAAAAATTTGTATGAGGAATTAAATTACTAACAATAGTACCTTCAGTCATGACCTTTTGGGTGAACTTGTGATGGGCTAAGATGATCCAAGAAAATATTATTGGGTTAGTGGTTTAAATCCTTATTTGGATGAATTTGATTCGATTCGGACTTGAGATTTGACCTGATATTTGTTCTGAGCTCAGGATTTGACCCAGATTGTTTCATATGGTATCAGAATCGACTCTCTAAAGCTCAGGTCGAGTCATCTGAACGGTAGCCAGAGGTGGGGACACGAAACTATGGCTAGAGAATCAAAAATCTGTGGACCGTGTGATCCGTTCTGATGGGGACGCCAAAAATTTAAGTGGGAGAGTTTGTAACACTTAATCCCACATCGAAAGATATGAGGAAAATTTGTCTGTGTATAAGAAATTAAATTGCTAACAATAGTACATTCAGTCATGACCTTTTGGGTGAGCCTGTGGTGGGCTAAGATGACTCAAGAAGATATTATTGGGCCAGTGGTTTAAGGCCTTATCTGGATGAATTTGATTCTATTCGAACTAGAAATTTGACTCGAGATTTATTCTGGACTCGGAATTTGACCCGGATTGTTTCAATAATAGTGTACTTAAGCCATCTTTTATGGGAGGGAGAATATATAGTTAAAAAATACATAACAAATTTATCGCGAAATTTTTCTAGGTAGTCTAATTTTACTATTATTATATTGAGAAATTCTATATGCATAAATTGTACACAAACAATTGTGCACAAACATTATTATACCATGTATTGAATAGTAAAAAACATTTGTAAGAAATAAACAGACAATATCAATAAATTAAGTAACACACATTACTTTTCTTTTTGTTTGTGCATAGTTTATGCACATAGAATTACTCTATTATATTTTACATTAGTGAGACTATAAGGGTAGAATTGCAAATGTAATAAATTATAGGATAATAAGCACTAGTTCATGTCCTTACTCCTTCACTGGCTCATTTTTAACTTTGTTGGGTCATCTCTTTCATTACGTTAAAATAGAAAGCCTTCATCTACACAATTTGGGCTAATTGAGGCCTTAAACATCACCAATCGTGAAAGCCATCATTACTCTGCTTGTGAATGGGATAAAACATCGTCGATCAACATTGCAAACTCTTTCCTCAACATGGCTGAAACATCTCCAGTCTCATTTTCGGTGGCCGACCATCGTCCGCATCCTGGGGTTGAAGGCCGAAGATCTATTATATACTCCCTCCGTCCCAGGATAAAAGTCCTTATTACTATTTTAGGTTGTCCCAGGTTAAATGTCTACTTACCTTAAATGATCTATTTTTTACAATAATTTGCCTATTATACCCTTATTATTAATTGTTATATTTATATTCTCTATGTATATTTATGGAGCATCACTAGTAATGTGCAAAAAACTATGCAATTAAATGAGAAATTAAATATGGACAATTTTGTCATTTTATCATCTTTCTTAATATACGCAAAAAGTCAATTAGACTTTTATCCTGGGACGGAGGGAGTATTAATTACTATAGTTCATCGCCATCAACCTGGTAAGCTGTATATACATGATGTACTTAGCAACTTATCCCAAATTGAGGCTATTGGCAACTAATCTAGAATAATATTTTGGGTTATGACAATTGCATCATTGTGTGCTTATCCTAGTGCACCCACGTCACACCAGCGAACGCACCTAGTGTGCAATGCATTGTCTTGAAGCTCTGCTTTTTAGGTCCACCGACTCCTAATCTTATCAACACATCGATTCACCACAAACTTGACCCACCCATAGTTGACACGGCGCCACGGCGAGTCATGGCGGTAGCCGACTACCTGGACGCCTAGGCGACAAGGCGACCGCCATGGCGTCCGTATGGCGACAAGTCGTTTACAATGTATTATTCATATATTATTTATTTTACATAACTATATTAGCAATAAAATTTCATATACATTAAAACTCAAAACATAACACTATGGAATAACATTAAATATATTTTTAAATCCCATTGATAGTGTTATATAATATATATATATAGTGTATTATTAAATTAATAATTAAGTGTATATAGTACTCCCTCCGTCCAGGATAAAAGTCCTGGTTGACTTTTCACGCATATTAAGAAGATGAATGAAATGACAAAATTGTCCATAATAATGTCATTAAATATGGAAAGAGAATTAAAATAAGAAAAGTATGAGATATTTAATGCTACGGGTATAATAGAAAAATATGTGTAAAAGTTTGGTTATTAAAAGAAAAATGGACATTTAACATGAGACTACTCAAAATAGTAATAAGGACTTTTATCATGGGACGGAGGGAGTTTATTTTCAAATTATTTCATGCAACTATCTCATATATATATATATATATATATATATATATATATATATATATATTTTAAAATTAAAATATACATATTTAATTAAATATTATATTTTATTTAAAATATTATATATAGTTAATAGTCAAGTGTATATAGTATTTATTTTTAGTTAATATCATAGTTATTTTTTATGTATTTATTTCATTATCATTAAAATTATTTTTTAGTACTTATTTTATTTTATTATTTTTGTTTATTTAAATATATGTATATAATATTATTTTATTTTATCTTATTTTTTATGGTATCATAATTATTTAATTAATAACTATAGAAATTTATATAAATTTAATTATTTTTAACATATTATTTGTTGTTTATTTAAATATATATTAATTTCTTTTTAATATATATGATATATATTAAATATAATATTTTTTTTTATTATATATATATATAAATAAATTTATACGTATATAAATATATATATATATATGTATAAATTTATACATATAAATTTATATTATATATAGAGATTAGAGACTAAGCAGCAAAGCAATCTCGTTTTCTTATTCCAGCGAAGTCGAGCAAAGTCAGCAGACGAGCGAGAAGAAGTCGTGCGACGAGCGGCGCAATGAGCAAGAAAAAGTCGTGCGACTCGCGAGGGTTTGCGACAAACGAGAAGAAGTCGAGCGACGAGCAGTTGCGACTCGCGAGGGTTCGCAATGAGGTCTCGAGACTGAGTTGGAGGTCAGAGGTTCGAAGCAACCGCGAGGTCGGAGCAATCGGAGGTTTGAAGCAGTCGCGAGGTCGGAGCAGTCAGAGAAGAAGGTCGCGCGATGAGGTCGGAGAAGCCGTCGAAGCTATCGAAGGTCGCCTTAGCAACTATGTCCCAAGTCGAGCTTCGCCTTGCAGATTTCCCAACGCCTTGCCGCCTTGGCGTCGCCTAGGCGACGCCTTGACAACTATGGACCCACCATCAAATCTCAAGTTAAAATATGAAGGACCATTGTCCAGGTAAGGAAAGCCACCTTTTGTCGAACACCAATTTCCAAATCCTCCGCCAAGGAAAATTCCCTATTATACAACACAAATGTTGATAATAAGATTCAACAGAACAGCAACCAATACTGTATGGTCTCCACAGCATCCAAAAGAAAAGTTTATTACACCACCACACAAATGTTGGTAATAAGATTCAACAAAACAAAACCGCGACAAATCTACAGAAACACTAAACCTGAGTCCTGACCAAGCTCTTCGTAAGCAATCATCAATAGAGGTTCCATGTCCCATGTCCAATTTAGGAAAATATCTCCGAAATATCGCTTGTCAAGAAAATCTAGTTGCCATCATAAGAAAAATAATCAATAACCCTCGCCTCTAAGCCCACTGCCGAGGAAAACATATTGGGAAAACGTGTCCCCATTCCCCAAAAGCTCCTTCCCTACTCATACATCCTTTCAAAACCTAATCCTTCATCCATCCCCAACCAAATATACATCACGAACCTCTCCCACCCCCAACAGCCTTCCACAAATTAATTGCATGAGGCACTCTCAACCCTTTGGTAACCCGTCCATCCTGTTCAACCCCAAAACGAGCCCTCACAACCCTCTTCTCAACCCTATACCCCTCATATAAAAACCTACACAACCACTTCCGATGCAGAGCAAAATGGTAAACTTCAATCCACCCATCACAGAGAATTTGTAAGAGTTTTGCATATAGTGATTGCATTCCTCTTCCCTATACTTCCCACAAACTCTCCAATTCTAAACCCTAAAATCCATCTCCATCAACATAATATGTCAAGTACCCGTGAACAATACGGGATGGATACGATTCCCTTCAAGCAAGGGCAGTCAATAGTGGAAACACGAGGCTCAGGTTGTGCAATATGGGCTCAACTGAATAAGGATCAAGAACAGAAACTGATGAAGCTAGGAGGCGGCTAAGAGCCCGTTCGACGACGACTTATTTTAAAATGACTTAAAGTTAAAATATAAGTTGACTTATAAGTTATTTTAAGTTGACTTATAAGTAAAAAGCGTTCGACATCAATTTGACTTATAAGTAAGAAATTAAGTTAAAACAAGTTATGAAGGTGTTCGACTCATAATGACTTATAAGTTAAAATTAAATGTAAAGATTACTAAAAATGACATTAATAAAAAGAGGGCCAAATAGATATTACATTTGGTCAAACTAACTTATTTTAAAATGACTTATAAGTCATTTTAAAATAAGTTACAAATACTAGCTTATTTTTTTTTACTTACAAATCAACTTATAAGTAAAAAAAATAAGTCATTGTCAAACAGAGGATGAGAGGAATAGTGACAAATGACTTATAAGTTGTTTTGACCAACTTATAAAGTCACTGCCGAACAAGCTCTAAAGATACTCTCGGCATCACAATTCGATTTAAATAAACACCCAAGATTAAGATATTTTCTTCATTCCTTAAAAAAGGAGGATAATAATCTAGGCATCAAACATAGATTCACATAGGCATCACCCTCGAGATAAAAATATTGTCTTCATTCATTGCCTAAAACAAAGCTATTACATTGTATAATAGAGACTAGAGAGCCTAAGGCTTGGGGGACCAACTAAAACTTGGTGACTAAGCAAACTAGGTGAACAAGTTTAACTAATGACCAGACTTATTTGATGTACTTGCCTCAGACATCTCTAGAACTTAAAAACTTATAATATCGCCTAAAAGCCCAAACCTTAAACTAGCTTGGTTGCCCAGCTTAATAGCCCAAAATTCATATTACCAAATTACAGTCGACAGCTGAAACATAATATACCAAATAAACTAGAGAAGCATAGAATACGACTCCAATCTTGAATTCAAACCAAAAACCACATAAATTTGCCCCTTAGAACATGATTTTTCTTAAGCCTCTAATGGACTGCATTAGTTTCTTTTACAAATATATTTAAAATGACAAAAGCACGTAAACGCATAACTTAAAGGCAAGGCTCAATTTCCTTTGAGAATAAAGGTCAAGAGCTCCCCTGGCTGTCGACTACTTTGTCTTGCAACCAGGTCTGCAGGTCACTTGGAGCCAACAAAAATTGAAGTATTCAACTACTTTGGAGAATTCTAAAACTAGTGGAATGTGCTTCAATCAGCTAGGAGAAGAATGGAAACATGCTATAGGAGACACAGATATACAACATGATATGCGCATCAAATATGATGTAGGGAAAGTAGGGAGAAAAATTATGTCTTCTATCTGAAATTAACTCCTAATGCAGACCAGGTAGCATCTTAAAGTTGAATAAGAGAACTCTAAAGCTGTCATCAGCCCAAAGAAATGTCAAATACCATTTATACACTATACTGCTAATAAATAGGCACTAATATCTTGAATAACAAGTAACAAGTACTCCTGCTGTCCCAATTTAGTTGTCCCCGTTTCAATTTAACACACTGGAAGAAAGTCAAGAGAATGGGTTATCACATTAAGTAGTGTTCTGTTAATATCCTTTATTGGACCCTCTGCTACTTGCTCTTTTCATCAAGGGTAAAATGGTACTGTCAATTTAAGTTAAACTCCAGCGACAAGTTTTGGGACATCCAAAACAGGAACTTCGGGTAATCAATTGAGGAGGCAGTATTAACCTTATGCAAAGTCCATAACAGCTACACACACCTAGGCATTTGCATACACAGGTATTTGTATATACACAGGATTTGTATATATATATATATATACACACACACACAGACACATACAAGTATAACTATAGAAGCTTATAAAACAAATCTAAAGTGGCATACAACAAACTATTAATTTAGACCTTATATTGTGTAAGACAAGAGTTGACGAAATAAATTGATAAAACAACGGAAAATAACTCTAGCAAGGCTCCACGCCTCACTACTCCAAGGATCTTTTATTTGGGTGATGCTCCACACACCGCTACCCTGTAAAGCATGGACACTTCTCGGGGAGGTCGAAGTTCCGGACACGTATCTGATAGTCTAAGATACTTCAATTTTATTATTTTTGAACACTTTCGGATACTCAAGGAGATATGGATGCTATGTCATGACTTGTCGAGTGAATGGAGTAGCTTGTTTCATCTTGTTTTTAGTTTACTAGTTTGTGCATTATGACTTGGAGATAATTATAATCTTTTGATATAATGTTTGATTCCTATCTTTTTTGCTATATAATGATAACATCAAAGCAATAAATGAGTCTTATAACTAGGAGAAAATGATGATATTTGATGCAAAATGTTAAGTTCCTACCTTTTGGTTATGTCGGACTCATAATAGATACATATATGTATTTCTATAAAAATATATATAATTTCAACTTAGCTGCAACGTATCTTATCCTTCTTTTTTTGAAAATGTCGCATCATGTATCATGTTTCGTATTGTATCTGTATCACTTATCCGTAACAGTGCTTCATAGCCACTATCCCAACATAGCTTTCTTCAATAATCTATTCTGTTGTTATTAACTTGTGAGAGATTGCATTAATATTTATAGAAACTCAAAACCTTAATATTACTTGTAAAACATTAAACAACTAACGACTAACATACCCTTACTATATATTAAAATCCTAATCACTATTAAATGTCCTAAATCTCCACTAATAAGTAAACAATTACATAAATTTTCCCCAAATTAAGCATAATAAAACTTTCACAAAATAAGTAGAAATTTCTCCATAGCTTTGGTCTCGTCGTCCTCATCAATATATATCCCCCCCTTCGTCAAACCAAAAAGACAATGCATGCTCCCCTATGGGTATTGAACTAAGTGGTCCATAGCAATGTTTTGAAACCTGGTTCGGAATCGTTGGTTCGACCGGTTGAACCGGAAACCAGTTGGTAAAACGATCCGGTTAGGCCCATCGAACCAGTATGCTTTAAAACCCAGAAAAAACCGTTGAACCGGACGAACAGGTTCCCGGTTTCAAGTGGTTCACAACTTTAATGCAAAAACTGAAACTTTTAGTATTTGGCAAAACTAATGATTTGGCCACCGAAGTTGGCACGTTTTATTGAATACCCGATTGAACTTTTAATTTTTTAAATTAACTCACTGAACTAATTTTATTTTCAAATTGGGTCATTACGTTAAAAAAAGTTGACAGATGTTAAAATATTGCTTATGTGGTGATGACGTGGCAAGAAATAAAAAATATTGCTTGTGGCAAAAAAAAATCAAAAAACAGATTTTAAAAATAAAAAAATTAACATTTTAAAGTTTTAAAAATAACAAAAACATAATAAAATAAAACAAAAACAAAAAAATCAAAAATATCTTTAATTCTTCAACTAAAAATATTTAACCATCTTGATTATTTGGCAAAAAATAAAATTTTTTAAAACATAATTTTTTTTAAAATAGAATTTTTTAAAAACAGAATTGGTTAAAAATAGAATTTTTTAAAACAGATATTTTAAAAAAATAGAATTTTTTTAAAAGCAGTTTTTTTAAAAACAGAATTTTTTAAAACAGCTTTTTTAAAAAACATATTTTTTAAAAAACAGAATTCTATATTTTTTTAAATCTATTTTTTCAAATTCTATTTTTTTAAAAATTCTGTTTTTAGAAAAATTATATTTTTTATAGAATTATGTTTTTAAAAAATTCTATTTTTTAAAAATCTGTTTTTTAAAAATTCTGTTTTTTTAAAAGGCTGTTTTTAAAAAAATTCTGTTTTTAAAAAGTCTGTTTTAAAAAAATTCCATTTTTTAACAAATTTTTGTTTTTAAAAAATTCTATTTTTAAAAAAATTATGTTTTTTAAAAATTCTGTTTTTTGCCAAATAATCAAGATGATTAAATCTTTTTAGTTGAAGAAGAAAAGATATTTTTATTTTTTTATTTTTTGTTTTATTTTATTATGTTTTTGTTATTTTTAAAACTTTAAAATGTTAATTTTTTAATTTTTAAAATCTATTTTTGATTTTTTTGCCACATAAGCAATATTTTTTATTTTTTGCCACGTCAGCGCCACATAAGCAATATTTTAACGTCTATCAACTTTTTTTAACGGAATGACCCAATTTAAAAATAAAAATTAGTTTAGTGAGTTAATTTAAAAAATTAAAAGTTCTATCGGGCATTCAATAAAACGTGCCAACTTCGGTGGCCAAATCATTAGTTTTGCCTTTAGTATTTTGTTTGCCAATTTTTAGCTTTATGTCATTGCTATCTCTTTCTTGGTCTCAAACAATAGTAGTGTTGATGTAGATGGTGAAGAAATGATAATATCAAATTTCTCATCTACAAGTTGTTGAATAAAATTGCACAAAGCGATAAACAAAACGTAGATCGGCGAACAATCTATCCATATCTGCAAAAAGAGTATTCAAAAATAAGAAATGAAGAAGACTATATTTAAGAGAGAGAAGTATATGTTAGAAGAATGAGGATCGAGATAAAGAAAAATAAAAAAAATTTAATAATGGCTATTTATTGAAAATGATCGTGTTGGGACTTGTGAATGAAGGAGGCTGGGAAAGTGGGAATGAAAGATAATGGGCTACCCTATAAAATAGTGATAATAAATTATCACACAAATAGGACTCCACATGACTTGCTTGTAGCCTTGTACTTCTTAAATTTGGTTTTCTTAATTTATCTTAAATGAAGAAAACTGAACTGAACAAGAGTAGAGGGGAGAACAAGCAATAGTACTTACCGACGACTACGAGCCGACGAGTGACGATCGATCGATTTACGTTTATTGACGATCGACGACGACGAAAGCAATGAGCCAATGACAACGAGCAATGAGCCAATGATTTATTTAGGTTATGACGAAAGCAAATGAGCCAAATGATTTGAGCTTATTTACGATCTTAAGGTATGGGTCTGCCGACGAGTTCGCCGCTCTGCTTTTCTTTTCTTCTCGCTTTCTTCCGATTTCTTTTCTTTCTTTTCTCGCTTCTCTCATTGTTCAACTCGTGATACACCGCTTCTTCTTTATGGGTCGTGATATGTCGCTTCTTTATTTCTTTTACACCGCCTCCACAATTTGTCAATCATCACATATATATAAATTTATATATTTATGTTTTATATAATATATATAAATATAAATTTATATATATATATATATAAATTTATATATTTATATTTTATATATGTAGTATGTATAATGTAATCGGAATTTTTTTTTCCAATGTATAGATAAAATGTCTGGATTTTTTTTCAATATATAGATAAAATGCATGAATATTAATTAAGTTTCATAATTGTCATCATTTTTACACTTTATGTATATGTATTTTCCATCGTAATATGAGAGTTGTTTATTGTTTACAAGTAAAAATAAAAATATGTCAATGTCTCAATTGTCTCTAATATATTGTTTGATTGATCAGATTTTGTAGAAACTAGAAAAAAAATGGCGGAAAGTTCTAAATATAATAATTATGATATAACTAAGGACCCTAAAAGAAAAGCAAAATCGAACGATCCGGTTGGAAATATGGATATCGGGCTTGATTTAAGTAATAGGATGTCGTGCAATGTACGCTTTGTGGGAAGAAATGTCATTCGGCATCAAAAGGCTCAAACAACATCTAGCCTAAATTATGGAGATGTAGCTAAGTGTCCCAAAACAACAATGTAAATTACGAGGGAGATGCAAGTTAGCTTTGAATAGTAAAAAGAGGAACAAGCCACTGAGCTAGATGATGATGATGATGTAGTAGAAGTGCAAGAAGAACAATCATCCGTCGCCCAAGCATGGCTTCCAATACTTCTTCTAACACTATCCCAAGTTCGGGACGGCTTCTAAAAGGAAGAATATCAGATTTCAATTCCAAGTTCCACAACCAAAAGCTAAGACGGTTGAAGCACTTCTAAGGAAGACTCAAGAAGTCAGAGAGAGAGACATAACAAGCGCTTCGAGCCAAACGAGTATTGAAAGTCTCATTGAGGACACCGGAGGAAAAGGAGAGAGTCCAAATGCACGTCACGATTTTTTCTACGTAATGTGGCATACCATTCAATGCCGCAAATTCAAGGAGATTTGAAGTAATGGTCGAGTCCATAGGCAATATGGGCTGTGTTTCAAGCCTCCAACGATCATTTAATTGAGGGTTCCTTTACTTGAGAAGGCAAAGAAGAAAACCGATGACTTAAAAAAAAAACATGAAGTTACTTGGAAGGAATACTACCGCTCACTCATGTCGGATGGTCGGGATGATAAGAGGGAAGACACTTATTGAATTTTCTTGTTAATAGTCCTGAGGGGACTTATTTCATGGGTTCATTGATGCCTCCAAATGGCCTCTCAAATGCCACATTGTTGGCAAATCTACTTGATAGCAAGATCGAGGAAATTGGCCCCGAGTATGTTGTTCGTGTGGTCATGCATAATGCCTCTAATTACAAGGCAAATGGGCATATACTAATGGAGAGGAGACCTACACTGTTTTGGACACCTCTTGCCGCCACAACGCTCGACCTTATGTTAGAGGACATAAGCAAGTCAAGCAATTTCAGCCCACAATCACAAATGCAAGGAGAATTACAACATTCATTTTATACATGGTCGGTCTTCTCAAAGGCATGGATGAGGAGAAAACGAATGGGAGGGATCTTGTGAGACCCATAGCTACTAGATTTGCTACAGCCTTTCCTCACCTTGCGTAGTTTGTACAAGAATAAAGATGCATCGAGGCATTTGTTCATCAAATGAGGATTGGTCAAAATCAAAGTTGTTTGCCATCAAGCGGGAAGAAAGTATGTGATATCGTTATTTCAACAACATTTTGGCATACCGTTGAGGATTGCATTAGGTATGCCACAACCACTTCTTATAGTCTCGAGGATTGTTGATAGTGATGAGAAGCCTCGCTATGCTCGAAGTTATTGCTGCGATGGAATGCGAAAGAAAAAAATCAAAGATGCATTTGATAACAAACAAAGATCAGATAAGAAGGTGATTGAAATTGTCGAAGCAAGCGATGGGAAAATCAAATGGAGCAAAAATTATACGGGATCGCGTTGTTTCTCAATCCGTGCAAGTACTTTGATATCAAAGAGGAACGCCTGTGTTTGCTAATGCTTTACGAGATGACTTCAATGACGTTTTTGCAAAGATGGTGCCCGAAAGTTAGATTTGCTAGACAAGATAAGCAATCTAGCCGACAACTATGATGCTTCTCGCGATATTTTTTGCAAGAGAAATGGTGATTAGGCAACGGAAAATAAAGAATCCTCAGACGATATTAAAATATATATAATAAGATATATTTTGATGATGATTTATATACATTCTTCATTTCCTCCCTTTAAAAATATTTATATTTCTTTTTAAATGTTTGCTAGTTGATTGGTGGAATGCTTTTGAGCGCGAGCTATCGAAAGCTATCCTCATTTGCAAAAAAGAATTCTAGGCCTATGTTCTTCTTCTTCCTATGGTATTTATGAACCATTTAATTGGAGTACATTTGAAAGTTTATAAGTATTTTCTATTGTTAGTTCAAATTTCAAAAGGAATAAATCATTCACTATTATTAAAATTTTATCATTAATATTATTATTTTTTTGTTCTATTTATTTTAGATTCATACGAAGAAGAGGAATAGATTGGAACACAAACGATTGAGTGACTTGGTGTATGTCCAATACAATCGAAAGATCGACTCAAGGTTCCAAAAGAGGCGTGAACTTGGCAATAATTTTGATCCATTAGTCATTGATGACTTTGAATGGGGTAATGAATGGATCGATAATGATGCCGATGTTGTTCATCCCGGGGGGGATCTTACATGGAATGATGTGGATCGAGCAACCGGTGCATCCAACACGCTGAGGGTCGCAATCTTTCAAGGAATGCTCGTGCTAATACTAGTAATAATCTAGTGACATACTCGACGTGGTGGTGGTTCAACTTCAAGGGAATCAAGGTTGATGGATTCCACCGATAATGAAGTTGATGAAGAAGAGGGAATTCCAAATGATGATGAAGATGTGGAGGATGATTTTGGAGAAAGACCACCACCTACGCCTTTGAATGAGAGTAGTTCTCGTGGAAGAGATGAAGATGACCTTTTCTATGATGATTTTGATTGAATGATGTTTCTAGACTAGTGTAGAGAGTCTAAACATTATTTTGGCTTGCTATGGTGGTGTTTTATTAGCTATTAGACTATATATTTGTGATGGTTGGTTGCAACTTTATTTTTTATGTGGTGTTTGTTGAATTCTTAATTTCTTTTAATAATTTTTAATATCAAGTGTGTTGTTTTTGGATTGTTATTGCTAAGTATTTACATAATTATGCCTTTAATGTTATTCCATAATGTTATGTTTTAAGTTTTAATGTATATAAAATTTTATTGCCAATATACTTGTTAAGTAAAATAAATAATATATAAATTGCACATTATAAACGACTTGTCGCTTTACTTGGACGCCATGGCGGTCGCTTGTCGCTTAAAGGCCCAGCGCTTGGCCATCGCATTATGACTCACGTGTGGCGCCAGAATAACTATGCTTTTGACCATTTGCACACTTATTAAGAAATACAATTATTATGCCAAATTTGTCACTAAAAGTACAATTAAATCCATAATTATGTAATTTGAGAATTATACACTTAAGAGGGAAAGGAATAAATGAAAAGGTTAAATTTGTTAATTGTTTAGAAGAAAGTGAAATGTCATTAATTTGGTACAACAACAATTCTCTAAAACTACATTTAATTTGGGATGGAGGGAGTAGTATATTGTAAACATTGTTCAAATTCAATTAGAATTATTAGACTTTTTAAAAAGTTACTCTATTTTTTTTATATTGAATATATATTAAACAAAAGTTATAATTACTATTAAAATATTTAATTATTACATAATTATGACATCACTGGTTCAATAACGGTTCATGACCCATCCACCCAGTGGTTTTTCCGGTTCGATGACCGGTCCGAGTATGAAAACGTCCATATTCCCCTATAGATGTCTTACTGCCACCTTAATGCTCGAACATCTGAAAGGAACTTTCCCTATCACCATTGTATTCCTTTAACGACACCAGAGCTATGACTTAGAACGCTATTGAGTTATATCATGGCCATCCACTCCCTCTATCTACAATGTTCTAAAAGGCGCTAGGCGGGAGGCGGGCGGCCAGGAGGGGCCTAGCGCCTAGGGAGCCTAGGCGGAATTTTTTATTTTAAACCAATTTTAATATTTTAACTTACATTTATTCAAATAAAATAATAATATATAGCAAAACAATATATAATAAAGATAATAAAGGCATTTGCTTAAAGTTCAAATACATCCATATTGCTACTAATGTCAAAGTTCAAAAACAAACATGCAATTGTTCAAAGTTCAAACATATTTTTAACGTATTAGTTTTATTTATAAATTTATAAACAAGATTGCTATTAAATAATAAAATTTAAAATTTCAAGAATTTAATTTCCTATTAAAACTTAAAAAACTAAACATAAATTTAAGAATTATATTGAATTAAACTAAATATTACAAATGTATCATCATTTATATAATTTGAAATTGGTTCAAGTTCAAAAAATTACAATTATAATAAAATTATCCATTTTGACTTGATATTGCTCACTTGTTATGATTTAATATGCTACAACCTGTTTTATGAATATGGTAAATCATTAAAAATATATATATATATCAAGATCTGGTTTGGGTAGTTATTAAAATAAAAAAAATCTCTTCGCATAGACCCCCGCCTAGGCCCCACCTAATTTCCTGGAAGAATTTTTTTGCCGCTTTGGGCTTAGGTGAGGTGCCTGGGGGGCCTAGCGTCTAGGCGGGGCACCAAGGGGGGGCCTAGCGCCTAGGCGGACCTAGACGGGAATTTTTAAAATAGTGTCCATCCACCATACAACAACTCCATTCACTACAAAACAATCTTACCCTTACATGTCCATCTTCAACTCAAGTGCAAATAGCCAGTCCCAGTAACAGATCGTAACATGTACCAATATTTTAAAACTAATAACAATAAGCATAAGATTTTTGGCTTTGTTTCTAGTTTTTTTTAAGTATAAGCATAAGATCTTATATTGTACGAACACTAAATGCCTCAAGAGATTAATCCCATTCGAAATTTCTGCAGTCATTTGGACTTTACCTGAGAAGAAGCAGAATGATCAGGCATAATCTTTGGATCAGCCCAAGTTACAGTTGGAGCATTCCCTTCCAGCTTGAAATTGGCACTTGACATTTTTTGTCTGGAATAATCAGCACATGAATTGTTGTAATACTCGATGAAAGCAAAACCACGATTACGTCTTGGATTTTGAGGATCCTGTATTGCAGAAGAAAATTTAATTGGTAAGGTCATCTTGATAAGCTTAAAACAAAGTCAATGACATAATTAGTTCAAACTTTTGGATGTCAAACCATACCTTTATGAGCTCAATGTTTTCTGCCCCTGGGCCAACCTCATCAATAACGTTTCTAAACTCATCATCAGTCCAGTTCTTTGGGATGTTGCCAATAAACAATCTGTATTTAGTTTCAGACAGTGAACACCTCAAGGTTCTACCCTGCAGTAAAAAGTATATCAGAGATCAAAAACTCTAGGAAATCACGAAAGAAAGTGAAAAAGTACATAATATCTACAAAATATAGAACAGAAATTTCATAGATTGTCCGACCCTACCTTAAAGCCTTTGTTATGTAACTCTTCAATAGCCTTTTGTGCAACATCCTTTGTTTTGAATGCTACAAAAGCAAAACCTTTACCTTCACCAGTATCCCTATTTTTCATTAACCTTATCTGCAAAACCATGGAGCAATTAAATCTATTTAAAAATATCCCCTGGACATAAGTAATGCTTCTGCAGGCAGAATAGCTCATTGTTGGGTCCCTGAATTAAAACTGACCTCAAAAATTTCACCCATTGATCGGCAAAGATCTCTTAATTCTTCTTCTGCAACATCTCTAGGAAGTGCACCAATGAAAACCTCGGAGCCATGAGGAGGAAGGTCAAGTAGTTCAACACTCTTTTCTTTGTCATCTTCGTCTGCAGAAGCAGAAGGCTTTTCTTCATCTGCTACAGGTTCATAAGCAATCAGGCTTGACTGGCTCCTATTTTCTTCTGGTGACTGCTCCTTCCTAGTATCCCCACATCTCAAGTCCTCTTGGTCATCTTCATCATTTTCATTACCATCATCAATACCTCCCTCAACTCCTTCATCCTCTATTGGTTCTTCAACATCATCGTCCATCTCTTCGTAATTGTCATCTTCGAAATCCACCCGATCCTCAATTTCTGCTCCTTCTGCCATCTAGTTTAGCTTGAAGGTATTTTCATCCAATAGCTGACCTTGAATTCTGCTGAAATCACCTGCGAGTTTAGATTGGAAATTACACAACATGCAGAAAAGCGACATAAAGTCTAGGATTCATTGACCCATGAAGAATAGCAGAATGTGTAATATATAACTAAAATTCATGCTTAGTAAAGAAATTGTCTGACAACGAAAAAATGAGAAACAAAGAAAGATAATAGGACACAAGAACATTCTTAGTTGCTGATAAACTTCAAAGTAGAAACTTATTATTTCACAGCTGCAAACAGCAAGCTGAGTCCAATTTCCCAAAACCTTCTCATTGTTTATTGGTAACCAACGGAGCACAAAGCAGTAAACATTCTACATACCAGGGGTAGAAAACACTAATGTCAGTTTTCTTCTTGAATGTGATAAACAAGATAATTTTCTTTTGGAATGTGATAAAAAGAATTGAAGAATATATTTTTCACATATTAATATTAATACATACCGGCAGCAATGAAATAAAATCCATATTATCCAATAAATTGTATCCTAAAGATGTACAAATCCCAATAGCAACAACGTTTAAGAAAAAATACAATGGTAAAAGTCCAAGCAGTAAAAATCGCTGCCAGAACAAAACTATTTAATGTTATGCATAAGAGCAACCCATTTGGAAATAGCAAAACCCCAGAATTTAGAACTTTTAACAAAATCCAAATAGCAAAACAAATTAATGCAATCTTCAAAACCATTTTAAGGGATATTAATAAATACAATATATGTATGTATGTGTGTGACTGAGAGAGAGACTTTGCATACCGGAAAAACAATATGTTGTGCTTTGCGAATTGCTCTTATCTCAGTTATCTGCTCGTCTGTCAGTCGATCCTTTTCTCTCTCTTTCTCTTCACTGTACTTTCCGTCGAGTGAGACTGATGACCCTCCAAAATGGTTTCGATTCAGGGAATGGCCCTAATTTTGGTAAAACGGGTAGACCACAGTGAGTTGAGGCCTCAGGTTAATATCGGTGGAGGCGCATCCAGGTATGCTGTGCCAGGTCATTTGCCTGTTTCGGTCATTTCAACCAAGACTGGGGGTTAATATCGTCATTCAATTTATCACTTATTAAGACCATACGGAAATATACTAGTCACGCTAAATTATAACATATCATTAATAAAATATTTATGTTGAATAAAATTATTTTTATTTTAATAATGACATAATCATAATATTGTTAATTTGTACATATATCATCATATCAAATTTAAATTCTTTATTTTACAAGTGATAGGTGTTTATTTCATCAAAATATTATTACAAAAAATAATAATAAAATATCGGACAAAGATTAAAAAAATTGAGACTTTCTACCAATTTAGGCACCCTTGTCAAAAAATAAATGGTCTATCACCCCAATCTTTTATCAACTCTAATTAATCCACAAAAATATTTAAAACAAAGCTAGCAGCCAATCTAACCTACTAAATAAAAGGACCAACATAACGTCCAAGTCGGTAGTTCAAGAGTTTCTATTTATTTTACTGTTTAACACATAATATATTCTTACATATGTAGTCTTTAGTTAATAACAATACATTCTAATTTTTAATTTTAGGCTTACCACGATATATTATAATTTAATTAACCATTAGATTCATGAACCTAGCTAGTTAGTATAAAGCTATCTCATTAAACTTATTCTAATATATTACAAATAGCATTCGATCTGGGTATGTTAGCATGGTCAGGTCATCGATCTCTTTTAGTTAAAACCAAGTCTAAAGATGTTGTGCATACACTGATGAATTTTTTCCAGCACGAAACTTAATTTTTTTTTTTTCCTGATGGGATACCATGCTGTTCCAAATCGTTAAATGAGCTCTCCTCTTCTTCCTCCTCCAGCCGCCGCCTCCTTGTCGCTGTGGTGTTTGTATTTAATTAGGTTTAAAAAATATAATTTAAAGTTATTTAGTATGACGTGAGAAAAAAAAAATACATGCAGTTGCCATGTGTAAATTCTATCTCAATATTAGTTAACTCCGGTTAGAGGATTGTGGTCAAATTTTGTAAGGTTACTTTTTTGAGACATCGTTGGATTAATTAATGGAAAAAATAAAGTTAGTTGGTTCTTTTATAAAAAACCAAACTTCATTGGTACTTTTTTTGGTGATAAAGACAAACAATAAATATTATAATTACTAGTATTTTTTAGATATATAGTTTACAATTTAAAAATCTTTATTTGGGATTAAGAAAAGATTAATAAGAGAAGGAAAATAAAGAAATTAAGAAGTATTGCTTCTCCTAGCTAGTTGGTGTTAGACATTGAAACTGTACAAACCCTTGCATCAGCATAGACTTTGCCTGGCCGACAAAAGTAGCCCTTGTTTGGGGCACAATGCGTGTCCTCTGAGCAAATACACAAGCCTTCCAAGGCACATCCTTTCTTGACAATGGTCACCCCACCTTTCAGTCCCAAAACCTGGTCACTCCATTCACTAGAGAATAGCCCCAAGGGATCATACATGTCTTTAACCTTCAAGAATTCTCGTGCATTTCTGTACTTATTGATCACCCTAAAAAAGGCCACATTCCGATTTTTGCCCCAGTGTGGCAACCCTCCGTACTTGAACATGGCGAGCTGCTCAATCTCTTCAAGTATGTCTTCGTGAAGCCTGGGCTTCAGCGGGTCTTTGCTTCTGTAATAAGTGATGTCAAAGTCTAATGCATTTTCTTGTTTTCCCAAGAAAGCACTTGATCTTGTAACGTACCGCATTAGGATGCCATTGTACATTTCTATGCCACACAAGGACTTGGGGGCTAAATCCACCAGCTTCTGGACGTCGTGTATGAAACTATTGACCTTGGATAAGCCAATGCTGAATGTAGTTTGGTGAAAGAAGAGACCCTTAATTCGATGGTCCCATGGACATGCTGTGATTAGGGCATCCTCATGGCTGCTTAGGCAGCTCCCAGATGCTTGGACGCGATTGTGGTATCCAACTATAGGGTACCCCGTAAAGACTATACCTATTTGAAATAACAAAAATAAAATTAATTAAAACAGTTTTAATTACTCTTTTTTAAATAAAAAAAATATAACAACAAAAAGCTGCACATTTTTTATGTGCTCAGGTTAGTAATGAATGAATTAATTGAAAAGTTAGATCTCATTGATGTTTAACTTATAGAAATATATAAATGGTTGCATCATATGGTGAACACATGTATCATTAATTATTCATTCTCAATTTTCCTTTGTCCCCACAAATTAACGGCTAAAATCCCATGGATATGCATTCATCTCAATTAAAAATGAAAATGAAAGACTGCCTGCACGAGGGGACACAGCTAAAAACAATTTGAAATACAAACCATTATTTGTCAATCCATAACCACCAAGCTTGAGTGCAGATGTAGTAAGTTTGGAGGTCGTGCATTTTCCATCAGCATCAGCTTCTGACTCCTCATCATCCTCTATTTAGTAAAGAAGAAGAAAGCATGCATTCATGAGATTAATTTTTCCATATAGAACTACTCCTGTTCCATAAAAATAATCTTATTTACAAATTTTGTGAATATTACATATCTGTCCCATATATTCCTAGGTATAAAAATAATTAATTGTTAGTTTAATTAGTAGTTTGATATTCTGACTAACTTGAGGACTTTATGTCAAACTATACTACTATGTCACTAAATTAAAATGAGTTATTTTTTTTGAAATAAAATTTGACAAATGGAACTTTTTTGTGGAAGGGAGAGTATTAAGATAACCTTTTGTCCGTAAAATTGCCAGTGCAATGGAAGGTGTGGGACGAAATCCAGGGAAGTCAAGCAAGGCATTACCAGAGATGTTGGAGGAGACTCGATCATCAATTCGATAGATATATGACCTTACGTTGACTTGGGTACCATATTAGGTCTGCAAATTCGTGCTGCTTGCCAAAGCTAGCAACTTCTTCTCCTAAGTTGGAATCGTTCTTTGCTATGTAGGTGATGGATCGCTTGAATAGCGGTTGTAGTTTTAGAGTAACCTACGGGAATAATTTTAGCTCTATACATTTATTAGGCTCATGCAATGTATATCCAAGTAGAATTTTCCAATTAACTGACCAATAGAATGAATTAAACATATACACACGTGAATTTTTTATGGTCAAGAAGAAGTATTTTGAGTTTCTGGTTTCTGGTTTCTGGATTAACAATGCATAGTCGGACGGACAATATACAGAAACATTTAATATATGCTTGTATTAACCTGAGTATATAGAGCCGGGTGATCTAATTATTATATATATATACCTGTGAAATAACTCCAAGAACTCCTAGTGAGACCATAGCTGCATTCAGCTGCTCCGGTAGAGCATGATCATCAAGGGTCCGAACCTTAGCATAGCCGTCCTGAGGTCCAGCCGGAGTGACAATCCGAAGTTGAACAACATAGTCATGAACTGAACTCCCCGTGCCCCAAAGGGTGCTACCGTGTGCACCGGTGCCCATAAGGCCACCAATGGTCAATCCCCACCAATATGGTGTATAGGGCAGCGCTAGGCCGGCCTTGGCTGCTTCATCAATCAGCTGCCTCAGGGTTACACCGCTCTCAATGCTTATTGTCCTTGTTGATTCATCAATTTTTAAGGTATGATTGAGATACTTGGTGCTTATGAGCAGCCCTTCTTCGCCATCAGGACAAACAAGCTTGGGTATACTGTGGGAAAATCGAGTTGCGATTTTCATTTTCCTCTTTTTCATTGTGGCCATGGCTACTACTGAGATAAGTTCTTCTGTTCTAGGGTAAACAACCTCGGCTGCATAACAAATGCTTCGATCAGGAAATGCACCGTATGAGTTTGTGATGGTGCAATTCGAATTCTTGGATGAGAATTTTATGGGATCTTCGGGAGGACTACAACCCACCATGCACATGATCATTACTAGGATCAAACTCATTGATATTGCAATCCTCCGAAAGATGCAGTACCTTTGGGAATATTGTAACCGGCCAGGCATGGTCGAGACCTTAGAGATTAGACAGTTTTATTTCTTTACCATGTTAAAAAAGGGATATATTTTATAAGTACAGCAAATGAACAATATGTATATAGTGGTGGCGTAGAAGGGTATTTGTAAAAAGATTTTTAGTTAAGGCTAAGCAATTAAAGGGCCTACTCCCGATTCAAGGGTACTTTAAAATCAAGGCAAAATTGCATTCTCATTGATGTGCTAGCCGAAGGATGTACATGATCTGATGCGTTCATGTTGCTGTTGTTTCCGGTGGTATATGTCAACGTTTATTAATTTTTAATTAGCTAAGAAAAATATTTTAACACATGCATGATATGAAAAATAGATCATGTATACTGTTTGGGTCATGATATTTCCTATTTTGTACGTAGATATTGGCCTACTCACATAAAAGTTAATCCATTGGGCCTTTATTTTAATCCGTTAAAGCCACCGGGCCCTACCACCATATTATATCCGTTTTAATCTTTTAAGTTACGGTCATCCCAATGGATCAAACCCATTAGATATTTTAATATATGTTACTTTGACTTCATGATGATGAAAAAGCATGACGGCCGACAAGGCTCCCGCCATGCATTAATGTGGATGGGATCATAGTCATTCATGGCCAGAGAAAACAAAGGGCCAAAAGAAGTAGATAAACCTTATATGCCTTGGCAGAGCCCATCGTGTCGGAAAGGGTGTCGTAGTAGTGGGTGGTACAAGAATCCGTGCAAAGATAGTATAACCTAGCAAGGAAGCCATCGCCTCAGAGGTAATGCGTTCTCACATATATTGATTTTTCAGATTCTCCCATATACACACAATCGAGAATTATTATCTCTCTAAAAAAATACTAGATAATACATTCCTTCATCGTTAACCTTGTGGAACACATACTAATTCTCACGCTCGAAGCTATCCTCTCATTTGAACCGCCGTGGCCAAGCTTTCTAGATTGATCGGTGTTCTTGTCGCAGGATCGGGGACGCCTTACGTGATCGGGACGTGGAGAAAGATCCGGCGTTAACATTGGGGCGCTAGAAGGAGGGGTTTTGAGTTCTAAAGTGTCATTAAAATTTTCAATCACAATCGCTTAACCTACTTCTAAGATGATGAGAGTAGAGATGAGTACGCCGAAGAGGCAAAGCGATGGTATTAGCTCGTCAACGCTCGTGTTTCGGTGAAGGATCGTCTGGTCCTTCCAAAAGTGCTCACGAGAAGACGGCTTCTAAGCATAATTCGTGGGATCTCCGTCTCAAGATTCTGGCGGGAATGAGATGAAGACCGGTTTTGCAATGCGGATGAGAGCGAAATCATGGTCGAGGATGTGGAAGGCTCACCACCAAGATTTATCATGGAAGTAGCTGGGAGGATAGAGCCGCCAAGTTGGCGAAGACGGCGGACGAAGCAGATAGAGCCACGAAGGTCCTGTTAAAGAAAGAGAAGATATAATTTAATGATGATGCTTGGTGGCGGAATTACGGGACGAAGCATCTAGCCATGATCCATCCGAAGGACGAAGTGGGCATAAGGAGGAGTCGTGACGAAAGGGTAAGGACCCGAAGTGTTCCATGCGTGTTTCTAGGGATCATTCTCGAAGTAGGAGGAGATCGAGGAGCAGAACTCCCGTGGCCTCGAAGAAGGCGATAATGGCAATTACCTCTCAAAGATCGAGATGATTATCGACAAAGGAGCGGTCAAGGAGGTCGCATTCAAGTCAAGGTAATGGACTATCAACGTGATCATTCTCACCATAAGGAAAGAGTCAGGTACCAAGCAGATTAAGAAGTCCTCCAGGCGTAGGATCGCAGAGGAGGAGGTCGATCCTCTCGTAGAGACATAATGTTGTTCACGAGAAAGAGGTTTCCCCACGACTCAAGGCGTTGATTTTCCGGGTAAAGGAGCCGAGAGAGCTCGAAAGCAAATCGGCCGAGGTCCAAAGAAAGTGAAGGACGCCCGGAAAGAAAGCATCCCCTTTTTCCTGATATTCTCAAAGAAAAGGCGGATATCACTAAAAAATTGCCTCGCATGGAAAGTTACGATGGAACCGGGGATCCTTATGACAATAGCCAAAGCGTTCAATCGGCTTAATGGACTATTACGACTTCACCGATGCTACCAAGTGCTACACCTTTGTTATTTACACGAGAAAGGATGCGAGACAATGTTGGTTGGGAACTTTGCTTTGGATTCGATATATCTTCGACCGAACTTTGTGACAAATTCCATGCCCGCGTTTCGGAGTAATCGAAGAAGAGGAAAGTTTACGTTCTTCCGCACAATCCGGCAGCTTTACCAAATAATCTTTGGGCCAGTATGTAAAGAGGTTCAGAGAAGCAGTCGGTCAGGTGTCCGATCTTAATGATCTCCAGGCTGTAGGTTTGTTCCAGAATGGGTTGGATCTGGTAAAGTCCGAAAAGTTGGTGAAGAAGTTGATGTTTAACCATCCGAAGAGCTTGGCCGAAGCCTTTGACAAGGCAGAAGGCTACATCGTTATGGAAGAAACTATGAACAGCCTGAAGCATCCTCCTTCGGGTCAGGTGAAAGAGTCAGTAGCTCCTAAGCCCGAAGTTGAACAAAGGAGAACGGGGGGGTATAATGATCGGACAGAGGGCAGTTCGAAAAAATACAATAATTCCTGGCGGCAAGGAAGCAGTCATCCCTCCGTTCCGGCCCCGAAGGTGAATAAGGTCTACACCAAACTAAACACTGATAGATCGATAATTCTTGATCAAATTAGAAATCAACCTTTCTTTGAGCCACCCCGTGATAACTACCGAACCGGGCAGGGTAACTCTCGTAAGTATTGTATATCATCAAAGTCACCGGGCCACGACACTAACGAGTGTTGCAATTTGAAAGACTTTGTGGAGAGGAAGATTAAAGATGGCTTGTTGGTGCAGTATGTGGCCGTAAATGATCATCAGAACATTAACCGTACTGTTCAGACGGTTCAAAGGGCTCCAGTACTGCCGCCAAGGCATGTCATCGATGTGATAACCGGTGGATCTGCATGGAAGTCGATAGGAAGGAAGAGAAGGGCTTACCTGGATTCGGCCACGACCGTGTGATGATGCTCCCTCAAGACGGATAGACCATTCCCCGGATCGTCATATCATTTACCGACGACTATCCTTGGAACCCATCGAGCCACATGAGGGGCCTTGGTGATCACAACGCAAGTGGGCACGGTGGACATGAAGCGTTTGATGATGATAGATAATGGATCTTGATGGATATTTCAGACGCCCACGCCTATCGAGGATGCACTTGATGATGGGCGAAAATGGAGGTCGGGCAGAAGCTCCTTTATACTGGCTTTCAAAGAATGATCCGGCCAAAGTTGCAGCACTATTGAACTCCCTTGTTATCTTCTAAGACAAAGACCCCTAAGAAGTCGAAATAAGATGTAAATTCTATGTTGTGACGTTGATTCAAATTTTACAACGCTATCTTGGGAAGACCTACTTTAATCGCTTCTCCAAGTCGTGACCTCCATCCCTCATTTCAAAGTCAAGTTCCCCACGCCTCGTGGAGTAGGATAGGTGGCGGGGGACTTGGATCTAGCCCGACGATGCTACCGGAATGCTGTCATTTCCTCCGGAGTGGGGGTCAACAAACAAAAGCAGGCGATGACAATTGAGATTGAGCCCTTTACCTAAAGTAGTTCTGAACCGATGGTGGTTCCTGCCGGAGGGACGGAGGAGGTCGAATTGATCCTTGGAAAGCCGGACAAGACCGTGAAGATCGGTTCAGGTCTACCGGAACCTCTTCGGACAAACCTTATAGAACTCTTACGCTGCTATGCAGATATTTTTGCATGGGAACTAAGGGACATGCCTGGAGTTAGTCGGAAGATAGCCGAGCATAGCCTGAATGTAGATCCCTCGAAGAAGCCGGTTCGGCAGAAAAGACGGATCTTTGCGCCCGAACGACAGAAAATCATTGATAAGGAAATAGCAAAGCTGTTGGCTGCCGACTTCATCTATGAAATTGATTATCCCGAATGGATGGCGAATGTGGTGTTGGTGCAGAAGAAGAATGGAAAATGGCGGGTTTGCATCGACTACACCGACCTCAATAAAGCTTGTCCGAAGGACTTCTATCCTCTGCCCCATATTGATCAGCTTATCGATGCCACTTCGGGGTATACATTACTAAGCTTTATGGATGTTTTTTCAGGTTATCACCAAATATCCATGCATAAAGAGGACATCCCAAAGACTGCGTTTATTACACACCGCTCGGCGGTACGCCACAAGAAGATGACTTTTGGCCTTATAAATGCCGGAGCCACTTACCGGAGAATGATGAACTTCATCTTCGAGCAAATTTGGGAAGGAACATGGAGGTATACGTCGATGACATGATCGTGAAAAGCATGCAGTTCGAGTCATTTATGGACGATCTAGAGGAGTGCTTTCAGATCGTCCGTCATCATCAATCGAGACTTAATCCCCGCCAAGTGCACTTTCTACCTCGGTGCAGGAAGTTTCGGGTTATCTTGTCACCAAAGGGTATCGAGGCCAATCCCGAGAAGATTCAGCCATTCTTGATATGAAGACTCCTCACTGCTCAAAGATGTCCAACGTCCCGACCGGCAGGATCAACTTTTTATGCGAGGTTCGCCGCTAGATCTCCGCAGAGAGGTGCCTTCCATTTTTGATACATTGAAAGGGCCAAAGAATGCGAAAACATTCCAGTGGACTTCAGAGTGTGAAGATGCCTTCCAAGGTATAAAGGCGTATCTTTCTTGGCGGGCCTTTATTGGTGAAGCCCATTCCAACAGAGACCTTATATCTCAGATCCGCGGCAAGTTCGTTAATGGTTGGAGCAAAGTCTTTGGTTCGGGAGTTCGATGGAGGCAAAGATCCCGGCCTATTATGTTAGTCATGTCCGCGAGATGTCAAACCGTGTATCCGAATATTGAGAAATTTGCCTTTGCTTTAATAATTGCTAGTAGAAAGCTTCTGTAATATTTTCAAGGCCTGGCCCTGGTCGCCTATACTGGATCGACCATGAAGAAAGTGATGGGCAAGCCGTAAGTTTTGTGGAGACTAGCGGCATGGACTATGGAATTGTCCCGATTTTTCATCGAATACCATCCCCGAACCGCTATCAAAGGTCAAGCTTTCAACCGATTTCATGGTAGAATGTTCGCTCACCGAAGTAGATGCCGAAGTCTCGGAAAGTCGAATCGACCGATCGAAAGTAGTTGCAGCTTCTTCAACAAAATCGTAATGTTTGGACTCTATATGCAGATGGTTCATCTACCCTAACCGTTAGTAAGGTGAATTATCTTGACAAGTCCGGACGGGTTCAAAGTTCAACAGCCATCATATTCGGATTTAAAGCGACAAACAATGAAGCCGAGTATGAAAGCGATCTAATGGGTGTTCGATTGGCAAAGAGTTCAGAGGTCCGTAACCTTATCATCTACAAAGTGACTTCTCGCTTGGTTGTCAAGCGCCTATCGGGATTATGAAGCTCGTGGAAATCGGATGATCAAGTATCTCATGAGTTAAAGGACCGACTTCAGATTAAGGCTTCGCATTTAATTTCGTGGCATAGAGCGAATGACAATTCTATCGCCGATGCATTGTCAAGTTGGCTACTACGGATGCAGAGATGTTTTAATGGATCTGTTTACTTGGAAGTTCTACAACAAACGAAAGTGTTCAACATGAAGCGTTGATGTGTATCGAAAGCGATCTAACTGGCTGGATGACCCCTACATCGAAAGTATTTAGCAGATGGCGTCCTTCCTTCTGGATCGATGTTAGCAAAAAGATCAAATACAAGAGCGCCTAACTTTGTTCTTATTGATGGGGACCTTTATCGATTAGCCTTTTCTTCACCATTATTAAAGTGCCCGGTCCCATCTCGAAAGGTAATATGCTTCTCCGAGAGGTTCACGAGGGAATTTGTGGTGACCATATGGCTGCTAAATCTTTGGCTTACAAAGTACTTCGGCAAGGATACTATTGGCCTACAATATTCAAAGAGGCTCCAGAGTATGTCAAGAAATGTGAAAAGTGCCAACTCAACAGTCCGATCCCACATCAGCCACCGGAAGAGCTATACTCGATTTTATCTCCTATACCCTTCACCGCAGGGGGTAGATATACTGGGTCCATTGCCTAAAGCTAAAGGTCAGGTTAGCTTTGTCATAGTTGCTATTGATTACATGACTAAGTGGGTAGAGGCGAAGCCACTTCGGTTAATTACGGAGCAAGAATGTTTGAAGTTCATAAAAGAGTCCGTAGTGTTTCGCTTCGGGATCCCTAGAGTATTAATATCGGATAACGGACGCCAGTTTGTAGGATCAAAATTTGAAGCATTTTTAAAGGAGTTGGGGATTCAGCATAAGAAGACTTCAGTGGCTCATCCACAGTCAAATGGCCAAGTTAAGGTGACCAATGTGACGTCCGAACGGGATCAAGTGCAGATCGGATGAAGCTAAAGGAAGATGGCTGAGGAGCTACTCAACCGTGTGTGGGCTTATTCTGACTACACCGAGGACTACCATCGGGATTCACCTTTTCGATGGCCTATGGTAATCGATGCCTTAGTCCTGTCGAAATCGGATCTCCAAGTCTTGGTCACCAATACAAAGAAATATACAATGACGAAGGATCAAGGCCAATTTGGACTCGCTAGAAGAAGTCGTAGAGGTTGCTCTACTTAAATTGGCTGCTTATCAACGAAGAGTAGCTAAGCATTATAACAAAGGAGTCAAGCTTCGCAGATTCAAAATAGGAGACTTCGTCCTTAGAGAATCCGAAGCTTCTACACCTCAAAATGCGGGAAAGTTAATGCCAAACTGGGAAGGGCCATATGAATTGATCGAAGTATCAAAACCGGACACTTATCGGTTAAGGGCATTAGATGGTTCCGAAATCAAAAACACCGGCACGTCATTGGCGTGCTTTTAAATACTTTCAATAAAGATCAAGTTAATTCATCTAAGTCTCAGATATTATTGTTCATTATCAATAAAAAAGACACTTTTTCACTATTGATCCCGGTCCTATTTGTCCTATGGTCACTACGATGCAAAGGAGGTATGGTAGACTTCACGCCATTCGATGGCGAATTTCATTTGTCGTTCTACCCCGAGTGGTGTAGACGAAGGATCCTATATTGATTTTACCGTGGTAGTAAATCAATGGTCACTATTGGTCCCGGTCCTATTTGTCCTATGGTCACTCTGATTGTAAGGAGGTATGGTAGGACTTGCTGGCCATTCGATGGCAGCCCATTTGTCGTTCTACCCCGAGTGGTAGACGAAGGATCCTATATTGATTTTACCAGGGTAGTAAATCAATGGTCACTATTGGTCCTGGTCCTATTTGTCCTATGGTCACTACGGCAAAGGAGGTATGGTAGGACTTCTTTGGCCATTCGATGGATAAACCCATTTGTCGTTTCTACCCCAAGTGGTGTATTTAAGGATCCTATATTGATTTTACCGTGGTGGTAAGTCAATGGTCACAATTGGTCCTTATATCTTGATCCTTATATATTGGTCCTTATATGATTGCTTCCACCCCGAGTGGTAAAACAAATGACCGATCTCACACTTGAACAAATGAAGATGTGTTACTTTATTTTATTTAAGTGTTTGAGTTCACCTTTTTCTGCTCAGCTTAAGTTAAATTTCATCCATGAAATTCAATTCCCTTTCGTCTCATACATTAACTATTATATATCTTAACCGATTCATCGTTTAGGTTCATTTTATCGATATTGAATTATTGACAAGAAACTAACCGAAAAACATAGTTCACAATTAAAGAAATTGCAGATTCATCAGAAAACTAAAACATTCATCTTGGATTCTATTCATTCATGAACAAAAATACACCAATATAGAAACGTAAAAAGTTTAAACAGATAAATTTTATATAAGTCGAATAAGCGGGGAAGAACACCTAGCACCACCTTCGCCTTTCTGAGTTGAGCAAAGTTGGATCCAGTTGAGCAGACACGCTTTTTCATTTGCCTCTCTCAGCGGTCTTAGCCTTCCGAGTAGACTTTCATGATCTCGACGTTAAGCTCGTCTCAATCCCTATATTCTCACTCAGATTCGCGCTTCGAGCTCTTCTGGTAAGAGGACCCCTTCCTCAAGCTCCTTTATTTTAAGACGAAGCTTGTGGCATTTGTTCTCGTGTCTCAAATCCTTCATCCCGGGCCTTTGATTGAGCCTCGCCAAGTTGAATAGCCAGAGCTTCGGTTGTCAAGAAAACTCCTCATTCTTGGCCCTCAGAGCAGGGTTTTCTTCACCAAGCCTTCTGATCAGATCGGTTAAAGTTTGTTGGTCGGTTTTGAGGCGCCAACCTATCTCTTCAGGGCCCTTAGTTCATCATCGACGCCTTCAAGTCCATCTTAACTCGATCCAAGTCTCGTTGGAGGCCATCGATAACACGAAGAAGCGTCTTATCGACGCATTTTCTCGAGCCAAGGTTGATCTCAAAGATATTGATCTCTCGTCTCATGAAATCTTCCTCGGCTTCCCCATTTATGTGTCTTGGACTTAAACGTCCAAAGACAAAGATTAGCCCAAGATATGTCCGTAGATAAAGGCTCAAGCCAAGACCAGATATACAATTAAGAATGTAAAGATGAAAAATAAAGAAATGATTATTTACCTTAGCCAGATAGCTCATCCCTTCATCGAGCAAATTCTCGTCCGTGTGATCACTGAACCGATGATCGTCAGCGCTCCTTACGAAGGCCCCGAATAGGTCGAACGGAAAGTTAGCATTGAATCTAGGCCACGTAGTGGAGATCCCACGGCCTCAGATGATAACCCCCGACCAAGGACCGGGTCATTCAAAGCGAGGTCTTGAATTTTTCTGGAGAAGGAGCTGGTTGCTCGGGAGGAGTAGGTTTAGGTTCAGCGTACACGGTCTCGGGAGAGGGAGATTTGTTTGGACTGGGTTCTTGGAGAGGAGTGACCGATGAAGAGCTTGGGTGGTGTCGGTGTGCATTTCCTCTTCCGGATGAGGTTTGGACAACTTCATCCCGATCACCTTCTTCTAAGAATCTGTATTTCTACAAAGATGACGAAGGGGGTATGATCAAGATCGGGGCACCCTAAGCTCTTCTACGGTCAAAGGCGTTATCTTACTTTTTCAGCTTTTTTTGGTGCGGAGGATGCTTCTTCGATCGGAGACGATCGAGTAGGCCTCCTCGTCGAGGGACGGATGTGGTGGTTAGCTCAACTTCAGGGTGACTTCGGAAGGGCTTCGAAAGGGTGTTGTTCGGGTTTTCGATTGCCTCCTCTCCGGGTGAGAGACGGAGAGGTCTCTTCCAAACAGGAATATCTTCGCTTCGTTCATCACCGAACTCTCGTCTGTATGTTTCCGGATTGGTTCGGCCGGAGCAACCTTCACGCTCGAGTTTCAACGACTTCCAAGGCTTCCCAGATAAAAAATCTTCGAACTCTTTTATCTCTAAAGAGCTCGGTTTGATCAAAAATACTGCATAACCAATACAACTCTGTGTTAGAATCCACATTATAAAAGCATTTTCAAAAAATTCGTATACATATAAAATAGACCGATACTTACATTTATGGTCATATAACCATGCTTGCTTCAAGAGGAGTCCGTACTTCCACTCCTCCTTGGGAAAATTGTCAAAAAGTTCCATCATTTCCATTTCTCTTTCTTCGTAAATGTCTCCAAAGTCAGCAGAGATCTTTCTCGCCGATTGGCCCGATTCGGTAGGGAAGAGATTTGGGGCCTTTGACGTAGAACCACTTTTCATGCATGCCACTGTTGCGTCAAGGCGTGTTCACCGGTAACGCCTCTCGAACTTCTCTTCTGACTTCGGAGAATGCTTGCTAATGGCCTTGAACCCTTTTCCCTAGATTGTACTATTTTGTATATTGTGGAGAAGGAGTCTGTGGAGGGCTCCACGCCCAATTCATGATGAAGGCCACGAAGGCCAAGATGTGAATGTATGAGTTCTAAGATTAGTTGAAGCGAACCCCACCCCGTAAACCCCAAAGAAGGTTACTATAAAGATATGCAAAGGGAAACGAACCCCCTTCCAACAGAGTCACGTAAACGGCCATTCAACCTTCCTCGGCCGTTGGTACATCTTTTTTCACCGGATCTAGGAACCCTAAATGCATGGGTATCCGGGATGTGGTATCGAGACCGAATCCTCTTTAGTTCAGCCTCTGTGTCGATCGAGGGAGTATTGGCATGCGAGAATCGCTCAGTATTCCTGTAGTATTCGGAGGGGGGTTTTGGGATTTATTGGGGGAGGGTTCTTATCAGATTTCGACCCCTTTGGGTTCAGTATCGAGGCTCCTTCATGAGCAGCAGTGGTAGGATTTGGTGGAACGGTTGTGAGTGGGGTTACCAATATAGGAGAGCCTTGTGCAGAATCCTAGGAAGCCATTGTTGATTAGTTGCAGAAGAAAGGAGAAAGTTCAGAAAGTCAGAGAGTTCAGAAGGCGCTCGAAATTCAAATGAGCAGGTAAAACTGTCAAAGTTGGTAAAGTTACCTTTTATACTGACGGTTACACGGTGTTCAAGGCCGGCTCATTAAATGTTAGTAATGATTTGGAATTTGAATGGGAAGGGTCCGGTTCCGGGTCCATGTATCTATTAAATAGGGTTTTTCTGATTTGGGCCTCCATTCTCTTCTCCTTTCATTTCGTGAACAGCGATTGGGTACACTTCAATTATCTCTCACTATGGACCTTTAGTAAATTATCTTGGGCCATTCATAGTTTTCTATTAAACATTATGTTTAACAAAAAAACTAGGGGGCAATGTTGGGTCATGATATTTCCTATTTTTGGGCCGGGTACATTGGGCCTACTCACATAAAGAATCCATTGGGCCTTTATTTTTAATCCGTTAAAGCCACTGGGCCCAGTCACCATATTATATCCGTTTTAATCTTTAAGGCCGGGTCGGTCCAGTGGATCGACCCATTAGATATTTTAATATATGTTACTTTGACTTGTGATGATGAAAAAGCATGACGGTTGACCAAGGCTCCTGCCATGCATTAATGTGGATGGGATCATAATGGCACGCCAGAGAAAAACAAAGGCCAAAAGAAGTAGATAAACCTTATACAGTCGGCAGAGCCCATCAGGTCAGAAGGGGTGTCAGGTAGTAGTGGGTGGCACAGTAATCCAGGTAAAGATAGTATAACCTAGCAAGGAAGCCATCATCTAGAGGTACGTTCTCACATATATTGATTTTTCAGATTCTCCCATATACACACAACTGAGAATTATTATCTCTCTAAAAAAAACACTAGACAATACATTCCTCCATCGTTAACCTTGTGAATACATACTAATTCTCACGCTCGAAGCTATCCCCTGGAACCACGGCGCACAAGCTTTTGAGGTGTGTCGATTGTGTTTACAAAGCAGATCGGGACGTCTTACGTGATTGGGACGTGGAGAAAGATCCTGGCGTTAACATATACTTTTACAGTTCCTAACTGTTAAAAGTGGATGGTGTTTGGGATGCATGCACGGAATATACAGAATTGTGTTAGAATTAGGATCACACATGCACACGACAATAGGAAATTAACACACAGAGATTTGTGTGGTTCTTCAATTTGAGTACTCCATAGGCGGAGCACGAAAGAGAACAAGAATTGAAGGTTGAGTCAATCGGAGAGTGAGGCTGCGTGGCACAATTTTTATTTCTCTATATCTCCCTTTTATGTTTGTAACCTAAGATGTTGTTTAATTTTATGATGATGTTTTCTGACTTTATTAAGAACTAATTCTTAATTATGATTGTAATGGAACCCAATGATTAGTGGAAATTGATTTGCTCTCTTTTTTATTGCTATTGATCATGAATGTTTAAATCGTATACGTTTATCATATTTTGGGCTTATCGTATGATTGTGTGATCAATAATTGTTTGATTTAATCTATATAAAATTAGAAGATGGAATATAAATTTAGATCTGAATATGATAGCATAAGCCTTGTTTATTCTTCTTATGATTGAATAAATGGATTTGTGTATAGGATAATAATATACGTATATGCCGTGTGTAGCCGTTAAGAGAATTTGCTTTTTATGAATATGTTCTAAATTAGTTCACACAGGAATATAATAATTTAATTAAAAAAGATATTTTTATCTAACCATAGGAAGAGATTTGTTAAATAATTGTGAATTCTTAGTTAACGATTCGTTATGATTAATTAGTTGAGAGGAAAATGAAAAGATTAATTTATACGAAATATTGGGGGAAATTGTGATCTTAGTATTTAAATCTAGTGTTTATCTTTGTTAGTAATTTAATTTTAGTTTTAAATTATTATTTTCATAATCTCAATTTCATTTGTTTAAATGAAATTGAATTAATACAAAGTTAGTAATTGGTTATTAGTATATTACTCGTGAGATCAACACTCTACTTTCACTATATTACACTACAAGAAATATAGCTGTCTCTGACGGAATTATTTTCGAAGAAATTAATTCCCTCGAAAATAGCTATGTTTTTAGCGAAAAATTCGATCGAATATAAGTCCATCGAGATCGAATATCTTAATTCTGACAAAATTTCTTCGGAAATAATAAACTCTTCTTGGCGTTAGTTTTACCACTAGCGCCAAAGTCAATTTTGACGGATAAACATATATTTTTGACAGAGTGTCCGTCGGAATCAGTTATTTCTGAGGGAAACTAATTTCGAAGGAAGTTCCGTCGAAAATAAGGGACATAATAACATAATTGCTTTCTGATTAATGTAACAAATAGATTCAGATTAAATTTTTTCTCCCTCTACTACACTCTCTCTTTCTCCGGTAACCTTTCCTTGTAGACACCCTTATCAAATTAATTCCCCGGCAACGGCGCCAAAAAGTTGTTGGTCGATTTCGCAATCAATGAATGCATGCAAGTATACACGGTCAACAAGTAATAAAGTGAAAGTAGAGTATCGTTCCCACAAGGAATTATTTAATAAAAATCACCAAGTACTAATTCTTAACCAAACTAATTTTATTTAAACAATCTCAAATCGTGATTTTTCTAATTAAGAAAACTAAATTAACTAATTAAACTGAATTGCTTTATAAATGAATTTAAATAAATAAAGGTTAAGACTACAATATCCTCAATTATGAACTATAAACAAATTATCCAATTATCCCAATTATTATGCCTACTAAATTGTTAACAGAAATTCTCAAATGCCAAAAGTCATTTTTCAAGTGATCAATTGACTTTTATTTAATCCAGATTAATCTTGCTATATTCATATACAAAACAATTGAGTGTTTTATCTCTAATCTAATCTATGTAATCCCCCTTTATTTTATGCCTTACATCATGTATTTATAGGTTACAAGTCCAATTTTTAGCTTAGGAACAAACCCAATCCAATTTGGAGTCAAAAAAGTGTCAAAAAAGGCCTAAAACGCTGGCGTCCAAGCTTCAACTCAGACCCTTCCTCAAATACTTCAAATACTGGGCACTGCCATTGGATTCTGCCCCCTAGCGCCCCGGCGCCGGGCATAGGCCTAAAATGGGTGCCCCGGCGTTGACACATGTTCTGACATTTTCTGCTCCGACGTCCTTTAGAAAAATAGCCATAACTTCTTCTTCTGAACTCCGATTTCAATGATTAAAGATGTTCCGGAAAGAGAAGAAGTAGATCTACAACTTTCATTCTTTGAGTGTTTCGAAATAAGGTCCCGAGAAATACTCAAATTGGCTCTGAAGTGACTGCTGTGTAAATGGCAAGCAAAAAACGCGTATCTAGCCACCCCAAACGTCGATCCAAGTAACTTTTGTCCTAATTCCTACAAAACAACATAAAACATGCATAAATAGACATAAACACTTAAAAACATCCAAAAGATTAAGTTCAAACGCATTCAATTATGAGTATAAAACTCACTCATCAATGCCCTCCATCCCGCTGGACAACCCCTCCTTCCTTCCTTTTCCCTCCTTCCTAGCCGAACCGTCCAACTAGTGGTGACAAACGCGTGTGGTGGCAGAAATGTCGTTTTGTACTATACCTCTTCCAATTTAATTAAGGTTTTGTTTTATTCATGTTTTAATTTGAGAATGTTAATTGTGTTGTGGGTAATTTCTCGATGTTGATTGCTTTGTAAATTAGCTTCAATAAATTGATGAAATTGGCTACTGATTTGGTATTAGAAATAATGGGTACTGATTTTGGTTATTAGAAATCTTGGGTATTAAATTTTTATCAATATTGGGTACTAATTTTAATTTATCAAAGGTATGTTAATTGACTCAATTGGGACTAAATTTGTGTTTTGGAACTTATTAAGACTGATTTTTATTGATCAAAATTATGTTAATTGACTTCATTGAGACTTCATTTGTGTTTTTGAACTAATTGTGATTGATTTTAATTGATTAAAGATATGTTAATTGATTCATTTGGGACTCTCTTAATGATGTTGGGTCTGTCTTACTTATATGTTGTGTATATATGTATTTTTCTTGCAATTTTTATCCTTATGATTCTTGTTGTGTATATTGATTGCATAAATAACTTGGTATATTTGTTATTTCCGACGGAATTCCTGACGAAATTTCTGTCAGAATTCTTCAATTACAATATTTGTGGGCCTTAATTTATTTTATTTATGTATTATACTTAGTTTCCCAAAATGAAAATGAACTAAGTAGTATTTACTTAGTTTCCTACTAATAAAATAAAACAAATTAAGCAACATTTACTTAATTTTGTAATACCAAATAAAATAAAATAAATTTAATAAAATAAATTAAATTAAATAAAGTAAAATATATTAATTAAATTTAATTTAATTAAAATAAATAAAAAGTAGAAAAACCATCACGAAATGTTTATGTGATGGCTTTAAGCATCACAATGGCCGTCTTGTATACACCTATCATGAAATGTTTTACGTAATGGTTTTGACAATCACGTAAACGCTTAGTGCTTTTGCGATGATTAATACAATCACATTAACACATAATCTACTGTGATTGTCAAAGTCATTACAAAAAAAATAAGACTTTAGGGATCAAAGATAAGAACGTCACTGTATTAATTGTATCAAATGATACTTGTAGGATTCGAACCATCTCCCCATTTGCAAACTAAATAACGAATATTACCACTACACTAAAGCCCATATCATGATTATAATTTTAAAACAAAATATAAAGGAAAACATATGTGAGTTGACTTACTAAAAAAAAATTATTTCCACATAAGATTTAGTGATTGCAATGACAATCACAAATACTCTATAATGATGGTAAAATTAGTCATCACTAAGTGTCATCATATTCTTTATTATTTTGTGATGACTTAAAAATTCCATCACAAAATACATTCTTTGTGTAATTGCAAATAAAAGTCGTCACAAAACTCTATCTTTTTTAATGATTGTCATGGTCGTCATAAAATATTGTTTTGATTATTTCTTATATTAAAATATTAGTGATAGCTTAAATGCAATCACGAAAATGGTATATCTATAAGTGATGACTTAGTGCGTCACAAAAAGAAAATTTATGTTGCGTGAAAAATTTGGTGTGATTGACATGATCATCACAATTACAATACATTGATGACAAGATTAGTCATCACTAATAGTCATCATATATACTATTATTTTGTGATTGCTTCAAAAGTTCATCACAAATTACTATATTTGGTTATTGTTTTTAAAAATTGTCAGAAAGTTCCGTCACGTATTCTTATTTTTCTAGTAGTGATAATATAATACAAAATAAAATAAATTCTGATAAAATAAAAAAAATTAATTTAATAAATAAAAATAAAATAAAATAGTGAATCTGATTATTTGGGTGACATTTTGTTGAATGATTTTGGCCAATGCAAATAAGTTGGTCGCATCACAATTTTGAATGAAGGATATACTTGGATTTGGACATAAATTTGGTGGTTGCTTCAATTGCTTCGTCTTTCCCATGCCTATGATCAGTACTTATCACATCTACCCTTAAAAATATCCTACTTAATTTTTAATGAACGCACACAACCATATATAACAAAATCAAATATAAATTAGGAAGACACGATTATGTATTAATTTTCTGGCTGCGGATGACTTCCTTTTCGTAACAAGTTGTAGCATAGATTTTAACCACAAATTAGGACAATTCCAGCATATCTAAAAGTTAAGAAGTGTCCGAGTTCTAAGGAATTATCACCAACAAAATCACCCCTAAATACAAATTATTTGTTAACCATTTTCATGTATATGTATCACAACTTATCATTTGCATGGCTCTTAAGTATTCAACTTTCAGATAAAGATGTTCCATTAAAGCACTCGACTCGTTTAACTTACGATGGCTGTATTTTCTATTAACATGCACATAATAATTAAGATAAAAGTGGACCAGATGGGTGAACCACTTCTATCTAAATTATTTTGTGCATGTTAATAGAAAATATCGTCAACGTACGTTAAACGAGTCGAGGGCTTTGATGGAGCATTTTGTCAGAAAGTTGCATGAGTTATGCAAATGACAAGTTATGCATGTTTACGTTAAAATAGTTGACAAACAATTTGTGTTTTCAAAAGGCTAGGGGTGATTTTGTTGGCGATAATTCCTTAGAACTTGAAGACTTCTTACTTCTTAGATATGCTGGAGCATGGGAACTTTTTACTTTTGTTGGCGATAATTATTATGATACAACTTGTTCGTACCCAGGAGAATACTCTATTTCTGTGTACATGATCGTGTCTCCCTAATGTAGATATGATTTTAGTAAATAGTTGTTGCATTCATTCAAAATTAAGCAAGGGTTATAAATGTTATCTGTAATATATAGTATTATTTAATATATATAAATATGATAAAACAAAACATAATTTTATATATATATATATAACACAGAAAATATTAATCAATAAATCCGAGTCCTTTGAATTCACAAAGTCTCCTTAAAGCAAATTTATTCCCCCACAGATGCCAATGGTTAATTGAATAATTGCTTCCCAAGATAAAACGAATTTCAATTTTTGATTAGTAGCATTACAAAATTAAGAATTCATTGAACCAAATTCAATGTTTATGTACTGAACTTAATATGAATATTAATGATGTTAATGATGCATGCATGAAGACAAAACTCATCGCAAATAATTGGAATTTGCGTAAAGCAAATGCACTCTTTTTGCGAGGCAGGATTCTCGCAGAACGTTGACGGAATATATCACGAGAAAATGGAATTTTTACGTAAAGGAAAAACGGGACGGAATTTCTTGTGTAAGCAGAGGCGAGAATTTCTGCAGAAGCGGGCAGGATTGAAATTTTTGAGCGGGAGGGAAAATTTGTTATCTCTGAAATATTTTCCCACACCGGTTTATTTATAGGAAAATTAAGCATGTAGCAAATCGTCAAAACGACGTAGTATTGTGATATTCTCAAAGAATGATGCATCTCTTGATTCAATAAATGTATTAACATGAATATCATTAATATCAGATTTATGAACAAGAAAGCGATAAATTCTCAACATTATTTGCATAACAAATGAAAACACGATCAATTGTTTTTGGTCCTATCTTAACCTTTTTAGGTTTAGGAACCATCACTTTTGCTAGACACCCCCACACTCTTAAGTATTTGTAGCAAGGTCTATGACCTTTCCATAATTCATAAGGTGTTTTGTGAGTTTTCTTATGAGACACTTTATTAAGAATATAATTGGCAGAAAGCAAAGCTTCCCCCACAAATTCTGGGGTGCTCCAGAACTGTTTAACATAGCATTCAACATTTCTTTCAATGTTCGGTTCTTGCGTTCAGCAATACCGTTAAATTGAGGTGAATAAGGAGCTGTAGTTTGGTGAATAATACCGTTAGATTGAACTGTACCAAAATCGGATCATTTGTTCAAATCGGACCAAAAGACAAACTGATTTCAATTTTTATGAGTTTGAGCGTCAATTCTATCCGAATTTTAAAACACTATCCAATAGGTTCTCGTTCGTTCGTTAATTCATATTTGCCCTCACTAGGGTGCCACTAGTGCTTCATATACAATGTGTTTCACCAACCTAAATTCGATCTAAATTAGGTTTTGATATATTCATAAATACCGAGGCACTAGATCACGATTTCTGAGGATGACGCAAATAATTAATTAACTATTTCAACAAATATCACATCAAATTAAAAGGTTCTATTTGTACGTGAACCGATTGATAATAGATTGCTCTGTGATAGACCAGCCATGTTGCGCGGAGCCCATCTTGGCCGAGATCCTATTTGCACTTAAATATTTAATTTGACCAAATGAGCCATGAGCACACCTCCTTAAGCTGGCTGATGATCTTGATTCTTGAACAAAGAGCTCAAATGATCAACTCTTTAAGATATATATAATCATAGACAACCTTTTTTTTTCTTTTTTTTATTTTTTATTTTATATCTTTTTGAGCAATAAAAAGAGGTCTGGCAATAATTATTTTATAAGATAATGGTTGACAATGCCACCCCATCCTATACAGCACGTATGATTCACATTAATAATTATGCAAAGTCGTTAATAATTATATTTTGACCTCAAGACAATGCCACCACATCTTCTATCTATTCATTTATTAAAGTTACAAGGAGCATATATTCGACATGAGAGAGAGAGAGAGAGTGGGTCATTTAATTATATAATTGGATGATATATAACAAATTAATGATGATATATCGGTGGATCCATGGGTCAAATTAAGCTCCATAAATCGGACTGATCACATGAGTTGTGTTCGTCTTGTGTGGTGCTGTGAGGTTTGTTACCATACAACATGTGATAGGAGGATGATGAATGTAGTTGCTGCTGCAGCTGAAGATCATTGATATTGGTAATTTCTGACAAACAGAAATTGATAGGAGGAGGATCATGATCAATATCATCATTTAAACAGGATAGCTGCTGCTTAGATGATGACGTGGTGGTGGTGATGGTGTCGTAGTACTTTTGGCCATGGAGGTGTGAAGCCACAAGCCGATCAAGGGCTGCCCAGTTGTTTAGGTCGGTTAATTCTGATGGTGATTGATGATCATAAACCGAGTTGGGATGGTCACTCACCAGCTGCTGAATGTTATTATTCAACATTTGTACATGGACTGCTGGCCGTTGGTAGTAATTACTCAGACTTCTACAAGAGTTTGGGCTCTCTAAATTTGGAAGTTTCATGAATCTCTGATCACTCGCATACAGTAACGTGCCCGTACTGTTCATATATTTTGCTTCGTCTTCGTCCACCTTGCAACTCCTTCCCATGTACTCGTGAAGTATTTGATCCAAGGACCCAGTTGTTTCATTATTATTACTGCTTGAATTCGTCAGGAATTGGGTTCTAGACGTTGCTGTTGTGATAGATGAAGCATTGATGATATTCATGGGGGGACTATAGTGATCACTGTCTAGGCTTTTGTAGTGATTTTTCTTCTTGAAGATGCGACACACCACCCAACCCTCCTTTTGTGTTGTCTCTCCAACCACTCCAATATTCGAGACCTTCAACATATATTCATATTAGTGAATGCCAACTATTAATTAATGTCACAATGGAATGTTGGCATATTAAAAGAAAAAATAAAGAAAAATGAGAGAGAGGGAATAATATATATGTATATATAGTCTAGCATCATTTTTAAACTAATAGAATGTGAATGTCGTAGTTTTTCATGTTGTGAAAATAGTTTTAACACGACACATGACATGATGTGATTTGCAGTACTATTCAATAGACAGTAGTAACAAGATAATAATAATAAGTTCACTTTATTTCAAATAGGAAAGACAGAAAAAGCTAGAGTGATCCATAGAGAAGTTTACTTACATTATCGGTATTGGTATCCGTATCACTGACGGTGTTATCCTCCAGTCTATATTCATGCATGATCCAATCAGACTTTTGGCCATGAGGGGCTCGACCTTTGTAGAACACTAGAGTTTTCCTCATTCCAATCCGTCTAGAGTTGCTAAAGATCACCTTATCACGGCCAGTAGCCTTCCAAAAACCAGCAGCGGTTGCACGGTTCGTCCGGATACCTGTAGGGTACTTCTTGTCTTTGTGGCTAAAGAAGTACCAATCATTCTGTGGAGTGGATCCTATCTTACATTTCTCTACAGAATTATTAAGGATGTGATCACAAAAAGAAAAAGATCACTAACTAGAAAAAGAATTGACTGAAATTTAATTGGGGTTATGCATATATATATATATATACACACACACATAGATGATTAATAATCATAATGTACGTATACTAGCTACGAACTAATTACGTACGTGCGTACCTTGTATATCCCAGGGTTCTAACTTATTAAGATCAACATCTTGAATCACATCTAAGTCAATATTCTGCAACGAAACCTTCTTCCTCAAGTAGTATTGCAAGAGCTCCTCTTCTGTTGGATGAAATCGGAACCCCGGAGGGACCTTAGATTGTCCATTTACAGATATACTCATTTTCCGGCACAAAAATATGTATCTCTCGAGAGGTGCGCACGTATATACTAAAAGAGAGGCTTAGCTGCTGATCACCATATTCTAAATATTAAAGGTAGCAAACAGCAAGCATAATACATGAACTCATATATATTTAGATAGAGGTAGCTAGCGTCCGGCTAGATGGAAGTTATTATAAAAGCATAATTTATAAGTATTATATATATATATATATATTATATATATATGTTTGTGTGTGTGTTAGTTGGAAGGACATGTTTAAGAAAAGAAAAAGAAATATAGACAAAAGCACACGGGTAAATGGAGCTTTAAAATGGCTGTTATGGTCCACGACTTTGTGTAGTTAGGAGTGGGGTATGTTGGAGAAGATCCACCTACCTTCATGGAAAGTGAGAGGTTAGGACTTGGGTTTATGAATTAAGTTGAAATGCATGGTTAGAAAATGTGGGTTACAAAAATGACAACTAATATTGTGGGTAACAAGATTGCAGACCACACGCCCTTTTCTTAACAACGACCCTCGACCTTAAATAATCTTTTGGAAAATCATCTCTAAAACTATCTTCCTCCCTTCCTCCCTTCCAGAATATGATACCAACTTTTTAAAAATTAATTTGAAATATTTTTAAACCTAAAATGAATATTATAAATTCTTTTAATTTTAATTAAATATAATAATAAATATATATCATAAAATTATCTAAAAAATACTACTCGACACGATCATTATGGTAAGAATTATCTCCTCTCTCCTGACATGATAATTTTTTTTTTAGTTGTGCAACCACCGCAACAAGAAAGAAAAAGAAAAAGAAAAAAGATATTGATGGGGTCGGAGGTAAGGAGCTTTCAATGTCCGTTGGGGAATGATAGATATGATGGGGGTGGGAGCAGCTACGAGGTAGGCAATAGCTAGCCTTGTGGGAAATACGTTTTTCACTTCTATATATATAGTAGTAGTAGTAGTATCTAGCTGCTGGTGAATTTGCTTTGCATCGCCCTTGGTAATTAATTAATTACTCCTATAATTTATATGTACGTAGGTACGTAGATTTATACATATACATGCTCTTATATAATTAATTTTTGTCAGTATACGTTGACAAAGATCAATGGATGTTGCGTATTAAGTTTGATCACATTCCATAAATTTTGTCCTCATCATTAATTCTAATGCTGTCATCGTCTCTAAAGATCATGTGTCTATTTCTAAGCATGTTTTCAATTCTACATCTTTTAGTATACTCACTTTTTCATTTTCTGTTTTCTCTCTTTAGTATACTCCACTGAAGAACAACTAATTAATTATGAATTGGACATGCATGATCACCTAGATATCTGGTGGTACGGTTATATTTTGAAATAATTTGATTAAAACATTTTTCTATATCCTGGAATTTTATTTATAATTTTGTCCTAAAATGATATATAGTACTCACTATTAATTTTAAAAATCAAACAAGTACTATTCGTGCAAGACTGCATTCTTAATGGCTCACTGGTCGTAATTAAGCAGTACTGGTACATGTTTTTATGTAATTTAAGGATTTTGAAACTGATTTTTTCATAATTTGTATACAGTACTGAATCAGCAATTATCACAAATTTTGTTGGACGGAACTTTTCAATGCAGATATGCATGATTGTACATTAAAAATTGGACACGATTATATATATGTGTCTAGGAACATGCATGCGCAGGCATGTAGGTATATTGTGAATGCATATGCGTGGAATATATATATATATATATATATATATATATATATATATATATATATATATATATATATATATATATATATATATAATTCATTTCAAGAGCTCACATCTTATTTTAGATACCTTGTTCATTCACTTTAGCGACGGATCGGGCGATGATTTGATTCGTCGCTATATCAGAGAAATCGTCGTTAAAAGGGATCGATATGCAAGATATGTAGGATCAATGGCTTATCAAAGGGTAAGCCCTTGATCCTTTCCGCATATATACATATACTAGCTGTACTACCCGGACCTCCAGCACTACGTACGAAGGGGAGGAGAGATTGTCGGCACTAGAAAATAGAGGAGGCAGAGGGCGAGCTCGGGAGAAGGAAGAACGGAGTAGGATCTGAGAGTGAGAGAAATCAATTTTTTATCCTTTGAAATTAAAGAGGATATAATGGACAGTGAGATTTATTCCAAACTTTGAACGATTCTAATCGTTTATTAGAATAAGCGGAAAATTTAAAATCAATTGTGTTTTGTTAATATATATATATATATATATATATATATATATATATATATATATATATATATATATATATATTTTGTGTTACATGTCTTGGTTAAGTCAGCAGCTACAAAATTACAAAAAGGATTCATACTCATATATTATGGTTGAGGGACTTTTAGAGGTCTTCATTATAATTAAGGCTGTAAAATGAGCAAACAGTTCGGGCTCGATTCGTACTCGCTCGGCTAAAAATTCGATTCGAGCTCGACTCGAAATATAAATGAGTCAAATATAAGCACATTTTAAAGTTCGATAAATTACTCGAACCTTCTCAAATTGTAATTTTCTAATTATACTCGGATCATATTCGTTGAAAAATTTCAAACTGCTCGGGCTCGATTCAGAATCGCGCTCGACTCGGTAGCTAAATGAGTCTCAATCAAACCTTATTTTATACTCGATAAATTTTGTGAATCAAATCTGAGCAACTCAATACTCGGATCGACTCGGTTCGTATTTACACCCTTAATTATAATCATGACATTTCCCCCTCAAAATTATTTCCCTTATGATTTTCTTTTCCTCTCTCCTAATTGATAGAGTAACCCCCTTAAGCTTTTTAGTTGCTTATGGCCACTGAATTTAGTTACCCTTTCATGATAATGTTAAGATTAATATAATATTATTCCACATCAGACCATGTAAAATGTAGTGCATATTGTAAAATTATTTTCTCATATTTGATGAATTTGTAATATTAACCTTAATGTTTTAATTTTTATATTATCATAGAAAACGTTTTTATTTTTTTATAAAATTGTCTCCTCTAACTAATTTTACTCAAAATAAGTCAATATTGCATACCATGCATGTCAATGTTTAAAGGACAGAATAGTGATTTATATTGAAGATTACCCCATTGTTTTTAGGGGCTATATCTTAGTGCACAAACAAAGTATTTTGTTCATTAAACAGGTGCATCATATACACATAATTGATTTATATTTTAACCAACATATTTCAGACTGGCAGCTTTGAAAAAAAAAAGAAAAAAAAGGAAACACAAATTATAATATTTTACATAAAAATTAAAATATTAACGCTTATTTTACAATTTAGTGTCAAGTAAATGAAAAAAATAACCTTGCACATTACCCTAAAATATAATAATTTAATGTTAGGAAATAAATCTCAACTCTGCTGACAAAAGTTTAACCCGAATAAATCTCAACTATGCTGAAAAAATATCTGAATGAATGGACAAAAATAATATTTGGTACTTGAGTTATTCATTCTCTTGATCTCAAACAAGCTTGATTCAGTGGATTATTGGCACCTGATTAATGACTCATTTTGTGACGCCCCCAAAATTAGGTATACATCACTCATCTTGGGTCATCAAATATATGGTATATAATTCAAATATAACTTACTAATACAACTATCGTGTACAATACGACAAAACATAAACTGTGAGTTTGAATACAAATATTGTCTACTAGAGATTATACAAACTCAAAAGGAGTCCTCATTACAATTATTATCACACTATTTCACAGAATAGTGAGAACTACTAATCTATCCTCTCGGACCATTACTCCGTTCCACAGACTCGTCCGGCCTATATTCTCATTTCACGAAGAAAACGGTGAAAGAAAGGGTGAGCTCAACTAGCCCAAGAAGAAATATTATGACTAAGATAATGCGAATAAATTATCATTAGCCTTCAATGATGTTAAAGCGATAAAATATAATAAACATCAAGTTTAATTGCAATGGGACCAAGAATCCATTAAAAGAGTCAAGTAGAAAATAAAATCTACTATCTTTTATGATTTAAAGGTTTTTTAATCATTATTATAGCTAAGACTCAACTTAATAAATATTCCACATCATCGAATCACCCCGCACTACTGCCGAGGATATTCTTTAGTATCACGACCACAATTATCCATGCACTACGGGCGAGAATATTTGTGTATTCATTAATGGTCATGATCATGCCAACAATTTGTCCATCAACGCACTACGGGCCAATGAGGACTTTTAATTTTCACATCATTTGTAACATTACTTACCATGATTACATCGAATAATCACAGTCATAATCATACCAAGTCCATCTATGCACTACAAAGCCACGAGATGACTTTCAACATAATATAAACATGGGGATGATGACAATGATATAGGAATTCAATAAAACAAGTTCAAGAATTAATTTATCCGAGAACCAATAACATCCAAATCGACAACATGATATTGCTTTGTAGAGTAAAATTCAAGAATACTTAGAAGAATATTTCCATGAAAGGATCTTTGGATGAAGCGCAAATATTGAGGATATTCCACTAATTTCATGGAGTATAGAAGTCAAAGTTTTAACCAATGAGTATAATAAAGAATGGAATAACAAAAGAAATTACCATGCATGCGATAATCCATTACGCAGTGAGTTATTCCAACAGAATAATAAATAACGAAACCGGTCCCGTAGAAACGCATGCAGATGAGGATATTCAACAGAATAATAAAGAATGGAACCAGTCCGGCGTAAAACACATGCAGACAGGATGTTCCAATGAATAATAATAAAGAGCGGAACCGGTCCGGTGTAAAACACATGATGAGGATGTTCCAATGAGAATAATAGAAGAATGTCACCAAGTATATAGGTAAACTGGCGTATCTGAGTTATTCCAATGTAATAATAAGCAATGGAATAACAGCAGATTCTCTTCATGAATAAGAAAGAATAACACCCCTTACTTTAGTAGGAGATTGAATACCGCAGTAGTGTAGTAACAGAATACTCTTCTTTCTTTCTCCTTATTCTTTCTATACTTTTTCTCTCTATAGCTTGAATGAATAAGTGAAAATAATGAAGCACTAGGCCTCTATTTATAGAAGATTTCTAGCTTAGCACTTGCCATGTGAAAAGGTAAGTGTAAGCGACTCTTGGTGATGTGAAAAGAAAAGTGGTTTGGCGCTCAGTAATGTGAAGCGACAAGTGGTCGGCCGCTGTAATATGAAAAGGCAAGTGGTTTGACAAGCTGGTAAAGGTAATTACTATTGACGAAGGTAATTACTATTGTGAAGAGACTCTTAGATGATGACATATGGGCCCCCATAAAATATCCAAACTTACCACAAACGTCTCATAATGAGACTCTTTATATACATCAAGGATTGAATAAATATTACCACAAATCATTTTATTTTTAATCAACACATATTTAATCTTTCAACAATTATTAATCATTTATAACTTGTCGTCTCAATTATTGATTTAATAATATAACATATTATACAGATGATCTTTGTGACAATAATTGAATCAATAATATAAGAGATATGATCAAGCAATTCTTTGTAGCAATAATTGAGTATATTTGAGTGACTTCTCACGTAAGCATCAATAATCAATACCGTGTCTTCTTATGCAACCACGCCATATTCATCGTACTTTTTTACTAGGGTAGTTCAAGCAGTTTAAGCAGTAACACCTCCTCCATAGTTATTTTCATAAAAGTATTTTTTATCGTTTTCTCAATCCGACAATAATTCCGTTAAGGGGTCCACCTAATAATTGTCTTGCGTCGTCATGCGAATATTCCCCAAACAAAAAGAATATTCCCTGAACCAAACGAATATTTTATAACAACTTGCTTACTTTGCAAAATTTATAAATATTACCCACAACTATAACATTATATCAAATTTATTCCATAATATTCAAAAATAATATTTGTAGAAAATTTATCTTTATTTATAAAAGTTGGGGTCTTACACATTTTATTAGTGAAAAAAACAAAAAATAAATGGGGAAATGTCAAAAGTTTACCCTGAAATTGGTAAATTTTTTTCATTTGACATCACATGTTTGCGAATCAACAATCAATTAACACCCCCATTAATTTTTATTTTTTTTTAAATTATCTTCCCTTTAGCCTGATCCAACCAATTACTCTGTGTAGTACACGTGTCGACATATTAACGGTTGTAAGGGATTTTTTACTACTAAAGAAACACGTAGTTGATTGTATATATATATATATTCTAACACTATTTAAATAGCCAATTTGGGATAATAATCCTTTCAGTTTCATTGATCGTTGAGTGGTTGCCTGTAATACTAGGGTTTTTATGCTTGTTGGGGCATGATGTATCGGGTTCGTTTTATATGGTGGGTTGTAGTCAACATGAGGTTTGAATCCATGTAGAATTCTATTTTGGTAGTTGAAGTATTTTAGAGAATTAAAGATTCCTAATTATACTTGATTTTTAAATTGTGATGGTATTTGAGCCAACTTCCTTACTTTTAGGAGATCTTATAACAATCCCATTAAGGAATTATTCCCGGTGGAGAACCCTAATCCAATTCGGGGAAAGACTCTGACAAGGTGGTGATCGAGCTCATTATAAATACAAGATTTTGAACTAATTCTAAGGTACACACACAACTCATTATTATGTTTGAGCACTAGAGTTTTTTTGTCTCCATTATTAAACTTTATTCAGTCATCAAACTTTTGGTGTGCTTACCGTTTCTGTGCAGGATTGGGGGCGTCACAAGATGCATCTCCCAATGAAGGAGGGGTCGGAGGAATCTTTCACCCCGAAGAATAGGAATTGAAGAGTTGGCCGAACTGAAAAATAGCTAGCTAGCCGAAGTCAAGTAGGAAAGGGAAAAATCTAAACGTGACTCCGGTTAAGTACTCGTCACCCTTCTCCTTTGAGATTATACAGGAAAAAGCATATCCGAACAAGAAACCCCCTCATATGGAGAGTTAAGATGGTTTGGGGGATCCTTATGAGCATAGTTAGACCTATGACCGCCTGATGGACTACTATGACTACTCGGAGTCTGCCAAGTGTCAGATATTTATGACGACCTTGAGGAAGGACGCTTGGAAATGGATGATAACTCTTGTCCCAAACTAAGTATCGTCATGGAGAGGGCTCTGTGACAAATTCCATGCTCGGTTTGGCAATAATAAAAGGACAGGAAAGCCCACCGGTTTGTTATCTCAGATCCGACAGTACTCAAACGAAACCTTGGGACAGTACGTGAAATGGTTCGGGGAAGCATTAGGACCAGGTCTCGGATTTGAATGACCTTTAGGCAGTAATGCTGTTTTAGAACGGGTTGGACCTTGTTAAATCTAGAAAGTTAGTATAGGGGCTGATGTTCAACCATCCGAAGCCTTTGGTAAGGCCGAATGTCTCATCATAATAAAAGAAGCTGTGGGTAGTTTGAAGCCAAACTCAACAGAAAGGCCGAAGGAGAAAGAAAATGATAGGCATAACAACAACAATGATAGGTTGGGGGCTATCCGAAGAAATACAACAATAATAATGGCGGGTCGGGAGGAGGACATCCGTCTTTCTCGAGTTAGAGGGTCGAAAAGATTTACTCTAAGTTGAACACTGGTTGGGTTACTATTTTGGAGCATATGAAGGACAAGTTGTACTATAAGCCAGCCAAGTACAACTCGAAGGTTGAAAGGGGAAATCCGGATATGTATTTTGATTATCATGGGAGGAAAGGGCATTCTACAGAAGCTTGTTAGAACTTGAACACCTGATCGAGAAGAACATCCAGAATGGGAATTTGGTTTAGTATGTTGCAGGACGAGACTCTTCGAGGACACAACAAACGAACAATGTTTCGGCATCGAAACCAAACTCCCAGCCCCAACAACAAGATCAGGCCTGGGTAGTGCCCCGGGTGGTGGATGTGGTTGCAGGAAAGAAGAGGATATCTGGACGCGATATTGACGGTGTCCGATCAACCTGTTAGGCGTGAAAGACCGTGCCTCGGGTTGGTAATCTCTTTTACTGATGGTGATTTTCCTTCAGAGCCCATTGAACCCATGAAGGGGCCTTGGTGATTACAGCACAAGTGGGTTTGATGGACATGAAAAGGATGATGATTGACAACGGCTCATCGGTGGATATTTTGTATGCTCATGCCTACCAAAGAATGGATTTGGAGGGTTAGAAATTGGAGGTCGGTCATGAGCCACTTCTGTATGGGTTTAGTAATGATCTGGTCAAGGTTGCAGAAAAAGATGATGATTGATCCAGTTATCTTCGGGATAGCTCCTTGTCAGGTGGGGATAATTTATCGATTTTTTTTAGTGTACGTGGATTCGGCGTACAATGCCATATTTTAAGATCTTCAGGTGTTAACTTCGATCCCTTATTTTAAGATCAAGTTTCCTACACCGAATGGAATAGGAGAGGTGGCAGGAGATCTCGATTTAGCGAAAAGATGCTACATGAATGCATTGATCTCTTCAGGGGTAGGAGTTAGCAAGGAAAAACAAACGATGGAGATAAAGATCGAACCTTTTACCAAGGGTGTTTCAGAGCCTCTGGTCATGCCGGTCGAAGAGACTGAGGATGTGGAATTGATTCCTGGCAAGAAAGATAAGACAATGAAGATCGAGTCCGGGCTACAGGAACCTTTTTGGACCAGTTTGGTGGAATTGCTGCAATGTTATGTTGATATCTTTGTATGGACTCCCAGTAACATGCCTAGGGTTGATCAGAAGGTGGTCGTGCATAGGTTGCATGTAGATCCAACCAAGAAACCAGTTCGGTAGAAGAGGAGGATCTTCGCCCCGGAGAGGCAAAAAATAATAGATGAGGAGATAACTAAGCTTTTGGCAGCAGATTTTATCTTCGAGATCGATTACCCAGAGTGGATAGTGAACGTGATATTGGTCCAGAAGCAGAACGGGAAGTAGCGAATCTGTATCGATTATATAGATTTAAATAAGGCATGTCTGAAGGATTTTTACCAAGTTCCCCATATCGACCAATTGATTGATGCCACTTCGGGGTATGTTTTGCTTAGTTTTATGGATGCGTTTTCAGGTTACCATCACACTACAAGAAAAAGGCCTAACAGCAACCAATAGTATCAGCGACCGCATGTCTGGTCACTGATAATACTAATAGCGACCAACATCAACGACCGTAATTTAATCTAGTCGCTATTTAATATCAGCTGTGAAACCCCAGATTTTATGAATAAAGATTTAATTTTCTCGAAATATTTTTTTTAATATTATGGTGTGGATTTGTGATAATGTTATAGTTGTGGGTAGTATTTATAAATTTTGAAAAGTATGCAAGTTGTTGTATAATATTCGATTGATCGGGGAATATTCTTTTTATCGGGGAATATTCTTTTTATCGGGGAATATCCGTACGACGGTACAATCATTGGTGGACCCACAACGGAATTATTGTCGGATTGAGAAAATGACAAAAATATTTTATGAAAATAACGGCGAAAGTTTTACCGTTAATCTTGTTGAACTACTTCGGTAGTAAAGTACAAAGAATAATGATGTCTGGCGTGGTTTAGATAAGTAGCACCAGATTGATTATTGATGCTTACATTGATAAGTTACTCAATTTTGTTTTTTATTAGTATTATTAATGTAATAAACGAGAAAATCTTTTTTATATAAAAATGAATACTTTTATAAAGTTATTACGTTTTATTAGACTATAAATAGAATATATTATATTCTATTATGCATAGTATTTTGCATAGTAAAATATTTTTATATAAAATGTAATACTTTTATAAAGTTATTTGTTTTATTAGACTATAAATAGAATATATTATAATTTTATTATGCATAGTGTTGTATAGTGCTTCAAGATAGTGTGGCGCGCCCCAAAAGCAGTATACATCACCTATTACAGTCGCCAAATACATTGTACAAAAATACAAATAAAACTTAATTATACAACTGTCGTGGTAAAGTACGACAAAACATAGTATGTGAGTTTTAATACAAATATTGTCGTCTAGACAATATACAAACTCAAATTCAATATTATTACATTTATTTTCCCCTTTATTTCTTTGAATAGTGAGGGACTACTAATGCTTATCATCTTAAAAGTCACTCCGTTCCCCGACTAGTCCCCTTACGTTCTCATTTCACGAAGAGAACAATGAAAGTAAAAGGTGAGCTCAACTAGCCCGAGAGGAAATATTATGACTAAGATAATGAGAATATATTATCGTTAGCCTTCAACAATTGTTAAAAGCGATATAATATAACAACCATCAAGTTTAACTGCAGCGGAACAAACAATCCATTAAAAGAATCAAGTAGAGAATAAAATCTACTATCTTTTATGATTTAAAAGGTTTTTCATCACTTTTATCACTGGGACTCAGTTTAATAAATAATCCACATCACCGAATCACCCCTACACTACGACCACGGATATTCTTTAGTATCACGATCACAATTATCCATGCACTACGGGCCAAGAATATTTGTGTATTCATTAATGGTCATGATCATGCCAACAACTGTCCATCAATGCACTACGGGCCAATGAGGACTTTTTCTACATCATTTGTAACATTACGGTCTTGATTACACCGAATAATCCCTGGTCATAATCATACCAAGTCCATCTATGCACTATAGGCCACAGATGACTTTCAACAAAATATAAACATGAGGATGATGACAATGATATAAGAATTCAATAAAACAAGTTCAAGAATTAATTTATCCAGGAACCAATAACGTCCAAATTGTCAACATGATACTGCTTTGTAGAGTAAAATTCAAGAATGTTCAGAAGAATATTTCCATGAAAAGATACTGGATGAAGCGCAAATATCAAGGATATTCCATTAATTTCATGGAATATAGAAGTCAAAACTTTATCCAACTGAGTATAATAAGTAATGGAATAACAAAAGAAATCACCAGGCATGCGATGAAGACCGCATGCATGAGTTATTCCAACAGAATAATAAATAACGAAATCAAATTAAGTAAAAACGCATGACAAGATTTTCCAATGTAATAATAAAGGCGAATCAGTTAGGTGTAAAACGCATGCAGAACGAGGATATTCCAATAGAATAATAAATAATGGAACCGGTCATGCGTAAAACACAGAGCGAGGATGTTCCAACAGAATGATAAATAATGGAAATCAGTCGCACAGAACGCGTGGCGAGGATATTCTAGTAGAATAATAAAGAATGGAATAATGAAGAATTTCACCAAGTATAGGGTAGCCACAGATATAAAAGTTATTCCAACAGAATAATAAAGAATGGAATAATAGAAGTTCTCTTCATGGATAAGAAAGAAATAATACTCCCTACGAGTACAACAAATAATATTCCCTACCTTAGAAAAACTGGATACTGGAATAGTGAGGTAGAAGACTTCTCTTCTTCTTTCTATAATTTCTCTCTATAATAATCGCTCTAAAGCTTTTGTGAATTCGGTGAGAAATGAAGGAAGAATGAGCTTCTATTTATAGAAAAATATAGTTTCGATAATTGCACGTTTTGGGGCTCAAAAAATTACAGTACAATACCTCCAACTTTTCTTTCATTTTTAATTTAGTCCTGCAAGTATTATCAAACTTTCACCACCTCTCCTAATAGTAAATAATGTGAATCAATAGTTCAATCATGTGAATCATTAGTATAATCATGTGAATAATACGAATTACAGTATAGTACTTCCATCTATACCTCCATTTTTAACTTAGTCATGCAAGTATTATCAATCTTGCACCAACTCCCCTAATAGTACAAGAATGTGATTCAATAGTACACACATGTGAACAAATAGTTATATAAGCATGTGAATTAGTAGCAATTAATTGCTCATTTATCCGATAAATTACCCGATTTATCAATATAACCCCCAGACATCAATTATAATCGGAATAGATGTCGAATTCCACTAACACTAATAATCCCAACACAATGAAACTATCAAAATTCATTTTTAATCAACACAACTTATTCATCCTTAATATTATAACTCACAATATTTAACAACCAGGTCGTTCGCAGGAAAGAGGGGGCTTTCCGATAAGGATTTCTCCTTATTGGCGCACAATTAGGTGACCAAACCTCTCCTTGACAAAACTTCTAGACATTGTCAATATTGCAAATAATAATATGAATAACTTTGTTGTCTCAATTATTGATTTAATAATAATAAATATTATGCAAATGATAATTGTGACAATAATTGAATCAATAATATGAGAGATATGACGCAAAGAATTACTATAGCAATAATTGAGTATAAGCTGAGTGACTTCTCACGTAAGCCTCAATAATCAATATACCGTGTGCTACTATGCGACCACGCCAGATATCTTGTATTTTTTAACAGGGTGTTTCAACAGATTAACAGTAAAACTTCTATAGATTATTTTTATAAAGTATTTTGTCATTTTCTCAATCCGACAATAATTCCGTTGTGGGGTCCACCAATGATTGTCTTGGTTTATACGAATATTCCTCGCTAAAACAAATATTCCCCGACCAATCGAATATTATATAACAACTTGCGTACTTTGCAAAACTTGTAAATAATACCCACAACTATAACATTATATCAAATCCACACCATAATATTCAAAAATATATTTCGAGAAAAATAACTCTTTATTCAAAAAGTTGGGGTCTTACACATAGTGCCTGTATAGTGTTTTGCATAGTAAAATCTTTATATATAAAACATAATACTTTTATAAAGTTATTCGTTTTATTATATTATAAATAGAATATATTATATTTTATTTAAAAGATTTTGCTTTAAATATGGACCGTCCGATTAAAAGTAAATCAATCTGGACCGTTCATAAATTAGTTACTATGCAGTCCATTCTTCTATAAATAGAAGCTCATTCCTTCATTATTTTTTACGAATTCACTAAAACTCTAGAGAGAGAAACTATAGAGAAAGTTCTTCTTCTATAATCTTGAGCATATTTCTTTAGAGTTTAAGAAAACTTTGAGCGTAGTACAAGTTTTCTTCGAGTATATCCTCACCCTACCAGTCAGAATACTCTTCTTTCAAAGGTAGGGGATATTATTTGTTGTACTCGTAAGGGGTATTATTTCTTTTGTATTCATGAAGAGAACTTCTGTTATTCCATTCTTTATTATTACATTGGAATAACTCAGATCTGTGCTGCTACCCTATACTTGGTGAAATTCTTACGTTATTTCATTCTTTATCATTATGTTGGAATAACCTATTTATGCCAAGTACCGCAAACATGGTGAAATTCTTTCATTATTCCATTCTTTATTATTCGTTGAATATCTCTTGGCAAGGCGATACCGACACGGGTTCCATTATTTATCATTCTATTGGAATATCCCGTCTGCATTTTACGATAACTCGGTTCCATTATTTTATTATTCATGTTGGAATATCCTCGTCGTGCTTTTACGCATGATTTGGTTTCATTATTTATTATTCATTTGGAATATCACGTCTGCATGCTACGCGTGACCGGGTTCCGTTATTTATTATTCATTGGAATAACATGTCCTGTATGCGGTTTATCGCATGCACGATGATTTCTTTTGTTATTCTATTCTTTATTATACTCGGTTGGTTAAAGTTTTGACTTCTATACTCCATGAAATTAGTGGAATATCCTTGATATTTGTGCTTCATCCAGTATCTTTTCATGGAAATATTCTTTTGAGCATTCTTAAATTTTACTCCACAAAGCAGTATGATGTTGACAATTTGGACGTTATTGGTTCCTGGATAAATTAATTCTTGAACTTATTTTATTGAATTATTATGTCATTGTCATCATCCCTCATGTTTATATTATGTTGAAAGTCATCGTGGCCTCAGTAGATGCATAGATGGACTTGGTATGATTATGACTGTGGATTATCGGTATAATCATGACCGTAATGTTACAGATGATGTGAAAAAAATCCTCATTGGCCCGTAGAGCATTGATGGACAGTTTTTGGTATGATTATGGCTATGGATTCTCTTCGGTCAAGGGTGAAAAGATGAATTATTTTATGGCATGATTAGGACCGTTGATGAAAACATGATTATCTTTGGCCTGTAGTGCATGGATAATTCGTGGTCGTGATACTAAAGAATATCCTTAGCCTGTAGTGCAGGGATGATTTAATGATGTGGATTATTTATTAAGCTGAGTCTCAGCGATAAAAGTGATGAAAAACCTTTTAAATCATAGAACATAATAGATTTTATTCTCTACTTGACTCTTCTAATGGATTGCTTGTTCCGCTGCAGTTAAACTTGATGTTTATTATATTTTATCAGTTTAACACCGTTGAAGGCTAACGATAAATTATTTTGCATTATCTTAGTCATAATATTTCTTACTGGGCTAGTTGAGCTCACCCTTTTGCTTTCATTGTTCTCTTCAGGAAATAAGAATGTAGCAGGGACTTGTCGGGGAACAGAGTGATGGTCCTAGATGGTGCATTAGTAGTCCTCACTATTCTGTGAAATAGTGTGATAATAAATGTAATGAGGACTCCATTGAGTTTGTATATTGTCTAGATGACAATATTTGTATTTAAACTCACAGCATATGTTAAGTCGTATTTTACAAGACTGTTGTATAATTAAGTTGTATTTGAATTTTGTACCATGTATTTGGCAACTCAAGATGGGTGATGTATACCTATTTTGAAGCGCCACATCACATCAACGACGCAGTGGTGGTATTGATCGGTCACGACACAATTTCTCTCCCAAAATTGGTGCCAAAAGTTATGCGCGTTTGTTTTTTACACGACCAATATATATCAATGATCGCTAGCGGTCGCTAACTAAATCCACGTCTATTAAAATTAGCGACCGCGATTGTCATTGATGGCTTATCACGATCGTCTTAAACTTATTCAGACTCAGGCATTCGTTCTTTCAGCAGATGAGAGAAGAAAAGAGGGAGAACATAATAGGGAGAAGAGGGAGAAGGGGGAGAAGAGAAGAGGGAGGGAGAAATTGATCGTCGTCGCTCGTCGCCACTGTCCACTGTCATCGCTGCCGCCACAGGTAACCCTAATTCAGTATGTGTACTAATTTATTGTCGAGCCGAGAGTTGTTTTAGTATAAAAATTCCTCTTCGTACTGTAATGTTTTAGTTCTTGAGTTAATTTAGTACACATACTGAATTAGGATTAAGACATTAGAAGACCTACCCTAGTTCTAGCTGATTATCTATTTATTTGATTTATGACTTTGTGTAATTTGTATTCGGATAGTTTCTGTTTGAATGATCAAAGCAACGTTTTCAATAATTTGGAGGAGAAGTGATTTTAGTATACAAGAGCGAGGTGGGTGTTTTCGGTTAGAGGTGGCGATAACATTACATTTTATTGGGCAAATGAAAAAATCGAGCCTTTTCTTGTAATAATTAAAATGTAGGAGACTAGGCCTTTGTTCATGTACTACTAGATTTAGACTTCATGCAGAAAAAGGAAACTAAGTTTTGTTTGAGTTTTCATTAAGAGTTTAAATAGTTAGTGGTGTCTTCGTTAGTCTCGCTTCTAAGGTTCAATTTGTAGAATTAGAGAATCCGTGTTTAGGTATGGCGGAGTTGTAGCATGTAGAAATGCCCAACTAGTTAGTGGCTTTGCAAGTGAAAATGGTTTATTGAATTTGTTGCGATCAATAAGTACTAAGTCAAAAAATTAATGAGCCCAGTTCAGTATCGATATGACCTTACTTGCCACCAAAAATGTAAAACAATCAATCAACCACATTTAGAGATAAACTTGGTTTAAAATTTTAAGGTTGCCTACTATTTGACTTAGAAACATGTATTAGCACATTGGTCGGTCAGATTTCGATGCACGAAGAAGATATCCCAAAGACTGCCTTTATCACATTGGTCGGTCTACGCTTACAAGAAGATAACTTTCAGGTTATGAATGTGGGGGCTACTTATTAAAGGATAATGAACAATGTGTTCTCGAAGCACTTGAGTCGGAGTATGGAGGTCTATATGGATGATATAATCGTCAAAACAATCGGTACAAGAACACTTGGATGATTTAGAGGATTGATTTCAGATAGTTCGGTATCATAAGCTCAGATTGAACCTGACAAAGTGCACCTTTAGACTAGGAGAAGGGAAATTTTTAGGTTATTTGATCAGCAGGCGAGGAATTGAGGCGAACCCAGAGAAGATTAATGTAATTTTAGATATGAAGTCTCCTAAGTCGTATAAGGATGTTCAACGTGTGACAGGTCGGATAACAGCTTTGAGGAGATTCATGTCTAAGTCGACGGAGAGGTGTTTGTCATTTTTTGATACGTTGAAGGGACCGAATAATGAAAAGAGTGGATTTTAGAATGTGAGGATGCTTTTCAAGGTATTAAAAGGTATTTGTCTTCGGCTCCTTTGTTGGTGAAACCAGTTCCTGCTGAGCCTTTGTATGTGTATTTAGATGTGACTTCTTTGGCGGTGGGATCAGTTTGGTGCGAGAGATCGGGGGTAAGCAGCACCCAATTTACTATGTAAACCATGCCCTTAGGGATGCAGAGACAAGGTATTCTAACCTTGAAAATTTTGTCTATACACTGATGATAGCAAGTAGGAAGCTTCAGTAGTACTTCTAGGGTCGGTTAACAGTGGTATATACTGATCAACCACTGTAGAAAGTGTTGGGAAGACTGGAGGTTTCGAGTCGGATTATGACATGGGCTATGGAGTTGACACAATTTTTTATTGAGTATCATCCTCGGATGGCAATAAAAGGCTAGGCTTTGGCTGACTTTGTGGTGGAATGTTCGCTTTTTGAGGTAGAGGATAGGTCGGAAGGGATCGTTCGGACTATAATAAAAGTTCAACCAATTCAAAGTCTGTGGACGTTGTATGTAGATGGGTCCTCTACTTTGGAAGCCAGTGGTGCTGGTGTTATTTTGACAAGTCCAGAGGGATTCAGAGTGCAGTAAGCGATCCGTTTTGGTTTTAAAGCTAATAACATTGAATTAGAGTATGAAACGATCTTGGCAGGTCTTCGGTTGGCAAAGAGTCTAGAAGTTTAGAGGACATTAATTTTTAGTGACTCTTAGTTGGTGATCAAGCAAGTTTTAGGGGAGTACGAGGCTAGGGGCAAGGATGGTGAAGTATTTTGCAGAGGTGAAAGATCTACACAAGATGACTTCAAATCGTTTATTTTGAAGGTGGGCGATGTGTCCGATAATACGATAGCAGATGCTTTGGCGAGAAATCTTAAATAAGTCGAGTGTTCAGCGTGCAGAGGTTATGTGTCTGGAGCTGTCAACTTGTTGGATGGCTCCTTATTTAGATTATTTGGCTAATGGCGTACTACCTTCGGATCGGATGTTGGCTTAGAAGGTAAAATATAGGAGTTCAAATTTTGTACTAATAGATGGGGATATGTATCGAAGAGCTTATTCTTCTCCTCTACTGAAGTGTTTGATGTTATCTGAATTCGAGTATGTGCTCCAAGAAGTCCATAAAGGGATTTGTGGTGATCACATTACTACTAAGGTGTTGTCGTATAAAGTGCTTTGGTAAGAGTATTATTGGCCGGCCATTTTCAAGGAGGCAACAGACTATGTAAAGAAGTGCTCAAAATGTCAGTTGAATAGTCCCATTACCCATCAACCACCAGAGGAGTTGTACTTGGTCTTATCTCCAATTCCTTTTGTTGTTTAGAGAATCAATATATTGGGTCCGTTGCCGAAGGCAAAAGGGCAGGTCGGCTTTGTGATCGTTGCAATTAACTATATGACTAAATGGGTTGAGGCGAAACCCCTTCGGCAGATCACGGAATATGAGTGTCTTAAATTCTTAAAAGAATTTGTGGTGTTCTGGTTTGGAATACCAATGGTGGTGGTTTGTGATTACTGGAGATAATTTGTGGGTTTGAAGTTCGAGGGGTTCTTGGGGGAGTTAAACATTCAGCATCGGAAGACTTATGTGGCTCACCCTCAGTCGAATGGTTAAGTGGAGGTTACTAACAGAATGATGTTAACTGAAATTAAAAGAAGGCTTGATGAGGCAAATGGTAGGTGGCCTGAAGAGTTACATAGTGTGTTATGGGCTTATCGGACCACCTCAAGATCTACGACGGAGGATTCACCATTTAGGTCGGCTTATGGTATTGATGCTCTTGTCCCGGTTGAAATTGGTTTTGCTTCTCTTCGGGTTAGTCGGTTTCAGAAGCTATATAATGATGAAGGCCTTCGGGCTAATTTGGATTTGTTGGATGAAGTCAGGGAAGCGACCTTGGTAAAATTAGCAGCTTATCAGAAGAGTGTTGTTAGACACTATAATAAAGGAGTTAGGCCTAGGAGATTTGAGGTGGGTGATTTTTTTCTTCGAGAAGTTGAAGTTTCTATGTCTCGGGACCAGGGGAAATTAATGCCAAATTGGGAAGGGCCTTATGAAGTGGTTGCGGTACTGAATCAAGGTAATTATCGACTTCAGATGATGGATGGTACATAGATCAGAAATACACGGCATGCTGGGAGGCTTCGCAAGTATTATCAGTAGGGCACGTTAGATGAGTAGAATTTGTAATTCCTTCTCAGAATTTATCAATAAAATGGTTACTATGTTTTGCGAATCCACTGTGTTCTTGACTTGTGATTATACGTTCAGCCTTTGTGCGAACTTTGGTGTTATCAGAGGTTCGGTGGTGTGTGTTCAGCCTATGGGCGAACATTTATTTAATGGAGTTCGGTGATGCGTTCAGCCTTCGTGCGAATGTTTGTTCAGCCTTTGGGCGAACATTTATTTAGTGGTGTTTGGTGGCATGTTTAGCCTTCGTGTGAACATTTGTTCAGCCTTCGTGCGAACATTTGTTCAGCATATGGGCGAACATTTATTTTAATGGAGTTCGGTGGTACGTTTAGTCTTCGTGCGAACGTTTGTTCAGTCTATGTACGAATATTTATTTTAATGGAGGTCGGTGATACGTTCAGTCTTCGTGCGAACGTTTGTTTTGGGCGAACATTTATTTTAATGGAGTATAGGTTGAATGTTCAGCTTTCGGGTGATCATATTTTTATTCAGCCCTTTGGGTGGATAAGTTTTTATGGTGTTTTGAAAGTTAATGCTTATCCAAATTTTGTTTAAGTATCCAGTTATGTTGGTTTGCTTTATACATGTGTATAGTCTTTCGGATGAATCTTTTGGTTATTTTGCATGTTTCTTTATCTGTTGATTGGATTCATTGTCATTTATGGTGTGAAAGACTGTGTATATTCCTTCACGAAGGATAATGTATTCATTCATAAGCGTAAGTTACATAGAGATAATTACATTGGGAATTAAAAAAGATAATTATGATTGGGAAGGGTCGTCTTCGGGATGGTCGTCTGAGTCATCTTCATCTTCGAAGGAGTCAAGGAGGGAGGGGTTCAATGCAACGGCAGAGAGCATGACTTTTTCGTTGTCTCGGAAAGCTTCGTACCCTTCGTTTAACATCTAAGTTATCTCCTCGACCAGCTCGAGAGATTTGCGGTATTCATGGACTATCTGAAGCTTAAACTCATTGGTCAAAGGCGGACTCAAAGCCTTGTGGTTATTAAATTCTTTTTCCAAGGACACCCATGTTTAGAAATTCTTTTCGGCTTGTTTACTCAGGTCTAAGTTCTAGAAAAGGAGTACTAGGTTGTTGTGCTTCAGCTTCTCATTATCCTGTATTACTACTTCACTTTTCTCGAAGGCGGTCTTCTAGCGAGTTATGGGTTCGGTGGCTTCTGCTTATAGTTTGGCATGATCGGATTGGAGGTTTTCATAGGCAAATTAATATTGTGTTTTGGTGTTCGTTTCTTTCTTTTTCTAGGGCAGCTTTCAACAAAGCGTTATCCCTTTTTAGTTGATCCTCTTCGGCTTCAAGTTTCTTCTATCGTCGAAGGACGCGACCCCAAATAGCATCGACCTGATAGAAGTTACATAAGTATGAAAATAAATAAGTGAAGATTGCAGGGAAAAAGGGGGGTTAAGATAAACTTACTCTTTCCTGATGCATGATTCCTGCGACAATAAGGTCAGTAATCGATATGTCTTTAAATGTGTCCTCATCGGCGGGGAGGAAAATATGATCATGAAGTTCGAGGGGGTAGTCATCTAGGTTTTCTGCCCAGAGGGTTGATGAGGAGGTGGGTTCTGGGTTTCAGATTGATGAGGGTTGTTTTGGTGGGGATGAAGCTCGTGGGGGAGTTCGGTCGGGGGATTTTTCTGTGTGAAATTTATTATGGGGTTATTCGGGTAGAGAGCTTTTGGGTTCTTTTCTTTTTTGGTTTTGGTTTGGATTCAGTTCAGGTGTTATGGTCTGGGCGGCTTCAGCGGTAGGAGTGGCTATGGATGAAGGAACTATCAATTCTTCGGGGGTAAGGGGAATGGCATTAGCTCTCTTTTTCTTGATCTGAATGATTTTCTTCCTTTCAGATGTTGGCAGGTCCATGAGGCTTTCGTTAAGGATAGGGATTTGGGTTGTTTTTGGTTTTAGAGCTTTTTGACTGCCCTCTTTTTGATTCGGGTAGTGGAGGGTTCGACGGCTGTAATTTCTAAAGGAAAGGATTCTGTGGGGGGGTCTCTTCGGCTGGTTCGCTTGAATCTTTGGTGGATTTGCTGGAGAGGAAATTTTCGAGGTCTTCCCTTTCAGCGGATGTCGGTATGATGAGAGATGCTGCAATTAAAAAATAGGTCAGTTGATAAACTGGGAAGGAAAAGTAGTTAAAGATGAAGGTCGGCGACTTACACTTGTGATCGTAGAGCCATGCCTATTTGGTGAGAAGGGTATTACTCCATTCTTTCAGAGGTAGCTTCTCAATCAGTTTGGTCATCTCTCATAATCGTTCGGTAGGGGTATCCCCGAAGGTGACGTTCGACCGTTTGTATGAAGCTCATTTGGGTAATTTATGAGTTTCTGGTCCTTTGACATAAAACCAGTCTTTGTGCCATCCTTTGTTGCTTTAAGGGGCATCCATGAGTGGGCGTTTCTCGATTTTGGAGTTAGGTTTGGGGGCTATTTACTCAGGGCCTTGAACCCACGTTCACAAGAATTGCCCAGTTGGTACAAAGAGAAAAATGTCTATGGTATGGGGAATGCCTGCCTCATGAAAAAAGGCGATGAAAGCTATAATGTTGATGTAGGAGTTCAGCACTAATTGGGCTAAGCCAATGCTGATGAACCCTAGAAGGTTGAGGATGAATGGGTGTAGTGGGAGGCAGACACCTTTCTCTAGGAGAGTGAAGGGTGTTAGTTCCCGGAGGCACAATAGTTATCTAGAAGGGGGGGGGGGGGGGTTGAAGAGATATTTAAAAATCTTTTCGTTTTATCTTGTTAGTAGATAATGATTAAAACTTTAGCAGAATTAATATTAATTTTAATCTCCCTTAAGATAGTGAGTTTATGAGAGTGAGGCAGTTATAGCAGTTATGGCAGTTATAACAAGAATGAAATAGACACAGTCGTTTTAAGTGGTTCAGAGCATTTAAAGCTCCTAGTCCACTCTTCTACTCCTCGAGTAGGAAATCCACTAAGGATGTCTTTTAAACTTTTCTGAATCACTCAGATTCCTTCTAGACCAACAGTCTAGGAACTTCTTAGTTCACTCTTGAACTCTTCAAGTCCAGCAGACTTGGCTCTTCACAGTTCACTTAGAACTCTTCAAGTCCTTCAGACTTGAAACTCTTACTTCAGTTGATTGGTAGTTGTTGAGTTCTTGATGTTGCTACTCAGTTGTTGTTAAGAATTTGTTCAAAAGAACTGAGTAGCTGAGCATGCTTTTCTTTCTCAGATCGTAGAGTTGAGCATTGAGAGTTCTTGTACGTTTTTGTTCAATGCTTGCTTAGTTCTCTCATCTGCTTGATTTGCATATATGTGATCTTGAAAACTATCCGTTGGATCCATCCGTTGAAGCATTAAATGCGTTTGACATTTTTGTTCTTTGATGGAGACTTTTCTGCACATCTTCTGAATTGCATTCTGGACCACTGACACAGCAGACTGCTTTCTCACCTAACACCTGAAAAGATGTTTTTCCCCTTACCAATGGTACTTTCCTTAGCTTTTTCAATACGCTTCTTTGTTGCATACTAAGGATATCTTTTATGCCTTTGGGACTGGTGAGTACTACAACGTTTAGAACCCATTCCACATTTGTTGGAGTTTATCTCTGTGACGCCCCCAAAATAGGTATACATCACCCATCTTGAGTCGTCAGATACATGGTACAGAATTCAAATACAACTTAATAATACAACTGCTGGTACAATACGACAAAACATAAATCGTGAGTTTGAATACAAATATTGTCTACTAGTAGAGTATACAAACTCAAAAGGAGTCCTCATTACAATTATTATCACACTATTTCACAGAATAGTGAGGACTACTAATGCACCATCTAGGACCATCACTCCGCTCCCACTCGTCCTATATTCTCATTTCCTAAAGAAATGAAAAAAAAGGGTGAGCTCAACTAGCCCAAGTAAAAATATTATGACTAAGATAATGCGTAATAAATTATCATTAGCCTTAAAAAGTGTTAAATCGATACAATATAACAAACATCAAGTTTAACTGCAACGGAACAAGCAATCCATTAAAAGAGTCAAGTAGAGAATAAAATCTACTATCTTTTATGATTTAAATGGTTTTTCATCACTTTTATCATTTGGGACTCAAATTTTAATAAATAATCCACATCATCGAAATCCCCCGCACTATGGCCAAGGATATTCTTTAGTATCACGACCACGAATTATCCATGCACTACGGCTAAAGATAATCATGTTTTCATCAACGGTCCTGATCATGCCATAAAATAATTCATCTTTGCACCCTTGGCCGAAGAGAATTCATAGCCATAACCATACCAAAAATTATCCATCAATGCACTATGGGCCATCATCATTTGTAACATTACGGTCTTTATTACACCGAATAATCCCTGGTCATAATCATACCAAGTCCATCTATGCACTACAGGCCACATATGACTTTCAACAAAATATAAGCATGCGGATGATCACAATGATATAAGAATTCAATAAAACAAGTTCAAGAATTAATTTATCCAGGAACTAATAACTGTGACAACCCCAAAATAGGTCCATTCCATCCAACCCATTCTGAGTCGCCAAATATATGGTACAGAAAACAACTACAACTTTATTACAACAATTGTCGTGCAAAATACAACAACACATATACTGTGAGTTTGGATACAAATATATATACCAACTGTGACTCTCATCCCAACCTTGGATAACACTTCACAATGACACCTTACATAAATGTATAGTCAAAAACTGTTTTAGAAATTAGAATCTTTGGGAAGTGCTCAAGGAAACCTTCGTACATGGGAGGCCATGCTTCTAGGTTATAATAGATATCATATGGCCACAGAATTATCCTTGGTTGACCCAATAGACCCCAAAGAAAAACGAGAAGATTACTATCATATTCTTCCCAATGGTGAGTCTTCTCTTGACTTATCATTATCTCCACTGTCTCAAATTTAGAATTATACTTCAAACAAACACAAAGATTATATAGGTAGTGCTCGTAGATATACTCAGCAAGTGGATGAGCACAACCCTGTCTTATGATGACACGAGGTTGTATGTCATTAGACATCTTGTATGATAGTGGCAAACACCCTTCCAATGTTGGGTTCGCCTCTCCCTATATGATTCACCAAATATAACTACTAAAAGATGTATACAACACACTTGTATATCTTTGTTTAGGAGAACTCCACACTAGAGACCACCGCTCTATTCCTTGTTACCCCGCTTCGACCCCAAGCTACACTTTTATTACACGAAAGGAATTGTGAAGCAAAAGGGTGAAAGCACAACTAAACTAAAAAGAATATCATGACTAAAGATAATTAAATTATCAATAGCCTTCATCAATAACAAATCGTAGATTTAGAACATATGGTAGATGATAAAATTTCAACCATAGTTGCGGTGAACGAAAGCAATCCATTAAAAGAGTCAAATAGACAATACGGCCTATTATCTTCTCCATGTTAAAAGTCCACCAACAATATTTTATCCTGTAACATCAATCAACAGTTCCTTTCCACAATTATATGAATATCTCATAATCATAATTGTGATTCTAAATCCTCTTCGTATCCGTGATGAATATAATTTTCATCACATGTCTTTACGAAACATCAAAGATCATGGTTATACCAAATCACGCAGTTCGCTCATAATCATACTAATAAATTCATCTTTGCACCACTCTGGGCCAAAGATATTCATCCACTGATTCATCTTCGCACATCGCCAAAGATATTCAAATAAAAGGTCATCTTGCACTACTGGCCAAAGATATTCATCAACAATTCATCTTTGCACTACAGGCCAAAGATATTCCTCAACAATTCATATTTGCACTACAAGCCAAATATATTCATCAACCGTTCATATTTGCATTATAGGCCAAATATATTAATATCTCAAAGAAATATATAATCATTTCTGAATTTATATAAACAATAATTATAACCATGTTGATCAATTCACCTTTGCACTTAAGCTAAAGATATTCAATTATAAATTCAATGGTCATGATCATACCGGTCCACAATTCAACTTTTCAAGATCGCCAAAGAGAACCCCTAGTCATGATCATACCAATAATCTACTCATCTTTCCACTCCAAATGAAAGAGAATTTCAACATCAGGGTTATAAAAATATTATATATGATAATAAAATCAATATAATCAATATATAGTTTTAATCTCCAGAGTAATATTCATAAATCAACTATAATTTGGTTAGAAAAAGAAACCAATTTTGTAGTGAATAGTACTCGTGAATAGTAACTCGTGAATAGTAACTCATGAATAGTAATCCATGAATAGTAACCTTGACATAAATAGGTAGAAATTCCACAATAAAATCCATACCAATATTTTGGTATAATGATATTGAAAGAATAACATTTCTTAAACTTATAAACAATTTATTTTAATTGTTTACACTTTACTAAATAATGCATTTAATCATCATAAAATGCCAAACTTATAAGATTTCATCACCAATAACCAAAACCTTCATCAAAAATCTGCATATACCACATATATGATTCTCAAGCCATAAAATCATATTTTTCAATTTTCTTCCTTCACATAACATATTTAACTCATTTATTCATAACTAGTCCATTTTCATGAAAAATACCAAATCAGTTCCAAAAATATTTCTTTTCTGGGATTTAGCAGGATATAGTCCCATATTGAACATATATTTTTCTTAGAATTTTTAAAATTCATTTACTATTTTTCATATGGCCAAAACTGCCGAATATTTAGACATTTATCATAAATTATACTTTTATCCAAAAATTCCGAAATTCACAGAGTACACTAATATTATATAGATGTACTCCCAATAAAAATTTCATCAATTTTGGAGTTAACCATAAGGAGTTATAAGCGGTTACTTTTAAAATAGTCTTTTCTCATAAAATTCATAACTCTTAATCTATACATCCAAAAATCACCATTTTTGGACACAATCAATAAAACTCATCAACATATCATTTCAAATATTTCCAGAATTTTCTGAAGGTCAGAAAAAGTACGAACTGAAAAACACAATAACCCTTAAAATCCCTTACTATCCCTTACCTCAAAAAAGCAAAGACTTCCATTTGGATATCGGATACGTTTGAAGAAAACTTGCACTGATGAATATTAACTCACCAAGTATCTAAATACTCATAAAATACACTCAATAATCTAGAGAGAGAAAGAGAGAAAACTTGTTTCTGGTGTGATTTTCAATTCTAACTTAGCCCTCTATTTATAGGAAAATTTTAGCAGACTTGACCTGCAACCTGATGGCTTTACCTGTTACTATTCCCACCCACAACATTTAAAATAAAATTCAGCACATTTCTTCACCAACCACAAGTGGGGCCCACTCAATTCTAGAATTTTCCACCAAAATGCTAAATTCGGATACTTCAACAATTTCTGAACCATTCACCTCTTAAAATTCATAACAAATCATATGTTCATTTTTAACGGTTCAAAATTTGTGGACATATACTCAACTTATATATGTATAACATATCCAAAAATTACAACGATCCAACGGTCGGATTAAAAATTATAACTCACAATATATATATAAAAAACACCTGGTTTAATTTTTAATACCTTCATTCAAACAAAAATCTTCGATAAAATACCTCAACATTAATTCCTTCATTTATAACCACATAAATAAATCCATCATTTATATCCACATCAAATAAATATTTCCTTATCATATAAATCAATAATTAATTATTCACAAATAATATTACAGAATCACAATTATGACAATCAGGCCGTTCCCAGGAAAGAGGGGGCTTTCCAATAAGAATTTCTCCTTACTGGCACGCAATTAGGTGACCAAACCTCTCCTTGACAGAACTTTCTAGACATTGCCAATAATGCTATCTAATAATATTATTCAAATAATATGAATTATTGATCTGATAATGAGAAATATTGTGCAGTGATAATTATTAAAACAACAATAATATAAAATATCAACGCAACAACTATTGAATCAATAAAATAAAATATTGAACAGTAATTACTTTAACAATTATTGAGTAGTGTCTTCTTACGTAAGAATCAATAATTCAAAAATCTTTGTAATACTGCGTGTCTTCTTATGCAACAACGCGTATTACTTTATTTTACCAATAGGGTATTCCAACAATGTTAACTTGTAACGATTACCATAGTTATTTATAAAAACTTAATTTTGTCATTTTCTTCATCCAAGCGATTATTCATTTATATGAGGCCCCACAAATGGCTACCCGTCAGTATTTAATATTCCGACGGAAAAGAATATTCCACGACCAAACGAATATTCCCAACAACAATGAATATTTTATAACCACTTGTGTATTTTGAAAAAATTTCATATATCACCCTTAACTTTAACTTTTATCAATTTAACCATTTCTTGAATAGTAATTATAAGAAAAATTGAATACTTTTATTTCATAAAGCGATATCGCTTTTGTAGAGTAAAATTCAAGAATGCTCGGAAGAATATTTCCATGAAAAGATATCTTTGGATGAAGCGCAAATATCAAGGATATTCCACTAATTTCATGGAGTATGGAAGTCAAAGTTTTAACCAACTGAGTATAATAAAGAATGGAATAACAAAATAAATCACCATGCATGCGGTACTTCGCATAGATGATGATTATTCCAACAGAATAATAATTAATCGGAACGAAGTCATGCGAAAGCATGCATGACGAGGATGTTCCAAATGTAATAATAAAAAGAATGAATAATAACAGAAATCACCATGCATGCAGATTGCGATGAGGCAGTTATTCCAATGAGAATACCAATAAAGATGTAACCAAGTCGGTGTAAAACGCACAGCAGAATATTCCAAATGTAATAATAATAAAGATGGAACTGTGTCCCGTAAAAGCGCATGCATGAGGATATTCCAACAGAATAATAAAGAATGAAATAATGAAGCATTTTACCAAGTATAGGGTATCAGCGTATATAGGTTATTCCAATGTAATAATAAAGAATGGAATAATGTAAGTTCTCTTCATGAATAAGAAAGAAAGAATACCCTTATGAGTACAACAAATAATATTCCCTACCTTATAAAGAAAAAGATCGGATATAGAAGTAGTGAAGTAGCAGAACATTTTCTTCTTTCTCTCAATAGTTTCTCTCTAGAGTTTGGTGAATTCGTAAGAAATAATGAATGAATGAGCTTCTATTTATAGAAAAATGGACTGCATAGTAACTAACTCATGAATGGTCCAGATTGATTTACTTTAATCTGACGGTCTATATTTAAAGCAAAATCTTTTAAATAAAATATAATATATTCTATTTATAATCTAATAAAACGAATACTTTTAAGAAAATACTTGTCATTGAATAGTTTCAAACGCTTCCCAAGACATCCGAAAAGTGCTGGTCATGTCAGGTACGCTTCATGATTGCATCAATGAAATCATTTCACCGCATGGAACATAAAGGTGGCGAATGGAACCTTCTGTTCCTCCGTGCATCCCAAGACATCGAATATCTTGGTAATTTGTTTGACCCACGTTTCCGCCATGATCGGATCTGGCTTTCCCTTAAATTCTGGTGGTCCAAACTCTTTGAACTGCTTGGCTGTGACAAGCCGCGCATTGCTAGCATTTCCACCCGTATTTTGTGCAGGAGTCTCCCTTGTCTGATTTTGCATGAACTGCAAAAAGCTCCTAAACATTCCATCATTTATCGTTTGCTCGGTAGTGTTGTTTACAGGAGGAATATTGTCTTCCTGTTGTACGTTCTCCTGGTTTGTGACTAAAGGTTGTTCCACAGTCTCATACACTCCATTGCTAACGTTCTCAGCAGCCATTCTTAAATACTTCCATAAAACAAGGGTTAATTAAACAAATTAACATATCACATTATATCTATATATTATCACATTATATCCATGAACAAAGAATCGTGAACAATACCCATGAAGCGAATCGTGAATGAAGCGATACCGTGAAACGATTGCCGATCATGAAAAGTTCCAAATTTGATAAAGCGTTCAGACCAATAATCCTATGAAATGATATTAGATGAAACGAAATTTCTAATCATTTCAGGAATTATAGGAGCAATACTTACCATAGTAAGTTCAAATTTAGGAATATGAAATGAAATAATATTCCTTCCATACTATGGAGTATGAAAGAAAATAATATTTCTTACGATTATTGAAATAAAATAATATCCTTTACCTTGGTAGAAACTGGATTTGACTGGAATATCAGATATTATTCTGAGAAAATCTTGCAGAAAAAATACGCTCAAAATATTCTTATACTCAAGAAAAATACTCACAATACTTTAGAATAAGAATTTTTGAATTTGAAAATGGTGTGATTTTAGGATGAAGGGGTTACCCCCTATTTATACTAAAACCCTCGGATGAAAAAATCAACAAAGTCGCCTAACTTGCAATTTTTTTTTTTCTTCACCTAATCTTTTCCATTCAAAGCCTGCCTAACTTTTTTTTTCTTTCCACGCCTAACCTCTTTCTTTTCTTCTTTGCCCAACCAATCAACTCCTTAAGGCCCACACCAATGGAGAAAAGTATGCAGGCATCTTAATTTCCACCACCAACCATTTTCATTTTCACCAATTTATTTCCACCAATCATACCAACCAAAACAAAGTTACCACCTACTTTCTTTTGAAAACAAGTAGTCATATACATTTTGTTTACTTCCGTTTCAAATAAACACATGCTTATAAATTATAATAATAATATTATTAAACAATTATAATATATAATAATAATACACATGAATGAATATTTTATCGGAGAAATAATTGCCAAACTTTAAACAAATAATTCATACTAAAATTCCTTCATTTATAACCACATAAATAAATCCCTCATTTATATCCACATCAAATAAATATTTCCTTGTCATATAAATCAATAATAAATTATTCACAAATAATATTACAGAATCACAATTATGACAACCAGGCCGTTCCCAAGAAAGAGGGGGCTTTCCAATAAGGATTTCTCCTTACTGGCGCGTAATTAGGTGACCAAACCTCTCCTTGACAGAACTTTCTAGACATTACCAATAATGTTATCTAATAATATTATTCAAATATTATGAATTATTGATCTGATAATGGGAAATCTTATGCGGTGACAATTATTGAAATAACAATAATATAAAATATCAACGCAACAATTATTGAATCAATAAAAATAAAATATTGAATAAAGAATTATCAGAATAATTATTGAGTAGTGCCTTCTTTCATAAGAATCAATAATTCAACAATATCTGTGAAATACCGTAAGTGCTCTTTGTGCAACCACGCCAGACATCAGATTTTAACCACTGTGTAAACCAACAAAGTGTTAATTCAGTAATAATTACGTCGTTATTTATAAAAACTCAAACTTGTCATTTTCTTCATCCGACAGTTATTCATTATGGGGCCCATAAATGATCGCTACTGGTCGCATGAGATATTCCTCGATAAAAAAGAATATTCCACGACCAAACTAATATTCTCCTAAAACAACAATGATTATTTTTAACTACTTGCATATTTTACAAAATTTGCGTACATTTCACCCATAACCAAAATATTATATCAATTTAACACCTTATTATTCACAATAATAATTAGAGGAAATTCAATTTTATTTATAATAAGTTGGGGTCTTACAACCTCCCTTACTTATGAAATTTCGTCCTCGAAATTAACGTACGTACCTGGTGTTTCGAAAAGGTGAGGATACCTCGCTTTCATTTCTGATTCCAACTCCCAGGTTATTTCTTCAATAGCATGGTTTCTCCACAAAACCTTAACTTGTGGTATAACCTTCGTGCGTAGGACATGCTCTTTCCTATCCAAGATCTTAACAGGTATTTCTTCGTACGTTAAATCTTTGGCTATCTCGTCTGGTTCTAAAGCAATAATATGGTTTGGGTCTTTCACATATTTACGAAGCATGGAAATGTGAAAAATATTATGAACACGAGACATACTTGGAGGTAACGCGAGTCTATAGGCCACATTTCCTATTTGGTCAAGAATCTCAAATGGACCAACAAATCGTGGATTGAGTTTTCCTCTCTTCCCAAATCTTGTAACTCCTTTTCATGGTGCAACACGTAACAATACATGATCCCCAATATTAAATTTCACATCTTTTCGATGAAGATCAACATAACTCTTTTGTCGATCTTGTGAGGTTTGAATACGTTGTCGAATCATTTGGATCTTTTCTGTGGTCATGCGTACTAATTCTGGTCCCAACAATGTTGCTTCTCCCACCTCGTCCCAGCATACTGGAGAACGACACTTTCGTCCATACAACGCCTCGAATGAAGCCATGCCTATACTTGCTTGATAACTGTTGTTGTAGGAGAATTCCACCAGTGGTAGGTACTTATCCCAACTCCCTTTGAAATCTAGGACACAGAGTCTTAAAAGATCTTCAAGAATTTGAATAGTCCTCTCTGATTGTCCGTCCGTTTGAGGATGGTATGCCGAAAGTAAATCAGAACTGCGCCATAGCTTTTTGCAAGCTAACCCAAAATCTTGAAGTGAATCTTGGGTCACGATCCGAAACTATGGATACCGGCATGCCATGCAATCTCACAATCTCATTCGCGTACATACGAGCAAGGCGTTCAAGGGAATAAGTCTCACGTATCGGTAAGAAATGAGAAGACTTGGTTAATCTATCAACAATAACCCAAATCGCATCTATACCTTGAGAAACTTTGGGAAGACCTGTAACGAAATCCATGGTAATGTGTTCCCACTTCCATTTTGGAATCTCAAGTGGTTGCAATAGACCTTTTGGCACTTGATGTTCCGCCTTTACACGTTGACAGGTTAAACACCTCAAGATAAACTTCACGATCTCTCTTTTCATATTGTTCCACCAAAATGTGTGTCAAATATCATGATACATTTTGGTACTCCCAAGATGGATTGCAAACGGGGTGTTGTATGCCTCCATCATGATTCTATGCTTCAAGTCAGAATTGTTATGAACGCAAAGTCTAGAGTTGACTCGAAGTATTCCTTCTTCATCGATTCTTGCTTCTGGAATAACACCTTCTTGCACTTTCTTCTTCATACGCATTAGCCCCAGGTCCGTAGCTTGAGTAGCTTTAACTTTATCGATTAAAGTTGGTTCTACTCGTATATTCGCCATCTTCACGTGGGTCCCTGGAGTCTTTAACTCAATCTCCATCTTTTGTAAATCGTACAAAATGGGTCTTTGTGTTAACAACATCGCACTCGTACCCGCATACGATCTTCTACTCAATGCGTCAGCTACTACGTTTGCTTTTCCAGGATGGTATTGAATGGTATGATCGTAATCTTTCAACAGCTCGAGCCAACGTCGTTGCCGCATGTTGAGTTCCTTTTGGGTGAAGAATTATTTGAGGCTTTTATGATCCGTATAGATCTCCACTTTCTCCCCATACAGGTAGTGTCTCCAGATTTTCAACGCGAAAACGACTGCTGCCAACTCTAGATCATGAGTAGGATAATTCCTCTCATATTATTTGAGTTGTCATGAGGCATAGGCTATGAATTTCCCATGTTGCATGAGAACACATCCTAACCCTTTGCTCAAGCATCAGATATAACAAATCCATCCGATCTGATGGTATTGCGAGCAACAAGCGCCAAATAAGTCTCCTCTTGAACTCTTAGAAACTCTTCTCGCATTCCTCGCTCCATACAAATTTTGTATCCTTCTGAGTCAGCTGAGTTAACGGAGTAGCGATTCGAGAAAATCCTTCCACGAATCTCCGATAATAACAAGCTAAGCTTAAAACCCACGACTTCGGCCACCGATCATGGAAGCTTGGTTGCTCCCAACTTTGTATTGCTTCAATCTTCGCTGGGTCAACAGATACTCCATGTTTTGACATCACGTGCCCAAGAAATGCTATTTCCTCAAGCCAGAACTCGCATTTCTTCAGTTTGGCATATAGCTTGTTTTCACAAAGCCTTTCAAGCATCAGCTTCAAATGGTGCTCATGATCTTCACGGCTTTTGGAATAGATGAGGATGTCATCAATAAAGACAACAACGAACTGATCCAAATATTCTTTGAATACACGGTTCATCATATCCATGAAAGCAGTAGGAGCATTAGTCAATCCAAAAGACATGACTAAGAATTCATAATGCTCGTACCGAGTTCTGAAGGCAGTCTTTGGAATATCCTTAGTTTTAATCTTCAGCTGATGATATCCAGAATGAAGGTCGATCTTCGAAAAGAATTGTTCTCCTTGCAACTGGTCAAACAGGTCATCAATGCGAGGTAACGGATACCTATTCTTGATGGTGACATGGTTCAATTCTCGATAGTCAATAAAAAGTCGCATACTCCCGTCTTTCTTCTTTACGAATAAAACAGGAGCACCCCAATGAGATGTACTAGGACGAATGAACCCAATGTCTAACAATTCCTGCAGTTGGACTTTTAACTCCTGAAGTTCAATAGGAGCCATTCGATATGGGGTTTTAGAAATGGGTTTTGTACCCGGTTCAAGGTCAATAAAGAATTCAACATCACGTTCTGGGGGTAGACCAGGAAGTTCTTCAGGAAATACATCAGGAAATTCACTAACAACAGAAATATTATTCAAATCTGACTTGTCTTGTCTCTGTTCAAATCCATAACATGGGCTAAGAAAGCTTGACATCCGTTTTTCAATAAATGAATAGCTTTGTGGCTTGATATGACAGTGACTGATTTTATTGGTTTAGTAGTTTGAATTCGTATGACAGGTTGGTTAGGAATATGAAAACTAACAACCTTACGAAAACAATCAATTTTAGCATGATGAGTGGTTAACCAATCAATTCCTAAAATCACATCAAAAGCAAGTATCTTTAAAGAGATATGATCAACAGGTAATGTGATAGTGCCAACTTGGATTAAGCAAGATTTATAAACTGTAGATGTAACGAAGGTTTCACCCAACGGAGTTTCAACAGATAAGTCAAAGTCCAATTTCTCCGGAGTCAAGTTTAAACGTTGAGCACAAGCAGGAGAGATAAATGAATGGGTAGAACCGGTATCTAGTAAGGTATAAACTTCGCAAGAGTTCAAGATTAACTTACCCGTGATCACCTCGTTCGGGTTCCTCGCGTTTTGGCCAGTCACGACAAACGCTCTTCCAGGAACCGTTAATTTCGACTTATCCGGGATAGCCTTTGGAGTCAACATCCCTGTTGAACTTGGTTTTGTAACTAGACAATCTCTAGCTATATGACCTTCCTTTCTACAGTTATAACACACCTTGGATTGTTGTGGACAGTTTGGGCTGATGTATCCCTCCTTCCTGCATTTGTAACAAATGACCGGTGCTCGTTCTCCTCCCCTAAAAATAGTTGATGTGTGTGCTGATGTATTCACGTTATCATTGTTGAACCTTCTCTTTTTGAAATCTCCTCCCGACTCGCTCCTTCTATTATCACGGCCACGATTACCACCAGAGTGGTTACCGCTTTTGTCCGAATGTTTTCCTCCCTGCTGGTTTTCATTGCTCCGATGGCTACCGCCACCGGTATGACTCTGGTTGTGGTCCCTCGGTTGCACATACTCATTATCTCGCTCTAATAATTGAGCCATGTTTACAACATCGAATATAAAGAAAATTTTCGAGAGATAAGATATTGCCGAATCTCGGGCTTTAGACCTCTCAGAAACATCCTCGTCATTCGTTCCTCATTCTCAACCAAATGAGGTGCAAACCTGGATAACTCTGCAAACTTCGCCTCGTACTGGGACACCGTCATGTTGTTTTGTTATAGTCTGATAAACTCCACCTCCTTCATATGATGAATACTTTCAGGAAAGTACTTGTCATTGAATAGTTTCTGAAACGTTTCCCAAGACATGCCTTGAAAGCGCCGTCGGGTACGCTTCTGATTCGCACCAAGAGTTGTTTGCCTCACCGCGAACATAAAGGTGGCGAATGGAACCTTCGTTCCTCCGCATCCCAAGACATAGAATATCTTGGTAATTTGTTTGACCCACGCTTCGCCGCCATGATCGGATTCGGCTTTCCCTTAAATTTCGTGGTCCCAACTCTTTGAACTGCTTGGGTTTGTGACAAGTCGCGCATTGTTAGCATTTCCACCAGCGTATTTTGTGCACGAAGTCTCCTCGTCCCCGATTTTGCATGAATCGCAAAAAGTTCCTAAACATTCCATCATTCATCGCTTTCTCAGTAGTGTTGTTTATTGGAGGAATATTGTCTTCCGTCAGACGTTCTCCGGTTTGTGACTAAAGGTTGTTCCACGCCTCATACACTCCATTGCTAACGCTCTCAAGTGACCATTCTAAAATAACGCCATAAAACAAGGGTTAATTAAACAAATTAATATATCACATTATATCCATATATTATGAATGACCAACAAATAAGCTTAGGTAGGATATACTAAATGAAAAGATTTACTCATCTCTCCCTCCTAGTTCTATTCCCCGATCTCCGCCAATGACCATATCCCTAAGCTCTGATACCAACTGTGACGCCCCCAAAATAGGTATACATCACCCATTCTGAGTCGCCAAATACATGGTACAGAAACAAATACAACTTCAGTAATATAATTGCCGTGCAAAATACGACAACACATATACTGTGAGTTTGAATACAAATATTATATACTAGAGAGTATACAAACTCAAAAGGAGTCCTCATTACAATTATTGATACACTAATTTACAAAATATTGAGGACTACTAATATATCTATCCTGAACCATCACTCCATACCCCGGCTAGTTCCTACTATATTCTCACCTCCTGAGAAGAAAAATGGAACAAAAGGAAAAGGGTGAGCTCAACTAGCCCAATAAAGAATATTATGACTAAGTTAATATACAACAATTTATCATTAGTCTTCAATAGGGAAAAATATGATAAAATATAATAGACAACAAGTTTTAGATCAACAACTTCAGCGGAAACATCAATCCATTAGAAGTATTAAGTAGAGAAAGAATTTTTCTATCTTCTAAGTTTTAACAGTCCATCATCAATAATTTATTCCTGTAACATCAATCAATATACATCCTGAATCAAATATTCATCTTTGCACTACAGGCCAAAGATATTCATTTGTATCACCAGTTGGTCATGCTCATCTCAACACCTATTCATCTTTGCACTACGGGCCAAAGATATTCATCAGTTAATCATTCATCTTTGCTCTACGGGCCAAAGATATTCAGTAATATCATCATTTATGACTGAGGAAGATGAAAAATATTTTAAAGAACGAATCTAGTGAGACAGAAGGACAAATATTAGGGATTCATATTTCAGTCTATCCAAGTTCAATAATACTCCATAATAAACTATAGTTGTGACACCCCCAAAATAGGTCTACATCACCCATTCTGAGTTGTCAATACACGGTACAGAAACAACTACAACTTTATTATTACACTAGTAAAACTGTGAGTTTAAATACAGATATTGCCATCTAGACAATATCCACATACAAATAAATCCTCATCATAATTATTGATACATTATTTTACAACAATGGTGAGGACTACTAAACAACTCTCCCTAGAACTTTCATTCCATACCCGACTCTCGTACTCGCTTATATTCTCGCCTCCCGAGAAGAAAAATGGAACAAAAAGGAAAAGGGTGAGCTTTGACTAGCCCAATAAAGAATATTATGACTAAGATAATATACAACAAAATTATCGTTAGTCTTCAACAGGAAAAATATAATAGAATACAATAGACAACAAGTTTTAAATCAATATTCGCAATGAAATAATAATTCATTAGAAGAGTTAAGAGAGAATGCAAACTACTATCTTCTATGTATGAATTTTAAAGTTCATCGCTCTATTTTTTTATCCGTAACATCAATCAATATATATCCGGGATCAAATATTCATCCTCAGACTACTGTGCCAAGGACATTCACCGATTGATCATGTTCATCTAAACACTGCTCATCTTTGCACTACGGGCCAAAGATATTCATCGAAATCATTCATCTTTGCACTATAGGCCATGAGATATTCATCGAAATCAATCATCTTTGCACTACTGAAGCCAAAGATATTCAATAATATCATCATTTAAAACTGAGGATGATGAAAAATATTTTTTTTTAAAGAAACGAATCCGGTGAAACAAAATGACAAGGATTAAGGATTAAAGATTCATACTTTGTTTTATCCACGCCCAAAAATACCTCAAAAAAATAATCATAGTGGTGTAAAATTCAAGAATGATCAAAACATGGATACAATCAAAACTAGTATCCACAATAGATATTTTGGACGAAAAGGAAAATTTTCATTTTTCGATGAATAGTGCCAGATTCGTGAATAAGATCAGATATCGTGAATAGTGTCGTATCGTAAATAGTAACTCCGACACCAAAAGTTCTAAATTTGATAAAACTTCAGATCAATATTTCAAAGATAATGATATTGAAGAAATAATATCATTACGAAAAAAAAAATATCCCTTACCTCGAAAAGACAAGATTTAACCTGGAATATGGATATAGGCTATAACTTGAACTTTCACCGTATAAGCAATACTCAAAGTATACTCAAAATACTCACAAGAATATACCGATAATATAGAGAGAAAACTTCATTTTCGGTGTGATTTTCAATTCTAACCTAAGCACCCTATTTATAGGAAAATGCTTGTAACACCAAAGCGTAAAATTTAATATAATATTATATATATATATATATATATATATATATATATATATATATATATATAATCTTCTACGTACTCATTCTAGATTTCAATTCCCAAAGATTTCACATGCTCCCTTCTAGAACAAGTAAAAAAACGTTTTTCTTTTATAAAATAATTTAAATTTCCAAAATCAATTATTTTAGAGCTTCAGAACTTCAATAATTCATAATAAATAGCCCTTTTGTCAAACAATTCAAATCACTCGAGTTTTTATAGGAAATTCAATTCTCTACAACTTTACGTAAGAAAGTTTTTCCAAATTCCAAACAAAAATTGACCGAAATCCATAAACCAAGCGATTTTACGTGTTATAATCAAATTTGGTCAATAAATGGGGTCCACCAGACATCTTTAACATGTTTTAAACATTTATTGCAAATAAAAAAATACTCTTCCTCCTCAGATACTCATATATCCCACATTCGTTGTAAAATATCATAATTATTATATTATTAAAATATAATAATATATATATTTAAATGAATTATTTTATCGTAAAAGATAAAATATTAATTTTCAACAATTGTCACATTAAAAATTTTCTCCATCTATATCCACATAAAATCAATATTTTCCTCATCATATGAATCAATAATTAATTATTCACAAATAATATTACAGAATCACAATATTGCCAACCAGTAGCTCCTCAGAAAGAGGGGCTTTCAATAAGAATTTCTCCTTCTTGGCTTGCAATTAGGTGACCAAACCTCTCCTTAGACGTAACTTTCTAGACATTTCCAATAATGTTATCTAATAATATTATTCAGATAATATGAATTATTGCTTCGATAATGAAAAAATACGTGTAATGACAATTATTGAAACAACAATGAAGATAAAATATCAACGCAACAATTATTGAACCAATAAAATAAAATATCGAATAAAGAATTATCGTAACAATTATTGAGTAGTGCCTTCTTCACGTAAGAGTCAATAATTGGTGCAATACTGTGCTTATTGTGCAACAACGCCAGACATCGTGTTTTAACCACCGGGTATTCCAACAAAGGTAAACCAGAATAACTACGCCGTTATTTTTAAACAACTTATATTTGTCGTTGCTTTTCCTCCAATCGCTTTCAGTTATGGGCCCATACATGGTTGCAAGGCGCGTCGCATTTAATATTCCCCGACAGAGATTTAATATTCCACGACCAAACGAATATTCCCAAACAACAATGAATATTTTATAACCACTTGCTTATTTTAAAATATTTGCATATTTTACCCATAACTATCCACATTAATCACATCAACCCTTACTATTTCAAAATAATAATTAGAGGAATTAAATTTTATTTATTAATTATTTGGGGTCTTACAATAGTGGAGTGAAATTCAAGAATGAAGATCAAAACATGGATTAAATTTCAAGAATAAGGGTCACAAGATAACTTGAAAAAAAATATAATTTTTTTTTTTTTGTGAAACGAAAGCGGTGAGCGATGCCGTGAACAAAGAATCGTGAACAATACCCATTAACAAAGAATCGTGAACAATACCCATGAACGAAGAATCGTGAAGCAAGATCGTGAAACGAAGACTTTATCGTGAAAAGTTTCAAATTTGATAAAACGTTCAGACCAATAATCCTATGAAATGATATTAGATGAAACGAAATTTCTAATCATTTCAGGAATTATAGAAGCAATACTTACCATAGTAAGTTCAAATTTAGGAATATGAAATGAAATAATATTCCTTCCATACTATGGAGTATGAAAGAAAATAATATTTCTTACGATTATTGAAATAAAATAATATACTTTACCTTGGTAGAAACTGGATTTGACTGGAATATCAGATATTATTCTGAGAAAATCTTGCAGAAAAAATACGCTCAAAATATTCTTATACTCAAGAAAAATACTCACAATACTTTAGAATATGAATTTTTGAATTTGAAAATGGTGTGATTTTAGGATGAAGGGGTTACCCCCTATTTATACTAAAACCCTCGGATGAAAAATCAACAAGCTGCCTAACTTGCAAATTTTTTTCTTCACCTAATCTTTTCCATTCAAAGCCTGCCTAACTTTTTTTTTCTTTCCACGCCTAACCTCTTTCTTTTCTTCTTTGCCCAACCAATCAACTCCTTAAGGCCCACACCAATGGAGAAAAGTATGCAGGCATCTTAATTTCCACCACCAACCATTTTCATTTTCACCAATTTATTTCCACCAATCATACCAACCAAAACAAAGTTACCACCTACTTTCTTTTGAAAACAAGTAGTCATATACATTTTTTACTTCCGTTTCAAATAAACACATGCTTATAAATTATAATAATAATATTATTAAACAATTATAATATATAATAATAATACACATGAATGAATATTTTATCGGAGAAATAATTGCCAAACTTTCAACAAATAATTCATACTAAAATTCCTTCATTTATAACCACATAAATAAATCCCTCATTTATATCCACATCAAATAAATATTTCCTTATCATATAAATCAATAATAAATTATTCACAAATAATATTACAGAATCACAATTATGACAACCAGGCCGTTCTCAAGAAAGAGGGGGCTTTCCAATAAGGATTTCTCCTTACTGGCGCATAATTAGGTGACCAAACCTCTCCTTGACAGAACTTTCTAGATATTACCAATAATGTTATCTAATAATATTATTCAAATATTATGAATTATTGATCTGATAATGGGAAATACTGTGCAGTGACAATTATTGAAATAACAATAATATAAAATATCGGTATAACAATTATTGAATCAATAAAATAAAATATTGAATAAGAATTATCGTAACAATTATTGAGTAGTGCCTTCTTTCATAAGAATCAATAATTCAACAATATTTGTGAAATACGTAGTGCCATCTTTGTGCAACCACGCCAGACATCGTATTTTAACCACCGTGTAATCCAATGTTGTTAAAGTAACAATTACGCCGTTATTTATAAAAACTCAAACATCGTTTTCTTCATCCGACGGTTATTACGTTATGGGGCCCTAAAGGAATTTGCGCAAGTCAACGGACGGACATTCCCAACAAAAAGAATATTCCACGATCAAACGAATATTCTCCGACAACAATGATTATTTTATAACTACTTGCATATTTTGCAAAATTTGCACATTTCACTTATAACCAAAATATTATATCAATTGAACACCTTATTATTCACAATAATAATTAGAGAAAATTCGATTTTATTTATAATAAGTTGGGGTCTTACACACACCATAATATTAAAAAAATTATTTCGAGAAAATTAAATCTTTATTCATAAAATCTTGGGTCTCACAATCTCCCCTACTTATAAAATTTCGCCCTCAAAATTTACGTACGTACCTGGTATGCCGAACAGGTGAGGATACCTTGACTTTACTTCAAATTCTAACTCTTGAGGTATATCCTTTGAGCGTCGAATATGATCCTTCTTATCTAAGATGTTAACACGTATCTCCTCATACGTTAAATCTTCTGTTATCTCGTCCGGTTCTAAATTAATAATGTGGTTCGGGTCGTCCACATATTTACGTAACATCGATACGGAAAAAAAAAAGTTCTGAACACGCAACATACATGGCGGTAAAACGAGTCTATAGGCCATAGTTCCTACTTCATCGAGGATTTCAAATGGGCCAATTAAATCGAGGGTTGAGATTTCCTCTTTTCGTCGATTCTTCCTTCTAGAATAACGCCCTCTTGAACCTTCTTTTTCACATTCATCAGCTCCGGGTGTGTAGCTTGAGCGGCTTTAACTTTATCGATTAAAGTGAATTCTACTTGTATATTTGTTATCTTCACGTGGGTTCGTATATTCGCACGTGTAACCGCATACGATCTTCTACCCAACGCGTTAGCTACCATGTTCGCTTTTCTTACGATGGTATTGAATGGTACGATCGTAATCTTCAACAGCTTGAGTCAACGTCTTTGGCGCATGTTACGTTTATTTTAGTTTAAGAAATATTTGAGGGTTTTAGAAATGGGTTTTGTACTGGGGTCAATACAAAATTCGATTTCACGCTCTAGGGGTAGGCTAAGAAGTCTTCAAGAATACGCCAGAAAATTTATTAACAATAGAAATATCGTTCAAAACTATGACCCTCATCCAAGACTTGGATAGTACGTCACATTGATACCTATCAACTTGCCATCATCATTCACAACGTCCCCTACGGAAAGTCTGGCTTTGGTGCATTCTACACAAGAAAGTCAACAACAAAAGGACCGGGCTCTTTACTTATGGCTTGATATGACAATGATTGACTTTAGTTGTTTGGTTGCTTGAATTCGTATAATAGGTTGGTTAGGAATATGAAAGCTAACAACCTTACGAAAAGCATGATGAGTAGTTAACCAATTGATTCCTAAAATCGCATCAAAGGCAAGTATTTTCAAAGAGATAAGATCGACAGATAACGTGAAAGTGTTGATTTGAACAAGATTTATAAATAGTGGAGGTAACGAAGGTTTCTCCCAACTGAGTTTAAACAGATATATCAAAGTCTAACTTCTCCGGAGTTTCAAACATTGAACACAACTAGGTAAACTACAAGAGTAAGTAGAACCGATATCTAACACGGTATAGACTTCACAAGACATTATGACTAACATACCCGTGATAATTTTATTCAGGTTCCGTGTCACGAAAAAAAAACGCTCTTTCTTAAACTACCGGCTTTAGCTTGTCTGGGACATCCTTTGGCATCACTACACCAGCTGGACTTAACTTCACCATACGACAAAATCGAGCTAGGTGACCTTCTCTTCCGTAATTAAAACACGTTTTGGATGGTCACAGATGAGTTTGACGGATGTGTCCCTCTGTTCGCAGATTTGAAACATACTGACCGGTGGTCGTTCTTCTTCTTTGAAACGGGTCTTTGGTGCCGACGTCTTTATGTCATTGTTGAACCTTCTCTTCTTCAAATGTCCATTCTTATTGTTTTTGCCATGATTACTACCGAAGTGGTTACCATTTCTGACATATTGATTCCCTCCATGCTTATTATCACCGCTTTGATGACTGTTATCACCGGTATTATCATTTTGCTGGCTACTCTCTTTTGGTTTGGTTGAATCATTATCGCGCTCCAATAATTGAGCCCTATTAACAACATCTGAATACAAACACAGTTTATGAGAGATAAGATATTGACGTATCTCAAGTTTCAAATCTCTTAGAAACATTCGCGTCATTCTCTCCTCATTATCAACCAAATAAGACATAAATCGGGACAACTTGACAAACTTGGCTTCGTACTGCGATACAGTCATGTTGTTTTGCTCCAACTTGATAAATTCCGCCTCCTTCATGTGACAAATGCTTTCGGAAAAATACTTGTCATTGAACAGCTCTTGGAACTTCTCCCAAGACATCTTGAGTGCGTCAGGCTGGGTACGTTTTACAGATTCCCACCAGTGATCTGCCTCTTCACGCAACATAAAGGTGGCAAAGAGAACCTTTTGCTCCTCGGAGCATCCCAAGACATCAAATATCTTGGTGATATGCTTTAACCACATCTCCGCCTTAAGTGATTCTGGCTTTCCCAAAAACTCCGGTGGTCCCAGCTCCTTGAATTTCTTAGCGGTGACCAACCGTGGGTTGCAATTGTTTCCTCCTGCATTATGAACAGGAGCCGCCTTCACCTGATGTTGCATGAATTCTAAAAAGCTCTTAAGCGCATCAGCAGTCATTAATTGATCGGTGTTGTTGTTAATGTGGAGGATTATCGCCATCCTGTTGCACATTGTCCGATTATTGATCGTGGAGACTCAATAGTCTCGTGCTCCATTGCTTATCTCAACATTTTCAGGATGCCATTTTCAAATACTACCACAAAACAAGGGTTAATTAACATATCACATATTATCTCTATACTCTCGACCGACCAATTAAATACCAAATAAACTTAGGTAGGTCATACTAATGAAGGAATTCGATCTCTCCCCTCCTAGTTCTATTCTCACATCCTAGCGTGGATCATATCCCTAAGCTTTGATACCAAATGTGACACCCAGAAATAGGTATACATCACCCATCTTGAGTCTTGGGATACATGGTACGTAATTCAAATACAACTTAATAATACAACTGCCGGTGTACAATACGACAAAACATAAACCGTGAGTTTGAATACAAATATTGTCTACTGAGAGTATACAAACTCAAAAGGAGTCCTCATTATAATTATTATCACACTATTTCATAGAATAGTGAGGACTACTAATGCACCATCTAGGACCATCACTCCGTTCCCCAACTCGTCCCCCGACTATATTCTTATTTCACAAGAGAAACGGTGAAAGAAAGAGTGAGCTCAACTAGACCAAGAAGAAATATAATGACTAAGATAATGCGAGAATAAATTATCATTAGCCTTAAAATGATGTTAAACCGATACAATATAACAAACATCAAGTTTAATCTGCAAATGAACAAGCAATCTATTAAAAGAGTCAAGTAGAGAATAAAATCTATCATCTTTTATGATTTAAAAGGTTTTCATCACTTTTATCGCCGGGGACTCGACTTAATAAATAATTCACATCATCGAATCACCCCGCACTATGGCCAAGTATATTCTTTAAGTATCACGACCACGAATTATCCATGCACTACTAGCTAAAGATAATCATGTTTTCATCAATCAGTCCGATCATGCCATAAAACAATTCATCTTTGCACACTTGGTCAAGAGAATCCATAGCCATAATCATACCAAAAATCGTCCATCAATGCACTACGGGCAAATGAGGACTTTTTCCACATCATTTGTAACATTACGGTCATGATTACCTTTGAATAATCCTCGGTCATAATCATACCAAGTCCATCTATACACTACTGAAGCCATGAGATGACTTTCAACAAAATATAAGCATGAGGATAATGACAATGATATAAGAATTCAATAAAACAAGTTCAAGAATTAATTTATCCAGAACTAATAACGCCCAAATTGTCAACCTGATCATGCTTTAGAGAGTAAAATTCAAGAATGCTCGAGAAGAATATTTCCATGAAAAGATCTTTGGATGAAGCGCAAATATCAAGGATATTCCACTAATTTCATGGAGTATGGAAGTCAAAGTTTTAACCAATGAGTATAATAAAGAATGGAATAACAAAGAAATCACCATGCATGCGGTACTTCACATGACAAAGTTATTCCAATGTAATAATAATTAACGGAACCGGTCATGCGAAAAAACGCATGCATGGGATGTTCAACAGAATAATAAAGAAACGAAATAATACAGAAATCACCATGCATGCGGTACTTCAGATAGACGAGTTATTCCAATGTAATACTAATAAAAGGCGGAATCAGTCCCGGCAGAAAGCGCATGTGCATGGGATATTCCAACAGAATAATAAAGAATGAAATAACAGAAGAATTTCACCAAGTATAGGTTATCCCGCGTATACAGGTTATTCCAACAGAATAATAAAGAATGGAATAACTGAAGTTCTCTTCATGAATAAGAAAGAAAGAATACCCCTTATGAGTACAACAAATAATATTCCCTACCTTAGAAAGAAAAATCTTTGGATACGAAGTAGTGAAATAGCAGAACACTTTTCTTCTTTCTCTCTATAGTTTTTCTCTCTATAGTTTCAGTGAATTCGTAAGAAATAATGAATGAATGAGCTTCTATTTATAGAAAAATGGACTGCATAGTAACTAACTCATGAATGGTCTAGATTGATTTACTTTAATCGTGATCCATATTTAAAGCAAAATCTTTTAAATAAAATATAATATATTCTATTTATAATCTAATAAAAGCGAATAACTTTATAAAAGATTTTACTATGCAAATCTTATATGCAGGCACTATACAAATACTATGCATAATAAAATATAATATATTCTATTTATAGAATAACTTTATAAAAGTATTACATTTTATATAAAATGATTTTACTATGCAAAATACTATCACAGAGACACTATATAACACTATGCATAATAGAATATAGTATATTCTATTTATAGAATAACTTTATAAAAGTATTACATTTTATTACATTAATAATATCAATAAAACAAAAGCTGGGTGACTTATCACGTAAGCATCAATAATCAATCTGGTATCTTACTTATGTAACCACGCATATTCTTTGTACTTTTAACACTTGCAAAGTGTTTCAGCGATTAACGGTAAAACTTCCATCGTTATTTCCATAAAATATTTTTGTCGTTTTCTCGATCAGACAATAATTTAGTTTAATAAGGGTCCACCAATGATTGTCTTCGTCGTGCGGATATTCCAAGCAAAAAGAATATTCCCAAACCAATCGAATATTATACAACAACTTGCACACTTTACAAAATTTATAAATACTACCCACAACTATAACATTATATCAAATCCACACCATAATATTAAAAAAATTATTTTGAGAAAATTAAATCTTTATTCATAAAATCTGGGGTCTCACAGTCTCCACACAAAACGTGAGGCTTGATGCTTCTGACACAAGGCAGATGATACTCTACGATTCAGATCATGGTGACTTGTCGCCTTGGTGCTTGGTCTGATGCTATCAGCAGAGAGCACTACGATTTCTCTTAAATACTTGCACACTACGATCTTTGCTTGCTTGAGTTGTAAACTCTACGTTTCTGAGAGCACACTACGATCTTTGAGTTGGTTCGGCAAACGTTGGGACCACTCTACGATTTCTGAATAGGCCCTTCAAGGCAGGCACACTACGATCCTCGAAGCTCTACATTTCTGCTTTGACTTCTGCAATCTTGATCAGATTGATACACTACGAATTCTTCGAAGCCTATCTATTACATCTCAAGATCAACCTAACATGTGAGACCCCGAATTTTATGAAATAAAAGTATTCAATTTTTCTATTTTGGTAAATAGTTAAATTGATAAAAGTTTAAAGTTAAGGGTAATATGTGAATTTTTTTTTTTTTCAAAGTAAGCAAGTTGATATAAAATATTCGTTGTGTCGGGGAATATTCGATTAGTCGGGGAATATTCTTTTTGTCGGGGAATATCCGTACGACGGTACAATCATTGGTGGACCCCACAACGGAATTATTGTCGGATCGAGAAAACGACAAAAATGTTTTTATGAAAATAACGGCGGAAGTTTTACCGTTAACTGTTGAAATACCCGGTATTAAAAGTACAATAATACGCGTGGTTGTATAGTAGCACATGGTATTGATTATTGATGCTTACGTAATAAGTCACTCGGTTTTGTTTTATTAGTATTATTAGTGTAATAAAACAGAAAAACTTTTTATATAAAACAGAATACTTTTATAAAGTTATTCTATAAATAAAATATATTATATTTTATTATGCATAGTGTTTGCATAGTGCCTACATAGTAAATTTTTTTTATATAAAACAGAATACTTTTATAAAGTTATATATTTTATTAGACAATAATTAGAATATATTATATTTTATTATGCATAGTGCTCAGATATAGTGTTTCAGATAGTAAAATCTTTTATAAAGTTATTCGTTTTATTAGATTATAATTAGAATATATTATATTTTATTTAAAAGATTTTGCAAATATGGACCGTCAGATTAAAGTAAATCAATCTGGACCGTTCATGAGTTAGTTCTTATCTGCAGTCCCTTTTTTTATAAATAGAAGCTCATTCCTTCATTATTTCTTACAATTCACGAAACTCTAGAGATAAACTATAGAGAAAGAAGAAAAGTATTCTCTTACTTCACTACTCATATATCCAGTACTCTTCTTCTTAAGGTAGGGGATATTATTTGTTGTACTCGTAAGGGGTATTATTTCTTTTGTATTCATGAAGAGAACTCCTGTTATTCCATTCTTTACTATTATGTTGGAATAACCTGTCTATGCGAAGTATCGCATACTTGGTGAAATTCTTCTTTTATTTCATTCTTTATTATTATGTTGGAATAACCTGTTTATGCGAAGTACCACATACATGGTGAAATTCTTCTATTATTCCATTCTTTATTATTCTATCGGAATATCCTGTCGGTGCGTTTACGCATGACCTGGTTCCATTATTTATTATTCTGTTGGAATATCCTGTCTGTGCGATCTATTGCATGTGTGACGCCCCCAAAAAAGGTATACATCATCCATCTTGAGTCGCCAGATACATGGTACAGAAACAAATACAACTTCAGTAATATAATTATCGTGCAAAATACGACAACACATATACTGTGAGTTTGAATACAAATATTGTATACTAGAGAGTATACAAACTCAAAAGGAGTCCTCATTACAATTATTGATACACTATTTTACAAAAATAGTGAGGACTGCTAAACAACTATCTTGAATTATCACTCCATACCCTGGCTAGTTCCTGCTAAATTCTCTCCTCCTGAGAAGAACAATGGAACAAAAAGGAAAAGGGTGAACTCAACTAGCCCAGTAAAGAATATTATGACTAAGATAATATACAACAAATTATCATTAGTCTTCAACAGGAAAATCTAATAAAATATAATGACAACAAGTTTTAGATCAACAACCTGCAATGGAAACAACAATCCATTAGAAGAGTCAGTAGAGAAAGAATTCTACTATCTTCTAAGATTTAAAAGTCCATCATCAATATTTTATCCCTGTAACATCAATCAATATACATCTTGAATCAAATATTCATCTTTGCACTACAAAAGCCAAAGATATTCATTTGTATCACAAGTTGGTCATGTTCATCTCAACACTGTTGATCTTTTGCTTCTGGGCCAAAGATATTCATTAGGTAATCATTCATCTTTTGCACTCTGGGCCAAAGATATTCAAGAATATCGTCATTTAGATTTGAGGATGATGAAAAATATTTTAAAGAAAACGAATCCAGTGAGACAGAAGGACAAATATTAGGGATTCGTATCACAGTTTATCCAAGATCAATAATACTCCATAATAACTAATTTTGAAGCATAATTCAAAAATAAAGATCAAAACATGGATACAATCAAAGATAGTAACCATAATAGACATCTTGGACAAAAAGAAGAAAATTTCATTTTTCGGTGAATAGTGCCGTATTCGTGAATAGTGTCGTATACGTGAATAGTAACCCCGACACAAAAAGTTCCAAATTTGTTAAAAATTTCAGACCAATATTTTGGTATAATGATATTGAAGAAAATAATATAATTTAGGAAGAAAATAACATCCCTTACTCAAAAAATAAGTACTTTGATTTGAATTTGAGGATATAGTCTTGATGTAAACTTGCAGACTGAATAGCAACTCTCAAAGTATCAAAATACTTACTAAAATACGCTCGACAATATAGAGAGAAAGAAAACTTATTTCTGGTGTGATTTTCAATTCTAACTTAAGCGCCTATTTATAGGAAAATGCTAGAACGCCATAGGAGACTAAATAATAAAATAATATTATTTAATTAAAAAATTCTCTACGCATGCTTTGAACAAGTCTAGCATGCCTTCTTTGAAAAACAAACCAGCAGCCCACATGCTTGAAAAATTAAAAAGTGGGTTCCCCCCGCATAATTTAATAAAAATCATTTTATTTTCTGAAACTTCAGTAATTCATAATAAATAGCCTTTTATCAGAAAAATTCGAAACTCACGTGTTTCTATAGGAAATTTAATTCTCTACAACTTTGTAGAAGAAAGTTTTTCCAAATTCCAATCATAAAATACCCGAAATCCACAAACGGATGATTTTTAATACCTCAATTTCGATAAAATACTGATAAAACACCTCAACATTAACTCCTTCACTTTTAACCACAATAAATATATCCAACATTTATATCCACAAAAATAAATATTTCTTTATCATATGAATCAATAACTAATTATTCTCAAATAATATTACAGAATCACAATTATGACAACCAGGCCGTTCCTAAGAAAAAAAGGGGCTTTCCAATAAGGATTAGGTGACCAAACCTCTCCTTGACAGAACTTTCTAGACATTGCCAATAATGTTATCTAATAATATTATTCAAATAATATGAATTATTAATCTGATAATGGGAAATACTGTGCAGTGACAATTATTGAAACAATAATAATATAAAATATCAACGCAACAATTATTGAATCAATAAAATAAAATATTGAACAGTAACTACTGTAACAATTATTGAGTAGTGCCTTCTTACGTAAGAATCAATAATTCCACAAATCTTTGTGCAATACCGTAGCCATCTTTGTGCAACCACGCGTAGACATCGTATTTTAACCATCGGGTATTCCAACAGTGTTAATGGTAACAACTACGCCGTTATTCAATTTTGTCGTTTTCTTCATCCAACCGTTATCCGTTATGGGGCCCATAAATGGCTGCGCCGTCGTACGAATATTCCCCAACAAAAAGAATATTTCATGACCAAACGAATATTCCCCGACAAATGAATATTTTATAACCACTTGCATATTTTGAAAATTTTGCACATTTCACCCATAACCAAAGTTTTATATCAAATTAATACCTTATTATTCACAATAATAATTAGAGGAAATTTGATTTTATTCATTAATAAGTTGGGGTCTTACAACCTCCCCTCCTTATAAAATTTCATCCTCAAAATTGACGTACGTACCTGGTGTTTCGAAAAGGTGAGGATATCTCGCTTTCATTTCTGATTCTAACTCCCAGGTCATTTCTTCAATAGCATGGTTTCTCCACAAAACCTTAACTTGTGGTATAACCTTCATGCGTAGGACATGCTCTTTCCTATCCAAGATCTTAACAAGTACCTCCTCGTACGTTAAATCTTCGGCTATCTCGTCTGGTTCTAACTCAATAATGTGGTTCAGGTCTTTAACATATTTACAAAGCATAGATATGTGAAAAACATTATAAACACGAGACATACTTAGAGGTAATGCGAGTCTATAGGCCACATTTCCTATTCGGTCAAGAATTTCAAATGGACCAACAAATCGTGGATTGAGCTTTCCTCTCTTCCCAAATCTTGTAACTCCCTTCCATGGTGCAACACGTAACAATACATGATCCCTAATATTAAATTTCAAGTCCTTCCTATGAAGATCCGCATAACTCTTTTGTCGATCCTGTGCCGCCCCCAAAATAGGTCCATATCATCCAACCTATTCTGAGTCGCCAAATACATGGTAAAGAAAACAACTACAACTTTATTACAACAATTGTCGTACAAAATACAACAACACATATGCTGTGAGTTTGGATACAAATATATACCAAATGTGACACATGTCCCAACCGTGGACAGCACCTCATAGTGACACCTTACATAAAGGTATAGTCAAAAACTATTTTAGAAATTAGAATCTTTGGAAAGTGCTCAAGGAAACCTTCATACATGGGAGACCATGCGTCTAGGTTATGATAGATATCATATGGCCACAGAATTATCCTTGGTTGACCCAATAGACCCCAAAGAAAAACGAGAAGATTACTATCATATAAATCAATAATTAATTATTCACAAATAATATTACTGTAATCACAATTATGACAATGACAGGTAGTTTCAGGAAGAGGGGCTTTCAGATAAGATTTCTTCTCTTCTTGGGGCGCAATTAAGTGACCAAACCTCTCCTCGATGTGAACTTTCTAGACATTGCCAATAATGCTATCTAATAATATTATTCAAATAATATGAATTATTGATCTGATAATGGAGATACTGTGCAGTGACAATTATTGAACAATAATAATATAAAATATCAACGCAACAATTATTGAATCAATAAAATAAAATATTGAACAGTAATTACTGTAACAATTATTGAGTAGTGCCTTCTTACGTAAGGATCAATAATTCAACAAATATGCGCGTCACAACCGTATGCAATTTATGCGCGCAACCACGCGTATTACTGTATTTTAACCATCGGGTATTCCAACAGTCTTAACAGTAACAACTATGCCGTTATTTATAAAAACTCAAACTTTGTCATTTTCTTCATCTGACATTTATCTGTTATGGAGCCCATAAATAGCTGCGCCGTCGTACGAATATTCCTCGATAGAAAGAATATTCCACGACCAAACGAATACTCCGATAAATGAATATTTTATAACCACTTGCGTATTTTGAAAATTTTCATATATCACCCTTAACTTTAACCTTTTATCAATTTAACCATTTATCAAATAGAAAAATTGAATACTTTGATGTGTCCCTCCCCTCCGCATTTGAAGCATATGATAGGTGGTCTTTCTCCTTCCTTAACAACGGGTGGTGGTGCTGACGTCTTTCCATCATTGTTGAATCTCCTCTTCTTGAAATGTTCATTCTTATTGTTTTGGCCCTGATTACCACCGAAGTGGTTACCATTTCTGTCCTGTTGATTCCCTCCACGCTTGTTGTCACCACTTCGATGACTACTCTCGCTGGTATTATAATTTTGCTGGCTGCTTTCTTTTAGTTGTGTTGACTCGTTATCGCGCTCCACTAACTGAGCCCTATTTACAACATCTGAATACAAACACAGTTTATGAGAAATAAGATGTTGACGTATCTCTGGCTTCAAACCTCTTAAAAACATTCGCGCCATTCTCTCTTCATTATCCACCAGTGGGGACGAACCAGGATAACTCGCAAATTTTGCCTCGTATTGCGACACGGTCATATTGTTTTGTTCCAACTTAATAAACTCCACCTCCTTCATGTGGCGAATACTTTCGGGAAAGTATTTGTCATTGAACAGCTCCTGGAACTTCTCCCAAGATATCTTGAAGACAATGAGTTGAGTACGTTTTACCGATTTTCACCAGTAATCTGCCTCTTTGCGCAACATAAAGGCGGCAAAGGGAACCTTTTGCTCCTCGGAGCATCCCAAGACATCAAATATCTTGGTGAACTGCTTTATCCATGCTTTCGCCATAAGTGGTTTTGCCTCTCCCTTAAACTCCGGTGGTCCCGGCTCCTTGAAGCTTTTAGCGCGGATGGCCGAGAGTTTCTAGTGTTTCCACCTACGTTTTGGACAGGAGCCGCTCTCGCCTGCTATTGCATGAATTGCATAAAGCCTCTGAACATTTGATCATTCATCATTTGGTCAGTGTTGTTGTTTCCATGAGGATTGTAGCCTTCGATGCACATGATCACGATTATTGATATGTGGTGAATCAAGCGGTGCTTTGTGCTCCATTCTTTATTCTCAACATTATCAGATGTCATTTTCAGATACTGCCACAAAATAAAAGGTTAATTGACATGTAACATATTATCCCTATATTCTGACATACCAATAAAATAGAACATAAACTTAGGTAGGTCATACTAGCGAAGGAATTCTCCGTCTCTCCCCTCCTAGTACTATTCTCACATCTTAGCCAGGATCATATCCTAAGCTCGATACCAACTGTGACGCGCCCCAAAATTAGGTATACATCACCCATCTTGGGTCGCTTGGATACATGGTATAGAATTCAAATACAACTTATTAATACAACTGCCGTGGTATAATACGACAAAATATAAACTCGTGAGTTTGAATACAATTATTGTCTACTAGAGATTATACAAACTCAAAAGAAGTCCTCATTACAATTATTATCACACTATTTCACGAGAATAGTAAGGACTACTAATGCTATCCCTCGGACCATTACTCCGTTCCCGACTCGTCCCGGTATATTCTCATTTCACGAGAAGAAAGCGGTGAAAGAAAGGGTGAGCTAAACTAGCCCAAGAAGAAATATTATGACTAAGATAATGCGAATAAATTATCATTAGTCTTTAAACAAATGTTAAACCGATACAATATAACAAACATCAAGTTTAACTACAAATGAACAAGCAATCTATTAAAAGATTCAAGTAGAGAATAAAATCTACTATCTTTTATGATTTAAATGGTTTTCATCACTTTTATCATTTGGGACTCAAATTTTAATAAATAATCCACATCATCGAATCACCCTGCACTACTACCGAGGATATTCTTTAGTATCACGACCATAATTATCCATGCACTACGGCCAAGAATATTTGTGTATACATTAATGGTCATGATCATGCCAACAACTATCCATCAATGCACTACGGGCCAATGAGGATTTTTACCACATCATTTGTAACATTACGGTCATGATTACACCGAATAATCCCTGGTCATAATCATACCAAGTCCATCTATGCACTACAGGCCACAGATGACTTTCAACATAATATAAACATGAGGATGATGACAATGGTATAAGAATTTAATAAAACAAGTTCAAGAATTAATTTGTCCAAGAACTACTAATGTCCAAATTGTCAACATGATACTGCTTTGTAGAGTAAAATTCAAGAATGATCAGAAGAATATTTCCATGAAAAGATACTGGATGAAGCGCAAATATCAAGGATATTCCACTAATTTCATGGAGTATAGAAGTCAAAGTTTTAACCAACTGAGTATAATAAAGAATGGAATAACAAAAGAAATCACCATGCATGCGATAGATCCGCGCAGGCGAGTTATTCCAACAGAATAATAAATAACGGAACCGGTCCCACAGAAACGCATGCATGACGAGGATATTCCAATGTAGAATAATAAAGAATGGAACCGGTCGGCGTAAAACACACATGATGGGATGTTCCAACAGAATAATAATAAAGATGGAACCAAGTGGGTGTAAAACACATGCATGCAGGATGTTCCAACAGAATAATAATAAAGAGCGGAACCGGTCAGGTGTAAAAACACACAGATGAGGATGTTCCAATGTAATAATAGAAGAATGTCACCAAGTATAGGGTAAAACAGCGTATCTGAGTTATTCCAATGTAATAATAAGCAATGGAATAACAAAAGTTCTCTTCATGAATAAGAAAGAATAACACCCCTTACTTTAGTAGGAGATTGAATACTGCAGTAGTGTAGTAACAGAATACTCTTCTTCTTTCTATCTTATTCTCTCTATACTTTCTCTCTATAGCTTGAATGAATTCGTGAAAAATAATGAAGCACTAGGCCTCTATTTATAGAAGATTTCTAGCTTAGCACTTGCCATGTGAAAAGGCAAGTGGCTTGACTACTGGTGATGTGAAAAGAAAAGTGGTTTGACGCCTGTAATGTGAAACGACAAGTGGTTCGACGCCTGTAATATGAAAAGGCAAGTGGTTTGACAACTGGTAAAGGTAATTACTATTGACGAAGGTAATTACTATTGACGAAGGTAATTACTATTGACGAAGAGATTCTTAGATGATGACATATGGGCCCCCCATAAAATATCCAAACTTACCACAAACATCTTATAACAGACTCTTTATATACATCAAGGATTGAATAAATATTACCACAAATCATTTTATTTTTAATCAACACATATTTAATCTTTCAACAATTATTAATCATTTATAACTTGTCGTCTCAATTATTGATTTAATAATATAACATATTATCTGAGATGATAATCGTGACAATAATTGAATCAATAATATAAGAGATATGATGCAAGCAATTATTGTAGCAATAATTGAGTATATAGGTGAGTGACTTCTCACGTAAAGCATCAATAATCAATCTAAGTGTACTACTACTATGCAACCCACGCGTATTCATCGTACTTTTACTACTAGGGTAGTTCAATAGTTTTAACGGTAACACCTCCGTAGTTATTTTTATAGAAAGATAATTTTGTCGCTTTTTAACTACGACAATACTTAGTTAATGTGGGGTCCACCAATGATTGAGTAGTAGTATTGAATATTCCCCGACAAAAAGCATATTCCCACCAAACGAATATTTTATAACAACTTGCTTACTTTGCAAAATTTATAAATATTACCCACAACTATAACATTATATCAAATTTATTCCATAATATTCAAAAATAATATTTATAGAAAATTCATCTTTATTTATAAAAGTTGGGGTCTTACACGGGGTATTACAACCTCCCCTCCTTATGAAATTTCGTCCCCGAAATTTACGTACCTGGTATTTCAAAAAGTTGAGAATACCTTGCTTCCATCTTCCATGTCCTCATGATTTCTCCATTGCTCATCTCCTGTATTTTAGATATCATTCTAGAATACAGCTTCAAAACAAGGGTTAATTGAACAAATTAACATATCACATAATATTAGATATTATGACCGACCAACAAATAAGCTTAGGTAGGACACACTAGCGAAGGATTTACTCATCTCTCCCTCCTAGTTCTATTCCCCGATCTCACTTGGAGATCATATCCCTAAGCTCGATACCAATGTGTGACAAATGTCCCATCGATGACAAAGACCTCACAAATGATACCTATCGATTTGCCACCGCAGAACGGCATCCCCTATGGAGAGTATGGCTTCGGTGCATCCCCAATCAATAGGAAGTCACCAGCGAGAGGCTCGGGACTCTTTACTTATAGCTCTGATACCAACTATGACGCCCCCAAAATAGGTCCATACCATCCAACCTATTCGAGTCGCCAAATACATGGTATGTAAAAATAACTACAACTTTATTACAACAATTGTCGTACAAAATACAACAACACATATCTTTGTGAGTTTGGATACAAATATATATCAAATGTGACACATGTCCCAACCGTGGATGACTCATGATAATGACACCTTACATAAAGGTATAGTCAAAAAGCTGTTTTAGAAATTAGAATCTTTGGGAAGTGCTCAAGGAAACCTTCGTACATGGGAGGCCATGCGTCAAGGTTATGATAGATATCATATGGCCACAGAATTATCCTTGGTTGACCCAATAGACCCCAAAGAAAAATGAGAAGATTACTATTATATTCTTCCCAATGGTAAGTCTTCTCTCGACATATCATTATCTCTCTCATCTCTAAATGAGAATTATACTTCAAACAAACACCAAGATTATATAGGTAGTGCTCAGTAAATATACTCAAGCAAGTGGATAAGCACAACCCCACATCTTATGATAACATGAGGTTGTATGTCATTAGACATCTTCTATGATAGTGGAAAAACACCCTTCCAACGTTGGGTTCGCCTCACCCTAGTTGATTCACCAAATATAACTACTAAATGATGACCCCCGTTCTATTCCCATGTTACCCCATTTCGACCAAATTTACACTCTTATTAACGAAAAGAATTGTGAAATGAAGGGGGTGAGCACAACTAGCCCAAAGAAAGAATATCATGACTAAAGATAATTAAATTATCAATAGCTTTCATCAATAATAAATCAGAGATTTAGAACATATGGTAGATGATAAAAATTTCAACCATAGTTGCAGCGGAATGAGCAATCCATTAGAAGAGTCAAACAGACCATAAAGTCTATTATCTTCTCCACATTAAAAGTCCACCAACAATGTTTTATCCCTGTAACATTAATCAACAGTTCCTTTCCACAATCACATGTATAACTCATAATCGTAATTGTAGTTCTAAATTCCTTTTGTCATCCAGGACAAAGATAATTTTCATCACCTGAAATATCAAAGATCATGGTTATACCAAATCACAGTTCATGTTCATAATCATACTAATAAGTTTATCTTTGCACTACGGGCCAAAGATATTCATCAACAAGTCATCTTTGCACTACAGGCCAAAGATATTCAACAACAAGTCATCTTTACATTACGAGCCAAAGATATTCATCAATAAATCATCTTTGCACTACAGGCCAAAGATATTCAACAACAAATCATCTTTACATTACGAGCCAAAGATATTCAACAACAAGTCATCTTTGCATTACGAGCCAAAGATATTCATCAATAATTCATCTTTGCACTACAGGCCAAAGATATTCCTCAACAGTTCATATTTTCACTACATGCCAAATATATTCATCAACAGTTCATATTTGCACAACAGGCCAAATATATTCATATCTCAAAGAAATATATAATCATTTCAGAATTTATATAAACAATAATTATAACCATGTTGATCAATTCATCTTTACACTTAAGCTAAAGATATTTAATTATAAATTCAATGGTCATGATCATACCAGTTAATAATTCATCTTTGCACTACAGGCCAAAGATATTCCTCAGTCACGAACATACCAATAATTTACCCATCTTTACACTCAAGTGAAAGAGAAATTCAACATCAGGGTTATAAAAATGTTATATATGATAATAAATACAATATGATCAACAACTGCATTTATTTTCAAGAGAAACAATCATAAATCAACGATAATTTGGTCAGAAAAAGAAACCAATTTTTATCGTGAATAGTACTCGTGATAGTAACTCATGAATAGTAACTCGTGAATAGTACTCCGTATTCGTACATAGTATTGTATACGTAAATAATGTCATATACGTAAATAGTGCCATATGCATGAATAGTGTCGTATACGTGAATAGTAACCCCGACTCAAAACGGTAGAAATTCCACAATAAGATCCATAACAATATGTCAGTATAATGATATTGAAAGAATAACATCATTATGAAGAATATAACATCCCTTAATATCCCTTACTATCTCTTACTATCCCTTGCTATCCCTTACAATCCCCTACCTCAAAAGAATAAAGACTTCCGATCGGATATCGGATATGATATTTCAAGGAAACTTGCACTGATGAATAGCAACTCACCAAGTATCTAAATACTCACAAAATACACTCGATAATCTAGTGAGAGAAAGAGAGAAAACTTATGAATTCTGGTGTGATTTTTAATTCTAACTTAGCCCTCTATTTATAGGAAAATGTTAGCACGCCGAAGCAGACTTAACATGCAACCTGATGGCTTTACCTGCTACTATTCTCACCCACCACATTCGAAAATTCAATTGAGCACATTTCTCACCAACCAAAAGTGGGGCCCACCAATTCTAGAATTTTCCACCAAAATCATTTATAACCTAATTTCCGAATCAGTCACCTCTTAAAATTCATAACAAATTATACGCTCATTTTTAACGGTTCAAAATTTGTGGACATATACTCAACTTATATATGTATAACATATCCAAAAATTACAACGATCCAACGGTCGGATTAAATATTATAACTCACACAATAAAGCTGTAATAACACTTTGATCTTTTAATACCTCCAATCCAAAAAAATACTGATAAAATACCTCAACATTAATTCCTTCATTTATAACCACATAAATAAATCCATCATTTATATCCACATCAAATAAATATTTTATTATCATATAAATCAATAATTAATTATTAACAAATAATATTAAAGAATCACAATTATAATAACCAGGCCGTTCCCAGGAAAGAGGGGGCTTTCCGATAAGGATTTTTCCTTACTGGCGCGCAATTAGGTGACCAAACCTCTCCTTGACAGAACTTTCTAGACATTGCCAATAATGTTATCTAATAATATTATTCAAATAATATGAATTATTGATCCGATAATGGAAATCATGCGTTGACAATTATTGAACAATAATAATATAAAATATCAACGCAAAGAATTATTGAATCAATAAAATAAAATATTGAATAAGAATTCATCGTAACAATTATTGAGTAGTGCCTTCTTACGTAAAGATCAATAATTCAACAATAATGCGTAATACCGTGTCTTCATTGCGGCAACCACGCCAGACATCGTATTTTAACCACCGGGTATTCCAACGAGTTTAAGCGGTAACAACTACGTCGTTATTTATAAAAACTCAAACTTTGTCGTTTTCTTCATCCGACAGCTTATACATTATGGAGCCCAATAAATATAGGCTGGGCATGCATACGAATATTCCTCGATAAAAAGAATATTCCACGACCAAATGAATATCCCGATAAATGAATATTTTATAACCACTTGCGTATTTTGAAAATTTTCATATATCACCCTTAACTTTAACATTTTATCAATTTAACCATTTATTTAATAGAAAAATTGAATACTTTGATTTCATAAAATTCGGGGTCTTACAAATATTGTCGACTAGAGAGTATACAAACTCAATGGAGTCCTCATTACATTTATTATCACACTATTTCACTGAATAGTAAGGACTACTAATGCACCATCTAGGACCATCACTCTGTTCCCCGACTAGTCCCTTCTACGTTCTCATTTTCTGAAGAGAACAATGAAAGAAAGGGTGAGCTCAACTAGCCCAATAAGAAATATTATGACTAAGATAATGCATAATAAATTATCGTTAGCCTTCAACAGTGTTAAACTAATACAATATAACAACCATCAAGTTTAATCTTGCGGTGGAACAAGCGATCCATTAAAAGAGTCAAGTAGAGAATAAAATCTACTATCTTTTATGATTTAAAAAGGTTTTCATCACTTTTATCATGGGACTCAAATTTTAATAAATAATCCACATCATCGAATCATCCTCGCACTACTGTGTCAAGGATATTCTTTAGTATCACGACCACGAATTATCCATGCACTACTATCCAAAGATAATCATATTTTTTCATGGCGGTCCACGATCATGCCATAAAATAATTCATCTTTGCACCCTTGGCAAGAGAATCCATAGCCATAATCATACCAAAAAGCGTCCATCAATGCACTACGGGCCAATGAGGACTTTTTACACATCATTTGTAACATTACTATCATGATTATACCGAATAATCCCCTGGTCATAATCATACCAAGTCCATCTATGCTTCTGAAGCCACGAGATGACTTTCAACATAATATAAACATGAGGATGATGACAATGATATAAGAATTCAATAAAACAAGTTCAAGAATTAATTTATCCAGGAACTAATAATGTCCAAATTGTCAACATGATACTGCTTTGTAGAGTAAAATTTAAGAATGCTAAGAAGAATATTTCCATGAAAAGATACTGGAAGCGCAAATATCAAGGATATTCCACTAATTTTATGGAGTATAGAAGTCAAAACTTTAACCAACTGAGTAGAATAAAGAATGGAATAACAAAAGAAATCACCATGTATGTGGTATCTTAGCATAAGCGAGTTATTCCACGAGAATACTAAATAACGGAACCGGATCAAAGTGAAATTGCACTGAAGCGGGATGTTACAATAGAATAATAATGAATGAAATAACAATGAAATCACTATGCATGCGGTGATTGCATGGCAAAAGTTATCCAATGTAATACTAATAAGGCGGAATCAGTCCGTAAAACGACCGATGGAGGATATTCCAATGTAGAATAATAATAAAGACGGAACCAGTCGGCGTAAAATGCATGTACGAGGATATTCCAATGAGAATAATAAAGACGGAATCAGTCCCAGCAGAAACGCATATGCATGTGGATATTTCAATGTAATAATAAAAGACGGAATAATAGAAGAATGTCACCAAGTATAGGGTATCCCGCGTATACAGGTTATTCCAATAGAATAATAAAGAATGGAATAACATAAGTTCTCTTCATGAATAAGAAAGAAAGAATACCCCTTATGAGTACAACAAATAATATTCCCTACCTTAAAAAAAACTGGATACTGGAATAGTGAGGTAGCAGACTTTTCTTCTTCTTTCTCTCTATAATAAATGCTCTAAAGCTTTTGTGAATTGGTGAAAAATGAAGGAAGAATGAGCTTCTATTTATAGGAAAATATAGTTTCGATAATTGCACGTTTTGGGGCTCAAAATATTACAGTATAATACCTTCCTCTTTTTCTTCACTTTTAATTTAGTCCTGCAAGTATTATCAAACTTGCACCAACTCCCCTAATAGTAAATAATGTGAATCAATTGTAAATCATGTGACTCAATAGTTCTAATCATGTGATAAAAATAATTACAGTATAGTACCTCCATCTATACCTCTATTTTTAACTTAGTCATACAAGTATTATCAATTTTGCACCAACTCCCCTAATAGTACAAGAATGTGATTCAATAGTACACACATGTGAATAAATAGTTATATGAGCATGTGAATTAGTAGCAATTAATTGCTTATTTATCCGATAAATTACCCGATTTATCAATATAACCCCCAAACATCAATTATCATCGGAATAGATGTCGATTTTCACTAACACAAACAATTCCAACATAATGAAACTATTTTTATCAACAATATAAATTTTGAAATTTCGAAGTTTGACTTTTCCCGAAAAAGTCAACTGTTGACTTTTTGACCATATTGTGAATCCCGGAAAATTTTGTGTTTATAGACTATTTTTACTAATTTCATCGTTCTGGACTCAAATATCACGTCCGCGTCTCCAAATTCAACTCCGAACACAACTTCAATTTTAATAACATTCATCATTAATATTATAACTCATAATATTTAACAACCAGGTCGTTCCCACGAAAGAGGGGGCTTTTCGATAAGAATTTTTCTTTATTGGTGCGCAATTAGGTGACCAAACCTCTCCTTAACAGAACTTCTAGACATTTTTAATATTGCAAATAATAATATGAATAACTTTGTCGTCTCAATTATTGATTTAATAATATAACATATTATGCAGATGATACTGTGACAATAATTGAATCAATAATATGAGAGATATGATGTAGCAATTACTATAGCAATAATTGAGTATAAGCGGTGACTTCTCACGTAAGCATCAATAATCAAAACCGTGTGCTACTATGCAAAATGCGTATTCATTTATTTTTTACTACTGAAAGTAGTTCAACAATTTTAACTCGGTAACACTTTCGCCGTTATTTTTATAAAAAGATAATTCTGTCATTTTCTAACTACGACAATACGTCCGTTGTGGGGTCCATCAATGATTGTGCCGTCGTACGAATATTTCCCGACAAAAAGAATATTCCCCGACCAATCGAATATTTTATAACAACTTGCATACTTTGAAAAATTTATAAAAACTACCCACAATTATAACATTATATCAAATTCACACTATAATATTCAAAAAAATATTTCGAGAAATTTAAATCTTTATTCATAAAATCTGGGGTTTCACAAAATCCATAGTAATGTGTTCCCATTTCCATTTCAGAATCTCAAGTGGTTGTAATGGACCCTTTGGCATTTGATGCTCCGCCTTTACACGTTGATAAGTTAAACACCTCGAGATAAACTCCACGATTTCTCTTTTCATATTGCTCCACCAAAATGTATGTCGAAGATCATGATACATTTTGGTACTCCCAGGATGGATTGCAAACGGTGTGTTATATGCCTCCATCATGATTCTATGCTTCAAGTCAGAATCGTTAGGAACACAAAGTCTAGAGTTGACTCGAAGAATTCCTTCTTCATCGATTCTTGCTTCTGGAATATCACCTTCTTGCACTTTCTTCTTCATACACATCAGCTCCATGTCCGTAACTTGAGCATCTTTAACTTTATCGATTAAAGTCGGTCTACTCGTATGTTTGATATCATCACATGGGTACTTTGAGCCTTCATCTCTATCTCCATCCTTTGCAAGTCATATAAAATGGGCCTTTGTGTTAACAACATTGCACTCGTACCCGCATATGATCTTCTACTTAATGCGTTAGATACTACGTTCGCTTTTCCAGGATGATATTGGATGGTATGATCATAATCTTTCAATAGTTCAAGCCAAAGTCGTTGCCGCATGTTGAGTTCCTTTTGGGTGAAGAAATATTTGAGGCTTTTATGATCTGTATAGATCTCCACTTTCTCCCCATCTGGTAGTGTCTCCGGATCTTCAACGCGAAAATGATCACGCTAACTCCAAATCATGAGTAGGATAATTTCTCTCATATTCTTTAAGTTGTCATGAGGCATAGGCTATGACTTTCTCATGTTGCATAAGAACACATCCTAACCTTTGCTCAAGCATCATCAGAGATAACAAATCCATCCGAACCGGATGGTATTGTCGTAACAGTGCGAAATGAGTCTTCTCTTGAGTTCTTGAAAACTCTTCTCACAGTCCTCGCTCCAACCGAATTTAATATCTTTACGAGTCGGTGAGTTAGCGAAGTAGCGATTCGAGAAAATCCTTCCACGAATCTCCGATAATAACCAAATTAAGCCGTAAAGCTTACGTCTTTTGGTCACCGACTTGGTTGCTCCCAACTTTGTATGGCTTCAATCTTCAAGGGTCGACGGATACTCCATGTTTTGACACCACATGTCCAAGGAATGCTACTTCCTCGAAGCGAACACGCATTTCTTCAGCTTGGCATATATCTTGTTATCACGAAGCCTTTGCGAAGATTAGCTTCAAATGGTGCTCATGATCTTCACGGCTTTTGGAATAGATGAGGATATCATCAATAAAGACAACAACAAACTGATCCAAATATTCCTTGAATACACGGTTCATCATATCCATGAAAGCAGTAGGAGCATTAGTCAATCCAAAAGACATGACTAAGAATTCATAATGCGTCTGCAGGAGTTTAGATGGCGGTCTTTGGAATATCCTTAGTTTTAATCTTCAGCTGATGATATCCAGAACAAAGATCGATTTTTAAAAAGAAATGTGCTCCTTGAAACTGGTCAAACAGGTCATCAATGCGAGGTAGCGGATACCTATTCTTGATAGTGACATGATTCAATTCTCGGTAGTCGATACAAAGTCGCATACTCCCGTCTTTTTTCTTTACGAATAACACAGGAGCACCCCAAGGAGATGTACTAGGACGAATAAAATCGATGTCCAACAACTCCTGTAGTTGAACCTTTAACTCCTGAAGTTAAATAGGAGCCATTCGATATGGGGTTTTAGAAATGGGCTTTGTACCAGGTTTAAGGTCAATAAAGAATTCAACTTCATATTCTAGGGGTAGATCGAGAAGTTCTTCAGGAAATACGTCAGGAAATTCACTAACAACGGAAATAGTATTCAAATCTGACGTGTTTTTATTCAAGTCTGTGACATGGGCTAAGAAAGCTTGACATCCATTTTTCAATAAACGAATAGCTTTATGGCTTGATATGACAGTGATTGACTTTAATGGTTTGGTTGTTTGAATTTTCATAATAGGTTGGTTAGGAATATGAAAACTAACAACCTTACGAAAATAATCAATTTTAGCATGATGCGTGGTTAACTAATCAATCTCTAAAATCACATCAAATGCAAGAATTTTCAACGAAATAAGGTCGGCAGGTAATGTGATGGTACCGACTTGAATCAAGCAAGATTTATAGGCGGCCAGATATAAGAAAAGTTTCTCTAGCAGAGTCTCAGCAGATAAAGTCAAGGTCTAATTTCCCGAGTCAAGTTTAAGCGTTGAGCACAAGGCGGAGAGATAAAAGAATGGGTAGAACCCAGATATCAATAAGGTATAAACTTCACAAGAGTTTATGATTAGCTTACCCGTGATCACCTCGTTTGGGTTCCTCACGTTTTTTGCTGATCCACGATAAACGCCCTTCCAGAACCATCGACTTTGACTTGTCCTCGACGACCTTTGGAGTCACCATCCTGTTGAACTTGGTTTCTCAACTAGACAATCTCTAGCTATATGACCTTCTTTTCCATGGTTATAACACACCTTGGATTGTTGTGGGCGGTTTGAAATGATGTGTCCTCCTCTTCCGCATTTGTAACAAACGACCGAGGCTGCTCGTTCTCCTCCCCCTAAAAATAGTTGATGTTTGTGATGAGCGTCTTGCGTTATCATTGTTGTACCTTCTCCTCTTGAAATCTCCTCCCACTCGCTTCCTTCTATTATCACGGCCACGATTACCACCAGAGTGGTTACCTCTTTTGACCGAATGCTTTCCTTCCCTCGGTTGTCGTTGTTCGATGATCACGCCACCCAGTATGACCACGGTTGTGGTCCCCTTGTCACAAGATACTCATTATCTCGCCTAATAATTGAGCCCTATTTACAACATCCGAGTATAAAGAAAATCTATGAGAGATAAGATATTGCCGAATCTCAGGCTTTAGACCTCTCAGAAACATCCTTGTCATTCGTTCCTCATTTTCAACCAAATGAGGTGCAAACCTAGATAACTCTGCAAACTTCGCCTCATACTGGGACACCGTCATGTTGTTTTGTTCCAGTCTGATAAACTTCACCTCCTTCATATGACGAATACTTTCAGGAAAGTACTTATCATTGAATAGTTTCTGAAATGTTTCCCAAGACATGCTTAGTCTTGGCATTGGGTCAGTACGCTTCATGAGACTCCACCAGTGAATGCGCCTCGCTTTGCGGAACATAAAGGTGGCGAATGGAACCTTCTGTTCCTCCGTGCATCCCAAGACATCAAATATATTGGTAATTTGCTTGACCCACATTTTCGTCATGATCGAATCCAGTTTTCCCTTAAATTCTGGTGGTCCCAACTCTTTGAACTGCTTGTTTATGACAAGCGCGCATTCTTAGCATTTCCACCGTGATACGTACACGAAGTTTCCATCGTCTGGTTTTGCATAAACTGCAAAAAACTTCTGAACATCCCATCATTCATCATTTGTTCGTTAGTGTTGTTTATAGGAGGAATATTGTCTTCTTGTTGCATGTTCCCCTAGGTGGTGATCAAAGGTGTCTCCACGGTTTGATTTACTCCATTATTGACGTTCTCAGCTGTCATTCTTAAATACTGCCATGAAACAAGGGTTAATAGTCATATCATATATTATCCCTATACTCTAACCGACCAAATAAACACCAAATAAACTTAGTCAGGTCATATTAGCGAAGGAATTCCCCGTCTCTCCCCTCCTAGTTCTTGTCTCACATCTCAGCCAGGGATCATATCTGTGACGCCCCCAAAACAGGTATACATCACCTATTCTGAGTCGCCAAATACATGGTACAGAATACAAATACAACTTAATTATACAACTGTCATGCAAAGTAAGACAAAACATAAGCTATGAGTTTTAATACAAATATTGTCGTCTAGACAATATACAAACTCAAATTCAATATTATTACATTTATTTTCCCGAAGATTTTCCTTTGAATAGTGAGGACTACTAATCTTTATCATCTCCGTTAAGTCACTCCGGTTCCGACTAGTCCCTGCTACGTTCTCATTTCCTGAAGAGAACAATGAAAGTAAAAGGGTGAGCTCAACAGTGTTATGACTAAGATAATGCAGAATATATTATCGTTAGCCTTCAACAGTGTTAAACTGATATAATATAACAACTGTGAAACCCCAGATTTTATGAATAAAGATTTAAATTTCTCGAAATATTTTTTTTGAATATTATGGTGTGGATTTGATATAATGTTATAGTTGTGGGTAGTTTTTATAAATTTTTCAAAGTATGCAAGTTGTTATAAAATATTCGATTGGTCGGGGAATATTCTTTTTGTCGGGGAATATTCGTACGATAGCACAATTATTGTGGACCCCACAACGAAAGTATTGTCGTAGTTAGAAAATAGCAGAATTATCTTTTTATAAAAATAACGGCGGAAGTGTTACCGTTAAAACTGTTGAACTACTCAGTAGTAAAAGTACGATGTCTGGCGTGGGTTGCGTAGTAGCACACGGTATTGATTATTGATGCTTACGTGAGAAGTCACTCAGTTATACTCAATTATTGCTACAGTAATTACTACATCATATCTCTCATATTATTGATTCAATTATTGTCACAGTATCATCTGCATAATATGTTATATTATTAAATCAATAATTGAGACGACAAAGTTATTCATATTATTATTTGCAATATTGACAATATCTAGAAGTTCTGTTAAGGAGAGGTTTGGTCACCTAATTGTGCGCTTGATAAAGAGAAATCCTTATCGGAAAGCCCCTCTTTCACAGGAGCGACACGGTTGTTAAATATTGTGAGTTATAATATTAATGATGAATGTTATTAAAATTGAAGTTGTGTTCGAGTTGAATTTGGAGCAGCGGATGTGATATTTGAGTCAGAAGCGATGAAATTAGTAAAAATAGTCTATAAACACAAAAATTTTCGGGATTCACTATTTGGTCAATAAGTCAACAGTTGACTTTTTCGGGAAAAGTCAAACTTTGAAATTTCAAAATTTATATTGTTGATAAAAATAGTTTCATTATGTTGGAATTGTTTGTGTTAGTGAAAATCGACATCTATTCAGATGATAATTGATGTTTGGGGGTTATATTGATAAATCGGGTAATTTATCGGATAAATGAGCAATTAATTGCTACTAATCCACATGCTTATATAACTATTTGTTCACATGTGTGTACTATTGAATCACATTCTTGTACTATTAGGGGAGTTGGTGCAAAATTGATAATACTTGCATGACTAAGTTAAAAATAGAGGTATAGATGGAGAGTCTTATCTTTGTAATTATTTTTATCACATGATTAGAACTATTGAGTCACATGATTTACTATTGATTCACATTATTTACTATTAGGGGAGTTGGTGCAAGTTTGATAATACTTGCAGGACTAAATTAAAAGTGAAGAAAAAGAGGAAGGTATTATACTGTAATATTTTGAGACCCAAAATGTGCAATTATAGAAACTATATTTTCCTATAAATAGAAGCTCATTCTTCCTTTATTTCTCACCAATTCACAAAAGCTTTAGAGCAATTATTATATAGAGAAAGAAGAAGAGAAGTCTGCTACCTCAATATTCCAGTATCCAGTTTTTTTTTAAGGTAGGGAATATTATTTGTTGTACTCATAAGGGGTATTCTTTCTTTCTTATTCATGAAGAGAACTTTTGTTATTCCATTCTTTATTATTCTATTGGAATAACCTATATACGCGGGATATCCTATACTTGGTGACATTCTTCTATTATTCCATTGGAATATCTTTATTATTTACATTTGGATATATTACACATTGCGAATATTTTGCATTTTCTGTGGGACTGATTAAAATCTTAATAGTATACTGTTGGAATAACTTCATCTCTATGCGTAATCACCGCATGCATGGTGATTTCTGTTGTTATTTCATTCATTATTATTCTATTGGAACATCTATCGGTATTAATTTTACCGATCTCGGTTCCGATTATTTAGTATACATTGGAATAACACATACATCTGAAGTACCGCATACATGGTGATTTCTTTTGTTATTCCATTCTTTATTATACTCAGTTGGTTAAAGTTTTGACTTCTATACTCCATGAAATTAGTGGAATATCCTTGATATTTGCGCTTCATCCAGTATCTTTTCATGGAAATATTCTTCTGAGCATTCTTGAATTTTACTCTACAAAGCAGTACCATGTTGACAATTTGGACATTATTAGTTCCTAGATAAATTAATTCTTGAACTTGTTTTATTGAATTCTTATACCATTGTCATCATCCTCATGTTTATATTATATTGAAAGTCAACTGGGGCCTGTAGTGCATAGATGGACTTGGTATGATTATGACGAGGATTATTGGGTATAATCATGGTAGTAATGTTACAAATAATGTGGAAAAAGTCCTCATTGGCGTAATGCATTGATGGACAGTTTTTGGTATGATTATGGCTATGGATTCTCTTTTGCCGAGGGTGCAAAGATGAATTATTTTTATGGCATGATCGGGAATAGTTGATGAAAACATGATTTCTTTGGCCCGTAGTGCATGGATAATTCGTGGTCGTGATCTTAAAGAATATCCTTGGCACGTAGTGCGAGGATGATTCGATGATGTGGATTATTTATTAAGTTGAGTCCCGGTGATAAAAGTGATGAAAAACTTTTAAATCATAAAAGATAGTAGATTTTATTCTCTACTTGACTCTTTTAATGGATTTGCTTATTCATTGCAGATTAAACTTGATGGTTGGTATATTGTATCGGTTTAACTTTGTTGAAGGCTAACGATAATTTATTATGCATTATCTTAGTCATAATATTTCTTACTGGGCTAGTTGAGCTCACCCTTTCTTTCTTTATTCTCTTGAGAAATGAGAATATATTTGGGACTAGTCGGGGAACAGAGTGATGGTCTAGATGGTGCATTAGTAGTCCTCACTTATTACGTGAAATAGTGTGATAATAAATGTAATGAGGACTCCATTGAGTTTGTATACTCTCTACAGTAGACAATATTTTATTAAAACTCATAGAATATGTTTTGTCGTATTTTACACGGCGTTGTATAATTAGTTTGTATTTGAATTACGTACCATATTTTTGGCGACTCAAGAGATGGGTGATGTATATACTAATTTTGGGGGCGTCACAGTTGGTATCAAACCTTAGGGATATGATCCTTGGCTAAGATGTGAGACTAGAACTAGGAGGGGAGAGGCGAGGAATTCCTTCGCTAGTATGACCTACCTAAGTTTATTTGGTATTTAATTGGTCGGTCAGAGTATAGGGATAATATGTGATGTCAATTAACCCTTGTTTTGTGGCAGTATTTGAAAATGACATCCGAGAATGTTGAGAATGACAATGGAGCACAGGAGACCGTTGAGTCTCCACAGATCAATAATCAGGAGAATGTGCAACAGGATGGCGATAATCCTCCTGTAAACACCAACACTGATTAATTGATGAACGACGGTACGTTTAGGATCTTTTTAGAATTTGTGCAACATCAGGCGAAGGCCAATCCTGTTCATAATGCAGGAGGAAACAATGGCAACCCACGGTTAGTCACCGCTAAACAGTTCAAGGAGCTGGGACCACCGGAGTTTTTGGGAAAGCGAGAACCACTTAAAGGCGGAGAGACGTGGTTAAAGTAGATCACCAAGATATTTGATATCTTGGGATGCTCGAGAGCAAAAGGTTCCCTTGCCACCTTTATGTTGCGTGAAGAAGCGGATTCTTGGTGGGAATCGTAAAGCGCACCGGTGGCGCCTTACTCAAGATGTCTTGGGAGATGTTCGAAGAGTTGTTCAATGACAAGTACTTTCAAAGAAAATTATTCGTCGTATGAAGGAGGTGGAGTTTATCAAGCTAGAGCAAAATAATATGATGAGTGTCATGATGATGAGGCTAAATTTGTAGAGAGTTGTCTCGGTTTGCATTTCATTTGGTCGATAATGAGGAAGCGAATGGCGCGAATGTTTTAAGAGGTTTGAAACACGAGATACATCGATATCTTATTTCTCATAAACTTTGTTTATATTAGGATGTTGTGAATAGGGCTCGATTATTGGGCAGCGATAATGAGTCGGCTTGACACCCAAAAAGGCGACCAACCAACAACACGATAAAATCATTACCCGAGTGGTAGCGACCATCGGAACAATGATAACCATCGTGGGGAAATTATCATGCCATGAATGGTAACCATTTCGGTGGTAATCATGGCCAAAACAATAAGAATGGACATTTTAAGAAGAGAAGGTTCAACAATGGCGTGAAAGGCGTCGGCAACGACCGTTTCAAAGGAAGAAGAGCGAACACCGGTCGTATGTTTCAAATGAGACGGGGAGGGACACATCCGTCAAAAGCGTCTGTGACAATCCAAAGCGTGTTTTAATTTGCGGAAGAAGGTCACCTAGCTCGATTTTGTCATATGGTGAAGTCAAGTCCAATTTGGGATAGTGATGCCAAATGATGTCCCGGACAAGCCAAAGCCGGTAGTTTAAGAGAGGCGTTTTTTTTTCGTGACGAGGAACACGAATAAAATTATCACGGGTATGTTAGTCATAAACTCTTTTTTGAAGTCTATGCCGTAGTGAGAATCTGGGTTCTACTCACTCTTTTATTTCACCTAGTTGTGTTCGATGTTTAAATTTAACTCTCTAGAGAAGTTAGACTTTGATATATCTATTTAAACTTCGGTTGGGAGAAACCTTCGTTACCTCTACTATTTATAAATCTTGTTTGATTCAAATCAACACTTTCACGTTACTGTCGATCTTATCTCTTTGAAAATATTTGCATGGATGTGATTTTTTGGAATCGATTGGTTAACTACTCATCATGCTTTTTTGTAAGGTTGTTAGCTTTCATATTCCTAAATTTTAAAGTAACCAAACCACTAAAAGTCAATCAATTGTCATATCAAGCCATAAGTAAAGAGCCCCGAGCCTTTCGTTGTTGACTTCTTGTGTGGAATGCTGCAAGCCGGACTTTACGTAGGTGATGTCGTGAATAGCGATGGCAAGTTGATAGGTATCAATGTGACGTGTTACCCAAGTCTTGGATGAAAGTCGGTTTTGAATGATATTTCTATTGTTAATAAATTTCTTACGTATTCTTGAAGACTTCTTAGCCTACCCTAGGCGTGAAATCAAATTTTGTATTGACCCGAGTACAAAACCCATTTCTAAAACCCTCAAATATTTCTTCAACTAAAATGAGCGTAACATGCGCAAAAGCGTTGGCTCGAAATTTGTTGAAGATTACGATCGTCGTACCATTCAATACCATCATTGGGAAAGCGAGCGTGGTAGGTGACGCGTTGAGTAGAAGATCGTATCGTTTCTGAGTGCGATGTTGTTAACACAAAGACCCATTTAAATGCGACTTACAAATGATGAAGATAGAGTTAAAGACTCTAGGAACCCACGTGAAGATAATGAATATCGAGTAGAATTAATCGACTTTAATCGATAAAGTTAAAAAGTCGCTCAAGCTACACTTTTGGAGGTGATGAATGTGAAGAATTAAGAAGGTTCGAGAGGCGTTATTCTAGAAGCAAGAATCGAAGAGAGAAATCTCAACCCTCGATTTAATTGGCCCATTTGAAATCCTCGATCGAGTAGGAGGCGTGGCCTATAGACTCGTTTTCTGCACCGCCAAGTATGTCGGCGTGTTCATAACATTTTTAACGTATCGATGTTACGTAAATATGTGGACGACTGAACCATATTATTAAATTAGAACTAGGCGATATAGAAGAAGATTTAGCGTATGAGGAGATCGTGTTAAAGTCTTGGATAAGAAGGATCGTATTCAACACTTTCGAAGGTTATACCTCAAGAGTTAGAATCTAAAATGAAGTCAAGGTATCCTCACCTCTTTGGCATATCAATGCGTCACGTAAATTTTGAGGGCGAAATTTCATAAGGAGGAGAGATTATGAAACCCTAGATTTTATGAATAAAGATTTAATTTTGAATATTATGCTGTGGATTTGATATAATGTTATAGTTGTGGGTAGTATTTATAATTTTTTTCATAGTATGCAAGTTGTTATAAAATATTGATTGGTTGGGAATATTCTTTTTATCGGGGAATATTAAATGCGGCGGCACAATCATTAGTGGACCCCTAGCGGAAGTATTATCGTAGTTAGAAAATAAGCAGAATTATCTTTTATAAAAATAACGGCGGAAGTATTCTGAATTAAAAGCTGTTGAACTACTCGGTAGTAAAAAATGCGATGTCTGGCATGGTTGCGTAGTAGCACACGGTATTGATTATTGATCTTACGTGAAAAGTCACTTCGAGTTATACTCAATTATTGCTACGATAATTGCTTGCATCATATCTCTCGTATTATTGATTCAATTATTGTCGCATTATCATCTGCATAATATGTTATATTATTAAATCAATAATTGAGGCGACAAAGTTATTCATATTATTATTTGCAATATTGATGATGTCTAGAAGTTACTGTCGAGGAGAGGTTTGGTCACTAATTGCTGGCATGATAAAGAGAAATCCTTATCGGAAAGCCCCCTCTTTCTAGGAGCGATTTTGGTTGTTAAATATTGTGAGTTATAATATTAATGATGAATGTTATTAAAATTGAAGTTGTGTTAGGAGTTGAATTTGGAGGCGTGGGACGTGATATTTGAGTCCGGAACAATGAAATTAGTAAAAATAGTCTATAAACACAAAATTTTAGGGATTCACTATTTGGTTAAAAAGTCAACGATTGACTTTTTGGGAAAAGTCAAACTTGAAATTTCAAAATTTATATTGTTGATAAAAATAGTTTCATTATGTTGGAATTGTTTGTGTTAGTGAAAATCGACATCTATTAGATGATAATTGATGTGCAGGGGGTTATATTGATAAATCGGGTAATTTATCGGATAAATGAGCAATTAATTGCTACTCTTAATTCACATGCTTATATAACTATTTGTTCACATGTGTGTACTATTGAATCACATTCTTGTACTATTATTAGGGGAGTTGGTGCAAAATTGATAATACTTGCATGACTAAGTTAAAATGGAGGTATAGATGGAGGTATTATCTTTGTAATTGTTTTTATCACATGATTAGAACTATTGAGTCACGTGATTTACTATTGATTCACATTATTTACTATTAGGGGAGTTGGTGCAAGTTTGATAATACTTGCGGGACTAAATTAAAAGTGAAGAAAAGAGGAAGGTATTATCTTGTAATATTTTGAGCCCCAAAGCGTGCGATTATCGAAACTATATTTTTCTATAAATAGAAGCTCATTATTCCTTCATTTATCACCAATTCACAAAAGCTTTAGAGCAATTATTATAGAGAGAAATTATAGAGAGAAAGAAGAAGAAGTCTGCTTTACTCCTTTATTCGATATCCAGTTTTTTTTAAGGTAGGGAATATTATTTGTAGTACTTATAAGGGGTATTCTTTCTTTCTTATTCATAAAGAAACTTACATTATTCCATTCTTTATTATTCTATTGGAATAACTTTATATCATGGATACCCTATACTTGGTGACATTCTTACATTATTCCATTCTTTATCATTACATTTGGAATATCACATGCATGCGTTTCTGTGGGACACGATTAAAATCTTTATTATTTTGTTAGACTATATCTTGTCATGCGTTTCTGTGCAGGACACGGATTACATCTTTATTATTATTACATTTGAAATATCACATGCATGCGCGTTTTTCTGTAGGGAATTGATTTAAAATCTTATTAGTATTACATTGGAATAACACATACATCACGTTTCTATGGGACACGATTCCGTTATTTATTATTCTGTTGGAATATTCTTGGCCCGTAGTGCATGGATAATTATGGTCGTGATTTTATTGGGTATTTAATTGGTTGGTCAGAGTATAGAGATAATATGTTACATGTGAATTAACCCTTGTTTTGTGGCAGTATTTGAAAATGGCATCTGAGAATATTGAGAATATTTGTGTATTCATTAAGGGTCATGATCATGCCAACAACTGTCCATCAATGCACTACGGGCCAATGAGGACTTTTTCCACATCATTTGTAACATTACGGTCATGATTACACCGAATAATCCTTGGTCATAATCATACCAAGTCCATCTATGCACTATAGGCCACAGATGACTTTCAACAAAATATAAACATGAGGATGATGACAATGATATAAAAATTCAATAAAACAAGTTCAAGAATTAATTTATCCAAGAACCAATAACGTCCAAATTGTCAACATGATACTGCTTTGTAGAGTAAAATTCAAGAATGCTCAGAAGAATATTTCAATGAAAAGATATTGGATGAAGCGCAAATATCAAGGATATTCCACTAATTTCATGGAATATAGAAGTCAAAACATTAGCCAACTGAGTATAATAAGGAATAGAATAACAAAAGAAATCACCAGGCATGCGATAGATACGCAGACGAGTTATTCAGCAAGAATAATAAATAACGGAATCGGTCAAAGTACAGAAACGCGCATGCATGGATATTCAGCGAGTAATAATAAAGACGAAATCGAGTCTGCGTAAAATGCACGCATGTGATATTCCAACGAGAATAATAAAGGCGGAACCGGTCGTCGTAAAAGCGCTTATGACAGGATGTTCCAACAGAATGATAAATAATGGACCCAGGTCCGGCGTAAACGCACAGACAGGATGTTCCAATAAAATGATAAAGAATGGAATAACGGAAGACTTTCACCAAGTATAGGGTAGCCCGCATATACAGGTTATTCCAATAGAATAATAAAGAATGGAATAATAGAAGTTCTCTTCATGGATAAGAAAGAAATAATACTCCCTATGAGTACAACAAATAATATTCTCTACCTTAAAAAAGCGGATCTTTGGAATAGTGAGGTATAGAAACTTCTTCTTCTTTCTATAATTTCTCTCTATAATAATCGCTCTAAAGCTTTTGTGAATTGGTGAGAAATAAAAGAAGAATGAGCTTCTATTTATAGGAAAATATAGTTTCAATAATTGCATGTTTTGGGGCTCGAAAAATTATAGTACAATACCTCCAACTTTTCTTTCATTTTTAATTTAGTCCTGCAAGTATTATCAAACTTGCACCACCTCCCCTAATAGTAAATAATGTGAATCGATAGTTCAATCATATGAATCAATAGTATAATCATGTGAATAATATGAATTATAGTATAGTACCTCCATCTATACCTCCATTTTTAACTTAGTCATGCAAGTATTATCAATCTTGCACCAACTCCCCTAATAGTACAAGAATGTGATTCAATAGTACACACATGTGAACAAATAGTTATATAAGCATGTGAATTAGTAGCAATTAATTGCTCATTTATCCGATAAATTACCCAATTTATCAATATAACCCCCAGACATCAATTATAATCAGAATAGATGTCGAATTCCACTAACACTAATAATCCCAACACAATGGAACTATAAAAATTCATTTTTAATCAACACAACTTATTCATCATTAATATTATAACTCACAATATTTAACAACCAGGTCGTTCCCAGGAAAGAGGAGGCTTTTCGATAAGGATTTCTCCTTATTGGGCGCATGATTAGGTGACCAAACCTCTCCTGATGTAACTTCTAGACATTGTCAATATTGCAAATAATAATATGAATAACTTTGTCGTCTCAATTATTGATTTAATAATAATAAATATTATGCAGATGATACTATGACAATAATTGAATCAATAATATGAGAGATATGACGCAGCAATTACTGTATTAATAATTTAGTATAACTGAGTGACTTCTCACGTAAGCCTCAATAATCAATACTGTGTGCTACTATGCAACCACGTGTATTACTGTACTTTTAACACCGGGTGTTTCAACAGTTAACGGTAAAACTTCCGCCGTTATTTTCATAAAGTATTTTTGTCGTTTTTTCAATCCGACAATAATTCCGTTGTCGGGGTCCACCAATGATTGTTCCGTTGTACGAATATTCCCTGCTAAAACGAATATTCCCCGACCAATCGAATATTATATAACAACTTGCATACTTTGTAAAACTTGTAAATAATACCCACAACTATAATATTATATCAAATCCACACCATAATATTCAAAAATATATTTCGAGAAAAATAACTCTTTATTCAAAAAGTTGGGGTCTTACAACCTCCCCTTCTTATGAAATTTCGTCCTCGAAATTAGGGTGCGTACCTGGTATGTCGAAGAGGTGAGGATACTTTGATTTCATTTCAGATTCTAACTCCCAGGTCATTTCCTCAACATCGTGGTTTCTCCACAAAACTTTGACTTGAGGTATAACCTTGGAGCGTAGAATATTTTCCTTCTTATCCAAGATTTTAACAGGAACCTCTTCATACGTTAAATCTTCCTCTATTTTATCCGGTTCTAACTCAATAATGTGGTTCGGGTCTTTCAAATATTTACGTAACATGGAAAATGAAAAGCGTTATGAACACGAGACATACTAAGCGTAACGCAAGTCATAAAGCCACCGTTCTACTCGATCGAGGATTAAAATGGGCCAATGAATCGAGGATTGAGCTTTCCTCTCTTTTCAAATCTTGTAACTCCTTTCCATGGAGCAACACGTAACAACACATGATCTCCAATATCGAATTCTACGTCCTTTCGATGAAGATCAGCATAACTCTTTTGTCGATCTTGTGAGGTTTTTATACGATATCGGATCGTTTGAATCTTTTCCATAGTCATACGTACCAACTCCAGTCCCAACAACGTTGCTTCACCCACCTCATCCCAGCATACTGGAGAACGACATTTTCTTCCATATAACGCCTCAAATGGAGCCATGCCAATACTTGCTTGATAACTGTTGTTGTAGGAAAACTCTACCAATGGTAAGAACTTGTCCCAACTTCCCTTGAAGTCAAGGACACAGAATCTTAATAGATCTTCAAGAGTTTTAATGGTCCTCTTCGACTGCTCGTCCGTCTGAGGATGATATGCCGAGCTAAATCATAAATCTGTGCCCATAGCTTTTTGTAAACTAACCCAAAATCTTGAAGTGAATCTTGGGTCTCGATCAGAAACTATGGACACTGGCATACCATACAGTCTTACAATCTAGTTTATGTACATACATCTGAGCAAGAGGCGTTCAAGTGTATAAGTTTCTCGTATAGGTAGGAAATGAGCGGACTTGGTCGAATCATCAACAATGACCCAAATTGCATCTATGCCTTGAGAAACCTTGGGAAGACCCGAACTTGAAATCCATGGTAATGTGTTCCCACTTCCATTACGGAATTTCAAGTGGTTGCAATGGACCTTTTGGTACTTGATGCTCCGCCTTGACTCGTTGACAAGTTAAACACCTTGAGATAAACTCTGCTATCTCTCTCTTCATATTGCTCCACCAAAATGTATGTCGAAGATCACGATATATTTTGGTACTCCCAGGATGGATTTAAAATGGTGTGTTGTGCGCCTCCATCATGATTTTATACTTTAAATCAGGGTCGTTAGGAACACAAAATCTAGAGTTGACTTGAAGTATTCCTTCCTCATCGATTCTTGCTTCCGGCATAGCACCTTCTTGCACTTTCTTCTTCATACGCATTAGCTCTGGAGTGCGTAGCTTGAAAGCGCTTTTTAACTTTATCGATTAAAGTCGGTTGTACTTTCGTATGTTTGCCATCATCATGTGGGTCCACGAGTCTTTAACTCTATCTCCATCCTTTGCAAATCATAAAATGGGCCGCTGCGTTGACAATATCGCTTTCGTGCTTGCATATGATCTTCTACTTAATCGCATTACCTACCACGTTCGCTTTTCGAGGATGGTATTAGATGGTATGATCATAATCTTTCAACAATTCAAGCCAACGTCATTGTCGCATGTTGAGTTTCTTTTGAGTGAAGAAATATTTGAGGCTTTTATGATCCGTAAAGATTTCCACTTTCTCCCCATACAAGTAATGCCTCCAAATTTTAAGTGCGAAAAGCAAGAAACCGCCAACTCTAGATCATGAGTAGGATAATTCCTCTCGTATTCTTTGAGTTGCAGTGAGGCATAGGCTATGACTTTCCCATGTTGCATGAGAACACATCCTAACCCTTTGCTCGAAGCATCACTGTAGATGACAAATACCTCCGAGCCAGATGGTATTGTTAGAACAGGTGCTGAAATGAGTCTCCTCTTGAGCTCTTGAAAACTCTTCTCACATTCCACGCTCCAACCGAATTTTGTATCTTTTCAAGTTAGCTGAGTTAATGGAGTAGCGATTCAAGAAAACCCTTCTACGAATCTCCAATAATAACCAGCTAAGCTGAGAAAGCTACGTACTTCGGTTACTGATTTAGGTTGCTCCCAGCTTTGAATTGCTTCAATCTTTGCTGGGTCAACAGATATTCCATGACTTGATATCACGTGCCCAAGGAATGCAACTTCCTCAAGCTAGAACTCGTATTTCTTCAACTTGGCATATAACTTGTTTTCACAAAGCTTTTGGAGTATCAGCCTCAAGTGTTGCTCATGATCTTCACGGCTTTTGGAATATATTAAGATGTCATCAATAAAGACGACCATAAAATGATCCAAATATTCCTTGAATACTCGATTCATCATATCTATCTATGAAAGCGGCATGAGCATTAGTCAATCAAAGGACATGACTAGAATTCATAATGCCCGCATCGGAGTTCGAAAGCCGTCTTTGGAATGTCATCGGTTCTAATCTTCAATTGATGATAGATATATCACGACGAAGATCAATCTTTGAAAAAGAATTTGGCGCCAGCAATCTTGCTGGTCAAACAGGTCATCAATCGTGGCAAAAGGGTACCTATTTTTTATGGTGACATGATTCAACTCCCGATAATCAATACAAAGTCGGATACTCCCATCTTTCTTCGTACTAGGACGAATGAAACCGATGTCTAACAATTTCTGCAATTGGGTCTTTAACTCCTGAAGTTCAATAGGAGCCATTCGATATGGGGATTTGGAAATGGGTTTTGTCTGCAGGGTTCAAGGTCGATACAAAATTCAATTTCACGCCTGAGGGGTAGGCAGGGAAGATCTTCGGGGAATACATCAGAAATTTATTAACAATAGAAATATCATTCAAAACTGACGTATTTTTGTTTAAATCCGTGACATGAGCTAAGAAAACTTGACATCCGTTTTTCAATAAACGAATAGCTTTATGGCTTAAGATGATCGTGATTGATTTTAATGGTTTGGTCCCTTGAATTCGCATAATAGGTTGTTTAGGAATATGAAAGCTAACAACCTTACGAAAATAATCAATTTTTGCATGATGAATAGTTAACCAATCAATCCCTAGAATCACATCAAATGCAAGTATTTTCAATGAAATAAGATCGACAGGTAATGTGAGGGTACCGATTTGAACCAAACAAGACTTAAAAACAGTGGATGTAATGAAGGTTTCTCCCAATGGAGTTTCAACAGATAAGTCAAAGTCTAATTTCTCCGGAGTAAAATTTAAACGTTGAGCGCAAGTAGGAGAAATAAAAGAATGGGTAGAACCGGTATCAAATAAGGTATAGACTTCGCTAGAGTTTATGATAAGCTTACCCGTGATGACCTCGTTCGGGTTTCGTGCTTTCTGGGAGGTCACAACAAATGCTCTCACTTGCACCACCGGCTTTGACTTTTCTGGGACGGCCTTTGGTGCCTCCATCCTAGCTGAACTTGTCTTTGGTGAACGACAAAATCGGGCTAGGTGAACTTCTCTTCCACAATTATAACACGCTTTAGATGGCATCACATAGTTTGGACTGATGTGTCCCTCCCCTCCGCATTTGAAGTATATAATAGGTGGTCGTTCTCCTTCCTTGACAACGGGTGTTGGTGCTGACGTCTTTCCATCATTGTTGAATCTCCTCTTCTTAAAATCTCCATTCTTATTGTCTTGGCTATGATTACCACCGAAGTGGTTACCATTTCTGGCATGTTGATTCCCTCCACGCTTGTTGTCACCGTTTCGATGACTGTTACCACTGGTATTTTCATCTTTTTCATTGCTTTCCTCGTCAGTTGCGTTGACTTGTTACCATGCTCCAATAAGCGAGCCCTATTTACAACATCCGAGTACAAACACGGTTTATGAAATAAGATATTGACGTATCTAGGTTTCAAACCTCTTAAAACATTCGCGTCATTCGCTCCTCATTATCGACCAAATGGGATGCAAACCGGATAACTCCGCAAATTTAGCCTCGTATTGCGACACGGTCATATTGTTTTGTTCCAACTAGATAAACTCCACCTCCTTCATGTGATGAATACTTTCGGGAAAGTACTTGTCGTTGAACAGCTCTTGGAATTTCTCCCAAGACATCTTGAGAAGCGTCGAAAGTCGAGTGCGTTCTGATTCCCATCAGTAATATGCCTCTTCACGCAACATAAAGGTGGAGAAGGGAACCTTTTATTCCTCGGAGCATCCCAAGACATCAAATATCTTGGTGATCTGCTTTATCCACGCTTCCACCTTAAGTGGTTTTGGCTCTCCAATAAACTCCGGTGGTCCCAGCTCCTTGAACTGTTTAGCGGTGACCGTCCGAGAGTTTCCAGTGTTTCCACCTGTATTTTGAACAGGAGCCGCTCTCGCCTGATGTTGCATAAATTACATAAAGCCTCTGAACATTTCATCGTTCATCATTTGGTCAGTGTTGTTGTTTGCCTGAGGATTGTCGCCTTCCTGATGCACATTGTTCTGATTGTTGATCTGTGGAGACTCAACGGTCTCTTGTGCTCCATTGCTATTCTCAATATTCTCGGATGCCATTTTCAAATACTGCCACAAAACAAGGGTTAGTTCACATGTAACACATTATCTCTATACTCTGACCAACCAATTAAATACCCAATAAAATTAGGTAGGTCATACTAATGAAGGAATTCCGTCTCTCCCTCCTAGTTCTAGTCTCACATCTTAGCCGAGGATCATATCCTAAGCTTTGATACCAACTGTGATGCCCCCAAAGCGGTATAAATCACCTATTCGAAGTCGCCAAATACATGGCATGTAATATAAATACAACTTAATTATACAACTGTCAGTGCAAAAATACGACAAAATATAAGTCGTGAGTTTTAATACAAATATTATCGTGCTGACAATATACAAACTCAAATTCAATATTATTACATTTATTTTCCCACTATTTCCTTTGAATAGTGAGGACTACTAATGTTATCATCTCCGTAAAATCACCCGCTCCCCGACTAGTCCTCGCTACGTTCTCATTTCTGAAGAGAACAATGAAAGTGAAAGGGTGAGCTCAACTAGCCCAAGAGGGAAATATTATGACTAAGATAATGCAGAATATATTATCGTTAGACTTCAACATGATGTTAAAGCGATATAATATAACAACCATCAAGTTTAAGCTGCGGTGAACAAGCAATCCATTAAAAGAGTCAAGAAGAGAATAAAATCTACTATCTTTTATGATTTAAAAGGTTTTTCATCACTTTTTATTTGGGACTCGATTTTAATAAATAATCCACATCACCGAATCACCCCGCACTACTACTGCCGAGGATATTCTTTAGTATCACGACCACAATTATCCATGCACTACTGGGCCAAGAATATTTGTGTATTCATTAATGGTCATGATCATGCCAACAATCGTCCATCAATGCACTCACGGCCAATGAGGACTTTTTCACATCATTTGTAACATTACGGCCATGATTACACCGAATAATCCTCGGTCATAATCATACCAAGTCCATCTATGCACTTTATAGGCCATGAGATGACTTTCAACAAAATATAAACATGAGGATGATGACAATAATATAAGAATTCAATAAAACAAGTTCAAGAATTAATTTATCTAGGAACCAATAACGTCCAAATTGTCAACATGATCATCGCTTTGTAGAGTAAAATTCAAGAATACTCGGAAGAATATTTTCATGAAAAGATCTTTGGATGAAGCTTGAATATCAAGGATATTCCACTAATTTCATGGAATATGAAGTCAAAACTTTAGCCAACCGAGTATAATAAGGAATGGAATAACAAAAGAAATCACCAGCATGCGATGCCGCATGCAATGAGTTATTCCAACGAGAATAATAAATAACGGAATCGGTCCCAAGTAAAACGCATGTACATGGATATTCCAATGTAATAATAAAGCGGAATCGGTCCCGCCAGAAAACGCATGCACAGGATGTAAGACCCCAAATTTTATGAAATAAAAGTATTCAATTTTTCTATTTAGTAAATAGTTAAATTGATAAAAAGTTTAAAGTTATGAGTGAAATGTGAAAAAATTTCAAAATACGCAAGTGGTTATAAAATATTCATTATTGTCGGGGAATATTCGTTTAGTCGTGGAATATTCTTGCTGTCGAGAAATATTCGTACGACGGCGCATCCAATTTGTGGGCCCCATAACAGAATAATTGTCGGATGAAGAAAACGACAAATTTGAGTTTTTATAAATAACGGCGTAGTTGTTACCGTTAACACTGTTGGAATACCTGGTGGTTAAAATACGATGTCTACGCGTAGTAAGACAAAGATTTAGCACGGTATTACGAGTATTTTTTCAATTATTGATTCTTATGTAAGAAAGGCACTACTAAATAATTATTCTGATGATTCTTCGTTTAATATTTTATTTTATTGATTCAATAATTGTTGCGTTGATATTTTATATTATTGTGGTTTCAATAATTGTCACTGCACAGTATCTCCATTATCAGATCAATAATTCATATTATTTGAATAATATTATTAGATAGCATTATTGGCAATGTCTAGAAAGTTCTGTCAAGGAGAGGTTTGGTCACCTAATTGCGCGCCAGTAAGGAGAAATCCTTATCGAAAAGCCCCATCTTTCCTGGGAACTGCCTGGTTGTTATTATTGTGATTCTGTAATATTATTTGTGAATAATTAATTATTGATTTATATGATAAGAAAATATTTATTTGATGTGGATATAAATGATGGGTTTATTTATGTGGTTATAAATGAAGGAGTTAATGTTGAAATTTGTTTTATCGGTATTTTTGCCGGATTGGAGGTATTAAAAGATCAAATCGGTGTTATTACAGATTTATTGTGTGAGTTATAATATTTAATCCGACCGTTGGATCGTTGTAATTTTTGGATATGTTATACATATATAAGTTGAGTATATGTCCACAAAATTTGAACCGTTGAAAATGAACGAATGATTTGTTATGAATTTTAAGAGGTAACTGATTCGGAAATTAGGTTTATAAATCATTTTGGTGGAAAATTCTAGAAATGGGTGGGCCCCACTTTTGGTTGTTGGGGAAGATGGCTGATTTTTGGTGGGTGGAATATTAGCAGATAAAGCCATCAGTAAAGCGTGTCAAGTCTGCTTTGCGTCTTAACATTTTTTTTCTATAAAATAGAGGCTAAGTTAGAATTGAAAATCACACGAAACAAGTTTTCTCTTTCTCTCTCTAGATTATCGAGTGTATTTTGTGAGTATTTAGATACTTGGTGAGTTCTTTATTCATCGATTGCAAGTTTCCTCAAATAATATATCCGATATCCAATGGAAGTCTTTCTTTCTATTGAGGTAAGGGATAGTAAGGGATATTAAGGGATGTTATATTCTTCATAATGATGTTATTCTTTCAATATCATTATACTAACATATTGGTATGGATCTTATTGTGGAATTTCTACCTTTTTAAGTTGGGGTTACTATTTACGTATATGGCACTATTCACGTATACGGCATTATTCATGTATATGGCACTATTTACGTATATGACATTATTTACGATATCACGGTACTATATACGAATCTGAGTCTTATTCATAAATTACTATTCATGAGTTCTTATTCATGAGTTACTATTCACGAGTTACTATTCACGATTCTTATTCACGACAAAAATTGGTTTCTTTTTTTGACCAAATTATCGTTGATTTATGATTGTTTCTCTTGAAAATAAATGCAGTTGTTGATCATACTGTTTTTATTATCATATATAACATTTTTATAACCCTGATGTTGAATTTCTCTTTCACTTGAGTGTAAAGATGGGTAGATTATTGGTATGATCGTGACTATGGGTTCTCTTTGGCCTGTAGTGCAAATATGAACTGTTGATGAATATATTTGGCATGTAGTGTAAATATGAACTGTTGAGGAATATCTTTGGCCTGTAGTGCAAAGATGAATTATTGATGAATATCTTTGGCCCGTAGTGCAAAGATGACCTGTTGTTGAATATTTTTGGCCTGTAGTGCAAAGATGACCTGTTGTTGAATATCTTTTGCCTGTAGTGTAAAGATGAAATGATAATGAATATCTTTAGCCTGTAGTGCAAAGATGAATTATTGATGAATATCTTTGGCTCGTAATGCAAAGATGACTTGTTGTTGAATATCTTTGGCATGTAGTGCAAAGATGAATTGTTGATTAATATCTTTGGCCCGTAGTGCAAAGATGACCTGTTGTTGAATATCTTTGGCCTGTAGTGCAAAGATGGTATGTGGATGAATATCTTTGGCCCGTAGTGCAAAGAAGAAATTATTAGTATGATTATAAACAGGAACTATGATTTAGTATAACCATGATCTTTGATATTTCAGGTAAAGACATGTGATGAAAATTATCTTCGTCTTGGGTGCGAAGAGGAATTTAGAATCACAATTATGATTATGAGTTATTCATATAATTGTGGAAAGGAACTGTTGAGTGATGTTGAGGATAAAACACTGTTGGTGGACTTTTAATGTGGAGAAGATAGTAGACTTTATGGTCTATTTGACTCTTCTAATGGATTGCTCGTTCCGCTGCAACTATGATTGAAAAATTTTACCATCTACCATATGTTCTAAATCTCTGATTTATTACTGTTGAAGGTTATTGATAATTTATTTATCTTTAGTCATGATATTCTTTACTGAGCTAGTTGTGCTCACCCTTTTGCTTCACAATTCCTTTCGTGAGTGTCTGAGTGTATTTGGGGTCGGCGAGGTAACTGGGAAATAGAAGCGGTGGTCTATAATGTGGAGGTTCTCCCTAAGCAGTATAGAAAGGTGTTGTATACTTCATTTAGTAGTTATATTTGGTGAATCAAATAGGGTGAGGCGAACCCAACATTGGAAGGGTGTTTTGCCACTATCATACAAGATGTCTAATGACATACAACCTCGTGTTATCATAAGACAGGGTTGTGCGCATCCACTTGCTGAGTATATCTATGGGCACTACCTATATGATCTTGGGGTTTATGTGAAATATAATTTTCACTTGGAGACAACGGAGATATTTATATGTCAAGAGAAGATTCACCATTGGAAAGAAAATGATAGTAATCTTCTCGCTTTTCTTTGGGGTCTATTGGGTCAACCAAGGATAATTCGGTGGCCAAATGATATATATCATAACCTAGACGCATGGTCTCCCATGTACGAAGGTTTCCTTGAGCACTTCCCAAAGATTCTAATTTCTAAAACAGTTTTTGACTATACCTTTATGTAGGTATCACTATGAGGTGTTGTCCACTGATGGGACATTTGTCATATTACGGTTGGGACACGAGTCACAGTTGGTATATATTTGTATCCAAACTCATATCATATGTGTTGTTGTATTTTGTACGACAATTGTTGTAATAAAGTTGTAGTTATTTTCAGTACCATGTATTTGGCGACTCAGAATGGGTTGGATGGAATGGACCTATTTTGGGGGCGTCACAGGATATTCAACGAGAATAATAAAAAGGCGGAACCGTGTCAAGGTGTAGAAGCCGCATGAGCAGGATGTTCAGCAAGAATGATAAATAATGGAACCCGGTCCCGGCGTAAGCGCACGCATGAGGATGTTCCAGCGAGAATGATAAAGAATGGAATAATGAAGAAGAATTTCACCAAGTATAGGGTAGCTGCATATCTGAGTTATTCCAATAGAATAATAAAGAATGGAATAATGAAGTTCTCTTCATGGATAAGAAAGAAATAATACTCCCTACGAGTACTGACAAATAATATTCCTACCTTAGAAAAAGCTGGATACTAGAATAGTGAGGTGTGAGACTTCTCTTCTTCTTTCTATAATTTTTCTCTATAATAATCGCTCTAAAGCTTTTGTGAATTGGTGAGAAATGAAGGAAGAATGAGCTTCTATTTATAGGAAAATATAGTTTCGATAATCGCTTGCGTTTTGGGGCTCAAAAATTACGATCTGATATACTCCAACTTTTCTTTCATTTAATTTAGTCCTGCAAGTATTATCAAACTTGCACCACCTCCCCTAATAGTAAATAATGTGAATCAATAGTTCAATCATGTGAATCAATAGTATAATCATGTGAATAATACGAATTACAGTATAGTGCCTCCATCTATACCTCCATTTTTAACTTAGTCATGCAAGTATTATCAATCTTGCACCAACTCCCCTAATAATACAAGAATGTGATTCAATAGTACACACATGTGAACAAATTATTATATAAGCATGTGAATTAGTAGCAATTAATTGCTCATTTATCCGATAAATTATCCGATTTAACAAAATAACCCCCAAACATCATATATAATCGGAATAGATGTTGATTTTCACTAACACTAATAATCCCAACACAATGGAACTATCAAAATTCATTTTTAATCAACACAACTTATTCATCATTAATATTATAACTCATAATATTTAACAACCAGATCATTCCGGGAAGAGGGCTTTCAGATAAGGATTTCTCCTTATTGGCGGCCATGATTAGGTGACCAAATCTCTCTTGACAAAACTTCAGACATTGTCAATATTGTAAATAATAATATGAATAACTTTGTTGTCTCAATTATTGATTTAATAATAATAAATATTATGCGGATGATCTTTGTGACAATAATTGAATCAATAATATGAGAGATATGACGCAGCAATTATTGTAGCAATAATTAAGTATAAATCGAGTGACTTTCTCACGTAAGCCTCAATAATCAATCTTTGTGTCTTGCTACTATGCAACCACGCGTATTCATTGTACTTTTACTAACGGGTGTTTCAACAGTTAACGGTAAAACTTTCGTCGTTATTTTCATAAATTATTTTTGTCGTTTTCTCAATCCGACAATAATTCCGTTGTGGGGGTCCACCAATGATTGTGTCGTTGTACGAATATTCCCTGCTAAAATGAATATTCCCCGACCAATTGAATATTATATAACAACTTGCGTACTTTGCAAAACTTATAAATAATACCCACAACTATAGCATTATATCAAATCCACACCATAATATTCGAAAATATATTTCGAAAAAAATAACTCTTTATTCAAAAAGTTGGGGTCTTACAATATCCCTAAGCTTTGATACCAACTGTGACGCTCCCAAAACATGTATACATCACCCATCTTAAGTCGCCAGATACATGGTACAGAAACAAATACAACTTCAGTAATATAATTGCCGTACAAAATACGACAACACATATACTGTGAGTTTGAATACAAATATTATATACTAGAGAGTATACAAACTCAAAAGGAGTCCTCATTACAATTATTGATACACTATTTTACAAAAATAATGAGGACTGCTAAACAACTATCTTGAATCATCACTCCATACCCATTTAGTTTCTGCTAAATTCTCTCCTCCTGAGAAGAACAATGGAACAAAAAGGAAAAGGGTGAGCTCAACTAGCCCAGTAAAGAATATATTATGACTAAGATAATATACAACAAATTATCATTAGTCTTCAACAGGGAAAATCTGATAAAATATAATAGACAACAAGTTTTAGATCAACAACTGCAGCGGAAACAACAATCCATTAGAAGAGTCAAGTAGAGAAAGAATTCTATTATCTTCTAAGATTTAAAAGTTCATCATCAATATTTTATCCTGTAAAATCAATCAATATACATCTTGAATCAAATATTCATCTTTGCACCACCTACCAAAGATATTCATTTATATCACCATTGGTTCATGTATTCATCTCAACACATTTCATCTTTGCACTACGGGCCAAAGATATTCATTAGGTAATCATTCATCTTTGCACTACAGGCCAAAGATATTCAGTAATATCATCATTTAGGACTGAGGATGATGAAAAATATTTTAAAAAAAATGAATCCAGTGAGACAGAAGGACAAATATTAGGGATTCGTATCACAGTTTATCCAAGATCAATAATACTCCATAATAACCAATTTTGAAGCATAATTCAAAAATAAAGATCAAAACATGGATACAATCAAAGATAGTAACCATAATAGACATCTTGGACAAAAAGAAGAAAATTTCATTTTTCGATTGAATAGTGTCGTATTCGTGATTTGTGCAATAACGTGAATAATTAAAGGTCGTATCGTGAATAGTAACCCCGACACAAAAAGTTCCAAATTTGATAAAAAGTTCAAACCAATATTTTGGTATAATGATATTGAAGAAAATAATATCATTTAGGAAAAAAACAACATCCCTTACCTCAAAATAACCGTACTTCTGACTGAATTTTGGATATAGTGCTGACAAAAACTTGCATTGAATAGTAACTCTCAAAGTATCAAAATACTTACTAAAATACGCTCAACAATATAGAGAGAAAGAAAACTTGTTTCTGGCATGATTTTCAATTCTAACCTAAGCGCCTATTTATAGGAAAATGCTATAACGACATAGGAGACTAAATAATAAAATAATATTATTTAATTAACAAATTCTCTACACATACTTTGAACAAGTCTAGCATGCCTTCTTTAAAAAACAAACCAGCAGCCCACATGCTTGAAAAATCAAAAAGTGGGTCCCCTCCATAATTTAATAAAAATTATTTTATTTTCCGAAACTTCAGTAATTCATAATAAATAGCCCTTTTATCAGAAATATTCGAAACTCACGAGTTTCCATAGGAAATTTAATTCTCTACAACTTTGTAGAAGAAAGTTTTTCCAAATTCTAATCAGAAAATACCCAAAATCCACAAACGGATAATTTTTAATACCTTCATTCCGACAAAATACTGATAAAACACCTCAACATTAACTCCTTCATTTTTAACCACAATAAATATATCCAACATTTATATCCACAAAAATAAATATTTCTTTATCATATGAATCAATAACTAATTATTCTCAAATAATATTACAGAATCACAATTATGACAACCAGGCCGTTCCCAGGAAAAAAGGGGGCTTTCCAATATGGATTTCTCCTTACTGGCACGCAATTAGGTGACCAAACCTCTCCTTGACAGAACTTTCTAGACATTGCCAATAATGTTATCTAATAATATTATTCAAATAATATGAATTATTGATCCGATAATGGGAAATATCAAGGCAATGCGGTGATAATTATTGAAACAATAATAATATAAAATATCAACGCAACAATTATTGAATCAATAAAATAAAATATTGAGCAATAACTCTTTGTAACAATTATTGAGTAAGTGCCTTCTTTACGTAAGAATCAATAATTCAACAATATTGTGCAATCTGGTGTCTTCTTTGTGCGACCACGCGTATTATTGTATTTTAACCGTAGGGTATTCCAACAAAGTGTTATTCAGAATAATGCTATGTAGTTATTCAATTTTGTCATTTTTTCATCCGATAGTTATCCGTTATGGGACCCTAAATGGTTGCAAATAAATGCGAATATTCTCCGACAAAAAGAATATTCCACGACCAAACGAATATTCCCCGACAAATGAATATTTTATAACCACTTGCTTATTTTGAAAATTTTGCACATTTCACCCATAACCAAAGTATTATATCAAATTAATACCTTATTATTCACAATAATAATTAGAGGAAATTTGATTTTATTCATTAATAAGTTGGGGTCTTACAGATGCATGGTGAATTACATTGTTATTCCATTCTTATTTATTACATTTGGAATATCACATGTACATGCGACACGCATGACTGGTTCCATTATTTATTATTACATTTGAATAACACATGCATGCGGATTACATACGCATGGTGAAATTCTTACATTATTCCATTCTTTATTATTATGTTGGAATAACGTGTACATCACAAGATTGCATACGTGGTGAAATTCTTTTATTATTCCATTCTTTATTATCTTTGTTGGTTATTGGTTTTACGGTCGTATGTCTTTGCTTTGAAGTGCAAAGATGATATGTTGTTGAATATCTTTGGCATGTAGTGCAAAGATGATCTGTTGTTTGATAGCTTTGACCCGTAGTGCGAAGATGGACAAGTGTATGACATGATCATGACCACTAGTGATCTTAACGAATATCCTTGGCCGTAGTGCATGGATAATTCAATGATGTGATTGGCAGGATCATGACCATTAGTTAACAGTTGAATGTCTTTAGTAGTAGTGCCTTGCATGACAGAGCAATTGATTGGTATGATCACGACCATTGGTTTTATAGTTGAATATCTTTGGCCGTAGTGCAAAAATAGACAATGATTAGTATGATCATTGTTATTACATTTGAATATCTTGACCTTTGGGGTAAGGATATTGAGTAAACGTTCTATTAAGCCTTTGTGGCAAGAAAGAACGGTTAATTCACATTATTATAAATATGAATTGTGAATTTAACTAACATCTTTGGTGGTTCAGGTGAAGACAAGTGATGAAAATTCTATTTGTCTTGAGTATAACAAAGAACTGTTGATGAGTATTACAGGAATAAAATATCAACGATGGACTTTTAATCTAGATGAGATATTAGACATTATGTTCTACTTGACTCTTTTAATGGATTGCTTGTTCCGCTGCAGTTAAACTTGATGTTTATTATATTTTATCAGTTTAACACCGTTGAAGGCTAATGATAATTTATTCTGAATTATCTTAGTCATAATATTTCTTACTAGGCTAGTTGAGCTCATCATTTCTTTCATTGTTCTCTTCAGGAAATGAGAAGCGTAAATTTGGGACTAGTCGGGAATGGAGTAATGATCCGGATGATAGCATTAGTAGTCCTCACTATTCTGTTAAATAGTGTGACAATAAATGTAATGAGGACTCCATTGAGTGTGGATATTGTCTAGATGACAATATTTATATTAAAACTCACAATTATGTCTTGTCGTATTCTACACGAAAGCTGTATAATTAAGTTGTATTTGAATTTTGTACCATTTATTTGGCGTTATACTGATTTTGGGGGCGTCACATAACAGCTTTGATCTCTCTATCTATACATTTAGTTACAGAATGATACACATCAAGAGCTTAAATCAACCTAACAAATTTGATCTATCACTAAGTCCTTGTACATATATCTCTTAAAGGACTTTACATATAATCATGAGCATTTACATTTAAACATCAAATCAAAATATGCACTCTCCCAACAAAAGGGCATGACTGTCCACCCGTTCGGTCGGCGGTACACTCAGTTAGTAGTTGAGGGGGCTTTAAGCAGATGGGTTTCATGGATTTGATAGTGCTTTCGGATCATGACGAGATCTGAGTCGGTGATGTCAGAAGGAGTGTTGGCATAGGAAATTGTTGTTCATTAGGGCATTCACACGTTATTTTTTGGAAATCGGTTTCGGTGGGGTTAGGGATTTATAAAGGAGTTTTTGTGGTGGTAATAGTGGAATCGGTGGTTATGGTGTTGACTATAGGGGTTGGGATAGAAACAGTAGGGGTTGTGATGGAGGTTGTGGAGCAGGGATGGTCGAAAGAAGAGTAGCTATGATGAGTGTCTCGGTGCTGAAGGTGGTGTTTGTAGTCTAAGAAGAAGCCGTTGATGAAGCTTGAGGGGATGTCAGCTGTGGGGAGAGTTTTGCTGAAGGGAGAAAGATAGTTCTGAGATTCAAGTGAAGCAAATATTTGTCTGTTTTGGGAAAAAAGGGTGTTCTGGTTGGGGATTAGACTTCGAAGAAACGTGTCTTTTCTGTTTTGTCCGGATACCAAGGGACGACTCATTAATGGGTATCATGATGAGGCACGTGGGTGGAGTTGAAAGGTTGATTTGTTATACGGGCTTTGAAGGTTCTTGGGCTTGATTTGGTTCATTATTAATCATTGGGCCCCGTGTGAAGCCCCAGATTTTATGAATAAAGATTTAAATTTCTCGAAATATTTTTTTTGAATATTAATGTGTGGATTTGATATAATGTTATAGTTGTGGGTAGTTTTTATAAATTTTTCAGAGTATGCAAGTTGTTATAAAATATTCGATTGGTCGGGGAATATTCTTTTTATCGGGGAATATTAATACGGCCAAAGACACAATCATTAAGTGGACGCCACAACGGAAGTATTGTCGTAGTTAAAAAGCATGTAATTATCTTTTTTATAAAATAACAAATGAAGTGTTACCGTTAAAATTGTTGAACTACTCGGTAGTAAAAAATACGATGTCTGGCGTGGTTGCATAGTAGCACTACGGTATTGATTATTGATGCTTACGTGAGAAGTCACCAGTTATACTCAATTATTGCTACAGTAATTGTTGCATCATATCTCTCATATTATTGATTCAATTATTGTCACAGTATCATCTGCATAATATGTTATATTATTAAATCAATAATTGAGACGACAAAGTTATTCATATTATTATTTTCAATATTGACAATGTCAGAAGTTACATCGAGGAGAGGTTTGGTCACCTAATTGCATGCTACCAATAAAGAGAAATCCTTATCGGAAGCCCCCCCTTTCATGGGAACGACCTGGTTGTTAAATATTGTGAGTTATAATATTAATGATGAATGTTATTAAAATTGAAGTTGTGTTCGGAGTTGAATTTGGAGACGCGGACGTGATATTTGAGTCCGGAACGATGAAATTAGTAAAAATAGTCTATAAACACAAAATTTTCTGGGATTCACTATTTAGTCAAAAAGTCAACAGTTGATAAAATTTATATTGTTGATAAAAATAGTTTCATTATGTTGGAATTATTTGTGTTAGTGAAAATCGACATCTATTCCGATGATAATTGATGTTTGGGGGTTATATTGATAAATCGGGTAATTTATCGGATAAATGAGCAATTAATTGCTACTAATTCACATGCTTATATAACTATTTGTTCACATGTGTGTACTATTGAATCACATTCTTGTACTATTAGGGGAGTTGGTGCAAAATTGATAATACTTGCGTGACTAAGTTAAAAATAGAGGTATAGATGGAAGTCTTATATTGTAATTGTTTTTATCACATGATTAGAACTATTGAGTCACATGATTTACTATTGATTCACATTATTTACTATTAGGGGAGTTGGTGCAAGTTTGATAATACTAGGGGACTAAATTAAAAGTGAAGAAAAAGAGGAAGGTATTATCTTGTAATATTTTGAGCCCCAAAGCGTGCAATTATCGAAACTATATTTTTCTATAAATAGAAGCACACATTCTTCTTTCATTTCTCACCAATTCACAAAAGCTTTAGAGCAATTATTATAGAGAGAAATTATAGAGAAAAGAAGAGAAGTCTCAAGCTACTCATTTATTCCAATTATCCGGTTTTTTTTAAGGTAGGGAATATTATTTGTTGTACTTATAAGGGGTATTCTTTCTTTCTTATTCATGAAGAGAACTTCATTATTCCATTCTTTATTATTCTATTGGAATAAACTGTGTATACGAGGATACCCTATACTTGGTGACATTCTTCATTATTCCGTCTTTATTATTACATTGGAATATCACATGCATGCGTTTTTTAATGGGACCGATTGATTAAATCTTTATTATTCTCGTTGGAATATCTTGTGCATGCGTTTTACTGGTGGGACACGGTTCCGTCTTTATTATTATTATGTTGGAATATCCATGCTGCATGCTTTTTCTGTGGGACCGATTCCATCCTTATTAGTATTCATTGGAATAACTCGCCTCATCTAAATCTGCATGCATGGTGATTTCTGTTGTTATTTCATTCGTTATTATTACGTTGGAACATCCTATCGGTGTAATTTACTTTGATCCGGGTTCCGTTATTTAGTATTACGTTGGAATAACACATCATGAGAAGTACACATACATGGTGATTTCTTTTGTTATTCCATTCTTTATTATACTCGATTGGTTAAAGTTTTGACTTTATACTCCATGAAATTAGTGGAATATCCTTGATATTTGCGCTTCATCCATATCTTTTCATGGAAATATTCTTACGAGTATTCTTAAATTTTACTCTCTGAAAGCAAAGTATCATGTTGACAATTTGGACATTATTAGTTCTGGATAAATTAATTCTTGAACTTGTTTTATTGAATTCTTATATTATTGTCATCATCCTCATGTTTATATTATGTTGAAAGTCATCTGGCTGTAGTGCATAGATGGACTTGGTATGATTATGATTGAGGATTATTCGGTATAATCATGGTAGTAATGTTACAAATGATGTGGAAAAAGTCCTTATTGGCACTGTAGTGCATTGATGGACGCTTTTTGGTATGATTATGGCTATGGATTCTCTTGACCAAGGTGCAAAGATGAATTATTTTATGGCATGATCAGACCAATTGATGAAAACATGATTATCTTTGCTCAGTAGTGCATGGATAATTCGTGGTCCCGATACTAAAAAATATCCTTGGCCTATATATGCGGGGATGATTCGATGATGTGGATTATTTATTGTTGAGTCACAATGATAAAAGTGATGAAAAACCTTTTAAATCATAAAAGATAGTAGATTTTATTCTCTACTTGACTCTTTTAATGGATTGCTTGTTTCACTGCAGATTAAACTTGATGGTTGTTATATTGTATCGGTTTACACTTTGTTGAAGGCTAACGATAATTTATTCGCATTATCTTAGTCATAATATTTCTTCTTGAGCTAGTTGAGCTCACCCTTTCTTTCACTTTATTCTCTTGAAATGAGAACGTAGAAGTAGTCTGGGAACAGAGTGATGGTCCTAGATGGTGCATTAGTAGTCCTCACTATTCAGTGAAATAGTGTGATAATAAAAGTAATGAGGACTCCATTGAGTTTGTATACTCTCTAGAGGACAGTATTTGTATTAAAACTCATAGCATATGTTTTGTCGTATTTTACACGACTATTGTATAATTAGTTTGTATTTGTATTCAGTACCATGTATTTGGCGACTCAAGATGGGTGATGTATCCCTTTTTTGGGGGCGTCACACCCCGTCTGGAGTATTCTTCCATTAAATATTTTATTTGAATGAAAGACTGGGGGACAATGTTGGGCCATGTTATATCGGGTCCGATTTGTATGGTGGGTTGCAGTCCACGTGAGGTTTGAATCCATGTAAGATTCTGTTTTGGTAGTTGGAGTATTTTAAGGAATCAAAGATTCCTAATTATACTTGGTTTCTAAATCCAAGAGGAGATGGTGGGATTTGAGCCAACTTCCTTATTTTTAGGAGATCTTATAACAATTCCATTAAGGAATTATACCTGATGGAGAATCCTAATCCAATTCGGGGAATGACTCTGACAAGGTCGTGAGCTCATTATAAATATAAGGCATTGCATTGTTTCTAAAGTACACATAACTCATTATTATTTTTCAGCACTAGAGAGCTTTTTGCCTCTATTGTTAAACCTTATGCAGTCGTATTTATTCTCACACCGAAGCTATTCCCCGACGACACAAGTCGTCAAGCTTTTAGTGTGCTTATCGTTTCTGTGTAAGATTGGATACACTTTTGGTGATTGAAGCGCGTGGATGAATCTTAACATTAACATTGACGCTAGTATTTTAAGAACTACTAGTGTTTAAGGCGAGTTAAATGTTTCCTAGGTCACTGTACTATAGGTCGACTTACAAATGGGTCACTGAACTTTTTTTTCTTACAGTCAACTCAATGAACTTTCATTTACTAACAAAAAGTTTAATATTCCGTTAAATGTGTTGACTTTGGACGAAATTTGCCACGTAAGCAGCTAACGTGACAAAATTTTCTGATGCGGCACATATCAGTCCCATGTGTCTTTCATGATGTGGAAATGGAGAAAAATTTATAAATGTAATAATATAAATGTACATAAAACACAATTTTTTTTAGTAAAAATTAAAAAAATACGTTTTTTAATAATAAAAAAATGCATTTTTTAAATAAAAATAAAAAAATAATTATTTTTATTAAAAAACAAAAACCAAACAACGTTCTCTCTCTCCTTAAAATCACAACAACGCATTTGGTTTCTAAAAAATAAAACATGCTTTTTTTAATAAAATAATTATTTTAATATATAAAAATAGCTTTTTAATTAAAAAAAGCACAATTTTTTTATTTAACAAAAATGCATTTTTTAATAAAAATAAAAACGCAGATTATTTTTTAATAAAAATGAAAAAAACAATTTTTTTAATAAAAAAAAATAATAAAAAGCAATTTTTTAAAAAATAAAATTTTTAAATAAAAATAATTATTTTTATAAAAAACACGCTTTTTTTAAAAAAAATTAAAATTAAAAGCTTTTTTTTAATAAAAATAATTATGTTTAATAAAAATAAAACACAGTTTTTAATAGAAATACAAAAAACACGCAATTTTTTTTAATAAAAATAAAAAAATCACAATTTTTTTTAATAAAAATTAAAAAATCACAATTTATATACAGCGATGCTTCAGGCAAAGGGTTATGATGTGTTCTCATGCAACATGGAAAAGTCATAGCCTATGCCTCACGACAACTCAAAGAATATGAGAGGAATTATCCTACTCATGATCTAGAGTTGGCAGCAGTCGTATTCGCGTTGAAGATATGGAGACACTACTTGCATGGAGAGAAAGTGGAGATTTATACGGACCATAAAATCCTCAAATATTTCTTCACCCAAAAAGAACTCAATATGAGGCAACGACGTTGGCTTGAGCTATTGAAAGATTACGATCACACTATTCGATATCATCCCGGAAAGCGAACGTAAGTAGGTGACGCATTGAGTAGAAGATCATATGCAATCACGAGAAAGTGCAATATTGTCAACGCAAGGCCCATTTTATCGACTTACAAAGGATGAAGATAGAATTAAAGACTGGGGTCCCACATGATGATGGCGAATATCACGAGTAGAGCAGACTTTAATTGATAAAGTTAAAGGCTTCAAGCTACGGACACAACGTGATACAAATGAAGAAGAAAGTGCAAGAAGGTGCTATTCTAGAAGCAAGAATCGATGAGGAAGGAATACTTGAGTCAATTCTAGACTTTGCGTTCTAACGATTACGACTGAAGCATAAAATCATGATGGAGGCACACAACACCCCGTTTGTAATCCATCCTGGGAGTACCAAAATGTATTATGATATTCGGACATACATTTTGGTGGAACAATATGAAGAGAGAGATTGCGGAGTTTATCTCAAGATGTTTAACCTGTCAACGTGTAAAGGCGGAGCATCAGAGTGCCAAAAGGTCCATTGCAACCACTTGAGATTAGGAATGGAAATGGGAACACATTACTATGGATTTTGTTCTGTGTCTTCCCAAAGTTTCTCAAGGCGTAGATGCAATTTGGGTTATTGTTGATAGATTAACCAAGTCCGCCCATTTCTTTACCGATGCGAGACTTATTCCTTGAACGTCTTGCTCGTATATACGTGAATGAGATTTATGCGATTGCATGGCATGCAAGTATCCATAGTTTTGGATCGTGACCCGAGATTCATTTCAAGATTTTGGGTTAGCTTTACAGAAAGCTATGGAGCGCAGTTCTGATTCATTTCAAAGATACCATCCTCAAGCAGACGGACAATCGAGAGGACTATTCAAACCCTTGAAGATCTATTAAGACTTTGTGTTCTAGATTTCAAAGGAAGTTGGGATAAGTACTTATTTGGTGGAATTCTCTTACAACAATGATTATCAAGCAAGTATAGGCATGGCTCCATTTGAGGCGTTGTATGGACGAAAATGTCGATTCTCCAAAGTATGTTGGGGACGAGGTGGGAGAAGCAACATTGTTGGGACCCGAATTAAATGCGCATGACTATAGAAAAGATCCAAATGATTAAACAACGATTCAAACTTCACAAGATCGACAAAAGAGTTATCTTTGATCTTCATAGAAAGGACGTGGAGTTTAATATTGGAGATCATGTGTTGTTACGTATTGCTCCATGGAAAGGAGTTACAAGATTTGGGAAAGAGGAAAGCTCAATCAAGGTTTGTTGGTCCATTTGAGATTCTTGACCGAATAGGAAGCGTAGCCTATAGACTCGCATTACCTCCAAGTATGTCTCGTGTTCACAATGTATTCCACATATCTATGCTTCGTAAATATGTGAAAGACCCGAACCACATTATTGCGTTAGAACCGGGCGAGATAGTGAAGATTTAACATACGAGGAGATACTGTTGAGATTTTGGATAGGAAAAGAGCATGTCTTACATACGAAGGTTATACCACAAGTTAAGGTTTTGTGGAGAAACCATGCAATTGAGGAAATGACATGGGAGTTGGAATCGGAGATGAAAGCGAGGTACCCTCACCTTTTGATACACAGTACATACGTTAATTTTAGGGACGAAATTTCATAAGGAGGGAGGTTGTAAGACCCCAACTTATTATAAATAAAATTGAATTTTCCTTTATTCATTATTCTAAATTAATAAGGGTTAATTTGATATAATTCTTTAGTTATGGGTGAAATGTGCAAAGTTTACAAAATAAGCAAGTGGTTATAAAATATTCATTATTATTAGGGAAATATTCGTTTGGTCGTGGAATATTCTTTTTGTAAAGGGAATCTCGCAATGACGGCCTTGATCATTGGTGGGCCCATAACGAAAAATGGTTGGATGAAAGAAAACGACAAGGATTGAGTTTTATAAATAACACGTAAATTGTTCTGAATTAAACTTTGTTGGGTTACGGTGGTTAAAAATACGAATACGCGTGGTTCGCACAAAGAAGATTTTGCGGTATTGCATGATATTGTTGAATTATTGATCCTTACGTGAAGAAGGCACTACTCAATAATTATTACGATGAATTCTTGTTCAATATTATATTGATTCAATAATTCTTTGCGTTGATATTTTGTATCACTTTGTTGTTTCAATAATTGTCATTACACAAAGTATTTTCCATTATCAAATCAATAATTCATATTATTTGAATAATATTATCGAGATAACATTATTGACAATGTCTAGAAAGTTCGTCTAAAAGAGGTTTGGTCACCTAATTGCGGCGCCGATAGGTAAGTAGAAATCCTTATTGGAAAGCCCTCTTTCCAGGAGCGGCACGGTTGTCGATCTTGTGATTACGTAATATTATTTTGAATAATTAATTATTGATTATTATGATAAAGAGAATATTCATTTTATGTGGATATAGATGGAGAAAATTTTTAATGTGACAATTGTTGAAAATTAATATTTTATCTTTTACGATAAAATAATTCATTTAGATATATTATTTTAATAATATATTAGCGGTGATATTTTTATAATGAATGTGGGATATATGAGTATATGAGGAGGAAGAGTATTTTTATGGCATTAAATATTTAACACATGTTTTTTGTGTGTCAAATTGGACACAATTCTTGATGAAAATTGATTATAAATTGTAAAATCGTGGTTTATGGATTTTGGTCAATTTTTGTTTGGAATTTGGAAAAACTTCCATCCGCAAAGTTGTAGAGAATTAAAATTTCTATGGAAAGGCGTGAGTTTCAATTTTTCGATAATAGAGAGCTATTTTCTATTTAATTATTGAAGTTTAGGAGAATAAAATAATTTTATTAATTTATGGGTGGGACCCACTTTTTGGTTGGTGGAATTAGCATGTGAAATTTCTTTGGAAATTTTTCCAAGATGGTGGTATTGGTCTTGGTCTTAATGAGCATCACGTGAGAGAATTGGTAAATAAAAAATAATATTTTATTATTTTAGTCTCCTTTCATGGCGTTCTAGCATTTTTCTATAAATAGAGGTTAAGTTAGAATTGAAAATCACACCACAAACAAAGTTTTCTCTTTCTCTCTATATTATTATCGGTATTCTTGTGAGTATACTTTGAGTGTTGCTATATCTGATGCGAGTTTACAAGACTATATCTGAAAATTCAATGGAAATACGGTTATTTTGAGGTAAGGGATGTTATTTCTTTCCCAAATGATATTATTTTCTTCAATATCATTATGCCAAAATATTTATTGAACTTTTTATCAAATTTAGAACTTGTTGTGTCGGGGTTACTATTCATGTATCGACCTTTATTCACGATATCTGACTATTATTCACGAATCAAGACTTTATTCATAGAAAAATAAAAATTTTTCTTTTTGTCCAAAATATCTATTCTGGATACTAGCTTTGATTGTATCCATGTTTTGATCATTCTTGAATTTTACACCAATATGATTATTTTCGAGGTATTTTTGGACATGGGTAAAACAAAGTACGAATCCTTAATCCTTAATCCTTGTCATTTTGTTTCTTTGGATTCGTATCTTTAAAAATATTTTCATCATCCTCGGTCTTAAATGATGATATAAATGAATATCTTTGGCTTTGTAGTGCAAAGATGAGCGATTAACTCGATGAATATCTTTGGCACGTAGTGCGAAATATGAGCAGTGTTGAGATGAACATGATCAATTGGTGATTTAAATGAATATCTTTGGCACAGTAGTGCAAAGATGAATATTGATTGTTATTCTGGGGATAAAATATTGATGATGGACTTTTAAACCTTAGAAGGCAAGTAGAATTCTTTCTCACGTGACTCTTCTAATGGATTGTTGTTCCATTGCATTTATTGATCTAAAACTTGTTATCTATTATAATTTATCGATTTTTCCTGTTGAAGACTAACGATAATTTGTTGTATATTATCTTAGTCATAATGTTCTTTATGGGCTAGTTGAGCTCACCCTTTCCTTTTTGTTCCATTTTTTTCTTCTCGAGGAGGTGAGAACATGCGAGGATCGAGTCGGGGTATGGAGTGATGGTTCTAGGAAGATGTTTTAGTTGCCCTCACTATTTACGTAAAATAGTGTATGAATAATTAATGAGGACTTATTTTGGTGTGTATATTGTCAGAAGACAATATTTGTATTTAAACTCACGATTGTATTGTATTCTACACGACATCCTCAGTATTATCAAAGTTGTAGTTTGCTTTCTATACCATGTATTTTGGCGACTCAGAATGGGTGTTGTATACCTATTTTGGGAGCGTCACATCAGCTGCTTACGTGGCAAATTCCGTCCAAAGTCAACACTCTTAACGGAATATTAAACTTTTTATTAGTAAATTAAAGTTCAGTGAGTTGACTGTAAGAAAAAAAAATTCAATAATCTATTTGTAAATCGATCTATAGTACAGTGACTTATGAAACATTTAACCCTGTTTAAGGCCAGAGGCAAGTATTATGCCTCAATATTGCGGTAATAATGTTATTATACATGTCTTGTATGTATATTTAAATAATATACCTTCTTCTTTAACGTTGTTGACAATGTATATTAGACTCTCACTCTTCTTTACTCCAAATTGGTGGGGCTTTTTTGGTTTTCAATTTCTTTATGAAAGACAAATCACAAATGTATGTTTATTTTTTTAGCATCTTATTTATTAAATGTATTTGAATATGTTGAATGCTCATCATGGATATTTATTAATTATTTATTATTCCTTCAATTTCTAAATAAGTGACATTTTAGAAGGTTTCATGCTTATTAAAAAGATCATTTATTGCTCTAATTCTGTCATTAAAATTGATATATATTACCACAATTATCCTTACATTAATTAATAAAATATTTATAAATTTGTCTAGATAAATGAAATAAAAAAATATTTGAAAATAATAGAGAAAAAATTATAATTAATATTTCGTATAAATTTATTAACATCAAATATATTAAAAAAAATTGAACTCCCTGAAATGTCATGTATTTAAGAATGAAGGGAGTATTTGCCTTTGTTGTTGAATTTTATGCAGAAGGTGATGTATAAAATTGAATTACAAGTAATGAAAGGAAAATATTATACTACCTCCGGCCCACAATAAGTGTTTTTTTAGGCTTAATATTTTTTTCCAAAATAAATGATGTGTTAGAACTCCAATAAAATTTTTGTAATATTTTCTCATATATGCCCTTATGCATTAATGGTATTTATTGTATCTTACCATCACTACAATTAAATGACACTCATTAACTATTCAACTTCAAAGAAAATATATTAAGGGTATTTTTGTCATTTTAACTTGTGTATTGGTATGTGTGATTTAAGCTAAAAAAACATTTATTATGGGATGGATGTAGTAGTAGTTTTACAAAAGTGTTTAGCTAAACCTCCAATATCTAGGCCTCTTTGAAAAAGATTTGCTTCTGGGTAGGTTTTGTCTTTCATACTCAGTTCTCTTTTGGTATAGTTCCCTTCCTCCTTTATACGCCTCATTTCTTCTTTAGTTTCTCGTAGCCCTAGAGGAAGTTGAACTTATCGCTCTCCTTCTATGTGAACCCCTTGAATATTTCTGTTATCGTATATTGAGTATTTGATGGTAGGCAATCTAGTACCAGTTGGAGTTACTCCACTCGACAATCCTATAGTATGAGTAAATCTTGATGGCTGACCTAAAGGAATTGTTTGTACTGTAGGTCCAGGGGTTGAGGTTGATATGATTGTTGTTGAGCTCTACCAGGGCTCATGTTCCTGTTTTTGTCAGTATCCCTGCGAAACTCAATTATCTCCTTAGTTTCTTTACTTCTTCTACTAATTCCCTGACTTGTTTAATAGCGAGTGTGAAATCCCCTAGAAGCTCAATAAATTGTTGATCAGTTTTGAGTATGGTTTCTTGCAATTTGGTAAGTGCAGTATCTGTGCGCTTAATCTTCTGGTTGACTACCTCCTTGAAATTAATGAATTTGTCACTGAGATCAAAAACTCAGTCAGTGATGTAAGAATACTTTAGTCAACCTGAAATGCTTAGTTACAGTGATAGTGATATAGTGATGACTCAACCTATTCACAACCATTCTATGACAGTTCATACGAAGAGGATGATGAAAATACTGATTTATTTGATGAAAATGAAATTAATAAGGAACAAGAAACTGGTGAAAAAGGAAATGTGGAAGGGGGAATAGTGGAGAGATAGATGTTAAGGGTTCTAACAGAGTAAGTGACCATAATATCAAAGAAAGTGAAGTACAAAGAATGGTAGATGATCAGGAAGAGGAGGCTGCCTTGATGTTTAATCAGGATTATAGAGTAGTGGATGATGAACAACCCAAATGGCTAGAGTTTAACCCTCAAACTGAGATGTCTGACCTAGTCTTTAAATTAAGAATGACATTTAACAACAAAAAGTGTTTTAAGGAGACAGTTTTAACGCATGCATTCAAAACTAGGAGGGGTTCTATTTGGCTTCAAAAAAATGAGGTTGTGAGAATGAGATTTAAGTGTGCAGAGGCATGTTCTTGGAAGATATATATCTACACATAAGATGCAACATGAGGACACTTTGCAAGTGAAGAAGTACACAAGTATTCACACATGCACTAGAGTCTCTGAGAATAAGAATATCAAGTCCACTCGATCGATTGGCTAAAAGGTTCTTAAAAGAATTTAAAAGATAACCCGAAATGTCAATCAAAGATCTTGTGATCTAGTTTGGAAAGAATTTGTACTTAACATTTCAGAGTCTCGTGCCTTAATTAGAACCAGACAAAAAGCTTTGAAGATGATTCAAGGTAGTTTGACTGATCAATATCTGAAACTGTGGAGCTATATTATTATTATTATAATTACTATTATTATTATTATTATTATTATTATTATTATTATTATTATTATTATTATTATTATTATTATTATTATTATTATTATTATTATTATTATTATTATAATAATTATTATTATTATTATTATAATTATTGTTATTATTATTGTTATTTGATTTGGACGAGAATTTTTAGAGGTGAATATTACTACTATGATAATAGTAAAAAAATATTATTATAATAGTAGTAATTATTATTATTATTATTATTATAATTATTGTTATTGTTATTATTATTTTTATTTTATTATTACTATTATTATAATAATAATAATAATTATTATTATTGTTATTTGATTTGGACGGGAATTTTTAGGAGTAAATTTGATTTGGGCGGGAATTTTTAGTGTGCGATGAAATGTGAGCCTTTAGATTAAGTTGGAAGAACTGAGATGAAATTTCAACCGTCTTTGTGCTTTGTCAAATGAAAGATTCAAAATGGGTTCTGTTTTTTATTATATATTATAATTATTGTTATTGTTATTGTTATTATTATTATTATTTTTATTATTACTATTATTATAATAATAATAATTGTTATTATTATTGTTATTTGATTTGGACGGAAATTTTTAGGAGTAAATTTGATTTGGGCGGGAATTTTTAGTGTGCGGTGAAATGTGAGCCTTTAGATTAAGTTGGAAGAACTGAGATGAAATCAACAAAATCTTTGTGTTTTGTCAAATGAAAGATTCAAAATGGGTTCTGTTTTATTATATATATATATATATATATATATATATATATATTATATAGATGTTTGTAAATCAATAGTGGTTTGATATTTCCTAAATCAAATGTGATAACATAGTATTAATCAACCATATAATTGTTGATGCCTGAAATTATTTTGTTAAATTAGCTCCATGATTGTGTTCACTGCGTAATATATTTGCGTGGATGATTTTGCTAACTATATTACGATTTTGTTATTTCAATTAATTTTGGAACCGAAACCGCACTAAATGAAATCAAATTGCATGGTTTAAACCCGTACCGCACCAATTACAAATGGTTTCATGTGCAATTTTGAATTTATCAAATCGCACCTAACCAATTTTGTGTGCGATTTGAAGCAACAAATGATTTCATGTATAATTTTAAATTTATCAAATCGCACTTAAGCAATTTCGTCTTGTACGATTTGAGATTCAAATTGCACTAAACCGCACCATACTCGCCGCTAGCAGATATATGGGCCTGGTATAACATGGGCCGTTGAAGCTTGGTCTACGCATAGCCTATAAAACTGTTTCACCCATTCTTACACAACCCACAAAAACCCTAGTTGCAAAGAAGAGCTGAAGAGGGGCGGAAAAATCAAAGTCTGTAATCCAAAGCTCTAATTTTCGGATCTCATTCTGTTCTGCTAGGTAAAGGGTACTAAATTCAATCTTCTCTTTAACTATTACAAAGTTTCTACAACTCGATCAATTGATCTATCCATTTAATACAGATTTATATTGCAGTAAAATGGCGTTCGGAGACCTCGCTTGCGTTTATGCTTGCATTATTCTCAGCGACGATGGCATCCCCATCACGGTAAGCATTTACCCCCTTTGTGCTGACCTTCATACTCTTTGACTTGTACAGTTGGTCTATATATACATGTCTGTGTATATAAATGTCTAACGTAGTGGAGAACAGGCGGAGAAGATTGCTACAATTGTCAAGGCTGCGAACCTTACTATTGAATCCTACTGGCCAAGTTTATTTGCCAAGTTCGCCCAGAAAAGAAGCATTGAAGATCTTGTATTGAATGTTGGAGCTGGCGGCGGCGGTGGTGCTGTATCTGTTGCTGCTCCTGCTGTCAATGGTGGTGCTGCTGCTGCAGCTCCTCCTCCTGCTGAGGAAAAGAAGGTAGTTAATTTCATTCCTTATATCTGTTGTTCTATGGTTGGAGGGTGCGGAAATGAAATAATTGATATTACGTTAATTATTTTTTTTTAAATTATGAACTTTGTAGATGTATTTATTCCATTAGTTTAGTTAATTAATTGTGTCATAGAATTTGGCAAATGAGACTCTTTTTGTGGTAATATTTTGTTTTGTTCAGTTGTCATTTTTTATGTTAATAGTTTGGCAATTTTTATGTTAATAGTTTGGCAAATGAGAGACTTATTTTTTATGAGGTTTATTTTTTTTTATGGATTTATAATGCATTTTGAGTCTTTGAATTTTATTTTAATTATTCATTTGTGATTTTCCTGTTTTCTTACTTCTGTTGTTGACATAAAACAGGAAGAGGCAAAGGAAGAGAGCGATGATGACATGGGATTCAGCCTGTTTGATTAGGAGAGCCTTTCAGTAGGGATTATTGTCCTTTTTACAAGACAAAAAACATAACTAGTATCTCTTGGCCTTGATTTTGTTAGTTTCTGCATTAATTTTTGATCCATTTTGTTATAAGTAAGATTACTTTGTCCAGAGAACTATCTACTGTTTTGGGATTATGAAACCTTCTATATGTTTGCTTTCTTAAAGAGGATATTTGATTATTTTTGCCAATGCTTTAATTTTTATTTCTTTTTAGTGCCAAATGTTTAATTTATGTATTGTTTGTGAGATATTATATATTTAGCACTATTGTATATCTATTAAAGATTGGGATGATATGCATGATGAGCAAAATTCTAGCCAATTCTACATGTTAATGCATGTGTTAAATACAATGTGGATTTTTTAAGACTAGAGTGCATGGTGAATAGGAACCTGGATGGGTTTGGATTTGTTTGGCTTTTGTTTGAATGTGTACTTCAAGTATTGTGTTTATTAGAAATGATGTTTTTCATTTCTTTCCTTGTTGGTTTTGTTGTGGCTCAAGACATGAAGTTGATTTTAAACTATTTGTAAGCCTATGAATTTGTTTATTGATTCCTTTACTAGAATTTGTTGGATGAAGTTGATTTTAACGTAGTTATTTTACGGGTCTATTTGCGTGTCAACACTGTATTGATCAATTGATTAACTTACCATAAAGTTAACTTCATGGTAATCGGATCAGTTATTTTACATTGGATATGAGATTTACCAAATCAATTGTTATGGTGAGATTTTTTTAGACAAAATTTGAGACTCCTAGCATCATACCTTTTTACATTTACCCCTATATAAAGACTAGTTATTTTATACTTTGGAGTATCAAGCAAGTAGTTGCTCAAAAGCTATGGGTAGAGAGGCTGGATTTTACATTTACTCCTATATGAAGACTAGTTATCTTATAATTTGGAGTATCAAGCTAGTAGTTGCTCAAAAGCTATGGGTAGAGAGGCTGAATTGCGGATAAAGATGGTGTCAATTGTTATGGATAAATGTACCTGTAGGACGAAAACCTTTACTACCAGATGCTTGGTTTTTGGGTTTTGGATGAAACACTTTAAAATGTAAGCGCACGTTGTGGTTACTTCTGATTTTACCTTTCATATTGATCATCATATGTATTTTGAATTGATGATCAATTGGAGTTCATAATTATTGTATTAAGTTCTTGCATTTTTGTTAAATTAATTCAACTGCACAAGTAGGCTTTATTTTAGTAAGACATAATAAGGGCATAATAGTCATCAGCATGACAGATAGCAGTTGCACTCGAACTTACTCCAGTCTACAAGAATATACAATCGAACTTACTCCAGTCTACAAGAATATAATACATTGCCACATTGTGTTGGTTCAACTAGGAGATTGTTTCAACAGCTTCATATCCATCCCGTTAATTGAGGCCAATTTTGGGACAATTTGGTCGGGGTGGGGGGTGGGGGGTGGGGGGGGGGAGGGAAATTCACATAGTCTTTGTCAAGGCCATACTCAAGGCCATACGGGAAGTGCCAGATCTTTTATGGAGTTGCAACATTTTGCTTTGCAAGAGGTTCAACTTCCTCACCTTCAATTCCAGGTTCGCTGCCTGCAACCCCCAAACCTAACAATACCTCCTCCCACTTCTTGGCAGGTCCCTGAGCAATGTCAAAAACACTTTGATATTAAAAAATCTTGTTTATGCAATGAATCATGTCTCACAGTTGCCTGTACGAAAGCTCCAGTTTCAAGCAACAATTTACTTACCTTCCATGAAAAATCTTGAGCCATGCAGTTCTTAATTATCTCCGTTAAAGCTAAAGTGCCATAAGTTGCCAGTGCTCCTTTCACAGTTGTTACTATTGCATTCACATCTGCAGGATCGACTGTTTCACACTGGAAAAATATGATACCTTAGAATTGAAGTGTAATTCACATAAATAAAATAATTAAAAAAAATTATGGTTTGTTTATGCGACAAAAGGTTTCTTCTTACATCAACGCTGAAAGCTCCCATTTGAAATCCAGTAAAGCCTTCTTTCACGGTGTCAACCAGCCCACCAGTTGAGGCAACAATAGGTACCTGCAGTAAAAGGTTTTGTCAGAAGCTAGCTATTAAGAACAAATGAGATGTAGTAAACCAGGGGAGAACTTGGGTTGGTTCAGACCGTTCCATAACGCATCGCGTGTAACTGGATGAGACCACATGGCTCAAATCTACTAGGAATAATCATGAAATCAGCTCCTGCTGTGATCATATGGGCCAGTGGAACATTGAATTTTGCCACTCCTCTGGCCTTGTCTGGGTATAATATCTCCAACTGCTCAAGCTGTTTCTCCATTTGCTTTTTGCCAGTCCCCTATAAGGAAGTGAAGCACCCATTAGGAACAAGTTTAGGGCTGTTTTTGTATCAAATAAGCTAACAGGGTTGGAGATATTACAACTTCCTGATATACTCGTAAGAATACTTACTAGAACTATTATCTGAACTTCCTCATCTATGAACTCAGAGATAGCTGCTGCAAGGATATCTGAACCCTTTTGCTCTTCTAATCTGCCAATGAAGCCTATAACAGGGACTTTACTATCCACCGGTAATCCAACTTCTGCTTGGAGAGCTTCTTTCAGAAGAGGCTTTGCATCCATTACCTGATAAAGTAGATTATTTATTGGTAGGAAATCCAAAATATCCATGAACTGCCAATCAGCAGACTTGCACTTTGAAAGGATCTTACCGTTGTGGCATCATATTTGACATTTGTGTATTTGTCAGTTAATGGGTTCCACTCTTGAACATCCATGCCATTCACAATTCCTATGATGCCTTCTTTACGAAGATTGTTATCTAATTCCACTCCTTTGTCTTCACCGGAAACAAGTTCTTTGGCATAGTATGGGCTGACAGTTATGTTCATGTCTGATTCAATTATTCCAGCTTTCAACCAATTAATTTTCCTACCTTTCACTGGCTTATTATACCTGCAGAAATGGAGTAATTATATGAAGCTTCAAATACATAGAACCACCTTGTGAATTGTGATAAACACTTCTAAATCTTTATGTACCCGTCAATGAAATCAAAAGAGCTCTTGAACTTGTCTGGCAGGTTGAGGAGTGCGAAGTCCGCAAAAGCAAATCTGCCTTGGTAGGCTATGTTGTGAATGCAAAAAGCAACCTGGTAAAGTCAATAAGCACAAAGTCATCCCTGCTTAGCTTCCTGCAAGTTGGCTATACTTTTGTAAGAAGAATGATAGATCACCTTACTTTAGCACTTGCATATATTCCTTTTGATTTGTACATAGATTTCAGGTAGCATGGGATAAGGGCAGCATGCCAGTCATTTGCGATGAAGACTACGTCCTCCCCTGCATCAATATTATATGCATATTAAGTAATGACATAGATGGTAACTCTCTTTTCTTTATTCCTATTTTCTAGTACCCTTTGCAGCAGTACGAAACTTCTAGTACATGTGTAGATAATTAAAGAAGTCAGTCATATACCATATGGTCCAGAGAAATATTCGTTACTGTTAAGATTCAAAACTCTTGGTGCTTCCAAAGCAGCCTGAAAGTAATACAATATTGCTGTAATGGGAGGGATCCAAGCATATATGCCTAACTAAAGCAATGTGAACTGAAAGTGTATACAAACGAGGAAATAGTATCAATCAACCTACCTGGCATAGTAAGCTGAATCGAAGTTGATTGTCTTGGTAATCTTTGCCAGTAATAGGTCCATAAATTTTTGACTCAGTTTTCCCCCAAACCTGAAGTTCATCAACAAATTAAGCTCATGTGAGTTGAAGTACCCTAAACTATCAGAGCCTGCATAAAATGATCCATAATGCAAAAGTGACAGCCTGAAAGGTATATATAGATACTTATAAACCACACTAGATAAATAAATACATAACCTTTTCGAGAAACCACGGATGATCCACAAAGACACGATCAACACCTCGCTTGTAGCAGTGGAAGAAGCGAACCTTTTCAGTTTTATCCCCTGCCTTAAGCTGCATTACACGTATCAAGCAATGATACGAATGCCAACAAAAGAATACAATCCCAGAAGAAAATTATACGTGTATGTATGATGATAAATGTACCTCAACAACGACTTCTGTATCCCAAGCATCTTTATACTGGTCATAACGAGGAGAAACTGTCATGACACGATTGCCATTGGCCTAGGGACAGAGCCAAAAATAGTGCAGTGAGTTAATTATGGCATCATTAAATAGAGGAGCTAGGCAAAGTAGATAGTTATAATACTAACTGCCATGGCTGGTGGTAAGCCACCAAGAACATCTCCGAGCCCACCAGTTTTGCTCCATGGTCCTACTTCTGACGACACAAAGATCAATTTCATCCCCAATCCACAAATTATGACTGCACCATTTCGATTTTTCAACTTTTTCCCCCGCACTTGGATAGTGGATAACTTGGATGTGTTCCTCATATGAAGCTCATTCAGAGTGTTCAAAAGCCTTGGTGCTTCATGAGAAACGGTCTGGTTTCTAAATCCAATTCTTGCCGTTATTGTTGCTTTAGGCTTTGATCCATAAGTTTTTGAGTTGAGTTGCGAGCTTCTGAACACACAGTTTGATGCAGCCACAGTTGTTGCCATTGATGCAAAATAAACTGTGGGGAACATGGCAAAGACATAAGAACTTTTTCTTCGTTAGAATCAACGTAGTAATTAATATAGATAATTTAAAAAGGTTCGCACTATAATGCCGTCTCTTGAAAAATAAAGTCTAGAAGTAGTACATCTTATTAAAACTTTATTACTAATACACAGAATTCAGCAAATGCATACTCTACCGCATTTGTTGAAGTAATCCCTCCATTTCAAAATTTCGGATACATCTTTACTTTTTGTCCATTTTAAAATTAGAGATAAATTTCTAATTTTAGATGCCAATAAAGTCATGAAGTTCCAAACTTTGCCACAACTTATATGTCATTAATTAGCAGTTCAAACTTATATGTCATTACTTAATTTTTAACTAGATTGAATACCATGATAAACACCAATATTATATATCTGTACCAAATATTAAGATATATTTAGAAAATTAAAATTTTCCTTAAAAGCTAGTCGTTTGTTATTGCATCTGTAACAGTAGAACGGAGGGATATTAATCAGGGAATTGGTGCTAACAAGTGAGGCCTCAATCTATGAAACTAATTGCACGAAACTGAAAGAAATATTAAAATAATAAATCCTGGAAAAAAGCAGTGGCCAAGTATGGAGATTACACGATCTGTGAAAACGAAACCCGTTTAATTATAGTTGGAGGAAATGAAAGGATGAACATCAAGGCTAGGAGAGGCATACACATAGCACTTAATTGATTATGAATAGAAAACGAAGGAGAGAAGAGGAAAGACACGCACCTGTGGGCTGTGGCAGAGGCTGGCTGCTTATAGTAGTATATAATGAACTCAATAGGAGGAAACTGGCTTCCTTTCTTACATAGTACATACTACATAGTGGCGGAGTAGGTATATTTGTAGTTTGTAGACTTTGTATTGTAGTGTATGTTGGTGGTAAATGATTGAGGGTATGTATGATCATACTTTCCAAAGTGTGGGACCGGACGATCAAGTAACGGCTGATATTTACGGTTGCCCAGGCCACTAGGCCAGGCACCTCAGAATTCGATTCACGGCTTAGGAGTGATGATATGTACTTGACTGAGAATTAGATGGGATGGATGGGACCCCACTTAACTTTTGATAAACATCGTTCGATTTATATCGGATGCTTTTATGTTGCTGCTAGAATATGCTTTTAACAAAAATTACAATATACCTCTGTCCGTCCAAAGGTCCAATAATGACTTCTAGTGTTTGGGTATGGACTGCATGCCCAAATTCAGGCCCAAGGCCCATGGTTAAGAGAGGCCGAAAGACAAGCCATCGAAAGGAAAGGCTTGGGCCTACATGATCAGGAAGGATTGTTGGACATTGAAGTACTTTTTGGAAGATCAAATGAACAAGGAGAATACAAATTACTTACCTAAAGGGCCAATTGACTCTTATGATAACTGAAGGGCCATCCAGAGCTGCTCCGGGAAGGCATGTTGTCATCAGGGGGTCTATAGCGAACTGTCCCGATGAGGAGTACGCCAATAGAATTAAGAAAGCCAATCCTCTTAACAATGTGATCACGTTCTCGGATTAAAAAGTGGCCTTTAATTTTTTAGTTATGAATATAAATGGGTTAGACTCATTACCAAAATATAATAGAATATGTAATTGATCGGTCCTTTACATAAATATACAACAAATAGAAAGTAATTATAAAAAAAGTGCATCAACTAAATAATTACAAAAAGAGTGTAATTAGGACCCATATTACAAAAATAGTACAATTCACATTAATAAAGAAACCTAAAATCAAGGACAACTAACTGCCATAATTAATAATTCAAATTCAAATATTTGGATCTAACAACAAAAATAAATTCAAATTCAAAATTATAATTCAAATTTAAATATTCAAATTCAAATCTTCATCTCCCTCACATACACTTTGAAATAATAGTCCACAGCTACATTGTTCTTTACTACTGCATTATATTCATTTGCTACACACTGCTGAATCTCCGTTGTCCAAAACGTCAATGAAAATAAGAAGATTCGTCCTACAAAAAGTTTAAAAATAAATAGATGTAACTTTTAATGTTCTGAAAAAAAAATTTATAACTATTTTGTTACTCATAAATAATAAAATGGTTACCTTTGTATGAATGGTTGGCTACCAACTGCATCACATTCAAACGAATTTGGTAACTTAATAAAATTAAATTGGTTACCTTAGTCTGAAGGTTTGGCTACTAACTGCACTATGAAAAAATACAGGTGTGGATGTGAATTAGTTATTTTGGTATGAAGGTTTTGTTACTTTGGTACGAAGGTTTGCTTACCTTGATCTGAAGGTTTGATAACCAACTGTGCTAAGAAAAAATTTAAAGTGTGGAGGTTGATTGGTTACTTTGATATGACAGTTTGATTACCTTGGTATGAAGGTTTGGTTACCATCATCCAGTATTCATATCCACCGCTACCACCGCCTGAATCTTCATACCACCTTCATTTTGACCCTTTATTTTGAGAAGCTAATGAAGATATACAATTGGTTGACTCACCACCATTGGGAGGACTGTGATTGGAGAAACCATATCATCATTATGAGACTCTACCACGCCAACACCTTTGATTTCGACATCTCCTAAAACTGTGGTTTCATTCTCCTTTAACTTGTCAACATTCACACCATTATTTTTCGTGTTTTCCTTTCCATCAACAACCTTATTTTTAGATGCCCATAAACTTTTCCTAATCAAAAGCTCTCCAAAACCATATTTTGTTTTCAAGTCATTCCCTCGTTTCATTTCTACAACAGCGTTGTTGGTTTCATTTTCTACATTCGGCTTCTGCGAGTTTCTACTAATGGTGGAAGGCCCGCATTAATATATATATATATATATATATTTATATAGAAATAATACGTTGAATGAAGAAGAAGGGTGATGACTAACTACAGTTGTTATAGATGAGGAGAAAGAGAAGAAGCTATAACTAATTCCTAAATTAAGGAATTTTAATTGAATTATAATTCTCTAAATTAAGGAATCCTAATTACACTAGAATATGTAAATAAATATGAAAATTATACTAGTTATGTAAATATTATATGAGTGCACTATTGATGTAATTGTTCCTATAATAATCTAGTAGTATTGTTTAGGCCTTAAACTCCACTTTAAGATGTGAAAAGACTACCCTGATGGGGTTAAGACACATAAAAAACTGATCAATATTCATTTACAAGCCCAATTAAATGTCTTATTCCTCCAAACATGAATTTAGAGGCTTTAGCATAATTTTTATACAAATTCACATCAACAAGGAATATTACAATTGAAATTCAAAGGTTATCATTGGAAAATGGTCCCAATTCCTTTTCATATAGATTTGGAAAATAGTCCCAATTCCTAATTCATCCTAAGCTCACAACCAAAGGAAATAGGTCAAATTAATTCATCATCTAAGCACAAATTCATCATCTAATTTACCCAAACCTTAGATTCACGTAGGATATCACAAATATAACTCAATTGATGTATTTTAATTATATATGTACCCTCATTATTTATCAAAAATAAATAATTATACATTTACAATAGATGTAAAAATTATTACACCATATTCTCATTATGTATGTATATGCATAATGTATATATTGCATATACATACTATATTCTCACCATAAACATATTTACTACATGAAATCCCAAAATTGGGTAATTATATATTTATAACATGTATAAAACTATCCTACTAATTATGGAATTAATCCATAATTAATTTCACACTTTTGTATAACAAATATTACACTAAATGATAACTTATTTAATTTATACAATTAATTTTATTAAATCAAATTTATTTATTCCTTCCATAAATTGTTTCAAAACAATTTATTTAACTCATTCATTCCACTTCAAATTAAATATTAATTTAATTTACTAATTTGACACCAATATTCATATATATTGGTCTCTTACCTCACCTTTTTTAATTCATATCCATGCAGTATATATTAAATATTAAATATTATACCATTATTTGTTACATTTTATTATAGTAACATAATTCTCATTATTAAGAAAATATATTCCTTTGTTTAATTAATTAAAACAATATTTTAATCTATCAACTTTCAAATAGTGAATTAATTATTTTATTTTATATTTAATTTATATTCATTTGACATAATATATTAAATCATTACATAGATATATTTCACTTGTTTGTAAAATAATGAGTTTATTTAACTTCCACATTTTATATTCACACAAGTACATATATTAATTAACTAATTTTATTAAGTGATGAAATTTTGTACAACATTCAATTGTACAAAATGGAACCTGTAGAAAAATTAAATTATGTACAACATTCAAGAAAAGAAAAGGAAAGAAAAATGGAACCTCTAGAAAGGGAAAGGTACGATTTTGGACGAAATTTAGCAAGTATAATTGAAGTAGGAAATGGAATGAAAGGTTTTCCGCCATTGACAGTGCAGTGCAGTGCAGTGCAGAGAGTATGACACCTTTAACCCCTTCATACTCTCCCTACCCCCCCCTTCAACTTCTCCTCTCTATCATTCAAATTGGCGCCCTTCTTCTCCGCTCTATCATTCAAATTGGCACCATATATGTAATTGCACAGGGAAAGAGAAAGAGAGAGACAGATAAGCTTTTTGGGGAGGTCTAGTATCATCCACACAATTTGATTTAATTTTAATGTTCAGGTATCTAATGGCGGCGCATACTTACTGGGACCATGGCCGGAGACAGAGCGACCGGATCGGAGCTCAGACGCGCCTCTTTTCTTTGCCTACGGTTACTCTCTCTCTCCTGTTTGGAGGTAGTTTACAGTTCGTGCAGTTGCAGTTTTAGAAATTTACAATTCGGGTCGGAGCTCCATTTTGGGACGAGTTTTCAAGTTCCCTCAGGTTATATGGGTTTCCCACAATTCGGTTCGGAGCCCCATTTTGAGACGGGTTTGCAGGTTCCCTCAGGTTATATGGGTTCCTACGGTATATAAATGTTTCCTTCCTTCTGGGGTTTCTTCGGCTCTCTGAATGAAGCTATGAAGCAAGCTGTTAACACTACACGACCTCCAACAGTTACTTGTATTCTTGATCGAGATCGAGGTGGGTATCTAATACTATCTTCCTTAGCATTTTATTTAATGGCTATGGCTGCCATGGCTATGGCTATGTTCACAGAAACTCGAAATGGGTTTAGGGGTTTATTTGCTACAGGAAAATGAGAGACAAAAAAGACACCAGGCGTATGAAATTGAGATGAAAGCTCTTATGTTTTTCTACGTTTCTTTCACTCTATCTATCTATTTTATTTCTAGTAGTATTTTCAGACGCTTTCTTTTCAGCCAAGCCTTCTCTCGTTTTTTTTCAAATACGTTAAAGGGATCTAGATACAGGGGTGAGTTTAGAATAAGGAATTGGGAGGAGTATTAGTTTAATAAGTAGTGAAAATAGTAGTTGGAGTTGGTACGCCCTCTTTTCATTTCCAGAGCAGCTCAACGCTCCAGGCGGTTATTTCCAACACTTTCTTATTTTCTCCGCCCCTTTCTTTCTTTGATTCCTCCCGTCCCTCCTTTTATCTTCTCATTCATTCATATTCATACTTTCCCAATTAAAAAAGACGCTAAGCCTAAGACACAGCAGTGACTGCTCCCAATCCAAACACCTGAAAATGTCTTCAGTTTTCTCTGCTCTAGCCACTAAAATTATCCAACCGTTGCCTCTCAGCACCACTACCACCAGATCTCCTGACAAACCTCCTCTTTTTGATCCCTTCCTCATAGCATCTTCATCCTATTTTCTTGGATCCACCAACAAACTCCGCCTCATCAGACCCAATTCAGCTCGTCTCCAACCTCGATCTTCCGCTATCCTTGCCGTCAAATCGGATATGGTCAAGGAAAAGAAGGTCAAACCCAACAGCTTTCTCTCCAATCTGGTATGTCAACTATATCTCTGGCATCATCTTTCCCATATTCATCATCTACGCGTACGGTCATAGCTAATTCCGTTTCTGGGTGTGTATGTGGTATGCTAAAACTTTAGTAATAGGCCCTCCCTTCCCAAAATGAGTTGACTAGATCCTAAAAATTCAAAATTGACTTGAGTTTATTTGATTTTGATTAATGTATTAGTTACTGTTATAAACTATTAAAAAGTATTACCAAGTGCAAAGTTGATACTTCAAAAATTAATTGAATTCACGTCACTGTTGCAAATTAACTAGAATCAAAATCAAAGTCAATTTGGACTCTTTTTGTGGAACGGAGGTAGTATCTCACAATTCCCTATAATTTTCCTATTTTGGTTAAACTTTTTTAAACTTTGGTAATTAATAACTTCAATTTCTGTATATATATATATATATATATATATATATATATATGTATATATATATATATATATATGTATATATGATGATGATGATGGTGATGATGATGAGGTGGTGCAGCTGATTACAAAAGAAGAAGGGTTGGAGGTGTATGAGGACATGATTCTTGGCAGAGCCTTTGAGGACATGTGTGCCCAAATGTATTACAGGGGCAAAATGTTTGGGTTTGTCCATTTATACAATGGCCAAGAAGCTGTCTCCTCTGGATTCATCAAGCTCTTGAAGAAGGAAGATTCTGTTGTTAGCACTTATCGAGATCACGTCCATGCTTTGAGCAAAGGGATCCCTGCTTGCCAAGTCATGAGCGAGCTCTTTGGCAAGACCACTGGTTGCTGCCGTGGCCAGGGCGGCTCTATGCACATGTTCTCCAAGGAGCACAATGTCCTTGGTGGCTTTGCCTTCATTGGAGAAGGCATTCCTGTTGCCACCGGTGCCGCCTTCACGAGTAAGTACCGCAGGGAGGTTTTGAAAGAGGCTGATTGTGATCATGTGACAATGGCTTTTTTTGGAGATGGTACCTGTAACAATGGTCAATTCTTTGAGTGTTTGAACATGGCAGCATTGTGGAAATTGCCTATTATTTTTGTTGTAGAGAACAATTTGTGGGCAATTGGGATGTCTCATTTAAGGGCAACTTGATCCACAGATTTGGAAGAAGGGGCCTGCATTTGGGATTCCTGGAGTTCATGTTGATGGGATGGATGTGTTGAAGGTGAGGGAGGTGGCAAAGGAGGCTGTTGAGAGGGCTAGGAGAGGAGAAGGCCCTACTTTAATTGAATGTGAGACCTACAGATTCAGAGGTCACTCTTTGGCTGATCCTGATGAGCTTCGTGACCCTGGTGAGCTTCAGTTCTGTTCGTCTGCTATCTATTTATGCTTTCCTTCTCAGTTACTGTACCTTGTAGTTTGATTTGCAAACTCTTGTTAGAAAATTTTAATAAGCCAACTTGTATGTGGACTTCACCATCACTTTGGATAGTAGCTAGTTTAGAGATTTAACTTGGTGGGTTTTCATAATGCGATGTGACTTAATCTTGAGTATAGCACAATGGTCAATAGGTGTATGTATAAGCGAGTGCAAGAGCTTCTCTATTTCAGAGTAAAAACAGAGTTCTAGGTTCCTTAGAGCATGGACTGGTATACTTAACTAGGATTCTATGAGGTGATAGGGAGCAGGTGGGCATACATGATGAACTTAACGAATTTTGGAAATTTTTAATGGTTAATACATTGAATATAATTATTAAGATTTAATGAATTATTACTTATTACCACTCTGCTTTCCCATTATCACTAGAACCTCGGCTATAATTATTTGTGCCGGACTCCACTTATTGAACTAACTCTTGCATATATTCAGTTAAGCCCTGCCTAAAAGTGCGTTTTTGATTCTTGAAAAGTTAGTGTTCGAAGTAAAAAGGATATGCTTAGGAAGTAAGAACTAAGAAGTCTATGGACATTTCTTCATGTACATATAATTCTCATGGTGAAAACACAAAAGAAGCCTTATCATTGGACAGGAAAAAGAATGGTTCTTCAGTTATCACAAAGAGTTGGTTTGAAAAGAATGACCTTGTTCTTTTGAAAGATCCATACCGTGTTTGATATTGCTTGGTTCCATTTCAATAACTCTATATCATTATCTTGAACATAAACCTCTTCATCACAAATTATCTACTTGCCAGGTCTTCGATACATGCTCCTCTCAATATTCTATCTTTCATCTTTGATTTTCAGCATGTTACTCTAACCATTCTAACAGGGACGGAAAGTCCAAAGCCAAGAAGAACTTTATATTCATTTTATGTAAGTTTTATTATTTTAATTTGGGAGAAATTAATGGATGCAATTAACTATTCTATATATTAGCGAGGATATAGGACATTTATTAGTGATTAAGAATTTTAAATATTTAATAAGAGTATTTTAGTCGTTTAGTACTTTTATTGTTCTCCAAGTAATATTAGGTTGAGTCTCTTTAAATAGTGTTGTAATCCCACAATTTAATTGCACTATTGAATATTATATTGAGAGATATTATTGTTGCTTGCGATTGGTATCCTCATCTGCGGTTGAGAATTTAGGGGTGGAGTACGGGGAACTTCACCCTAGTTTTATTATCAATTTATTTTTTTGATTTTTCAATTATTTCCAAACCTAAATTCGTCCTACATCACTTTTCATCTATTATTACTGCATGAAAGTTCCTAGTTTCTGCCTAGTTCAGGACATTAAAAGCCTCATGAAAGTTTTCTTATTCCATCGGTGATTTATGAATGACATTCTTTAATACAGATGCACATCTTAATCGTGCTTGTACTTGACAGATGTCGTAAGAAATGATGGTTGGAAATGTCATTCACCTAAAACTGATGCTATACCATCAATCGTGGTATGGATACCATTCTGTGCTCCAAATCTAGTTATAAACGTTTGCGTTTTATTTCTACTATAATGGAGATGAAGCTTTTTAATTTGCATTAGACAACCTATGCATGCCATCTGTTTTGGCTTCCACTGCATTTGACTAAATTTATCTGGACCATACCACATGTGACACCTTTGACCGGTAGCTTCGTGCGTGAATGATTTGTAGTCTGGAATAGAAGTATACTGTTGTTGTTAGACTCTGAATATTCTGTTTGAAATTGGGCGTCCTGATCTGAGAATCAGACTTTTCCAGGAGAAATTTAGTTGTGGAAGTTTTTTAAATCTGTATATATTGTGATGTATGTGTGTATTTTGGATGTTGTCTGTAGCTAAAGTTTTTCAGAAAATGACTTACTATATGATGAGTGGCCTATTGCACATGTCAATGCATTAATTGTTAAATTTGACTATATCACCTGCATGTGTGAAAAGTTAAAAGTAATAAGCCTCGTGGACGATTCCAAATGCCAATGCAATAATGTTGGGTACAATAGATGGCAAAATAGTCTTGTAAAGTAATCCTCTCAAGCTGTGTTACTCGGACACGGATGAAGTGTCCGGTTGGACACGGTATCCAACACGGGTACTTCTCAATTTTGCCAATTTTTTACACTAAAGTGAAGTATCCAAGTGAAGTATCCAATTTTTGGACATTTTACTTGGACACGATTTTGGGACACGGGTACTTCTTGAGGCAAAGTGAAGAGTCCGAGTAACACAGCTCTCAAGTGAAGGTCATATAGGTTGGGATGAAGGGAGTAGTTTATTATACTCCTTCTGTTCCACAAAAAGAGTCCCATTTATAAATGTTGCAGATATTGAGGTTGTATATTTGTCCCTTAATAAGCTGTTAATTTAATCGTGGTGGCATGATGATTATTATGATAACAAACTTGACGAATTTTATACTACTATCAATAAAAGAAGACTCTTTTTGTGGAATTCTTTTTTTGTTTCTAATATTTAAAAATATTGTGATAACACCGACGAGGCTTCAATATCTTCCAATGATCTGAGTCATAATTTCAATTATAGGTAGGGTTCAATAGCACAAGAATATGTTATCTACAATTCTCAAGTCATAGATACTTGCATATGGTATCAGCTTTTTTTTATATTATTTTTTTGGTTTTTAGTTTGTGGTTAAAGCTATAATTTATTCCTTAATCATTCAAGTGTTTCTTATACTTGCATAAAATATAAAGTCGAGCACAGAGAGGGAGAGGCAAGGCAAGCACGGGAGGGTGAGGGAGAGGGAGAGGGAGAGGAAGCTAGGGTTGAAAAAGGAGGGATTGTAACGACATATTTTTGGGAAAGTGACCTTATATAATCCAATCCAATAATCCATTGGCTTATATAAGGTTAATCTTATATGCCTTTTTTACTTTATATAAATTTGTTTGTATATTATTAGAGGCTCTATCTCCACCATAATTTTCCAATTTGGCAGCTGAGAAGGCTCACTATGCTGCTCGAGATCCAATTACAACCTTGAAGAAATACATGGTTGAGAACAACTTGGCCACTGAAGCAGAGTTGAAGGCCATTGAGAAGAAGATAGACGAGGTGATCGAGGATGCTGTTGAGCTTGCAGATGAAAGCCCAGCGCCATCTAGAAGCCAGCTGCTGGAGAATGTGTTTGCAGATCCAAAAGGATTTGGAATTGGTCCTGATGGGAAGTACAGATGTGAGGATCCGAAGTTTACTGAAGGCACTGCCAAGGTCTAACCTCTCAAGACTGGAAGTATGTTTGTCGTTGAAAGCTGGCTTTCAGTAGTAAATGGGCAGAGTGACATTCTGTAGTTACTGACTAGCAAGTACCAAGTCTTACTTTTTCAGATGCATTAGTGATCTTGTATTAGCAAGATCTGTTCCTTGGGTGTTTTATCCATTTCAATTTTGGTTTTGCTTCTCGCTTGGTCATGAATCATGAGTGTAATTTAAAATTATCTATTGGACTTTTAATTTGAAATGGCAAAACCCAAAGGCTTCTGTACTTCCTTTCCAGTTCTGCAAGTTCTTTGCTGGATGATCCTTAATTGTGCTTTCTTGATTTTATTCTATTGATTCTATCAACTACTGAAGCCTGAGGTTGAGACGCATTTGTGTTTTGACAATCATCTCGGTGCCTAAAGAACTCTCGATTGTGTGGGTTTATATGCATATTCCAGCTGAGGGACATTTTTTTTTGCATTAGCTAAAACACATTATTCGGTATATGCATATGCGAGAGACACTTGATTATGGATGGAGTCAAAGTACTAGCCCAAATTCAGATTCTGATCGGGGTGGTTGTCCAGTTACACATTTAAGCAATTATAATATACTATACTATCATGGAGTGCGAAAAAGCTTTGGCTATCGAGCTCTAGCTTCTACTACAGCTGAACCAACTTGGTTATCATTCATTATGAAATTTAATTTTTCATAATCGGTCGAAGCACATGAAATTACAATAGTACTATTTACTTGCTCATATTCTTTCGAAGCCTTTCTCCAAGTCTCAATTCATACAGTTACTTGGCCTATGTTGTAGCATGCGTTTGAGGGGGAGTGATGGAGGAAAGAATTACGACTCACAGTTCCTCATCTCCTAAGATTGCTCGCTTACCTATTTATATTTTTCACATGTTTTAATGTATGTATGTAGTATATAGGTATTTCCTTCTCTTTATGTAACTGGTGATATTTCCTATTTTAAAAGCCAACCATGTCGGTTTGAGTCTAATAATTTTTCTTTAAAAATCAACCGAAACCGCCCAGGCGCCCAGGGGTATTTTAATTCTGATGGGCTAAATATAACAAATAGGCTTAACCCTTGGGGACGAAAATGTATTTAGCTTTACACGCACAAAAACTAGTGATAACGGCAATTAGCAGCAGGTACATTTCGTTATCCGAACTTTGAAGTCGCTAGGTTTGCCTCTCTGTCTCTCTCGGCGACCAGACCATGGCTACTCCTTCCTTGGCAAAATCTTCATTTTCTTCCCCATTTTTCTACAGTAAACCCAATTCCAAAACCAGCATTTTTTCTTCTTTGCCTTCTTCCTTCAACTTTCACTACCCCAAGGCAAGAGTATCTTGTTTTTTCTCCCTATCTACCATTTACAACAACAGGAAGAAGACTACTTGGTTCCCAACTGTCTTGGCCCTCATTGAGAAGGAACAATTTGCTGCTACTGCGCCCTCTGAATTTGGGGATGACTCTGCATCTTGGAACCAACTCAAACCTTGTGAACTCTATGTTTGCAATCTTCCCAGTGGCTGTGACATTTCTCAGCTTCTCGAAATCTTCAAACCTTTTGGCACTGTTCAATCAGTTGAGGTATTTCTTCCCTCTTCTACTCTTACCAATCTATTAAACTTTGGATTGCAATTTTCCTTGTCTTTAGCTTTTATGTTTAAGTAAATTTAAGAACTTAAGTTGGATTGGGCTGTTTCTGATATGATAGTGTTTGGGTAAAATTTAAGAATTTAATTTTTGTAAGGAATTTGTTTTTATGTATTGGATTCCTTTCACTAGGTCTCACGGGATGCTGAAACGGGCTTAAGCCGTGGCTGTGGTTATGTCACCATGAGCTCAATTGGTGAAGCCAAAGCTGGAATTGCTGCTTTGGATGGCTCTGTAAGTGTGCCATGTTAGACTCTCTTTCTTACTCTCAACTGAGCTGTACTAACTGTTTAATAATCTGCCTGCAATTTCATGCTAAAAGGATGTTGGTGGTCGCGAGATGCGTGTCACGTTTTCAGTTGATGTGAATAATGGAAGAAGGAATATTGATGCATTGAATTCAACACCCAAGAGAAATATGATATTTGAAAGCCCTTATAAAATATATGCTGGTAACCTTGCCTGGTCCATCAAACCTGAGGATTTGAGAAATCTTTTCTGCCAGTTTGGAACTGTAGTTAGTGCAAGAGTGTTGCATGATCGTAAAGGTGGAAAGAGCCGTGTTTATGGGTTCCTTTCATTCTCCTCAGCTGCAGAACTTGAAGCTGCAATGGCATTGAATGGAACAGTTCAGTTCTTATATCCTTATAAACTTTGAATCTCTTTCTGCTCTCTTTGCCAACTTCATGCTCTCTTTTTTTCTCCCTCTTGCAGGAATACCATGGCAGGAAAATAATACTTAGAGAAGTCTTGAAACAAAATGAGCGTGGACTCTCCCTTTAGTAGAAACAATATTTCTAATCTCAGAAATGAGGTATCTTGAAGCATTCTCGATCAACTAAGAAAGCAAGGAAAATGAAAAGGTATAATGTATACATACCACCAACAGTTTTACATATTAGTTAATCATGTCAATCTGTTCTGAAACTTGGTACCACTTCAATTTCATTTTGGAATATATTGTTTCTGAAGGTTTTCCTTTAGTTTTTTTTTTAATTTTAATCTTGTCGACCTTTTGAACTCGTTACTACTTATGACTGAAAAGTGCAAATTCATAAGATTTAGGGATTCTAAGAAAAATAGAACCTATATGGAGCCCTCTGTTCTTATCATATGCTTCGATTGTAATAGAGTCATTTCAATGTAGCTGTGGAAATGCATAAGCTAGATTTGCAAGAAGAAAAAAATTATTTGAAGCTTTCCTCTTGAACATAGATCTCAAGAAATGAGTTACTGTTTTATGAGTCTTGCTTTTTAATAGTTTAGACTCCAGAAAAAGGGGCCTCAAGGTTAGATCAAAAGTTGAGATGTTATGTAGGGAATGATACAGTTTTATTTGATAACATGAGAAAAATACGACGGGAAAAACATTGCATAAGATGATTTTGGGGTGAAATCCGTATTTTGTGAAAACTGAGTGAAAATAATATACTGCCCACAAGCCTCAAAAGTTTCAAATGTCTCAAGTAGTTTAGCATTATTCTGATGTATTTACATTAAGCTTGAAATAGAAGCATGGAATATGAGCTATGAAGCCTTATAAGATTTTTTTTCTTTTTTAAAATTCCGATGGATAACAACCATCTTCCTCGCTTTCACTCTTTCTGCTGAAATAACAACCTTTTAATCATATTCAAATAAAAAAATATTGTTTTGCATTTTGATTTGACAACATTCAAGTACAAAAGGCGAATTCTGGACCATAGTAATAGTAACTGCAACTGCTGCTGCCAACCTTGAGCTTGCAGCAGATTGTCCTGCCTTATGCGCACATTGCCATCACTGAACCGACTTGAATCTGAACTAGATTCAGATCAGCATTGATTCCCCAAGAATGAATCGACTAGGTCCATCTCTCAATTACCTATCATGTACTTCCAACTGTATGTATGAATTAATATGTATGTATGTATGTCCAAATTGCAGCCCAATAAATAACCTCGCTGTTCAGCCTCAAATAGCCCCGAAGAAAGTCATCAAAACAGCCCCTATGCTGCCTAGCCTTACTAACATAAAGCCCAATACCTCTTCACTTATTGCCTTCCAAAAGGTTGCCCAAAATCTCATTAATTCAACCCCAAACCCATCACCGGTATACAAAGATACGCAAGAAGAAAGGGACTTTGTTACTTTTGATGAAAAATATGTGATTGGTCATCAAGGCATAAGTCCTAAGCCTTCATGATGTGGATAAATAGTGTAGCTACCAGTTAAAGGAGTTATCTTGAATGCTATCCATGACTTGCAAGACGTCTAAGGGAATCATGTTCTAACTATATCCGGCTAGTAGGGAAGTATAACATTACTTTGCTAGTTGATGGGGGAAAATAATTGACAAGGTCACTTACTTGATTGTCAAGTCCAAAGTATTGAGCCCTTGGCAATGACTGTAGCTAATGGGAAAAATATGGGAGCTATTCTTGATGCCCCCTGATTTACATGGAGCGTGGAAAGAGGAAATTTTAGCAGTAGCATGTGAATCACTTCCTTGGGAACATTGAATGCTATTCTTGGAGCTAGTTGGTTAAAGACCTTGGGGGTCTGTGCTCTTTGATTTTGATAAGAAGCTCGAGTTCTATCAAGGAAATGAGATGGTTAGTTTGCAAGGAAGACTCTAAGCCTCCTGAAATCCCACCCTTAACCATGTGTCCTTTGTGCAAGACCATTCGAAGCCATTACTACGGGGAGACTGAAGAAGGCCGCTTGTATAATGGTCCTCCTATCAATGATGAGAAGGCGTCTTATGATGAGACTGGAGAAAAGTAGCAAAGTGAAGACGGATCCTTTTTCATCCAAGTACCGCGTAAAAAGGAAGAATTCAACTATGAATCCATGAGAATACAAATTTTCCATGTTGTTGTGAAAGGTAAGTGGTTAGGGAAACTATTCAAGGAATTAAGGAGATGCTTGAGATATGGGAAGACTAAGTTCTTTATCTACATAGTATTGGTTTAGCCCTCTTAGTCCCCTACTTGATAGGATAGATATCAGCATTCACGTAATTAAAATCAATTGCTCCGGGAGAGAGCACAAGCAAGGAGAAAAGCTTCAGTTTAGCTATATGTGGACATGGATGTTTTTTAGGGGAAGGCGATGTTTGGCCATGGCTAGATCATGTGTCATTTAGTAAATAAATTGTAGGTGTAGGCTTATTATTAGTAGACATTTCTAGAAATAACTAGCACATGGGTGATAGACTGATAGTGTCAACGACGACGTTTTAACATATGTTGTTCATCTTTGTAGTTTCTACAAGAGAATAGTTGTAATGTTTTTCCTTATGAATGAATGCATTGAAAGGGTGGTTTATCACTTTATCCATTTCTTACTCCCAAGTTTTCTTCTTCTCTAAGTTCCCTCTGCAACTCTATTTTTTTCTAAAATCCTAGTTTATTTAGGGAGCTGATATTTCCACATAAAAAAATTAATATTTCCACATGATCCCTTCACATGACACCTCCATGTGAAAAAAGATTTAACATGTGGAAATATCAGATTCCTTTATTTATTATCCTAACCTTCATTACTGTTTGGTTAAGCTCAAACTAAATTTGAGATTAACAGATTATCCACAAAGCCAGGGAGGAGAAAAAGGTTTTAATAATGATATTGAAATTGTTGGATGAATATTTCTTTACAAATGCCTGTTATTTGTGATATAAAAGTATAATTGTTCTAAAGAGGAAGAAGAGTGAAACATGCTCATGAATGTTGGTGGTGCATGAAGCTACTTGTAAGCATATAATATTTGAGGCAGATTTGTGAATGTTGCTTATTTTCTGCTTAGAAAGTACAGACTTATCAGTAGAGTATTTCTCTCTCTTGCAATTCAAACACATACTATTTTCACCGATTGGAACCTAATTGCAGCTGCACATGTTCTATACGAAACAAAAATTGGAGTGGTGGTTCGGTAGACTGGTGGAAAGAAATAAATACAACAGGGATTTACTGCAATGAGGAGGATGAAATTAGCAACATGAAGTAATTTTTTTTTGTAGAGTGGCAATTTTATCTGCAGTGGCATATCACTGCAATCTGCAGCTAGAAGATTCTTATTTTACTAGAATTATTATATCGTTTTAAATTTTTGTTTGTGAAGTAGCACACGAGCATATCTAGGGTGTCTTTATTTTAGGGTCATATGTAAAGAATATTCCGACTCCTAATTCTCTCTCTCCCCCCTCCCCACCCCCCACCCCCACTCCCACTCCCATTTGTTTTTTATTTTTTTTATGTGATTTTGATGTGCTGAGTTATGACTATATAATGGAGAAATGCGTTAAAAAAAAAAAAACGAACAATTGTGTCGGTTGGACTTTTTTAATATTAAAAATTCGTTTTGGTTAACTAAAATGACAACAGTTGACCATATGTGACCCTTATATTAAAATAAAATAAATTCTGATCATGTTATTTAGGCACAATGTTCGTATGGCGGTTGGATAATTTTATATGTTTCAATCTAAGCCTTCCAATAAGTTGATTAACGGTAGAAAGTAGGTCATTATTATACTTGATTAATATAAACCAGGTTGTTGTATGAATGAATGGAATATATATATATATATATATATATATATATATATATATATATATATATATATATATATATATATATATATGCAAGTAAGTAAGTAGTAGTAATAAGTGATGATATTATAAAGTTAGGATAAAATTTGGGAATATAGCTGTATTTTATATCAAATAAGAATAATAAAATTAAATTATTATTAGTATTATTATTATTTTGTATTATGTTTTCTATTCAATAAATATTTAGACAAAATAGGTACATAACTTTCACACCAAAAAAAGAAGAAAATAGAATACAAAATAATAATAATAAAAATAATAATAATATATTAGTGTTATATTAAATTAATGGCTAGAGTTAAGTTATTGATTTTTAAATGGGGTGACTAGAGTTAGGTTAGTGACTTTTAGATGAGATGATTAAAATTAGGTTAATGACTTTTAATTGAAGTGACAACTTTAAATATAATAATTTTAAATTTAAATCTTTAAATGAAGATTCTACATTTTAAATTGAAATAGAGACGATCCTTGTCCATTAATTATGTGGTGTAGAGACTGGTAGGTGGGTAAATTAATACAAGAATACGGTGGTTAGAAAACACCCGAGTCTAGTCAGCATTGAATTTGATAGGAAAAGTCTGCCCATTGATTTCAAATCAATTTAAAATAGAGAGGCGGAGAGAATGCCCATTGATTTAATTTCAATCAATTTAAAGAAAACAAACTTTAGTTTGGGAGAGAGAGACTCGAATCTGCTTTCTCCTTTGTTGTTCCACTTGTCCCACATACACATATTCTTCTTCTTCGACCTTTTCCTCGTATTCATTTGCCACGATCACCACCCCCATCCACCCACCTTTATTCTCTTACTCTCTCTCTCCCGCTCTTGGCGTATATAAGAATACATCATCACAGAGAGCTGGCTAGCTAGCTAAAATTATCAAGATATTAAAGAATATTAATTATTTCTCATAGATATTATATAGATAAGGTACGTAATTAAGATGGCAGAAGATGATCCAAAAGTTGCAGCTGCCAAGATGAGCACGGACGAGGACGTGGTGAAGCATGGGGGAAGTGTCAAAGGCAAAGGCAGATTAGGCGGAGTGGGGTTCCGCAGAGGACCACAAAAACATATGCGCCGTGCCTTGTCCCAATTCATAGCGGCGTTTCTTGTCTTGGCAGGCCTGACTGCTCTCATACTATGGCTAGTCTACCGTCCCCACAGGCCAAAATTCAGAGTGGTCAGTGCTGTCGTCTACGATCTCAACGCCACCACTCCTCCTTTCATTTCCACTACTATGCAGTTCACGGTGGTGACAAGAAACCCCAACGACCGCGTTTCCATTTCCTACGACCGTCTCTCGGCCTTTGTGTCCTACAAGAACCAGATGATCACGCCCCCCATGATGTTGCCGCCGCTGCATCATGACAAGGACAGCACGGTGGCCATGTCTCCGGTGCTTGGGGGAGTGCCTGTGCCGGTGGCTTTGGAGGTGGCGAATGGGCTGGTGACGGATATGGAAGGGTACGGGATAGTGGAGCTGAGGCTGGTATTGCAAGGAAGGCTGAGATGGAAGGCCGGGCCTATCAAGACTGGCCACTATGATATGTATGTCAAATGTGATATGTTGCTTGGTTTGAAGAAAGGTGTTGTGGGTCAAGTTCCTTTGCTTGGATCATCCTCATTTTCATCCTCCCATGATGATGGTCATAAATGCAAAGTTGATATCTGAATATATATATATATATATATATATATATATATATATAATAGCTGATCGATCCATCATCCCTCCATCCATCGATCATCTCTCAAATCTCACTACCTCCTCCTTCCTACTATATATATTCTGCTGCTGGTAATTATATATTAAAGTTCTTCTCTTCAATTAAATAAGTAGTACTTAATATTATTGTATCTCCGTATTTTAAGTTGTAAACCCTTTTTTTAATTACTCTGTAATAAAACGTATTAGATGACTGTACCACAAAGTTTGAGCTCTTCTTTAATGTGTAGCTAAGATCAGTTGCATGTTCTGACCTCTCTCTCCCCTTCCGTCACTCTATCTTAGGTCTATTGGAGTTTTTTTTTTTTCGGACAATTGCTTGTCCTGTTTAGCTTCGGCTTAGCTGTAAGAGTGTAAGGGTTATCAGGTGGACGCGTGGCTCTACATGCAGCCAGTTGATCATAATTTTATTTAATTTGTACTTATTTTTAATTCAAAACTAGGATTCATTTTTTATTTTCGTGATACATATTTTTCTATATATGTGGATCAATGCAAATGAATAGCTAGACTTTTTTCTTTTTACTTTTCTTTTTGTTGGTAAATGGCCTCATTTTTGGAGGGTTATGAGTACACGTATAATAAAATATTACTTAATAATCTCTACTACTTATGAATCGTCAAAATTAACTATACCTCACACTCTATATTGACATATAAATAGCTAGACTATATATTAAAAGAGTTATGTGGTTTTGATAAAATTAAGTGTTAAAGATTTGAATAGTTTAGATATCTGAATAATATAGTTTTGTTCATAATTGTTTTTGAATGGAAAAATATTGTTTGATAATTAATTTTTCTAAAATATCTGAATAACAATATTTTTAATATTTTAACCATCTGAACAGTTTAAGGTTTGATAATCAGAAAGGTCAGAAAGGTAACAATTAAATTAACTAACTCCTCTAATCAACTTAAATAAATAACTAACTCAATTAATTTATTTAAATAAAATAATAAACCCACTAATCAATCAAGTAACATAATTAAAATTGACTAATTAAAATAATTAAATAATTAACTCAAATAAGATAATTAATCTCACTAATTAATCCAAGTAAAATAATTAAAACTAATTAAGTAACTCAAAATAAATAATTAACCGAATTAATTAATAACTCGAAGTAAAATAATTAAAATATTCAATTAACCCAAATAAAATAATTCATTCCACTGATTAAACTAAAAATACAGTAGGTTAATTATGCAAATATTTTTCATTAGCTTTTTGCGGTAAGATACATGGTTAAAAAAATAGGGCAAAGGTGCAAAAATGCCCCTGATGTTTACACGGATGTCCCACTTCCATCCTAAACTAATTTTTTTTCTCAAAAGTATCCTTAACGTTAGGAAAATGAGGTCACCCGTGCCCCTGCTGTCAACGGACCGGCCACCTGGACTAACTCTGTTAACACGTGGATCATTTTTGCTGATTAGGCACTTAAGGAGAAAGAGATAGCAGTCGTGATTTTCAAAAGGGGCAGAAAAGCCCTAATTACTTTTACTCCACAGACACACAGAATCGAAGAGGAGGAGAAGAAGACGCGAGAAGCTTGAAGACCAGTTCGGCGAGAAGAAGAATCGACATGGCTCACTATTCGTCGTCATCTTCATCATCTGCTCGAAGACGTGCCATTAATCTGGATTATGAAGCTATACCACTGTGTTATTGTGGGTTAAGGGCTCCCTTTGTGGACCTCATGGAGTGAAACAAATCAAAGCAGGAGAGTTTTTCTCATGCTTGAAAATTGAGTAAGTTCTTATAATTTACTTTGATTGTGTGTTTGAAACAATTTCTAGCTAATTTAGTATGCTTGGAAATATTTTAATAACAACAGTTGAATAATGCTTAATATTTTGGATTCGAGGAAAGGGGTTGTGGGTTCTTTGTATGGCATGACCCACCCATGATGTGTGAGAGGCAAAAGTTGTCATAAATGATCCAAGAGGAGAACAAAATTTTCTTTGAATAAGGAACCGAACAAATTTTCCCAGTTCAAGGGTATCCGAAGGGGCATCTCAATTATCTGAATTGAAAGAATTGGTTCATGAGTTGCGAAGTTGAAGTCAATGGAGATGAAGTTTACGTGAAACAAATTAAAAAGTAGGCTATTTGAAGCAGAAGCGCATTGGTGTGTTATTGTTAGTTATATTAATCTTCATTTCTGTAATGCTACTTAGGTAGATAAATGGTTAGATGAATTGGTAGTGTTGTGAATTATAATGTACTGCCGTTTGAAATATATGCAGTTAACTTAATGTAATCGATGAAAATGGTTAATAGAAGTTAGTGTTTTGTAATGTACTACTCTTGTTTGATTGTAATGTTTATTTTACCTGAATGTCAAAGAATTGATCTATGTACAATTGTGTGACATATGATCAGTGCCAATGAAAACAACAAGTCTTATTTGTTATTTAATGTAATTTTATTAACTTAATCTGGTTGTCCATGAAAACGATAAGTTTAATATATAGCTCAAAATATGAATCCAAAAGATAAACACTTACGCCATAAGGCCAAAATATATTCAAAGATATAAAGCTTGAGCATAAACAAGACATGTTCATTACATTTCTTTTAACTGAGCATAAATACTTCTGCCATAAGGCCAAAATATATTCCCAAAATGAAAAGCTCAGTTCCAAAACCATAACTGGAAGAAGTAGAATTACTAAGTAGGATTTAATTACAAAATAAATCTAATGGTGGATTATCTCCACTACTGGTTTGGTGGACTTCATGATTTGCTTGCATCACTTTCTTTTCATACCAATCCTTGCATCCCTATCTCCGTATAAGGCGTGTGGTAGTGATGCAGCTTCTACCCATCCATTGCAGTCCTTGAGGTCTGAAGGTCATGTTGGACATGTTTATAGGGTCACCATCACCTCTATGGTTTATCTTTCTATTGCCAACTGTAGAGGATGCTTTGTTTTTAGCTTTGTCTGCTCTTAGTTGAGCTTCATTAGAGATTGAAAATTTGGTGTTAGGGTCAACCAAAGGTGGCTGTGTTTGACTTCCTTCATTGACAACTGTTGATGATGTGCCACTCTGCATGTACATAACACAACATAACACAACACAACATTAAGCTTACACATCATATTATATCAATCATAATTGAAAAAATTAAATTACCTTGAATGTCACTGAACCAGTTTTGTCATCATATAACAACCCAAAACCTTCACCATGATTGGATTGTTTCCTAGAATGAGCTCTTGCAGCAGATCGAACTGGTAATTTTGACTGTCGTGAACTTGAAGTAATGGGTGCACTTATGGATGAACTTGCATTAAGCCCTACAAAATGTAAAAGTATCAAATATTCGCACTATACAATATTTGCACCAAGACATAAAGTATAAAATAGCAAAATGCAACATATATTGCACCAAGACAAACTATACAAAGACATATCACAATAGACATATCATAGCACCAAGTCCATTAATGATAGATGGGCTACCTTGTGCTTGAGTTTGGGATTGAGGTGGGACTGAACTTCCTCCTTCTCCTTGGCTGTGATTCTGGTATAGGGCAAAATGTCAATATGTATACACTACATTGTTAAACAAATGATTACACAGACTGCAAAATGTTAATATGTATCCACAATATTTTTAAACAAATGATTACACATATAATTACCTTTGAACAGCTGCCTTTGTTGTGTCCTGGTTACTTACACAAACTGCATGTGATAACTTTGCCTTTTCTGGATAGTTGGTATTTTAAACAAATGATTACATAGATAATTGGTTTTTTGCCTAATGTATTCCATCATAGTCCTAATGGGCTTGTGCCTAGCTTCAAGAATTCAAGAATTGAAACTTTCCACCATGTTGTTATCTACTGCCCATGATTTACTTCTGCTACTAAAGAAAGCTCTGCACCATGTATGAGGTGGATAACTCATGAGATCAATTTCTCCCTTTGAACTCATGTCCCCAAGCAACTTCATGTTGTCCTTAAATATTCTTCCTCAAAGGTAGACCAGGCTGTATTCCAAAATTTCTTCTTCAACTCTCCACCTCTGTGTTTCTTACACCAATTTGCATATATATGGCGAGCACACCATCTGTGTTCAGCCTCAGGAAGTACATCAATAATAGCTTGTATTAAACCCTACAAGTAAAAATTGCACAAAGATACATTCAAAGTTGCATAAATAATTTGACATAAAAAAGATTAAATATTAAACTTCAAATACATTCATACCTTTTGCATATCAGATATGATGGTGAACTAACTGCCATCTCCTAAATCAAGTTGTTCTTGCAACAAAGTCAGAAACCAGGTCCAGTTGACCTTAGTTTCACTCTTCACACATGCCCAAGCTATGGGAAAATTCTGCTTATCCCCATCTCTTCCTAGTGCTACAAGCAATTCCCCCTTATACTATGTCTTCAAAAAACACCCATCAAGGCCAATAGTAGGCCTACATCCTTCCTTCCAACCTCTCTTGCAAGCATCTAAACAAACAAACATTCTTCTAAATACTCTTCTCCCTTCCCTTAATTCATCTGTGGACAACTCCACTTGCACTTTAGACCATGGATTACTCCTCACCAGTTCTGCTGCATAAGCCTCTAACTCAAAAAACTCAGTAGTAAAGCTCCCTGAGAATTCATCCATAACCATCCTCCTGGCTCTCTTGCACTTGGAAAATCCCACATTCACTCTCCATTCTTTCTCCACATCTTTTTTGAGGTCTTTGATCTTGTAGTCATCGTCGCTTTCAAGTATTTTTATTTGTAAAGATTGGCAAGAACTTTCTTTGAAACCCTAGGGTTGTTGAAAATCCTATAACACTTGTGTTCTTCATTTAATTTCTTGACAAACCAACCTGAGGTTACAAACAGTCCTTTGACACATATAAGACAAACGGACACTCGACCTCACATTGGACCCTTATTCTATATGGTTCACTTTTCACATATTTCAATGCCACTCCCCTAGATATAGCATATTTTGATATGGATTCCCTAACGTTAGCGGTTACCTTTAGCAAATGTCATTCCTAAGTGAAATAGGGTGTCCGGTCATTTACATTGAAACGAGCAGAAGTCTTCTCTCATGGCACCCGACGACCCTCATCCCTTCCTCACTTATCATCGATTGTCATCACTATCATCACCTTCATCACTAACATCATCTTCCTCACTATCATCACCTTTCTCACTCTCCTCTACATATGTAGCATCTTGACTGTCCTCACTATTATCTTCCTCACCAACCCTGCTACCCTGTGTGTTTAATAGCATATTAGGATCATCCCTTCTTTCATCACTTTCCATGAAAGGGTCATCACAATCAGGAGCTGATTCTTCATTCAATAAAGGTTCATCTATCTCATGTTTTGCAAAGAAATCTAAGACAATTGTGTCTGACTTTATTTTACTTAGGAGTCTCCTAATCCCATGGTCACCCTCAAGTATAAAAAGTCCTTCTTCAATACTCAGTCCAGGTTCCAGATAATATATTTCAGATACATTGGCATAATTCAATTCCTCTTTACATGTATTCTTAATGCAAATAACAGACAGGTAATCAACATCAAAATTCTTACATTTATAAACATCTCCTCCCACATATCTCCAAACAAAATCCTTTATCCATATGCCCCCATGATGTAATTGTACATCTACACGCCCAGCCATTCTGTCAGTTAAAAAAAATAGACTTCACATAATAATAAAAATAAAGAACAAGACAAATACAAACTACAAAGTATTAAGAATCTATAGAGAATAATATAGGGGACCACATGTTCCCTACCAGTCAACACCCAACTTAAACATGGACCACGTGATGTTCCCTACCACATACACTTTATTAATCAAAAGCGTAGATGAAAGTACCTGAGCGATTCCTTTTCTTCTTCTTAAAAGCTTCCTTATACTTCGATTAGACTCAAGTTCATTCAACCGAACTGATTGCAGAGCCTTTACCTTCTTCTTCTCGCCGAACTGGACTCCACCTCCTTCTCGCGTCTTCTTCTCCTCCTCTTCGATTTCGTCTCTCTGTGAAAGTAATTAGGGATTTTTTGCCCCTTTTGAAAAGCACGACTGCTTTTGTTCTCTCTCTCTCTCCCTTAGTGCCTAATCAGCAAAAATGATCCACGTGTAAACAAAGTTAGTCCAGGTGGCGAGTCTGTTGACAGCAGGGGCACGAGTGACCTAATTTTCCTAACGATAAGGGTATTTTTGGAAAAAATATTGGTTTAGGGTAGAAGTGGGACATCCGTGTAAACATTAGGGGTAGTTTTGGACCTTATCCCTAAAAAAATATCCCACTTTGAAAGTTTCCATTTCCAATCGGTTAGTTTTATTTCGTTATTGCGACCAATTTGAGAAGGACTTGTTCATTCTTTCAGTTGATGGGTATCGATATCATTATAACATCCCACCCCACCATTTTTGCTGATTCTTTCTTGAAGTTTTGAAAATTTTCAAATGATCTCCTGGATTGAATTATTAGTCAATTAAATTTGAGATACTGATTTGCTATTTAATCTGTTCAAACATGTATAGATTTTTTTTGTTTCACCTGCCGAAACCTCCCTTTGATAAGGACGATGAAGATCCCAACAAGACTCCGACCACATTTGTTGACGAATGGGGCAAGAACCCAAATCTTGAACAGTGAAATTGTAGTGGGAATAAAAGAAGGATTATGTGATATTTTTGAGGTTATTTTTGTCCAAAAAAACATAAACTCGTTCAGATGTGGCTCTGAATGGTTTAACATTATTTTTAAATCTTACTGATTAAGAGACATAATTTTTTTTACCAAATAAGTTGTGCCTCTAACCGAATCAGAGACACACATATTAAGAGTCATTAAGACTCAAACAAACACCACACCAAAACAATCAATGAACTTTGTATTTCTTAAAAGAAAATTTAACCAAATATTTTTGTTTTTTCTAAACCGGCCTTAAACTCGCGAAAACTCTCTAAAAATACCAAAATTTGACCTAATCTCAAACTATAAATGGCTAAGTAGTTTCTTATGTGGCAGCTGAAGTGGATATTTAAGACTAATAAAAAGTGAATTAGATTATGTGTAACAACCGAGAAAATCAGAATAGAATGTAAATGAGTTTTATTTAATTATATTGAATTAAATGAGAATTTTATGGATTTATTATGTGTTATGTATTTAAAGGTCGTTCTATGACCTAGGATGATGGTGTGGTGTTAGGATCTTGGTAGTGTGCTAGAATTAAATAGTATGAATTTCCAAGACGAACATAAAAATTTTTCGAGAAATTTGAGAAAAAACATTATTCATCCAAAACTGCTCAGGAATTATTTTTTATTTTTCAAGAAACGCATAATGTTAAAATTTTGAGGAATTAAGGATGGATTATCCAATAAAAATTCAGAAATGGAAAACGCAGTTTTTTACGTGCGTACTCAATTTCAAGATGTTAGGGAAAGTAAATTCGAAAGAAGAAGAATGATCAAGTATAATAAGAATTATTATTATACAGAAAGAAAACGAGTATAATACAATATATTATACAAGAATAATATGACGTATTGTATGAATATTATACAAAGTGAATACGTAAAGAATACGAGAATTATACGGTAAGAATACGAAAAGTCAAAGTCTTGGTCAACAAAAGTCAAGGTTGACTATTTGTTAATAGACTTGGACTTTGTCAAGCCCAAAATGAATTAAGAAGAAGGCCCAATGAAGATTTAAATCAAGGCCCAAGAAAATGTTAATTCAAGCCCAAATTTTGGCCCAAATTGAATTTATATTAAGCTCAAACTAAGAACCAAACCCATGTGTCGAACCATTGATCAAGTGGGTGGGTAAAGAGCATGGGGCAACCCATGTGGGTCCCCAAAGGGTGGTGGGCCGGCCACCAAACTTCCAAGAGAAGCTTGGTGGGATATTTGCCTTGTAAATGAGGTGTGAATAGTAATGTGGTGACTCAAAAAGTTGTTTGTGTGGTGGATGATGATGGGAGGTTTGTAAGATTGAAAACTTGAGGGTTTTGACTAAAAGAGACCATAACTTAAGTGACCAAATTGTAAGCTAATGCAAAGTTGTGCAAATGACTAAAAAGCCCTAAATCTTGTTTTTCTATATAATTAACCAAGCCTTAGCCTTCATTTTCTTCTTTACAAAATTCACCAACACTTAGAGCAATATTGAGATAAAAGAAAGAGAGATATTTCAAATTTCAAGAAAGAGGAAGAAGAAGCTAACTTAATTCATCAACCATTCAAGTAATCAAGAACATCAAGAACAATAAGAGGTAAAAGACTTTAAACCATTAATCTTCATCTATCTTCATTCTTAGATTCGTATAGAAGTTTCGATGGTGGTGTATGTATGATCTGATGGAATAAGGATGGATAATAGTGAACTTAAAACACTAATGAATGCCTAATAAGTGAAATCATAATTTTCAGGAATAAGCATGTGAATAATATTTCTATATACATATGATTTCATTATGATATATATGAATGAATATGCAAGTATGCTTGTATTAAGATAAGCTGTAAAGTCCTTTGATAGATAATAAAAACATCTGTACAAGGACTTAGAATGAATTGATCAAATGTGTTAGGTTGATCATACATAAGCAAAACAACTTTGTAAAGTCCTTAAAAAGAAATGATGTACAAGGACTATAAATATAGAAAGATCAAGCATGTTAGGTTGATCTTATGATGTAATAGATAGGCTCATTCGATAAATCGAGCCTTCGCACTAGAAATCATACCGCCGGAGAGTCGAGGAAAACTCGAGAGCTATCGAGGCAGAATCGTAGTCTGCAAGATAGTAGATCTCGGAGTTCGTAGACTGCCAGGGGAGACGAGGAAGGATCGCAGTGTGTCGAGGAGAACTTTCTCAGGGCCATAGTCTGCTGAGGAAGTCATGTTCAGAATCGTGAGAGAATTGACACGCTTTCTGGTAAGCCAAGAACATCTGCCAAATCCCAAGTCAAGAATCGTAGACTACACTCAGAGTCGTAGAGTCTACTGATAATATCAGAGGCAGAGATCGTAGTCGATCAAGATCAGATGAAGACAAACACAATGACAGAAATCATAGTGTCATGATCTGATCTCGGAGTCGTAGTGTCTGCACAGCCGAAGCTGAATCGTAGAGTGCAGAACTAAGACCCCAACAAATGTCCTCACAATGCTAAGGCATAATCGTAGAGCAAATACGATTCTCAACGAATGAGCACTCCTAGAATATCCAAAGGAATGAAGCCTCTGGTAGGCACTGCAAAGATATATCCCACCTGAAGGAAACCAGAGAGCACCCAATGAATGTCATGCAAGCTAACAGAAGATCTAAGCACCAACCCAATCAGCATCCAGATTGAGTTGTGAAGCCATTCAAGATGAAGTCTTCCACAAGTTGATCAGAAGAAGACTTCAGTAACTTACTAAGGAAAGTCAGCAAGTGCAGTAGTTTTTAAGTGGTAAGATGACAACGATCTTGGAAGTAACCAGGATCGTAGTGTTTGCCAAACAAAGAAAGAACTGATGGAGTGCATGAGAGATATTGGTCAACCGAAGAACAAGGCTAAAGTGATTAAGCATTGGGTTAGTCCATTGATGATAACTGAACGGGAGATCACAAGGAGAAAGCGAGCTGGACACGCCACAAATCTGAAGTGTCTTGTTATTCAGAAGGGGCCAGAGCAAGGAGTCTGTTAGTTTCCGGAGGCACAATAGTTATCTAGAAGGAGGGGGAGGGGGGAGGGGGGGGGGGGTTGAATAGATATTTAAAAATCTTTTCGTTTTAACTTGTTAATTGATAATGATTAAAAATTAGCGGAATTAATATTTGTTTTAATCTCCCTCAAGATAGTGAGTTTAAGAGAGTGAAGCAATTATAGCAGTTATGATAGATATAGCAAGAATGTAATAGACACAGTCATTTTAAGTGGTTCAAAGAACTTAAAGCTCCTAGTCCACTCTTCTACTCTTTGAGCAGGAAATCCACTAAGGATGTCTTTTACACTTTCTGAATCACATTGATTCCTTCTAGACCAGCAGCCTAGGAACTTCTTAGTTCACTCTTGAATTCTTCAAGTCCAGCAGACTTGGCTCTTTACAGTTCACTTAGAACTCTTCAAGTCCTTCTGACTTGGAACTTTTACTTCAGTTGATTGGTAGTTGTTTAGTTCTTGATGGTTGCTATTCAGTTACTGTTAAGCACTTGTTTGAAAGAACTGAGTAGCTGAGCAAGATTTTCTTTTTCTCAGATCGTAGAGTTGAGCGTTGAGAGTTCTTATACGTTTTTGTTCAATGGTTGCTTAGTTCTCTCATCTACTTGATTTATATATATGTGATCTTGAAAACTATCCGTTGGATCCATCCGTTGAAGCATTAAATGCGTTTGACATTTCTGTTCTTTGATGGAGACTTTTCTGCACATCTTCTAAAATGCATTCTGGCCCACTGACACAACAGACTGCTTTCTCACCTAACACCTGAAAAAGTGTTTTTCCTCTTACCAATGGTACTTTTCTTAGCTTCTTCAATACGCTTCTTTGTTGCATACTAAGGATATTTTATGCCTTTGGGACTGGTGAATACTACAACGTTTAGAACCCATTCTACATTTGTTGGAGTTTATCTCCACACAAAACGTGAGGTTTGATGCTTCTGACACAAGACAGATGATACTCCACGATTCAGATCGTGGTGACTTGTCACCTTGGTGCTTGGTCTGATGCTATCAGTAGAGAGCACTACGATTTCTCTTAAATATCTACACACTACGATCTTTGTGACGCCCCCAAATTCGGGTACCTGAAACCCTTATTCAGTGCTCACGATATAAAACTTCCAGAATATAATAAACATAAACTTAATAAAGTTATTACATCAAAGTTCTTCTAATCCCAGGTACGTAAACCTTTAAGCATTTATTACATAGTAGTTTAATATTTATAAACATGAAAACTATCTATTACAGCAATCTTCAACTATTCTCCCATTTTTCCTTTTCCCTTGTCTTTTCTAGACCCTTCTGCCCAAGTCTGCTCAGCTGAAAACATTTAATAAAACAAGTATGAGCATTTAATTTCTCAGCAAGTTATAGCATTCTTTAAAGCTTAACAAGAAATAAATGTTTTCTTTGAAGCATGCTTTGACAGTGAATCAAAACTGTAAAGCAATAAATCTTGAATCCTTCACATTTTTGAAATATCATAACAACATTGAATAACTGAGAGGTTTTAAGACCATGAACATATTTTTCTTTTCTTGAAAAGGTTCAATCAGAAATATTATCAGATTAACCGTCTTAACTTACGAGCACGTAGGGTGATTAGCCCTTTATGCCCTGTATTGAACAATACTATCTTTTCTAGTACAATTTTCATGTTCTACATCACCACTCCCAGAGTGCAATAAAAATATCCCATTTAAGGGTATGCTCATTCTCAGTTTTAGATTCCAACTACAACAATATAGCTGGACAACTTAAATCATGGCACAATAATATTTCAAGACTAATATAAAGAAACTGAAATATTTCATAGGCGTATCCGCCGTAAGGAATGGCTCGAGACTTTTTTTGCAACTCCGCTTCATGTATAAGATAATAGCTTACCCAATCTTTTGGTGATTAGAATAAAAAAATTATTCAATCTTACAATATTCATAAATAATGAAAGACAGTTCAGAAATTAGAGAACCTATCAACATATGAATAATCTCAAAATACTTGCTCAATAAAGAGTAAGATTTAGATACTTGCCTTGTTTTTGAACTATGAATATAAAAAATTCAGCTTAACTTGCTCCCACAAATCCTACACAATCATATTTCCATTCACAAATACATTAGCCAAGTATTCGAGTCATGTAACTTGCATATACACATATCACATAGCCACAATGATCGTGTTTTTAATTTATATTCTATATTTAAAATATTTTTATACATTTTTCAAATATCTCACCCATGTTCTTATAACAATCATTTCTTTCTTTTATAGGGTCTGACATAACCTTTTGCTCAAGACTCTTCTATGATTTTAGTTCATATTTCTTTTTCAAGCTATGTCAAGTTAGTTCCGTCGCGGTGTTTAGCAATTCTTTGTGACGCTAAAAGCCTAAACTTGGCTTAGTAACTTTAAAAGTCTAATCATAACAACCATTGTTTTATAATAAATTACGTGTTTTAGGTGTGACTAAAACTTGATTGAATAATTTATAGTTCTAATCATTTATAGTTTCAATGTTTTTATACTAAGATGCTAAATATTCTTGTTTACTATTAAAATGTCCAAAACCGCTCCAACTTGACCCACCGTGTGGCAATCAAGCTTCGTTTGGCCCCGTGGGGCTTGGCTATGCTTAGTGTGGCCTCGCAGCCCCTAACCAAGCTTAGCAGCCCTTAACCCGAGCAATACTTTTAAATCTTCTTAGCCTTGTCTTATAATATGTTAGCCCATTAGTATTCTCTATGTAAAAAAAAAAAAATGTATTATCGCTGCTAATCGTCTTCTTATTAATTATTTGTCAAAGCAATGACTCTGCCTCTCCGACTAGCCCTCTGTTTTGTACTTTATAACTTATGCTGTGTACAATTATTTAATCCAAGTTTAACATAATTGTTTTATATTTTGGCACTTTATTAATTATGCATTCCAAGCTATTTAAACCACTAGCAAATGCTCCTTTCTACCACTGCTGTGCGTGAGCAACAGTAGTCTCCCCTTCCCTGCCTATTGATTCAGTCATCAACTCATCCATCATCAATATAGATATAGGGATGTATAGTTGCTTATTATCTAGACACAACAGTTGGGACAATTTTATAGTCTGGCTATACTCAACAACAAAAAAAATTCATCAAAGAAAGCATTATCAATCTCTTAACCATGTGCACTGCTGCTGTCGTGGACAACAACTTTGCAGTCTAGCTCAAGCCATCTTTGGCTTCATGATTCAGAAGGTATACCCAACCTTGTTTGTGCCCAATTACATAGATAGTACAAGTAGTATTTTAATTCATTGATTTAAGAATGAAATTCATATTTTGATTTCTATAGATTGCTCTTTACAGCACTCAATACTAACTTACTAAGGCAAAATTTTTAATTATTAGCCTTAGCCTAGAAAGTGCACTGTAATTAAGTTTAACATGCCAAGCACCATAACCACCATCACATATGTTAACTAAATCAGACCCAAGCTTTAATTCTATCAAATAATCAATTATTAGGCAAAAGCAGGTTCATTGAGAATTTTATCAAACACTTTACCCAAGACTTTGTTTTAAACACAAGTGCCATAGCTATTTATTTTTCAGTAAATCTCGCGTTAAGCCCCCTTATTACTCCACAGTCCACTTATCTCCTTGTGCCTAAATTCAGACCAAAACACGTACAAAACATGAAGATTCAAGCAATTATTAAAGTAACAGTTTTTTTTTCCAAAACTTACGGTTCTGTTCTAATGCTCAATGCCTCATCCTGCTTGAATAATTAGAACAACAATAAGCAACTAGTTGGTTTATATACCTTCTGATTTTAACTCATGCAAACCAAAATAATAATACTTTCCATACATATCATCATAGTAGCCATGATCTCATAATTTTCATTTCGGTTTCATGAAACCTCACTAATTTAACTCATTATACCAAAATCTTTAGATTAAACACATAATAAAAAATGAATAAATTGTAATACCTTTTTTTGCTTTGAATTCTTGTTAACTGCTGATCCTAAACTTAACAGTCCAAGCGAATATCAGAGCTTCAATTGTTAATTTTTTCCTTATGTTAACCAAATAATTTACTGGAGATTTATATGGAACAACTCAATTGTGTTTAGGCACAGAGGTGTCCAGGAAATGGTCTTAGCAAGGAACAAAATCGGATGGGTAGAGAGAGAAACAGAGAAACCATTTGAAATCCTTGCTTTCAGACGTAATACTACTTATTACAGATTGATATAGCTTAAGCGAAGTAGGCTAGTCTATATAAACTATAGAGGGATGGACTCCTACTTACGTAAAATCGACTCGATTAATTTCCTTCAAATAATGACAGCTCATGCTGCTAATTACATAACTGATAAGTTTAACTTAAAGCAGTGTTTGGATTATCACATGGGTATAACCCATTTCTTTTCCCTCTGCATTTTACACATCTTGTCCCATATTTTGGTTACCACAATAATATTATATATACAATACTATAAATCAAATATTTAGAAGTTGATCTCTTTTTCATCATAATATGCTTCTCACAATCTATTATGTATAATAAATTTTAATTATTATACTTATCATAACACCATATCACATATTATACTGCACATGATAAACTATGCAATATAATAACACATACATAAATAAAAACAAAAATTTATTTCAATAAATTCATATTTTATTTACTCAGGAAAATGCGATTCGCTACAATCTTCGCTTGCTTGAGTTCTAAACTCTACGTTTCCGAGAGCACACTACGATCTCTGAGTTGGCTCGGCAAACGTTAGGACCACTCTACGATTTCCGAAGAGACCCTTCAAGGCAGGCACACTACGATCCTCGAAGCTCTACGTTTCTGCCGACATCTGCAATCTTGATCAGATTGATACACTACGAATTCTTCGAAGCCTATCTATTACATCTCAAGATCAACCTAACAGCTTTGATCTCTCTATCTATACACTTAGTTACAGAATGATACACATCAAGAGCTTAGATCAACCTAACAAATTTGATCTATCACTAAGTCCTTGTACATATATCTCTTGAAGGACTTTACATATAATGATGAGCATTTACATTTAAACATCAAATCAAAATATGCACTCTCCCAACAGAGTCAAACCATCAGTATCTGAGAGCAGTCGAAGCAAACAGAAGTGTTGAAGCACTTCACAATAGAAGAAAGAAGTGTTCTACACTGAAGATCGAATGAACACTCTTCAAAGATAGTAGTGTTGTCTTTACATGTCAAATGAACAACAGTCAACAAGATACTACGATCAGGTCCAAGAAATGCATGCATCAGAATCATAGAGTTCGGTCATCCAAAGAGTGAAGCATTGATAACGGTTCAATCTGAAGGTTGGTATTCGGATAAGAGCTTATTGAGAGAATCGATGCAAAAGGACAACCTCTAATCTGGTAATCAGAAGGAGGAAATAAAGTCGTCGACCTGCCCGAGACATCAGAGTTACATCTTTGACGTGGTAGTTGAAACGATGATTGATCGATGTCGAGAGAAAGTCAGAAAAAGTTGTCATGTCACATCTGCAGTCTACACCAAATAACTCGAGATCTGCGAAGCATTTCAAAGAGCTTTTAACTGCTACGTCTCAACGGGAAGATTGGGAAGGATTATAAATAAGCCAGAGCTTCAACGATCAAGAGAGCTGATGATTGCTATGTTGCAGAATCATTGAGTTGATAGAATGCTAATGTTGACTTTACGAGTTCCACCTAAGCTTAGATAGAACAAGTCTCAGTGACAGTGAGACTACGAAGGTGGAAGTTAAGCAGCTTTGAAGAAGGACTTAAACAGACCAAAGCTTCACTCAACAAAGATGAGAATGCCACTTGAATTGACATCTAAGCTAAGAGCCGAGAAGGACAAGAAGATAACATTCAGAAGAGTGACAAAGCACAAGGCAGATCCTGAGAGCCACTTTACGATTCACCATTAACCCAAAGCTGAAGCAGAGCAAGTGCAGAACCATATATGCTAACATGTTAAGAAAGGTTCAGGAAATGGTGATGGTGCATAGCTGACACTACATGAAGATGAGCAGAACAGAAGAAGATCAGCTGCACCAAAGATGATGTGGTCTAGTCTCGAAGCAGAATGAAAAGAGGACCACACCAAGCTGCTAAGTATAAAAGATGATCAGGCTTAAAGACATCTTAGCAGCTCAGCACCAACACCACCAACAACAACAAGAAGAAGCCAGGGCCTGAGGGGTCCTTGTCCGTAGGGACTATGTGAAACCCCGGATTTTATGAATAAAGATTTAAATTTATCAAAATATTTTTTTGAATATTATGGTGTGGATTTGATATAATGTTATAGTTGTGGGTAGTATTTATAAATTTTTCAAAGTATGCAAGTTGTGATAAAATATTCGATTGGTCGGGGAATATTCTTTTTGTCGGGGAATATCCAAATGCGACGCATACAATCATTATGGTGGAGCCCATGAACGAAATTATTGTCGGATCGAGAAAGCGACAAAAAATACTTTATGAAAATAACGACGGAAGTTTCATCGTTAAGCTGTTGAAACACCCGGTGTTAAAAAACTGATGAATACGGTGGTTGCATAGTAGCACACGGTATTGATTATTGATGCTTACGTGAGAAGTCACTCGGTTATACTCAATTATTGCTACATTAATTGTTGCATCATATCTTTTATATTATTGATTTAATTATTATTACGGTATCATCCGCATAATATGATATATTATTAAATCAATAATTGAGACGACAAAGTTATTCATATTATTATTTGGAATATTGACAATGCACAGAAGTTACATCGAGGAGAGGTTTAGTCACCTAATTGCGCATGATAAGGAGAAATCCTTATCGTAAAGCCCCTCTTTCACGGGAACGACATTGGTTGTTAAATATTGTGAGTTATAATATTAATGATGAATAAGTTGTGTTGATTAAAGATGAAATTGATTGTTCCATTGTATTGGGATTATTAGTGTTAGTGAAAATTGACATTTATTTCGATGATAATTGATGTCTGGAGGTTATATTGTTCACTTGGGTATTCGGAGCACTTTTCGTGTTGGAGTACTATTCATGAGTTACTTTTCACGAGTTACTATTCTCGGGGTACTATTGATTCACATTCTTATACTATTAGGGGTGGTGGTGCAAGATTGATAATACTTGCATGACTAAGTTAAAAATAGAGGTATAGATGGAGGTACTATGCTGTAATTATTTTTATCACATGATTAGAACTATTGAGTCACATGATTTACTATTGATTCACATTATTTACTATTAGGGGAGTTGGTGCAAGTTTGATAATACTTGCAGGACTAAATTAAAAATGAAGAAAAAGAGGAAGGTATTATACTATAATTTTTCGAGCCCCAAAACGTGCAATTATCGAAACTATATTTTCCTATAAATAGAAGCTCATTCTTCCTTCATTTCTCACCAATTCACTAAAGCTATAGAGCAATTATTATAGAGAGAAATTATAGAGAGAAAGAAGAAAAGTATTTTGCTACTTCACCACTTCTATATCCAGTTTCTTCTAAGGTAGGAAATATTATTTGTTGTACTCGTAGGGAGTATTATTTCTTTCTTATCCATGAAGAGAACTTCTGTTATTCCATTCTTTATTATTCGTTGGAATAACTTTTGTATCTGTGAGCTACCTATACTTGGTGAAATTCTTACATTATTCCATTCTTTATTATTCTCTTTTGGAACATCACATCATGCGTTTCTACGCAGGAAGCCGGGTTCCATTATTTATCATTTTGTTGGAACATCTTGTATCGTGTGTTTACTGTGGGACTGGTTCCATTATTTATTATTCTATTGGAATATCACATCATGTGTTCTACTCTGTAGAACTGGTTCCGTCTTTATTATTACATTGGAATATCACGCTCATGCATTTTACGTGGGACTGGTTCCGATTATTTATTAATCTGTTGGAATAACACATGCATGCATGGATTATCGCATGCCTGGTGATTTCTTTTGTTATTCTATTCTTTATTATACTCAGTTGGTTAAAGTTTTGACTTCTATACTCCATGAAATTAGTGGAATATCCTTGATATTTACGTTTCATCTAGTATCTTTTCATGGAAATATTCTTCTGAGCATTCTTGAATTTTTACTCCACAAAGCAGTATCATGTTGACAATTTGAACGTTATTGGTTCCTGGATAAATCAATTCTTGAACTTCTTTTATTGAATTATTATGTCATTGTCATCATCCTCATGTTTATATTATGTTGAAAGTCATCTGTGGCCTGTAGTGCATAGATGGACTTGGTATGATTATGACCAGGGATTATTCGGTATAATCATAACCGTAATGTTACAAATGATGTGGAAAAAGTCCTCATTGGCCCGTAGTGCATTGATGGACAGTTTTTGGTATGATTATGGCTATGGATTCTCTTTGGCCAAGGGTGCAAAGATGAATTGTTTTATGGCATGATCAGGACCGTTGATGAAAACACGATTATCTTTGGCCCGTAGTGCATGGATAATTCGTGGTCGTGATATTAAAAGAATATCATTGGCCTGTAGTGCAGGGATGATTTAATGATGTGGATTATTTATTAAGCTGAGTCTCAGCGATAAATGTGATGAAAAACCATTTTAAATCATAAAAGATAGTAGATTTTATTCTCTACTTGACTCTTTTAATGGATTTACTTGTTCCGCTGCAGTTAAACTTGATGTTTGTTATATTGTATCAGTTTAACACTATTTAAGGCTAATGATAATTTATTCTGCATTATCTTAGTCATAATATTTCTTCTTTGGGCTAGTTGAGCTCACCCTTTCTTTCTTTGTTCTCTTGAAATGAGAATATAAATTTGGGACGAGTCGGGAAGCGGAGTGATGGTCCTAGATGGTGCATTAGTAGTCCTCACTATTACGTGAAATAGTGTGATAATAATTGTAATGAGGACTCCTTTTGAGTGTGTATACTCTACAGTAGACAATATTTGTATTAAAACTCACAGTTTATGTTTTTGTCGTATTGTATACGACACAATTGTATTATTAAGTTGTATTTGTATTACGTACCATGTATTTGGCGACTCAGAATAGGTGATGTATTCCTGTTTTGGGGGCGTCACGATTCAGTATCAAAGTTTAGGGATATGATCCCTGGCTAAGATATGAGACTAGAACTAGGAGGGAGAGGCGGGAATTTCTTCCGCTAGTATGACCTACTTAAGTTTATTTGGTATTTAATTGGTCGGTCAGATTATAGGGATAATTTGTGATGTCAATTAACCCTTGTTTTGTGGCGTGATTTGAAAATGACATCCAGAGAATGTTGAGAATAGCAATGGAGCACGAGGAGACCGTTGAGTCTCCATGAGATCAATAATCGGGACAATGTGCAACAGGATGGCGATAATCCTCCTGTAAACACCAACACCGATCAATTGATCGAACGACGCAGACGTTTAGGAGGATTTTAGAATTCATGCAACATCAGGCGAAGGCCACTCCTGTTCATAATGAAGGACGAAACAATGGCAACCCACGGTTGGTCACCGCTAAGCAATACAAGGAGTTGGGACCACCGGAGTTTTTGGGAAAGCCAGAACCACTTAAGGCAGAGACGTGGTTAAAGCAGATCACCAAGATATTTGATGTCATGGGATGCTCCGAGAAGCAAAAGTTTCCTTGCCACCTTTATATTGCGTGAAGAGCGGATCCTTTGGTGGGAATCAGAAAGCGTACTCGACTGGCCGACTCAAGATGTCTTGGGAGAAGTTCAAGAGGCTGCTCAATGACAAGTACTTTCCCGAAAGAATTCGTCACATGAAGGAGGTGGAATTTATCAAGTTGGAGCAAAGCAACATGACCGTGTCGCAGTACGAAGCCAAGTTTGCCGAGTTGTCCCGGTTTGCATCCCATTTGGTCGATAATGAGGAGCGAATAACGCGAATGTTTTTAAGAGGTTTGAAACCCAATATACGTCAATACCTCATTTCTCACAAACTTTGTTTATATTCAGATGTTGTGAATAGGGCTCAGTTATTGGAATGCGATAACGAGTCAGCACAACCAAAAGGCAACGACCAACAACATGATAGTAATCGTACCGGTGGCAACGGCCATCGGAACAATGATAACCATCGTGGGGGAAATTATCATGCCATGAATGGTAAACATTTAGGTGGTAATCATGGCCAAAACAATAAGAATGGACATTTCAAGAAGAGAAGGTTCAACAATGGCGTGAAGACGCGTCGGCAAAGACACCGTTTCAAAGGAAGAAGAACGAACACCGGTCGTATGTTTCAAATCACGGACGGGGAGGGACACATCCAGTCAAATGTCTGTGACAATCCAAAGCGTGTTTTAATTGCGGAAGAGAAGGTCACCTAGCTCGATTTTTGTCGTATGGTGAAGTCAATTCCAATTTGGGATAGTGATGCCAAAGGATGTCCCGAGACAAGCCCAAAGTCGGTAGTTTAGAGAGAGCATTTTTTTTCCGTGATGAGGAACACCGAATAAAATTATCACGGGTATGTTAGTCATAAACTCTTGCGAAGTCTATCTGAGTGTTGAATCTGGGATTCTACTCACTCTTTTATTTCACCTAGTTGTGTTCAATGTTTGAATTTAACTCAGGAGAAGTTAGATTTTGATTTATCTGTTGAAACTCAGTTGGGAGAAACCTTCATTACCTCCACTATTTATAAATCTTGTTCAAATCAACACTTTCACGTTACCTATCAATCGTATCTCTTTGAAAATACTTGCCTTTGATGTGATTTTAGGAATCGATTAGTTAAATACTCATCATGCTTTTCGTAAGGTTGTTAGCTTTCATATTCCTAACCAACCTTTTATGCGAATTCAAGCAACCAAATCACTAAAGTCAATCATGGTCATATCAAGCCATAAGTAAAGAGCCACAGTCCTTTCGTTTGTTGACTTCACTTGTGTGGAATGTACAAAGCGGACTTTCAGTGGCGACGTATTTGTGAATGACGATGGCAAGTTGATAGGTATCAATGTGACGTGTTACCCAAGTCTTGGATGAGAGTCACGGTTTTGAGTGATATTTCTATTGTTAATAAATTTCTGACGTATTCTTGAAGACTCTTAGCCTACCCTAGGCGTGAAATCAAATTTTGTATTGACCCCGATACAAAACCCATTTCTAAAAACCTCAAATATTTCTTCAACTAAAATGAGCGTAAATGCGCCAAAGATGTTGGCTCAAAATTTGTTGAAGATTACGATCGTACCATTCAATACCATCGTGGAAAAGCGAGCGTGGTAGGACGGTAGCGTTGAGTAAGAAGATCGTATCGTTCTGAGTGCGATCTTTGTTAACACAAAGACCCATTTAAATACGACTTACAAATGATGAAGATAGAGTTAAAGACTCTAGGAACCCACGTGAAGATAACGAATATCGATTAGAATTGACTTTAATCGATAAAGTTAAATCCGCTCAAGCTACTTTTTGAGAATGATGAATGAAGAAGGTTCAAGAGGCGTTATTCTAGAAGCAAGAATCGACGAAGAAAGAAAATCTCAACCCTCGATTTAATTGGCCCATTTGAAATCCTCGATCGAGTAGGAACTGTGGCCTAAAGACTCGTTTTACCGCCAAGTATGTCACGTGTTCATAACGTTTTTCACGTATCGATGTTACGTAAATATGTGGACGACATGAACCATATTATTAAATTAGAACTAGACGATATAGCAGATGATTTAACGTATGAGGAGATACGTGTTAAAATCTTGGATAAGAAGGATCGTATTCAACACTCAAAGGTTATACCTCAAGAGTTAAAATCTGAAATGAAGTCAAGGTATCCTCACCTCTTTGGCATATCAAGTGCGTACGTAAATTTCGAGGGCGAAATTTCATAAGGAGGGGAGATTGTGAAACTCCGGATTTTATGAATAAAGATTTAAATTTATCAAAATATTTTTTTGAATATTATGGTGTGGATTTGATATAATGTTATAGTTGTGGGTAGTATTTATAAATTTTTCAAAGTATGCAAGTTGTTAATAAATATTCGATTGGTCGGGAAATATTCTTTTTGTCGGGGAATATCCGTACGACGGTACAATCATTGGTGGACCCCGTAACGGAATTATTATCGAATTGAGAAAACGACAAAAATACTTTATGAAAATATGGCGGAAGTTTTATCGTTAAGCTGTTTTAAACACCGGTGTTAAAAAATGCGATGTCTGGCGATGGTTGCATAGTAGCATACGGTATTGATTATTGATGTTTACGTGAAGTCACTCGGTTATACTCAATTATTGCTATAGTAATTGTCAGATCATATGTGGCGCCCCCAAAATAGGTATACATCACCTATTACAAGTAAATCAAATACATGATACGAATACAAATACAACAATTATAAAATTGTCGTGTAAAAATACGACAAAACATAAAGCTATGAGTTTTAATACAAATATTATAAATCTAGACAATATAAAAACTCAAATTCAATATTATTACATTTATTTTCCTCTATTTCACTTAATAGTGAGGACTCTACTAATGCTATCATCGTAAAGTTAGTCACTCCAGGTTCCCCGACTAGTCCTGCTACGTTCTCATTTCTGAAGAGAACAATAAAAGTAAAAGGTGAGCTCAACTAGCCCAAGTGGGAAATATTATGACTAGAGATAATGCGAGAATATATTATCGTTAGCTTTGATAGTGTTAAAGCGATACAATATAACAACCATCAAGTTTAAGCTGCGGTGACGGAACAAGCAATCCATTAAAAGAGTAAAGTAGAGAATAAAATCTACTATCTTTTATGATTTAGAAGGTTTTTCATCACTTTTATCATTTGGGACTCGAACAATAAATAATCACATCATCGAATCACCCTGCACACTTCTGACGAGGATATTCTTTAGTATCACGACCACAATTATCCATGCTACTACTGGGCCGAGAATATTTGTGTATTCATTAATGGTCATGATTATGCCAACAATTGTCCATCAATGCACTACGGGCCAATGAGAACTTTTTCCACATCATTTATAACATTACGGTCATGATTACAGAATAAGCCACAGTCATAATCATACCAAGTCCATCATACCTTTATAGGCCGAGATGACTTTCAACAAAATATAAACATGAGGATGATGACAATGATATAAGAATTCAATAAAACAAGTTCAAAATTAATTTATCCGAGGAACTAATAACGTCCAAATTGTCGACATGATCTTTGCTTTGTAGAGTAAAATTCAAGAATGCTAAGAAGAATATTTCCATTAAAGAATCTTTGGATGAAGCGCAAATATCAAGGATAATATTTCGAGGATAAGTCAAAACTTTAATTTCATGGAGTATAGAAATGGAATAACAAAGTAATCACCGAGTATAATAAGGAATGGAATAACAAAAGAAATCACCGGGCGTCGATAAGCCCGCGTAAGGCGGGTTATTCAACAGAATAATAAATAACGAAATCCCGTCCAGAAAAAGCGCGCGACGAGGATATTCAACGAATGAATAATAATGGAACCGAACGGGCGTAAACCCGTGACGAGGATGTTCAGCGAATGATAAAGAAATGAACGGAAAGAATTTCACCAAGTAAGGGTAGCAGCGTAATGTTATTATGAGAATAAAGAATGGAACATAGAAGTTCTCTTCATGGATAAGAAAGAAATAATACTCCTACCTTAGAAAAATTGGATCTTTGGAATAGTGAGGTAGCGAGACTTCTCTTCTACTTTCTATAATTTCTCTCTATAATAATCGCTCTAAAGCTTTTGTGAATTGGTGAGAAATGAAGGAAGAATGAGCTTATTTATAGAAAATATAGTTTCGATAATTGCACGTTTTTGGGGCTCGAAAAATTCTGATCTGATACCTCAAACTTTTCCTTTATTTTTAATTTAGTCATGGAAGTATTATCAAACTTTCACCACCTCCCTAATAGTAAATAATGTGATTCAATAGTAAATTATGTGAATCGATAGTTCTAGACATGTGAAAAATCTGAATTACGATTATAGCACCTCCATTTATACCTCCATTTTTAACTTAGTCATGTAAGTATTATCAATCTTGCACCAACTCCCTAATAGTACAAGAATGTGAAACAATAGTATACACATGTGAACAAATATTTATAATCATGTGAAATAATAGCAATCAATTGCTCATTTATCCAGGTTAAATACTACGATTGGTGATATAACCTCCAGAACATCAATTATTATCGAAATAATTATCGATTTTCACTAACACAAATAATTCCAACACAATGAAACCATTTTTATCAAAAATATAAATTTTGAAATTTGACTTTTCAAGAAAAAGTCAACTATTGACTTTTGACCAAATAGTGAATTAAGGAAAAAATTGTGTTTATAGACTATTTTTACTAATTTCATCGTTAGGACTCAAATATCACGTCAGCGTCTCCAAATTCAACTCGAACACAACTTCAATTTTAATAACATTCATCATTAATATTATAACTCACAATATTTATCAACGAGGTCGTTCCGAGGAAAGGGGCTTTCGATAAGGATTTCTCCCTATTGGCGCATGATTAGGTGACCAAACCTCTCCTTGTGAACTTTAGACATTGTAAATATTGCAATTTAATAATATGAATAACTTTGTCGTCTTAATTATTGATTTAATAAAATAACATATTATGCGGATGATCTTTATGACAATAATCGAATCGATAATATGAGAGATATGATCGACAATTCTTGTAGCAATAATTGAGTATAAGCGGTGACTTCTCACGTAAGCATCAATAATCAATCTGGTGTGCTCTTTATGCAACCACGCGTATTCTTTATACTTTTACTCTTAGGGTAGTTCAGCAGTTAACAGTAAAACTTAGCATAGTTATTTTCATAAAAAATATTTTTGTCGTTTTCTCGATCAAAGCCAATAATTCCGTTGTGTGGGGTCCTGATGATGATTTTCTTGGTTATACGAATATTCCTGTTAAAGCGAATATTCCCGACCAATCGAATATTATATAACAATTTGCGTACTTTGCAAAATTTGTAAATATTACCCACAACTATAACATTATATCAAATCCACACCATAATATTCAAAAATATATTTTGAGAAAATTTAATCTTTATTTAAAAAAGTTGGGGTCTTCTGACCTCCCTTCTTATGAAATTTCGTCCTCGAAATTAGGAATGCGTACACAGTATGTCGAAGAGGTGAGGATACTTTGATTTCATTTGATTCTAACTCCCGGTCATTTCCTCGACATTGTGGTTTCTCCACAAAACTTTGACTTGAGGTATAACCTTGGAGCGTAGAATATGTTCCTTCTTATATCAAGATTTTAACGGGAACCTCTTAAATACGTTAAATCTTCCTCTATTTTGTCGGTTCTAATTCAATAATGTGGTTGGTCTTTCACATATTTACGTAACATGGATATGTGAAAAACGTTATGAACACGAGACATACTTAAGCGGTAAAAGCAAGTCTATCGCCGCGTGATTCCTACTCGATCGAGGATTAAAAATGGGCCCGATGAATCGAGGGTTGAGCTTTCCTCTCTTTCAAATCTTGTAACTCCTTTCCATGGAGCAACACGTAACAACACATGATCTCGATATCGAATTCTCGTCCTTTCGATGAAGATCGACATAACTCTTTTGTCGATCTTGTGAGTTTTTTATCGTTGTCGGATCGTTTGAATCTTTTTCGTAGTCATACACGTACCAACTCGGTCCCAACAACGTTGCTTCACCCACCTCATCCCGATATCTTTGGAAGCGACACTTTCTTCCATATAGCGCCTCAAATGGAGCCATGCCGATACTTGCTTGATAATTTGTTGTTGTAGAAAACTCCACCGATGGTAAGAAGAACTTGTCCCAACTTCCTTTGAAGTCGAGGACACGAGTCTTAATAGATCTTCAAGAGTTTGAATGGTCCTCTCCATTTGCCGTCAAATGCGAGGATGATATGTCGAGCTAAATCGTAAATCGTGCCCATAGCTTTTTGCAAACTAACCCAAAATCTTGAAGTGAATCTTGGGTCTCGATCGGAAACTATGAATCTTGGCATACCATGAAGTCTTACAATCTCGTTTATGTACATACTGAGCAAGGCGTTCAAGTGTATAAGTTTCTCGTATAGGTAGGAAATGAGCGCGGACTTGGTCAATCTATCAACAATGACCCAAATTGCATCTATGCCTTGAGAAACCTTGGGAAGACCGATGTGAAATCCATAGTAATGTGTTCCCACTTCCATTACGGAATTTCAAGTGGTTACTGATGGACCTTTTGGTACTTGATGCTCGCCTTGACTTCGTTGACAAGTTAAACACCTTGAGATAAACTCGCTATCTCTCTCTTCGTATTGCTCCACCAAAATGTATGTGAAGATCACGATACATTTTGGTACTCGAGATGGATTGCAAAAGCGGTGTGTTGTGCGCCTCCATCATGATTTTATACTTTAAATCGGGGTTGTTAGGAACACAAAGTGCTGGAGTTGACTCAAGTATTCCTTCTCATCGATTCTTGCTTACGGCATAGCACCTTCTTGCACTTTCTTCTTCATCACGCATTAGCTCAGTGCGTAGCTTGGCGACTTTAACTTTATCGATTAAAAGTCGGTTCTACTCGTATGTTTGCCATCATCATATGGGTCCACAGGTCTTTATCTCTAACTCCATCCTTTGCAAGTCATACAAAATGGGCCTTTGCGTTGACAATATTACTTTTCGTGCGCATATGATCTTCTACTTTCGGTCGTCGACTACCACGTTCGCTTTTCGAGGATGGTATTGGATGGTATGATCATAATCTTTCAATAGTTCAAGCCAAGCGTCGTTTATCGCATGTTGAGTTCCTTTTGGGTGAAGAAATATTTGAGGCTTTTATGATCGTGTAGATCTCCACCTTCTCTCCATACTGAGGTAATGCCTCCAAATCTTAAAGCAAAAGCTTGAGCGGTACTTGACTCTAGATCATGAGTAGGGTAATTCCTCTCATATTCTTTGAGTTGTCGTGAGGCATAGGCTATGACTTTCCCATGTTGCATGAGAACACATCCTAACCCTTTGCACGAAGCATCACTTTGTAGATGACAAATCCCTCAAGGCGGATGGTATTGTCGAGCAGGTCTTTGAAATGAGTCTCTCTTGAGTTCTTGAAAACTCTTCTCACATTCCTCGCTCAATAGAACTTTGTATCTTTTCGAGTCAATTTGAGTTAATGGAGTAGCGATTAGAGAAAATCCTTCCACGAATCTCGATAATAACCGGCTAATTCAGAAAGCTACGTACTTTGATCCTTGATTTAGGTTGCTCCCGACTTTGAATAGCTTTGATCTTTCTTTGGGTCAGCGGATATTCCATGACTTGATATCCGTGCCCGAGAATCTGCAACTTCCTCAAGCGAACTCGCATTTCTTCAACTTGGCATATAACTTATTTTCATGAAGCTTTTGGAGTATCGACCTCAAGTGTTGCTCATGATCTTCACGGCTTTTGGAATATATGAGGATGTCATCGATAAAAGCGACCACAAAATGATCCAAATATTCCTTGAATACTCGGTTCATCATATCCATGAAAGCGGCGGGAGCATTAGTCGATCAAAAGACATGACTAAGAATTCATAATGCCCGTACAGGAGTTACGAAGGTAGTCTTTGGAATATCCTCGATTTTAACCTTCGGTGATGATATCGAACATGAAGATCGATCTTTGAAAAAAATTGTGCTCCTTATGGCGATCAAGCAGGTCATCAATACGTGGCAATGGGTACTATATTTTGATGGTGACATGATTGAAACTCCGATAATCAATACAAAGTCGCATACTCCCATCTTTCTTTTCACGCGAATAGAGCAGGAGCACCCCGAGGAGGCGTACTGGGGCCGAATGAAACCAATGTCTAACAATTTCTGTGATTGGGTCTTTAACTCTGAAGTTCAATAGGAGCCATTCGATATGGGGCTTTGGAAATGGGTTTTTGTCAAGGGTTCAAGGTCGATACAAAATTCAACTTCACGCTCTGAGGGGTAGGCGGGGAAGTTCTTGGGAATCGTCGGAAATTTATTAACAATAGAAATATCCTTCAAATCGGCGTATTTTTGTTTAAATCAAGTGACATGAGCTAAGAAAGCTTGACATCCGTTTTTCAATAAGCGAATAGCTTTATGGCTTGAGATGGTAGTGATTGATTTTAATGGTTTGGTCGCTTGAATTCGCATAATAGGTTTATTAGGAATATGAAAGCTAACAACCTTACGAAAACAATCAATTTTAGCATGATGAGTAGTTAACAATCAATCCTAGAATCACGTCAAATGCAAGTATATTTTAAGGAGATAAGATCGACGGGTAGCGTGCGATTCTGGATTTGAATCAAACAAGACTTATAAGCGAGTGGATGTAATGAAGGTTTCTCTAATGGAGTTTCAACGAGATAAGTCAAAGTCTAATTTCTCGAGTCAAATTTAAAGCGTTGGTATAAAGTAGGAGAAATAAAGAATGGGTAGAAGCCGGTATCAAATAAGGTATAGACTTCACTAGAGTTTATGATAAGCTTACGTGATAACCTCGTTTGGGTTCCTTGCTTTACGGGAGGTCACAACAAAGCGCTCTCCCTTGCACTTCTACCGGCTTTGACTTTTTGGGGATGGCCTTTGGTGCCTCCATCCTATTGAACTTGTCTTGGTGAGCGACAAAATCGAGCTAAGTGACCTTCTCTTCCACAATTATAACATGCTTTGGATGACATCCAGTGGTTTGGGTGATGTGTCCCTCCCTCGCATTTGAAGCATATGATAGGTGGTCGTTCTCCTTCCTTGACAGCGGGTGTTGGTCTTTGGCGTCTTTCCATCATTGTTGAATCTCCTCTTCTTGAAATGTCCATTTTTATTGTCTTGGCTATGATTACCATAGAAGTGGTTACCATTTTCGGCATGTTGATTCCTCCGCGCTTGTTGTCCATAGTTTGATGATTTATTACCACTTGTATTTTCATTCTTCTTTAATTTGCTTTCTCTTGGTTGCGTTGACTCGTTATCGCGCTCAATAATTGAGCCCTATTTACAACATCTGAATACAAACACGGTTTATGAGAAATAAGATATTATCGTATCTCGGTTTCAAACCTCTTAAAAACATTTGGTCATTCGCTCCTCATTATCGACCAAATGGGATGCAAGCGGGATAACTCATAAATTTAGCCTCGTATTGCGACACGGTCGTATTGTTTTTGTTCGACTTGATAAACTCCACCTCCTTCATGTATGGCCGAATACTTTTGGGAAAGTACTTGTCGTTGATCGACTCTTGGAACTTCTCCCGAGACATCTTGAGTCGTCGAATTTGAGTACGTTTTCTGATTCCCACCGATGTCGCCTCCTCTTCCATAACATAAAGGTGGTGAAGGAACCTTTTGTTCCTCGGAGCATCCCGAGACATCAAATATCTTGGTTATCTGCTTTATCCACCCTTCCGCCTTAAGTGGTTTTGGCTCTCGATAAACTCGGTGGTCCAGCTCCTTGAAGCATTTGGCGGTGGCCGTCAAGAGAGTTTCGGTGTTTCCCACTGCATTTTGGGCGGAGCCCGCTCTGCTTTGATGTTGCATGAATTGCATGAAGCCTCGGAACATTCCATCGTTCATCATTTGGTCGGTGTTGTTGTTTGCATGAGGATTGTCGCCTTCACGATGCACATTGTCACGGTTATTGATCATGGAGACTCAGCGGTCTTCTGTGCTCCATTGATGTTCTCAACATTCTCGGATGCCATTTTTAAATCTTGCCACAAAACAAGGGTTAATTGACATAAAACATATTATCCCTACACTCACGTGACCAATTAAATACCAAATAAACTTAGGTAGGTCATAGTAATGAAAGAATTCCCGTCTCTCCCCCTCTAGTTCTAGTCTCACATCTTGGCAGGGATCATATCCTAAGCTTTGATACCAAGTTGTGGCGCCCCCAAAATAGGTATACATCACTATTACGAGGTCGTCAAATACATAGTACAGAATACAAATACAACTTAATTATCATGTGTCGTGTAAAATACGACAAAACATAAGTTGTGAGTTTTAATACAAATATTATGCGTGCAGACAATATACAAACTCAAATTCAATATTATTACATTTATTTTTCACTATTTCCTTTGAATAGTGAGGGACTACTAATACTATCATTTGTCAAGTAAAGTCACTCAGGTTCCCACGAGTAGTCCTGCTACGTTCTCATTTCACTGAAGAGAAAAATAAAAGTAAAAGGGTGAGCTCAACTAGCCCGATGGGAAATATTATGACTAAGATAATGCAGAATATATTATCGTTAGCCTTCAACGGTGTTAAAAATCTGATATAACAACCATCAAGTTTAAGCTGCGGTGAACAAGCAATCCATTAAAAAAGTCAAGTAGAGAATAAAATCTACTATCTTTTATGATTTAGAAGGTTTTCATCACTTTTATCATTTGGGACTCGACAATAAATAATCCACATCATCGAATCACCCCCACACTTTTCTGACGAGGATATTCTTTAGTATCCGACCACAATTATCCATGCACTACGGGCAAGAATATTTGTGTATTCATTAATGGTCATGATCATGCCAACAAGCGTCCATCGATGCACTCTACAGGCCAATGAGGACTTTTTCCACATCATTTGTAACATTACGGTCATGATTATTACCGAATAATCACTGGTCATAATCATACCAAGTCCATCTATGCCTTTATAGGCCACAGATGACTTTCAACAAAATATAAACATGAGGATGATGACAATGATATAAAATTCAATAAAACAAGTTCAAAAATTAATTTATCGAGGAACTAATAACGTCCAAATTGTCGACATAATCTTGCTTTGTAGAGTAAAATTCAAGAATGCTCAGGAAGAATATTTCCATGAAAGATCTTTGGATGAAGCGCAAATATCGAGGATATTCCACTAATTTCATGGAGTATAGAAGTCAAAACTTTAACTTATTTGAGTATAATAAGGAATGGAATAACAAAAGAAATCACCGGGCATGCGATAGGCCTTGCAGGTGAGGTTATTCAGCGAGAATAATAAATAACGGAATCGGTCCGGCGTAAAGCGCTTACAGACGAGGATATTCAACGAGAATAATAAAAAAGGCGGAATCGGTCGGCGTAAAAGCGCATGACGAGGATATTCCAATGAGAATAATAAAAGCGAGAATCGGTCGGCGTCGTGCATGCAGACGAGGATATTTCAAGAGAATAATAAAAAAGCGGAACCGGGTCGGCGTAAAAAAAATACTGAACAGGATATTTCAGGCAGAATAATAAAGAATGGAATACCGAGAAGAATTTCACCAGTATAGGGAACGCTGCGTATCTGAGGTTATTCCAACAGAATAATAAAGAATGGAACAATGAAGTTCTCTTCATGGATAAGAAAGAAATAATACTCCTACCTTAGAAAAATTGGATCTTTGGAATAGTGAGGGTGAGACTTCTCTTCTTCTTTCTATAATTTCTCTCTATAATAATCGCTCTAAAGCTTTTGTGAATTGGTGAGAAATGAAGGAAGAATGAAGCTTATTTATAGAAAAATATAGTTTCGATAATTGCAAGTTTTGGGGCTTGAAAAATTACGATTACAATACCTCGACTTTTCCTTTATTTTTAATTTAGTCATGGAAGTATTATCAAACTTGCACCACCTCCCCTAATAGTAAATAATGTGATTCAATAGTTATCATGTGAATCAATAGTTATAGACAATGAAAATGAATTACGTATAGTACCTCCATCTATACCTCCATTTTTAACTTAGTCATGCAAGTATTATCAATCTTACACCAACTCCCTAATAGTAACAAGAATGTGAAACAATAGTATACACATATGAACAAATAGTTATAATCATGTGAAATAATAGCAATCAATTTGCTCATTTATGGAGTTAAATACTGGATTGGTCGATATAACCTCCGGACATCAATTATTATCGAAATAATTATCGATTTTCACTAACACAAATAATTCCAACACAATGAAACCATTTTATCAAAAATATAAATTTTGAAATTTCAAAGTTTGACTTTTCCCGAAAAAGTCAGCAGTTGACTTTTTAACGAATAGTGAATTCGAAAAAATTTTGTGTTTATAGACTATTTTTATTAATTTCATCGTTAGGACTCAAATATCACGTCGCGTCTCCAAATTCAACTCGAACACAACTTTAATTTTAATAACATTCATCATTAATATTATAACTCACAATATTTATCAACGACGGTCGTTCGAGGAAGAGGGGGCTTTCGATAAGATTTCTCCCTATTGGTAGCGTTGATTAGGTGACAAACCTCTCCTTGTGAACTTTAGACATTGTAAATATTTCAATTTAATAATATGAATAACTTTTTCGTCTTAATTATTGATTTAATAAAATAACATATTATACGGATGATCTTATGACAATAATCGAATCAATAATATGAGAGAAATGATCGAAAGCAATTCTGTAGCAATAATTGAGTATAAGCGAGTGACTTCTCACGTAAGCATCGATAATCAATCTGGTGTGTGCTATTATGCGATCCGCGTATTATTGTACTTTTTCTTCTTGGGTAGTTCAGCGAGTTAACGGTAAAACTTCCATAGTTATTTTCATAAAAGTATTTTTATCGTTTTCTCGATTAAACAATATTTTCGTTGTGGGGTCCACCGATGATTGTGCCATTATACGAATATTCCTGTTAAAGCGAATATTCCGAGCCAATCGAATATTATATAACAACTTGCGTACTTTACAAAATTTGTAAATATTACCCACAACTATAACATTATATCAAATCCACACCATAATATTCAAAAAATATATTTGAGAAAATTTAATCTTTATTCAAAAAGTTGGGGTCTTATTAAATATTATGAGTTATAATATTAATAATGAATAAGTTGTGTTGATTAAAGATGAAATTGATTGTTTCATTGTATTGGGATTATTAGTGTTAGTGGAAATTGACATTTATTTCGATGATAATTGATTTGGAGGTTATATTGTTCAACTGGGTATTAGGAGCACTTTTCGGTATTGAAAGTACTATTCATAAGTTACTTTTATGAGTTCTTATTCACGAGTTACTATTCACGTGGTACTATTGATTCACATTCTTATACTATTAGGGGTGGTGGTAAAAGATTGATAATACTTGCGTATTTACTAAGTTAAAAATAGAGGTATAGATGGAGGTACTATCTGTAATTGTTTTTTATCACATGATTAGAACTATTGAGTCACATGATTTACTATTGATTCACATTATTTACTATTAGGGGAGTTGGTGCAAGTTTGATAATACTTGCGGGACTAAATTAAAATGAAGAAAAGAGGAAGGTATTATCTATTGTAATTTTTCGAGCCCCAAAACGTGCAAATATCGAAATTATATTTTCCTATAAATAGAAGCTCATTCTTCCTTTATTTCTCACCAATTCACTAAAGTTATAGAGAAATTATAGAGGGAAAGAAGAAAAGTATTTTGCTGTTTCACCACTTCTATATCCAGTTTCTTCTAAGGTAGGGAATATTATTTGTTGTACTCGTAGGTAATATTTTTGAATATTATGGTGTGGATTTGATATAATGTTATAGTTGTGGGTAATATTTACAAATTTTGCAAAGTACACAAGTTGTTATATAATATTTGATTGGTCGGAGAATATTCGTTTTAACAGGGAATATTCTATAACTGACCGATCATTGGTGGAACCACAACGGAATTATTGTCGGATTGAAAGCGACAAAAATACTTTATGAAAATAAATGAAAGTTTTCTGAATTAAGCTGTTAAACTACCCGGTAGTAAAAAATACGATGTCTGGCGTGGTTGCGTAGTAGTCTTACGGTATTGATTATTGATACTTACGTGAGAAGTCACTCGGTTATACTCGATATTGCTGCTACGATAATTCTTTGCATCATATCTCTCATATTATTGATTTGATTATTGTCATAGTATCATCTGCATAATATGTTATTTTATTAAATCAATTATTAAGATGAAAAAGTTATTCATATTATTAAATTGCAATATTTACAATGTCTAGAAGTTCTATCAAAGAGAGGTTTGGTCACCTAATTGCGCGCCAATAAGGAAAAATCCTTATTGGAAGTCCCTCTTTCACGAGGAGCGACACGGTTGATAAATATTGTGAGTTATAATATTAATGATGAATGTTATTAAAATTGAAGTTGTGTTAGGAGTTGAATTTGGAGACGCAGACGTGATATTTGAGTCGAAGCGATGAAATTAATAAAATAGTCTATAAACACAAAATTTTACGGAATTTACTATTTGGTGAAAAAGTCGATAGTTGACTTTTTGGGAAAAAATCAAACTTTGAAATTTCAAAATTTATATTGTTGATAAAAATGGTTTCATTGTGTTGGTATTATTTGTGTTAGTGAAAATCGATAATTATTTCGATAATAATTGATGTCACGGAGGTTATATTGACCCGATCGAATTATTTAACGAGGATAAATGAGCAATTGATTGCTATTGTTTCACATGATTATAACTATTTGTTCACATGTGTATAGTATTGTTTCAAATTCTTGTTCTTATTAGGGGAGTTGATGCAAGATTGATAATACTTGCATGACTAAGTTAAAATGGAGGTATAGATGGAGGTCTTTATCTTTGTAATTCATATTTTCACATATCTAGAACTATTGAATCACATTATTTACTATTGGGGGAGGTGGTGCAAGTTTGATAATACTTCTATGACTAAATTAAAAATAAAGGAAAAGTTGGAGGTATTGTCTTTGTAATTTTTTCGAGCCCCAAAACTTGTAAATTATCGAAACTATATTTTCATAAATAGAAGCTCATTCTTCCTTCATTTCTCACCAATTCACAAAAGCTTTAAAGCGATTATTATAGAGAGAAATTATAGAAAGAAGAAGAAATCTGCTACCTCCTTATTTCGGTATCCAATTTTCTAAGGTAGGAGTATTATTTCTTTCTTATCCGTGAAAGAGAACTTATGTTGTTCCATTCTTTATCATTCTGTTGGAACATCCACATGCATGCGTTTCTGTGGGACATTGGATTAAAATCTTTATTATTACATTGGAATATCACATGCTCATGCATTTTTGGGACACGATTAAAATCTTTATTATTATACATTGGAATATCACATATGCATGCGTTTCTGTGGGACTTTGATCGTATTTATTATTACATTGGAATATCACATGCATGCGTTTTCTGGCGGACTGATTCCGCCTCTTTATTATTTTGTTGGAATATCCACATGCATGCGTTTTCTGTGGGACCGATTCCGATTATTATTTATTATTACATTGGAATAACCTTCGTGTGTGGTCTATCGCGCCCTTGGTGATTTCTTTTGTTATTCCATTCCTTATTATACTCAGTTGGTTAAAGTTTTGACTTCTATACTCCATGAAATTAGTGGAATATCCTTGATATTTGCGCTTCATCCAGTATCTTTTTAATGGAAATATTCTTCTTAGCATTCTTGAATTTTACTCTACAAAGCAGTATCATGTTGACAATTTGGACGTTATTAGTTCCTGGATAAATTAATTCTTGAACTTGTTTTATTGAATTCTTATATCATTGTCATCAACCTCATATTTATATTTTGTTGAAAGTCATCTGTGGCCTATAGTGCATAGATGGACTTGGTATGATTATGATTGAGGATTATTCGGTGTAATCATGGCCGTAATGTTATAAATGATGTGGAAAAAGTCCTTATTGTCTGTAGTGCATTGATGGACGAGTTGTTGGCATAATCATGACCATTAATGAATACACAAATATTCTTGGTCGTAGTTCATAGATAATTGTGGTCGTGATACTAAAGAATATCCTTGGTAGTAGTAGTGCGAGGGTGATTGATGATGTGGATTATTTATTAAAATTTGAGTTCGGTGATAAAAGTGATGAAAAACCTTACAAATCATAAAAGATAGTAGATAGTAGTCCTCACTATTCGATTGAAATAGTGAAAAATAAATGTAATAATATTGAATTTGAGTTTGTATATTATGCAAGCGATAATATTTGTATTAAAACTCACGACTTATGTTTTGTCGTACTTTTCACGGCGGTTGTATAATTAAGTTGTATTTGTATTACATACCATGTATTTGTGACTCGAGAATAGGTGATGTATACCTATTTTGGGGGCGTCATGTTGGTATCAAAGCTTAGGATATGATCCACTGGCTAAGATGTGAGACTAGAACTAGGAGGAGAGGCGGAAATTCCTTATCTACTATGACCTACCTAAGTTTATTTGGTATTTAATTGGTCGGTCAGTGTAGGGATAATATATTTCATGTCAATTAACCCTTGTTTTGTGGCGATGTTGAAAATGGCATCCGAGAATGTTGAGAACATCAATGGAGCATATGAGACTGTTGAGTATCCACAGATCAATAACCAGGACAATGTGCATCAGGAAGGTGACAATCCTCTTGCAAACAATAACACTAACCAAATGATGAACAATGGAATGTTCCGAGGCTTCATGCAACATCAGGCGAGAGCGGCTCCTGTCCAAAATCTGGTGCAAAACTCTTGCAACTCTGGACTCTTGGGCCAGTCACCTTATGAAGTTGATTCGAGAAATTTGGGAAGCCGGAGTTTATTGGAGAGCCAAAACCACTTAAGGTGAAGCGTGGATAAGCAGATAACCAAGATATTTGATGTCTTGGGATGCTCCGAGGAACAAAGGTTCCTTCTCCACCTTTATGTTGCGTGAAAGGCGATTCTTGGTGGGAATCGTAAGCGTACTTGACTGGACTGCTTAAGATGTCTTGGGAGAAGTTCCAAGAGGCATTCACGACAAGTACTTTCCGAAAGTATTCGTCACATGAAGGAGGTGGAGTTTATCAAGTTGGAACAAAACAATATGACCATGTCGTGTCTGAGAACTAAATTTGCGAGTTATCTCGGTTTGCATCCCATTTGGTTGATAATGAGGAAGCGAATGACCGAATGTTTTAAGAGGTTTGAAAGCGGAATACGATAATATCTTATTTCTCATAAAGCGTGTTTGTATTAGGATGTTGTAAATAGGGCTCGATTATTGGAAGCGCGATAACGTCAGTCATAACCAAGAGAAAGCGGTACGGCGAGAATGAAAATACAAGTGGTAGTACGATCGTAAAGCTTGATGACAACAAGCGTGGAGAATCAACGTGCGACGAAATGGTAACCGCCGGTGGTAATCATAGCGAAGACAATAAAATGGACATTTCAAGAAGAGAGATTCAATGATGATGGAAAGGCGTCGACCTTTAACACCGTTGTCGAGGAAGGAGAGCGACCACTATCGTATGCTTGAATGCGGAGGGAGGACACATCGGTCAAGCTGGCGATGTCGTCGAAAGCGTGTTATAATTATGGGAGAGAAGGTCCTTAGCTCGATTTTGTCGTTCATAGAAGACAAGTTAAACTAGGATGGAGCACACCAAAAGGCGAGTCGAGAAAAGTCGAAAGTCGGTAGTCTGAGGAGGCGTTTGTTGTGACCTCCCGAAAGCGAGGAACCCAACGAGGTTATCGGGTAAGCTTATCATAAACTCTAGTGAAGTCATACCTTATTTGATCTACGGTTCTACCCATTCTTTTATTTCTCCTACTTGCGGCTCAGCGTTTAAATTTGACTCGAGAGAAATTAGACTTTGACTTATCATTTGAAACTCCATTAGGAGAAACCCCATTACATCCACTTTGTTTATAAGTCTTGTTTGATTCAAATCGGTAATATACGTTACTGTCGATCTTATCTCCTTAAAAATACTTGCATTTAGCGTGATTACAGGGATTGATTGGTTAACTACTCATCATACTAAAATTGATTGTTTTCGTAAGGTTGTTAGCTTTTATATTGCTAATAAACCTATTATCTGAATTCAATGACCAAACCATTAAAATCAATCACGATCATCTCAAACCATAAAGTTATTCGTTTATTGAAAAATGGATGTCAAGCTTTCTTAGCTCATATCACGCAGTTTAAACAAAAATACATGATTTGAAGGATATTTCTATTGTTAATAAATTTCTGACGTATTCACGAAGAACTTCAGCTACCCCGGGCGTGAAGTTGAATTTTGTATCGACCTTGAACCGGTACAAAACCCATTTCTAAAGCCCATATCGAATGGCTCTATTGAACTTTAGGAGTTAAAGACCCAATTCAGAGAATTGTTAGACATTGGTTTCATTCGTCTGGTCGTCTCCTTGGGGTGCTCTAATACATTCATGAAAAAGAAAGATGGGGAGTATCGACTTTATATTGATTATCGGGAGTTGAATTATGTCACCATCAAAATAGGTACCCATTGCCGCGTATTGATGACCTTTGTTTGATCGATTACAAGGAGCACAATTTTTTTCAAAGATCGATCTTTGTTATGGATATCATCAATTTGAAGGTTAAAGCGAGGATATTCAAAAGGCGCGCCTTGAGAACTTCGATGCGGGCATTATGAATTCTTAGTCGTGTCTTTTGGATTGACTAATGCTCCTCCGTGGAGGAATCAACATGCGAAATGGTAACCACTTCGGTGGTAATCATAGCGAAGACAATAAAATGGACATTTCAAGAAGAGGAGATTCAACAATGATGGAAAGGCGTCGACTAACACCCGTTGTCAAGGAAGGAAACGACCACCTATCATATGCTTCAAATGCGGAGAGGAGGGACATCGGTCAAAGCCGCGATGTCGTCCAAAGCATGTTATAATTATGGAAGAGAAGGTCACTTAGCTCGATTTTGTCGTTCACCAAGACAAGTTCAGCTAGGATGGAGGCACCAAAGGTCAGTCCGAGAAAAGTCAAAGTCGGTAGTCTGAGGAGAGCGTTTGTTGTGACCTCCCGGAAAGCAAGGAACCCAAACGAGGTTATCACAGGTAAGCTTATCATAAACTCTAAGTGAAGTCTATACCTTATTTGATAACGGTTCTACCCATTCTTTTATTTCTCCTACTTGCGCTCAACGTTTAAATTTGACTCAGAGAAATTAGACTTTGACTTATCTGTTGAAACTCCATTGGGAGAAACCTTCATTACATCCTTTGTTTATAAGTCTTGTTTGATTCAAATCGGTAACCGCATACGTTACCGTCGATCTTATCTCCTTAAAAATACTTGCATTTAGCGTGATTCTAAGGATTGATTGGTTAACTACTCATCATGCTAAAATTGATTGTTTTAAAAGTGTTGTTAGCTTTTATATTGCTAATAAACCTATTATGCGAATTCAACGACCAAACCATTAAAATCAATCACGATCATCTCAAACCATAAAGTTATTCGTTTATTGAAAAATGGATGTCAAGCTTTCTTAGCTCATGTCGCAGTTTAAACAAAAATACATCGATTTGAAGGATATTTCTATTGTTAATAAATTTCTGGCGTATTCACGAAGAACTTACGGCCTACCCCAGGCGTGAAGTTGAATTTTGTATCGACCTTGAACCCCAGACAAAACCCATTTCTAAAGCCCATATCGAATGGCTCCTATTGAACTTTAGGAGTTAAAGACCCAATCTGCAGGAATTGTTTAGACATTGGTTTCATTCGTCACAATACGTCTCCTTGGGGTGCTCCTATTACATTCATGAAAAAGAAAGATGGGAGTATCGCGACTTTTATATTGATTATCGGGGAGTTGAATTATGTCACCATCAAAAATAGGTACCCATTGCCCGCGTATTGATGACTGTTTGATCGGCCATAAGGAGCACAATTTTTTCAAAGATCGATCTTTGTTATGGATATCATCAATTTGAAGGTTAAAGCGAGGATATTCCAAAGATCTCCGCCTTGAGAACTCGATGACGGGCATTATGAATTCTTAGTCATGTCTTTTGGATTGACTAATGCTCCTCTTTGCGCCGTGGATATGATGAATCGAGTATTCAAGGAATATTTGGATCATTTGTGGTCGTCTTTATTGATGACATCCTCATATATTCCAAAAGCCGTGAAGATCATGAAAGCAACACTTGAGGCGATACTCTAAAAGCTTCGTAAAAATAAGCTATATGCCAAGTTGAAGAAATGCGAGTTACGGCTTCGAGGAAGTTGCATTCTTGGAACGCGTGATATCAAGTCATGGAATATCATTGACCCAAAGAAGAAGCTATTCAAAGTGGGAGCAACCTAAATCGATGGCCGGAAGTCGTAGCTTTCTCGGATTAATTTGGTTATTATCGGAGATTCGTGGAAGGATTTTCTCGAATCGCTACTCTATTAACTCAGCTGACTTGAAAAGATACAAAGTTCACTTGGAAGCGAGGAATGTGAGAAGAGTTTTCAAGAACTCAAGAGGAGACTCATTTCATTTTGACCTGCTCGCAATACCATCCAGCTCGGAGGATTTGTCATCTCTGGTGATGCTTGAGGCAAAGGTTAGGATGTGTTCTAATGCAACATGGGAAAGTCATAGCTTTATGCCTCACGACAACTCAAAGAATATGAGGAGGAATTACCTACCATGATCTAGAGTTGGCAATTTGTCGTTTTACTCTTAAGATTTGGAGGCATTACGTATGGAGAGAAGGTGGAGATCTACCACGGATCATAAAAGCCTCAAATATTTCTTCACCCAAAAGGAACTCAACATACGACAACGACGTTGGCTTGAACTATTGAAAGATTATGATCATACCATCTAATACCATCCACGAAAAAGCGAGCGTGGTAGCCGACTTTGAGTAGAAGATCATATCTTGGCACGCGAGTGCAATATTGTCAACGCAAAGGCCCATTTTGTATGACTTGCAAAGGATGGAGTTAGAGATAAAGACTCGAGGGACCCACATGATGATGGCAAACATCTGAAAGTAACCAGGCTTTAATCGATAAAGTTAAAATTCGCTGCTCAAGCTCTGAGACTGGAGCTAATGCGTATGAAGAGAAGAAAGTGCAAGAAGGTACTATCTTAGGAAGCAAAGAATCGATGAGGAAGGAATACTTTGAGTCAACTCCGGACTTTGTGTTCTAACAACCACGATTTAAAGTATAAAATCATGATGGAGGCGCACAACACACCGTTTGCAATCCATCCTGAGTGTAAGACCCCAACTTATTATAAATAAAATCGAATTTCCTCTAATTATTATTGTGAATAATAAGGTGTTAAATTGATATAATATTTTGGTTATGGGTGAAATGTGCAAATTTTGCAAAATATGCAAGTGGTTATAAAATAATCATTGTTGTCGGAGAATATTCGTTTGGTCGTGGAATATTCTTTTTGTCGGGGAATATCCGCATTTAATGCGCTTGATCATTTATGGGCCCCCATAATGAATAACTATCGAGATAAAGAAAATGACAGTTTGAGTTTTTATAAATAACTTGGCGTAATTGTTACCGAATTAAAGCTGTTGGTTTACTCGGTGGTTAAAATACTGATGTCTGGCGTGGTTGCCACGGTAAGACCTTTGGTGGAATTCTCTTACAAACAATGGTTATCAAGCAAGTATAGGCATGGCTCCATTCGAGGCGTTGTATGGGACGAAAGTGTTGTTCTCCAAATTATCTTTGGGATGAGGTGGGAGAAGCAACGTTGTTGGGACCAAAATTAGTACGCATGACCATAGAAAAGATCCAAATGATTCGACAACGTATTCAAACCTCACAAGATCGACAAAAGAGTTATGCTGATCTTCATCGAAAAGACGTGGAATTTAATATTGGGGATCATGTATTGTTACGTGTTGCACCATGGAAAGGAGTTACAAGATTTGGGAAGAGAGAAAAACTCAATCCACGATTTGTTGGTCTATTTGAGATTTTTGACCGAATAGGAAATGTGGCCTATAGACTCGCATTACCACCAAGTATGTCTCGTGTTCATAATGTTTTTCACATTTCCATGCTTCGTAAATATGTGAAAGACCCGAACCATATTATTGCTTTAGAACCAGACAAGATAGCCGAAGATTTAACGTACGAAGAAATACCTGTTAAGATCTTGGATAGGAAAGAGCATGTCCTACGCACGAAGGTTATACCAAAAGTTAAGGTTTTGTGGAAAAACCATGCTATTGAAGAAATGACCTGGGAGTTGGAATCAGAAATGAAAGCGAGGTATCCTCACCTTTTCGAAACACTAGGTACGTACGTCAATTTCGAGGATGAAATTTCATAAGGAGGGGAGGTTGTAAGACCCCAACTTATTATAAATAAAATCGAATATCCTCTAATTATTATTGTGAATAATAAGGTGTTAAATTGATATAATATTTTGGTTATGGGTGAAATGTGCAAATTTTTCAAAATATGCAAGTGGTTATAAAATAATCATTGTTGTCGGAGAATATTTATTTGATCGTGGAATATTCTTTTTGTCGAGAATATCAAATGATGACATGACTTGATCATTTATAGCCCCATAATGAAGAATAAGCATCGGATGAAAAAAATGACAAGTTTGAGTTTTTATAAATATTGACGTAATTATTACAGCTATTAACCTTTGTTGGTTTACACGGTGGTTAAAATATAATGTCTGGCGTGGTTGCGATAAGTAGCACATGGTATTTCACAAGTATTGTTGAATTATTGATTCTTACGAAAGAAGACTTTACTCGATAATTATTACAGTAATTATTGTTCGATATTTTATTTTATTGATTCAATAATTCTTTGCGTTGATATTTTATATTATTGTTATTTCAATAATTGTCCTTTGCACAATATTTCCCATTATCGGATCAATAATTAATATTATTTGAATAATATTATTAGATAATATTATTAGCGATGTCTAGAAAGTTACATCGAGGAGAGGTTTGGTCACCTAATTGCTTGTAGCGAAGAGGAGAAATCCTTATCGGAAAGCCCCTCTTTTTCAGGAGCGGCTGGTTGTCATAATTGTGATTACGTAATATTATTTGTGAATAATTAATTATTGATTTATATGATAAGGAAATATTTATTTGATGTGGATATAAATGAGGATTTATTTATGTGGTTATAAATGAAGGAATTTTAGTATGAATTATTTGTTGAAAGTTTGACAATTATTTCTCAGATAAAATATTCATTCATATGTATTATTATTATATATTATAATTGTTTAATAATATTATTATTATAATATATAAGCATGTGTTTATTTGAAGCGGAGTAAACAAAATGTATATGACTACTTGTTTTCAAAAAAGAAAGTAGGTGGTAACTTTGTTTTTGGTTGGTATGATTGGTGGAAATAAATTGGTGGAAATGAAAATGGTTGGTGGTGGAAATTAAGATGCTTTCGCAAACTTTTCTCCATTGGTGTGGGCCTTAAGGAGTTGATTGGTTGGGCAAAGAAGAAAAGAAAGAGGTTAGGCGTGAAAGAAAAAAAAAAAGTTAAAGGGGGCTTTGAATGGAAAAGATTAGGTGAAGAAAAAATTTGCAAGTTAAGCGACTTGTTGATTTTTTCATCGAGGGTTTTAGTATAAATAGGGGTAACCCTCCATCCTAAAATCACACCATTTTCAAATTCGAAATTCTTATTCTAAAAGTATTGTGAGTATTTTCTTGAGTATAAGAATATTTTGGCGTGTAGTTTTTTACGTAAGATTTTCTCGAGAATAATATCGATATTCGGTCAAATCCAGTTTCTACCAAGGTAAAGGATATTATTTTATTTCAATACTCGTAAAAAATATTATTTTCTTTTTATACTCCATAGTATGGAAGGAATATTATTTCATTTCATATTCTAAATTTGAACTTACTTATGGTAAGTATTGCTTCTATAATTCACGAAATGATTAGAAATTTCGTTTCATCTAATATCATTTCATAGGATTATTAATGCGAACTTTTATCAAATTTGGAACTTTTCATTGTATTGAGGTCTTTGTTCAAGAATGCATTCATGAATTCTTGTTCACAGGTCTTATTCACGGTCTTGTTCACAAAAGAAAAAAAATTATTTTTTTTTCAAGTTATCTGTTGTGACCCTTATTCTTGAAATTTAATCCATGTTTTGATCTTCATTCTTGAATTTTACTCTACTATAGTTTATTATGGAGTATTATTGAACTTGGATAAGTTGAAATATGAATCCTAATATTTGTCCTTACGTCTCCTTTGGGTTCGTTCTTTAAAATATTTTCATCTTCCTGGGTCCTAAATGATGATATTCTTGAATATATCTTTGGCTAGTAGGCAAAGATGAATGATTAATCGATGAATATCTTTGGCCCGTAGTGCAAAGATGAACAGGTGTTGAGATGAACATGACCAACTAGTGATACAAATGAATATCTTTGGCCTGTAGTTCAAAGATGAATATTTGATTCAGGATGTATATTGATTGATGTTATAGGGATAAATTATTGATGATGGACTGTTAAATCTTAGAAGATAGTAAAATTCTTTCTCTACTTGATTCTTCTAATGGATTGATGTTTCCGCTGCAGTTGTTGATCTAAAACTTGTTGTCTATTATATTTTATCAGATTTTTCCCTGTTGAAGACTAATGATAAATTGTTGTATATTATCTTAGTCATAATATTCTTTACTGGGCTAGTTGAGCTCACCTTTTCCTTTTGTTCCATTTTTCTTCTCGGGAGGTGAGAACATAGCAAGAACTAGCAGAAGGTATGGAGTGATGGTTCAGGATAGATATATTAGTAGTCCTCACTATTTTGTAAAATAGTGTATCAATAATTGTAATGAGGACTCCTTTTGAGTTTGAATACTCTCTAGTATACAATATTTGTATTCAAACTCACGATATATATGTGTGTAAGTATTTTACACACGACAATTATATTCTTGAAGTTGTATTTGTTTACATACCATGTATTTGCCGACTCAGAATGAGTGATGTATACCTATTTTGGGGGCGTCACAGTTGGTATCAGAGCTTAGGGATATGGTCTCTGGCGGAGATCGGGGAATAGAACTAGAAGGGGAGAGATGAGTAAATCTTTCTCTAGTATGTCCTACCTAAGCTTATTTGTTGGTCGGTCATAGTATATGGATATAATGTGATATGTTAATTTGTTTAATTAACCCTTGTTTTATGGCGATATTTAAGAATGGGCTGCGAGAGCGTTAACAATGGAGTGTATGAGGCTGTGGAACAACCTTTAGTCCTGAGCAGGGAGAGCGTACAACAGGAAGACAATATTCCTCCTGTAAACAACACTCTAGAGCAAGCGATGAATGATGAAATATTTAGGAGCTTTTTGCAGTTCATGCAAAATCGAAGACGAGGAGACTTCGTTCACAAAATACTGGGTGGAAATGCTAGCAATCGCGGCTTATCACTGACAAGCGATTCGAAAAGTTGGGACAACGAATTTAAAGAAAGCGGATCCGATCATGGCGGAAATGTGGGTCAAACAAATTACCAAGATATTCGATGTCTTGGGATGCGGAAGAACAGAAGGTTCCATTCACCACCTTTATGTTTTACGGTGAAGCGGACTCTTTGGTGGGAGTCTCGTAGGCGTACTGACCCACCGCATTTCAGTATGTCTTGGGAAGCGTTTCAGAAATTATTCAATGACAAGTACTTTCACGAAAGTATTATTCGTCATATGAAGGAGGTGGAGTTTATCGGACTAGAACAAAACAACATGGCGGTGTCCAGAAGACGAGGTGAAGTTTGCGAGTTATCGAGGTTTGCACCTCATTTGGTCGAGAGCGAGAGCGAATGGCGAGGATGTTTACGAGAGGTCTAAATCCGATATTGACAATATCTTATCTCTCATAAATTTTTTTTATATTCAAATGTTGTAAAGCAGGGCTCAATTATTAGAGTGAGATAATGAGTATATGCAATAGGGACCTGACCAGAGTCATCTACAAATTGGCGGTAGCCATCAGACAATAAAAACGGCGAGGGAGGAAAAGATTCGGACAAAAGCGGTAACCACTCTGGTGGTAATCGTGGTCGTGATAATAGAAGGAAGCGAGTGGGAGGAGATTTCAAAAAGAAGGTACAACAATGATAACGTGAAGGCGTCGACACACATCAATTTATTTTTAGGGGAGGAGAATGAGCATCGAGTCGTTTGTTACAAATCTTGGAAGGAGGGACACATCGGCCCAAATTGCCTACAACAATCAAGGTGTGTTATAAGCGTGGAAAGGAAGGTCATATAGCTAGAGATTGTCTAGTTGCGAAACCAAGTTCAACGAGGATGGTGACTCAAAAGGCTATCCGGATAATTCGAAATCGGCCGGTTCTGGAAGGCGTTTGTCGTGAGTGGCCAAAACGTGAGAAACCCGAACGAGGTGATCACGGGTAAGCTAATCTTGAACTCTTGCGAAGTTTATACCTTACTAGATATCGGTTCTACCCATTCATTTATCTCTCCTGCTTGTGCTCAACGTTTAAACTTGACTCCGGAGAAATTGGACTTTGACTTATCTGTTGAAACTCTGTTGGGTGAAACCTTCGTTACATCTACAATTTATAAATCTTGCTTAATCCAAGTTGGCACTATCACATTACCTGTTGATCTTATCTTTTTAAAGATACTTACTTTTGATGTGATTTTAGGAATTGATTGGTTAACCACTCATCATGCTAAAATTGATTATTTTCGTAAGGTTGTTAGTTTTCATATTCTAACCAACATAATCATACGAATTCAAACTACTAAACCACTAAAATCGATCCATCGTCATATCAACCCACAAAGCTATTCGTTTATTAAAAATGGATGTCAAGCTTTCTTAGCCCATGTTATGGATTTGAGCGAGACAAATCGATTTGAATAATATTTACATTGTTAGTGAATTTCACGATGTATTTCCGAAGAACTTCCAGATTACACCCCCGAGCGTGATCTTGATTTCTTTATTGACCTTGAGGCAAGAATACAAAACCCATTTTAAAACCCCATATCGAATGGCTCATATTGAACTTGAGGAGTTAAAAGTCCAAGCTGCAGGAATTGTTAGACATTGGTTTCATTAGATCTATTACATCTCCTCGGGGTGCTCTTGTTTTATTAAGTAAAGAAGAAAGAGCGGGGAGTATGCGACTTTGTATTGACTACTGAGAATTGAACCATGTCACCATCAAGAATAGGTATCCGATTACCTCGCATTGATGACTGTTTGACCGATTTGCAAGGAGCATAATTCTTTTCAAAGATCGACCGCCGATTACGGATATCATCGGTGAAGATTAAAGCGAGGATATTCCAAAGCGCTTTCGAGAACTTCGATGCAGGGCAATATAAATTCTTAGTCATGTCTTTTGGATTGACTAATGCTCCCGCCGCTTTCATGGATATGATGAACCGTGTATTCAAAGAATATTTGGATCGGATTCGTTGTTGTCTTTATTGATGACATCCTCATCTATTCCAAAAGTCGTGAAGATCTTGAACACCATTTGAAGGCGATACTTGAAAGGCTTCGTGAAAACAAGCTATATGCAAGTGAAGAAATCACGAGTTCTAGCTTGAGGAAGTAGAATTCCTTGGGCGCATGATTGTCAAAACATGGAGTATCTGTTGATTGAAGCGAAGATTGAAGCAATACAAAGTTGGGAGCAACCGAAGTCGGTGACCGAAGTGCGTAGCTTTCTGGGCTTAGCTGGTTATTATCGGAGATTCGTGGAAGGATTTTCTCGAATCGCTACTCCGTTAACTCAGTTAACTCGGAAGGATACAAAATTTGTATGGAGCGAGGAATGCGAGAAGAGTTTCCAAGAGTTCAAGAGGAGACTCATTTCGGCACCTATTCTGGCAATACCATTTGGATCGGATGGATTTGTTATATATAGTGATGCTTCAGGCAAAGGGTTAGGATGTGTTCTCATGAAACATGGGAAAGTCATAGCCTATGCCTCACGATAACTCAAAGAATATGAGAGGAATTATCCTACTCATGATCTAGAGTTGGCAGCAGTCGTTTTCGCGTTGAAAATATGGAGACACTACCTGTATGGGGAGAAAGTGGAGATCTATACCGATCATAAAAGCCTCAAATACTTCTTCACCCAAAAGAAACTCAACATGCGGCAACGACGTTGGCTCGAGCTGTTGAAAGATTACGATCATACCATTCAATACCATCCTGGAAAAGCAAACGTAGTAGCTAACGCATTGAGTAGAAGATCGCATGCGGGTACGAGTGCGATGTTGTTAACACAAAGACCCATTTTGTACGATTTACAAAAGATGGAGATTGAGTTAAAGACTCCAGGGACCCACGTGATGATGGTGAATATATAAGTAGAACCAACTTTAATCGATAAAGTTAAAGCTGCTCAAGCTACGGACCTGGGGCTAATGCGTATAAAGAAGAAAGTGCAAGAAGGTGTTATTCTAGAAGCAAGAATCGATGAAGAAGGAATACTTCGAGTCAACTCTAGACTTTGCGTTCCTAACGATTCTGACTTGAAGCATAGAATCATGATGGAGGCACACAACACCCCATTTGCAATCCATCCTGGGAGTACCAAAATGTATCATGATATTCGACACACATTTTGGTAGAATAATATGAAAAGAGAGATCGCGGAGTTTATCTCGAGGTGTTTAACCTGTCAATGTGTAAAGGCGGAACATCAAGTGCCAAAAGGTCCATTGCAACCACTTGAGATGGGATGAGGTGGGTGAAGCAACGTTGTTTGGACCGGAGTTGGTACGTATGACTACGGAAAAGATTCAAACGATCCGACAACGTATAAAAAGCTCATAAGATCGACAAAAGAGTTGTGTTGATCTTCATCGAAAGGACGTAGAATTCGATATTGGAGATCATGTGTTGTTACGTGTTGCTCCATGGAAAGGAGTTACAACATTTGGAAAGAGAGGAAAGCTCAACCCTCGTTTCATTGGTCCATTTTTAATCCTCGATCGAGTAGAAACTGTGGCGTATAGACTCGTTTTACCGCCAAGTATATCTCGTGTTCATAACGTTTTTCACATATCCATGTTACGTAAATATGTGAAAGACCCGAACCACATTATTGAGTTAGAACCGGACAAAATAAAGGAAGATTTAACGTATGAAGAGGTTCTGTTAAAATCTTGGATAAGAATGAACATATTCTACGCTCCAAGGTTATACCTCAAGTCAAAGTTTTGTGGAGAAACCACGATTTTGAGGAAATAACACAGGAGTTAGAATCAAACGAAATCAAAGTATCCTCACCTCTTCGACATACCAGTGCACGCACCTAATTTCGAGGATGAAATTTCATAAGAAGGGAGGTTGTAAGACCCCAACTTTTGAATAAAGATTAAATTTTTTGAAATATATTTTTGAATATTATGGTGTGGATTTGATATAATGTTATAGTTGTAGGTAATATTTACAAATTTTGCAAAGACGCATAAGTTGTTATATAATATTCGATTGGTGGGGAATATTTGTTTTAACAGGGAATATTAAATGCAGATAGCACAATCATTGGTTGATTTCATTAACGAAATTATTGTCGGATCGAGAAAACGACAAAATATACTTTATGAAAATAACGGCGGAAGTTTTACCGATTAAACCTGTTGAACTACCCTAGGTAGTAAAAAGTACAAGAATGTCTGGCGTGGTTGTATACTTGCACGTATTCATTGATGATCGATTTCGCAATCCGTGTATACTTGCACGTATTCACTGTGCAAATAACTAAGTCACATGATATCATGCCCAGTTCTATCCCAGTTCAACAATGAATACGTGCAAGTATACACGGTCAACAAGTAATAAAGTGAAAGTGGAGTATCGTTCCCACAAGGAATTATTTAATAAAAATCACCAAGTACTAATTCTTAATCAAACTAATTTTATTTAAACAATCTCAAATCATTATTTTTCTAATTAAGAAAACTAAATTAAACAATTAAAAGAGATTAGTCTAAAAGAAAGCAAATAAACAAAACTAAGATTTGATTGAATTCAGGAAAATAAGGATTAAGACTCCAATATCCCCAATTATGAACTATAAATTAATTATCCAATTATCCCAATTATTATGTCTACTGAATTGTTAACAGGAACTCTCAAATGCGAAAAGCCCTTTTCCAAGTGATCAATTGCCTTCTATTTAATCCAGATTAATTTTGCTATATTCCTATACAAAACAATTGAATTAAACTCGTTACAATCCCAATTCCTTATGTGTTACATGCGGCGAAAAGATATTTCCATTCTATTCACAAACCTAATTATTCATCGTGCGCAAATAACTAAGTCACATGATATCATGCCCGATTCTAACCCTAGAATTCCTCTTCCAATTCCTTCTAGAGTAACAAAGTAATTCTTGATCGATAATTAAGCAATAAGCACAAGACAAGATAAACAACTCACTTTAACATAAATAATTAGAATATAATGAATAACTAATTCATAGCCATAAAAAGTTCAATTGAAATCTCAAAAATAGTTAGTTCATAATTAATGAATTAAAATCAAGAATCCACTGTTGAATAGACATTAAAAGATAAAAGTAGGATGAGAGAAGAGAATAGAATCTGTTGTCAAGAAATCGATGCTCCCCCTCGCTTTGCTTTCTAGATCTTGATGGTCTCCAAGTTCGCTTCAATCTCCAAAACTAATAAGAACTAGGGTTATTTTCTAATCTAAAGGAGTGTTTAATCTAGGCTAAGCTATGTAATCTCCTCTTATTTTATGCCTTACATCATGTATTTATAGGTTACAAGTCCAATTTTTAGTTTAGAACAAACCCAATCCAATTTGGAGTCAAAAAGGTGTTAAAATTCGCCAAAACGCGCATGTGCCATCACCAAGCTCTTTCCTCAGCCAAATACCTTGGGCACTGCAATGAGTTCGCTTTATAGCGCCGAAATATTTGGAAAATGCACTAAGAATATGCGCCCATTACGGCCCAAAATCGACATTTTTCGCTTTCTAACGTCCTTTGGGAAAATGGCCATAACTTCTTCGTTCGAACTTCGATTTTGATGATTCAAGATGTTCCGAAAGAGGAGAAGTAGATCTATAACTTTCATTCTTTGAGTTTTCGAAATAATGTCAGGAGATATAGTCAAATTGGATCTGAAGTGACTTGTGTAAATGGCAAGTCGAAAAGCATTAATCTAGCCACCCCAAACATCGATCCATGTAACTTTTGTCCCAATTCCTATAAAATAACATAAAACATGCATGAATAGACACAAACACATAAAAACATCCTAAAAGACTTAAGAACAACAATAAATTAAGCCCGAATGTATCCAATTCATGGGTATAAAACTCACTCATCAATGCCGCAGCGCCTCAAAAGAACTGGATCATGGCGCCGCAGCATTGGTCCTGTACTTTTGATGGTGAAGAGTTTTTATGAACATAAAAGGTAGGAATTGATTAAGGAACAATTATGAACCTTAATTAAACATAAAGTAACATCCTAAAGGATGAGTAAACCCTTAAATTTAACAATCAAATGTTGATTAAAAAGTTATAAAATGTGAACGCAAAGTACGTAAACGATATCCTTGAACCGTATTCGCGTTGAATGCACGTTTAGGGTTATATAAGTTGTAATTACTTGAACGTTGAACAAAGATGGTAATTTATGACATTTAAATGTTATAAAGCCGTAACGAACGATGAATAACCTAACGAATGTTATCAATTGTAATGATTCGAATAAGCTATAATAGAAAGAAGAAGAAAAAGAAGAAGATGGTTAAAACAATGTATAATGATTGTTATGTGACTAATTATGTGTTAATATGATTATATCATGTGGACATATAAAGATTGATTAAAGTAAAAGTTAGAAGACACTTAAGGCAAGTTTTCTAAACTCTTGTCTATACTTTATATTAGACAAGTTTTGTAAATTCATGATATGTTATGCATAAAATGTTTAAGAAAGAGTCGATGCCATTTGATTCAGCTAGACAATGATGTAAAATGTTTTGTTAATTTATTTACAAGTCTTTCAAAATATTATTGTTGTTATCCTATGCCAATTATTTTGGTACGGATTCAAAGGTAAGCCTGAGTAAGAATAAACAAAGGTTTTTAGGCGACTGGCACAAGAAGTTGCTAAACTTTAAACGTAAATACGTTTAACGGATGAATGTCGATCAACATAGAGTACTATATAGGCTAATCATCTAGAAGTGCTCGTAAGGAATATCAGACTACTTATGACTGACATAGCACCGCATAGATATTAGGCACACGTTACAACTTACGGGACTCAATTCCGATATATGGAGGCCGAGTTATCAGCATATTTGCGTAACTTATGAAAACTTAGAGCAATAGTCGAAAAAGAGACTAAAACCCGCCTCGGGCGTCAAAATGATACACAAACACAGACATAGCACCGCATAGATATTAGACATGCATCACAACTTACGGGACTTGATTCCGACATACGGAGGCCGAGTTATCAACCCGTTTGCCTAATTTACGAAAACTTAGAATAATAGTCGAAAAAGATACCAAAACCCTCCTCGGACGTCGAAACGACACGCAAACACAAACATAGCACTGCACCACATAGATATTAGGCACTCATTACAACTTATGGGACTCGATTCCAATATACGGAGGCCGAGTTATCACCTCGTTTGCCTAACTTACGAAAACTTAGAACAAATCCTTATGAATTCATATATGCACAAAACACATGCACACATATTTCACGACCTTCAAGATAATTCATTTAAATTTTTTTGAAAGAAAATATTAGAAAAACAATAACCGTGTTTCACAAAAGTCGGGGGGGGGGGGGGTGCCAAACACATTTTTCTCACTTAAGCATGCCCTCGAACTTTATGAATCTTGATTGCAACCCAATTTTACGGAGCCACACGATGGGTCATCTTGATTATTAAAACCTATAAATCTGGATGAGTTGGTATATCCATTTAAATCTTTACCAACTGACGACTCTGTTTAATTGACTCACTTTAAAATCAAATTTTCAATCCCCCTCGATATTAAAGTTGGTTTTACCAAAAACACCATAGAAATCACGATATCCAAAACATAATAAAACGAGGAAAAATCCCGACGTTGATAATATTCACATTTTATTTTAACTTAATTTCTGAGTTCAAGTCAAAATGATGTAAACCACTTTTATTTATAAATCATCACTTAAAATGACTTGTAAATTATTTAAAACAAAGTCAATCTCAACATGCCTCTAGTATCTTGGTGAATATATACAACTATAAACAAAGCAAAATTCATCTTTCACTACAACAATATTTTAATTCAACCTAGGGAAAAAAAATTTCCTTCCAACATTTTGAGGAAACCAAATCACAAACTAAAAACTCCATTCATTCCAAAATAAAAAATAAAATTTAATTTTTAAGTCAATTTAATAAGAAATTAATATTTTTACAAATAAAAATGACAATTTCATAAAATTCTTTTTACTTGAATGCACACTCGTACAATCATGTGAAAGAAAAATTTGTAAAAATATCAAAATTTATTTTAAAAAATATTAATTCATATTTAATATCCAACCTTTGAAGTGTGTCTATGATCCGGCCTTGCGTAGAATAACGGACTACGGGAGGGAAATTTATTTGTTTGTGAGAATAAATTTATTTTGTTGTTTTAATCTAATTTTTCTGTCTACGTATACTTGTTGTTTTGTGGTTGAGATTTGATGAACAGTGCCTAAAATATTAATATTAGGCTAAATATTATGCTACGTTTGGATTGAAGGAATGGAATAGAGTAGGGAATGGAATAGATGAGGGAATGGAATAAGGAAAGGAATGGAATGATTTTTTAATATTCCATGTACATGTTTGGTTGATGTTATGAATACATCTAAGAATGAAATAAATAATTAGAAAGTGACCTAAATACCCTCAAATGTTCAAATTTAACTTAAATTCAATTTATATTAAAAATTTAACACATATTTCATTCTTAGAAAAAAAAAGGAAGGAAGGAAGGGAAGGGTGGGCGTGGGGTGGGTTGGAGTGGGATGGGGGTGGGGGTAGGGTGGGGGTGGGGTGGGGTAAGGGGTGGGGTATGGTGGGGTAGGGTAGATGGGGGGTAGGGTGGGGTGGGGGGGTGGGGTGGGGTGGGGTGGGGTGGGAAGTAGGTGGGATGGGGTGGGTAGGTAAGGTAGATGGGTTGGGGTGGTTTGGGTGGGTGTGGGTTGGTAGGGGTGGGGGTAGGTGGGGTGGGTGGGGTGGGGTGGGTTGGTAGGTAGGTGGGTTGGGGTGGTTGGGTGGGGGGTAGGTTGGTAGGGGTGGGGGTAGGTGGGGTGGGGTGGGTTAGTAGGGTGGGGTGGGTTGGGGTGGGTGGGTGGGGGTAGGTGGGGTGGGGTGGGTGGGGTGGGTGGGTTTGGGTAGGTGGGTGGGGTGGGTGGGGTGGTTGGATGGGTAGATGGGGTGGGGTGGGGTAGGTGGGGGGGTAGCTTTAGGGGGGGGTGGGGTGGGGTGGGTGGGTGGGGGTAGGTTGGTAGGGGGTGGGGTGGGAGTAAGTGGGGTGGGTGGGGGGTAGGTTGGTAGCGGTGGGGTAGGTGGGTGGGGTGGGGGTGGGGTGGGGTGGGGTGGGGTGGGGTAAGTGGGGTAAATTACGAAGAAATAGAAATATGGAAATTAGAAGAAATTATCAAATCTCTACTTTCTCTCTCTCGTCGTTCCCAGATCGATCGAATTGAATGAATATGTAAAAAGCCCTATTATAGCTTTAGGGGTATATTTGTCAATTACTTAAAATAATGGATGGAATGATTTATTCCCTGGCCACCGAGGAATGAAAATTAAAATTTTAAGTTAACTATTATTCCAGGAGGAATACATTATTTCGTTGGAATAAACAAATCAAATAATATTTTTATCATTCAAATAGAATGATTCATTCCATTCTCCCTCCTATTCCATCGATCCAAACGTAGCATTAGGCTAAAGAGAAGAAAAGTGCAAGGTGGGTTCTTCTAGTAGCTGCCACTTGACCACTATAACGACGCCACTTGGCATTGATCCTCTCTCTATGTGAGTCTGTAGTTTCCCAGTCTCTCTCCTCGTTAGGATTCGCTCTTTGCCAGCCTCAAATTATTTTCTCTTCATTTTCTAATTTTTCCACCAGAAATTATAGTGGCTGAGAATTTCCTCCAAGCTCCCTTCCGGAGAGAAAAAGTGCGGTTGCCTCACCCACTCACTCTTCCTCTCCTCCCTCCCTGCTTACTGCTCCCTACTCCCTTCTGTTATCTTCATCTCATTTCGCGTCTTTTTAAATCTCTATCCATACTCTTAATTTCTGGATCTTCTGATTTCGATCCCTCGTTGCCTAAAAGCCATGTGTTTTCGGGTGTGGCCGATGAATTCCCCTCATGCATGATCGGATAGAGATTGGAATTTCAACACTTCTCTTGCACGATGGCTACTTCGGAAGGTACCTAATGTTTTCGATTTCGAGGCTTTCCTTCTTGTTTTTAGAGATACGTGAAACCTGCAAAATCTGACAGGTAGCTCTATGAGTCGTTCCTTTTAATATACTGATTGAACCTTTTCCTTTCTCTGTTTGTTTCCTCTGCTACACACTAAAGGCTTTGGCATCATCCGGTTCGTTTTGGTGAGGATTCTGAATAAAGAATTTTCTTTTATTACTACTTGTTTGGGATTCAGCCAGAGAGAAGGTGTCTCAATCTATGTCTTTGTTGGCGGAAGATTTATGTTTAAAAACTTGAAGGATTTGTGTTTTTTCAAATAGGATACTTATAATAATCATGATGCTTATAATTTATTTATTTTCCCTGTTTGGAGACGGGACTTCTATCGATTTTTGTTATTACTTTTCCTTCTCTTTGCAGTAGTACTATTAGCTTACCAGGTTCTACCTATTACAACGGCTAAGCTATCGCTATTTCCTGTTGTTTCGGTTGCGATAAATGAGGGAAGGCCACTCTAGTCCTTACTTCTCCCAGAGGATTTGAAGCAGCGACCCTGCTGCCCTTCTTGCTTCAGGGTAGATGGATCCTTACTCCTCTGGAGAAGAACTGGTTATTAAGGTCATTTCCAGATTAATAACATAGTTTCTTTGAGTTCACTTGATGCTACTACTTTTATCTATATATTTACTTGGTACAATTCTTTAGATGGTGTGCAAATATAATTTTCAAGTATTGAACTATAACTACCTTGTTCCATGGGTAGCCAAGGAAACCTTACACAATTACCAAGCAACGAGAGAGATGGACAGAGGAGGAGCACACTAGGTTTCTGGAAGCCTTGAAAATCTATGGTCGTGCTTGGCAGCGAATTGAAGGTATCATACCTTTTTTTTCTTAACTGCTGCTTCTCTTTTGCCTGCTGTACAAACAATATCCATTGATTTTTATTAATTTGGAGACCTGTTCTGGATCTTCGTTTTGTTTTCTTTTTTATATTGCGATACACAGAACACATAGGAACCAAGACTGCAGTGCAGATCAGAAGTCATGCACAGAAGTTCTTTACAAAGGTCAATCGGTACCTTCTCACCTCGTGCTTGTATTGATATCTGTCTTAGCTCAATATTCATAATGAAAGAGTATGTGTGATGTTAACTTGCAGTTTGTTTAGCTTTCAGTTCTTTTTTTAAAGATTTAAATTATTCTATATATAGTTCCTTCCATCAACGCAGTTCTTGTTCACTCAAATCTAATAAGACTTGCTCTTTTATCGGAAAAGTATACCCACCTGATTAAGGTATTTTAGATTGTGTTTTTTTTCCTTCCAAATTTGTTTAATTTTATTATTCAAGTGGGTTGAGGGAGCATAGAACCCACCTCACACCTTACATGAAAATAGGCCATAATGCTTATAGGATGATGCCTCCGGTGAGAATTCTTGCTCAATTTCATATATAACACTTAAGCTCATGGGTCAAAGTCGCGGTAGGATCTAGGTTACGGATTTTTTTTTTTGACTTGGTATCGGTTTCAGATTGTATTTTAACGGATGTAATTAATTATTTTGTTTATTAGTGGGGATTTAAAACGTTTATAGTGATTAGGAACATTATTATTTATTTAAGGTATTTTAGTAAATTAGTAAAAATTAGGGTATCATTATCCTTAAATGGCTATGTAATCACCACAAGGTTTATTGATATTGAAGTTGATTAATACCATAGAGGTATTTATCCATCCTAGTGTTGATTTATGGAATTGATACACCATTGAAATCCTACTAGTTTAAACGTAGAGTTTAAATCATAGTTAATTTTCTTTATTTTCCATTAATTTCTTCTCCCAAAATATTGTCTTGCATCAACGAGGTTGTGAAGGGCCTTTAACGCCTAAGCAAGTGCCTATGTTGGCGCCTAGCCGCCTAGGGCACTTTTTAAAACACTAACAACAAGTGAGAGATTGTGTTCTCCTAAGTCCCCCCTCCCCCTCCCCGCGGGCTTCAACCCTTCAACCATGCTATAACCCAATTGCAAAAGGTCTCCCCAATAAGCAGCAGCTCAAGCCTCCATCACTAATAGAAATAGAAGCGGTGATTGTCAAACCTCTAGATATCGAAAAGATCCCTTCTGAACACCATTGAGCAAGACTGAAAATTTTACCAAGGAAATGAGGACAACTCTCATTGTTTCAACATTGTTTGAGGTACGGAAGTTGGGGTGTTCGTTATTTGGGGTTTATGGTGAATGTTAGGTTTGTCTGGTGAGACTACAAGAGCTTCTACTTATTAGGTTTATGGGCTTTTGCAAGAGAAGAGATGGTGGGGTGGCACGGGGATGGTGTCTTAGATATTCTCTCGTGTATTCCGACATAGAGGAATTCTTGAATTTTTAGTGGTCAATTCTCACCCCTTTGGGTAGGGGTTATTTATCTAGCTTCTTAGTTGTCTTCAGCAGTAGGAGCTATTAGCCGGATTTTATTTTTAAATTTGCAGAGGCATTGGAGGGTTGCCCTTGTTTAAAGGTTTTTTTTTTCCTTTTCTAAGTTAGGCTGATATCTTGTCTTCCACTTATCAATTTGTAAACTCTCCATTTTTAATGAAATAATTTGACCAGAGAAATACAAGCTTTGATGATGCATTCAATCTCTCTCTGCGCAAACCGCATCCTTGTCAATAGGTATAACAAAAATTCGCAATATACATGATCATAAAGCCAAGAAGTAAGGATCGGGGTTCGCCATGTGGGGGATTCGACAGTCCAACAAATCTCTGAAAATGGGAATTCGGTGATCCGGCACATATTTACGTATTAAATCAAATTTTTTATATACACATAATTATATTTATATACGTACATTCTTAGATCATAAGCCTTCTCGATATCCAACTTACAGTAACTCTTAGACTTTCCGAATTTTGTCTTCAATGCACACATTTGGCCATAAGAGAGACATTGATGCTTGGTCTAAAATTCATTGATATTAGTAAAACTCGCATTTAGACTCCTCTCAAACTGCCCTAGAGGGAAATACAGAGTGGGTTCCAACCCTCAAAATATTCCCCAAGGAAGGAGTCCTTGGCCAAACAATTCAAGTCCTAAGAACATGGATTATTGATCCTCGTACACTTCGACTTCACGGCTGAGAATTGTGACAATGCCCTAGAAGCAACCATCTACATCCTCAATGAAGACAGAAAATGCATCAGTCCACAAACTGTTGCAAGAGTTCCATGATATCTTTGATGAGCCCAAAACCATACCCCTTAACCACTGTATAACCCTCACACTTATTGCTTCTCCATGACCAGAAGAATGAAATTGAGATACTAGTGTTGGAAATTCTTGAGTCAGGTATCATAGGCCAAGTCAAAACCCCTTTGCTTTGCATATCTTTGTAGTTAAAAAGACGGCTAGCAGAGGTTTTATGTTGCTGCAACTCCATTCTCTCACCTTAAAAAATAAATACCTTATTCCCCCTTATTAATGAATAATGACCTTCTTAGTGAGTTAAGAGACTGAAAAGTAAGGATGGCACAAGATGACATTGAGAAGATGATACAGTAGAAAATTACCATGAAAATTAGAGTTTTCATATATTTTATTATTTGTGAAAATTTAATATATTTTATATTATTTTATTTATTATTTAGGAAAGTTCAGTAATTTAATTTATATTTGGCCCATTTATGTTTTGGGCTTTAGCTTATCTAATTTTATTTAGTTTATGATTTAATTATTTTTCTTTTCCAATTAGTCGTAGGAAAGTAGTTTAGCATTATAAATATGTTATCATAGGGTTTTATGAGATATTCTTTTGACAATTATTATCAATACTATTGTGTTTTATATTGGAGAATTCTTTATCTTCCCTTGTGCGCAAGGATTTATTTACCTTTGTGTTAGTAGGTTAAACTAACCATTATATTCCGTTGCGTCAATTGGCATCAGAGTCTGGATAATTGTATCCATTGATCACGGTTGAAGGAACAGATAAAGTAAAATCTCGTGTGTTATCTCGAGGAATTTTTAGTTTTTGGTGAAACTAAATTCTAGAGCCGAAGATTGTGTAACTCGTGATGGTTTTTACCTTGATTAGGGTCGAGCATAATTTTTGATATAAAAAAAATAGAAAAAGAAAAAAGTAAGAAGTGTTGATTACTACTGTGTATCGCCGTTATGTATCCTTGTTGGCGCCTTCTCCTCGCAAAGCATAAACCTAACCTTGGTTTCACCTTCTCCTAGCAAGGCATAAACAAAGAGGTACGTTCTGATCCTATTTTGGCAAATTATGATTTATCTCTTAGTTATTCTCAAGTTATTTTTCCTGCCCTCAAGTTTTAAATACTTTCATACCAAACACCGAAGCCTTTAACATACTGAAAATATTCTAAACTTGGGAGCATTTGAATTCAACACAAAAGTTCTGTGCAATTAAACCCCTGAAATTGTCTTGTTTGGTGAATTTAAAATTTCTTACCATGGACCCGAATCAACTTTCCATACTTGTGTATTCCGAGGTGAAGTTGTGCAAACTTGTTCTTGATAAAGATAGTTACTTTAATATAGTCTCACCCAAGCTTGTAAAAGAATTAAGCTTCCAGCCCGAATCAATTTCATCCTCTTGCAATATTGGACAAGCATCACTAGTATGCCCTGACATTGAACAAATTCCACACACCTTTGCAACTCGCATATTCCCTGTAGCCATTTGTCGAACCAAATCAGTTAAATCCGCAATTTGTTGCTCAATATTACAAGTGCTCACCTCTTTTACCCTTTGTGATGCATGAGTCATCCTAATACCATACTTCTGTGAGTTAGCTGCCATGTTTGCAATTAAGTTCTTCGCAGCTTTTAGAGTTTTGTCTACCAGTGCTCCTCCACTTGCTGCATCAATCATGCTTTTATCCATTGGTAGCAACCCCTCATAGAAGTACTGTATCAAGTAATGTTCATCAATTCCGTGAGGTGGACAGCTGGAACACAACTTCTTGAACCTTTCCCAATACTCATAGAGATTCTCTCCATTGAACTGCCTGATTCCACATCTCATTTCTTATATCGGAAACTCTTGATACAGGAAAATACCTTTCCAAGAAAAACCTTTGCATATCAGTTCATGATCGTATTGATCTGTAAGGCAGATAGTATAACCAGTCTTTAGCCAAATCTGCTAAGGAGAATGGAAAAAGTCTAAGCTTGATCTGCTCCTCTGTCACTCCTTGTGATTTCATCGTGGAACACACCACGTGGAACTCCTTTAGATGCTTATATGGATTTTCACTTGTAAGACCACAAAAAGTAGGCAAAAAATGAATTAGTCAAGAGTTAAGTTCAAAAGCAACATCTAAAGCAGGGTATTCCGTATTCATACATAATGATGATTGGTCAAGATCAGGAGTAGTCGATTCTCTTAAAGTCCTGTTGTTTGGCACCGTCATCATTTCTTCCTCAAGTGATGAAACAAAAGCTTCTTTGGAATCTACAGTTTGCTTTACCTCTTGATCAAAATTTAAGTCAATAGAGTGAGAGGATTGAGTCATAAAATAAAAAGAAAAAGAAAATAATAAAAATAAACGAAAACAAAGAATAAACAAAAACAAATAACACTCCCCGACAATGGTGCCAAAATTTGGGAGCTGTCGTTTAGCACTCCAAAATTAAACTACTAACTCAAGAATTAGTATAGTAACAAGCAAGGATCGATCCCACAGAGAGTGTATTGTTTTATATTTATCCTATGATTTCTAATGGAAAGGGGGTTTTGGATTTGATTAACTAAATTAACAATGATAAACAATAATTAAAAAAAAACTTTAGTTCTTCAGTTCAGTATCGCCTTTTCACAAATTATGGAGTAATCAAGTTTTCACAGTATTTACCCTTCAATGAGATTAATAACCATAGATAATCGCGATCGTCAATTATTCGAAATTCTCTTTATGTGTAAATTTAATGCGACGATGGCCAACAAGAGATCCTAACTATCATACAACCTAGAACTATCAGTCTAGATTTAATACAATAGAAGCATGAAGAATGAGAATTAGGTTATTCCAAGCAATAATTACACAATCAGGAATTATTTAACTTGTCTTTTAATACCTTAATAATCCCAAAAGCTTGTCCACAATCAAGTATCACTAATTGCTACTTGTGATCAGATATACATTGTTTACTTAATATATATCTTAATCTAGCAGATGATATCAATTCAATAATTTAATCCTGCAGAAACCAAATTAGTAGATTGAATAGCATACAAGAAGTTTATGTAGATAATCAGAATAAATCTCATTCACGAAGGAATAAATAAAGTAATTATGAATAAGGTTCAACATCCCTTCAGAACTGAATAAAGAAAACTAGCCTGACATGCTTCCACGTCTGCACTCCAATGGTGTAGATGAGAGAATGTAGTAGATGATGGAATGAATAAAACCCTGACTATCATCCTCTATTTATAGTACTAGACAAAGTCCTAAATTCTATGAGAACTAGAAATCCAAATCCTAAAAGGAATTACAAATTATACTCTAGTTTCCATAAATAAATAGAATCCAATTTGGAAATAAATCTCAGTTTAAAGATATCCTAAATCTAATAGAAATATCAATCCAATTCCATGTAGAAACCTGCCAAAATTTGCTTTTAGAAACTTTCCAAAAATCTAAGATTTCCCGCCCAATTCGCTATCCCATTTCCTGCTGTGACATTCTTTGGTAGAATGGTCATAATTTTTGATCTGGGAGGAGTTACGGGGCCTACTACCTATGAAATTGAAGATATTAACGAGATTTACAACTTTCATTCTTTGAGAATTGACCGATTTTGGCTGGATCAAGGTCGAAATTGGGCTTCAAGTGACTGTTATGTAAACTGCAACTTCCAAACTTTGAGGTTCAATATCCGTTTGGTAAAAAGAACTCCGGAAAGTTAAGGAAGAGCTCTACAATAAAATCCAAGTCCCAAGCATAGACCATGCATCCAACATAGTGCTAAAAACCCTGCAATTTTCCCATTTTCCTCGTTTCAGCTCCAATTCTTCACGAAATCATTAAACACTTTAATAAGCTCATATACACATGAAACATGCAATAAAACTAAACATAAAGAAATCATAATCATAGAATATTTATGCACTCATCACCTAGGGCTTGATTTATACAAGTGATTAACGGATATCTTAAAAAGCATTAATATGGAGTTCGAATTTTGGGACTAAAAGGTTTATCCCTCTTTGTTAGGATGATGTCTAACTTTGTCTACAAATCATTCTTCTTTTTCTACCTTAATAGTATGAATCTTCTAAAGATGGTGGATTATATTCATAGTAGCCGTTTATTTCCTAAGAAAATCCATTTTCCGGTTCCTTGTGTTTGTATTAGGGGATCAGACACAAGCATTCGTGTTGCTTTCTAGGCCTTGAAAGTGTAGTATGAATTTCATCTATGATGAGATTAACAAAGTTAATCTAATTCTTTCTACAGTTGGAGAAGGAGGCTCTTGTTAAAGGACTTCGAACTGGACAGGCTATTGACATTGAAATTCCTCCTCCGCGCCCTAAAAGAAAACCAAGCAATCCTTATCCTCGAAAGGCCAGTGTTGGAACTCCTACTTCAGAAGTGGGAATGAAGGATAAGAAACCATTAACATTAGAGTGTTCTTTGCATGCCGGTAAACACATACTGGACCTGGAGAAAGAACCACCTCCCGAGGTTTACATCTCTTCCCTGTTTAATTGTTTGTCATGGCACGCAAAAAGTTTTTTCAAATAATTATTGTCTATTTTTGTGGTGGTTTCTGTTTTAGTTTCTTATATATATATTGTCCTTATTTGCTGTTTATCAGAAACAAAGTGATGTTGACAAGCTTGAAGGTGCAAACAAAAATAAGGATGGGGATGATTGTTCTGAAGCATTTTCCTTGGAAGCTCCTTCGGCCTCCCTGTTTTCAGCAACCAAAAGTCCCATGTCGCGAGCCAATAGTAGGTGCATATTTGGGGAGTTTGTTCCAATTTTGAAAGAGGTAGCAAACCAAGATGCAACAAATGAATCTTATTCAACTTCTGAACCCAGTGGAAGCCAGAATATTAGAAAACTTGATGCCAAGCAGTCATTTGAAGGGCGTCCCTCTTGTAACCCCTCAGAATTAGGAAACTCTCTGTCTTTACATGAAAAATTGGTACACAGCCACAAAGTAGATAAACTTAGCCCGCCTGCAAATTTGGGAGCATTATTGTCAAATGATATGCAAACTGCCCTTAATTACCCCAGACATGTCCCTGTGCACGTTGTAAATGGAAGCCTTGGAATGAGTACTCAAAATGTTTCCCCAGATATCTCGTATGAAGGATCACTTTTTCATCAAGTGGAACGAGTTAATGGAGGCCCCATCCTGTTTGGAAATCTAGCTGCTTCGTCAACAACTGAACATCATAGTATTGCTTCAAGATCTTCCATTCACCAGTCATTTCCTACCTTCCATCCTGATTTCATGCCAATTTGCAGCAATCAAGATGACTGCCAATCATTTCTCCATATCCCCTCCACTTTTTCTAGTCTTCTTTCTTCTGCTCTACTACAAAACCCAGCAGCTCATGCTGCAGCAAGCTTTGCAGCTACATTCTGGCCTTTTGCTAATATGGAAGCTTCTATAGGTCCTCCTGCTAGCAACTTGGGAGATTGTCCAGAAAGGCAGATAAATTCAGCTCCTAGCTTGGCAACAATTGCTGCTGCTACAGTTACAGCTGCTACTGCATGGTGGGCGGCCCATGGACTGCTTCCCTTGTGCACTCCATTTAACGGAGGGTATACCTGCAGTCCTGCACCCATAGTTGCAATTCCAATGGAAAACGATGAAGTTAGAGCAACCAATAGTGGAAGAGGAGAGGACACACCTGATCCTACCTTGAAAGATAAACAACTTGACCCAAATTACAGTGAAGCTTTGCAAGAACAACATTTAGCTTCTCAGTCACTACCTTTATCATCATCAGACTCTGCAGAAGGTGAAGATGGAAAGCCAAGTACTGGGTTAAGTACTGTTGATGCTGAGCAAGCTGAAGCTGTAACGGAACTTCATGATTCAGACAAGATGAAGGTCCAAAAACCAGTGGACCGATCTTCATGTGGTTCTAACACCCCTTCTAGTAGTGAAGTAGAGACAGACACTTTAGAGAAGCATGATAAAGATAAGGAAAAATCAAATGAACCTGATATAAGTCATCTAGCTTGTGATCCTAGCAGTCGTCGTGGTAGAATCTGCAGTAACCCAAATGAATTCTGGAAGGAAGTCTCCGAAGGGGTAACAGGAAAATTAGAAAGTTCTGGAATAGATCCTCAATGTTTTGTTTCTATTTTAATTGCTGCTATTTCTGTCAATTTGGTTCTTAATGTTTTGTTTATGTATTCACTGCTGCTATTGCTGTCAATTGGTTTTAGGGGCGCCTGGCCTTCCAAGCACTCTTCTCCAGAGAAGTATTGCCACAAAGCTTTTCACCTCCTAATGGGGGCCAGAAGAACAATATTGAGAAGGATAAGCAGCACACATATGAGAAGGAAGAACAGGCATCACAGTTCGATCTCAACAGCAAAGCATGTGGAACATGTTCCAGTCGTCAACTTGTGGAGAATAATGTATCCTTAAGAAGTGAGAACAACGAGGGAGAGGGAGTTCTGGCCATGGGACTTGGATATATGAAGTTTAAGGCCCGTCGAACAGGCTTCAAACCTTATAAAAGGTTTTCAATGGAGGCCAAGGAAAGCAGGGTAACGTGCACAAACAACCATGACGAAGTGAAAGCTCCGAAAAGAATGCGCTTAGAAGGGGGAGTCTCGGGTTGATATTTTGCAGCACATGCATACAAGGAGAAACTTATGCTGCGTGTATTTCCCAGGGTCCCTATTTGCCTTTTAGTTTATTTATCTTAGTTTTATAACTCAGGAAACTTTGTTGTGTGTAGTATACTATATATTTTTAAATGTGTATCAAGTGCTCAATGAAAGTGCACTTGGGGTCTCCCATGAATGAACCTGCGAACTTTTAAGGAATCAAGGGCCCTTCTTGCCTTCTTGGTGTGGCGACTTTAGTCCAACTTAAGTACGTCTTTGGTAGAAATGTGGAGCATTCCCACTATTTTCCTTGGTTTTTTCTTTTGTCAAATTTAGTCTGTAATCCATCAGAGACCCAACATTTTGCAACCCATTCCACTGCATTGTGCCTAATTTCTCAATCCACTTCACTTGCGTGCTGAAGTTGGACCATTTATCTGCTGTGATCTTTCTCCTATCTTCATCAAGTACGAAAGAAAAACATGCTTAAAGGCGCATATTTTTTTTGGAATAGGTCTTAAAGTTTTTCCCCAATGTGGGACTTCAGCCTGTGAACTAGAAGCTAAACCTTGAGGAAGAGAGAATTATACTCCCAGCACACGATGGTTGTAATTTATATTATAATATTAATTAGTTTTAGAAAAATAAGTAACAATTTGGAGGAGAAAATGAAATAATGATTTACCTGCTTCATAATATAATTATATAGAAGCATAAAAGTCTAAACATTATAAGACTCCTATTAGAGTTCAATTTTATTTTTAGCTTTTTTTCTCCAAGTAATATATATATATATATATATATATATATATATATATATATGGTCAGGATCTTAATTTCATTGCTTATCTAACATACCTTTGTACACACCCCTTTAGCGAAGGACGGGCGGCGACGATTGCCCGTCGTATCATATATAGAACCGTCGTCTTAGCTTTTAGCGACGGACAACATATATGACGGACGACCTAATCGTCACTCCTATCTCTGTCACTAAAGGGGAGTGATCAAAGTATGTTAGATAAGGGATGAGCTTAAGATCCGGACCGTATATATATAGGGAAATGATCCACCATATATATATGGCAATGATCTATTATAACATGAATTCTTATAGGGTATACACCATCTATACCAACGAAAACAAAAAAGGAGCGATCAGGATTATAGCGGATAGTAAAAAAACACATATAATCTGCTACTAATAGTAGTTAGCTGACGCTAATCACAATAAGGGGGGTGTATTCAATTAAGATTTTTAAAGACTTTTAAAGACTTTAAAAGTTTAGTTGTATTCAATCAAGACATTTAAAGAGTTTATAAAAGTTTAGTGGTATTCAATTGTAACTTTTTTAATGTCTTTAAAAGTTAGGTGATATTGAATTAAGATTTTTACAAAGTCTATAAAAGTATTTGAGTATTCAAAAAGTCATAGATTTTAAAGATTTCTATCAAATGATAGACTTTGACAAATTTTAGAATAAAAATTATAACTATTAACCCATATCCAAAGTTTTACCTCATCTCTAAAGATTTCTAAAGACTTCCAAATAAACACAAAGGTGGATAAAAATACTTATTAATTGGACTTTGTCTTTTATTGGGTCAAACTAGTTATTTATTTTATATGTGCTAATAAATATTATTATGTGATGGATAAATAATTTGGTAAAATTTGGGCCATAAAAATAATTGAATTTATTATAATAAGAGAATTAACAAGATATATTAATAAGTAACAAATAACTAGATCTAATCTGAAATGGTGAGAGAAAAAGTAGCCGTTCGAAAGCTTCCAATAGAAAGAGGAAAGATATTTGTTTAACAAAGGTGAGACCATAAAATTCTCATATCAGTTATTCAGTTGTAAATATTATGTAAGTATAATATATGAAAATAGAAAATATATGATGTGTATGTGTATTTTTTTTTAGTTTTTTAACATTTTAAACGAAGAAAATTACTGTTAATTTTTGAGATACTTTAACACTATTTGGCAAATAAACAATATATGGTGTGTATGTATATATTATGTATATATATATATATATATATATTGTTTAACAATAATAATATGATCCAAAATAAAGATATACTATATATCATATATCATGATCATTAAACAATATATATACTATATATTATTCACTTTAAGCAGTATATATTATGATCATTGTTAATTTCCTTTTACCAAATTAATAACTAATTGTTAATTTTTTTTCGTTTAAAATGTATTATATATATATGATGTGTTTGCAAAAATAATTTACAATATATGATGTGTTAATTTGTATATATGATGTCATATTATTTTATGAAAAATGGTATTCCTATTAAAAAGTGTACGCATATGCATAAAGTATATATAACTCAATGAAAAATGAGCTTAATTTTTGTATTGCGTCTGTAGTTTCTAAAGTTTTATTGGTATCCAAGTATCCAAATGTATCATGAAATGAGTAGAATAATTTGAACGCTTTCAACATATATAAAATCTCATGCCACAATAATATAAAGAGATTTACTTTAATTCATTAAAAAAGAGGGAGATGTTGTACACATGGGCTAATTAACAATATAATATAAGTTGCAAGATATATTAGAAGTATACAAAAGTCTATCACAGTCTTGATACAAAGTTTATAAAAGTCTGTTACTTATTTCATGGTGTCTATAAAAGTCATTTTAAAAAAGTCTTTAAAGTCTTTAAAAGTCATTAAAATCTCACAAATTCTACAAAAGTCTGTCACTTAAAAAATGTCTTTAAAAATCTTAATTGAATACACCCCTAAGAGTTTGACTTTATTAAATAGAGTTTTGGTTTATTAATAAGGGTTTAGTGTTTATTAACTAAGGTTTAGGGTTCATTAACTAGGATTTATTAAAAAAGAGTTAATCATAACCCTTGATTAGTAAACCTTAAACTTTGGTTTATAAACCCTAGTTAATAAAGTCAAACTCTTATTCATATTAGTGTCTGTAACTATTAGTAGAAGATGATATATGTTTTTTTTTGTCGATTTTCAGTTTGTAATCATGACCGTTCCTTTTTGTTTTCAATGGTGTATGCCCTATATGTGACGTCGCCAAATCCGAATACCTTAAAACTTGAGTCCCCGATGGTACACGGTACTTCATCATTCACACATATTTAACTATATAAGGTCAATGACACGAATGTAATTCAAAATATTATTACATCATATTCTTTACAAATCCCAGATTTTTGTAACCTTATCATAATACTATATATTACATAGTACTCCCTCCATTCCTATATGTAGGTCGTTTTAGACTTTTTTTTATATTCCTAATTATTTGTCGTTTGTGGTTATCTAGGAGAATTGATTACTATTTTTCCCAAATTGCCCCTTATTACTCCACCTAATCTTTTGATCCATATTTATGAGATAAGTGAGGTGAAGGGTATTATAGACAATTGATATTTAGTTAATGCTTTTCAATCATTTCCTTAATTCTTGTGCACATGTCTAAAACGACCTATATTAAGGAACGGAGGGAGTAATATTAATCTACTACCATATCTTTTAGTTTTTCCGCTTTAACCTTCCTATATCCTTATTGGATTCTTTGATACGTTCTTCCTTGACTGAAATCATATAGTTTAAGCAAGGATGAACATTAAATTGCTCAGCAAGTAAAGCATTTTAACAACAAAATCAAGAATCATATGATTTCATTCAACAACTGAAAAATAGTTGTGAACTACTTCGAATAATACACAGAATAAACCATAATAGTACTTTTCATCATTCTAAAATATTTTTGAAACGATATAATGGTCATTTGTAATAAGATGGTGATAGGACCAAGAAATTTTCTTCTTTTTCATTAAAAAGGATTACCCAGTTAAGAAAACAGCTAATCCGTTATCACTTACGCTTACATTTAGGGGATCAGCCTATAGTACACTAAGTTACACTGTTTCGTTAAACGTATTTACGTTTAATTTTGACACCATGCGTGTCAGTTAAAAACTCGACTAAACACACTTGTTTGTTCATGTTCAGGCTTACCTTTGTATCAATACCAAAACAATTGGCATTAGATAGCTTAACTTTTCATAAATAACATTTTAAAAGATTTACTAACAAATCAATAAAACATTTATATAGTGGTCTAGCCGAAATAAATGGCATCGACACTTCCTTGAACAATTCATATTATATCATCGCTTGAATACCTATATAAATACTGAAAGATTTGCATAAGTATGGAATTCACACAATCATAGAAAAATTGTGTTCATTTTATTTTAAAACATCACATAGGCTTCATAAGAATATAATCAAATAAAGTAAGAAACTCGCTCAAATAAATTGGAGTAGGTTTAGGAAACTTGCCTTGAGCGTTGTTCTATGAGTTTACGCTAATTTGCCCGTCAAATGGCCTACACAATTATTTTTACATACACATACCAATTAGGCACATAATTAATATTGGTTTATACTTATTACTTCTTGTGTATGTGTCATTAGACTCGGAGTAGTTCTCAAGTATATTATTACTTGTCATAGTGTCTTGGCGTTCACTCGCCGTATAACCATTACCGACTTCCGAAACGTTCAGGCCATATGCCTTTACATATGCTTAACACGATTTTGCAATCTTTTATAACACTTGTTAATTTAGATAAGTGTTTTACGTTTTCGTTACTTGTAATCTTATTATTAAAATCGAACTTCATTCATTTCATTCCATTCATTATAGCTTTTTGACGTTTACACGTCATAATTACAATTACGCTATATTAACGTCTAAGCCATACACTCTCGTGTATGCTAAACACGTCTATTCCATGTGTATTCTAAACATATACATCAATTTCAGTATTTTACGTTTACTATTGATCGTCTTTCAATTCACATTCAACCTTTAGCTAAGGTTTTAATCTCTTGTTATTGTGATACTTTAGTTGAACATTTATGTTCTTAATTGATTCATACAATTCCCTTCTCTCTATACTTGCAAACCAAATTTTCTGCGCGGCGACCCGACTCGCATAATATAGATGGTTTTCAATTTGTCCATTAACAAGATCCTACCGATGGTTTTAAATTTGTCCATTAACAACTTTTATTATGCTCTTCGTTTGTTTTTCGTTCGTTCTTCATTTTTTATCGTTATTTTGAGTACGATTCACTTTGCACATATAAATTAGTGTTTTGAATCCGCTAATTTTCCTTATTTCTTCGGGATAACTATATAATTCCAACGAATCATCCAACCACCAACATGCGCATTAACATGCTAGAAAGCGATTAAAGAATGAAATGTTTTAGTTTCCTACCGAATGATTCTTCACGTTTCTTCATTAACGAACGACTTAATCTTACGTTTTTCTTCCTTCGAGACTTAAAGATTCAAAACCCTCACTTCCTCTCTTTAATTGTCCAGAGTTTTCTCTATTGGATTTGATGAATTGGCAAGGAAGAATGAAGAAATGAGCTTGTATATATAGAAATCCAATGTAGCGCCCCCAAATCCGGGTATCTTCCAACCCGACAGATGGTGCTATACTGTACAACATTCATACATCCATTCAATTGAAAAGTCTCAAAGAACAAACATAACTTCTATATATTTAAAGTAATATTTACATTTCCCAAGTTCTATAATTCTATAAAGGTTCTTTGTCATAATATCGATTAAATTACAACAATAGACCTATACTATTACAAAACAGCTTAGTAATCTGCTTTAGCTTTTTCCTTATCCTTTTTCGATCATTCGGGACGTTCAGTCTTAGCTGCATTCATATGGTTCAAGCAAGAGTGAGAATAACTAGCTCAGCAAGTATAACAATTTAATAACAACATGCTTGACACATACAAATCGTATATCTTCGATAATTGAACAATAGTTATGAAGTACTATTGATAATTCAAAATAGCACTTCATCTTTTCTTTCAAAATGTTTTACAATAACAACCATATTTAGTAAAACATTCACTCCGGTCAAAGACCTCGAGTATTCATTCTTTATTGGAAAAGGACAACTCGAAAGCAAGTCAAGTAAGCCCGATATCACTTTACGAGCACTTCAGGTGATGAAATTGTTATTGTACTCTATGTTGATCAACACTACATCCGTTAAACGTATGTACGTTTAAGCATTTGGCAACCTCACGTGACTGTCGTTTTACCGACAAAATATTTGTTTAACATTTCAGTCTCCTTTTGAAAACCATATCAAGTAGTTGACAAAAGATAACAACATTTGATAATACATGAATAGATTATCAATACATCCAGTCTAGCCAAAGGAATTGGCTTCAACTTCAACATACTTCAATTCATGCGAAAGAATACATGAACCTCAAAAACTTGTTCAGATTGAACTGAAACAAGAGTTAGAATACTTGCCTTTAGCATCTGCTACGGTAAATTAACTTTATGTTCAAGTCGTTCAAGTCTCTACAATACATGATCACATAATGCCTTACATTAGGTCACATATAATCAAGTATGTGTATGACTATATCATACCCTTTATTTCAATCTAATTGTGTATTAGATTCATTTAATATTCGTTTCGGTTTATCATTATGCTTGCATTATATTTGACTAGGTTATCTCCACCTTTATACATCATCCTTAAGGTTTAACAAAGTTTAATCAATGTTACATTACTTTCCTTAAGTTATGTTTACTTCCATTTCTTTTCTTTATACTTAGAAAATTTCATTACTATCTTTGTTTACGGCTGAAAATTGGCCAAATTTTATACTTACATCTCATGTTGTGTAGCATGAGCTCTTAATACCATTGTCCCGGACTTGGTCACTGCATTTGAGTCCTTACTTAATGGGTCGTATTGCTTGCCACACTCTTGAAAATTTTGATATTGTTTCATGAAATATTGTATGGCCACTTATTGAACTAAGGTTCGTGTACTGCAATGAAACTCTTGTAGTAGACTCGATTCTTTGTTTTGCACATGGCGCTGGTCTTTTTGCCTAGGGTTGGCGCCGCGACGCCAACTCTGTGTACCAGATAATAATTTTAGTTTTGAAATTTTATGAACTTCCCGGACGCATAACTTCTTCGTTATAAGTCCGAATTGGCTCGTTCAAAAGCCTACGGTTCATAATTTACGTACTCTACATGACCATTCAAGAATTTTATCTATTTGACTTTGTTTGCTAAAAATTCACCTATTGGTTCATTTTTAACGTAAACGATAAACGTTCGTGAACGTTCAACGCTCGTTTCTTCGTTCTAAGTCGGAATCCGGTCATTTTCGAGTCCGCAACTCTTAAATGCCAATTATGACTTGTCTTTATTGTAAAACAATGGTTTCATGATCAAACACAAAATTTGACTTCCATTCCGAGAATTTTACGTATTAAGCGTTTATCGTCAATCGTGCAAATTTCGCAATTCTTCCTCCTTATGATTTGTTCAACATTACAAATGAACTTCATTCATCATGTGAACATCTTAACATACTTAATACAACAACTTATAATCATTGTTGGATTTTAGACTTATTCTCCATGAATTTATATCTTGTCAACTATAAACTACTTAAGATTTCATGGTTAATAACTTATGACAAGTTAAAGTTTCTTAAACATCATTTCTTATATGTTCTTAACATATAACTTAACTTAGGTATACATGATACATATATGATCATTTAAGTGCTCAATTCACTTCTCTTGATAACTCATTTCATGATCATATTTTCATACTTAACATTCAAGGTTATCTTACAATAAGTTTATAACTTTTATAAGTTCAAATGACTTATTGCCAACTTATGTGGGTTAAGTTCATTACTTACTCATTCATGTTGCTTAATCTAACTTTTCTTATCATCCTATCATGATAGAGATAGAAGATATTTGGAGAAGAAGTCTTACTTTAGAAGTCTTTGATAAGTAGCTTCTTCTTTTCTTGGCTTATGGAAGTGACTTATTTGCAACTTAATCTCTCTAACACTTAAGCACTTTGTGATGTCTAGATTATTTGAACAACCAACAAATGGCTTGCAAACTTCTTCTATTTATAGAATTTCCAAGGTTAGGGTAGTTTAGTCTTTAAAACATCCCACCTCCTTAAACCACCTCTTTACTATTCATTACTTGCAAGGCATACCACACATACTTGGTCACCACTTATCTTGGTCATCACACATTACTTGGTCACAACATTCAACCATATCAATATGGTTTGCCCCATGGGTCATACCACTCATGGATTCTAGCTTGGGCTTGGATTACTAAATCCTTTGGGCTTTGCATTAATAAACACTTATTGGTTCATTAATAATAGTTGGGCCTTTTTTCTCTAATTCACTTGGACTTGTATATAATTGTTTACCAATCATCCAAGTTCATTAACATTTCTTAATACATATTATTGATGTATTATTTTCGTATTCTAATTCATATAGAATTTATATACGATATTTCATCCTTCATACAAACTCGTATAATACTTCGTATTATACTCGTTTTCATTACTTCGTACAATACCAAGTATTATACCATTATTACTTATTCTTTAACACTTCGCTTTGCTTAACGTTCATAAATTAAGTCCATGTTTAATTATTACATTTTCCATAACTAGATTTTTATTACATAATCCATCTTACCTTGTTATTCCATCATTGCGTATTTCTTGGAATCTCAAAATTATATCCCGAGCAAAAACCGATGAATAGTGTTTTTCGAAAAATTTCTCGAAAAACTTTTATTTTCGTCTTGGAAATTCAAACACTTTAATTCATCCACGTAGCCCAAATACTACGATATTCTAACATCAATAGGTTATACAATGACAACCATCTTGATAACACATGGAATATGATTTTATTACTATTTAATTTAATAAAATCATTTTACAATAAGATCCGAATTTCTCGGTCGTTACATCCAAGGCTAGGGGTATTTTGGTCATTTCACAGAATTTTTACCATTTTGCCCTTAGATATTTCTTCTAAATATTTTCCAAGACTTAGCTTGTAAGTTTCCTCGGTTGTTCCGGTTTAATTCAGAATTCGTTCGACAGTTGAAAAACTACGATTCTTCGTTTCTAAATTTTTTTTAGATATTCCGTCTTTACTCTACATATTAACTTTTACGCATTCGTCAAAAAATTGAAAAACACGTAAAAGGTTTTCAGTGAATAGTGTTTTTGGCGATATTTTTTCTTCCAAAAAATGGTTAAACGATCGAAAAGCCGATAAAAATAATTTTTGTCTTTTTCTTATTATTGCACGTTTTTTAAGACAACTTTTATTGGAGAATATGATTTTTCACGACATATTATCGGTAAATCTTGAAACGTTATATCATTATGACATACAGATCTCTCAAAAGAGCTTAGGGTCTAACCCTAACATGTAATGTTTTTCGGGTGAATAGTATTTTTACGAAAAAAAATTTGATTTTTTTTATTTTCGTCTCAAAATTCTTACTCGTTTATTCTTGTACGTAACAAAAATATTACCATATTAACACCATCCTAGGTCATAAAACAACATTTAAACACATAATATATATAAATAATATTCATTAAATATTATTTTATTCAATAATATTTCACAAAAACTTAATTATTAAGCTAAGTGCAATTTCTCGATTGTTACATTATAAACCAGGGTTGAAGGTTTATTAACTCATTTTTTAATTGAGTTTAGGGTTTATTAGTTACAAAATGAGTTAATAAACCATAAACAGTTTATAACCACTAAATCCTAGTTAATAAATCTAATTGGGGGGGCGGTCTGGTGCACTAATGACCGGTACCGTCCGATACACTTTGTTTTTTTTTGTTTTTTTAAACCACAATTATGAGAAAAATAAATAAAAAATAATAGAGTAAGTTTGAACAAAAAATTGTAAAAGAAAGTATATTTTTTATGAAAAAAATACTGTAAACAGTTTGCAGTATTTTTTTAATAAAAAATATACCTTCTTTTACAATTTTTTGTTCAAACTTACTCTATTATTTTTTATTTATTTTTCTCATAATTGTGGTTAAAAAAAAAACTTAAAGTGTACCGGTCATTACCGGTCATTAAGCCTACCGGACCTCCCCCCAACCCTAATAAATCATAATCCCTAGTTAATAAATCATAAACCCTAGTTAATAAACTCTAAATTCTGGTTAATTAAATAAAACTTTAGTTAATAAAAGCAAACCCTCATTCTAACTTTCATTACTATTAATAGCGGATGGTATGAATTTTTTAACCATCCACTACTAATAATAGTGGACGTCAATTTTCAATATCTAATCATACTCATTCCTTAATTTTTGAATGGCTGAATTCCTGATCACCAACTTATATATTTTGGAACATATGAAGTACACCATTCTATATAGTAGTTATGAAGCCCCCAAAACAGGTATACATCACATATTCTGAGTCGCCAAATACATGGTACAGAATACAAATACAAACTAATTACACAACAGTCGTGTAAAATACGACAAAACATATGATGTGAGTTTTAATACAAATATTGTCATTTAGACAATATCCACACTCAATGGAGTCTTCATTACATTTATTATTACACTATTTCACAGAATGGTGAGGACTACTAATGCACCATCTAGGACCATCACTTTGTTCCCCGACTCGTCTCAGCTATATTCTCATTTCCTGAAGAGAACAGTGAAAGAAAGGGTGAGCTCAACCAAACCCAAGAAGAAATATTATGACTAAGATAATGCAGAATAAATTATCATTAGCCTTAAAATAATGTTAAAAGCGATACAATATAACAAACATCAAGTTTAAGCTGCGATTGGAACAAGCTAATCCATTAAAAGAGTTAAGTAGAGAATAAAATCTACTATCTTTTATGATTTAAAAGGTTTTTCATCACTTTTATCATTTGGGACTCAAATTTTAATAAATAATCCACATCATTGAATCACCTCGCACTACTGGCCGAGGATATTCTTTAAGTATCACGACCACGAATTATCCATGCACTACTGGCTAAAGATAATCATGTTTTCATCAACGGTCCGATCGTGCCATAAAACAATTCATCTTTGCACCCTTGGCAGAAGAGAATCCATAGTCATAATCATACCAAAAAGCTGCCCATCAATGCACTACGGGCCAATGAGGACTTTTTTCACATCATTTGTAACATTACGGCCATGATTACACCGAATAATCCACAGTCATAATCATACCAAGTCCATCTATATTCTACAGTCACGAGATGACTTTCAACAAAATATAAGCATGAGGATGATGACAATGATATAGGAATTCAATAAAACAAGTTCAAGAATTAATTTATCCGAGGAACTAATAACGTCCAAATTGTCAACATGATCTTCGCTTTGTAGAGTAAAATTCAAGAATGCTCGGAAGAATATTTTCGTGAAAAATACTAGATGAAGCGCTTGATATCGAGGATATTCTACTAATTTCATGAGAGTATGGCATTCAAAGTTTTAACCAACCTGAGTATAATAAAAATGGAATAACAAAAGAAATCACCATGCATGAGGTGCTTCAGATAGATAAAGTTATTCCAATGGAATAATAATTAACGGAACCGGGTTATCGTAAAGCACAGACATGATGTTCAAATGAATAATAAAGAACGGAATAATAACAGAAATCACCATGCATGCGGTGCCGCGAGGCGAGTTATTCAACGAATATACCAATAAAGGCGGAACTAGGTTAGGCGTAAAAACACGAGACATGGATATTCCAAAGAATAATAAAGAATGAAATAATGAGAAGAATTTCACAGTATAGGGTACCGTGTATCTGAGTTATTCCAACGAATAATAAAGAATGGAATAATGAAGTTCTCTTCATGAATAAGAAAGAAAGAATACCCCTTATGAAAGTACAACAAATAATATTCCCTACCTTAAAAAAAAATTGGATATTGGAATAGTGAGGTAGTGGCAGACTTCTTCTTTTCTCTATAATTTTCTCTATAATAATTGCTCTAAAGCTTTTGTGAATTGGTGAAAAATGAAGGAAGAATGAGCTTATTTATAGGAAAATATAGTTTCGATAATTGCACGTTTTGTGGCTCGAAATATTACAATTATAATACCTTCCTCTTTTCTTCATTTTTAATTTAGTCCTGCAAGTATTATCAATCTTGCACCAACTCCCTAATAGTAAATCATGTGAATCAATAGTACAATCATGTGAATAAATAGTATAATCATGTGAATAAATAGTATAATCATGTGAAAAAATTAATTACAGTATAGTACCTTCAACTATACCTCCATTTTTAACTTAGTCATGCAAGTATTATCAATTTTGTACCACCACCCCTAATAGTATAAGAATGTGAATCAATAGTACCCCGTGAATAATAACTCGTGAATAGTAACTCATGAATAGTAACTCGTGAATAGTACTCTGACACGAAAAGTGCTCTGAATACCCGAGTGAACAATATAACCTCCAGACATCAATTATCATCGAAATAAATGTCAATTTCCACTAACACTAATAATTCCAATACAATGGAACAATCAATTTCATCTTTAATCAACACAACTTATTCATCATTAATATTATAACTCACAATATTTAACAACCGTGTCGTTTCCCAAGAAAGAGGGGCTTTTCGATAAGAATTTTCTTTATTGGTAGCATGATTAGGTGACAAACCTCTCCTCGACAGAACTTCTAAACATTGTTAATATTGCAAATAATAATATGAATAACTTTTTAAATCTCAATTATTGATTTAATAATAATAAATATTATGCGAGATAATCTTGTGACAATAATTGAATCAATAATATAGAGAGATATGATCAAACAATTATCAGTGTAGCAATAATTGAGTATAAGCGAGTGACTTCTCACGTAAGCATCAATAATCAATACTGTAGTGTGTTACTATGCAACCAATGCCAGCATTATTCTTGTACTTTTAAACCAGGGTGTTTCAACAGTTAACGGTAAAACTTCCGTAGATTATTTTTCATAAAGTATTTTTGTCGTTTTTTCGATCAATCCGATAATAATTTCGTTAATAGGGGTCCACCAATGATTGTCTTTGTCGACGCATATTTCCGAAACAAAAAAATATTCCTCGACCAATCGAATATTATATAACAACTTGCGTACTTTGCAAAATTTATAAATATTACCCACAACTATAACATTATATCAAATCCACACCATAATATTTAAAAAAATTATTTCAAGAAAATTAAATCTTTAATCATAAAATCTGGGGTCTCACAGTAGTATAATACACTAATTTTTTATTTGATTTAATATTTTTAATACATTTAATTTGCAGAATAAAATATTATTCAAAAATGGGTAGTACGTTTGCACAATATGTAAAAATGTGGTGTTAATTTTTATATACGTTTTTTTTTGGCATTATGATAATATTGTGAGTACATTTATAATTGTCAAAAACGGATAAAAAAATAATGAGGCTCACTCCAATATTATTAAAAAGATCAGTTTCAGTTCCGCTCAGTTATCCTTTGAACCACTCCGAACTTTAAAGAGTAAAATTTTTTACGTGAAAGATACCTTGTTTTTATTTCAGATTCTAACTTCCAGGTCATTTCCTCAATATCATGATTTTTTCATAAAACTTTGATTTGAGGTATAACTTTTGAGCGTAGAGAACTATATTTTGAATGACTTTTGTTATACAGTATATAATTGTTATGTTATTCTTCAACATTGAAAGCATGGTCACATAATATACCATTGGTAAATTTTATTGCTTTTTGTTCAATATATGACATGTTGCATTTGTCCCGACCCGCAAATAGGACACTAGAGTTAAAAATGTTATGTAACTTCTGTTATGATTAATACAATAAAAAAACTATACAACTTACTGATGATATGACAATCACCCTAACTGGATCCATGAAAGCCGCTGAACTTAGTTGAAAATGAGGCCAGGATACTATGTCGGGAGGGACCAAAATTTTAATGATGAATTATAATATTAGTTTAATAATTAATACTTTTTTTGTTTCACAAAAAGTTCTCCTTTATAAATATTAAGAATGTATTTTATTCCATATTAACTCTTAAAAAAAGTAAACATATTAATTTAATAAAGTGGCATAATAATCAAATTACGATGATAAATTTAACAATATTGTCTCATTATTTATACTAGGACTATTAAATAGTGTACAATCTTGTAAAAAAAAATGACAAATAAGCCTTTTTCTGTAGCAAGAGATTATTTGTAACAACTCGGGTCAAATTCTGAATTTAGAACAAATCACAGGTCAAATCTCAAGTTCGAAATCTTTCCCAAATCTCGGGTCAAATCTTAAGTCCGAATTGAATTAAATTCATCTAAATAAGGCCTTAAACCACTAACCCAATAATATCTTCTTCTTGTGTTATCTTAGCCTGCCATAGGTTGGCCAAAAAAGTCATAAATTAAAGTACTATTGGTAGTAACTTAATTCCTTAAGTACAGACAAATTTTTCACATATCTTTTGATCATAAAAGAAATATTTATTACGCATAGGATTTTTAGTGATAGATTTATAATTAAATTGATTTCTTAATGTAGAAAATCATTGAGTATATTCTAACTAAGTAAAATAATTATATGCATTTTTAAAACAATAAATCAAAGTTAAAGAAATAATAAATAATACCTCAAACGTTTTTAAAGGATGAACAATCAAAAAATTAATATTATATTTATTAATATTAACGTTTTTAATCTTTGTCATATACATATATATTTTACAAAATATATTTTTTTCATATAAAACGCACAAAGTTGAGAAATTTGGGAGGACTATAAGTGAAATTTTACAAAAATTTAGAGGTCCAAATGAATTTATTAAAAATCCGGGTGGTGCCATGGCCACCCCGGCCATGCTTACGGTCCGCCACTACGGGGCTAGGCTTTCAGGACCGGGGAAGGTAAATTTATGCTATACAAATAAAAATACTACTCACACTTATAGGACTACATAAACAAACAGCCAACTTTAGAGTTGCCTGAAATTGAAATCCATTATTTTCGTGCCTGTAATCCAGAGTCAGAGGGTTAAGTGGTTAAATGGAAACGTGAATTGTGGAATTTTGTGGACGTTGAGAAGGGAATGAAGATGTTTATATGTTGAAAGGAAAGGTAGGAAAGTTTATGCGTTTTAAATGGATCTGAACAAGTTAGCAGCTACTTTTTCTCATCTACAGCCAGCCACCGGGCATGACTTAACCAACTCTCTGGTTTACTCTATACTGGGTGTATATATAGTCACCAGCCAATTCCCAAACTTTGAAAAGCTCATTCTTCCTCTGTTTTCACCTCCGTCTCTACCCAATCCATTTTCTGCTTTAATCGCAGGTCTGTTGTTGTATGTCTTGGTTTAAGTAATTGTAGGTACTGAATGGACGTACTGATCCTATCATTTCTCGTAGAAATTAACCCTTTTTTATATGTTCATATTTTGAAGAACTACTAGAAACTCCAAATTTTACGTGTTGAATGATAATTCAAATTTTTGTCTACACTCCGTTTCGTCATTTCTTTGTTCACGTATATAAGTCTGACTCACAGAAAATATAATTCACTATACCAACACAGTCACGCACTTCTTATTATTTCTCCGTCCAAAATATAATAAAAGGTTTGTGATTACGGTTGGCTAATAGAGATCGTTGCCTTTCTTTCTTTCTTTGATCTTTTAAGCAGAGTGCCAAATATTATGCATGTCATTTCAATGATTTGTTCTGCTTTTAGTCAAATGATGGCCTTTTTATGATTTTGATCTCCCTTAAATCAAGAAAATGATGTTTAATTAAATCCTAGAAGGTCATTTTTTCAGAAGTACGTATCACCCAGAATCCTATGAAAAATATGCTGCATGCAACCAATTTCTTTTCCGCCCTTTATCATGGTGTCTGCTGCCTAGTTGATAGGTTTATTTTCTAATAGAGACGGAGACCTTCTAATTTAGTAATGGAATTTACTAGTATTTACACCAATAATATAATTCACATACCGCTAATTGTGTAACGCAGCAGAAGTGAATTACAATTCAAAATTTTAATTGGTGCTTGCCTGCTTTGAAGAGTATATGCATAATCAATTTTTTATTTCAGGACAAAAAGAGAAAAAAAATGAGTGGTGAAGATAAGGATGAAGTCCAAGAATATCATCCTCAGCGCCAAGCTCCACGTCTAAACGAGAGAATCCTGTCATCTTTATCAAGGAGAACAGTTGCCGCACATCCTTGGCATGATCTTGAAATAGGTAGGGTATATAGGCATCATATATTACAGCTTTAATTAATGTCTAGCTAGAAATATCTCCAGTAGAGGCATACATTAACTACTCCGCATGATCTTATTCTGCAGGACCAGAAGCACCGCAGGTTTTCAACTGTGTAAGTCTTCAGAACAACTACTTTTAAGTGAATACGCCTAATGGCGCTTTCGTCAACTTTTTAGTCAATAATGCATAAAGATAAGCAAGCATACAGCTTTACTCTATGGTTCGGTGACCAAACTCAAGTTAAAATCATTTCGTTTAGATTATTATATAACCTCTTTCCTTTACTTTTTCCTCCTTAATTGTTTCAGTCTCTTCTCCTCCTTTCTCTCCACAAAGCATGAAAATTTTGGTCCTCGTAATGATGTTGTTTTACTGCTGTGCTTATGCTGCAGGTTGTTGAGATAACCAAAGGAAGTAAGGTCAAATATGAACTTGATAAAAAGACGGGGCTGATTAAGGTATGAAAAATATCACAGTTGTTTTGACCTAGTTGAACTTAATACAACTTAATTCCATCTAATTTAGGGCAGGGATTTAATTGAAGTATTATGTAATTTCAATATTATCCGATTGTTAATTCATGTTCTATAAACTCGCGTTCAGGTTGATCGGGTCCTATATTCGTCAGTGGTGTATCCTCATAACTATGGTTTCATACCTCGTACACTATGTGAAGACAATGATCCATTGGATGTCTTGGTCCTCATGCAGGTAATTTCAAAGTATATATAACGATGCGTCAAATTAAAACCAACTCTTTTTTTCCTTCACGGATCTTTCTGTTTTAAATTGTGTCAACTTTTAAAATTGTTAAATTAAATATGAAATCCTAACCATGTGAAAATATCAGCATATGTAAGCCATAAACACCAGTATATGAATTGTACTTCAAATGTAACCAGGTATCAAGAAACTCATTTTTCTGCATGTCCAACATGCATTAACAATATTTCCATTTTTCAATCTTAAAATTTCTTCACATCATATCGTAGTTTCACTAATATGACCAAAAATAAATCCAAAGAAAAAACATCATATATATACATATATGGATCCATCAATGCTATAGCTTTTTATCAGTACATTGGTTTATAGCAAATGATACATTGATAAGTTCTTTTAACTTTTTATTGCATCGGTTAATGCAACATTTGGTATACCAATGCAATAAAAAGTTGCCAGCACCGACTATGGTGAAGTTTGTGAGAACTTCATGAATTCCAATCACACACAAGATATATGCATAATTTACGAGGCTCACCCAAATACTACTCCATTAGGTTACGTCCACGGTCAGCGACCTTCTATAATGTGATGCAAGAAAACATAATTCACTCGCATAGTAAAAAATTACCACCACGAAAAGTACCTAATTCTGTCTCTTCACCTTTTGAGTGACTTTACAATCATGTTTGAATTAAATTGAACCAGACTTCACCATTCTGTGCATGGTTACAACTTTTCTTCACATCTGCTGAGTAGCCACGTGCAATTAACAGGAGCCAGTCCTTCCTGGTTGTTTTCTGCGAGCAAGGCCGGTTGGTCTGATGCCCATGATTGATCAGGTGTGCTGCATATCAAGGCATAAGAAAGAATATTGAGAGCACGCATACACATACATATCTATATACACACTGTACTTGTATATACTACCTCCGTTCCAAAATCAAACTTTTTCAAGTCAATTTACAATATTTTAAAATTCAAAATTAATATGCATCGGTTTAAGTTTTGAAAACAACAAATATGACAATATTTAGTCCTACTTTTTAGTTAGTTTATACTTTATAACAATAATAGTTGTTTGTACTAAATACAAAAAATTCATATTAATTTTGAATTTTAGGATAAATTGGCCAAAATAAAATTATAACTCAAATTTTGGAAGGGAGAGAGTATTTACCTTAATTTCCATCATTAATTTTTCAACATCATAATTAAACTGTTGTTGCATGCCTTAAACACAGGGAGAAAAAGATGACAAGATTATTGCAGTGTGTGCTGATGATCCAGAGTACAAGCATTACACTGACATCAAACAACTTTCCCCTCATCGTCTTCAAGAGATCCGACGCTTCTTTGAAGATTGTATCCTTTTCTTTTCTTCAGTTCTAACATTCAAAATCAATATCTCACCTCAACTTTTGATTTGATTTCCCCATGTTATTTGAATTAAAAAGTATAAAAATATTTTTAATGTATATGTACTGTTCTCCTAGTTAACCAAAATAAACAGACAAAAAGAACGAAAACAAAGAGGTTACTTGCAATGATTTCTTACCTTCACAAACTGCCATTGATGCCATACAGTACTCTATGTAAGCTTTACCTCTCAAGTCAGAACCTATTACTTTCTTCATAAATACTCCATTACATATGAGTGAAGCAGAAAGTTATACTATTATTATATATATACCAACCAATTAAAACAAGATCATAGTGCGACAGCTTAATTTGTTCAACTATTCCTCGATTACTCTAACAAAATGATTTGATACAGGGACCTGTATGCTGAGTACATCCTGCACACTTTGAGGCGGTAGGGGCACCTAGGGGTTTCTCTTTGATTATCTCAATAAAAGGAAGTCCAAACCAATTAAACAAGGTTGAAGGAAAAGTGCAGAAGTTGTGTTTAACAATTCATTTCGTAATAAATTGACAGTTTTCTGATCTAAAAGAGCTAAGACTGCGAAATTTCTGTCGCCTTTATTAATGAATTGGAAATTTATGTTTATGCACGTTTTGTTTGAAACTGCTGAGCATATCCCTCTTTTACCATGTTTATAGGCATAAAACATTATTTCTTTAATTGTTATTGGTACAATATTCTAGTATATCAATCGTATCTTAATCTGACTAAACCTACTTATGTTCAAGCAAGCACAAGATTGGAACAAATCACTTGACTGAGATAGTTCAATTCATTTACCTACATTAAAGAAAGTTTTGAAATCCCAGTGTCAAGAAGAGCAACTTATGAATCATAAACAGAAAAAGAAATGGACAAAAATGAGAGAGCACAACGATATCAATCGTCATTTGTTTGCACTGCTAGCTTAAATGGCTGGCTAAATTATGTAGTTATTGTGGTATGTTAGTTAAAGGCTAAAGACGGTGAAGATCTTTGTAAGTTCAATGGCAAATGACTGGGCGAAACCCAGTAATCTAACTCTTATGAATTACTTATATGAGAAGAGCATCGTTACGAAATTGACATAACATACTCTTTAAACAGAAGAGCATCGTCCGATCCAACCACCTTATTATGGGTTAAGATCATGATGTTGAAACCTAAGAATGTGTGCTTGTTATATTTGTGGCCACCCAGGAATTTGTTCCAAGTGTGGAGTACGTAAATATGATTCTGAGTTTGCAATTGAATGTTAAGTTTGTTTGTTACATTGATATATGGCAGAAGATTAATTAAGCTTTTTCCTTCATAAACGTATTTGAGCTTTTAAAATAGAGTAGTTCTAATGAAAGGTACATAATTGTTGGAGAAGTGAAGAAGAAGATTATTAATCATTTGCAAACTCATTATTCTCATTTACACACGTACGCCCAATGTCGCATGGCCAACCAATTTGGACAGCCCCAGTCCCCTTCTCGCTGGACCCTTGACCTTGCCGTGCCGTGAACATGCCTAAGGGTGATGCTGTCGCGCCGACCCTTCCATTGATGTGTGTCTCTATCCGTTGAATCAGCAACCAAGAGCTCATTATCAAGGTTATTATGGACGGGCGCCAACAGTATAAACATGGATGGCCTTGGAATCCAATTACCCGAGCTTGCATCAACTGAGCGTCCATTCCTAATTTTCACCTTAAACATGCCTCCAAAAGCTTCTTGGCCTGCGAAATACTTCTTCAAATAAAAGTGGGCGGGGCACAATCCAAGTTCCGCTTGAAACACTTGGTTAACCAACGAGTCAGGGCACTTTACAATTCACCAGCACTGTTTTCCCAATAAAGCGTCATTAAAACTTTCAAAATCTCAAAATCCCATACCGTCGGTGTGACGCCCCCAAATCTGGGTCCCTTCGAACCTCGGATCCGGTCCGCCACGATACTACTATCGCCAAACTATTATATCTTTTATTCATAACTTAATGAATATAATTTTATTTAATACAATTTAAAATACAAATTCTTTCCATTTCCAGGATCTATGTAATGACCCAAACTTTTATAAGCTTCAAATCTTGGTCATTTACTATTCCTGTTTTACATCACATTCGATGTTATATAGATATGCAGAATAATTTAAACTTCTTCAATCTCCTTTGAAATAAATCTTTTATTGATGTCTTAACTTGAATCTACATATCCTTGAATCAAATTATGTTATGATTCATTCTATTCGAATTACTGTATAAATCTTTACATCATGATTCGAATTCCTCTATGTATCACATAGTACAACTTAACATGTACTACACATCGTAAACTACTATCATGTACCTCTACTAGAACCTAAACATGGTTTAAGAGTATATATTTAAACAAATGAATCAATCTCCTTTGATACTATTGAACTCTATCAATCAAGTAGCAAAAAATCTTTACCGTGAGTCCTTAACCTACAAAAGTGGTTATTTACAAGGGTGAGCTCGACAGCCCAACAATTCTAACAGTTTTCATGCAGCATATAACATATAATAGCGTATTCAGTTCATGCATTCATAATCAATTAATATTTACTACACATGTTACTTCTCACATAACAAGCATAGAGATTTACTTCACAAGCATATCATCAAAGATCAACTTTCAACTTTCAACATATCTCATATGCATTTCATATATATACATCAACATTATTGTGACGCCCCCAAAATAGGTATACATCACCCATCTTGAGTCGCCAAATACATGATACAAAATTTAAATACAAACTTCTTTTATACAGTACAACAAAACGTAGCTGAGAGTTTCAAAACGGATAATGTCTCGTAGAGAGTATCCAAACTCAAATAAAGTCCTCATTACAATTGTTAGGTTGATATGTTGAGCTGGTGTATAGATAGTAGGACGAGTCGGTCGATCGTAGAGATACTCTGCCCATTCGTAGTATCATCATTGATCACAAAGTTAACTCATCTTTCATAGTGCAACAGATAGTTGAAACACAAAGCTCTTGCCTTGGTACGAGAATCGTAAAGCTGCCGAAGAGCTATCAGAGTAAAAGAGGAGTTTGCAAGGTTTGCTCAAGCTGATTGTAGAGTTGAGCGTAAAGCAGATCGTAAAAGCTCTATTTCACGAGTCACGAAGATAAAGTGAAGATCAAATAAGAGATGACTGATCGTAAAAGTATACTCTAAGACTGATGAATATAGCTCTAATCACAAGGAATCTTTAGAATGGCTCTATTAAGGCTAATTTGTAATAGTACTCTGCCTGGTCATAAGGATTAAGTCAGTTCGCAGTAACCAAGATTTCGTAGAGTAGCAGCTGACACTCTAAAGCAACAAAGAGACAGTTAGTTCGTAGAGTTGTCTTCGGCATCGTAAAGCTGCTAAAGCATTCAGAGTAATCAGAGAAGACTGCCAACCTGAGCTTTGTAGAGTATTCATTCGTAGAGCAGACAACAGAGTAGATAGTAGAACAATAATGAATTCCAAATTATAGAACAAAATGTAAAGCTCAACTCTACGATTCTCATTACTCTACTAACACCAAAGATTGTAGAGCAAGGTCAGGTCTGACAAAAAGAAGACTGACAATGGAACGTTGCCAAATTTAAAATCCCAAGCTATTCAACATTGTATCCTTGATCAGAATCGAAGATCAGATTGTTGTATGTAACAACTAGTTTATTGAAAGAGACATCTATCAAACGGTAGGTAAAGCTACAGACTGATGAGACTTGTCCAAATCGAAAAGCAACCTGGCACAACAACTCCAGAAAGTCAACATCAAGGATTCTAAGGTATTTGTGCCATAAAAGTTCTAACAACACTTTTCAACGTGAAGTCTTAAAAGACTATAAATAACCACTTTGAACTACCACTGAAAAAGATTGTCTTTAGTTCTTCAAGAAATCGATGATATGTCGGTTTAGCATCCGATGGTTATGGTTTCAAAATATGAAACTCAATTTGTGCCTTTCTTAAAGAGTTGAACATTAAACACTTAATATCTCGGTAGCACATCCTCATTCGAATGGTTAGGTGGAGATTACTAATTAAACGTTTCTTTGTAGGATCAACTGCCGCTTGATGGCCTGACAGGAGTTGTTTAGTGTGCTACCTTACGTACTACCCCATAATGAAAAGGAGCATTAATAGGAATAAAAGAAGGTATTGTTGAACTCCATAAATGCATAGCAAGAGGCAGTGGCGAAGCCAGAAGTTTTTATCAGTGGGGTCGAAATTATTACTAAGTTATAAAAAAAATTGGCGGGGGTTCAGGGGCAGCGCCCCCAAGACAATTTTTTTCATACTTTATACTTTCGGGTATATATATATATATATATTACAATGAAAATATAATGAGTAATTATATATGGTATATATACACTATATTGACTCATAATAGACTTTTTTAATTACTTCTTGTTCATAAGTAAGTAATTTATTATTTATTTTAAAAATAATATAAATTAAATTATTATTTAGTTTAAAATATTATAGAGATACATATATTGAAAGGATATGAGTCATATATGATTAAAATTTGATTGACAAAGTTATAAATTTTCAATTTGACCCGATTATAATAGAAAATTTATAAAATTTTTAGTAAATCAATTTATATATAATATTTAAATTTACCTTACATTATAAAACAATTTTTTTAATGGGGTCGATTGATTTACAAAGTTGACGATGTAAGCCGCCCTTTGGCAAGAAGAATTCACAAAGAATATGATTAACGTTTTAAACAAGGAATCTACAAGACGAACACGAAATTTGAGGGTAAAATGTGACCTAAGTAATGGAGATTTTTATTGATGAGCCTACTCCCTCGCCATTGCTTTATGTGTAAAAGCGTGTAAAGTGCCAACTAAATAGTGTTGTTCCATATCATGTTCCAGTCACTAATCCCTTTCTTTATGTGGGGGATCGATCTTTCCCCCCTCAAGCAATAGAAAGAAGAGATGAAAGGATTCATTTGCCCACACTTATTGAAAAATTATTAAAACCCTAAGGCTATGTTTGTAAGGATTATATTTGGGATATGACTATTAATCCCAAGTGTCATGTTTGTTTTCAAATTTAGACTTGAGACTATTAGTCTATGAATTATAAAATGACTTAATAGTCTTTAGGATTATAATCCCGAATTATAATCCTTGTAAACAAATATAGCCTAGATAGTAAAGAATTAAAAACATACCAACTCCTAGCAGGCATAAGCCCCAAGTCCTTGGGGAACTATAAATTTAGGAGCAAAAAAAATTGAGTGCCTTGCCCGAAAAAAAAAAACATTCCCAACTTAAAACCAGCATTCTTGGGAACTATAAACTATACTTCATGGAATTCTAATTTTTGTAGAGCATGCGCACGATGTGGCCTTGGTCAAACGTGCACAGCTGCAGGCCCTTCACAAGGATTTTGAGATTCTTCATATGAAGGAAGGTGAGACTGTCTCTGACTACTTTGCTCGTACTCTCACTATTGCTAATAAAATGCGTTTTCATGGTGAAAAACGATCGATATTTATTGTTTTGAAAAGATCTTTATTTCTATGATTTCAAAATTTGATTATGTGGTTTGCTCCATTGAGGAGTCCAAAGACTTGGACACTATGTCCCTTGATGAATTGCAAAGTAGCCTATTGGTTCATGAACAATGCATGCAAGGACATGTCGTCGAAGAGCAAGCATTAAAGATTACCCATGACAACAACATTTGCAAACCAGGACGTGGTGGAGGTGCCATTCGAGGTAAGGGAAAAGAGCGTGGGAGACAAGGTTTTGACAAATCTTTTGTTGAATGTTTTTATTGTCATAACCTTGACCATTTTCAGAATGAATGTCCAAAGAAGGGCAAGGAAAAGGAGTCACAAGCCCATTATGCTGAAACCACTGAACCGCTGCTGCTCATGGCATATGTTGATATTGCGGAGATGGTGGGCCAGAGGAAAGAGCCAAGAGGCTATTTCTCTGAACCTCATACTCTAGAAGCTGATAAATGCACGAAGGAGTTGTTTCATGCGGCGCATTTGACAAGAAAACACTTAATGAAACAACTTGGTTCTTAGACTCTGGGATCTGAGACTATATATGTGTGGACACAAGGAATTCTTTTTAGAACCGGATGAGAGTTTTCGCAAATGTGTAAAGCTAAGCGACAACTCCAAAGATTGGTGTAATGGGAAAAAAGTCAATTCATCTCCAAGTTAATCATGTTTCACAAGTTATTACAAAGGTATTTTATATTCCTGAATTGAAAAACAATCTCTTGAGCATTGGTCAACTGCAGGAGAAAGGTTTGGCAATTTTGTTTCAATATAACAAGTGTAAGGTGTACCACCCCGAGAGAGGTCTTATTATTGAAACAACCATGTCTCTTAATAGGATGTTTATCCTTCTTGCCAAGATTCAACTTCAAGACCAGCATTGTTTTCTCACTCCGACATAAAATCTGGATTATCTCTAGCACTGTCGGTATGGTCATTTAAGTTTTGGAGGCCTCAAAACTCTACAACAAAAACAGATGGTTCATGGGTTGCCACAGCTGCAATGTTTCAGCCTGTTATGCGAAGATTGTGTGCTATGAAAACAACACAAAAGTTCCTTTCCGCAAGAAAGTATGTGGAGAGCATCGCAACCACTTCAGCTTCTTCATTCGGACATTGTGGGCCAATTTCTCCTATCTCCTCCAACAGTCACAAGAGGTATCTCTCAACTTTTATTGATGACTTTATGCCGGAAAACATGGGTTTTTTCTTAACAGAGAAGTCAGAAGCTTTTAGAATGTTCCAACTTTTCAAAACGAAGGTTAAGAAAGAAACTGGCACTAGTATCCGGGGTGTGCGAATTGATCGAGGCGGGGAGTTCACATCTATTGAGTTTATTGATTTCTGTGCAACCAATGGGATACATCATCAACTCACCGCGACCTACACTCCTCAACAAAATGGAGTGGCAGAGAGGAAAAATTGAACGATCATGAACATGGTTCAAGTCCTTTCAACGATGAGAGCGAGTTCCCAAAACCTTTTCGGCCGAGGTTGTCAAGCATGCAAAGACATATTCTTAACAGAAGTCCTACATTTGCAGTTTGAAATAAAATTCCAGAAGAGGCATGGAGTGGTACTAAACCATCTGTTGCTCATTTTCGAGAGTTTGGATGTCTTTCTTATGTTCATGTTCCAGATAGCAAACGCACCAAATTGGACAACAAAAGCTTAAAATGTGTTTTGTTGGGAGTTAGCGAAGAGTCCAAAGCCTATCGCTTGTATGATCCACTTTCTCAAAAGGTGCTTATCAGTCGTGATGTTATCTTTAATAAAGAGGAAAGTTGGCCCTGGGATGATAGTCATGCTAAAGCAATTCAAGCACCTCTTGATTGGAGTGATGTAAATGAAGACAGCAAAAATAATATCCAGGATGAAGCCGTAGACAACAATTCAGGTGGGACTGGCCATGAGGAAGGCAGTGGATCTGTTAGTGTTAACAATCCCTTTCATGAGGAGAATGTGGAGTATCAAACAGTCGAAGAAGACACATCTGCTGATCTTATTTCCAGTCCTGCTGGTAGGCGTTCTCGACACCCGCCAATCTGGATGCGTGACTATGACAGTGGTGAGGGCCTCTCTGATGATGATCATCAAGGTAATTTTGCTCTATTTGTTGATGATGATCCTTTATCCTATAAGGATGCAGCTCAAAGTGCCAAATGGAGATATGCCATGGATTCTGAAATTGAAGCCATTCGGAAAAATGATACATGGGACCTCACTGATCTTCCTCATGGCGCAAAAACAGTTGGGGTGAAATGGGTATACAAGACTAAGCTAAATGAATATGGGGAAGTTGACAAATACAAGGCTCGCCTTGTCGCCAAAGGGTACACACAATAACATGGGGTGGATTACACGGAAGTCTTTGCACCTGTGGCTCGCATGGACACTATACAGCTGGTGCTTGCTCTAGCAGCTCAAAAAGGGTGACCTCTGTTTCAATTAGATGTCAAGTCTGCATTTCTTCATGGTGACTTAAAGGAGGAGGTGTACGTTGAGCAACCCCCTGGTTATGTGGTAAAAGGAGCAGAAAAGAAGGTGTATCGCTTACGAAGAGCTTTGTACGGTTTGAAGCAAGCTCCAAGGCATGGTACAACCGCATTGAAGCATATTTTCTGAAAGAAGGGTTTGAGAAATGTCCTTATAAGCATACTTTGTTTCTCAAAAAGTCTTCACAAGGTATGTTCTTGCTTGTGTGCCTTTATGTAGATGACCTCATCTTTACTGGGAATGATGAGACTTTGTTCAGATCTTTTAAACATTCCATGATGAAGGAATTTGATATGACGGATCTTGGACGAATGCGATATTTTCTTGGTTTAGAAGTGCTACAACGATCTGATGGTATTTTTGTTTGTCAAAAGAAGTATGCCCAAGAGGTGTTGGAAAAGTTTAATATGGGTGGTTATAATGACGTATTTAATCCTATTGTTCTAGGATTCAAGTTGGATAAAGCCTCTACTAGCATGGCAGTGGACAACACCTTGTACATGCAAATGGTAGGAAGTTTGATGTACTTAACCTCTACCAGACCTGATATTATGTTTGTTGTTAGTTTGCCCAGTAGGTATTTGGCACATCCTACAGAAATTCATCTCCAAGCTGTTAAGAGAGTACTCCGTTATATCAAGGGGACACTTACATATGGGATTTTTTATAAACAAGTTGGTAACAAAGAGCTTCTTGCCTACAACGATAGTGATTATGCAGGAGACTTGGAAGATAGGAAAAGTACATCGGGTTTCTTATTTTCGCTAAGCTCTGGAGCTGTATCATGGTCCTCAAAGATGCAGCCTGTTGTCACACACTCCACCACTGAAGCTGAGTTCATTGTTGCTGCCTCCTGTGCTTGTCAGGCTGTGTGGTTGCGAAGAATGTTAGAAAATCTCAATCATGCCTCTATTGGAGCTACGGTGATGTACTGTGATAATAGTTTTACTATTAAACTCTCAAGAAATCCTTTCATGCACGATCGAAGCAAACATATTGATATTCACTTCCATTTTCTTCGTAAATCTAACTCGAGATGGAGTTGTGACGTTGCTGCATTGTCGTTCTCAAGATCAATTGGCTGATATCATGACCAAACCTTAACACGAGTTGTTTTTGAGAAGATGCGCATGTTGCTGGGTGTTTGTCAGGATCCAGGATAAACTGAAGACAGTGTCATCAGTTTAAGGGAGGGAATGTTACTAAAGTTTAGGTGTTGACTTAGTATTTCAGCTTTCTGTTAATAATCCCTAGAATCAGGGGACTGGCCTGTTCTTTAGCATTGTATTTGCCTTTTCTGTTACCTTCTGTATGGCTATATAAAGCCACTTTGCATATTGAATAAAGTATGTTTTTCTTTCAAAACTAGCTTTAACAGTGTCTAGCAACATGTAATTGACAAATTTGGAGTATAAATATTACATTCCTTTTAGTTATGCGTTTCTGTAATGAAATTGATAGTTCTTATTGTTTGTTTTTGTTTCTTTTTAGTAATCATAAGTGATCTAACTCATAATTACTCAAGACTTGCTTCTACACTGGCATGTGGAAGTGGAACTATAACAAATAGAGCTGTAACAACTATACAGTTGCTCAAAATCAAGGTTTTCTAGTATTGCGACCCCTTTAAAAGTTTTGGACCCATGTTTGAAGCCATCCAAGATGTGATCACATCTACAAGTAGGTCCATATCCTTTGAAATTTCAGCACGAAGGATTGTCGAGTCCGCACCTAGTGTGTTAGCTACTTCTCTGGCAGATGTCTCCCATGGTGTTCCTGCCATCAAATTTACCAAAAGCTCTCCTCCTCTGTTTACTGCATCTGCCATTGCAGGGGGGACATCTGGGAGAGCCTGAAAGTTTTTGAGTTAGACTGGATTTAATTGAAAGCCCTAACAAATCTACCATACGGGGTAAACAACTTCAGACCTCTCTCATATATGTACATGCTAAGAGGAGGGGAGGCAAAAAAGGTTATCATCAAGTTTGGTATGGTTGAAGATTCCAGGAGATACCTAGCTTTCAACATTAATAACTCAGTGGCATTTTCAAATCTACAATATTACTACCCCTGAATTTTACCATTTTCCTCTATAAGTAGCCCCGATGTTTTACCATTATTCTAGTTAAATTACACTGGTCATTAGCACCTTAAATGAATAAAACAAGGTATATAAAAATATTAATGCTGAATATTCACCCCAATTGCTTTCTAGCACAAATATTACCTGCTGTAAAGGAAGGCCATGATCCCCAGGTAACAGCCGAATTGACATATCCGACATTGAACTGATCGCAGAATCTGAGCTAAGCACCTGGGCTAGGGCAGAAGTTTCATCAATTTTATCATCTTTGAACCTTATCAGAAAATTCCTGGAAACACCGTAATAGGACTTTATCTGGAAATCAACACTCAACACAAATGAATTGATGGAAAATGTTGGATAACCAATAATATTGGTAAAAGAATATTAAGGAACAATAATTTAGCAACAACAAAAAGAAAAAAGAATATTTAAGTAACAATACTTTGTACAGCAGAATCAAGGAATGCGTGAATGGTAATCTTATCATATAGTTACCTAAGTCAATTGATTCCATTGTACATGGAGTTAATATCTGATTTTATAGCATACTATATGATGGAGATTTTGCATACCAGTCTGCGTGTCTCTTCAGGTTTTGGAATAAAATTTTCCCTTCCATTAACCAATTCCATGTACAACGGAGGAAGTTGCTCAAGTAGAGGAAGAAATTGCTTCATAAAGGGAGGGCTAAGGTTCAGAAATTGCTTCAGAGTCATCTCTGCCTGCACACAATTTATTACACAAGTTATTAAGAAGGGGTTGCTGTCAGTCAATCCTCATCTATTGCTAGTCTATATGACTTGAACTAAAACAAAGTAATTCACAAGAATATGATAAGAATTCGCAACTACAAGCACTGCTTGGTAACCACTAGAACCAGCCAAATATCATCCCAGACACATGTGGTCCGTCTTTTAGACATGAATCAACAACTAGCTTAATAATTCCCAATATGATGATTCAAACCAGACTTCCACTTCCAAGGCAGGTTACAAGACCTCGCAGATTAAAGAAGAAAACAAGTAACAAATGTATGGAATTGAATAAAATTACATGAAGAAATATTTGTCTATATGCCTCGGACATCCCATGTCTTTAATGGACTTTACATTTCCTAGTTTAAGAAGACCTTGCCGGTTGCCACCGATTTCCTTCATTAATTCTACGATTCAAATGGCTAGCCAAAAGATCCCACTTCCTCTGAGAACTCAAGCATCCAACTTAAGAATTCTGATCCAAAAGTTTGCCTAAATGATTTATAAAAACCAATTTGCCCCTCTTAACTAACTTGAATGGACAAGATGAATGGATGCATTGCACTTAATTTCTTTTCTTTTCTTTTCTTTTCTTTTGAACCCACTTCAATAAGGAAAGCATCGAGTGAGCTAAGGAGAAGACTGGAGATTTCAACCTTGACAAATCTTGAATCCACAAAGGGTGTTCCTTGAATCCCAAGGAGAGAAAACTTCTTGAAAGAATATTTTTTTATAATCAGCAAATGACAAGGGCATATCCAATTCATTTAGCTAGCTGCTATTCCAAGACTTCTAAAGTGAGGTAGGTTTTCATTAAAACTTGCCAATTACAAGAATGAAATCTAAAAGAAAACTAACTAGAACAATTTTCGGCATGAACCATGGTAATAGTTTGGGAATTTTGAGTAGGATTATGGACATTATTGGTAGAACTATGGGCAGTATTCAAGATCATAGTTTGTGGGATTTCTTGCAATTCCAGATAGCCAGAAAGGCAAGGGCAACTTGTTCTATATCAGTCCCCTCCACTTGGAAAGCACTCGTCCTTGAGTACATAGTTGTTAAGGCGTCACCTAGGCGACATCTAGGCGTCCAGTCGGTAGTGTAGTGGCAAGGCAGAAGGGCAACTTGGTGGAGGCTTGCAAGTCGAGAGCCTAGGAAAACAAGTCGTCTCCATGGACGACTAGTCTACGAGCTGAGCGAGCGACTTGATGGCCAACTGGGTTTTAAAAAAAAAGAACAACAAAATGACAATTGTAGCGGTTGAGTAAGCTCTTGATAATTGGATCATCCTGCAAGTAATGCTCTTACAAATATGCATTGAAATTTGGGGTGGTGAGCATTGCCATTAATCTTCTTCTCATAAGACTCGTACTTCTAGTTCTTAAGCCTGTTCTACATATCCAGTGGAAACCTTTCTTTACAAAGACCATGGCTATGTCACACACTTTTAAACACCTTTGACCATCAATGCTTGCCTACATTTCCCTTGTACTTGGCATTTGAATCGTCTATTATCTTTCTTGACATAAACTTTTACAGCTTGCACCCTTCATCATGATGTCCGTACGGATGTCAAAACCAGGGACCTGTTGGTAGAGGTACCACGCTTTGATGGGTGAAAAATAAAACAATCTCAAATGGTATCTTCCATGTTGATCAGTTAACATGCTGTTGAATGCTAAATCTGCTTTAGCTAGTGCAAATTCGATAGTTTAGGCCTCACCCCATTTATACCACAGATGATACTAGTAACCAAACAATTGAGTACCTTACTTTGTCCATTAGTTTGTGGATGACTAGTCGAACTGTAACTCAAAGTGTATCAATCCACTTCCATAAAGTCCTGCAGAACTGATAAGGAATCTAGTAGCGTTATCTGATAACTAGTACTCCATGCAGCCCAACAATTTCCTTGAATAGTAAATTCGCCACATAATTATCGTCAGATGTCCTATGCAGGAGATACAAATTATAAATTTGTTAACCACGTACAAAGTCTGCACAAGATTGAGTTCGTGTTAAGACCCAAGACAATTTGTGGAGAAGTCTTCTCAAGATGATTCGGGCAAGAGAAGCTGGACGTAAAGGCCAGTGTTTTGTAATTGGAAATTTGCAACCCGACACATTGGGCACCCTCTGAACATGATTCTTGACAACTCTCATTAGTTGGGGCCAATATTACCTCTTGATGTGGTACAATCCCTCGTAACCTGGACAGACTATTGCAAAAGGCTTTGGAAGCCCATGCCAAAGCGTCCAAATGGTCTAATAAGAGTTTCCTAGTAATTTAAGTTAACAGAAGTATTAATATTTCTTTAGAAAAGTATCCTCCCCCACCCCCAAAACACCCACATACTGGCGTTTGAGTATATTACTTGTGTTCTTTCCATCTTCTTCCCAATTGTTTCTCTCTTCTCCGCACTTCGCTCCCAATTGAAGCCCTAAATTATTTCCCGATGATATTGGTATCAGAGCTAAACCTAGTTTTAATATAAAACAAACATAGTTCCTCGTCCCTCACCATAACTCTAATTCCGTCTTCATTGTCGTGGTCGCTCATCAACAAAAAATATTACCATTTCGTGCATCACATCTATATGGAGCCTCCTCAAACCCCCCCCCCCCCCCCCCCCCCACCACCAAAAAAAAATTCACCATCTTGTGTATTTGTTCCTTAAAATATCCGATGTTCTAAAAGTTCATTTCTTAGTGGCACGATCAGGTCGGGGTCGGAGGCTCGCCGAGTCGACCGAGCCCTAGTCGATTGATTTAGTCGTCAGTCGACTTAGTGGACCAAATCACGACTAGTCCCGGTAAAGTCGAGGCAAATCAAAACAAATCGGAGCATATCAAGGTAAAAAACAAAACATATGAAATGTTTGGGGCCATAGTGTAATCTATGGATTTTGTTTATAACTTTTAAACCTACCTCCTCTGTCGACTGTTGCTGCTTCTTCCGAAAAAAATTGAACGACGACTGCTTCTTCTTCCTTCGACCGACGACGCGACTCCTTCTTCTCGCCTGACCGACGACGACGCTACTGCTTCTACTTCCTTCGACCGCCGACGCCGAAGCCCACGCATCTGCTTGCTTTCACCGACTACTTTGAAATAGTTTCGACGACTCATTCTTTCGCTTTGCTTTCGCCTTCTTTCCTCGACGACGAGCTCGATTCTTCTTCGCTTTCACGACTTCGACAACGCCGATCGCTACTCAGTCTTTTCCAAACATCTCTCTCTCAGTTTCTCTACAAGGCTTAACAGTTTACAAATACAAATACTGATATTTTTTTTTGGTTTTAGTTAATTAGTTCCTTAGTGGACATTAAAGAAAAGGTTGGATAAATTAAATTAGTTAATTGTAATATTTCATTTTAATTTTTAAATTTTTTCAACTTCAATTATAAATTAAATTATTAAAAACTGACTGGGGTTTGGAGAAATGACTGATTTTATATTTTTATGCATAGGTATAATATTACTATCAATGGCTCAATCACCATCTTTGTCTTCGGCAACCTCTAATACTTCTGAGTGTTCAGTATCCAAAAGAGCTTCAGATGATATTGGATGGGAATATGGCTTCCTTGTAAATCCTAACAACAAGGATCATTGGAGATGCAAATTGTGTGACAAAGAGTATGGTGGAGGAGTTTATAGATTGAAACAACACATAGCAAATATCAAGGGAAATCTAGCATCATGCCCCATGTTTTTATTTGATGATTTGTGTTACTTATGTTATTCTACTTATTCAAAACTTATGAAGGAGGAAGAAGAATATATATATATTTTAAAAAAGTTGAAAATCCAACTAGCCGATTAATCCCCTAGTCGCTAGTCGGTAGCCAACCGACATGGGACCGACTAGCGACTTTTAGAACACTGAAAATATCCCTCACCTCCTCCAAGTTTATATATATATAAGTAGAGAGAAGAATTCTAGCCTAGAACCCGTTCATCGTGCACCGCACCTCTAAACCACCCCTTCAAAACAATTGTCCTCTAGGAGACTATTTAGCATGGGTGAAGTTGTTCAAATGTCAAACATAGGAAGACTTAGATACTGCATGTTAAACCCTAATAGAGGCCACAACCTAGAGTGAGCAATCTTTTGTGGAACCTATTAGAAGCAAGTGAAAAAAACTTTAACAAGCACCACAGTTGTTAGTAAACTTAATCGCCCTCTAGCATCTTTTCATGAAAGGATTAAACCTACATCAAGGTGTTACAATTGTACATAGGTGGCACCCTTGGTGCCTCTATTAATAAATTACTACTTAACACTTGTAAAAAGAAAAAAGAGAGAGGGAGTCTTTGGTGATTTAGGATGCTCTTTTGTTCTATGGTATTCTTGAAAGTGCCCCAAACTCGACAGAGTCGAGTTCTTTCCATAGTAGTACTGCAAGACAAGCCCTTGTAACAGAATTGTACCAATTCTAAAGGAAAGTGAAGAACCAACCTTTAGACCTAGTAAAGGGGCTTGCAGGTAGAGGGTTTTCTGGGGGAGATATTGTTTCTAGATCAAAATTTTTAGATCAAATAGGACTAGTTGGGTAGATAGATGCGGTAAAATCTAAACTTTGCATCGATGTTTAGCAGCGTGGCTTTGGAAGCCCATGTATAGAGTCCAAAGGAGCCCCTAAGAGTTTTCCCAGTAATTTTATTCAATAGTAGTATTAATATTTGTTTACAAAAGTATTTATTTGTTTCCACATTATGTTAGGAGAAAATTTCTAGTAGAAATCCCCAAGACTGGAGTTGTAAATGAGTAAAGTCAGCCTTTGACTTGTCCAACTCGTTTTAAAGTTAAACAAGCTAAGTCGAGTTGGGATTTAAATGACCTTGGTGTACGAACTCAATCCGTTTAGCGAACGAACTCAAGTTCAAGTCGGGCTTAAGCAAGCCGTCCAAGTCGAGCTTAAACCCGACTCGTGTAAATTTTTTATTATAAAAATAAGAAAAATAATTACTTAAATGCTAAACGAATTGAGTTAACTTGAGCCGAGCGTAAACGGCCACATTGATTGAACTCAGCTCGGTTAACTAAACGAGCAGACGTGCTTGTACAAGCTTTGCTCGTTAGCTTGAGTCGAGCCGGGCCAGGCTAGCAAGCAATAAAGTCCAGGTCATCTGCATACACATCTTTTGGGGATTCGAACCCATATCCTTTGTTTGCATGATTGTTAACAAAGTTGAACTTTAGTTGAGAACATCAGCTCTCTGGCAACGCTATACAATTGTTCAGATTTGTGCTTCAACAAAAACACAAATAGCTACAATAGGCTACCCATCTTGTATGGGTTCACTTTACATTGGTTAAACTATTCATGAACTTGATTGTTTAATGGTCCATATAGAGCCCACAATCACCTTGCACCAAGTATACTCCCAACATTACGTTGTAGCATTTCCTACTATTCCTCTAATTAATTATGTTGAAGAGGTTGTAATATGTCATGTCAGAGCGCAAGAACATTCGATCAAAAGCAAAGAAGGCTAAGAGTTACTTTGTCATAGATAATCTACAATCAGATTTTTCTTTCTTTTTTTTTGGGCCACAGATTCTTAACACGGAATGATTTATACTGTGATGCCCCCAAATCCATGTACTCGCTACAGCTAATTCAGTAGTCACTATCATCATAATTGTGACACCCCCAAATCCCTATACTCATTATACCTCGTTATACCTGATTTAGTGGTCACTATCATAACTTCATAACATCACAAGCTTATTTCGGAATGAACTTTTAATCACTTTTAAGTTGCGACTTTCTAAACTTTATTAATGTCTCACTTTTAGCTTAATATAGACTATAATTGTCTTTTAAACAGTTTTGGTTTTACTTAAACAATTTCTTTAACTTCATTTCACACATCAGTCCACTTTAATGATTTTATCTTGTCAAACCCTTTTAACTACAGATAGCCATATATAATTAGTATTTTTTTCAAAATTTATTATTGATGTTTTCTATTCATAAAATGGCTATAAGCCTAGAACTCTTCAAAATTGCAACAATTATCATAATTTCAGTTTAACTCTAATGTTTATGAAATTTATACAGTAGTTACACCCTACTACAGAGAGTCTACCATAAAAATTTCAGCCTTAAACACTGAGCAGAACTCAAGTTATCGCAGTTTCAAGTTTTACAATGCAAATGTGTTCAATTTTTAATTAATTAATTACAAGTCCGTTTAAGCCCAATTTTGGACAGCACCTTCCATGTACCAATAGGTATTCATCATAAAAATTTCAGGTTCAAATGACCAAAAGGGTGCATCTCTGTCCAGTCTACTTGTATGATTTTTAATAAATTATTACAGCATGTAGAGGTCTCTTAATAGTATACTACATAAAAAATTTATGTTCGAAATAGTTTTCCTAGAGGGAGTTATGGGTTCTGAACTAACAGACCCTAAATCTGCCCTCTTTAAGCATAGTTTTGATTTTTTTTTTCTCTTTTTTCTTTCAAGCTTCTAGCATAATCTTCGAGCTTCATCATATAATACACTTAATATCATGAAAGTTTAACTTATTCGGGATACTAATCACACAAAATTCCTAAACGAAAACAATTTTAGAAAATTTATGAATTAGAAGCTAGGTTAGGGAGTATACAACTTGATTTTGCTCCCTTGCTATTCTTCTTGTTTCAAAATTACCACTTGATTTTGCTTCCTTTCTATTCTTCTTGTTTCAAAATTGGCTTCAATCACTTCCTCTCTTTGTTTAGCTATGTTTAACCTTACTCCTCTCCTCTCTCCTACTCTCTCTCTTCCTCTCTTGGTTGCTGATTTTATAGGTAAAATGAGTAGAATGGGAGTATACTTCTCTTTTAGATTTTTGTATAGTTTAGGTTATTAGGTTTTGACCCATCTTGTTTTGTTTGATTAATTAAACTCATCCATCTTTTGTTAATTAGCCCTTACTTAATTAGTGGTTAATCAAGATTAACATTCACCAATCACACTAATTATCAACTAATCATGTTTAGTAATCTAATTAGGTTTACTAAGCTTTGTTGAGCCACACCCTTCCCTTTTTCCTACACGCATGCTTCCCATGTTAACTTGTGTATGCCACCTAAGGGGCCCCCTTGCTCCATTTCTTCTTCTTCTTTTTATAGTATCATTATCTTAACTATTTTCGGTTTCAGTTATTTTGTTTGTGATATATATAATTCCAATACATAAAGGGGTTGCATTTACATTCCTTTGAGGTATTCCATTACATAAAGTGTATACTTTAGCTTGTAAACTTAACCTGTACATTATCGCTTATATTTACATTTTTTATAGAAGTTTGAGGTATCACATCCTCCCCCTTATAACCTTATAAGGATTCCGTCCCCAGAATCAACAATACATTAACTAAACAAGTGAGATTCATTTTGTTCCATTTTATCTTCAATTTCTCACGTAGCTTCTTCTACGGAATGGTTCCTCCAAATTAATTTCACATAAGATATTACTTTGTTTCTAAACACTTGTTGTTTCCTGTCAACTATTCGCATAGTAATCTCTTCATAACTCAAGTCTTTCTCAAGTTGTATCGGCTCATAATCAATAACATGCTTATATAGTTTGGTTTATATGAACGCAACACAGAGATATGGAATACTATTGTATATGAGGAAAAATAGAGATGTCTCCTACGTTACCCATAATATGTGGAAGTATTGACGTAATTTCATAGTCATTCAGTCTAAATGCTACATGAATAACATAAGCCAGATGACGGAACGGAAAAACCTAAAATTAACTTGATTTTTTATTTATCAATATTTATCGAAAGGGGTAAAATAAAATTAATAAAAAAATCACTAAGATCTCTTGCTCTAACTATTGGGGTAGGGGTTACTTCATAAACCACCACTCATATCCTTCTAAGACCTTTTGAACTTAGGACTTAACTTTTTTTTTTTCCAAAACCTTAATTTTTCCTTCCAGGGAGACTTTCAGAAACACATAATCGTCGGCATCAAATTCTCGAACTTGTCTATGTTGATCAGCATATTCTATTATCGATCTTGCGACTTTTGAGCTTTTCTTGAATCATTTGAACAATTTTTCCGATCTATTGCACATAATCGATAAAATGCTTATAATTTGGTTTATATGGACGATAAATACGGAGATATGAAACACATTATGTATGCATTCAATTATGGAGAAAGGGCTATACATCATAAGCCACCTATCCTTTCTTTTTTCCTACACCTCATGCTTCCCATGTCGACTTGTATATGCTACCTAAGGCCTTAGGTGGTGGGCCCTCTCTCCATTTCTTTTTTTTTTATTTTTATATATATATGTATTTTGTATCATATTATCTTAACTCTTTTCGGTTTTGGTCGTTTGCGTTTTGCGATATATGATACAAGTTGAGAAATACTTGAGTTATGAAGAGATTTTTATGTGAATAGTTGTGAGGAAAGAGCAAGTGCTGAGAAACAAAGTAATACTTTTTGTGAAGGTAACCTTACATGAGAACTTGAAGATAAAATGAAATAAAACTATCATCACTTGTTTAGTTAATGTATTATTGATTTCGGGGAAGTAATTCTTATAAGAGGGGGCCGCAAACTGCTACAAAAAAATATAAATGTAAACGATAGTGTAAATAAAAATTAAGGTTACAACCTGAAGTATACACTATATAATGGAATCACTCGAAAGAATGTAAATACAGATGATAATATAATTAAAGGTTAAATTTATAACCTAGAGCATACCCTTTATGAACTGAAATTACATATATCGCAAACGAAATGACCGGAACCGAAAAGAGTTAAGATAATGATACAAACTAAAAAAATAAAAAATAAATAAAAAGAAGAAGAAGATAGCCACTCATTTCAAAAGCTTAGTAAACCTAATTAGACTACTAAACATGATTAGTTGATAATTAGTGTGATTAGTGAATGTTAATCTTGATTAACAACTAATTAAGGATTAATAAACATAATTAACAAAAGATGGAGGAGCTTTAAGTTAATTAAACAAAACAAGAGGGGTCAAAACCTAATAACCTAAACTACACAAAAATCTAAAAGATTAGTATACTCCCATTCTTTTCATTTTACTTACAGAATTAGCAACCAAGAGAGGAAGAGGAGAGGAGTAAGGTTCGGCCACAGCTTAACAAAGAGGAAGTGTTGAAGCCAATTTTGAAACAACAAGAATAGAAAGGAAGCAAAATCAAGTGGTAGACTCCCTAACCTAAATTCTAATTCAAAAAATTTCTAAAATTGTTTTCCTTTAGGAATTGTGTGATTAGTATCATGAGCAAGTTAAACTTTCATGATATTATATGATGAAGCTTGAAGATTATGCAAGAAGCTTGAAAGAAAAAAGAGAAATGAATCAAAACCATGCTTAAAGAAGGCAGATTTAGTCTGTTGGTGGAGAACCCATAACTCTCTCTAGGAAACTAATTCGACAACAAAAATTTACCTAGTATACTAGAAAGAGACCTCTATATGCTGTAAAAATTTGGGACTTTAGAACATTATAGATAATTTATTAAAAATCATACAAGTAGGTTGGACAGAGAGTACACCCTTTTGGTCATTAGCCTATTTTTGCAAAAATTACATCAAATACTACATATATATGGCAATCTGTAGTTAAAAGGGCTTGACAAAATAAAATCATTAGAGTGGTCTAGTTTTTGAAATGAATATAAAGAAATTGTTAAAAACTTTTTAAATAAAGCCAAAATTGTTTAAAAGACGGTTATAACTATATTAAGTTGAAAGTGAGACATTAAGATTGAGATTACGTTGAAATAAGGTTTAGAAAGTCAAAACTTAGAAGTGATTAAAACTTCATTATGAAATAAGCTTAGAATGGTTGAATAATAGTAAATTATGAGAAGTTAATAACTGAACACAATGTTTTCAAGGAAGTTGATATGCAAACTCTCTGTAATGATCGTAGGTAACCTGAAGGCGTGAATAAAAAGCCAACCAAAAAACAGAAAAGTTTACGCACTATGTGCATCAATCTCCGTTTTGAACCTTTCGAACAGTATTTGCTTTTGTTGAGCTTCAAAATTCGATAATGTTTCATATCATGATTAACTAAAGAGTTGAGGTTATGTCAATTCAGCTAAGCTCTGATGATATAGCTATTTGTTAGATGAACGATTCTATTTGATTTGTTAAGTATCTATGATAATTGTCAATCAAATTGCTAAGATTGTTGATTTTACAAACCAAGTTTACTTGGGGCGGACTCGTTGAGCTTTATAACCGAGATGAACAACCTTAAATTATAGGAAAATTATATGAGAATGTCGGCTCGCTGAAGATATACTTTGAACTAAGGTGTGAAGATGAGGTTACATGTAACTGAGTGTACCACCTATAGTATAATATGGAAAGAGTTTTTGGTCCTTCTAACCACTCAATTTACTTTGATAATGATGTTGAAAGCATTGCGAATCAAAGCTTTTTAACCCTTTGAATCAAAGACTTTGGGTTCTTTTACTGAGATAAATCGTTGAATGCATTATGAGTCAAAACTTCATACTCCTTGAATCTGAGACTGAAATTTTCAATTATATTTACTCATTGTACAACAAACATTATAATTGTTTTGTTTCAATCTTTAGAACTTGCTGGTCAATTTGTTGCTCACTCTTGCATCTTTTATTTATTTCAGCCAGGTTAGAGGATTCAAGAGCTTCCGTAGTAGATAAGGATAAGGGTAAAGGAGTTTCTAAGGTAGAGTAGTAGTTTAGAAAGATTGTAATAGTGTATAGTTTCTGGATATCTGTATCTAGTTTTGTAATAGAGATAGAATTTGCCATGTAATGTATTAGTATAAGATCGAATAAGATAGAATCTAGCCGGACAAGGAGACAAGGATGCCATATGTTATAAGATAGTTTTGGATAGTAATATAAGCTTATGAAGTTACGATATTAACCACTGGCTCAGCTGTAGCGAATAAAGGAATTTGGGGCGTCACATATACTCCTTCCTTTCTGAAATATAAAGACCATTTCGACTTTTTTAAGTCAAATTTAGATATGTTTAAATTCATGTGAATCATGTGATGTTTTTAAAACTAGAAATTTTATAGTTACTAGTACTTTTTAGATAGTTTACAATTTTTAAAATTATACCGATCAAAGTTAGATGATTTAAATCACTTTTGAATTTAAAATATCTTAATTGACTTTAAAAAGACAAAATTGATCCTAATTTTTGTAACGGAAGAAGTACCATATTTCGAATTCAACTCCCAAAACTAGTTATGCTGATGACTAGGTTAATCATTTGACTAGAATATATTACTTACCTCCGGTTCACGAATACTACTATTCATGCTCGTCTAATTCTCATCCATTTTTTGTTTTATATGACAAATATATTAACAAGAGGAGTTTATCATAATACTTGCTTAATGCTTCAAGTAAATATCTCACCCCAAGACGGATTGTTGTTTATTGAAGTAATCTCAGACAGAAAAGGTCCAATATTTTGGGCCACAGGGACAAGAACAGGTGATAATAATGGGATAGCCAGGCTTGCTTCCTGGAAAATTAAAAGAGATATCACCATTTGTCAATTTCAAAACTTTAATAAAAAAGAAGAGTGAGAACTTCTTTGAGTGAAACTACATTTGGGGAGGGGGTATATGTGACGTTTTGCAAATATACAAAATGTAGTGCTTGAGAGCGGGCCTCAAAGAGGTCGGATAAGCGGTATAACAAATATATGCAATCAGTACTCTTCAATACATACTCATGTTAAGATATATTATTGATCTGCATCAATTATAGAAGCAGAATGGAAACAAACCAGTATATTTTTCATTGCTATACATCTACATGACAAGAAAAAGGTAACATTTACACAGTAATCTAAAAACTGTTGTCAAATTTTGGTGTTTAAGCAGTAATGTAGGTCATATCATACAGATTACATATTTCCGAAATTGGTATAAGACCATCTTATCATTTGATCACCACTTGTTCTGTACCTTTTTCTAGGCATTACACAAAGTCTATTTTAAAGAAGTAGATTTTCTCTCGACTGCTGCAAAATTTTACTAATGGTGTACACATCAGTATGTTGACCAACGTGTTCCACTTGACAACTTTGAGATCAAGGATTTTACTAAAAATCGACATAAATTATTGGACTCATTACTAATAGCTCTGAAATCAATAAGATATTAGGTTCAAGCTTTTTTTGTTTGCCATTCATTTGCCCATCATGTTGTTATTGCAGTTGCACTATACAGTGTGATGCACTGTGGTTCGTCTTCAGGCAAGGGTATATTAATGTTACCATTAATGCAGAACTTTCGGTTCGTGGACCAAAATGAGAACGTGTACGTGATACAATAGGGATAGCCTCATAATGCTTAGAATTAGGAGCTCTCTTATAGTCTAAATTCAATAAACTAAATATTTAGTTGTACCACAAGTTGATTGTCAAAATTATTTAGCACAAATATGATATTTAAGCATCCAAATAAAAGATGAGGATTCGGGAAAGGGGATTTGACACATATTTTATTATTATTCCGTTCCAAAATTTTGAGGTCAAACGATGGCATATTAAACTTTAAAATTGGTATGACTCACAAAAGTTTAAAATGAAATAAATTTTGTAATTAATAGCTTTTGTTTATATTATACAATTATAATAAGTGTATCAACTAAAATTAAATAAATTCACATCAATTTGAAGTTTAATAATTGTTTGAGCTCAAAATCAAATTTATCTCTAATTTGGAACGGAGGATAGTATTAAATATGTCCACACATATGTCTATATATAATAAAACATTCAACAAAATAGATATTACAAGTGAAAAACAACAAACATCCAACAAACAAAATAAGTTTCATGTTTCTATAAACAAGAAGTCATAAATAATACAAAAGTAATCAAAGATAATTCAAAACAAATAAGTTATAAAGAGAGTCCCCAGGAGGTCCAAAGAATTGGAGTATCTAGTACTAAGGGTGTAAATGAACCGAACCGAACCGAAATTCAAAACATTTGGTTCACAATTTATCCAGTATAAAATAAGGTTTGATTGAGGCTCATTTAGCTACCAAGTCGAGCACAATTCCGAATCGAGCCCGAGCAGTTTGAACTTTTTGAACGAATATGATCCGAGTATCAATAGAAAATTATAATTTAAAGAGGTTCGAGTAATTTATCGAATTTTAAAATTTGCTCATATTTGACTAATTTATATTTTGAGTCGAGCTCGAATCAAACCCAGGAATCGAGCCCAATATTTTGGTTTCATTATCTGACCTTATCGAAGACAGGGGATAATGGCAATTTTCTGGGATAATGAACAATCCCTGCTTCCTAGCATAGGAATGTTGGTTAGACCCCCCCTTCTTCCTAAGTTGGGATATGTGGAATAAAGGATAAATCCTAGCGGTTGGGAACAATTCCATCTCATAGGCCACTATTCCCATTTAGAAAGAAATTTAAAAGGTCTATAGAATTTAGGAGATAGTTTATTGAAATATATTGGAAGAAAGAAAATGAAAAAGAAAGACCCCATAAAAAATTATATAAAACCTTCATTAGCCTTTGGTAACCTGGATGTGAGTTTCAAGGTCTCATGAATTCTTCACTCAAAGAGTGAAGTGCCTAACTTAAGAATATTTTCTCTATGGTTTCATGTTTCTAGTTGTTTTTTGATCAACTTTTCTGAAAATAATGCAGCGTAAAACTGTTGGACCTGTAAGCTGCACCTTTAAATGCATCATGCATGGGTCAATCATCTTATCAACAGCCTAATCTGCTTTCAGAATTCAAGTTGATTTTGTACTACCAGCTTAGACAAAAGGGAAAAATAAAAAATAAACTGTCCAAGTACCTTATTGTTGAATGCCATCAATACATTCCCATTCCTTTGCACAGCATACCGTGAACCTGCTCAATAGTCAAGTCAATACTTTTATTAACTGCTGTAAACCAGATCTGCCAAAACCATAAAAGGAATAAGGAGAATTATCATGTGATACCAATCAAAAGATGAACTACAGATCCAAGAGAATGCCCAATGCCAAAAGTAGGAAGATCTTGAACCTGTGCAATATAACAACTTCGGTGGCAAAACTTTGGCACATAAACAAAACAAGTAATGTATCTTATATATTAAAACTCACTGTTTCTTGAAGAAATCTAAGACACCTATCAAACTTAAACTGCACTTCATCTGCAATGAGCAAGTGATCAAATCCACTGGCATAAGGTGTCGCAATCACCAATATACCCCTAAACCACAGAAACCAGACGAGTGAACGGGTAAGAAGGGCAAAAAAATCAATTTCTTGGAGATGACAATTTAATCCCTGATTTCCTGATCTCCCCCTTATCTCCTAAACATTTTTATTTTTTTAAGAAAAAGGATCCAATCTCAAACATAGCATGCAAGATTAAAACTTCTTATGCTTACACCTCACCATAATTTTTTTGTAGGATTAAAACTTTGTCAAAACCAATTTGTGGACTAATTGTTCACGACATAAGTATTATGCACACCAAATTTCAACACCATCGAAGAAATATCAATAGTGCTTGAAATTATGACAAAATAATTTTACGAAATCTGAATATATTTTAAATACTTGGATCCAATAGTACTTATGCACGCCAAATTTCGACACCATCGAAGAACGGGAAATACCTTATCAATAGTGCTTGAAATTATGACAAAATGATTTTACGAAATCTTAATAGTTCTTATAAACCGCTTTCTGGATTAGTATTTGTTGGAAATTTTATTTATTTTTAAATTTTTTTTGCTTTTGACTACTAAATAATTAATGTGACCTCCTCTATCTTGTTGTAGATTTGTTTCGCGCCACATGAAAGGGAAGCAGGCCACATGGAGCGAGAAACGATTCGAATGAACGACATGAGCTCCAAATGAATATGATTAAGTATAAAAAGTGTAAAGAAGTAAAGTGGATATAATTCCACATCAAAGCGCTTTATTTTATTTTTAAAAAAAAGCCACATAGGAAAATTTCTAATTTCTTAACGCGATTCTGAAAAAAATGGGCGGAATGGCCTGATTGTATATATTTTTAAAACAGATAATTGAATATTTTAAAAGCAGCGACTTTGTAAAAGTAATGAAATTTAGCAAACATGGGTCGACTCTTATGGCTCTATATATCAAAACAGTTCTTTGTTTGTTTGTTTTTCTTTCTTTGTGTTTTTTTCTTTTTCTTATTAGAAAAAGTATGAATTGCATAAGTTATTGAGAAGTTTAAGTGGATCCCTTCCATTAAGAACCACATATACATAAGGAGTTAAATTGAAGAGAGAAATGTGACTGGAAATTTTGTCGGAGATGGAGTACATAATGGATGTTCAAGCAATGAGAACCAAACACATAAAAAAACCCAAGCCGATAAACAGTATAAAGCCACTCACTTTTCTGAAAGGCGCTCTAGAAACAAGCGATAGGTGAGCTGAGGGGCAGCACCAACAAATATACCACCAACAAAATGTACAATGGACCTTGGTGTTGAGTTTCTCGGTTTCAATACCCATGCTCCCTGATATAATGACAGTCCTTTCACAAGAGTAATAATGAATATCAACCCAAGAAACTAAATTCAAGAAAATAAAAAAGTAATGTTACTCTTTCAGATTTAATCGATATTGAAGTGTAGTGCTTTCTTAGTTTTTATTTATTTATTCACTTTCTAACATTTCTTTAAAGGGCTCCTTGTCCTCCTTTTCTGTAATTACTCTTGTTTCTAATAAAATTCTTCTATTATCATTAAAAAAACAGAAAGATGAAAAAATGCATATGGTACTTGATGAGTTCTATTGAAGGTTACCTCAATTTCAGTCCAGTCTCCTGAACTACCCCCCCCCCCCCCCACCTATCTTGAGATTGTCTGACAGTCTCCGTAATTACTCTGCAAATAAACACGAGAAAAGTGTTATGGTCTCTCATTTTTACTTCAGGACTCAGGTAAGATACAGATACAAGAGATGATACATAAATTACATCTGACAGGTTCCTAGTAAGTCACTACAAATAAATATATAAAACCCAATTTAAGATGGTATCAGTTGCACACATACCATATTATTAACAACTAAAATAATAATGGAAAAAGCACAATCACCTAAAATGCACAAGAGTTAAAGTTAAATTCTTAATAAAAGAATATCTTATTGATGAATAGAGAATAAATTATAAAAAATGTGGGAAAATAAGTCCACCCAAAAGAAATCAAAGATAATAAACGTAAAAAAATTTGAGGCATTGGTGGAGCCCACAAGCACTAGCCAATAATCATTATGAATATTTAGACACCAAAAGAAACTACAAGTATATTGTGTTTATACACTTTTCTAATGGACTTTTGTGGGTGATTTAATTTTAATCTATCTATTCAATTTGTTTAGGATTTTGAATAAAATATATTATTTTTTGAGTATGTCATATGTGCGTCTCATTTTGCTAAGGCGAGCAAATAGCGCCTAGGACCCAAGAAATACCTTTGCGCCTCGGACCGCCTTGCACCTTTTTTTAATAATGTTTTGGATATCGGTATTGGTACCACTCAATACACAACAAAAAGCTATCTATTGCTTAGAAAATTGAAAAGGTACTAAAAAATAAAGAATAACTAAAATAATGAATTAAACACATGCAAAAATGTCAATTAATACTTATAACATTACGTGTCACATATCTTGTTAACATTTTCTTGATGCAAAATAGTAAATCTTTTTATATCTTGCATATACCAATATCGGATGATAACTTTACGTATTGACTGATATTGTTACGTATCAAACATTGTCGCTACCGCTACTTATCGGCTGATACCTACTAGTATCAGTCGATATTTTGAACCATGCATAGGTTGAGTCAAGTTTTCCTTATAAGATGGGTTGGAGTATCAGTTAATATCTTCATGTGAAAGTGAAATATAGGTGCTCGTCTGACCTATGCCCTCTTATATGCTTCTCCAAATGGTGGCAGCACCCACTTATGCACAATGTATACAAAAATGGCAAGGAGAAACGACAAAACTCCTATACCAATCAACTAAGCTCCACAACTATACATCCTCACCCGGCTACAACTTTTCGCCCCAAAAATTCTATAAACATCACACTCCAAGTTTAAACTCCCTAAAAAATAAGTAGAGGAAACAAAACATGGTATCATGACAATAACCTCTACGAAAATATTGATTTCCTTGAAGTTTTCTTTTTCCTTTAAGAAAGTAAAAAAGACAGATTTGATTGTAGCAAATTAACTAATGTTTTTAATATTACAAAATCAATCAAACTGTAGGCGAGGGCTGGTATTTTCACCCACTACAGTTGAGAAGTATGCAAGGCACAAAGGTGACAAGTGTAAATTTTTATAGTGAATTTCTCATAGCCCTCCCATTGAATCAGGTTTATATTATATGAGAATGAACAATCCTTTATTTCAGATTTTTTTTTATATATAAAAAACCATTTCTCTTCGGTACATAAACAGAAGTCTCAGGGTCATTGACAGTTGAAGACCATATACTTTAGGAGCCCAACAACGTACTGCCCACATGAAGGCTTAAAAGTTAAAAGGGGCAATGTAAACTTTAGCCACAATTTCTCACCTTCAGACTTAAATAATTGCTATCTAAAACTCTTGGTATAATGTTTTCAAGTATTACTTGGAAGATTTGACTATTGAATTAGTGTTTTGGTGAGACTAATGGCATCAAATTTCTACTTCAAACTATTTTGTCCAAGGATGATGCAATACCCGAAAAACAGTATTATATAATACCAGAACTCCATACTATTATATAATATTATAATCCCTCTGTAAATTATCAATAGGGATTAAAGTTTTAATATTCTTATCTTAACGACCCTATATGATCAGTTTACTGTATATAGTGTTATACTCTATAAATGTTAGGAAACACGGAATGAAAATCAAATTCACCCAACGTAACTGAGAAATCTTGAGCGAGTTCAGAGAGAAAGAAAGGTATAGCAGAGAAATGAGCATCAAAATTAATTCCTAGCACAAACCTCTCAATCTCGTTGTAAAGTTGAATTCCATTCCTTTCTGGTTGATTACTATCCGTATCATTGGAGTTGCAAGAGAGTCTTCTGCAACGTCTGAAATTGCAGTTTCTGGTAACAAGTTGATGATTGCGATGAAAATCATACAAGTGCACAGGACTTTTGAACAATTTAGACTCAGAGTATCGAAAGGCAATCTGAGGCGACGAAAACCAACTCGCCATATTCACTCTTTTTATCGTAATTGTGGAACAAATTTGAGTATATTATTATATCACTATTTCAGCAATTTCTTGTAAAAAAAATTGAATAATAATAGGCAAACTAAGTTTAAGTTTTATACTTGCAAATTTACGTAATTCACCATCGAACAATAATTTTTTTTTTAATTATTTTGTTAAACTAATTGAAAATAGTAAAATTGGTTCGAGAAAATTTTGTTAAATTAATTTGAATCTCTAGAAAAATCAAATCGAGAAAACTGACCTTTGGCAATGCCATTGATAATAGAAACTCTGGTCCACCTGACCATCCTCCTTCACATCAAGATAGCTCAACAAATTCCCATTTGGTACATACTCATAAATAAGAAAACACTCGCCCCGACCCTTTGAACAACAAAATCCTCTACTTTCATGTCTTAAAGTAGTAAGAATGTTCAGTCCCTTTAGGAACTCAGCTTCCTCCGACTTGCAGCTAGTTTTGGTTATGCTCTTTATCACAACAACGGATCCATCTCTTAGAATTCCGTTATAGACAGCTGCAAAGTTGCTCTTGCCCAGCAAATTTTTTCTGGAAAAGTACTGTGTAGCTGACTGAACCTCCAAAAACTAAAACTCTGCAAAATCTCTTGGGGACCCCACCAAAACGCCGACCCTCAGCCAAAGGATCCCAGTCACTTGAGTATTCAAGGCTGATAAGAGGAGAGTCATTCTTCCGGTAAACCTCCTTGGCCTGGTCAGTACTAAGACGGCTATCAGAAATATCAAATTCAATACCTAGTTTTTGTTTCCAGCGACGATACTGTGTAATGGCCAGAATCCCAATAACCGACAGTGCAACAGTTGTTAAAATCACTCCGGAAAAAATCGAAGCCTGAAAAGTTTTAGATGAATTTGAGCAACGTGTTTCACTACCGTTCAGCTATCCAAATGGGCAATGGTGTCGGCAACCCATTTTGGAGTTGGATAAAAAAACACGAATGTGGTTTAACCATTTAATAAATAAAACCCATGTCTATGTGGTTAGGGGATGAATCAGTTTTTCAGAATTCGAACAGAGAAGAAATAGCATATTGTCAATACAGAAAGCTCTGAAAGTACTGAGTGAATTCTTAGTTGCTTTAAATTGTGGAATTGAGCTTCGTTTTCATTCAAAAAGGATTGTAGTTCAAAGACGTCGCTGGGCCGTAGAGTACAAGATTCTTCCGCACCAAAGGTTAACACGATTCAAGAGGTATGTCATTTGGTTCTCGTTTTTATGTAAACAAGTAATAGCATGCATGTAATTAATCATTTATTGGTATCAGAGCATGTGTTTTTCGATCATATGTATTCAGTTGTATAATTAGAAGGATCAAATATAAATCCAACTTCTACTGCTATGAACATATACGTGTCTTCTTATACGTAGTTTTCTTGAGTTATATGTTATAATCTTAATTGTTATTAGTCTCGGAGATGGTTATGGTATATGGGTTAATCACTAGTTAATTTCCTTGATTTTTATCATGTTTAATTAACACGTAAATTTATTTATACATGCATATTTATTTAAAAAATATATAAAGTTCAATGTATCCCCCAACGTATCATATCCTATTTTTTGAGAAAATATTGTGTCCTAAGTCGCGTATTCCTAGCATGGTTCTATAATATGGCTTCTGCTTTGCTTTCATTTTTTTGGCTAAATCCATAGCTTGGAGTGTTGTGTTGATATGCTGTTCTCATCTTAATAAATGCAGAATATGGGAGATCATTCTCGGATGTTGTTCAAAGTGTGGAGCAGATACTTGAGAATTTGAATTCAGACCAGGTTTCCACACCGTCTAGTTTTAGATACAGGATTCCTCTTGACAGGTCAAATTCCTCAATCCAAATTTATTTGAAAAATTCTACGCCCAGATTCCATGTGGATTGTGGGGACACAGTACGACACAACAAACTAACTGCATTCGTTTTGCTTTTGATTCTTAAAGTTTTAGGTAGAATCTAGCTCACCAACTATACATGTCCAATTATTCTTGTAATAGGATATCATCTCTTATAAGCTTTTTAGTGTTTTTTGTTTCAGTTCGTTCTTAATGGCAGACATTGATATTGGGTCTTATTCTGGAGAAAGAGTCTAGTTTCCAAGCCTGTGAGTACGAGATTGAGTCTTACAAGATTTCCCAGCAAACCTATGCACCAAATGGAGAATTGTTAGGGAGTTTGGGAGTCCACTAACAAAAGCCCAATACACCTGTTGGACCTAACTTAACCCAAAGTTTAAGATGATAGATCTTGTGTTCAACTTTGTATATGTCAAACACCTCTGTTGGTCTATGCCAATTCAGATGTTACCTTAGCAAATCTGACACTTAACATGTGAGTCCCTACATGGACAAATTGTACCCCCTTGACTGTGAAGATATACTTGCAACATTTGACAATTTGAAACTTGATTATCACTTGAGCAGTTACGTGAAAACTCATAACTCAGCATGTTAAGGCATGCACATTATTTTACCAGTTACTTTAGAGTGTACCGTGATCATTAATATTGGTGGTTGTGATACCAATTTGTTAGGGTGTTTAGGGGAACCACTGAAGGACCAAGCCGCAATCCATGATCTTACTAGACTTTCAACTATTTCTCAAGTAATAATTAGGCCTCAACGTTTTGAGTTTTGAGTGTTGAGAGTTTTCAGCTCATTGCAAAAGTAATGTGCAAGCCTTTATTGGGGGTATATGTTCACATTTAAGGAGGAGCAATTCAACAATGTTAAACTTCACATGTGATGGTGGATATTTGTTAACTTCACATCTGTCATTTGTCTTCGAGTGTGAAGTTGATCGCTTAATATATAAGGCGGGGCTTAAATATTGGTTTAAGCTTTGAATCAAGTTGGGTTTAACAAAATTATCCAGTCCTTCAGGAGTTTCCCGACTCACTAACAAAAAGGTTATATACTTCATATGTTGGTCTACACCTTTTAGGTGTTATAGTATCGTTATTTCTTCTCTATACCCTTCAGTCATTTGCATATCAAGTTCGTTTTGTCATTTATTATTGCAAGTTTCTAATTATAATTATATCTACTTGATGGCTCTAAACCATGTTATACGCAAATGCATGTAATGCACTTCAGCTTGTACAGTTTCACAATTCATATGCAGCACCGATCCCTCTAATTACATCCTAGTCATTTGTGATGGACGTACTTTGCCGCCATAAAGTTCAATTCAGAAATTACTCGCTAGTGCGTGTGGGGTCTTTGAAATTAAAAGGAAAGATGTCTAGAGTGTTGGGATGATAGAGATTTTTAAGGTGACAAGCATTTGTGAACCAAGTACTTTAAAGTAGATTTCATTTTTGAAATTCCTTTATGTTGTATTTGGTCAACCCAAAAGCACAACAAGACATTGATGAAAGGATGAGAGTTTGTAATTTCACTTGAAAATTTAGCATGTATATGGACTGTGATTTGATAAGGTTTCAAGTTTAAACCATAAGTTGTGTGATTCTGACTTGTTGAACTTTGCCATGAAAATCCAGGAAATATAAAAATAAAATAAAACAGTTTTTTTGGTTTGTATTTACATGAATTTTAGAAATCATTTTTTGATGAACTTGTCTGTTTTCTTTTCATTAGATTTGTCTAATTTTTTTTATTGAAGTAAAAAAAGAAGCAAAGAAAAACACAAATTTTGCTTGCTTTCATTCTTTATTATTCTGATTTACTTTTGATTTTTTATGTGTTTGTTACAGCAAACCTCAACCATGCTGCATTTACTTGGACTCACTTCAAGTACAGATCATAAACCTATACATGAATTTCTCGTCAAAGTAAGCACCTGATAGTTTTGGATATCCTGAAGAATGTAGCTAAATTATCTTTTGTGGACATTTGCTTATAATTTTTGTTAGACAAATTACAGTTTGATGCTAATGCTACTACTTTTGCTTCTGTAAGGCTTCATTCAAATGGTTAACACTCCTAATTTTTTATCTCTCACTTATGACCAAAAACTGAAAAACATGTATATCTGGTTTTGAACTCAGTAATTTAGCACATCCCTAGATTCTGAATTTACATTTTAGAACATTTTGTCTTTGTTTGTATACTCATTATTGTTTTAATTTATATATAGAAATCTTCATTTCTTGAGGAGTGGCTTAAGGTGATATGCTTTTCTCTTGAGGAGGCAAGTAGTAGACCAGAGGTAGAACATAATTCCACCACGAACCAAAAGAAAGAGGTAATATGTAAAGTAATACATTCACTAGTTGAGATCTTCAAAGGTAAAAACCATCATAAAATTGCACAAAGGTTTGACAAGCTGGGCAGCATAATGTGAGAAAAGCGTGATGATCGGCATTTTTCAAACCTCTACGCATTATCTTCAGCCCACAAGACTTTGAGGACCAGTTCTTTTCTTTTGCTGGCTTAGAAGATCAAGCCTGAACTTCTCTTTTAGATTATAACATGTTGACAAATCAAGGGAGTTTTGCTCTGGTGGTGGTGGTGTTGTAGGGCATCAAAGTAGTGAAAAGAGAAGTTTGGTGGGAAATTTTTGGTACATGGCTGGGACTTTCGGATAAAACATCATGCTCGTCTTATCTTGAATTTACTCTCGAGTTGTACAATCTTTAACTTCAGAGACAACATTAGTAGTTTTCAATTTGTTTTCTTAAGTTACGTCATCAAATTTTCCCCGATAGGTTCTTGCGGTTTTGCAAATGATCAAAGAGAATTATGCATGTTTGAAATATGATGTTCTAAACTTGGATCATTCAATACCTTTTTTCAGTCATAACATATTGTACATTCAAACTGCATGAAAAATATAAAAGTGATATCAGACAAAAGTATGAAAATAATCTTCCTATTTTTGATGCGGATATACGGAAAGAGGTTTCAGGTGGTATTAAAAAGGGACGAGTGTTTGGTTTCGGTTTGAGGATCTAAAATCAAGTGGGTTAAGTTAATCGATTTCTACAAATGCCTCTACATCTTGCTTGACTCCCTCACCTACATCACTTGACATGCAATCTCTCATCCTTGCTACGATGTATATGTATGTATATATATATATACACACACACACACACACACACAAGTATGGCAATCCCTAATTTATAGTAATGTGTACACACTAATATAGGAACTACAATTATGGTAACAATATCTTATAACAATTACTAAAGTTATCTACTGTTCATTATCAGTATTGAACTAGAATACAATGGTCTATAGGCTTTAGAAATCATTCTTCCTTTGCTTAGGTATTTACATATTGTGATCTTATATTCTCATGTTTATTAAGGTATGGAGAATATTCATGCACTTTATGAACTGGATTTCCCAACATGTTCATATGTGTATGCGTGATTTGACCTTGTCGTGATGCGTGTGACTGTGTGAGTACAATGTACCAATTACTTTTCAATGTATTACTTGAAATTAGTTCATGAAAAATGTGTATTTCTCAATTTTGTGGATTATTTCTCTATTGATCTTTTTTATAAGCTCTCTATTGAATATTTGTAAAAGTGTATATAACATTTTTTTTTTACTAAAGTTGACCTGTGTCTCATGTATAATATTTGAATAGCTTGCCTCGGAATGGATAATTTTAGGAGTCATATCTATTATTATTGTATTAGCCATTTCAAACTTAGCTGCTTGCACTAATCTGGAAATAACTTAGTTAGAAGGGTAAGTTGTCTTGTTAAGTGCTATATTAGATGCCAACTTATTTTTGTTAAGGGCATTTACCCACTTCAGCCATTCCCCTTGATTTCCCTAACCCTTTTTCCGTTATTTTGTACATATAAAATGTTTTATAACAAAATAGTACTTCTTCGCTCCTTGTGACAAATTGGTATTTTCATTAAGTCAATTAATCTTTCATTGAATTTTTAATAATTAATATTATATGACGTTAGTTTTATGGGATGGGATGGGATGGGATGGGTGGGGGGAAATCACATAACATTATATGAAATCATAATTCTAGGCATTGCTATAAGAGATGGAATTATGATTCAATTGATTATGAGTCAATTGACAAAACGGAGTTTTTGGATTGTTGAAGAGGAGGAAAAACCATTTCTTAATTATGGTGAGCTAGAGAAAATAGTTTATGATAAAGGGGTGATACCTCATTTGGAAAGGCAACGACGTCGTCCTTGTGAGTCATGAAGGTGAGAAATATTTACATTATCAATATTAGATTAGTATTTGTAAAAGTTGGAATATTTAGTCCTAGGGAACCAAGTTCTGCTGCCTTGTAATGTTTCTTCTTGGTAGCATATGCATAATGCATGTACTTGTTCTCCCATATTTAAAATCCTCACATGCCTATCTTTCTTCAGTTCACCAATTTGTAGCTAGTTGCATATTTTTTAGTGGTGCATTTGTCTTCAGTACTCCATTCTTTATGTTGGTTGTAATAGAATTGGATGCCCTGTATAAACCCATTCCATTTATTCCAGCAGTAGCATCTCCATGTAATTAGTAGTAATAGCCTGCATCAATTTCTGCTTGAAATTAGTAGTAATTAGTATTTAGTAGTAACGGTCTAACAGTGACTAAATTCTACATCACATCACAACTGCAATATGAATTTTGTTTGTGTTTATACCAATACGGTCCTTGTGGTCCTTTATATGATTGCAAAAGCAATAGATCAAAACACTACAACTTGAAGTATGGATTCCATTACCTAAAAATCTTCAAGATTTTACATCAATATGTAAGGGTGTGATTTAATTCACTACTGAAACTGTTTGAATGCACTTCACTTGGTTATATTAGCACTTTGGACACACACATAGTTCGATCAGCAATTTAGCTCTTTTATGTAAAGCATTTATGGCGTAATCTACACATGCATATGAAATTTAGTTGTGTTCCCAGAAAAAACATGCCTAGATTACATAGATATACATAATTAAGGTGTAGTAATCTCTACCTTTTAAAACAAGTGTGATACATGCATATGAAATTTAACGAAAAAAGTTGTGTTGCTTAGAAAAAGCATGCCTAGATTGCACTGGTATGCATATATTAAAATGTTATACAATACAATATCTCAATGCACATCTCCATAGCTTGGGCATGATTTTTTCAGCCAATGTTATACAATACTAAATTTTCTTGTCTATTTGTTTTATGTAGAAGTGAATGAAGAAGAAGACATTGTGAATTTAGATATCAGATGATGATGATTTATGTTTTTTGTGAATTGTCATGGATTTTATTTTAGTAATTTAGTTGAGACTTTGTTTGGTATTTTAGATATGTTTGCATTTATATTTAATCAAACACTTGAACTTGTGGTTGAATTTCCGAATTTGAATGTATCCTAGAGATGTTTATTTTAAGATTATGAGTTAGATTAAGATCATGGGTTAAGTCACTTGGGTAATTGGAAAAGTTCACGAGTTATGATGAGTCATGGTATAAAATGACTTAATCACTTAACTTGGGCCCGCTACCAATGCGTGAGTTTTGGCGGCTCGGCGTCCAAGGCGTTGCCTTACCCTTCTCCAATGCCAGGACGCCTAGTCGTCGCCTAGACGACGCCATGGCGACGGCTTGACAACTATGGATGATATATTGTTGATATTGTGATACATTGTTGTTTACATTTCAGTTTTTAAATTGAACTGTTGAACTGTTTACTATTGAACTATTGAACTATTGAACATAGACTGTTGGACTTGGTTATTTTGTTTGGAACTTTGGATTTTCTTTTGAGCATTTTGGAATTTGGTTTATGAAATGGATCCAAACTACTAGCTTTAGTGCTTGAGTTTGGAATTTGGAGTTTAAATATTTGGCTTGCAGCCTTGACTTGATAATGCACAACCAGCAAGGAAACTAGTTTGGTGTAAAATCTGAAAAAAGATAAGTTTCTTATCTTTTTTATTTTGACATTTTCTTTTATTTTTTACAAGTTAGTTTTTTACTTGTTTCTAACTCATCTTCTATATTTGCAGGATTTAAGCTTGGACTTTAGGCCTTGGATAATTGATTTGCAGAAATACAGATTTGCAGTCATGTCTCATGAAAACTAGCTTGGTATAAAGTCTGAAAAAAAAAAGTTTCTCATCTTTTATATTTTGACATTTTCTTTCATCATTCAAATGCCTTCAAGCTAGCTGTAATTCATCATACTAAACCATCACATCTAGAAGACTGCTGGTAGTTAGTGAGGATTTTGAACTTGATTTACCCATTTGATGATTTTTTTTTATCAATCTTGATTTTATCTGTATATATGTATATGCAGTTTAGCTTCTTTTTTGCAACAGTAATGCTTTGTTTTGAGATTTCCTAAATACTTAGACAAGGCATATAAGCAAGCAAGCTTACCTCCACATTATGATGTCTTCTTGCCATTTATTTCTCTTTGCTTTTCTCTATCTAATGACTCTCAATGTGTATATATTAACAGATAAATAGATAAATGTACATATAAGAGGCATGCATTTTGTTCCCAGGTGCAGAACACATCCTGTTTAAGGATGTGTGTTTGTTATGCTTTCTTTCTTGCAATACTCTTCTTTGGCACAGACTGATGGGAATAAAAGTTCTGTCCACAAGCTTCTCTGGAACAAAGAAAATACGTGCTTATGCTCATTGTGCAAGAGAATCGGTAAATTTTCAACAACAATAACAACTAAATATTGTAATCATAACTCATTAGGTCTGATGGCTCTACTGTTGGAGCATGGGATTTCACAAACGTGGAATCTCTTGTACAATATACTGTCAAAAAGAATTACACTATCTATGGGTGGGAGGTAGGTAAATGCCGCAAACTTATAGGAAGATTATACTCAGAAACATGCAAATACAATTATTAACATTATCTCATATCATTTCAGGAAATGAATTGTGTGGAAGTGGAGTAGGGGTAGAGTTGTAGCAGATCAATACTCCTCGGACACAATCTCTCTACAAAAGATAGTGCAAGATATCTACAAGGGTGAAGAATTTCAGTCACAAATCATAACACCAGGAGGATTTTTGTATGCAAATTGGTTCAAAGAATTTCTTGGCAAAACACCCAAGTTCGATGTGGTTACCCACCACATATAATCTTGGTCCAGGTATGTTAATAGTAACATAAATTGGTCATGAGCTGATTTATGTTCCTATGGTCCTGTTTACTACGACCTTCATATATAATGACAAATGACGCATGAAAATAAGTGCAGATTGGATAAAGTATTTGTGTATACTCACAACAATGCAAGATATATGATTTTCGGTGATATATATAATTTTGTTTTGTTGATATTTGTGGTAATTGCATAATACATATATATTTTCAAATTTTTAACTCTACACTTTTGCAGGACCCATTGTGGAGCACCATTTACAGACATTGCATATGGCTTTCTGACTTGCCATATACTGCAAATGGATGATACATCTTCAAAAACTGGTGAAGAAGGAATTAGACTTGTTAGAAGATGTGTTCATGCTTCTAAATCACTTCTCTTCTTCTGTCTTCATTCATTCTTGTTTTAGGCTCTTTGGTTGAACCTCCACTCAAACTAGTCACTTTCTGCAGATATACAAAGATTGATAAATAGCTCTTGCAAATACTGATGGAAATACTGATGGAAATAAAGCGAGGGAGATGTGTATGTACGAGATCGGATAAATGTAATGATGTTATTATACTATGTATAAAGTATAAATAGCTCTTGCAAATACTGATGGAAATAAAGCGAGGGGGATGTGTATGTACGAGATCGGATAAATGTAATGATGTTATTATAAATTGTATCATAGTATGATTAATATTGTAAATTTATCATTGTAATTTTTGTAACACATGTATTTTTTATATATAAATGAAATTGAAGTTTTTCTAAGTTTTCATTTTTATGTCTCATTTTGATGTGATTCATCTCAGACTTGAGCTCTAATAGAAAGGCTCGCGAATAAACGAGTCGAGTAGTATCGAGTAATTTATCGAGTCGAACTTGATCATTCTTGGAAATTATCAGTTTGAATTCGAGTTGGGTTTGAGCATTAGGGTGTTCGAATCGACTTGGGATTATTTTCATTCCTCCCCGTACTCTACTCGAGACTTGCAAATAACTAGTCAAATTGTTTTTAGTTGATTAAGTATTCATTTATTAATCATCAAAGCACTATGAAATAAAAATATAAGAGTACACACACACACATATATATATGAGATGAATTTTTTTTTTAAAAAAATCAGCATCCATTCTTGTAGAGTATTCGACCGCAGTTTCATTTGATCATTTCATCTCAATTTTTTCCTTCCTACTTGTATTTATTTACTTGATTATTAATTTTTCTAGTCAAAATTTTTAGTATTAATTTTGTCTCATATGTAACATTTCCTCTTCTTCTTTTTTAATCGGTTTTGGGCCAATCTTTTAATATCCATTATTTATACCGGTCCGGATTTGTGTGTGCAAGTAAAAAATTACAAGCTAATTAGTGGGGAGATAATTTAAAAATGAGTGAGGAAAAATTATAATATATTTTTTTTAAACTGTGTTGCATAACTTCAAGAGATGTACTGATTTTTTCTATCTCTCCCCCCATTATAATATTAGGAAATATTGTTTGAATTAAAAATTACATAGTCTTATTAATGAGTTGAGTGGTATCCAGCTCTACTCCTTTTATGGAGTATTAAAGAATAGATAATCGAGAGTTTTGTCTGCTATTCATTTTTTTTCTCTATCATATAGAGGACTCCATTTTTCTTTCTAAATTTCTTTTCTTCTCCTCTTTCGCTCACTCTTTCTGCAATCCGAATACTATCAGCAGCCACAAGCGGACACCAACTAAAGAAGACCGAGTTCACTTGGCTTCTCCATCTTGACTGGTAGTGGTAGATGTACTCGAGCGTCATGTAATCGAAGCTGGTCAGAATCGATCGGGCTTTTTGGCCGGAGGTAGCTCGACCAAATCGGAGGTCCGACGCGCCTTCACGCTCCGCTTATCTATCCCTGCGGTTATTCCTCCCCTGCTGTTCGGAACAGGTGTACAGTGCGTACGGTTGGGGTTTGGTGATGGTCGGAGCCCCATTAATGGACGGGTTTTCAGGTTCTCTCAGGTTATATGGGTTCCGTCCGGTACATGACCGTTTCCCGCTGTTCTTTACCCTTTTTCGCGCGGTTTCTTCTCGGTTTCTTTAGGGAGAAGCGTAAAACCCTCCCAATTCGTGGCTTTCCTCAACTCCGAGCTTGTTTCGATGGGAGTTGTTGAAATGGTAGAAAAAGGAGAGATTAGGAGACTGGTGGATGCGTTGATTGGTCCTTTGGAGTTGTTTGACGGGGCTGCAAACGAGGCGTTTGGGAGAGAATGTTGCCGGATTGTTAAACGCGGTGAAGTGGAGGAACTTGTTGATTTAATGGGATTCTCGGTGGTAATTTCTTGTTTTTCATTTTCTTGTATTCTTATTTTGTGATTTCTTTATTAGCGTCTCTTGTGATTTTTTGTAGCCAAGGAGATAACTTGCATTGTACAGTTTGTCATGACAGATGTTTTGTTGGTTCAGGGTTTTATGTTTTGATTTTTTTGTTTTGTTTTGTTGTTTTATACTATGCATATACTGCCTACCATAAATTATGTGCACTCATGTCTATGCATCTTCTTAGTTCTTCAACTTGTTCTTCTTCTTAGTATATTCAGTTTGAAGTATGGAACTAAATTAATATATAATCTATCATGTCATCCTACATATTTGTCTTCTTTCTTTAAGACTTTAAGCATGAACCAGGTCATTTTTTTTCCAACAAGTTTCCTTTCCTGAATCAATTGCTATGTACTCCATTATTTTCCTGTTTAGAAAAATTAAAACAATTATTAATGGGTCAGCTCAAATATGGCTTTTGTCTATAACTACTACACCCAGCTTGCTGGCCAATTTTGTTTGCCGACTTTAATTATCCTAACATAACTGGTTAATTTTCTTTATGTTCTCTCTTGCTATTAAATGTTGCCATGAATGGTTGTACTTATTGTTTCGGATCTGAAAAAGCAATCCTAATGTTCATAAATTTTGGTCATTGCATATCATCTTGGTACATCCAGCAGAAACAAACCAACAGATTCTAGTTCCTGGCTTATGAACTTTGATTTTGTAAATGATTAACATTTATTGTAGCTTATACATTATTTATTTGTGGCATCCCAAAACAATTCATATATGAGCTTCCGAAACACCAAACTATTTTGTTCAACGCAAAACAAACATTATAGCCATATCATGTGTCATTTGTTAATATAAAATCTACTACGTATTTTTAATTGGAAATTTGTGTGCAACCAACCATGTATAAACACCATATCTGTCCCAAATGTGAACTTCAGCCTTCATGATGCATGTTAAGGTTTGTTGCAAACACTTAAAAATGTCATCTTTTGATGATTTTAATAGATAAATGTAAGTGAAACATATAATATCTTGTCAACCTGGAAGTGGCCTTAGGTGAATGTGATTTCATTTCTTTGTCTTTTATTATGCTCGTTTGATCAGAATTTTGTTTACCGTAGATTTTGCAAAATAAAGGCATACCTTCTTAAATGACATTACCCCTTAAGTAGCATACCTATTTAAGTCTTCCCTGTTTTTTCTTTTTTTCAGTCTCTCTCCTCACTTGTGTTTGTCCAAAACAAAACCTGAGCTATGAATGAACATACTAACCTAGGTCGCAAAATTCAAATTATAGAACACGGAGACCAAGAATTGAAGTCTATGCCCAGATCTTCCTTGTTGTTGTTGAATCGAACATACAGTCTTCCTTGTTGCTGTTGAATCGAACATACGATCTTCCTTGTTGCTATTGAATCGAACATACGATCTTCCTTGTTGCTGTTGAATCAAGAAAACTTGACCCTTACAAGGTAACATGTTCTTTTGTCTGTTATTTGCCTAAATTTTGGAATTAATTCCGACTGATTTGGATGTTGGGTAGGCTGGTGTTGTTGCAGTTTCAGAATTTTGTTTGGGGGGTGTTTGTGATGTAAAGAGCTGGTTCTTTTGTTGTGGTATAAGTTTCAAACAGTGAATGTTGAAATGCTAAAAGATGGAATTTTTATTTCTTACTTTATAGGGTTATCAAATCTTGGAATTAATTTGGAGTGATTTGGATTTTGGACATATAATCTTGCCCAATTGGATGCCCTTGACAATGATGCGGCTGCAAGAATTGCTTCTGTGGAATTTTGTTGAAAGTTAAAGACCATTACAAAACTATCACCAAAATTATGGTATTGTGCTAGCTTACTAGGCTAACAGTCTAATCAAATGGTTTGCATTGTTCATATCTTAATGATCATAATTGGTTCAGCACCATGATTCTGAAATGACTGCTCCACTAAATGATCTTTATTTAAGCCAACTATATATGCTTTGGTAATCCCAGGAGCACCTTGGTGTTTGTTTTTCCCGTGTTCTTAAAATGCCATTGGAGTTGCTTGCATCTCGGAGGTGTTCTTTGTTGGTAAATATGGGCTTTTCTATCTCCTGTTCTATATTGAGTATAACTGATTACTGTTGTATTTAGAGACTTGTAGAATGGTGGCTTGCCACCTTTAGTGCTCAGGACTTTCTCATCACAGTTCCTATTGATTTAGTTGGTAACTTTGCTTGTTGAGACTGTTTGGTTGACTTCAAGTATACAGGTGTTTTATATATACTTGTACAACTTGTGACGCTTTGCCATTTTCAGTCTAGTAGCATCTTCTTTTGTAAATATTAGCTATTTATATAGGATCTTCATTGAGGTAATCTGGACTCAACACAGTCCAAATTCCTGACAAAACCAGTAAGCTTAGTTTAAAACAAAATTAAGAATACTAGCTTTTATCACTAAGTGGACTACCGAGTTAATATTACCGACCTCTCATTTGCCATATGTCTTCTAGTTATATCCTCTCTCTCCTTAGCCTTCTGTTAGATGCCAGGCTAGTGTTGGCCTTTTAATGTTTCCTGATATAAACTGAAGTTCTTGTTAAGCTATTTGACAAAACATTATTTTGAAAGTATGTGCTTCAGAGGATTAGTGTTTCTGTTTTGCATTTCAGCATGCAGATGAAGAATTTAAAATTAGCTGAAAGCGGGTTGCAATCACAAACATGTTTGGTCTTGGTTTCATTGGACCATTTTGCCACTTCTGGTCTGTTTTTGATTGTTTGTTTATTCTTATTCCATTATGAATTTCTCTGATTGTGACGTTCTTTTTACAGTCTTTGAGTGTTCACTTTAGTTTGCATACCTTCTTTCCTTATAGATGATTGTCTGGCAATACAGTGGTTATAAAAAGTTGTGAGGTGCTTCACCAAGACTTTGCTAATAGAGGTCCTCTAACACCTTCTAACTTCTTGGTAGTGCTGTTTTGTATTCCCTAGAATGCTTCATAAGTCTGCTGAAGGGCTTTTAAGTGCACAAATACTATTTCAAAAATCTGCAAAATATTTGAGAAAATATACGTATATATTACAGTAGAATTTCAATCATAAATATACGTATATATCCTTGAGAAAATTAAGAGGTTCATATAGAACTAAATATCTCTACATTCCTAAAAAAAACATCTCAACATTAAACGTGTTTCATTTAAAACAACTGGAATTACAAACACAACTCTATTATTTATAGATATAAGCTTCAGATACCTTGGTGGATGCATCATATCTTTTCTAAAAGGGAACTGGCTAATTCGAATTTCACAGATTAGTTGACAGATAAAAATTGAATATCTTACTATCTATATGAGATGAATGTGTTGCTCTGTTCACTTGTGGGAGGATTTTCTTATTAATATTTTCTCCTTTTTTGTGGTATGTATGAAGGTATGGACCTTTTTAGTAGGGTTGAACTCGAACTATAACCTAATTCAGTGCGGATAGTGGATACTAAAGTGGCAATGGATGGCCTGATTTTTGGACCCTTTGATTTGCTTGTATTCCTCAGTTACATGGGATTCTCCAGTGGTAAGAATGCTGCTCAAGTGAAGGAAGATTTGAAAAGGGATTTCCGCCTGCTTTTATTTTGCAAGTTTTCTTGCATGATTCAGATTTTGGTGAAGTTTTCCAAGTGGCGACTGCAAGGGAAGGAGGTTTCAGCATACCGCCAAACTACAATCTCTATATGATTATGTCGATTCTTTGGGTTGCTTAGAGGCTGAGAGTTGCACCCTTTTCTCCAACTTTCCTTGTGTTGTATATGGACAAGACAAGCTCTCCTTGTCTTTGGAAGAAGCAGGACTACATCCTCAGGCCAGCCTTTTTGTGGAGATCAACTCGTAAGAGCGAAGTTTTTAAGGCAATGTTCAATGTGATCAGAGCTAAATATATACTACTACATTTATCGACTCTATTTAGACAATATTGTGGATGTTTGATCTTAAATTAGAAAATAATCAATTTCATGTACACTTGAAAGTGATCCAAGCTTGCTTAATTTTGTTATTGATAATTATTTGCTGAACTCTGCTGGCTATTTTGTGAACCGGACAAACTCATGATCGTGTTGGCTCTCCAGTCAAGTAAACTAGACATCTCAACATATACACATCTACAGAGCCTCGTCTCATAAGAAGCTTTGCACGATAATTATGAGTCTATGACTGCTATAATCCTTTAATTTAACATCTAACCTTAGTCTGAATTGCTCCAGTAGCATTATGTACTTCATGCAACCAGGTGCAATTTTGTAAAGAAAATCTTTCAATCCTGGTGCATATTTTAGCCAAAAACTTGGGTGTACAATGAGGTAAATCATAGAGGATTACGACATCAAAAAGAGTTTTTTTTTTTTGGCATATTCATGTAACTTGGGGAGATTGGATTTCAAATCAACACCTAATTTCCATTTTATGAATGAGCCCAAAACTTGGTTACTATAAGCTTGACTCGCAATGAAGTTGCACAATATTCACCGGTCATCGTGACAAACTTAGTAATGGTAAGAGATCCATTAATTAAAGATATTATAAAGAAAGTACTTTTGTTTATAATTAAAGATATTGTAGTGGAGCTTGGGAGAAACCCCATGAGAGAACATAACCATACTTCAATAGCATAAAAAAAGCATGCCCAAATAAGAGAAATATCCATAATTTGTAAACACGATTGATATTACATCTGAAACCACATCATCTCAAAAAGTTAACCTAGTAGGTTTATGGTACATTAGAGCATATATATATGTACTTAATGTTTCTCTTTGTGTTTCGATGTGGGACTTTACTATCACGCGGTACCTCAACAATCTTCTCCTTAACGCGCGATCTCTCCATCCACATCGACACCAAGCTCCTCCTTGAACTTTAACCATACTCAGCATTAGCCCATACGATAAACCAGTAGCCGGCCACAGGCAAAGGCCACTGAGGCAACCACCACCAGGCCCACATGGTTGAGGGGGGGCCCAAATTTTTTATAAACTTATGTATTTATGTATATAAAAAAAATAAAATAATAAAAAGAATAACGATATTATGCATTAAAAATGATATGTTAGAAAACATTAAATATGATAGTATAATTGATGATTTTGCATCTAAAAGTGCAACAAGAGACATTTTAAATGATGTTTTGTGATTTAAATTTCATTGGGCAAAACTAAATAAATACCTACTGTAGTTGATAGGTTTTACTGATTATACCATTGAACTTTAAATTTTTCAAATTACACTACTAAGCTAATTATTATTTTGAAATTGGGTCATTTCGTTAAAAAAAATAAACGGACGTTAATTTTTTATCTACAAAACTAATGAATTACCCACTGTAGTTGACACATTTTATTGATTACACCATTGAACTTTTAATTTTTCAAATTACCCCATCAAACTAATTAAAAATAATTATTATTTTAAGTAAAAAATATTAGAAACTTTTTTTTCTTCATAAAATGAGTAGAGTTTCATAAAATATAGATTCAAACAAATTAAAGTGATTTTAAATTAAATTAATGTCTACTTAATTTTTTAACAGAATGACTCATTCTTAATATTAGAATTTTTAAAAAAACTAAAAAATAGAAATTAAAATTAAAAAAACAGTAAATGATAAATAAAAAAATTGATTCAATTTTTTCAAAAAAAGAAATTAATAATTTTTATAAATAAATATTATTTTCAAGAAAAATTTGGAAAATTCTTCATATTTTAAAAAAAATGAGTAAAATTTTAATAAATATAGATTCAAAAAATAAATTTTATTTTCAAAAGAAAAAAAGAGATTTTTTTAAATCAGTAACGTTTCATAAAATTTTAATTTTTTTAAATCTATATTTTATGAAACTTTACTCATTTTATGGTAAAAAAATTTAAAGATTCTAATATTTTTTACAAAAAATAATAATTGTTTTTAAAAATAATTAAAATAATCATTTTTTAATTAGTTTAATGGGGTAATTTGATAAATTAAAAATTCAGTGGTGTAATCAGTAAAACGTGCCAACTACAGTGGGTAATTCATTAGTTTTGTAGATAAAAAATTAACGTCCGATTATTTTTTTTTAACGGAATAACCCAATTTCAAAATAATAATTAGTTTAGTGGGGTAATTTGAAAAATTAAAAGTTCAATTGTGTAATCAGTAAAACTTGCCAACTACAATGGGTATTTCATTAGTTTTACTGATTTTATTGATATTTTTATTTTGTAGGTACATGTGAAGATTCTTTGCTTCGATGACATTTTAAAGTGTTCTTCCTTATCTTTTATAAATTCTTATAATTTTAATAAAAATAATTAATTGATAATTTATTTATTTTTTAATTTAATTTGTATAAGTGGGCACACTTGAAAATTTTGTCCTGGGCCTTAGAAAACTCAGGACCGGCTCTGCGACCGACCCTCTTCAATTCACCAAGCTCTCCCTTGAACTTGAACTATATTCTTTTTAGCATTAGCCCATACAAGCTACCCTCTTCAATATCTCTTGTTTGATCCACCAAGAGCCTCTACTTAGGCCACATTATTTTTGCAATAAGATTGCTTGCATGATTAATTGGCCGGAACCAAAAACTGTAAAAGCTCTCAAAAGGATTTTTGGGACTCACTGGGTACTACATAAGATTTATAAAAAATTATGGAGAAATTACCAGGCCATTAACTAAACTTATGCAGAAAGATCAGTTTCATTGGGATTCTGAAGCTTCCACAACTTTCCACAAACTTAAGTTGACTATGAGTTCCTCTCCTGTATTGGCTTTACCTGATTTTTCCGAACCTTTCATTATAAAGACTGATGCTAGTTCTAAAGGAATTGGGGCTGTGTTAATGCAAGGAGGAAGACCATTAGCTTTCTTGAGTAAGGCTTTGGCACCAAAACATACGGGTTTGTCTGGGTATGAAAAAGTGATTTTAGCAATTATACAAGTTGTGTCTCAATGGAGATCTTATTTTCTTTAAACTCATTTTATTATCAAAACAGATCATCAGAGCCTCAAGTTCTTTATGGTACAAAGGCCAACTACATTTTTGCAACAAAATTGGTTGAGCAAGATGTTGGGCTATGACTATGAAATCACCTACAAAAAAGGAATTATCAGTACTTATGAAGGAGATGAACACATTCAGAATGTAATACAGCAGCTGAGTATACAACCAGATTCCAAGCCTCATTACACTCTGCAAAACAATGTCTTAAGGTACAAAGGAATGATATATGTTGGAACACAAACTGATCTCAGGAAAAAACTATTTCTTGAGTTTCATGCAAGTCCTCTGGGGGGGGGGCATTCTGGAATCGAGGCCACCATTAAAAGATTGGAGCTTATTTCACTTGACCTAATCTCACAGAACACATTAAGACATGGATTAAAGAATGTGACATTTGCCAAAGACATAAAACTGAGTGTTCCATATCCAGGATTATTGCAGCCTTTGGAAGTTCCCAACAAACCTTGGACTAATATTTCAATGCACTTTATTGAGGGCTTGCCTAGTTCTGAGGGCAAAACTGTTATACTGGTAATAGTTGACAGATTCTCCAAATTTGCTCATTTCATTGGACTTCAACATCCCTATACTGCCAACTCAGTAGCTAAAATATTCATTGACAACATTTACAAAATTCATGGCTTGCTACAGAATATTGTTACAGATAGGGACAGGGTGTTTGTTAGCTCCTTTTGGCAGACATTATTTCGACAATTGGGAGTGCAGTTATGCCTTAGTTCAGCATATCATCCCCAGTCTGATGGGCAAACGGAAAGACTGAATAGATGCTTGGAATGCTACTTAAGGTGTATGGGCTGTGAGCACCCAAGGAGATGGTTATCTTGGCTCAGTGGTGGTATAACACCAACTACCATACAGCTTTGAAGTGTACACCATTCGAAGCTTTGTTTGGCTTTCAGCCCCTCATCTCAACTTTCATCATGCTGAAAAGACCAAGATTCCAGTTGTGGATAGATTTATTAAGGAAATAAGTGTTGTACTGGCTTATTTAAAGATTTATCCTTATTGGCGCACAATTATATAACATAACTCATTTCCTCAACAAAACTTCTAGACATTGCCAATAGTGCTAATTAATAATATCCTTTCAAATAATATGAGTTACTATGCCGTGACAATTATTGATTTAATGATGTGGAATACTATGCAGTTGTTACTGTGACAATTATTAAATCAATAATATGAGATACTATGCAATTATCACTGTAACAATTATTGAGTCAATAATATAAAATACTACGCAACTACTATTCTAGCAATTATTGAATCAATAATCAGAAATATTGTGCAATACCGTGTGTTACTGTGGAGTACCGCGTGCTACTGTACTTTTATCACCGGGTATTTCAACAATTAAAGGTAAAAGTTTTGCCGTTAATTTTTAAAAAGATTATTTCTGTCGCTTTTCCTATCCGATAGTTATTTCGTTGTGGGGCCCACCAATGATTGATTATTTCGGCGTCGTCGTACGAATATTTCCCAACAAAACGAATATTCATAACAGACTATAATTTGCAAATATTACTCATAACTATAATATTTTGTCAATTAAACACTTTACTGTTGAAAAATAATCATAAAAAAATAAACATTTATTTCATAAGGGTTGGGGTCTAACAGAGTAGCTCGATACTCGACTCGAGATCAGTTCGAAAATATAATCCAAGGCTCGAATTCGAAGTTGATTCGAGTCGAATATGATCCATACTCATTTTCTGTTTAATGATACACGAGTCGAATTCAAGTATTCTAGTGTTCGCTCATATTAAGGTTCGAGTATTTCATTTTTTCTCGAATTATACTCGATACCTGCTAGATATCATGAATCATATTCGAATACTGGTCTGATTTATACTAATAAGCTAAATATGTGATATTTGTATCAATCTTTATAATTTATATAGTGTAGTATTAAATTGTGTAAGTTTGTACTTAAATAAATCAATGAATTGATTATCAATTTGTGTTACATTCTTTGTAATTTCTTTACATAAATAAAAATAAAAAACTTTTATATATAAACATTAGTTTAATAATAATTTTACCATGTAGTGGTTTAATATTAAGTGAAATGGTTCATATTCGAAACTCGATTTGAAGGCTTGTGAGTAACTCGTTTTATAAACGAGTCGAGCACTTACGAGCCGAGTTAGTTCGACTAATGATCCGAGTCGAATCTGGCGCAAAATTAGAAATTCCTTATCGAATCAGAGCTGAATTTTTTCGAGTTGAGCTGAATCTGAGCATTAGAATGTTCGCTGATATTCGACTCGTTTACACCCCTAACGATAAGGGTTATGTGGGACGAGACTATATTTCAAACTCCAAGAGTTTCTCTTAGACGAGGGCTATGTGGCTGGAGTATTTTTTTGAAAACAGCCTCAAACAAGTTCAACTTTTTCATTTACATCTATTTTGTTCACTTTTTTCTAAAAATAGGCTAAATGTCAGATGAACTCGTGTTGAAAATAATAATTCAAAACCACTTGAACTGGCGTTGGAATGTTGTCATGATCATTATTGTTCTTAATAAGTTTTTTTTATTCTTGTTAATCATATTTTTTTAAACAAAAAACTTATCTGAATTAAAAAAAACAAATTTAATTTTTTAAAAAAAGAAAGAAATTTGATAATTTTTTCATTGAGCAAATTTGAAAATAAAAAAAATGAACGCCATTTCAAATGACGTTGGAACAATTTATTTATTTATTTTTTATAAAAGCTAATGTGTCAGAGCAAATGTTAGCTGAAGCCATTTGAATTTTTTTTTAGGCTATTTTCAGAAAATACTCTGTGGCAGAGTCCTCTGTTCACTTTGGTGACTTCTTATCTCATGGTCTGTGAGCTGCCTCCTGCTCTTCAAGTGGTCACGTGAGTGATGATCCTGATTCCTCTTCAAGGGGGGCTTCTCCTTATTCCATCATAAGATCCGTCCTCTCAAATTTCCCTCTGTGTTTTTGGTGGTAAGAAATCTATCCACTGTGCAACTTACTGGACCAAGACCATTTGGGGCACTCGATGGCAGGCAGGGTTTGGACTTGATCAAGGCTGAACCTTCTTCTATCTCCATATTTTTCCTCCAAACATTGCAATTGCTCCAGCTCTTTTAGCTTCAGCTATAGGCATCACTTTAGTTTGAAGAAGTGCAGCATCCCCAATCCACCTATTGATAAGACTTTCAATTTGCATGACCTCATTATCGAGAAGAGGTCGGTGAAAGTTGAAATCAAATCTAAGACGATCAAATGCCACTAACGAACCAGCTTGTGATGTTTCCTGTCCTATTACCTTTTTGAGTGCTGCTTGCAGCAAATGAGTGGCAGTGTGATGAAAATGCAAAAAAAGTGCAAACAATGTCAACATATCTATAAATGCCCAAGACCAACCACATAATTAACATCAATGATATGCATACAACAAGATTTTCTAGTTTGTCAGACTTCTCTATTTTTTCCATCAATTATGCTTGAACATATATATTTAGCAAGAAATATAGACATCTGTTACACCACTACCTTAGCTCGCTGCCTCAGGTTTTCATCTACTGCAGCTTCAACTTCTCTGCCAACCTCTATGATTCCTTCCTTTATAGTACCTTTATGAACAAGTATGCTACCAAGAGATTTTTGCACATCCTCTATCTATGACAGCTTGCAGCTTATTTTCAGCTTCAGTAACATATAGAAAACCGTGATCTCCAATTTGACCACCTGATTCAGCATAAAATGGTGTCCTGTTCAGCAAAACGTCTACTTCACTTCCTTTAGAAACCTGCACATTTGGGTTCCCGTTCACCAATAGACCTTCGATCACTGCTCTAGCAGAAAGGGAATCATAATCAAGACACTCAGTCTCGGGAATATTTTCTGTTAGATCGGCACCCTTTTCTACTGTAAGTTTAATAGTATTATGTGCAGCCTGAGATTGACGTCTTTGGTTTTCCATTTCAACATCAAAAGCATTCATGTCTATACTGACTCCACGTTCAGCAGCAACTTCCATAGTTATCTCTGAAGGAAATCCATAGGTGTCGTACAGAAGAAACGCATCCTTGCCTGACAAACAAGGTACAGTCCCATTTTCCTGTGCACATGCTGATGCATCTGCCAATATTTGCTCAAGAATTTTTTCTCCTCTCTCTAATGTCAGTACAAATCATAGTTCTTCTCGTTTCAACTCCTCAAGGATGCGGATTGATCTTGCTTTTACATCCGAATCTATATGAGTGCTTAAGTCGATTACTCATTCAGCAAGTACTGACAAAATTGCTCCTTCAAGGTTTCCCATTTCATCACCTTTTATGCCAAGCAACCTGCCTGTACGAACAACTCTTATGATGAGCCGCCTAACTACGTAGCCTCTCCCAATATTAGACGGGATAACCCCATCTAATATAAGATAAACAATTGGACACAAATGATCTACAATTATCTATTAAAAAAGAACTTAACTGAGTCAACATAATATATAAAAAGGAAGTAATCAGTTAGAAAAGAGGTTAAGGATATAACACGCTCTTGATATTATACCATAATTTCAGCTTTGTTTTTGTAGGATCATCTGCAAGTGCATAAGAGACATTTGCCAGTTCTGAGGCCTACTCTATAATTGGAAAAATTAAGTCGGTTTAGAGTAATTGTTAGGAACACGAAGAAGAATTTCATGATATGAATACATACATTGAAGTGAAGTAGATCTTTGGAATATCTGGATGATGAACCACGTGCAAACAAGAGTAATCAGAAGATCCTTCAAGCAAAGCACAAGCTCCATTAACTGCACATGTGTTGGGAGGCGTCTTATTGTGGTTGAGCTAAAAGTACCTTCTGTAGGATGTAGGCCATGCGCTCCAAACCCTGCCCAGTATCTATATTCTTTTGTCTTAAGGGTTCAAGTGAACCATCATCCTTTCTGTTGTATTGCATGAAAAAAAGATTATAGAACTATATAAACCTACTATCATCTCCCAGGTCCTGCAAAAAGAAAAGAAAAACAAAGAAGCAAAAGACAGAGTGATCACTCAGTTGAACTTGAGCCTGTTAATATTCTTACAGTATAGGAATATCCTCTCAAGATGGAAATCCTAATAAATCTCAGAGCATGGACCACAAGGAGCAGTTACACCACTTGTCCAAAAGTTGTCCTCTTCACCCATCCTCTTTATACGCTGGACAAGAACACCTAACTGAAGCGAGAATCATGATAACAAGTTAACAGAACTAGTTCCTTAAAGAGAGAAGATAATTAAAATGCCGCTTTGGGACTTAAAAAAGATGAAAATTTGGTGTAATAGAAAGTACATAGAATATTCAGAAAAGAAACAATTGTGAATCGGTAGAAAATAGTCCTGTAGCTAGCAAATACATGTCTACTAAATAGGAAGATAGAATTCAGGGAATTGGGCATCAAAAAAATCGTAGATGTTAATGATATAAGTCCATTCCTTCAAATATTTCAACTAAAAAGGTCGTTACAAAGTCTTGATCCAATAAATTGAGGAGCTGGAAGGATGGTTCTGGGTATGTGATTAACCCATTTACAATATTTTAATAATCGACCCGGCCTCGGATCTAAGGCATGCTCTTATGATTGGTTAACAGTGAACCATAGATCACCAATGAAGTTTGTAAGTTGGTTGAAAAAGAGTGACACATATGGAATAGAATATATAAACATTGTACAACTCACCTCATCATGCCATATTGAAAAAGCTTCATCATCATCTTCATAAACACTTATCCATAATCGCTCGGATGGTAGTCCAAATCACGTAACCAAACAAGGAACTCAATAGATATTATAAGAATATAAATTCATGGCTATGAATGGAAAAGAAAATATAGCAACACAAACAACATTATAAAGAATGGTCCTCTTTTACCCAAAAAAAAAGAGTGCAAATTTCTACGAGAAAGAAGGAAAATATATATAAATCTTTAGGGTTTAGGGTTTAGGGTTTAGGGTTTTTAGGAGTTTTAGGGGTTTTAGGGGTTTTAGGGGGTTTAGGGTTTAGGGGTTCAGCCCAGGGCCCAGGTTTAGGGCCCAGGGGGTTCAGGTTTTGTGGGTTTAGGTTTTAGGGCCCTAGGGGCCCAGGTTTAGGTTTGTGGAGCCCTAGGAGTTTGGCCCAGGTTTAGGTGGGTTTGGCCCAGTTTTAGGGAGGCCCAGAGTTTGGCCTTGGGGCCCAGGGGCCCAGGCCCAGGGGCCCAGGGGTTTGGGGTTTCAGGTTTAGGGTTTGGCCCAGGGCCTGGGGTTGGCCCAGGGGTTTTAGTGGCTTAGGGCCCAGTGGCCAGGCCAGTGGAGCCCAGTGGCCCAGGTGGAGCCCAGGTGAGCCCCAGGCCCAGGCCTTGTGAGGCCTTGTGTGGCCCAGGGGCCTTTGGCCCAGGCCCAGGCCTGTGGCCCAGGGCCCAGCCCAGGCCCAGGCCCAGGCCCAGGCCCAGGCCCAGGCCTGGGCCCAGTGCCCCAGGCCCCAGGCCTGTGCCCAGGGCCCAGTAGCCCAGGGCCCAGGCCCAGGGCCTGTGGCCCAGGGCCCAGGCCCAGGCCCAGGCCCAGGCCCAGGCCCTGGCCCAGGCCCAGGCCCAGGCCCAGTGGCCCAGGCCTGTGGCCCAGGCCCAGGCCCCAGGCCCAGGCCCAGGCCCAGGCCCAGGCCCTGTGGCCCAGGCCCAGGCCCAGGCAGCCCAGGCCCAGGCCCTGGCCCAGGCCCAGGCCCAGGGGCCCAGGCCCAGGCCCAGGCCCAGGCCCAGTGGCCCAGGCCCAGGCCCAGTGGCCCAGTGGCCCAGGCCCAGGCCCAGGCCTGTGGCCCAGGCCCAGGCCCAGGCCCAGGCCCAGGCCCAGGCCAGTGGCCCAGTGGCCTCAGGCCCAGGCCCAGGCCCCAGGCCCAGGCCTGTGGCCCAGGCCCAGGCCTGTGGCCCAGGCTCAGGCCTGTGGCTCAGGCCCAGGCCTGTGTGGCCCAGTGGCTCAGTGGCCAGTGCCCAGGGCCCCAGGCCCAGTGGCCCAGGCTCAGGCCCAGGCCCAGGCCCAGGCCCAGGGCCCAGGCCCAGGCCCAGGCCCAGGCCCAGGCCCAGGCCTGTGGCCCAGGCCCAGGCCCAGGGCCCAGGCCCAGGCCCAGGCCCAGGCCCAGGCCCAGGCCCAGGCCCAGGCCCAGGCCCTGGGCCCAGTGGCCCAGGCCTGTGGCCCAGTGGCCCAGGCCCAGGCCCAGGCCCAGGCCCAGTGGCCCAGGCCCAGGGCCCAGGCCCAGGCCCAGGCCCAGGCCCAGTGCCCAGGCCCAGCCCAGGCTCAGGCCTGTGGCCCAGTGGCCCGTGGCCTGGCCCAGTACCAGGCCCAGGCCCAGGCCCTGGCCCAGGCCCAGGCCCAGTGGCCCAGGCCTGTGGCCCAGGCCCAGGCCCAGGCCCAGGCCCAGGCCCAGGCCCAGGCCCAGGGCCTGTGGCCCTGTGGCCCAGGCCCAGCCCAGGCCAGGCCCAGGCCCAGGCCCAGTGGCCCAGTGGCCCAGTGGCCCAGGCCCAGGCCCAGTGGCCCAGTGCCTGTGGCCCAGTGGCCCAGGCCCAGGCCCCTGGCCAGGCCCAGTGGCCCAGGCCCAGTGGCCCAGTGGCCCAGGCCCGGCAGGCCAGGCCCAGTGGCCCAGGCCCAGGCCCAGGCCCAGGCCCAGGCTCAGGCCCAGGCCCAGGCCCAGGCCCAGGCCCAGGCCCAGGCCCAGGCCCAGGCCCAGGCCCAGGCCCAGGCCCTGTGGCCCAGGCCCAGGCCCAGGCCCAGGCTCAGGCCCAGGCCCAGTGGCCCAGGCCCAGGGCCCAGTGGCCCAGGGCCCAGGCCCAGGCCCAGGGCCCTGTGGCCCAGGCCCAGGCCCAGGCCCAGGCTCAGGCCCAGGCCCAGGCCCCAGGCCCAGGCCCAGGCCAGTGGCCCAGGCCCAGGCCCAGGCCCAGGCCCAGTGGCCCAGGCATTCAGTGTGGCCCAGGCCCAGGCCCAGGCCCAGGGCCTGTGGCCCAGGCCCAGGCCCAGGCCCAGGCCCAGGCCCAGGCCCAGGCCCAGGCCCTGTGGCCCAGGCCCTGTGGCCTGTGGCCCAGTGGCCAGTGGCCCAGGCCCAGGCCCAGTGGCCCAGGCCCAGTGGCCCAGAGGCCCAGGGCCCAGGGCCCTGTGTGGCCCAGGCCCAGTGGCCTGTGGCCCAGGCCTGTGTGGCTCAGGGCCCAGGCCCAGTGGCCCAGGCCCAGGCCCAGGCCCAGGCCCAGTGGTGTGGCCCAGGCCCAGGCCCAGGCTCAGGCCCAGTGGCCCAGGCCCAGGCCCAGGCCCAGGTGCAGGCCAGGGGCCCAGGCTCAGGCCCAGGAGGCCCAGGCCTGTGGCCCTTGGGGCCCAGGGCCCAGTGGCCCAGGCCCAGGGCTCAGGCCCAGGGCCCAGGGGCCCAGGCCCAGGCTCAGGCCCAGGCCCAGGCCCAGGCCCAGGCCCAGGCCCAGTGGCCCAGGCCCAGGCCCAGGCCCAGTGGCCCAGGCCCAGTGGCCCAGGGCCTAGCCCAGGCCCAGGCCCAGGGCCCAGGGCCCAGGCCCAGGGCCCCAGGCCCAGGCCCAGGCCCAGGCCCAGGCCCAGGCCCAGTGGCCCAGGCCCAGGCTCAGGCCCTCAGGCCCAGGCCCAGTGGCCCAGGCCCAGGCCCAGTGGCCCAGGCCCAGGCCCAGGCCCAGGCCCAGGCCCAGGCCCAGGCCCAGGCCCAGGCCCAGGCCCAGTGGTGGCCCAGGGCCCAGGGCCAGCCCCAGTGGCCCAGGCCCAGGCCCAGGCCCAGGCCTGTGGCCCAGGCCCAGGCCCTGTGGCCCAGGCCCAGTGGCCCAGGCCCAGGCCCAGGCCCAGGCCCAGGCCCAGGCCCAGGCCCAGGCCCAGGCCCAGGCCCAGGCCCAGGCAGGCCCAGGCCCAGGCCCAGCAGGCCCAGTGGCCCAGTGGCCAGCAGTGTGGCCCAGTGTGTGGCCCAGGTGGCCCAGGCCCAGGCCCAGGCCCAGGCCCAGTGGCCCAGGGCCCAGGCCCAGGCCCAGGCCCAGGGCCCAGGGCTCAGGCCTGTGCCCAGGCCCAGTGGCCCTGTGGCCCAGGCCCAGGCCCAGGCCCAGGCCCAGGCCCAGGCCCAGGCCCAGCCCAGGCCCAGGCCCAGGCCCAGGCCCAGCCCAGGCCCAGGGCCCAGGCCCAGGCCCAGGCCCAGGGCCTGTGGCCCAGGCCCAGGCCCAGGCCCAGGCCCAGTGGCCCAGGCCCAGGCCCAGGCCCAGTGGCCCAGGCCCAGGCCCAGGCCCAGGCCCAGGCCCAGGCCCAGGCCCAGGCCCAGGCCCAGGCCCAGGCCCAGGGCCCAGGCCCAGGCCCAGGCCCAGGCCCAGGCCCAGGCCCAGGCCCAGGTGGCCCAGGCCCAGGCCCAGGGCCAGGCCCAGGCCCAGGCCCAGGCCCAGGGCCCCAGGCCCAGGCCCAGTGGCCCAGGCCCAGGCCCAGGCCCAGGGCCCAGGGCCCAGTGGCCCAGGCCCAGGCCCAGCCCAGGCCCAGGGCCCAGGCTCAGGCCCAGGCCCAGGCCCAGGGCTCAGGCCCAGGCCCAGGCCAGGCCAGGCCCAGGTGGCCCAGGCCCAGGCCCAGTGGCCCAGGCCCAGGCCCAGCCTGTGGCCCAGGCCCTGTGGCCCAGGCCTGTGGCCCAGGCCCAGGGTGGCCCAGGCCCAGTGGCCCAGGTGGCCCAGGCCCAGGGCCCAGGCCCAGGCCTGGCCCAGGCCCAGGCCCAGGCCCAGGCCTGTGGCCCAGGCTCAGGCCCAGGCCCAGGCCCAGGCCCAGGCCCAGGCCCAGGCCCAGGCCCAGGCCCAGTGGCCTGTGGCCCAGGGCCAGTGGCCCAGGCCCAGGCCCTGTGCGGGCCAGGCCCAGGCCCAGGCCAGTGGCCAGGCCCAGGCCCAGTGGCCCAGGCCCAGGCCCTGTGGCCCAGTGGCTCAGGCTGGTGGCCTGTGTGGCCCAGGCTCCAGGCCCCAGGCCCAGGCTCAGGCAGTGGCCAGTGCCCAGGCCCAGGCCCAGGCCCAGGCCCAGGCCCAGGCCGTGTGGCCCAGGCCTGTACCAGGCCCAGTGGCCTCAGGCCCAGGTGGCCCAGGCCCAGGCCCAGGCCCAGGCCCCAGTGGCCCAGGCCCAGTGGCCCAGGCCCAGGCCCAGGCCCGTGGCCCAGGCCCAGGCCCAGTGGCCCAGGCCCAGGCCCAGGCCCAGGGGCCCAGTGGCCCAGGCCCAGGCCCAGGCCCAGGTGGCCCAGGCCCAGGTCCTTAGGCCCAGGCCCAGGCCCAGGCCCAGGCCCAGGTGGCCCAGGCCCAGGCCCAGGGCCCAGTGGCCTTGTGGCCCAGGCCCAGGCCCAGTGGCCCAGGCCCAGTGGCCCAGGCCCAGTGGCCCAGGCCCAGGCCCAGGCCCAGTGGCCCAGGCCCAGGCCCAGGCCCAGGCCCAGGCCCAGTGGCTCAGGCCCAGGCCCAGGCCCAGGGCCCAGGCCCAGGGGCCCAGGCTCAGGCCCAGTGGCCCAGGCCCAGGCCCAGGCCCAGTGGCCCAGGCCCAGGCCCAGGCCCAGGCCCAGGCCCAGGCCCAGGCCAGTGGCCCAGGCCCAGGCCCAGGCAGGCCCAGGCCCAGGCTCAGGCCCAGGCCCAGGCCCAGGCCCAGTGGCCCAGGCCCAGGCCCAGGCCCAGGCCCAGTGGCCCAGGCAGTGGCCAGGCCCAGGGCCTGTGGCCCAGGCCCAGGCCCAGGGCCCAGGCCAGCCAGGCCCAGGCCCAGTGGCCCAGGCCCAGGCCCAGGCCCAGGCCCAGGCCCAGTGGCCCAGGCCCAGTGGCCCAGGCCCAGGGCCTGTGGCCCAGGCCCAGTGGCCCAGGCCCAGGCCCAGGCCCTGGCCCAGTGGCCCAGGCCCAGGCCCAGGCCCAGGCCTGTGGCCCAGGCCCAGGGCCCAGGCCCAGGCCCAGGCCCAGGCCCAGGCCCAGGCCCTGGCCCAGTGGCCCAGGCCCAGGCCCAGGCCCAGGCCCAGGCCCAGGCCCAGTGGCCCAGGCCCAGGCCCAGGCCCAGGCCCAGGCCCAGGCCCTGTGGCCCAGGCCCAGGCCCAGGCCCAGGCCCAGGCCCAGGCCCAGGCCCAGGCCCAGTGGCCCAGTGGCCCAGGCTCAGGCCCAGGCCCAGGCCCAGGCCCAGGCCCCTCAGGCCCAGGCCCTGTGGCCCAGGCCCAGGCCCAGTGGCCCAGGGCCCAGGCCCAGTGGCCCAGGCCCAGGCTCAGGCCCAGGCTCCCCAGGCCCAGGCCCAGGGCCCAGGCCCAGGCCCAGGCCTGTGTGGCCCAGGCCCAGGTGGCCCAGGCCCAGGCCCAGGCCCCAGGCCCAGGCCCAGGGTGGCCCAGGCCCAGGCCCAGGCCCAGTGGCCCAGGCCTGTGGCCCAGGCCCAGTGGCCCAGGCCCAGGCCCAGGCCCAGGCCTGTGGCCCAGGGCCAGTGGCCCAGGCCCAGGCCCAGGCCCAGGCCTGGTGGCCCAGGCCCAGGCCCAGTGGCCCAGGCCCAGGCCCAGGCTCAGGCCCAGGCCTGGTGGCCCAGGCCCAGGCCCAGTGGCCAGGCTCAGGTGGCCCTGTGGCCCAGGCCCAGGCTCAGTGGCCCAGTGGTGCCCAGGCCCAGGCCCAGGCCCAGTGGCCCAGTGGGCCCAGGCCCAGGCCCAGGGCCTGTGGCCCAGGCCCAGTGGCCCAGGCTCAGGCCCAGGCCCAGGCTCAGGCCCAGGCCCAGTGGCCCAGGCCCAGGCCAGTGGCCCAGGCCCAGTGGCCCAGGCCCAGGCCTGTGGCCCAGGCCCAGTGGCCCAGGCCCAGGGCCTGGCCCAGGGCCTGTGGCCCAGGCCCAGGCCCAGGTGGCCCAGGCCCAGGGCCCAGTGGCCCAGTGGCCCAGGCCCAGGCAGGCCTGTGTGGCCCAGGCCCAGGCCCAGGCAGGCCAGTGGCCCAGTGGCCCTGTGGCCCAGGTGTGTGGCCCAGGCCCAGGCCAGTGGCCCAGGCCCAGTGGCCCAGGCCCAGTGGCCCAGGCCCAGGCCCAGGCCCTGTGGCCCAGGCCCAGGCCCAGGCTGTGGGGCCCAGGCCCAGGCCCAGTGGCCCAGGCCCAGGCCCAGGCCCAGGCCTGTGGCCCAGGCCTGTGGCCCAGGCCCAGGCCCAGTGGCTCAGGCTCAGGCCCAGGCCCAGTGGCCCAGGCCTGTGGCCCAGGCTCAGTGCCCAGGTGGCCCAGGCCCAGTGGCCCAGGCCCAGGCCTGTGGCCCAGGCCCAGGCCCAGGCCCAGGCCCAGGCTCAGGCCAGTGGCCCAGGCCCAGGCCCAGTGGCCCAGGCCCAGGCCTGCCCAGGCCCAGGCCCTGTGTGGGCCCAGGCCCAGTGCCCAGGCCCAGGCCCAGGGCCCAGCCCAGGCCCAGCCCAGGCCCAGGCCCAGTGGCCCAGGGGCCAGGTGTGGCCCAGGGCCCAGGCCCAGGCCCAGGCCCAGGCCCAGGCCCAGGCCCAGGCCTGTGGCCCAGGCCTGTGGCCCAGGCCCTGTGGCCCAGGCCCAGGCCCAGGCCAGTGGCCCAGGCCCAGGGGCCCAGGCCCAGGCCCAGGCCCAGGCCCAGGCCCAGGCCCAGGCCCAGGCCCAGGCCCAGGCCCAGGCCCAGGCCCAGGCCCAGGCCCAGGGCCCAGGCCCCAGGCCCAGGCCCAGGCCCAGGCCCAGGGCCCAGTGGCCCAGTGGCCCAGGCCCAGGCCCAGGCCCAGGCCCAGGGCCCAGTGGCCCAGGCCCAGGCCCAGGCCTGTGGCCCTGGTGGCCCAGGCCCAGGCCCAGGCCCAGGCCCAGGCCCAGGCCCAGGCCAGGCCCAGGCCCAGTGGCCCAGGCTCAGGCCTGTGGCCCAGGTGGCCCCAGGCCTGTGGCCCAGGCCCAGGCCCAGGCCCAGGCCCAGGCCCAGGCCCAGGCCAGTGGCCTGTGGCCCAGGCCCAGGTGGCCCAGGCCCAGGCCCAGGGCTCAGGGCCAGTGGCCCAGGCCTGTGGCCCAGGGCCCAGGCCTGTGGCCCAGTGGCCCAGGCCCAGGCCCAGGCCTGTGGCCCAGGCCTGGTGGCCTCAGGCCCAGGCCCAGGCTCAGGCCCAGGCCCAGTGGCCCAGGCCCAGTGGCCCAGGCCCAGGCCCAGGCCTGTGGCCCAGGCCCAGGCCCAGGCCCAGGCCCAGGCCTGGCCTGTGGCCCAGGCCAGTGGCCCAGGCCCAGGCTCAGGCCCAGGCCCAGTGGCCCAGGCCCAGGCCCAGGCCCAGGCCTGTGGCCCAGTGGCCCAGGGCCCAGGCCCAGGCCCAGGCCCAGGGCCTGTGGGCCTGTGTGGCCCAGGCCCAGGCCCAGGCCCAGGGCCCAGGCCCAGGCCCAGGCCCAGGGGCCCAGGCTGTGGCTCAGGCCTGTGGCCCAGGCCCAGGCCCAGGCCTCCAGGCAGGCTCAGGCCTGTGGCCCAGGCCCAGGCCCAGGCCCAGGCCCAGGTGGCCCAGGCCCAGCCCAGGCCCAGGCCCAGGCCCAGGCCCAGGCCCAGGCCCAGGCCCCAGGCCCAGGCCCAGGCCCAGGCCCAGGCCCAGGCCTGGTGTGGCCCAGGCCCAGGCCCAGGCTGGCCCAGGCCCAGGCCTGTGGCCCAGTGGCCCCCAGGCTTTGGCCCAGGCCCAGGCCCAGGCCTGTGTGGCCCAGTGGCCCAGGCCCAGTGGCCCAGGCCCAGGCCCAGGCCCAGGCCCAGGCCCTGTGGCCCAGGCCCAGTGGCCAGGTGTGGCCCAGGCCCAGGCTCAGGCCCAGGCCCAGGCCTGTGGCCCTGTGGCCCAGGCCTGGCATTCAGGCCCAGGGCTGTGGCCCAGGCCCAGGCTCAGGCCCAGGCCCAGGCCCAGGCCCAGGCTCAGGCCCAGGCCCAGGCCCAGGCCCAGGCCTCAGGCCCAGGCCCTGTGGCCCAGGCCTGTGGCCCAGGCCCAGGCCCAGTGGCCCAGGCCCAGGCCTGTGGCCCAGTGGGCCCAGGCCCAGGGCCCAGTGGCTCAGGCCCAGGCCCAGTGGCCCAGGCCCAGGCCCAGGCCCAGGCCCTGGCCCAGGCCTGTGGCCCAGGCCTGGCCCAGGCTCAGGCCCAGGCCCAGGCCCAGGGGCCCAGGCAGGCCCAGTGGCCCAGTGGCCCAGGCCCAGGCCCAGGCCCAGGTGGCCCAGGCCTGTGGCCCAGGCTCAGCCCAGGTGGCCCTGTGGCCCAGGCCCAGGCCCAGGCCTGTGGCCCAGGCCCAGGCCCAGGCCCAGTGGCCCAGGCCCAGGCCCAGTGGCCCAGGCCCAGGCCCAGGCCTGTGGCCCTGTGGCCCAGGCCCAGGCAGGCCTGTGTGGCCCAGGCCCAGGCCCAGGCCCAGTGCCCAGTGGCCCAGGCCCAGGCCCAGGCCCAGTGGCCCAGGCCCAGGCTCAGTGGCCCAGCCCAGGCCCAGGCCCAGGCCCAGTGGCCCAGGCCCAGGCCCAGGCCCAGGCCCAGGCCCAGGCCCAGGCCCAGTGGCCCAGTGGCCCAGGCCCAGGCCCAGTGGCCCAGTGGCCCAGGCCCAGGCCCAGGCCCAGGCCCAGGCCCAGGCCCAGGCCCAGGCCCAGGCCTGTGTGGCCCAGGCCCAGGCCCAGGCCCAGGCCCAGGCCCAGGCCCTGTGGCCCAGGCCCAGTGCCCAGGTGGCCCAGGCCCAGGCCCAGGCCCAGGCCCAGGCCCAGGCCCAGGCCCAGTGGCCCAGGCCCAGGCCCAGGCCCTGTGGCCCAGTGGCCCAGGCCCAGGCCCAGGCCCAGGCCCAGGGCCCAGTGGCCCAGGCCCAGGCCCAGGCCCAGGCCCAGTGGCCCAGGCCTCAGGCCCAGGCCCAGGCCCAGGCCTTAGGCCCAGGGCCCTGTGCCTGTGGCCCAGGCCCAGGCCCAGGCCCAGGCCCAGGCTCAGGCCCAGTGGCCCAGGCCCAGGGCCTGGCCCAGGCCCAGGCCCAGGCCTGTGGCCCAGGCCCAGGCCCAGTGGCCCAGGCCTCAGTGGCCCAGGCCCTGTGGCCCAGGCCTCAGGCCCAGGCCAGTGGCCCTGTGTGGCCCAGGCCCAGGCCCAGGCCCAGTGGCCCAGGCCCAGGCTCCAGGCCCAGGCCCAGTGGCCCAGTGCCCAGGCCCAGGCTCAGGCCCAGGCCCAGGCCCAGGCCCAGGCCCAGGCCCAGGGCTGTGGCCCAGGCCCAGGCCCAGGCTCAGTGGCCAGGCCAGTGGCCCAGGTGTGGCCCAGGCCCAGGCCCAGGCCCAGGCCCAGGGCCAGGCTCAGGCCCAGGCCCAGGCCCAGGCCCAGGCTCAGGCCCAGGCCCAGGGCCCAGGCCCAGGCCCAGGGCCCAGGGCCAGTGGCCCAGTGGCCCAGGCCCAGGCTCAGGCCCAGTGGCCCAGGCCTGTGGCCCAGGCCTGTGGCCCAGGCCCAGGCCCAGGGCCCAGGCCCAGGCCCAGGCCTGTGGCCCAGGCCCAGGCCCAGGCCTGCAGGCCTGTGTGTGGCCCAGGCCCAGGCCCAGGCCCAGGCCCAGTGGCCTGTGTGGCCCAGGGCCCAGTGGCCAGTGGCCCAGGCCCAGGCCCAGGCCCAGTGGCCCAGGGCCTGTGGCCCTGTGGCCTGTGGCCCAGTGGCTCAGGCCCAGGCCCAGTGGCCCAGGCCCAGGCCCAGGCCCAGTGCCCAGGCCCAGGCCCAGGCCTGTGTGGCCCAGGCAGCCTGCCTGTGGCCCAGTGGCCCAGGCCCAGGGCCCAGGCCCAGTGGCCCAGGCCCAGTGTGGCCTGTGGCCCAGGCCCAGGCCAGGCCTGTGGCCCAGGCCCAGGCCCAGTGGCCTGTGGCCCAGTGGCCCAGGCCCAGGCCCAGGCCCAGTGGCCCAGGCCCAGTGGCCCAGTGGCCCAGGCCCAGGGCCCAGGGCCCAGGCCCAGGCCCAGGCCCAGTGGCCCAGGCCCAGGCCTGTGTGGCCCAGGCCCAGTGGCCCAGGCCCAGTGCCTGTGTGTGGCAGGCCCAGTGGCCCAGGCTCAGGCCTGTGGCCCAGTGGCCCAGGCCCAGGTGGCCTGTGGCCCAGGCCCAGTGGCCCAGGCCTGTGGCCCAGGCTAGGGCAGGCTCCAGGGCCCAGGCCTGTGGCCCAGGCCCAGGCCCAGCCCAGGCCCAGGCCCAGTGGCCCAGGCCTTGTGGGCCCAGGCCCAGGCCCAGTGGGGGCCTGTGTGCCCAGGTGTGGCCCAGGCTCAGGCCCAGGCTCAGGCCCAGTGGCCAGGCCCAGGCCCAGGCCCTGGCCCAGGCCTGTGTGGCCCAGGCCCAGGCCCAGTGGCCCAGGCCCTGGTGGCCCAGGCCCAGGCCCAGGCCCAGGCCCAGGCCTGGTGGCCCAGGCCCAGGGCCCAGGCCCAGTGGCCTGTGGCCCAGGCCCAGTGGCCCAGTGGCCCAGGCCCAGGCCCAGTGGCCCAGGCCCAGGCCCAGGCCCAGGCCCAGGCCCAGGCCCAGGCCTGTGGCCTGTGGCCCAGGCCCAGGCCCAGGTGGCCCAGGCCCAGGCCCAGGCCAGTGGCCCAGGCCTGTGTGGCCCAGTGGCCCAGGCCTCCAGGCCCAGTGGCTCAGTGGCCCAGGGCCCAGGCCCAGGCCCAGTGGCCTGTGGCCCAGGTGGCCCAGTGGCCCAGGCTCAGTGGCCCAGGCCCAGGCCCAGGCCCAGGCCCAGTGGCCCAGTGGCCCAGTGGCCCAGTGGCCCAGGCCCAGGCCCAGGCTCAGGCCTGTGGCCCTGGTGGCCCAGGCTCTGTGGCCCAGGCTCAGGCCTGTGGCCCAGGCCCAGGCTCAGGCCTGTGTGCCCCAGGCCCAGTGGCCCAGGCCCAGGCCCAGGGGCCCAGTGGCCCAGGGCCCAGGCCCAGTGGCCCAGGCCCAGGCCCAGTGGCCCAGGCCCAGGCCCAGGGCCCAGGCCCAGGCCCAGCACCAGGCCCTGTGGCCCTGCCCAGGCCCAGGCCCAGGCCACAGGCCCAGTGGCCCAGGCCTGTGGCCCAGGCCAGGGCTCAGTGGCCCAGGCCTGTGTGGCCCAGGCCCAGGGCCCTGTGGCTCAGTGGCCCAGGCAGGCCTGTGGCCCAGGCCTGTGGCCCAGGCCCAGGCCCAGGCCTGTGTGGCCTCAGGCCCAGGCCCAGGCCCAGGCCCTGTGGCCCAGGCCCAGGCCCAGGTGGCCCAGGCCTGTGGCCCAGGCCCAGGCCTGTGGCCCAGGCCCAGGCCCAGGCCCAGGGCCCAGGCCCAGGGGCCCAGGCCTGTGGCCTGGCCCAGGCCCAGGCTCAGGCCCAGGCCCAGGCCCAGTGGCCCAGGCCCAGGCCCAGGCCCAGGCCCAGGGCCCAGGCCCAGGGCCCAGTGGCCCAGGCCCAGGGCCTAGTGGCTCAGGCCCAGGCCCAGGCCCAGGCCTGTGCCCAGTGGCCCAGGGGCCCAGGCCCAGTGGCTCAGGCTCTGTGGCCTCAGGCTCAGGCCCCAGGCCCAGGCCCAGGCCCTGTGCCCAGGCTCAGGCCCAGGGCCCAGGCCTGTGTGGCCCAGGCCCAGGCCCAGGCCCAGGCTCAGGCCCAGGCTCAGGTGGCCAGTGGCCCAGGCCCTGGCCCAGGCTCAGGCCCAGGCCCAGGCCCAGTGGCTCAGGCCTGCCCAGGCCCAGGCCCAGGCTCAGGCCCAGGCCCAGTGGGCCCAGGCCCAGGCCCAGGCTCAGGCCCAGGGGCCCAGGCTCAGGCCTGGCCTGTGCCCAGCCAGTGGCCCAGGCCCAGGCCCAGGCCCAGGTGGCCCAGTGGCCCAGGCCCAGTGGCCCAGGCCTGTGCCTGTGGCCCAGTGGCCCAGGCCCAGGCCCAGGCCTGTGGCCCAGTGGCCCAGGCCCAGGCCCAGGCCCAGGCCCAGGCCCAGGGGCCCAGGCCCAGGTGGCCCAGGCCCAGGCCCAGGCCCAGGCCCAGGCAGGCCAGTGGCCCAGGCCCAGTGGCCCAGTGGCCCAGGCCCAGGCCCAGGCCTCAGTGGCCCAGTGGCCCAGGCCCAGGCCCAGTGGCCCAGGCCCAGGCCTGGCCCAGGCCCAGGGCCCAGGCCCAGGCCCAGTGGCCCAGGGCCTGTGGCCCAGGCTCAGTGGCCAGGCTCAGGCCCAGGCCTGTGGCCCAGGCCCAGGCCCAGGCCCAGTGGCCTGTGGCCCAGGCCCAGGCTCAGGCCCAGTGGTGGCCCAGGCCCAGTGCTCAGGCCCAGGCCCTGTGGCCCAGTGCTCAGGCCCCAGGCTCAGGTCTGGGGCCTGTGGCCCAGTGGCCTGGTGGCCCAGGCAGGCCAGTGGCCCCAGTGGCCCAGGCCCAGTGGCCCAGGGCCCAGGGCCCAGGCTCAGGCCCAGGCCCAGGCCCTGGCCCAGGCTGCCCAGGCCCAGGCCCAGGCCCAGGCCAGGCCCAGGCCCAGGTGTGGCCCAGGCCAGTGGCCTGTGTGGGCTCAGGCCCAGGCCCAGGGGCCCAGGCCCAGGCCCAGGCTCAGGCCCAGTGGCCCAGGGGCCCAGGCCCAGTGGCAGGGCCCAGGCCCTGTGTGGCCCAGGCCCAGGGCCTGTGGCCCAGGCCCAGGCCTCAGGCCCAGGCCCAGTGGCCCAGGGTGGCCCAGGCCCAGGCCCAGGGCCCAGGCCCAGGCCCAGGCCCAGGCCCAGGGCCCAGGCCCAGTGGCCCAGGGCTCAGGCCCAGGCCTGTGGCCCAGGCCCAGGCCCAGGCCCAGGGCCCAGGCCCAGGCCCAGTGGCCCAGGCCCAGTGGCCCAGCCCAGGCCCAGGCCTGTGGGCCCAGGCCCAGGCCCAGGCCCAGTGGCCCAGGCCCAGTGGCCCAGGCCCAGGCCCAGGCCTGTGTGGCCCAGGCCCAGGCCCAGTGGCCCAGGCCCAGGCCCAGGCCCAGGCCCAGGCCCAGCCCAGGCCCAGGCCCAGGCCCAGGCCCAGGGCCCAGGCCCAGTGGCCCAGGCCCAGGCCCAGGCCCAGGCCTGTGGCCCAGGCCTGTGGCCCAGGCTCAGTGGCCCAGGCCTGTGGCCCAGGCCCAGGCCCAGGTGGCCCAGGCCCAGGCCCAGTGGCCCAGGCCCAGGCCCAGGCCTGTGGCCCAGGCCCAGGCCCAGGTGGCCCAGGCCCAGGCCCAGGCCCAGGCCCAGGCCCAGGCCCAGGTGGCCTCAGTGGCCCAGGCCCAGGCCCAGGCCAGTGGCCTGTGGCCCTGGCCCAGTGGCCCAGGCCCAGGCCCAGGCCCAGGCCCAGGCCCAGGCCTGTGGCCCAGGCCCAGGCCCAGGCCCAGGCCCAGGCCCAGGGCCAGTGGCCCAGGCCCAGTGGCCCAGTGGCCCAGTGGCCCAGGCCCAGTGGCCAGGCCCAGTGGCCCAGGCCCAGGCCCAGGCCTGTGGCCTGGGTGGCCCAGGCCCAGGCCCAGGCCCAGTGGCCCAGGGCTCAGGCCCAGGTGTGGCCCAGGCCCAGGCCCAGGCCCAGTGGCCTGTGGCCCGTGGCCCAGGCTCAGGCCCAGGCCTGTGGCCCAGGTCAGGCCTGTGGCTCAGGCCAGGCCCAGGGCCCAGGCCCAGGCCCAGGCCCAGGCCCAGGCCTCAGGCCCAGGCCCAGTGGCCAGGCCTGTGGCCCAGTGGCCTGTGGTGGCCCAGGCCCAGGCCCAGGGCCCAGGCCCAGGGCCCAGGCCCAGTGGCCCAGGCCCAGGCCCAGGCCCAGTGGCCCAGGCCCAGGCCCAGGCCCAGTGGCCCAGGCCCAGGCCCAGGCCCAGGGCCCAGGCCCAGGCCCTGCCCAGGCCCCCTGTGGCCCAGGCCCAGGCCTGTGCCCAGTGTACCAGGCCCAGGCCTGTGTGGCCCAGGCCCAGGCCCAGGCCCAGGCCCAGGCCCAGGCCCAGTGGCCCAGGCCCAGGCCCAGGCCCAGGCCCAGGCCTGTGGCCCAGGCCCAGGCCCAGTGGCCCAGGCCCAGGCCCAGGCCCAGGCCCAGGCCCAGGTGGCCCAGGCCCAGGTGGCCAGGTGGCCCAGGCCCAGTGGCCCAGGCCCAGTGGCCCAGGCCCAGGCCTGTGGCCCAGGCCTGTGTGGCCCAGGCCCAGGCCCAGGCCCAGGCCCAGGCCCAGGCCTGTGGCCCAGGCCCAGCCCAGGCCCAGGCCCAGGCCCAGGCCCAGGCCCAGGCCTGTGGCCCAGGCCCAGGCCCAGGCCCAGCCCAGGCCCAGGCTCAGGCTCAGCCCAGGCCCAGGCCCAGGGCCCAGGCCCAGGGGCCCAGGCCCAGTGGCCCAGGCCCAGGCCCAGGCCCAGGCCCAGGCCCAGGCCCAGGCCCAGGCCCAGGGCCCAGTGGCCCAGGCCCAGGCCCAGGCCCAGGGGCCCAGGCCCAGTGGCCCAGGCCCAGGCCCAGGCCCAGGCCCAGGCCCAGGCCCAGGCCCAGGGCTCAGGCCCAGGGGCCCAGGCCCCAGGCCCAGGCCCAGGCCCTCAGTGGCCCAGGCCTGTGGCCCAGGCCCAGGCCCAGTGGCTCAGGCCCAGGGCCCAGGCCCAGGCCCAGGCCTGTGTGGCCCAGTGCCTGTGTGTGGCCCAGGCCCAGGCTCAGGCCAGGCCCTGTGGCCCAGGCCCAGTGGCCCAGTGGCCCAGGGGCCCAGTGCCTGTGGCCCAGGCTCAGGCCCAGGCCCAGGCCCAGGGCCTGTGGCCCAGGCCTGTGGCCCAGGCCCAGGCCCCAGTGGCCCAGGCTCAGGCCTGTGGCCCAGTGGCCTGTGGCCCAGCTCAGGCCCAGGCCCAGGCCCAGTGGCCCAGGCCCAGGCCCAGGCCCAGTGGCCCAGGCCCAGGCTCAGGCCCAGGCCCAGGCCCAGGGCTCAGTGGCCCAGGCCCAGGCCCAGGCCCAGGCCCAGCCCAGGCCCAGGCCCAGGCCCAGGGCCCAGGGCTTGTGGCCCAGGCCCAGGCCCAGGCCCAGGCTCAGTGGCCCAGGCCCAGGGCCCAGGCCCAGGCTCAGTGGCCCAGTGGCCCAGGCCCAGGCCCAGTGCCCTGTGGCCCAGGGCCAGTGGCCCAGTGGCCCAGGCCCAGGCCCAGGCCCCAGGCCCAGGCCCAGGCCCAGGGCCCAGGGCCTGGTGGCCCAGGCCCAGGCCCTGTGGCCCAGGCCCAGGCTGTGTGGCCCAGGCCCAGGCCCAGGCCCAGTGGCCCAGGCCCAGTGGCCTGTGGCCCAGTGGCCCAGGCCCAGGGCCAGGCCCAGGCCCAGGCCCAGGCCCAGGCCCAGGCCCAGTGGCCTGTGGCCCAGGCCCAGGCCCAGGGCCCAGGCCTGTGGCCCAGCCTCCAGGTGTGTGGCCCAGGGCCAGTGGCTCAGGCCCAGTGGCCCAGGGCCCAGGCCCTGGCTCCAGGCCCAGGCCCAGGGCCCAGGCCCTGTGGCCCAGGCCCAGGGCCTGTGGCCCAGTGGCCCAGTGGCCCAGTGGCCCAGGCCCAGGCCCAGGCCCAGGCCCAGTGGCCCAGTGGCCCAGGCCCAGGCCCTGCCCAGGCCCAGTGGCCCAGGCCCAGCCCAGTGGCCCAGGCCTGTGGCCCAGGCCTGTGGCCCAGGCCCAGGCCCAGGCCCAGGGCCCAGGCCCTGGCCCAGGCCCAGGCCCAGGCCCAGGCCCAGGCCCAGGCCTCAGCCTGTGGCCCAGGGCCCAGTGGCCCAGGCCCAGGCCCAGTGCCCAGGCCCAGGCCCAGTGGCCCAGGCCCAGTGGCTCTCCAGGCTCAGGCCCAGGCCTGTGGCCCAGCCCAGTGGCCCAGTGGCCTCAGGCCGTGGCCCAGTGGCCTGTGTGGCCCAGGCCTGTGGCCCAGGCTCAGGCCCAGGCCCAGGCCCAGGCCCAGGCCCAGGCCTGGTGTGGCCCAGGCCCAGGCCCAGGCTCAGGCCCAGGCCCAGGGCCCAGTGGCCTGTGTGGCCCAGGCCCAGGCCCAGGCCCAGGCCCAGGGCCCAGGCTCAGGCCCCAGTGGCCCAGGCCCAGGCCAGGCCCAGGCCCAGGGCCCAGGCCCAGCCTAGGCCCAGTGGCCCAGGCCCAGTGGCCCAGGCCCAGTGGCCTGTGTGGCCCAGTGGCCCAGTGGCCCCAGGCCTTGTGTGGCCCAGGCCCAGTGGCCCAGGCCCAGGGCCTGCCCAGGCCCAGGCCCAGGCCCTGTGGCCCAGGCCCAGGCCCAGGCCCAGGCCCAGGGCCCAGGCCTGTGGCCTGTGGCCCAGGCTCAGGCTCAGGCCCAGTGGCCCAGGCTCAGGCCTGTGGCCCAGGCCCAGGCCCAGTGGCAGGCCCAGGCCCAGGCCCAGGCTCAGGCCCAGTGGCCCTGTGGCCTCAGGCCTGTAATCAGTGGCCCAGGCCCAGTGCTCCAGGCCCAGGCCTGTGGCCCAGGCCTGTGTGGCCCAGGCCCAGGCCCAGGCTCAGGCTCAGGCCCTGTGGCCTGTGGCCCAGGCCCAGTGGCCCAGGCTCAGGCCCAGGGCCCAGTGGCCCAGTGGCCCAGTGGCCCAGTGGCCCAGGCCCAGGCCCAGGCCCAGTGGCCCAGGCCCAGTGGCCCAGGCTCAGGCCTGTGGCCCTGTGGCTCAGGCCCAGGCCCAGGCCCAGTGGCCCAGTGGCCCAGGGCCCAGGCCCAGGCCCAGGCCCAGGCCCAGGCCTGTGGCCCAGGCCCAGGCCCAGGCCTGGCCCAGCCCAGCCCAGGCCCAGTGGCCTGTGGCCCAGGCCCAGTGGCCCAGGCCCAGTACCTGTGGCCCAGTGGCCCAGGCCCAGGCCTGTGGCCCAGGTGGCCAGGCCCAGGCTCTGTGGCCCAGGCCCAGGCCCAGGCCCAGGCTCAGGCCCAGGCCCAGTGGCCCAGGCCCAGGGCCCAGGCCCAGGCCCAGGCTCAGGCCCAGGCCCAGGCCCAGGGCCAGTGGCCCAGGGCAGGCCAGTGCCCAGGCCCAGTGGCTCCAGGCCCAGTGGCCCAGGCCTGTGGCCCAGTGGCCCAGGCCCAGGCCCAGGCCTGTGGCCCAGGCCCAGGCCTAGGCTCAGGCCCAGGCTCAGGCCTGTGGCCTGGCCCAGGGCCCAGGCCTGTGGCCCTGTGGCCCAGGCCCAGGCCCAGGCCCAGGCTCTCAGGCCCAGGCCCAGGCTCAGGTGGCCCAGTGGCCCAGTGGCCCAGGCCCAGGCCCAGGCCCAGGCCCAGTGGCCAGGCCCAGGCCCAGGCCTGTGGCCCAGGCCTGTGGCCCAGTGGCCCAGGCCCAGGCCCAGTGGCCCAGGCCCAGGCCCAGTGGCCCAGGCCCAGGGGCCCAGGCCCAGGCCCAGTGGCCCAGGCCAGGTGGCCCAGTGGCCCAGGCCCAGGCCCAGGCCCAGGCCCAGGGGCCAGGCCCAGGCCCAGGCCCAGGCCCAGGCTTTGTGGCCCAGTGCCCAGGCCCAGGCCCAGGGGCCCAGGCTCAGGCCCAGGCCCAGTGGCCTGTGGCCCAGGTGGCCCAGGCCCAGTGGCCCAGGCCCATGCTCAGGCCCAGTGGCCTGTGTGGCCCAGTGTGGCCCAGGCTCCAGTACCAGGCCCAGGCCCAGTGGCCCAGGCCCAGTGGCCCAGGCCCAGGCCCAGGCCCAGTGGCCCAGGCCCAGGCCCAGGCCCAGGGCCTGGCCCAGGCTCAGTGGCCCAGGCCCAGTGGGGCCCAGTGGCCCAGGCCCAGGCCCAGGGCCCAGGCCCAGGCCTGTGGCCCAGTGGCCCAGGCCCCAGGCCCAGGCCCAGGCCAGTGGCCCAGGCCCAGGCCCAGGCTCAGTGGCCCAGGCTCAGGCCCAGGCTCAGTGCCTGTGTGGCCCAGGCCCAGGCCCAGGCCCAGTAGGCCCAGGCCCAGGCCCAGGCCAGTGTGGCCCAGGCCTGTGCCCAGTGGCCTGTGGCCCAGCCCAGGCTCAGGCCCAGGCCTGTCCAGGCTCAGGCCCAGGCTCAGGCTCAGGTGTGGCTCAGGCCCAGGCCCAGTGGCTCAGGCCTGTGGCCCAGTGGCTCAGGCCTGTGGGCCAGTGGCCCAGGCCCAGGCCCAGGCCCAGGCCCAGGCCCAGGCCCAGGCCCAGGCCCAGGCCCAGGCCCCAGGCCCAGTGGCCCAGGCCCAGGCCAGTGTGGCCTGGCCCAGGCCCAGTGGGGCCTGTGGCCCAGGCCCTGGGCCCAGTGGCCCAGGCCCAGGCCCAGGCCCAGGCCCAGGCTCAGGCCCAGGCCCAGGCCCAGGGCCCAGGCCCAGGGCCCAGGCCCAGGCCCAGGCCCAGGCCCAGGCTCAGTGGCCCAGGCCCAGGTGGCCCAGGCCCTGTGGCCCAGTGGCCCAGGCCCAGGCCCAGGCCCTGTGGCCCAGTGGCCCAGGCCCAGGGCTCAGGCCAGTGGCCTGTGGCCCAGGCCCAGTGGCCCAGGCCCAGGGCCCAGGCCCAGGCCCAGGCCCAGTGGCCCAGGCCCAGGCCCAGGCCCAGTGGCCCAGTGGCCCAGGCCTGGTGTGGCCCAGGCCCAGGCCCAGGCCCAGTGCCCAGGGCCCAGGGCCTGTGGCCTGTGTAGCCCAGTGGCCCAGTACCCCAGGCCCAGGCCCAGGCCCAGGCCTGTGTGGCCCAGGCTCAGGCTCAGTACCAGGCCAGGCCCAGGCCCAGGCCCTGTGGCTGCAGTGGCCCAGTGGCCCAGGCCCAGGCCCAGTGGCCTGTGGCCCAGGCCCAGGCCCAGGCCCAGGCCCAGTGGCCCAGGCCCAGGCCCAGCGGCCCAGGCCCTGTGGCCCAGGCCCAGGCTGTGTGGCTTCAGGCTCAGGCCCAGGCTCAGGCCCAGGCCTGTGGCCCAGGCCCAGGCTCAGGCCCAGTGGCCCAGGCCCAGGCCCAGGCCCAGGCCCAGGCCCAGTGGCTCAGGCCCAGGCCCAGGCCAGGCCCAGGCCTGTGTGGCCCAGGCTCCAGGCCCAGGCCCAGGCCCAGGCCCAGGCCCAGGCCCAGGCCCAGGTGGCCCAGGCCCAGGCCCAGGCCCAGGCCTGGGGGCCAAGGCCCAGTGCCTGTGTGGCCCAGGCCCAGTGGCCCAGGTGGCCCAGGGCCCAGGCCCAGGGCCCAGGCCCAGGCCCAGGCCCAGGCCCAGGCCCAGGCCTGTGGCCCAGGCCCAGGCCCAGGGCCCAGGCTCAGTGGCCCAGCAGCCCAGGCCCAGGCCCAGGCCCAGGCCCAGGCCCAGTGGCCCAGGCCCAGGCCCTGGGGCCCAGGCCCAGGCCCAGGCCCAGTGTGGCCCATGGCCCAGTGGCCCAGGCCCAGGCCCAGGCCCAGGCTCAGGCCCAGGCCCAGGCCTGAGTGGCCCAGGCCCAGGCCTCAGGCCCAGGCCCAGGCCTGTGGCCCAGGCCCAGGCCAGTGCTGTGGCCCAGGCCCAGGGCCAGGCTCAGGCCTGTGTGTGGCCTCAGGCTACCAGGCCCAGGCCCAGGCCTGGTGGCCCAGGGCCCAGTGGCCCAGGCCCAGGCTCAGGCCCAGTGGCTCAGGCCCAGGGCCCAGGGGCTCAGGCCCAGGCCCAGGCCCAGTGGGCCCAGGCCCAGTGGCCCAGGGCCCAGTGGCCCAGTGGCCCAGGCCAGGCCCAGGCCCAGGCCCAGGCCCAGGCCCAGGGCCCAGGCCTGTGGCCCAGTGGCCCAGGCCCAGTGGCCCAGCTCAGGCCCAGGGCCCAGGGCCCAGGCCCAGTGGCCCAGGCCTGTGCCCAGGCCCAGGCCCAGGCTCAGGCCCAGGCCCAGGCCCAGTGGCCCAGGCCCAGTGGCCCAGGCCCAGTGCCCAGGCCCAGGCCTGTGGCACAGGCCCAGGCCTGTGGCCTGTGGCCCAGTGTGGCCCAGGCCAGGCCCAGGGCCCAGGCCCAGGCCCAGTGGCCCAGTGGCCCAGGCCCAGGCCCAGGCCCAGGCCTGTGCCCAGGCCCAGTGGGGCCCAGGGCCTGTGGCCCAGGCCTGTGTGGCCCAGTGGCCCAGTGGCCCAGGCCCAGGCCCAGGCCTGTGGCCCAGCCCAGGCCTGTACCAGGCCCAGGGGGGGCTCAGGCCCAGGCCCAGGCCCAGGGCCTGTGGCCCAGGCCAAACAGTACCAGGCCCAGGCCCAGTGTGGCCTGTGGCCCAGGCCCAGTGGCCCAGGCCCAGTGCCCAGGCCCAGGCCCAGTGGCCCAGGCCCAGGCCCAGGCCCAGGCCCAGGCCCAGGCCCAGGGGCTCAGGCCCAGTGGCCCAGGCCTGGGGCCTGGGCCCAGGCTCAGGCCTGCTCTGTGGCCCAGGCCCAGGCCCAGGCCCAGTGGCCCAGGCCCAGGCCCAGGCCCTGTGGCCCAGGGCTCAGGCCCAGGCCCAGTGGCCCAGTGGCCCTGTGGCCCAGGCCCAGGCCCAGGCCCAGTGGCCCAGGCCCAGGCCCAGGTGGCCCAGGCCAGTGGCCTGTGGCCCAGGCCCAGGGCCCAGGCCCAGGCCTGTGTGGCCCAGTGGCCCAGTGGCCCAGGCCCAGGCCTGTGGCCCAGGCCCAGGCCCAGGGCCTGTGGCCTGGTGGCCCAGGCCCAGGCCCAGGCCCAGGCCCAGGCCCAGGCCCAGGCCCTGTGGCCCAGGCCCAGGCTCAGGCCCAGGCCTGTGGCCCAGTGGCCCAGGTGCAGTGGCCCAGGCCTGTGTGGCCCAGGCCCAGGCCCAGTGGCCCAGGGCCCAGGCCTGTGGCCCAGGGCCCAGGCCTGTGGCCCAGGCCCAGTGGCCTCAGGCCCAGCCCAGGCCCAGGCCCAGTGGCCCAGGCCCAGGGCCTGTGTGGCCCAGGCCCAGGCCTAGGGCCCAGGCCTGCAGGCCCAGGCCCAGGGCCCAGGCCCAGGCCCAGGCCCAGTGGCCCAGGCCCAGTGGCCTGTGGCCCAGGCTCAGGCCCAGGCCTGTGGCCCAGGCCCAGTGGCCCAGGCCCAGGCCCAGGCCCAGGGGCCTGTGGCCCAGGCTCAGGCCCAGGCCTGTGGCCCAGGTGGCCAGTGGCCAGGCCTGGGCCCAGGCCCAGTGGCCCAGGCCCAGGCCCAGGCCCAGGCCTCAGGCCCAGGCCCAGGGCCAGGCCCAGGCCCAGGCCCAGGGCCCAGGCCCAGGCCCAGGCCCAGGCCCAGGCCCAGGCCCAGCTCAGGCCCAGTGGCCCAGGCCCAGGCCCAGGCCCAGGCCCAGGGCCTGTGGCCCAGTGGCCCAGGCCCAGGCCCAGGCCCAGTGGCCCAGGCCTGCGGCCTGTGGCCCAGGCCCAGGCTCAGGCCTGTGGCCCAGGGCCCAGGCCCAGGCCCAGGGCCCAGGCCAGTGTGGCCCAGGGCCCAGGCCCAGGCCCAGGCCCAGGCCCAGGTGCCAGGCAGTGGCCCAGGCCCAGGCCTGTGGCCCAGGCCCAGGCCCAGGGCCCAGGCCTGTGTGGCCCAGGCTCAGGCCCAGGCTCAGGCCCAGGGCCAGTGGCCCAGGCCCAGGCCTGGGCCCAGTGGCCCAGGCTCAGGCCCAGGCCAGGCCCAGGCTCAGTGGCCCAGGCCCAGTGGCCCAGGCCCAGGCCCAGGCCCAGGCCTGTGGCCCAGGGGGCTCAGGCCTTGTGTGGCCCAGTGGCCCAGGCCCAGGTCTGTGGCCCAGGGTCCCAGGCCCTGTGGCTCAGGCTCAGGCCCAGGCCCAGTGGCTCAGGCTCCAGGCCCAGGCCTCAGTGGCCCAGGCCCAGGCCTGTGGCCCAGGCCCAGGCCCAGGCCCAGGCCCAGGCCCAGGGCCCAGGCCCAGGCCCAGGGCTCAGGCCCAGCCCAGTGGCCCAGGCTCAGGCCCTGGGGCCTGGTGGCCCAGTGTGGCCCAGGCCCAGGCCCAGTGGCCCAGGCCCAGTGGCCCAGGCCCAGTGGCCTGTGGCCCAGGCCCAGTGGCCTGTGGCCCAGGCCTGTGCCCAGGCCCAGTGGCCCAGGGCCCAGGGGCCCAGTGCCCAGGCCCAGGCCCAGGCCCAGGCCCAGGCCCAGGGCCCAGTGGCCTGTGCTCAGTGGCCCAGTGGCCTGTGTGGCCCAGGGCTCAGGCCCAGGCCCAGTGGCCCAGGGCCCAGGCCCAGGTGGCCCAGGCCCAGTGGCCCAGGCCCAGGCCTGTGGCCCAGTGGCCCAGGCCCAGGCCCAGGCCTGCGTGGCCCAGGCCCAGGCCCAGTGGCCCAGGCCTGTGTGGGGCCTGTGGCCCAGGGGCTCCAGGCCCAGGCTCAGGCCCAGTGGCTCAGGCCCAGGCCCAGGCTCAGGCCCAGGCCCTGTGGCCCAGGCTCAGTGGCCCAGGCCCAGGCCCAGGCCCAGGGCTCAGGCCCAGGCCTTGCAGGCCCAGTGGCCCAGGGCCCAGTGGCCCAGGCCTCAGTGGCCCAGGCTCAGGCCCAGGGTGGCCCAGGCCCAGGGCTCAGGCCCAGGCCCAGTGGCCCAGGGGCCCAGGCCCAGGGCCCAGGCCCAGTGGCTCAGTGGCCTGTCAGGCCCAGGCCCAGGCCCAGGGCCCAGGCCCAGTGGGCCAGTGTGGCCCAGTGGCCCAGGGCCCAGGCCCAGGCCCAGGCCTGTGGCCCAGGCCCAGGCCGCGGCCCAGGCCCAGGCCTGTGTGGCCCAGGCCCAGGGCCCAGGGCCCAGGCCCAGGCCCAGGCCCAGGCCCAGGGTCCCAGGCCCAGGCTCCTGTGTGGCCCAGGCTCCAATAGGCCTGTGGCTTCAGGGCCCAGGCCCAGGCCTGTGGCCCAGTGGCCCAGGCCCAGGCCCAGGCCCAGGGCCCAGGCCCAGGCCCAGTGGCCCAGGCCCAGGGGCCCAGTGGCTCAGGCCCAGGCCCAGGCTCAGGCTTGGGGCTCAGGCTCAGGCCCAGGGCCCAGGCCTCAGTGGCCCAGTGGCCCAGGGCCAGGCCCAGGCCCAGGCCCAGGGCCCAGGCCCAGGCCTGTGGCCCAGTGGCCCAGTGGCCCAGGCCCAGGCTCAGTGGCCCAGGGCCCAGGCCTGTGGCCCAGGCCCAGGCCCAGGCTGGGCCTGTGGCCCAGTGGCCTGTGGCCCAGGGCCCAGGCCCAGGCCCAGGGCCCAGGCCCTGGTGGCCTTAGTGGCCCAGGGCCTGTGGGCCAGGCCCAGGCCCAGGCCCAGGCCCAGGGCCTGTGGCCCAGTGGCCCAGTGGCCCAGTGGCCCAGGCCCAGGCTCAGTGGCCCCAGGCCCAGGCCCAGTGGCCCAGGGCCCAGGCCTGTGTGGCCCAGGCCTGTGGCCCAGGCCCAGTGGCCCAGTCAGGCTGGTGGCTCAGTGCCCAGTGGCTCTGGCCCAGGCCCAGGCCCAGGCCCAGGCCTGTGTGGCTCAGGCCCAGGCCCAGTGGCCTCAGGCCCAGGCCCAGGCCCAGGCCCAGGGCCCAGGGCCCAGGCCCAGGTGGCCCAGGGCCCAGGCCCAGTGGCCTGTGGCCTGTGGCCCAGGCCCAGGCCCAGGCTCAGTGGCCCAGGCTCCAGGCCTCAGGCCCAGGCCCAGGGCCTGTGGGCCCAGGCTCAGGCCCAGTGGCCCAGTGTGGCCCAGGCCAGTGGGCCCAGGGCCCAGGCCCAGGCCCAGTGGCCCAGGCCCAGGCCCAGGCCCAGTGGCCCAGGCCCAGTGGCCCAGGCCTGCCAGTGGCCCAGGCCCAGGCCCAGGCCCAGGGCCAGGCCCAGGCCTCAGCCTGGCCCAGGCCCAGGCCAGTGGCCCAGGCCTTTGTGGCCCAGTGGCCCAGGCCCAGTGGCCCAGTGGCCCAGTGGCCCAGGCTCAGGCCTGTGGCCCTGGTGGCTCAGGCCTGTGCTCAGGCCCAGTGGCCCATCTGTGGGGCCCAGGCCCAGGGGCCAGGCCCAGGCCCAGGGCCTAGGCCCAGTGGCCCAGGCCTGTGGCCCAGGCCCAGGCCCAGGCCCAGGCCCAGGCCCAGGCCCAGGGCCTGTGGCCCAGTGGCCCAGGCCCAGGCCCAGGCCCAGGGCCCAGGCCTGGTGGCCCAGGCTCAGGCCTGGGCCAGGCCCAGTGGCCCAGGCCCAGGCCTGTCCCTGGCCCAGGCCCAGGCCCAGGCCCAGGGGGCCCAGCAGGCCCAGTGGCCCAGGCCCAGGCCCAGGCCCAGGCCCAGGGCCAGTGTGGCCCAGGCCCAGGCTCAGGCTCAGTGGCCCAGGCCCAGGCCTGTGGCCCAGGCCCAGGCCCAGTGGCCCAGGCCCAGGCCTGGTGGCCCAGGCCCAGGCCCAGGCCTGTGGCCCAGGCCTCAGTGGCCCAGGGCCTGCCCAGGCTCAGGCTCAGGCCCAGGCCCAGGCCCAGGCCCAGTGGCCCAGGCTCAGGCCCAGTGGCCCAGGCCCAGGTGTGGCCTGGGCTGTGGCCCAGGCCCAGTGGCCCAGGCTCAGGGGCCCTGTGGCTTGTGTGGCCCAGTGCCAGGCCCAGGCCCAGGGCTGTCAGGCCCAGGGCCCAGGGGCTCAGGCCAGTGGCCCAGGCCCAGGCCCAGGGCTCAGGCCCAGGCCCAGGCCAGTGGCCCAGTGGCCCAGGCTCAGGCCCAGGCCCAGTGGCCTGTGTGGCCCAGGCCTGTGGCCCAGTGGCCCAGGCCCAGGCCCAGTGGCCCAGTGGCCCAGGCCCAGGGCCCAGGCCTGTGGCCCAGGCCCAGGCCCAGGGCTCAGTCCAGGCCCAGGCCTGTGGCCCAGGCTCCAGGGTCAGTGGCCCAGGCCCCAGGCCTGGGGCCCAGGCCTGGGGCCCAGGCCCAGTGGCCCTGTGGCCCAGGCCCAGTGGCCCAGGCCCAGGGCCCAGGCCCAGGCCCAGGCCCAGGGCCCAGGGCTCAGGCCCAGGCCAGTGGCCCAGGCCTGTGGCCAGTGGCCCAGGCCCAGGCCCAGGCCCAAAGTGGCTCAGGCCCAGCTCAGGCCCAGGCCCAGGCCCAGGCCCAGGCCCAGGCCTGTGGCCCAGTGGCCCAGGCTCAGGCCCAGTGGCCCAGGCCATGTGGCTCAGGCCGGGGTGGCTCAGGCCCAGGCCCAGGCCCAGGGCCCAGGCCCAGTGGCCCAGTGCCCAGTGCCCAGGCCCAGTGGCCAGGGGCCCAGGCCCAGGCCCAGGCCCAGGCCCAGTGGCCCAGGGCCCTGCCCAGTGGCCCAGGGCCCAGGCCCAGGCCCAGGCCCAGGCCTCAGTGGCTCAGGGCCCAGGCCCAGGCCCAGTGGCCCAGGCCCAGTGGCCCAGGCCCAGTGGCCCAGTGGCCTGTGGCCCAGGCCTGTGTGGCCCAGTGGCCCAGGCCCAGGCCCAGGCCTGTGGCCCAGGCCTGTGTTGCTTGGCCCAGGCCCAGGCCCAGCGCCTGTGGCCCAGGCCCAGCTCAGGCCTGTGGCCCAGTGGCCCAGGCCCAGGCCCAGGCCCAGTGGCCTGCTCAGGCCTCAGGCCTGGCCCAGGGCCCAGGCTCAGGCCCAGTGGCCCAGGCCTGTGGCCCAGGCCCAGGCCCAGGCCCAGTGGCCCAGGTCCGGGCTCAGGTGGCCTGTGGCCCAGGCCCAGGGCCCAGTACCAGGCCCAGGTGGCCCAGGCCAGGTGGCCCAGGCCCAGGCCTGTGGCCAGTGGCCCAGGTGCCCAGGCCCAGGGGGCCGTGTGGCCCAGGCCTGTGGCCCAGGCCCAGTGGGCCCAGGCCCAGTGTGGCCCAGGCCCTGGTGGCCCAGGCCCAGTGGGCCCAGGGCCCAGGTCTGTGGGTCCGGGGCCCAGGGGCCCTGGGCCCAGGCCTGTACTGGCCCAGGTCCCCAGGCCCAGGGCCCAGTGGCCCAGTGGGCCCAGGGGCCCAGGCCCAGGCCCAGGCCCAGTGGCCCAGGCCCAGGCTCCAGGCCCTGGCCCAGGGCCCAGGCCCGTGGCCCAGTGGCCCAGTGGCCCAGTGGCCCAGGCCCAGGCCCAGTGCCCAGTGGCCCAGGCCCAGGCCTGTGGCCCAGGCCCAGTGGCCCAGTGGCCCAGTGGCCCAGGCCCAGTGGCCCAGGGCCCAGGCCCAGGCCCAGGCCCAGGCCCAGGGCCCAAGGCCCAGTGGCCCAGGCCCAGGGCTCTGGTGGGGCCCAGGTGGCCAGTGGCCCAGGCCCAGGCTCAGGCCCAGGCCCAGGCCCAGGCTCAGGCCCAGGCCCAGGCCCAGGCCCAGGCCCAGGCCCAGGCCCAGGCCTGTGGCCCAGGCCCAGGCCCAGGCCCAGGGCCCAGTGGCCCAGGCCCAGGCCCAGGCCTGGTGGCCCAGGCCCAGTGGCCCAGTGGCCAGGCCCAGTGGCCCAGGCCCAGTGGCCCAGGGGCCCAGGCCCAGTGGCCCAGGCCCAGGCCCAGGCCTGAGTGGCCCAGGCCCAGGCCCAGGCCCAGTGCCCAGGCCCAGGCCCAGGCCCAGGGCCCAGGGCCCAGGCCCAGGCCCAGTGGCCCAGTGGGGCCCAGGCCTGTGTGGCCCAGTGGCCTGGTGGCCCAGGCCCAGGGCCCAGTGGCCCAGGCCCAGTGGCCCAGTGGCCTGTGTGGCCCAGTGGCCCAGGCCCAGTGGCCCAGGCCCAGGCCCAGGCCCAGGGCCCAGTGGCCCAGGCCCAGGGCCCAGTGGCCCAGGCCCAGGCCCAGGCCCAGGCCCAGGCCCAGGCCCAGGCCCAGGCTCAGGGCCCAGGCCCAGTGCCCAGGCCCAGGCCCAGGCCCAGGCCCAGTGGCCCAGGCCCAGGCCCAGGCCCAGTGGCCCAGGCCCAGGCCCAGGCCCAGGCCCAGTACGGCTCAGGGCCCAGGGCCCAGGCCCCAGGCCCAGTGGCCCAGGCCCAGGCCCAGGCCTGTGTGGCCCAGGCCCAGGCCCTGTGCCCAGGCCTGTGGCCCAGGCCCAGGCCCAGTGGCCCAGGCCCAGGCCCAGGCCCAGGCCCAGGGCCCAGGCCCAGGCCCAGGCCCAGGGCCCAGGCCCAGGCCTGTGGCCAGGCCTGTGTGCCCAGGCCTGTGTGGCCCAGGTGGCCTGTGTGGCCCAGGCCCAGGCTCAGGCCCAGGCCCAGGCCCAGTGGCCCAGGCCCAGGCCCAGGCCCAGGCCCAGGCCCAGGCCCAGTGGCCTGTGGCCCAGGCCCAGGCCCAGGCCCAGGCCAGTGCCCAGTGGCCCAGGCCCAGGCCCAGTGGCCCAGGCCCAGGCCCAGGCCCAGGCCCAGGCCCAGTGTGGCCCAGGCCCAGTGGCCCAGGCCCAGGTCAGGCCCAGGCCTGTGTGGCCCAGGCCCAGGCCCAGGCCCAGGCCCAGTGGCCCAGGCCCAGGCCCAGGCCCAGTGCTCAGGCTCACGGGGCCCAGGCCCAGGGCTCCAGGCCCAGGCTCAGGCTCAGGCCAGTGGCTCAGGCCCAGGCCCAGTGGCCCAGGTGGCTCAGTGGCCCAGGGCCCAGGCTCAGTGGCCCAGGCCCAGGCCCAGGCCCAGGCCCAGTGGCCCAGGCCCAGGCCTGTGGCCCAGGCCCAGGCCCAGGCCCAGGCCCAGGGCCAGGCCCAGGCCCAGGCCCAGGCCTGTGGCCCAGGCCTGTGGCTCAGGCCCAGGCCTGTGGCCCAGGCCCAGTGGCCCAGGTGTGGCCCAGTGGCCCAGGCCCAGGCCTGTGCCCACGCCCAGGCCCAGGCCTGTGGCCCAGGCCCAGGCCCAGGCCTGTGCCTGTGTGGCCCAGGGCCCAGGCTGGTCAGGCTCCAGGCCCAGGCCCAGTGGCCCAGGCCCAGGCCCAGTGGCCCAGGCCCAGGCCCAGGCCCAGTGGGCCCAGGGCCCAGGCCCAGGCCCAGGTCGTGGCCCAGGCCTGTGGCTCAGGCCCAGCTCAGGCCCAGGCCTGTGGCCCCAGTGGCCAGGCCCAGGCCCAGGCTGTGTGGCCCAGGCCCAGTGGCCAGGCCTGTGGCCCAGGCTCAGGCTCAGGCCCAGGCCCAGTGGCCCAGGCCCAGGCTCCAGGTGGCCCAGGCCCAGGCCCAGGGCCCAGGCCTCAGGCCCAGGCTCAGGCCTGTGGCCAGGTCAGGCCTGTGGCCCAGGCCTGTGGCCCAGGCCCAGGGCCCAGGCCCAGGCTCTGTGCCCAGGGCTCAGGGCCCAGTGGCCTGTGTGGCCCTGGGGCCCAGGCCCAGGCCCAGGCCCAGGCCCAGGCCCAGTGGCCCAGGCTCAGTGGCCCAGGCCCAGGCCCAGGCCCAGGCCCAGTGGCCCAGGCCCAGGGCCCAGGCCCAGTGGCCCAGGCCCAGGCCTGTGGCCCAGGCCCAGGCCCAGGCCCAGGCCTTGTGGCCCAGGCCTGTGTGGCCCAGGCCCAGGCCCAGGCCCAGGCCCCAGGCCCAGGGGCCCAGTGGCTCAGGCCTGTGGGCCCAGGCCCAGGGCCCAGGGCCCAGGCCCAGGCCCAGTGGCCCAGGCCCAGGCCCAGGCCTGTGTGGCCCAGTGGCCCAGGGCCCAGTGCCCAGGCTCAGGCCCAGGCCCAGGCTCAGGCCCAGGCCCAGGCCCAGGGCCCAGGCCCAGGCCCAGGGGCCCAGGCCCAGGCCCAGGCTCAGGCCTGTGTCAGGCCCAGGCCTGGGGCCTGTGGCCAGTGGCCCAGTGGCTCAGGCTCCAGGTGGCCTGGTGGCCCAGGCCTGGGGCCTGGTGGCCCAGGCCCAGGCTCAGTCAGGCTCAGGCCCAGGCCCAGGCCCAGGCCCAGGGCCCAGGCCTGTGGCCCAGGCTCCAGGCCCAGGGCCCAGGGCCAGTGGCTCAGGCCCAGGCCCAGGCCAGGCCCAGGCCTGTGTATTCAGGCCTGTGGCTCCAGTGGGCTCAGGCCCAGGCCCAGTGGCTCAGTGGCCCAGTGGCTCAGGCCCAGTGGCCTGAGGCCCAGGCCCAGGCC